>JASAUF010000447.1:9657500-12103996 GCA_030180095.1 Magnolia changhungtana | reverse complement strand
GGAAGAAGTTTCTAGACCCAGCGATATTCGAGACAAAGACAACACGATTTACGTTGAAGCCGGATCGAAAGTGCAATAAATAAGAGAGAATAAAACTAGTAAACCAATTCAAATTCCTGACCTGTCTCGGTGAATTTTATATGAGGCATTGGGTACTACATACAATTCTTCATGCACAAAAGAAAGTTTGAAAAATCTAGTTCAAAATGTAAAAGAGCACGAGGGAAATATCTCTTCACCTTCCGACTTCCGGATATGAAATGAACCAATATGTATATGAAAAAAATTGATATGCAAGCTCTGGGATGACAATAGCGGGATCGGATGACAATACGAGGAGGTTATTAGTTGTAAATTGTCATATTGGATATATGAAGATTATGGAAGTTTTTGTAATGCGTAGAATTATGCATTGCATTGCATATATATATATATATATATATATATATATATATATATATATATATATCTCCACTTGTTCAACTTCTCAAGGGGGCCCTCGACAACGATTTCAAATCATCGGCTTATTTGTTGAGGTGGGGTTGATCGATCCATGGTGGGACATCCTTCGATTTACGAGCATAGGTGGGAAGGGAGTTCATTAGCGGGTGGGGATGACCATAACGAGGGAAGGTGGGTGGTGGAAGAGGCTATGTTTTACAATATTTCTCCATCTGCCTTTTCTAACATTGCAGCTACAAAGGCACAAGCGATATACAATCACGCATCATATAAAAGGGAAAACGCTTCACTTATGGATCACACAGTTGTCCATACATGACAAACTCCGCATGATGACTATAAAATCAACAATTGAACGTTCGTTTAATTACAAGATTACAAATCGAAGGAAAAATAGTGGGATTTGGATGGGCAAGTGCTTTCTGGTGGGCCAACTTGAGCTCTTCCAAATCTTTTTAGCGGTGCTCTAGCTTTTAGCTCTCTTTGCCGCGCATCGTACTGCATCTCTCGATCCAAGGTGCGGCCTTTTCTCCATTAAAGCCCGTACTGATCCTTGCGAGACCTAGCGGAATGATGCCGTTTGATTTCTCCGTACGCCCTTGAGAAAAATTCTCGGAGAGTTGCAGGAGTTCGGAGAATTGCTCTTGAAATTTCCTCGCGGAGGCATGTTGATCTTCCTAGAGATCATGGAAACGTTCCTACGATGAAAGGGAAGGGATCGCTCATAAAGGATGACGAGAGAATGACTCGATGCACACTCCTCCAATGTCTCCTCCAAGTATTTTGATTGAAAGAGCAAACAAAAATCCATGAATGCTTAAGTTGTTGCAAAGAAGGATTATGGGGAAGGATTACAATCTTTGTACCCTTTATATATATTCCAAAGGGGGGTTAAGGGAAGTAATGGCGACATTAAAGCGGACCAAGAAATCACCTTCGATATGCATGTGAACGTGTGGTTATGCGATTAGGATGTCGTGAGACTATTCCCGGGTTTTCCAAGGTCGGTGGTGGTCGACACACGATTTATTGTTGCCATGCACAAGGGATCGTTGTCACTTCGACGTGGAGTTGAACGTGTGTGGAAAAACCACGATCTCATGTATCGTAGAAACCACTTACCCTGCAACACTAAAACAACAATACATATCATCTTACAACCACGATCCGTTGAACATCATAACCATTGCCAGGTGAAACAAAAACCACGACCACATGAACTACTAAACAACCAATACATATCATATTACCAAATTCACGATCGTCGTCAACATCATAACCATCAGCCGTGTGAAAGCTCCACTAATGATCCCATAATAACAACGCCACGTGCGACGCAGAGCCCAACCACTTAGAATCAAGTCATGTGATCTGATCCCGTGGAGTCCGACGCGTACACGTTATATCGTGGGCAATAACCACGGTACATAACTTGCGCGTGCGAGGAAACGAGCATTAACTTCGACTTCGTGAAATGGGCTGTGTCGGTTGTGGCTACTTGTTACAAGGTCGTTGTTGTTATAAAGTTATATGGGTCGTGGTTTCCAGTACTACGCGAGATTTGGATGACAACCACGACGCTAAAGGGGGGATAAAAACCGCGGTCCATGGTGCATGTGAAACTGACCCAACGTGTGGATTGAGCGCAAACACGACAAATGAAACCACAATGTGGATGAATCGGTCGATTGGTTTAATAGGGAGAGGGAAGAGAGACACGTTCACAAAACACAATCAATGATCAACCAAAAATGACAAATCGCGATCCATATAAAAGTCAACTATCAAAACATTAAAATTACAATCAATGACACCATATAACACAGAAACCGTGATCCATATAAAAAGTCAACTACCAAATATTAGAATTATCACTTTAGCCCATATATAACCTGGTAAACCGCTGATCCATATAAAATCAACTACCAAAACATTAAAATTACATAATCACTACGTAATATAACACGAAAGCACGCTGATATATACAGAACGGCAACTAATTTACCTATTATACGATGAAAGGATGAACGAGAGAGGGACTCAATGGCTTCTTCATTCTACTTCGCTTCATCTACCGAGGAAGCGATATTGACTTAGACTACGTAGGCGTGCCGCAAGATGAATTTGTTTTATAATTGTCCTGAATATCGAGAGAACAAATGGTGGCATCTTTAGCTTGTGGTCTTGCATGTGAAGGAATCTCTTTGAGACCAGTGGAAAAGAAAAGATAAAATATGATAATATATCCTTCATTTGCAAACTTAAATGGAAGAAACGCGGCATCTCCCGCATTCATGACTTCTCTTAAGGAGTGACCGTGTTAGCGATAGGTCGCGGCTTGTAAATGCTGATCCGCGATCATGATTGCGTGTTATAACATGCAGTCACCGCTGTGGCAGAGAGAGAAGCTTCCGCTGATGCGCCAAGACTCTTCGCGTTTCTTCCATTTAAGTTTGCAAATGGGGATATTATCATATTTATCTTTTTCTTCCAATTTGGTCTGTTAGGAGATTCTTCCACATGCTTTTGACACCACATACGACAAAAGATGTTTTCCGAATGACGACGACTTCCTCTCGATATATTCGGGACACCATTATAAAATTTATCATGCGTGTGGCACCAATAGTTAAAGGTAATATCGTATTGCCCTCATTGAGAAGCCGGCGTAGAAGAAAAGGTAATTCATTCCCAGCATGTCATTGCAGTAGAACTATTCTTGAATAACGTGTTTATGACATTGGATGCTGCCTGGCTGATATCATGTAGAAATGCGGGACTTCACCGTAATTGCATTCGGAGCTCGCTTTGTGAAAGGAGCCGCTGAACTTTGGATTATGCGCCGACATCGAAGAGGAAGTAAGAGGATCACTAATAAAGGATGAACGAGAGAGGGACTCAATGGCTTCTTCGAATATCTCCTAGATTAATTTATTCTAAATGAAAGAGCAAAGAAATTCATGAAACGCGTATAAGCGACAGCAATAAATAAGCGATTCTCCGTTCGGAATTTGGCACATTGGGGTAATCTCCTATGAAGCCGGTGCGCTCTTTTATCGGCTGGTCCAATAGTCAATGGTAACAAAACTTGTTTCCGAAGGGTCCCGCACTATTACGATGGGGATGTGCCTCTTTTTATAGAAATCGGGTCATTCAATGCATGCGACTGCTTCCAAGGTTGTCAATGCTGGGTGCATGGGAATGTCATAACATATACAACATTACGACACATATGAAGTAACAACCACGACCCATATAACATCTTTCGTGGGTTCTCGTGTTATATTGTCTGTGGTTAGGAATATCATATGGAGTCGTCTTTGTCACTTTCTGATTAGATACACAACCACGATCCAACGTGGATATATAACACGATCCGGTGCGCAAATGAATCACGATCCATCATCGAAGATAACCGGGGACCGCTTATTTGGTCACGTCCCACGTCCGGTCCCTTCGGAACTGGCGCAGCTTGGACCATTGAATGACTCATTTGTTTATCCGTTAATCTGGTTATAATTGGGCACGAGCGCGATCCTTCGAGGAGATCCCGCGCGACCGCTCGAAGATCAGCGCGGTCCCTTTTCCGGAATGGGGCGCCTTGACCATTGAATGACTCGCTACTTATCGGCGCCTTCTATTCGGAATCGGTGGCACATTCAAATGCAGTAAAAACGCATTAATGACGATACCTACCCACCCTTTGGATGAATCCGCGAAAGAAAACGTATTAATGACGATACCTACCCACCCTTTGGATGAATCCCCACCCCCACATTAACCACTGCTCGAACAGCCTATAAAAGTGGTAGTTGGGCAACATCTTGTTGAAGCCAATCCGAACCGCAAATCCATCTCTCGGTCTTTCTTCATGGGTGATCCCATCCCTTCCTTGAGGAACGTTGCCGACATTCCTGAAGATCGGATGGCCTCTACGTGGAATTCCCTAGCGGACCGTTCGGCGCCGGTGGCAGATCAACGACTCCTTCTCAATATATGTATTCGGCTCCTGGGTCTCCTTCGAAGAGAACTGTTCTTCATAGTCGTGGCTGACAGGTCGTTGTCCGCGATTCGAGAAAAACGTCTCCATCCCACACTATCCCCCGCTTAAATCCGTATTCTTTTTGCAGATCTCTCAAACTCGTTTCTTACGGCAACTATAAGTTCACGATCCTACCCTCGGACAAGATAAGTGAGAGTGCGGTTGTCCTGGGTTGTGGTTGTCATGAAACATTAGTCGTGGATTGCATGTTCACCACCGTCCAAATGATAAGATATTCGATATCTACGTATGCCATGTCCGAACTTTGATGGGCATATGTCCATACGTCTCCACGAGAATAGATCAAACTATGTGGATGGGCAGATTTCCATACACTCATTGCTCATAACATGATTTCTCCAGCCACACCTCTCATCAATAAACACGACGGCGGGAAGAAAATATGGGTGTTTTTCATGGTGCTCCACCCTCGGCCGTCCGTGTGATCTACTCGTTGACCTATCAAGTCCAGGATCGTTGAATGACCACTTTAACACCGCGACGCATATTTCATGATAACCACGACCCATAGAGCATGACAACCACGACCATAATGTAAATACAATGTGAAGAACTGTTCTCTTCGAAGGGCAACCAGCGAGCTGCAAAGCACTTTTTGGAGTGTCTTGTTTTAGCCTCACTTTCAAACAGATTGTTGGTCAGGCTAAAACAAGATACCCCAAAGAGTTTTGTCGTCTCGTTGAGTGCCCTTCGAAGAAAACGATTTCTCACATTGTATTTACATTATGGTCGTGGTTGTCATGCTCTTATGGTCGTGGTTGTCATGCTCTATGGGTCGTGGTTATCATGACATATGCGTCAGCGGTGTTTCGATGGTCATTCAGCGATCCGGGCCTTGATAGGTCAACAGTAGATCACACGGACGGCCGATGTGAGAACCATGGAAAACACCCATAGTTTTCTTCCCGCGATCGAAAATGGCTTTGGATAAATCATGTTATGAGCAATGAGTGTATGGTAACCATTCATAATATTGCAATTATTTTCTTGGTGCTCATTTTCCGTATATATCCCGTTATGTGGGTCGTGGTGAGCATCGGCGGTGTCATATTGTAGCATGGTCGTTTTTATCATGTAATATTCGTTGTGGCAGCATATGTAACATGCATCGTTGTTGTCAATGTAATATGGTTCGTGATTGTAATGTAGTATGCATCGTGTTTCTAATTACAACATGGATCGTTGTTGATACGATATATGGATCGTGGTTATAATGTGATATGGGTGGGTTGCGTATAATCTCGGAACGAGACGGATGGGCGACACGGACACGACCACACTTCAATCCGAGCCCATATAGGTCGTGGTTGTCATTTATGTGGTCCGCGGTTGTTCCGTGTCCACTTCTAACAGCGTGGTTCGAGGATGTATTTGCCTGTTAGATGCTGTCGTGGTTTGAGTTACAATGGGTCGTGTTCCACATGAATAGTGGGTCGTGGTTGTCGAGGATGTTTAGTTTGTGTTTCACATGAATTGTGGGTCATGATGTATTTGACAACGACGATCCGGTACTCATCATGACCACGGCGCAACGTTATGTCTTGGTTTTTAAGAATGTTGGATCTGAATGAAATTATCAGTGGTCGTCGTTGTCTTCTCATTCATATTCCGTTCGTGGTTTCCGTTTAATATGCTTCGTAATTTAAGTGAATAATTGGACGTAGTTGTTTGATATGGTACCTATAAGTAGTTTCTTGCACTCGATATTTTTGCATCAACCATTTACAACCACGATCGTTATATCATTAAACCCACGGCATATGGTTGTGTACACTATATACATGGCCAAGATGCATAAAGGCCGTTGATTATTATCCACGTTGGTTCGTGGTTGTCATGAAACATGGGTCATGACTTGTCATTGGATAGGTCTTGGTTTTCATGATACGTGGATCCTTTTTTGGATTGAAACATGGGTCGTTGTTGTCGTTTTATGTTGGTGCGTGCCATACGTGAAGCAATGATCGTTGTTGATCTGGATCGCGGTACATTACCTTCATTTTGTCGTCGTTCCCATTTGTAATAGTTCGGGGGCATTTATACGACAACATCGGAACAACTGTGTGAGTGACACTACGCGTTGTTAAGCTCATCGTTTCCTCTATTGGTCGTCGTTCGAATGCACAATAATTCGTGGGTCGGGTTTAACGGAGCTCTAGGTTCATGTACCTTGAAGTATATACATTACAGTTCAGACAACATTTCGCAACCAATGTAAATTTAAAACCAACATATTAAGTCATCGATAGCCTCGGCCTCAGCCAGCCGGGACGAAGGTGCGTCGACGCCGGTGTTTTCATCTAGAGCATTTGGGCCTTGTCCCCTCTTATGTGGGTCGTGGCTGTGAATCATGGTAGTAGTGCTATATGCGAACTAGTGGTTATCATGAGTAGTATGTCGTGGGACTATTTGTTTGACAAGGCTCGTGGCTGCCGGCCACGTTTGTTGACATGCTGGCCTTCTCGACGAGTTTTAAGATCGAGGCTAAAACAATACATTAAACGAGTTTTCCCATGTCTGTATGCACTGTTGTAGATACTGCTCTTCGATTATCACTTTGTGAATATGGTCGTATTTATTAACTACGATGATAAGAGTGAGGAGAATGATAATGTCCCCATTCGCATGCTTAAGTGGGATAGTCTTGTGCATCAACGACCTCGTCTGGTGGTAAGCGTGTTATATGAATTGTACATGTAATGGATTGTTGTTTAGGTATCTTGTCTTGGGCTTGATTCTGACTTATTTGGCCCCTGTTTGTAATTTTACATGGCGGTGCACACAAATGAGGTTATGAGATTATACGGATCGTCGGTGGCGGCCGATATTGGTCGTCGTTGAAAGACAATTAAAGTGAAGATGACAGGGGGCGTTCTTGGCTGCTTACGTAGTGCTGTGTGACCAGCCTATACTGGTCGTCCTTGTCATGTTATTTGGGTCGGGATTGTTACCCTACGTGTCCCGTCTCTGTCTGCTGGTTTAATGCAATGTGTTACACATTGTATGCTGGTCACGCACCACAGGAAAATCCGCCGACAACCAATGAATCGTACTGTAACATCCACTTCAAACTTTACATGACAACGACTACCATTCAACATTAGAATACGACCCATATAACACGACAAATACGACCCATATAACACGACAAATACGACCCATGTAAATGGTCGTGGTTCTCGTCTTACGTGCGTCGTGGTTGTCATTCCCCTTAACTCCTGAACCAGGTTGGATGACAACCCTGATCCAACCGTAATGGCTCTCACGCAAACCTGGTGAGATTTTATAGTGAGGATGGATTGTCATATTCACGACCCATATCTAACAAAAATCAAATACACCAATACATTGAGCATTTAGTTATCGGTCAAAATTTGACTCTCTTCTGATCCTCTCTTTGTTCTTCTCGGCCGCCTCTTGAGACCTCTGAGCCTCTCGGCCGCCTCTTCGAGACCTCGTGGTATAGACGGTCGTATGCAATCGTACTTGAAATTTCGGGATGTCCTCCTGCGGAAAAGGAACGAACTAGTGTAAATCAAGGACATAGTTAACAAGATCTCATGTAATCGGATACACACACACACCTTCGTGAAGTCAATCTTGCGCATCTTTGCTCAAAGAAGTCTATATACTTGACATGAATACGCCACATCATCAGAGTTGTCTTGCCCGTGTCATCATTGACTATCTTCAAAGTCCATGGCTTCTCCCATATCTTGGATCCATTATCAAGAATATGGAATAGCCATCATGATCGTCAAGTAACCTGCGCGACAATCAACTCGTTTTTCTCTTGCATCTCGGTACTCAGGCTGTCGTACACAGTGACATCTTTATCTTTATTCTTCAAATTAACAACTGTCAGGAACCAGTGCTGGCTCCTCGCGTTGAGTGGGATGTATAGCTGTCAATCACAAGAAATACGACAACAGTTAGACGCGCCTCAAAATAATAGGGAATCGTTTACGTTCATGGATACGTGCAAGTAAATAACCTCTTACCACATCATACTTCCATAGAGGCTTCGATCTACATCGGCCGTTGATTATATCTATAAGCGAGATCACTCAAGTTGCCACTCTTGATGATGTCTGTCGATCCTTATGGTTGCCGACTCCATAAGTTTGCAAAAACGCTAAAATTTGGACATCCATGATGGGCTGTTGATATATTGGAAAGGGTCGAGAAACATAAATAGTTTTAATGATGTTTTGAATACAACTATAATCCTCGGTAACATATCTAGTGAATAGTGACGGGGCCAATTCGCGATCTGTCTTGGCCGTCGTCTCTTTTCTGGCGCTACGATAGATAGCGTAGGTATCGATCGATTGCCTACTACACAGGAAGTCGTGTGATATAATTATTAGACATCGATGTTTAGTTTAAAATCAATATGTATAAACCTACATCGAGTCGACCCATGATTTTGGGTCACGAGATGCTCTTGACCATGCGGTGAATCAGATGATAATCGGCTACTCTCAATTCGTGGTCTTCGGCCGGTTAGAGTTCGGTGCGGGTCCACGTACCCACAGCGAGTCTCCTTTACGGGTATAACTCGGTGGGGTTCCGATGCATAGCGGTGCGGTATCCCTTCCTCACTCACTTGCGAAGTACCAATATTTAGGCTTGTAATAACATGATACGTTATAATCTATGCAATCCACAACATAATGTCCATTGGAAATCACGATCCGAAAGCGGTTTCACGTACGGTTTTCTTATTAGCCTCATCTGTAATAGATTCATGTCTGTCGAGCGAAGCTGGAGCTCTTTCGGGTGCGAAATTTCTTCTTCGTTGCGTTGCACAGTGATCTTCTCTGTAACACACGCATATTTCTTGATTGATTTTTTGTATTTCAACACATAACCAGTGTCATTCTTCACTGTTGGATCTACCTTCACGGTGACCACGTCCAAACGTAGAAACGCACTACCTTCCCTTTGGAAATTTCATATACCTTTATTGCTTGCATCTCCTCTCCGATGTGCTTCATCGCTCATTGATATCGCATTCCCGTCCGGAGATCGGCCCTGATTGGACATGGGCTGTCACAACGACCCGTTATGTATCATAACCACGATCCAAATAGGGCCACAACGGCGATAACTATAATTCGGAAAACTTCAACTCCACATACTGCATTCCTGTATCTCCTTTCCACAATACTTCATCATTTCAGCGGCCGAGGCAATCTCTGCGCTTGAAGGAAACTGCTCGAAGGGACATTGTCTGTAATAAAATCATACACAATAGATGAGCCAAAACGTGACCGCCTACGACTACCAAGTAAGGTTGATAAGTTCAATTCCATGTACCCTCGTTGGTGAATCTCCTTCACGAGTTGCTTCACTTGCTCTGCGGATAAAGCATTCTCTCCTACGAGAGGGCGATCGAAACAACGAATTCTGCAATGGAGCACTATATTATTATGATTCACGACCCATGTTTCATATAAATCACGACCCATCTTACACGAAACCACGACATTAATTTGAATCGTGAATGCCACCAATGTTGGGCCGTGAATGAACCACGACCCAATCAGCATGGCATCCACGGCCTTTACTAGATGTTAACAACGATCATATATGAATGATAACCACGATCCACATTTCTTTTACCTTCGTTGACTGAAACTCAACTATTAGCTGACTCATCGCCCCCGGTGAAGCAATGTCATCTTTAAGATGGCTCATCCCATCTTCAAGCCGTTTGATACGGTCCATCCCATCATCAACGGATGTTGTTGTTGTTCTTATTTGTTGCCACAATATTAAAATCGTTATATTATACTGTACATTCACAGAGACCTCTAACGAATTAATAAAACAGGGCAATTTCACGTACGTATTTTGTATTAATATAGTCCATCATCGTCTTCACTTCTTCGCGCAAAGAAGCATTATCCACCTTGAGGTTATTTACTTCTCATGAGCCTCCTCCATTCTTTTCACTTCAGCGGTAAGGAACTCAATCCGCTTATTACATTTCTTTCTTGCGGACCTTGATTTCTTAATCTCTCTCAATACGTGGCTAATATCGTCCTGGAAGGAGGCTCTAACCTCAGCCACAATTTCACTTCTCAATTTCAAGAGGGAGGCTGTAAGATCAGCATCCACTTTATTTCTAACTTCATCCGCCTCCATAGCCGTTGTCACTTAAGTGGGTGGTGCCAACCGAGCCTTGTCAATCGTAGGAATCTCGTCGGTTATACTCCTGACAACCTCGGTCTCTGCTTCTTCCACTGTCGGTCGAAGCTTTGAAGCCATCGTCACCTGCATGGGTAAAATTGATTCATTTATTAACTATCAACACACTGCATAATTAAATTACACTACTATTTAAACAACTCTCACCGAATGCAATTTGTGAAGATGGCGGATAAGGGCCGTATCTGCTGACTTCTTCATTCAATTTAGTATTCGAGGAATCAATGTATCTTTGTTTCCTATCTGCCCACCTTGTCTCTGTGAGTTTTGGGAATCGTTCGTATGCCCAGGACACCTTAGGATCAATTATAATGATCCATTACATATTGATTGACGTGTATGTAATACACACTCAACCTTAAAGAGCATGAACCGGGACAAGAATAACGTACTGCGGGCGACAGCGCATCCGCATATGTTGTATGACTTGGGGTGCAGAGCCGGTCGCCGAATAATGCCGGTATTGCGTTAATCCCTTTCTTGAGATAATCATACCCCACAACTTTGCCCCGGGGGTAGTTATTAAAATAATCCAAATCATCGACCATGTCGATATACTTATCAACACGATTATTCTTCCCCGGAGATCCAACTAATAGACTCTCAACGCAAATTAATAGAGCCGGCTTCACCGCGTCCATATCTTTGATGCAGATCGGCAAGTGACAAATAGGCTTGTTTCGGGTATTGTTTACTAACACTACTGTTCTCGAAATAGGTCTCCTAATAGATCTTCCTCCCTCTTCCCTTAGGCATCCTCCTCCCTAAGCGGTCCAAATTTCGGTCCCATAATTAAAGCAAAGTCGAGCTCGGTGAATTTTATCCTAGTGCCACAACATCAAATTTCGGATCACCAACATGCCTTTGCATTAGGCAATGCAAGAATCTGTGAGTGTGCCTAAATCCGGTCTTCGGAAGCGAAGAAGAAATCAAAACATTTGTCTCTAAATATATTACATCTATCGGGATGCTTCTCCCGAGTCTACAATCATATACTCCCAAAAGCGACGGAGCACTTGGCGGAGACCGTGCCTCTACGAAGTCTAAGCAAGTGGTCATCAACGGCTTTCCTCGACACAGCCTACCAATATGGACATCGGCTGGCGATCAATCAACAATAATGCCGTGAACAGGACTACCGATCGTGGTGAACTAAATTCTTGATCGGCGATGTAACCAACGGAGGGTCGTTGTTATCGGTGTTCACCACCGGTTGGGGTTGCCATGCGGCACGGATCGTTGTTGTCTTCTACCACAGGTCGAGGTCCACGGTCAATACGACCCACCCAAAATGTGATCAACGATCCACCGTCTGTCAACCACGATCCAATGGGGAAACTAACCAACCACCCACAAACGATCGTGTTGACCCGATCCTGGTCACCGGGGTCGTGAATGTCATAAACAGCGGTCGTGGTTCACATCCACTTCCGACATAAGCTGTCCATGTCAACCACGACATTTACTGGATGGTTCACATATACGACCAACATAACGTGTCATACACGACCCACTGGGCACATCAACCGCGATCACAGCCACGATCGCGATTGTCATGCTATATGGGTCCTCGCTGTCGTGTACAATGAATCGCAACCACGGTCGTGTTTGTCAGTTTATGCGGTTCGTGGTCGCCATCTACGTGGCATAACCACCACTCATACAGCATGTCTACCATATCTCACTTCCCCATCCCAAATAACATGAGAGCAACGATCCACTGTGCTTGTCAACAACGATCCATGCTGCGGTTCACGCCTAGACCTACACAGCATGTGAGCCACGATACACTGGGCACAGCAACCACGATGAAAACCGTAATCGTGCTTGTCATGCCATATAGATCGTTGTTGTAGTATATGACGACTTCATAGCAGACCGTTCGTTGTTGTCAGCTGGGATGGCATACCCACTACCCATATAGCACGACCACCATGACTCACAGCCCCGACCCAAATAACGTGTGAGCAACGATCCACTGCGATTTTCAACCACGATCCATATAGACATCAACTACGATCACAACCACCATCGTCTGTTCATGCTATACAAATCGTCTCAGTCGTGACTCTGGGTCGTGGTTGACAGCGCTAAATCAATTAACATGTGAACAACTACATCTTGTCCATGCGAACCATTACCTTGCTTTGCCATTGATAGGAAATGAGCTGCACCCTACTTGTATATATGCAGTTGCTGAGTGGCGATGGATGGCCCAGTGGAGAAGAATCGGAACCAGTAAAAAAAAAAAAAACAATTGGTAGGGATATGGAAGTGAATGGGTCCCAGTGAAGAAGATTCGGAACCAGTAAAAAAAAAAAAATTGGTAGGGATATGAAGTGAATGGGTCCCAGAGAAGAAGCTCTAAATATATTATGTTATTTTATTTCCCTATATATAATTATAAATGAAATATATATATATATATATATATATAATCGGTGTACCGACTTACGCGTGGGGATAAGCGGTTGCTTTAACTGTATACATCCCAATATGGGTCGTTGCTAAGTCACACTGAACTGCCCTTACTCTCATCCGCACCGACCAATCTATTTGCATCGAGAAGATACGGAATTACCCAACGGATGATAGGAATATGTAAAATCCAATGGACCACAACAGAAGAAACGCGCTGGTTCCGTCACCCGTTACAAATTGTCATCTTTACGCAGTGTGGGCCACTGATGGCTCGATACGTGTCGCAATTAAACTTATCGAAGGAATCCATCAGCCATGAACTATTCCAACTGATTAGATCCGACTGATGATGGGCCCATGCACTTGACCACGATGATCGACGATTGATCTTAGGCGTTGGGAACATGGCGACCACAGGCTCCCTTTACACGCCATTTTAATGAGCTGTATGTACGGGCGACGTATTTTTCGGTCTGAGACTAATATTGTGGGTTGTGGCCCGCCGTGATGTTTGTCGAAAATCAACTCCGTCCATCGGCTTCATGCGCTCGATTTTGGGCCAAAATATGAACCGGTCTGAGAGCTCAAATGTCTTTGAAAACACGAGCTTCAACTTCCATAGTAGAAATATTTATGGCGGGACGAAACGGATGAATGGGATAGATTCATCGCAAACATCGGCGTGCGGCCCACTTCGGATCTGATCACTTTTTGGCCAATGGATCACTTTTTGTCTGGACTCCTAAATTGACCTCAAGAAACGGATGAACGGGATAGATTCATCGCAAACATCAGCGTGCGGCCCACTTCGGATTCCGACGAATGACCTTCTTGCTACAGGCATTCGCAGGAAAGCTCGCCCGCGCCGACCTTACACTTTCATCATTACATCGTTTGGGGTGTCAACGGCGTCTTCGTCCGTAAAATTTCAATACACGATCCATATCTCATGACTACAGCGAGCCACATACACCGAATACACGATCTAAATCGTCGTGTCAACCACGACCCATCGAACATTTGCACCACATTTGCACCACGACCATATAACAAAGTTAAAAAGCCGTGCGCCAAATCATTGGGCTTCAAAAGCCCCCCTGAACATGGGGGTCGTGGTTGTGAAGGAGTATGGTTCGTATGTTATAGTGGATATGGGTCGTTCATGTCATGTTACATGGTCGTGGTGGTGAAGGAGTATGGTTCGTATGTTCGTCATGTTATGGTGTGGATATGGGTCGTTCATGTGGATGTATGGTGGATATGGGTCGTTCATGTCATGTTACATGGTCGTGGTTGTGAAAGAGTATGGTTCGTATGTTCTGGTGGATATGGGGTCGGTCATGTCATGTTACATGGTCGTGGTTGTGAAGGGTATGGTTTGTATGTTCTGGTGGACATGGGTCGTTCATGTCATGTTACATGAGTCCCCCATTTGCATGTTGGAAGGGTCGTGGTATGTAAGGCGACAACCATTTCCCATTGGAAAGACTAAAGACAACCCCGATGCCATTAACATGACAACCACGAAACTATCCAAACAATCGGTGTATACGGTTTTATCGTGCCTTTCATGTAGAGTTAATGATGGTTGTTATGATATATGGATCGTGGGTTACAATGTAGCATGGGTAGTGGAGTAGGAGTAGGTTGCTACGGGTAGCCATTTTAGTGTTTTTGGTACGGCGTCGTGGTATTGTACGGATCGGCTGTTGCAAGTTCCGCAAAATAGCGAGTCCGTTCGTTGAGCTTTCACGTCCGTTTGGAACCGGAAGAAGCCGTGCTTCATCGGTCTGGATTCCCAAATAAGCCATTACACACACGGGTCCCCCAAGCTGCGAGTAGGCGGTCATCGATAAAGGTTCAACCACGGCCGGGGCTTCTACATCGGCTGGAACTCGAGAAGGCGAGAGGGAACGGTTCGGTGTAAGGTCGGGGCTGCGACGGAGGCGAGCCATATGATCGCGCTCGAAACACGATATAGGGGTCGTGACCATTGTTGAGCATGGGTCGTGCCTCTCAATGGTTATGTGTCTATCGTGGGTGTTAGCATGGGTCGTGCCTCTCAATGGTTATGTGTATGTCGTGGGTGAGCCATATGATCGCGCTCGAAACACGATATAGGGGTCGTGACCATTGTTGAACATGGGTCGTGACTCTCAATGGTTATGTGTCTGTCGTGGGTGTTAGCAGGGGTCGTGCCTCTCATTGGTCATGACATTTCAGATGCAAATAAACAGCAAAGGGACATCAAAACAACAAATAAACAATAAATAAATAAAAACAATCGTCCGAGAAACAAAAAAACAAAAACATAAAAGAAAACTCGTTATCCCGCGACGAGAGGCACCGGTGCGATGTGGGGGCCCGAGAGCATCGACGGCATCCTCCGCGACAGGGGCATATTGGCCAATCTCCGCTGCAGGACGGGCGCTATCGGTAGCGTCTGCTGTGTCAGGCTCCGCATCACCGGAGGTGTCTGCCGTGAGGGCGTCCAAGTCGAGGGTCGGGTAAAGCTTCCTAACTTCGGCCAGGCAAGCATCAAAGCCACTGTCATAGCCGAAATTGTATAATTTATCCGGCTCCTTAGCCCTATCAGCAGACTCCTTGTATTCCGCCCTTTGCCGCGGCCGCCGCGAGAGCCGCTTGAGCCTCAAGCTGCGCTCGTAAGGAATCCCTTTCCGCGGACGCGACGGACTCGAGGACATTCATTTCTTTGGACTAGTTGTTTCGCCGCCATCGGTCGCTCAGGCTCGAGCAACTCTTTCGCCGCTTCGACCCCAGGCTCGGCATCCAATGCCATGAGCTGGAGGTCATCGTTAGCCGGCGCGGCCTGCGACTTCGGGCTCGGCCACGCCCAAGCGAGCTTCAAGTGGTTGACTTCGCCTTGGAGCACAAGCTCTCTCGCCGGCATTCGCAACGACCTTCCTCGGCTCAGATAAATCGGCGGCGGCGGCCTCCGGCCTATTCTCGAGCTCGACCCGTGGCGTCTTGCTCGGCCTTCTCGGCCACGAGTTTGGGCCGCTCGGCTTCGGGCGATCCATCTCCTTGACCTCTCCTTAACAGCCAACATCTTCGGCGGCGACTTGTAACACACGGCCGCAAAATCATCCATGAAGCGACATGGGCTGGCTGGAAAGGGTGTCGGCGATTTGCGACTCGGTGCGTGCTCAGCGCCCAGGAATCGGTGAGCACGAAAACCCGGCCCGGGGCCGTCGGAGAGGGCGGACTGCGGTAGAGGCTGCAACGGGCACGATCTAGCCGGTCTACAAGCGGATCCGCCTCCGTCTCGTCCTCGGGAGCCTTCCTCTTCTTCGACGTGGGCTGTCATCCTTGATTCGGAGGAGAGGGCGACATCCATTGGAGGGCGAACAGGCCGCCTCGTCTGAGCCACTTCCCACCATACCTGAAAAAGCGGAGGAAGAATGCGCCGCGGGACACGTGGATTGATGCAAAATACCATAGACCATTATTGCCGAGAATCTTCCTAGCACTTAAAAATTCTAAAAGCGCAGGATATCCTCGATCCTCTACAACACGTGGCGCATTCCTTCGCCCCGCCGTTCCTAGCATTTAATGCCATTTAGGGCTGTTTGATTTTCCATTTACAGAGGTAATTCCCGGTAAATGGGTAATAATGTTACCTCCTGTTTTACTGGTTGGATTTCCAAGGTGATTTGACCGCCACCTTTCATTTATAGCCCTCTTCCACGTCCCCCACGAGAAAAAATTAAATCGTGGGGCCCACCTTGATGTTTTGTGTATTATCCACACCGTCCATCCCTTTAGCCAACTCATTTTAGGGCATGAGCCAAAAAGGAGGCAGATCCAAAGATCAAGTGGACCACACAGCCGTAAACAATGGGAATTGAACTCCTACAATTGAAAGCATCTTGAAGACCCCGAAGTTTTGGATCAAACTCATATTTTTGTTTCCACTTTATCGATATTTGTGTGACCTTATTAACGGGTTGGATGACAAATAAACATCCTTTGTGGGGCCTAGGGAGAAAATAACTTTTAACCATTGACATTTTAATGATCATTGTTTCTAAGTTGTGGTCTACTTGAGATTTTGATTATTATCATTTTTGGGCTCATGCATTAAAATGTATTTTTAAAAAGGATGGATGGTTTGGATAACTCATATATATCATGGTGGGGCCCACATATTTAAATCGATAATAACCACGTTTGTAAGGCTCGAATTTCAAAACGTAATTACGGCGACTTTCAAACGGGTGTAAGTAAGTAATAAAAGGTAATTCCGTGTATTTACCGGTGTAAAGGAAGCGGAATGCGTCTGAGTAAATCGGTACCCTTCTGAAGAGCGGATGGGCTACTTCCCATGACACCAACCAATGGTGGTGGTAGATGCTCCGTGGGACCCGCCATGATGTATGTGTTTCATCTATGCCGTCCATCTATTTTGACGGATCATTTTACTGCAGGAGACCAAAAATGAGGTATATCCAGAGCTTAAGTGGACCACATGACATGAAACAATGTTAAGTGGACCACATGACATGAAACAATGTGGCCATAAAAGTTTAGGATCAAGATGATTTTTGTTTTTTGACCTCCATGACCTAATCAACATATTAGATTTCAAATAAACAGTATAGTGGGCCTTAGGATGATTTTAATGATGGATATCCAACCACTATTGTTTTTGTGGTGTGGTCCACACGAGATATATGACCTCTAATTGTGAGGGCCTTGTGATGTTTGTTAGAAATCCACCCCGTCCATCCGTTTTTGAGCAAATCATAGGAAAGGAGGCTGAAAATGATTAGGATCCAAGACTAAGTGGGCCATCTTGTATGAAGCGGTGTGGAAAGGAACTCGGCCGCTAAAACCTCAGTATGCTCTACCTTGATGTTTATATTCCATCCAAACAGGTTTGTAATGTCACTTTCAACTTTGTGATGAAGGAAAAAGCCAAGACAACTTTCACGGTGGTGAAGTGAAAAAGCCAAGACATGGCTGTGGTGAAGTGAAAAAGCCAAGACATTAACCCGATACACAACTTATGTGGCCATATAAATGTTCAACGGTCATCACGGTCATCACGAAAATGCATTGATCGCAGTTATCATGCAATAAGGCTGTCATTCAACGTGGATCGTGGTTGTCATTATACGTGGACCATGAACTATACGATATATGATCGTTGTTGTCGTGCAATATGGGTCGTGATGTGCTCGATGAACGGGTCGTAGTTGATATGGATCGTGTTCTAATGTTAAATTGGTCGTCGTTCACAGCTGTAACCGACCGTGGTCCTCGTCCATGTTGAATCGTGTTTGACAAAAACGACGGTGGTATGAGGAACACGGCCCATACGACATGGAAACCACGATCCATATATACTGATAACCACGATCCGTATAAAGTGACATCCACGATACATACATCGAGAACCACGATCCATATATGCTGAGAACCACGATCCGTTGTTAAGTCATTGATCCATTATTAACGACAACCACGACCAATTCAACTTGCAAGATATTGCGCACCACTACAACGCTCCAGTCATTATGACAACTACGATCCATATAACATGGGAGTGACAACCCATATAACATTGCAATCACGACTATGTAGCATGACAACATCGACCCTTACAATATTGCAACGACGACTCATATAACACGGTAACTGCCAGAAGAGAGTGGCGTCGTGGTCTTTGCTGGGTCGACGTCGAGAAATAAAGCCCATCCACCATCAGATCCACGAGTTTCCTTGCTATCAACCACGAGCGTGATTGTCATGTTGTAGATATCGTTGTTATTATCTATGTTGAGTTGTGATTCACATCAACGACCCAACGTTCGTTCTATCCACGAGCCTTCCTGCGGAATCAATGCCACATTCAAATTCAGGAAATCACATTAATGACGATACATTCCAGAATTCATTTGGAATCAAAGCGACCCTTTCGAATCACCAACCCCACATTAACCACGGGTTGAACATCCTATAAAAATGGTACTTGGGTTAGACACTTTTTCGGACGCGATGCCGACCCGAGCGAGTCCTTCTCGCGCTATTCCTTCATAGTATTGCTATGTTTTTCATGGTGCTCATTGGGTCGTAGTTATCACGATATTTCGGTCGGGGTTCACATCAGCCGTGGTTGCTATCGTGTTATGGGTCAGTCTTATCATGTAAGAGTGGTCGTGTTGGTAATGCAAGGTGCATCGTTGTTGTCGATGCAATATGGGTCGTGATTGTAATGTAATATGCCCATTGTCCCCATTGTTATATACTATGGCCCGGTCGGACGTCGGCTCTTACCGAAGTGGGAGGGATAATTACAATGGTCTACGACGGTGAATCATCACTATTCCATGTAATGTCCACCGCTTGTGATTGGAGTGACGTTCTCTTTTTGGTCTCCTACCCTTAAATCATCGGAGAAAGCGTATGGACGGCATGGATGAAACACATACATGGTCGTTGGGCACACTGACCGCCGAGATCGACAAATTGCCGGTGCCACAATGGAGTAGCCGATCGGTCGGTTTATGCGGAGTTGAAACCGGAGGTAACCACGCTTTACTCCATGTCCGTGCGTATCTGAGCCGAGGTCGGGGGCATTTTAAATCGGTCACGATCGTTCATCTGTTCTGCTTGTTTTCTTTGTGGTGTGGTCCACTTTTATTGGGTTAAGGATCATTTTTTGTTTTTGGTTACCAATAAGTGATTTATAGGTATATATGTGACGTAATACGCTTGCTTGCTTTAAAATGCACAAAGCAATAAAGGTCGATTGCATGTGTGACAATCCCCTGTGATCTGTAGGCGAGTCAATGTATAAAGTAGTGTTTGTTGAAATGTCTGAATGGGATTTTGTTGATGGATTGTAAGTATACGTGGTGTGATCCGTTGACCGTTTGATCTACCCCACCCTAGTTTCGATATCTTAAAATAACCCGAGATAAGGGATAGACGGCTGGATGTACGGATACATCACGGGGGCCGCCCATAGAGCTTTGTTGGGAGTTGGGCCATGAGGGGGTAGTACGCAATCCTCGCCCATACATGAAGCCCTACGTATCCGTACGATGGCACAGACGAAATTGCCCATGACCTTGATTCAAGCGACATACGGACTGGATGAAGCGATGATGACACGATGTTCTGACATTACGCCACGGAAGGATCGGGTACTATCAGGGACAGAGCAAATGGGCTGGTGCTCGGCGGTCGGTGTGTCCAATCACCACGCATGTGTTTCATCCATGCCGTCCATACGCTTCTCCAGGATGATTTAAGGGTAGGAGACCAAAAAGAGAACGTCACTCCAATCACAAGCGGTGGACATTACATGGAACAGTGATGATTCACAGTCGTAGACCACTGTAATTATCCCTCCCACTTTCGGGATCAAGACAACGAATGATGGGTAAGAGCGACGTCCGACCGTGGCATTCACTGTAGATGCAGATGAACGGAATGGATCTAACCCATGAGTCATGATTGGGCCCACTGCTGGTGACAGCCTAGCAGGGGAGTAGCCAATCCACTATCCCGCGGACTAAACGGATGAATATATGAGCGTTGGAAGGGGCCGAGTGTAGCATTTCAGCTTCAACTTTTACGGACTTTCTACTTACATCCTAAAATGTAAGGAAGGGGAAAAGAGAAGATCCAGGCTCCCAATTGCCAGAGGCACGTTACACATCTGGTACATAATCCTCTTCCACTAGGAGGTCGGTTGCTACGGGTCAAGGTAGAATCGAGAAGGTCACATTACGTGGATCGTGGTGCCATATTCCCATGCACACCTAATATTGGTTGTCACGTTGCAACCATCTTGGTTGTACACGCGATACGGATCGGATTCCCATGCACATTATGTGATGCATGGGTCGTGGTTGGAAGGTGTTATGGGTCGTGGTTGTCATTGGGAGCCACGACACTTTGAGTGATTCCTAAGTGTAAATCACGACAATTATATAACTGTGAACCACGACCCATGCAACTGTCGACCCAGACCAATATAACAAGCTGCGAATATTACGGCTGCGTAACGTGGGAACCACGACCCATGTCGGTGACAATCGCGACCCGGTCGAACGTTGGTCGTGGTTCACATGCTGGCCCAGTGGTGTGAGCGTGGTTGGCAACCCATGTCGGTGATAATTATTACCCGTCGAACGTTTGATCGTGGTTCACATGCACAATTGGTCGTTGAGCGTGGTTGGCAAACCTTGTCAGCTAACAAGCACGACCTTCGAACGTTTGGTCGTGGTTCACATGCACAATATGTCGTTTGCCATCAAATGAGGATCGTGATTACGATAAACGTGGATCGAAGTTGTATATCGGTTGTTGAGCGTGGTTGCCATGTTAGGAATAACGCGGGGAGGATTCGAGCCCTTCATCAAATATCTTTTCCATTGTGATGGTTGTAATAGTAACGAAATCCATGAATGAATAAGATGTAGCAATGGGTCGTTGAACGTGCCTGACAACCACGATCCATGTACCGTGACAACCACGAATAAGATATTCTTGGGTATGCGGCGCTCATCATCGACAACGGCGGCCCCTCTTAAAAACCACGAGCCATATAACATGGCGACAACTCCCAAGCAGTTGGGCGTCGCACGATCCGATGAACGGGGCGATCCTTACAAGAACAAAACCGCGACCCATTGTGGGACAAAACTACGACCCCTCGCGCGATTGATTTGTCAGCTTTGGATTAAAACCACGACCCTTCGCGTTGTACTTTGTTGTGATTCACAGTGGGCGTTGTCGCCAACCACGACACAATGTGGATTGCAATCCCGAACCAATGTGGATGATAACCACGACCCATTTAATGGACAACCGGTATCCTGCATTACTGCAATTTGGACCCATTCAAAATTATGATTTTTTTAACAGAATAACCAGTATTCGAATGAGTATGGGTCGCAGGGCTATATTATGCTACTATGATGGAGAGAGTGTGTACGACAAGGCAATGTTCACCTACCAGGGTGGAGACTCAAAGGGATTTGTTGTGAGTGATGATATCACCTATCGACATTTGCTCGATAAAGTGCACCGGTCACGAAGACTACGTCGGATGAATGCAATTTGATGATTACGGTTGTGTACGGTGATCCAATTCATGGATTCCTACGCCCACATACAATTAAAGACGATGAAGATCTCGAAGCATTCATGTTATTACGTGACGAGACACCTTCAACACATATACCATTGTATGTGGAGAAATTGAGCGTTGTCTGTCGGCGAGGATTACAACGGCGATGACGCGTTACATTCGAACCCATCGGCTCTTCATTCGCAACTTTGTAGGCAATGATCGGATGGCCGATGCTTCCGATATGCATGACACTACGGTAGATATCGAGGCCAGAAGTCAACGGCTGCGATGTAAGCGGCCCTTCCCATGACGATACACATCATGTTTCGGGGAGTGATGACGTATGCGATATAGGCGGCCCATCAAGGAGTGATGGATATCACGATCGGGAGCTCGGCGAATGCGATCTGGCCGGCCATTCAGACTACGACACACAACATAGATTGGGGAATGATGTCTGCGACATACATGGCCCATACGACGACTGGTTGTATGGGTGGCCCTTTAGCCAACGATACACAGCATGATTTGGGGAATGATGACCGCGACATACCTGGCCCATCAAGTAGTGATGGATATGATGACCGAGGAACAGCTGACCAGTGCGATCTCCAAACCCCACTCGCCAATGATCCATCTGATGATGCGTTTGTCAATTCGGATCGACAAGGATACCGGATTTTGTGGATGATCCGAACGACATATTACGCGGGCAAGTGTACAAGGACAAAGGTCGACTACAGTATTCTCTATGTAAATATGCGATGCGCCGCAAGTTCCAGTACAAGGTCATCAAGTCCAACAAGGCGATATATACGATTGGCTGCATTGTAGCAGTTGTAGGCTGGAGGATGCATGCTTCAAAACTTAACGGCCTAGGGATGTTCAAGATCAGGACTTACAACTCGAAGCATACACATACTATGTCGTTTGAGGATATCAATGTCTGAGACCACGAACGCGGATGGCCGTCTTGAGACGGTGACGTCGAAGAGAAAGGAGAGATCATCGCCAAGCCACCGGTTTGATGAGTAGTGAGTTTGGCGTCGGTCGTATGAGCTCGGGGCGACACACGGCAAAGGAAATTCAATATCGTATGAGTGAGACGTACGGTGTTGAGATCGATTACAAGAAGGCGTGGAAGGGTAAGGAGATGGCAACCCGGACAAGTATTGGGATCTACGAGGGCTCTATAACGAGCTCCGGCGTACCTTCACGAGTTGAAAAGGCCAATTTAGGGACTCATCACGGAGTTGCGGGTGAACGAGGAGACGAATAGTTTCCAACGATGCTTTATTGCGCTTGGGCGGTGCATCGAAGCGTAATTTTACATGTTCGGAGGGTGTTGTGCGTTGATGCCGCGCATTTGACGAGGAAGATACAAGGCGTTCTCTTCATGGCTCTTGCCTTTGGATGGAAACAATCACATCCTCCTGTGGCATATGGGATCGGGAATCGAGAACAATAGTAGGCTGGAGGTGGTTCCTTGGGATTTTATCAAGGTCACTCGGGGACCTTCCAGGACTAGTGATAGTGTCGGATCGTCACAAAGGGTTGGTTAGTGAAGTCCACAGGCATGTTCCGCATGCGATCCATGGATATTGTGCTCATCATATACTTGGAAACATGAAGAAGGCATGTTCGGATGATTCTATGAGGGAATACTTTTGGGGTGCCGTGAAGACATACCGCACATCCACGTTTTGGGAGATGATGCGATGCATTCAAACGTCGAATCCCACGGCGTATCAGTTCCTCAGCGGTATTGAAAAGAAAGATGGGCGAAACGCTTTCTTTCTGGCATGCGGTATAACATCGTCACCACCAACATCGTGGAAAGCATGAATGCATTGTTCGTAGATGCGAGAGAGTACCACTGTCACTAAACTTCTCGAGACAATAAGGAGTAAAATCCAACACTTCTTCCTCAGAACGGACGGGACGAGAGCCTCGGCATCAACGAAGATTTGACTCCTTGGGCATCAAAAAAACATCCAGGCCTATATCGGTCGGAGGTGCGAAGGACACAATGCCTGCTGCGATTTCGGTGGATGAGTTCCAAGTGACGACACGAGGAGAACGACGGATGTAGTGAATCTAATAGACATGAAGTGTACGTGCAATGAGTTTGCAAAAATCTTTTGCTTGCCGTGTGTTCATGTGATGGCGGCATGCGATAAGTTTCGACTTGATATGTACAAATCTTGCTCTCCATTATACTTCAATGAGATATATCGCAAAAAACATATCAAGAGTCGGTTTACCGGTCTTTGGACGAGAACACAATGGAACACTCGGACGAAGTGAAGGTTTTATGCGATAAAATGAAGCCGCCGAAAACGAGAAGATCCATTTGGAAGACCGAAAAAGGTTCGCATTACGTCCCAAGGAGAAGATAGGACAAGACCCAAATGCTCTAGATGCAATCGAGCCGGTCCTGGCCGGCGTCGATGCACTTTCATCCTATTTGGGTGAAGCGAACCTTACACGGAATATATTGTTAACCACGATGCATGTTAACAATATCCGGTGTGGAGAATACCCGGGAATTCTTGTGCTTGAACCACGATCCATATTGGGAACGGTGAACGTTACCTACCGTGTGGCACTCTAATATATATATATATATATATATATATATATATATATATATATACCTATCGATTCATGAACCGTGGTGCATGTCTCTGACGATCCACGATTCTTGACCATTTGAACCACGACCCATACGGTCTTGGCGAGATTAACAAAGGGTCGTGGCACTCTTGGTGGTGGGCAGTGGTTGTCATGTTGTATGAGTCGTGTTTCTCACTATGTCGTGCTTGTTCGCGACGATCCAACACAGACGGCAACCACGAACCATCAAAGCTGGACCACGGCCTATTTACCGTGACAACCATAATCACGATCCTTTATGCACTGGGTCACTAACAGAAAAGTCAGTGCAAGGAAATAAGGTCTCACCAAATGACAACTACGATAAATGCTTCACATCAACCACGAACCGCATAACACTTCAACCACGATCGGTATAAAAAGAAAACCAATAACCATGAGGCTCAGTGACGCGCAAGACGCTGCTAGTGTCTTCCACTTAAGTATACAGCATAGCAAGAAAACGCGTATTTTAGGGGTTGATTATAATTCGATTCTCCATATTCCGGGTGTCACTTTTCGCTTTGCAATAGCGTGTTTCATTCATACGGTTACCTGATTATCATAACCATTCATAAGAGCTAATCTAAACGGTGTATATCATCATGATTATACGTGTAAATGAACAAAATCTAAAATGTACAACCATATAACATCATGTCACAGTGTCCACCCCGATTGGGGACTCAATATACATATCCAAAAGATTTGCAATGTAACATAATGGATTTTTGCCAACCTGGGATTAGACGTCCTTAGGCAATGGGTCGATCCTAACACCTTATGAACCTGTCAGAACTCAATCCCAAAGTCTAAAACGCTTTTGAACCCATTTCCTTCACAAATCTCACGCAATTCACCACCTTGATCCTTCAATTTTTCTAAGTACTTTCACTCTAGACACTATCTTAAACTGGCCAAGTATATAACTTGGATCACCTTATATACAAACTGAATACCCTAGGTACCACCTTAGACAATCTTATAGGACGAAATCCTTTAGAAATGTGACAAAGTTAACAAAGTGCTAAACTAGATTAGCTACGAAATCCATTTGATCCACTTTAAATACGATCTGCAAGACCCAAAACTTGTAGAATCATTGACGCTAGGTTACCCTAAAATCTAGGATCAAAATCATTACAACAACCACACATACTACGTGACAACCACGACCATATAACATGACAAGTACGACCCATGGAAACAACGACCCATAAAACAGTCAAACCCAGGTGAGAAGCTAACGTTGCAATATCACTTCATTAACTGCCAGAATAAAGTCTAGAACCGCTGATAAACACGACCATGTAACGTAACAATCACGAACCATGTAACATGAAAACAACAGCCCACGCGAACAACGACCCATCCAGCTCCCTTTCTGCATGAGAGAAGCTAATCTGCTCTCTAACGTCTGTCATTGACAAAAGAGAGGCTCAACTGCTGACAAACACGACCATAGTTGCAATACGGTGTGAAAAACAGTTCCCTTCAAAGGGCACCCAACAAGCTGAAACACTCGTTTTAGAAGGTGAATTCAGCATTTCCTGTGGAGGCCGTTGATCTTCACGAAGATCGTCAAGACACATGAGGAAAGGGAAGGGATCACCCATAAGCGAAGAATGGGAGGAGAAGAAATCAATGGCTCCGTCGAGTATCTCCACCAGTATTTTGATTGGCAGAGCAAAGAAATCCATGAATGCTTAAGGTGTTGCAATAGGATCCAAGCTCGGACGAGACTTTGAAAACAATTTCAAACCCAATTACTCCTTTTATAGGCTGGTAGAACATTCGAAAGGGTGTGCGATTTCATAAAACACGAGTGTGTCGCTGAGTCCGAAGGGTAAAGATTCCGAAGGCCGAAACGGTCGTGGAAAGGGGACCCATATAAGACGACCCAGTGTGTACGACAACCACGACCCAGTCGCGTGATCGTGGTTAACATGCAAAGTGGATCGTAGGTATTATCCACGTTGGATCGTGACTTAAACGATGGGGAAAACGACCCATGTGAAACTACCACCACGACCCATACAACTTGAGAACCACGGCCCGACATGACACCAGAACCACGCGATCCATATACAGTGATAACACCATGGTTAACAATCTCCTTGTTAAATTTGTCGTGGCTCTCAGTTGTTGTGGATCGTGGTTCTCGTCCATGTTGGATCGTATTCGACAACCACGACCATATGAGGAACACGACACATACATCATGGAGACCACTCCAGGTGTCATGGGAACCATGACCCATACAACTTGCAGGGTCGTGCTCACATCAAACACGATGAAGGCAACATGACAACCAGGACCCTTAAAACATTGCGACTACAACCCATATATGATATAGCATTACAATCACAACAAACACGACGAAGGCAACACTACAACCACGACCCATATAACAAAATAAATGCGAGAAGAGAAGCTCAGTGATGCGCGAGACTCTGCTCGGGTCTTCCACTTAAGTTTACAATATAACGAAAAGCGCGGCGCTTACAGCAAATTTAACGGTCGTGATTGCAATGTCATGGGGTCGTAGTTGTCATGACTTTAGATCGTGGTTTACATGACGTATGGATCGTGTTTCTCTCGTTACCGTGGTTGTCAACGACGATCCAAGGTGGATGACAACCACGAACTATTACGTATTTGAACCACGGAGATATTGACACGACAGCAACGACCAAGCGATCAATCAATCCGGATGTTCTTTTTCTAATCTCTCACTACAACCGATATATATATATATATATATATATATATATATATATATATATGGGAAAAGGTACTATGCGCTCGAGCGGCATCACGGTGGCGCCCACATCAGCTCGACCTCATGGAGGACCGCTTTACGCTCGAGCATAGTACCTTTTCCCTATATATATATATATATATATATATACACACACACACACACACACACACACACGGGATTTTCGGTATCTACGTCTTCCACGTCCTAACTTTGATAGGGAGATTTCCATACACATCAACGGGAACAGATCAAAGTATGTGGATGGGCAGATTTCCATACACTTGTGATATAATTTATCAACCACACCTCTCTATAAATGCGATGGCGGATAGAAAACTCTCCACGGACAACTGCGACCATCTCACTCTCCAACCCATTATAGATGATGATAACAAGTAGAAACATCAGATACACCTATCCATTCATCATTCAACATCGATTCAGTGTTTGGCTTTCTTCGTTGGTCTACATGACGCCTCTTCTCCTTGTTTTTGTGGGAGCGCGGCATCTTACGCTCTCGGCGCTTGAGACGGTCGTATGCGATCGTCTTTCGAAATTTAGGAATTTCCTCCTACGAATCGAAACGAACTAATATTAATAATACAAAGTACAAATCAATAAAGATTGAATGTAGGCAATTAAATATATCTTACATGCGTAAAGTCAATTGCACTCATACTGCAAAGGAAGTCTATATATTTCAGCATATAAACGCCACAATCGTCCAAGTTTGGTTGCGTTGGCCTGTCGGCGGATGGCTTCACAATCCATGGATTCTCCCACCTAACTGATCCGTCATCAAGAACATGGAATAACCACCTCAGTCCATCGGTTACATGCGCGACGACCGAGCTCGTTTTCCCTTCCAATTCGGTACTCGGTACATCGTACAAAGTGACCTCTCTCTTCGTCGGATAAACGGCGACCATCGGCCAGTCTTGATTTCTTGCATTAAGAGGATGTACACCTATGACGCTGCTGACGATACGACAACGATTCTGACATTGCCTTTCAATAAATGCATCTAGTCATTGAACTCCATGTACGTGTGCAAGAAACTAAGATCTAACCACATTATACTTCCATAGAGGTTTCGGTTTACAGTCGACTATTTCTATAAGCACTTCAGACAACCTTTCAGACTTCATGCTACCACGATCATTATGGTTCCCGGCGCCATAGGTTCGCAGCAGGTCAAGTTGTTGTCCCATGCATTGCTATTGATATATTGAAGAATATTGTTAGAAACGAGTTGAGTTAGAAACGGAAGTGATTATCGACGTTTTTAAGATAACTATGGTCCTCAAATTCACCTTCTGTAAATAGCGACGAGACAAACGCGCGATCTGTCTACCTCTCCCTCGTTCGTCCTGGCGCGCTGATAGGTATCTTAGGTACCGGTCTATGGTCTACGTAACGAGAAAATGTGTGATGTAACTACAATTCATACATTGATATGATGCAGTGAAGAGAAAGGGTAGAAACTTACCTCAGAGTCCACCCATGAATTTAGGTCATAGACACTTTTCAACCCGGACATTTGAACGACTCTCGACAACTCTCAACTCGTCCTCTTCGGCATCGGTAAGAGCTCGATGGAGTTCACTTGAGCCCACACGAGGCTCACTCACGATTAGAGCTCTGTCGGGATCCTCAATGTCGTGACGTGGTCTCCCTTCATCACGAGTTGCGGGGTAACGATGTTGATCTGTAATAAAATGACACATTATCTATGGAGTTCATAATATAATGTCCGATTTAAACCACGATCCAAATGTAATTTCACGTACAATTGTCTTATTCACTTCATCCTTTAGCGAGGTTCATATCTGCTTCATTTGCTTGTAAATGAAGCGACATTCTCATCTTTAAGATGGGTCATCCCGACTTCAAAACTAGAAGGCTGCCTAATCCCGGCCTCGAAATTGGAGACACATTAAAAACTTGTATTTTGCATTCATGTCATATCTCGTCCACTTTGGGTCGTGGGTCAACTAGACCAGTGGTGGATGATAACCACGACCAATCAAACATGCTAGCAACGATCCATCATTGACATTAACCACGGTCAACTACACATTTATTGCTTCTACCTCCTCTGTAAGCTGCGTCATCTCCTCATTCAAGTAGGCACTCTCATGACGGAGGACTCGTTGAATGGGCAAGGGCATATAACATCGACCCTCAATTGGATCATAACCACGACCAAAAAGGAACACTACACCGGCCAAATACGACAAGGGAAAATTCTATTCTATATAGAATTATATACATTTATTCCTTGAATTTCCTCCCCAACAACGTCACCCGTAATGAAATCGTATATCGAGAATGGCTAAAACATCCCCACTTTGGAGCCTGGTTGTCATCCATTAGTGGGTCGTCGTTCACGTCCATGGAGGTTCGTGGATGTCAACAACGATCCACTATGTATGACAATCGCAATCGACATTGGATGGAAAGAAGCGATCGAGACGGATGATGGTGAAATCCACCTTTGAACGATAATCACGATCCACATTTCTTATAAACCACGTCCGGTGTCTACATAGAAGACAAATCATTTTATATCGATCGCAACTCATCCAAGATCCACTTGTGCATGTCAACCACGACCCGGGTGTATGATAACAACGATTTAAGATAGATCCAACTTCATATACCTTAATAGCTGTATCTCCTCTCTCGGTTGCTTCATCTGCGCTGCGGTGAAGAATTGATATCCTCTCGATTTGCTTCTCCTGCTCCCGAAGAGAAGCACCGATCTCCTCCGTGAGTTGCTCCATCGATCCGCGGTGCGGCATTGATCTCCTCTCTATCTTTGCCTCACCATCTCTATGATAAAGCATTGATCTCCTCTCCATGTTGCTTCACCTGCTCACGCGGTGAAAGAATTTTCTGCCTTGAAAGGGGCTGATTGAAGAGACAATGTCCCGTAATAAATAAAATACCTATTATTATGTATTTCAATATGTCTTTCTACAAGGAACACAACCATGATATCATGTATGTGAACCACAACACACCGTGGATGACGACACCGATGAACTAAGTGTCGTGGTTATTACAAAGAGTGGATCGTGTTTCTCGGCCGTATCGGGTCATGGTTGAGAGATATGTTGGTGGCGGCTACGATCAAGGATAGGGTCGTGGTTATTACGACCAATGGGGTGTGGGTGACGACCATGTTAGGTAGTGCTTCAACCACACGAACCATCGTCGATGAAAACCACGATCCATTAGTCTACGGTAAACACGACCCATACTTGATCTAAACCACAAACCACGTTACACGACCTAGACCATCAATGTTGTCTCATGGACCCTCGGCACATGAGAAACACGACCCGTCCTGTGTGCAACCAACGAACCTCAAGCTTATGACAAGCACGATCCATTTTTCATTTTCCTTTAAATGAGCTATTAGCAAATAGGTTACAAGAAGCAAGGAGATTTCACGTACGTCTTTTGTATTATTAATATCATCTCTCTTCAACACCACTTCTCGTAAAGATGCATAATCCTCCATGAGGTGCTTTATTTCTACTCGAGACTCGTTAGTATGCTTCAATTCACCCTTCATTCCTTGCACTTCGGTGGCGAGAAAATGAATCCTTTACTCAATTTCCTTATTGCGGATCTTGTAGTCTTATTATCTTTCGGTTCATTCCCAAAACGGGAGATTTCCCATCAAGTGAGTTGTATTTTTCGGTTCAAGAGGGAGGTTGTAAGATCAGCCTCATCTTTATTTATTACGTCATCCACCGTTGTCTCTGCCGTGGATGCTTGACCATGAGAGCCTTGTCCTTCGTTTGAATGTCGTCGTCGTCGGTTATACTCCTGACAACCTCGCTCTCTACTTCTTCGACCGTTGGTTGAAGATATGGAGCTAGCACCACCTGCAGGAGCAAAATTGATTGATTAATTAATTAATTACAAACATACTGCATGATTCAAATTACAATACTAATTGAATAAATCTTACCGGCACAGCTGTGAAGATGACAGATACTGCGTCATATCTGCCTGATTTCCTGTGACACCAGTTTAGTATTCGCGGAATCCTTGTAGGCAGTCTTCTAACGGACCACCTACGGTCACCAGTGAGTTGAGGGAACCGTTCGTAGGCCCAAATCTGTATAAGAACAATTACCATGCATTACATCTTGGTTGACATGTATGGAAGAAAAAGGGAAAAATACGAACTCAAGGTATGAATCAGGACAAGACTGACATACTTGTAGGGCAAATGCGCATCCGCATATGTTGTATGATTTGGGAGTGCGGCGGTCGCCCTTTCCCCCAGAATAGTGCCGGTGTGGCGTTAACCCCTTTCTTCAGATAATCATACCCCACACTACCCCATGGGTAGTTATTAAAATAATATAGGTCATCAACCATGTCGATAAACGTATCAATACAGTTATTCTTCTGCGGAGATCCAACCAATAGGCTCTCAACGCAAATTATTAGTGCCAGCTTCACCGCGTCCATATGTTCGTCTTGATCGGCGAGTGACAAATAGGCTTCTTTCAGTTCTTGTTTACTAACACCCCCTGTGCTCAAGTAGGTCTCCCTAATGCCTTTTCCTGACTCTGCTCCTCCAGCCTCGGCACGACTGCCACCATCTATCCTAAGTGGACCAAACTTAAGACCCATTATTAGAGCAAAATCGAGCTCTGTAAATCTTATCTTGGTGCCCTGAACATCGAATTTCAGATCACCAACATGCCTTTGCATCAGGCAATGCAGGATCTGAGACTGTGCCGTCCACTCGGCCACTGGAAAGTCCAGCAGAAATCCAAAACAGGTGTCTCTAAATAGTTTATTTCTATCGGGAAACTTCAACATATCTTCAACCAAGACTTTCAGAAAAGTGACGGAGCACTTGGGAGAGACCTGTGCCTTTTCGAAGTCTAGGCATGTGGTCATGGTTGACTTCTTTCGACCTGCATTCCAGTATGGTCGTGGATTTTTAAGAAAAATTATATGATGGTCTTGCAGAATCTAACATCGGTCGTAATTGTACTACACAGTGGATGGGGATTGAAATCCAAGAAGGGTAGTGTTTATAACGAGTTTTAAAGGAATGTGGTTATGATGCGACACGGTTCGTTGTTGTCACGTACGCTGGATCGTGGTTGTCATCTGTGCTGGGTCGTGCTTGACAGTCGTGCTACAGGGTTCGTTGATGTCATCCATGTGGCCGTCACCAACGATCCATTAGGCATTATGGCATACAGATCGTTGTTGTCGTCTACATTGAATCGTGGTTCACAGGCACGATCCAGATCAGATCGACTGTCAACTACGACCAATTGTGCGACAAGCCATGATGACGACACTGATCGCCGTTGTCATGCCATACATATCGTTGATGTCATCTGCGTTAAGTCGTGGTTCACAGGGTCGACGACCCTATGAACCACGATCCATTCTGCATATCAACGCCGATCACAACAACGATCGTGATTGTCATGGTATACATCTCGTTATAGATACATTGAGTCGTGGTTCACAACCCATACCCACATAACACAATGGTCAGTGGTCACCGTACACCGTCCATGTCAACCATTACCATACCTTGCTTCGCCATTTGTATTGGTAGCTGCACTGAACTTGTAGATGTACTCGGCGAGTGGCGATGGAGGGCCAGTGAATAAGATTCAAAACCGGTAGAAATGGGTTAGGGATAGAGAAAGTGAAGAGGTCCCGGAGAAAGAAGCATGCGCAATATATAGTCGGTGTTCCGTATGGGGATAAGCGGATGAAGTTTTACTCTCTCGAAAGAAGCGTCCGTAAAAGCGTCCATTGATGTTGTGAGTTTGGGATGGAATCGTAACCGTCCGTAACAGCGTCGGTTGATGATCTGCGTTTAGGATGTAATCGTGTGCGTCCGGAAAGCATCGAAGTGCCTTATCTCTGATCCGCACCGTCCATCTTATTGTAACATCCAGAAACCTAAAGAATGGTCAAGATATTGGAATCCAATAGACCACAAAAGTTCAACAATTATTCCCCACCATTAATTGATTCCCACCATTAGAACGCCATCTTTCGTGCATGTACATGCGACACATTACTTCCGTACAAACAAAGATATATGGTGTCCACATAGTTCACGACACCTTCTAGCCGTTCGGTGTGATCAGTTCCGCATAGATGTATACAAGTGAGTTGCCTATTCTCGTTTCCGGCAAAAGAAGTCGATAGTATATATAATAAAGGGAAATTGACATGACAATGGCAACCCATATAACGGAAAACAACGATCCATATAACATGAAAACAAGGATACATCAAGCATGAAAACAACGATCCATACAAGCCGACATCAGCGACCGATGGTTGTCGTGTTGCATGGATGGTGATTGAGAATTCGCATGCGTCGTGGTTGTCATATTCGCCCGGATCGTGCTTGTCATCCGTACTGGATCGTTATCGACAACCACGTCACTTGAGTACAGACTGTGGATTATCATGACAACCACGATCCGGAAAAGACAAAACCACGACCTATGTTATGTACACTATTCCGGTCTTTGAGTACGTAGTTAATATTCATAAAAGCTCTTCATTATCGTCCACATTGGAGTCTTGTTTGTCATGATACATGGGTCCCCACTTGTCATTGTATATGGGTAAGGGTTGTGAGGTTGTATATGTTGTGGTTGTCACGATACATGGACCACATTTGGAATGATACGTGGGTCGTTGTTGTCATCTTACATGGGTCGTGGTATACGTGAAACATTGGTCGTAGGTGATATGGGACGTGGCTGTAATGTTAAATGGGGCGTGGTCCCAGTTGTAACGGATCATGGTTTGTGGTGCTTGTTGATCCGGCGCTGACAACCACGACCTAATGAGAAAGAAGACGCATATAACATTTCAATCACGATCGTATCGTCACGACAACCACGACCCGTTGTTGAGTTCACGTTTTCCTATATTGGTCGTGGTTAAAAGGCACAAAGGATCTTGGTTAGCATACACATTGGAAGGTAAATAACATGCCACAAAGTTGATGAATCAATAAATCAATAAGATAAGTACATATATTACAGTTCACATTACATTATCACAAGCAACAAAAAATACGTAATGTCATCACCAGCCTCGGCCTCATCCTCAGCCAGGAGGGACGATGGTGGATCGACGCCGATTGTCACCTATTCGTTTGCATCTCGAGCATCGGGTGTTGGCCCATCTTCTCGCTGGGACGTAATTCGAACCTTCGCCTCGTCCGAAATGTCCGCCGTACACTTCATTTCCCTTAGATTCACTACATCGGTCGTTCTAGGTGCGGTGATGCACTTCAGTGCATCACCGTACACAACTTTAATTATCAAATCGAATTCAACCGCGCAGTCTTCGTAATCTTAAGGTAATGAAGCACACTAGGTCGTAATCTTATGGTAATGAAGCACGGTAGATCGAGGTTATCCTACACGTTGGGTCGTGGCAATTAATCACAAGGGTCGTAGTTGTATCCGGTGTGCCATATCCCGACGAGCCCGACCCATAACGGTGACAACGGCGTTCGTGACGGTGGCGACCACGATCCAAATACCGTCACAAACATGATGCCGTGGTTGTCTACCATACAATTGTGGAGGTTTGATCAAGGTGTGGCCTAGGTTACGGTCCCTTTCGCGTGACCACCACGGTACCTCGGCTTCCCGTGTGTTCTTTACCACAGCGGTGCCTACAAACGGTTGAAGTAACTAACCACCTTGAGTCGTTGAGCTTTAGGCGGATCGTGAACGTGGTGAGGAAGGAGAAGGATCACGACTAAAGGAAACGCGGTTGAAACGGAATAGAGTACAAACCTCGCGGTGGAAGAGGCTTTCGGACGAGCGAGCGAGAGGAGAAACAACGTCGCCCTCGGCGGTTGGCCCTGGATGTTGGCTTCTCTAGGAAAGCAAGAGAAAGGGGAGGAGAGGGCCTCTCAAATGTGCATTAGTGCGACATCTGCCCCATCAGAGAGTCGTGGTGCAGGTGATGGGTGGTCTGTGGGGCCCAGCAAGATGTATGTGCTTCGTCTACGCCGTTCGTCCGGTTTAAAATATCATTTTACGGCATGAAGCGAAAATCGAGAGTGATACAACTCTCGGGTGGACCACACTGCAGGAAAATAGTCGTTATTGGATATCCACCACTATGATCCCCCTAGGTCCCACCGTGATTGGATCATGGTCGTTTTTGGTCTCCTGCCATACAATGATCTTTAGAGATTATATGGACGGAATGGATGAAACACGTAGTTGGTGGTGGGACCCACGAGCGCCGGCGCCCGGCCATTGGACGGTGTCCGGGGGAGTAGCCGAACCGTCCATTTCTCGGGGGTTAAGACAGCGGGTGACTTCTGCTTCACGCCAGGACCGTACAATTCCTGAACCATGGTCAGGGGCAATTTCGTCCAATAAAAGGTCCAAAGGCTGTCAGAAGGCCGTTTAGGGAATATGTAGAGTGTGGTGGCGATCGAGGTAATTGACCCAAACTTCGAGGCGAGTAAGGTCAAAATCCCTTTCTATTAAGGGACGTGGATTGCGTACTACCCACGCCCGTCCCTAGCTCCGAACGGGCAGTTCTGTGGGCGGGCCCACCGTGACGTATCTGTACGTCCAACCTGTCAATCCCTTTTCTCATATTATTCTAAGGCATGAGCACAAAAATGAGGCAGATCCAACGCTCAAGTGGACCACACCAAATGATAAGCTTGGTTGTATTAAAATGCACAAAGTTTTAAATGTCAATGGCATTAAATGCAAGAGTCATCTGTGGTGTGGTCCATTTGACCATTGGATCTGCTTCATTTATACTTACATGCCTTAAAATAACCTGAGAAAAGGGATAGACGGCTTGGATGTACAGATACATCACGGGGCCCACCTGTAACCGCCGTCGAGCTAGGACGGCGAAGTGGGTAGTACGCAATCCGCGTCCTTATTTAAGTTGTATAGCTTGGAGATCCATTCGCGAAATAAACAAGATAATCGGATTCCACCAACCATGATGGTTGCATGTGAAAACTTTGATACTCTGGCGGTACGGTAGTTGATAGGCATGCACTCCGTCACTGTACATGCAACTCAAATTAAACCGAAAAAATAATGGTGGTCCACACCTCAAACGCACACAGACGCTGAACTTGGCCTAAACGGTCCATAGGTGGACATATATTAATTGAAAATAACCAACGGCTCAAATTCAACAGACAAACATCTATTAGTTAAAGTCCAGGATCGTTCAATAATCCGATTTCCGTGCTGATCGCCTAACTGCAGCGGGGCCAAGGAGTTAGATGGTCTGATTTGATTGCATATCTCACACGTGTGATAACGACCAGTGCATGCATATTGGGGTATCTACGCACGTGGGTACTGCAATTATTGATCATCGGGGTACACACGGTTCGGTTTGGTCCGGTTTTGGGTGAAACCGGAACCGAACCGTTCCCACGGTTCTAGGATTTTTGGGAACCGGACTATAAAAATCGGTTCGGTTCCGAATCGGTTCCATGGTTTTAGGCTTTTTAAAGCTCAGCCCAATTGCGCTTTTTTAACAATACTACTAAAATCTCTTCGTGTGACCCATCTGAGTTCTTCAATGGCTTGATATTTTGGGTGTCCATTCTTCCTGGTCAAGCAAATCTGATGAATGAAATAGATGGCATATACAACATATGGTGGGCCCCACACAATCTAGAGAAGTTTTAATATTGTCAGTCCCCATCTCAACTATTCTACGGTGTGATCTGCTTTTGTCTCGGGTCAGCCTCATTCTTGGGATAGGGTCAACTAAGGGGCACACCTGATGAACAAAGAAGATTTGGGCCTCACATCAAGGTGGGTCCCACACACTCTGTCTAATAATTTTAGTCTGCAAACCTTGCATAGTTGCCCGCCACAAGGAAGTAAGTTTTGAAATTTTCTAAAAAGAAGGTATGATTTTGGCAAACGGCGATTATATCACCCTTGGTTGTATTGCGTAGTACCTAATGTTTGAGTCCACACAGGTAGGACCTATGGTTAGATGATCAAGAAAGGTGGTAGATTGGGCCCCACCAACCCCTGTTGGTGGGCCAGTCCCTACTACATTCCTCCACACAACCAACATGCAAGTGTGTGCAATATCTAAGCCGTGCATAAGGTGGACCCTACCATGAAGATGACCCAGTGCTAAATGGCTGGCGGGAGATGACAAGTTAGAGCCATAAGTGGAAGAGCCATCTCCCCATAGTACACGTGGCAAGTAATTCAATATTATACAATACATCATATGATCGTAGCCATCGAATTAGTGGCCACCAAAATGACAGCTAAAAGCAAAAACAGTTATCAGGATGAAAATAATGAAAAATGATGGACATGATTTTCCAATAGGTGTGAGGTTTGTAACATAAGCCATGCGTGAGATGGATGGACCTGATTGATACAACACCCTGCCAGGCGTAATTAGGAGACATGGGTCTACCTTACATTTCCATTGGCAGGCTAGTCCAAGGACCGTCAAGGGACAGGGAGAGAGAGAGATAGTGCCGATCTACTGCAAGTGAGGTCGGACCGTCAAGGGACGGCGAGAGAGAGAGAGTGCCGATCTGCTGCAGAGTTTGGGATGGCGAGATCTACTGCAGAGAGAGAGAGAGAGAGAGAGAGAGAGAGAGAGAGAGAGAGAGAGAGAGAGAGAGAGAGAGAGAGAGGACAGGTCAAGGGAGGGCGCCGCACGGCTGCCGGTGTCTAGGACGGAGAGAGAGAGAGAGAGAGAGAGAGAGAGAGAGAGAGAGAGAGAGAGAGAGAGAGAGAGAGAGGTTCTCTTTTTGCAGGGGCGAGAGGCAGGGCCGCAGGTGGGCGTTAAACCTGAAGGCAAATAAAAGGCTTTTTTTTTTTTTTTTTTTTTAGGGTGAACTTAAGGTTTTTTTTTTTTTTTTTTTTTTTTTTTAAATATTTTTTAAAGGAATGCTCGGATCCACGGTTCGAATCTACGGTTCATGGCATGGTTCGGTTCAAAGGTTTGGATATACGGATCGACGGTTCAGATCGGTTCTACAGGGCCCTAAACCAGAACCGAACCGTAACCAATGGTTTTGAAATTTTTGGAACTGGAAATGGACCGTTAACATCTTGGAACCGGACCAAACCGGACCGATCCAACGGTTTCTGTCCGGTTACACGGATCCAATGGTTCAATATGCACCCCTAATCATCACCAAACTAGAACGTGGGTAATGTGTTGTGTTGTACGTATGCATGGAATGTTGTGAGGAGCCTATAGCCTGGTGTGAATTCTCTGTGGGTCTCACCGTGATGTATATGTTTTATCTAGGCCGTCTATCTGTTTTTTCAGCTCATTGTAGAGCATGAGACCAAAATTGAAGCATATCCAAAGCTCAGGTGGACCACACCACAAAAGAACAGTGGGGATAACGATGTCTACCATTGAAACCTTCCTAGGGCCCACAGTGATGTTTATGTGTCATCCAACCTGTTCATAAGGTCACACAGACCTGAATGAAGAAAAACACAAATATCAGCTTCATCCAAAACTTCTGTGGCCCCATGAAGTTAATGAGTTTTCAATGGTCGGCATCCATTCTCACCGTTTCCTATGCTTAGTCCACTTGAGCTTTGGATACGCTTCGATTTTGGGCTTACGCCCTAAGATGAGCTGAGAAAACCGATGAACGGTGTGGATAAAAGACATACGGTACAGTTGGCCCACAGAATATCCACACCATGCAATAACGTGCATGGTTAGCTCCTCACCGCACAATCCGCGTTCATTGCTTAATGGGCCATGGATAAGAAAAAATTCAAACGTCTCAAACGTCAACTTAGAAAAGAAAATAATCAGGTCTCCTTGCTCTGCATTGGCCTCACACGTGTATTGAGTGGAATAGCTTGCCTAAGATCCTCGTTATGTTCATTCCGTGCATGCGAATGTGATCACTAGTAGAGCTACACGTGTAATCGGAACTTAAAACGTGCGTCTCTCCCAGTCGTTCATTAATTTTGTGAGGGTGTGGGTCCAGCACGTAATCATGTAAGCCTTAGCTTTTAGAGACGGCACTTAAATCTTTCGGATGGGCTGACGAATGGATGAGGTCTCCCAGACGTACGGCATGACGAAGTTGACCTACGTGGTGGGATTTGATTGGCCACCTGCCATGGTCCAATGCCACCTAACCATTTTAAAACAAGTTTTGCGTGGCCTTAGCCCTACACCCGCCTCGAAGGACTCTCTCCAGGTGGGGGCTCTGTGGAGTCCAATGTACGGGTTTTATCCACATACGAGCCATATTCAAAACTCAGGTGAATTATGTTGTGTGGATGTGTTCACTTTGTAGTACTAAAATAAGGAGTTCCATCAGTTGAATAGGCTGATCGATTGATCGAATGAATTTCAGATTAGACATTGATTTCTAGAAAATTTTAAATAGGTTCAATTGATTAACTTTAGAGGTTTGAGCAATCAACACAATTCAAAAAACTCTTGGTAATTCTCTGGACATTTTTGAGCATGTTCAATTGATCAGACTAGGTGGGGTCGATTGATTGAGGGTTGATCGATTGATGTCAATCAATCGATGATTAATTGTCAAATTTCATAGATAAAATGTATACGGTATCAAACTTCAACATACTTCAGCTCTCTTCGACACTTCAAAACAAGAGCGTGACTTAACATCTCCAGAGTAGAATGTTCAGAACGATTTCAAGAGAAGGATCAATTGTATGCTAACGTACATGTAAAGACGACTCTAGAAAAGACCCTAGAATAGAGTGCAACATTATGGTTTTCCAAACTTTAACTTGTAGCTAATTTTACTTGAAAAATTAAGGGTGTTCGGCTAGCCCAACCACACTTTTGGCCAGCCAAACCATCTTGGGTCAACCTTCCAAGTCAAGTTTCCAGCAACTAAAATTTTTATATCTTATGGAGCTTCGGCCAGCCTAACTTTGCCTTCGGCTAGCTGAACCCAGCTCGGGTTAGCTTGAGGTTGGCCCAGGTTAAGTTTACAACATTTTTTTTTTTTTTTTTTTTTTCTGGAAGCTTAGGCTAGCCAAACCCTGTTTTCAGCCAAGCGAAGATTTGCTTGAGCCAGCTTAAGTTTTGATAAAATCAAATCTTGCAAAATTTGATAGTTGTTGGAATAGTATTGTGAAAATCCAGCCACCTGAAGGGATTTTTAGGCTGACCGAAGATCCAAAATTTTAGATATAAATAGAGAGACTATTTCTCATTGTTTCAATATATGAAAATCAGAGAGAATTCTTCCATAAACAAAAGAGATGGAGAGTCTAGTAATTTTCAAGGTATTTGCTTAGTCATTCTTATATTTATTTTATAGCTTATTTAATTGTTTTATTAAGTAGATTTAAATTCAATTAAAGAATACTTTATATTTATCTTGAGATTAGAGAATTGAATCTGCAGCTTTTAGGGTTTTATTATTTGAGAAACCATATATCCCTATATCCTTCCTGGTTGAACATAAATTAATTCATTATCATCTAAGAAATATGATCGCTACATCTATTGAAGCATCTACTTCTAAGAGACTTCATTAGTATCTTTGTATTGACATTCGTATACTAAAAGTTAAGTGTTTACTTTCAGTATATTACTTTCATTTTGGGTTTGTTGAGATTGCCCGAAAATCTCATTGGATTGTGGAGCGGTTAGCCCGTGAAAATCACTTGATGTTTTATAGTGGTAAGCCTGTGAAAATCACAAGAATTGTGAGAGGTTGTTGAGGTGACATTGTGCCAAAAACACGAATTTGCGACGGACCAAGTCCGTCGTTAAACGAACCATCTGTTGCCTATTTACTTGGTCGTTTTTTTGCGATGAATAAAAACTGTCGTTAATTTGTGACAGATAAGGTCTGTCGCAAAAATAAAAATTCTGTCGCTAAAATTCAGAATTTTAGGTCATTAAAAATATTAGTGACGGATAAGGTCCGTCACTAATATGAGTAAGCGACGGACCTCAGAAATTAGTGACGGATATCTGTAAATTAAAATTAATATCGTCAAATTATTTATTTATTTTTTGAATCTTGCACCTGATAGTCATTCAAAAAATAATTCACACTATTGTCTAATAAGAAGCCTATTCAGAAAATTAGTAACAACTCAATTCAATAAAGAAGAAATGGGCTAAGTGGGGCTAACCCAAGCAACAATTCATATATAGCAATAATAGGATGAACGGAGTGGATAAAATAAATAAATAATGGTGGACCCTACAAAGTTTACTCTGGTAAGGGTAATGAGTAACTTACCTAAATGTAGTGGAGAGGGGTTTCCTTCAAACATTCATAATCATATATTGGTCCTGCCTAAATGTGATTCACATATCCAACCCACTCATTATGTGTGTCCCACTTGGATGAGGGGTCAGACCAAGTTTCAGCCGCATCCAAAACTCATGTGGGCCCCACTAAGTGCTTTTATATTTTTTAGGATGTCTTCACATGGTTTTAGATGGTATGACCCACCTGAGTTTTGTATATAGATGATTTTTAAGATATCTCATAGCCTAAAGGGGACACATCAAATGCACGGTGTTGATGTTTGACACACATCATGATGGGCTCCATAAAACTTATTAACATCAATTCTTAAGTTCTTGCGAGGTCAATAAGTTGGGTCACAATTTTGATAAGAATATTTAGCCCATTACATTAATAACTCTGCTTAGTGTTTTTATAAATAATTTTTTCTTTTAATTTCAAATTTTGAACATTTTCAATTATTTTTCAAAATCACAAATTTTTTCATCTTCTTTATTTTTCGTTTCAAAATATTTGTTTTTTGTTGAAGTATATATTTTTTAATATCGTTTTATTTTAAAATTTTCAGTTCTTTCTAACTTCTCCATTTTTTTTAAAGCATTTTTTTTTCGAACTTGTCAAAATTTATCGAACTTCTCTATTTTATTTTATTTTTCAAAATACAAACTCTCATTTTCTTTTTCAAAATATTTTCATTTTTCAACATTGTCAAAATTTTCACATTTTTAAAAATCTTTTTAATTTTCTTTTTTAGGATATTATTTTTTTCTTGAAATCAATTTTTTTTTTTTAAATCATCAACTTTATCAATATTCTTTTTTTTTTTCCCCACAAAAAAGATTTTTATTAAATCACAAATTTTATTTTATCAAAATCTCATTTTTTTTCTCAAACATTGTTAAAATTTGTAAACTTCTCAATATTCTTTTTCATGTGATATTACAAATCATTTAAATATTAGTTTGAAATTAAAAAAAAATAATAATTTACACTCATTTGATATAAAAACAAAATAATTTTTTTTTTTTTTTTTTGTATTCAATCAATTGTTAAAAAATAATCTTAGATACAAATATGTACAATTAAACCACTGAAATTCTATTAAAAAATAATTCTTGGACTACAAAAAAACATAATTTTCTACAATATTCTTAAAAAACAAAAGAAATAAATGTTTAACGCCAAAGCCCTTTTACGAATGAATATAATCCACCATAAAATCAACTAAAAACCATATTTTGGGCTGGAAAAGCAGTGGATACGTTGCCAAAATAAAATTTTAGCGACGGATTTGATCCGTCGCCACATTACGACGGACCAAATCCGTTGTAAATCCATCGTAAATCAGGTTTTAACGACGGATTTGGCGGTCGCAAAATCACACATTTTCGAGAGATGGGATTAGCAACTGACCTTTTCATTTAGCAATGGTTTAAGTCCGTCGTTAAAGCAAGCAATTTTTGCCAAAAGCTTTAAAATAGTGGAAAACGAAAATGATGTGGAGTAGTAATTCTAGGAGTGGAGTGGGTGGAACCATTATAATTCTGTGTACTGTGGTAATTGATAATCTTATTATTTATTTTATTATTTTAAAATATTGGATTTCAAGGACGTCGTGAAATAAAGCTTGTCCTACCTTGGATTTTATGTGAAGGTTGTCTTACGACTAAATTAAAATCTAGATTTCAATATCTATTGCTATTGTGAATTTATTTTCCACAATTAATTATCAAAAATTGGTTTAGTTCTATTCACCCCCCTCCAGGACATTTGTAGCTCTACTTACAAATGGTATTAGAGTGATGCTGCTCTTATTTGGATTCATCTCTCAGATCTAGATCCAGAGCTATAAGATGCCAAATTTCGAAAGCTTATCCATATCCAGGCTACATCTATTTGATGGCTCAAATTATTCATATTAGAAAGTCCGGATGAAGATATTCCTCAAATTCATAAATGAAAGTGTGTGACAAGTCATTGTGACTCAATGGTCACCTCCTACAATGGAAGTAGTAGCCGATGATAGAAGCACTTCCATAAAAGAAATAGCCTATAATCTTGGACAAGTACTCAAAAAAGTGAAAGTAGTGTTAATGCAAAATCCTTGAATACTATAACTTGTGCCATATCATCAAATGAGTTCAAAAGAATCATTTTGTGTGATACAACAAAACAAGCTTGTGATATATTTGAAATGACACATGAATGAACGTGAAAAAGTCTAAGATCCAAATCATCATAATCAAATTTAAGAAAATTCATATGTAATAAAATGAGGTATTCATAGACTTCTACACAAAATTAAATGACATAGTTAACTTTATGTGGAGTCTTGGTGAAAGTATCAGTGAAAGCAAGGTTTATGCAAAAATACTAAGATCACCTCCTGAAAGGTTTAATTCCAAGGTTACTTGCTATCTAGGAATTGAGGGATGCCGACAAAATGAATGTTGAGGAATTGGTTGGATCTCTTCAAACTTATGAGTTAAATTTCAAAGCTCCAAAGAATAAGTCCATCACCTTTAAATCCTTTATGTCCAAATTAAAAGTTTTGAATGAAAATTCTGATAATGAGAAAAATGAGGATGATATATCATTTTTTACAAAGAAATTTTATAAAATTTTCGAAAATGAGAAGAAAAATGATTTTCAAAAATCTTTTGACAAGTTTAAAGGAAATTTAAGTTATTAAAAATCAAAATCCAAAGACACCTAATGCTATAATTGCACCAACTCCACTTCATGTGGATAATACTAGTGCAGTTCAAATTGCTTCCAATCTAGTTTTTCATTAGTAAACAAAACACATTAATGTTGCTTGTCACTTCATTCGAGAAAAGTTTCAGCCTGAAATCATTTTACTCTCACACATGGCGTCTCTGGATCGGATTGCCAATATTCTTATAAAGACTATGACAACTGCCCATCACTTGTTCCTAATTCACAAACTGCTGTTGGTTAATCCCCCACATTAATACGAGGAGAGGGAGATAGCGCATTGATAGCACATATCATTTCATTCCATGTATATTCAGATTTTGGGTTTATCATTTTTTTCATATAATGAAAGATTTTTCTTTTCATATAAAGGATACGTACATTTCTATAAATATCCTATTATAATTAAAATAATATACAGAAAACACAAATAAAAAATTTCCAAATTTTCTAGAAATTTCTATGTTATCAAGTGTGGAGCTCCATAAAATGCAGTCCCATGTTTGGTGGTAAGGTTAGTTATCTGGAGAGCTAGCACCTGGACAAAATCTCCTACAAATCATGATTATTGAATTTTCTTGGTATAATTCAAAATCTGCAATTTGCTCAGTCAACGCTCTGGCCACTGCCAGTCCTGGGAAGGACTACATTGGCAAGATGGTTAATAATTGTCCGACCGCTGAAACCCGGTGGTGCGCCTCATCCTTGCAGTACATGAACCACGTTCAATGATCCTGATCAGCGAACATACCTATTCAGGTAGTCTTTTACTAATCCATAGTTCTAATGATGCCATTCCCGAAAATAGAGCTTGCTATCTACCACTAAGCCTCGGGTTCGAACTCATATAATCTTTAGCCTAAATTACTCAATTAAGACTTCATATAATATCATACAACCTTATTTATGTTACATGAGTGAGGTCGAGTTCCCCATCAATTCCGAAATAGGAATTAACTTCTCTGTGTGGAACTTAGTTTGTTGATGTGGGGCTCGTAGTTGGTCTATCCAAACCCTTGATCTGATGGGCCCCATAGTGGATGGACCATTCCTTCAAAATACTCCAAATTGGAAGATCATGGCCATTGAATCTTTTGGCCCTTCCTCCATTGAATGTGGTATGTTTGTCCATTTCTTTTCATGCCAATAACTGAAAGGTTAATTAGAGTTGACCAATGAAGAGGATATTTTGGGAATGGTCCAACAATGATAGGGTCGTCATATCAATTGTTTGGATAAATCAACTATGGGACCCACGTCTACAAAGTTCCGAACAGGGAACAAATAGGGCTCAGGCTTTACAAAAGTACATACAAATGTCTAATTGAGCAAATAAAACAAAAGCTAACATATTACACTGATTACTTCAAAGAGATTTAAAAGGGTGTATGAGAATTTTTATTTTTAGATATATATGAAGGCGCATGCAACCCAATTGCTTCTAGGCTTCCTTTTTGACAAGCTCAGCAGCTTCTACTTTGTTGAGTAAAGGCTCCACAAGATTCTCCACCTCTGCCTTCATTTCATCTACCTGCATTTTTGCATCAGGAAATGAATATATCACCCTTACCCATTTACAATATCACTTTTCATTATCTAATAGGAATTTTTTCTTTTTTTGTTGAATATGGACCATGACAATTGTTCAGCTTAACCATCCATTTGGTGGGCCCAACTCATACTTCCAGCCCACGATTTGGACGGTTGGGATAGGAGTACATGCTTCCAAAGTTCAGTTTCTGCCAGAGTATTAATTTCTTCTCTGGTGTGAGAAATACGGAGAAGAGAATGCATTTCCTCTCTCATGTCTATTGCTCGAAAGTCAATGAATTGGGGCCCAACTAGCTGTCAGATCTTATCTTGTTTACTTAATGTGCATATGTTATAGCCTAAAAGTCAATGGTATATGCTAAACAATGATTATAAATAATAATAAAATAACATGATATATAGGATGGATCATGGCACCTGATCATTAACACACATCACATGTAAGAATATAATTATGTGATCCAAACTGTTGATATGATGGGTCCTACAGTGGGTGCTGTATGCTTCCAGAATCTCCCATTTTGGAAGCTCATAAACCCTTTGATCATTGGCCTATAAGAAAATACAGGCATGGTCCACATCAGAAGGAAAATCATCCAATGATGGAAGCCTTAGGATCTTCAGATCTAGAAGATTTTGTATTCCATCACCAAGGATTTGGAATTTGGATCACCAAACTATAGTCCTTCATGTAGGGAATCACATGCATAATTAGTGAGCTACACGTTTCTGAGTAATTTCTAAGTTCTTGCTATCATCGATCCATCAAACTCAGCCAGACCAGACCGAGCTGTGTACTGTAATCTCAGTGTGACCCGATTTAACAAACATGCAGTCTTGACCATATGCATGTAAGCCATGATGGCCAATCAGATGCTGGGACCAATTAATCAATTTCAACTTGATTGGATCTTATGTAAACACGTTGGTAAACTACCTTATGAATGAGTTGTTCAGCTGTTTTGGCATCTTTTTGTACTTCCTTTACTGAGTTCTCAACTGCAATAAGAGCTTCCTTCAGCTTCCCATCCGCAGGAAGCTCTTCTTCCAACTCTTCTATTGCCTTTTCTGTGGCCTCCGCAACCTTCTCAACTGCCTCAGCTACGTTTTCAACCGCTTTTTCTACCTCATCTACGCAACCGAAACCCCACACCACGAGAATCAGAACAAAGCACCTACCACTAAATTATTAACTACAGTAGTCACATACACAATGCTAGGGTGTATAGCCAACACGGACAAATGGGTGTTCCCGTCTTTACCTTCTAACTTGAGAAATGCCATCAATTTTGTCTTCCAAAATGGTAGAACCATTGATAGAATCGACCCCAAAATCCATGTGACCCTGCACCAGTCAGCAGCTTAGTAGGTGCGTACATGGGATTTCGGTGTATATAATTATCAACCCAAGAGAGATTACAATACTACCAGGCTGGGTACGGGGATTTGGCTGGTACTACTGGGGATGCTGCAGCTTGGACGTTGTCCTCCCTGCATCAAATGAATGCACATTTTAAACTATACTAAGGCAGGCATAAATATTAAATGCGCATTTTAAAATAGCTTAGTAGGTTCACACACGGCATTTCGGAATCTAATATGAGCCATGGGAAGGATCGTGGTTACCAGCTGGCCCTATTATGGTTGAGGCCGGATCTACCATATAGCTTTGTAGGTTAAGCTTAACCAACCATATGATATGTGGGGTTGACCGTGATGCGTGGTGCATAACACCTAATCCATCCATTTATATGTCTGCCCCCCTCATGTTCTCCCTAGTGCTAAAAAGAAAAAGGGCAATACAAACTTCATGTGAGCAGTGAGCCACAGCTAGGGAACAATCTGGATAGAGACGCCCACCATTAAAAGGGGCACGGTTTTGGTAGATCCTCGGATCCACTGAGGTGGGTGGATTCCTGACTGTCGGGTCCACCATTATGTATGTGCTTATCCCTGACTGTGGGAAAAACTGTGATGTATGTTACTTATATCCACACCGTCCATCTGTTTTGACAGCACATTTTAGAGCATGATCCAAAAAATGAAGAAAATCCAAATTTCAGGTGGAATACGCTACAGGAAACAGTGGTGTCAACCATTAAAAACTTGTCGTGGGCCTCAGAAGTTTGGATCAAGCTGATATTTGTGTGATCCTTTCATGAGCAGACAAACATTCCGGTGGCCCCCAAGAAAATATTAATGGTGGGTATTCAATCATCACTGTTTCCTGTGGCGTGGTCCTCCTATGATTTGGATCTGCTTAATTTTTGAAACCATGCTCTAAAATAAGCTTTTAAAAATGGATGGACGGCATGGATGTAAGGCAAACACATAACGGTGGGACCCACAGTCAGGGATCCACCCACCTCCCCATTAAAAGCCATACAGTGAGTGCGGCCATCATGTTCTCTCTAACATCCAATTAATTCAGAAGATGCGCACCACCAGTATGAATGGACACCCAAAAATCAGGCTACTCAAAAATTCAGTCCAGCACCATGTGATGTACACGGTGTGGTCCAACTGAGTATATAATCAGCCTGATTTTTGTGCACCAACGGTTATGATTGTGCAAGGTGTAGTCCAAATGAGTTTTGGATCGGCAGCCTATTTTTGGGGCACCATGGAGAACATGGGAGTTTGAAAAATGATGGACGGATCGGATTTGATGTTACAAAACATCACGGTGAGCCTCACACATTGCATTGTAAGTTAAGCTTAACTTACATTTGCAGTGGATCTAGCTTTATCATAGTTTTCAATCTAGCTAGGACTCGGCAATTGAGACTCGGTTAGTCAGCCAGATTAGGTTGATCAGAGATTCACTGAGCCAACCCGGCAAGTCGAGTCAAGATAATTTTTACATTATAAAATAAATAATAAAAAAACAATTATTAAAAAAAAATAAAATTCTTAGCTATCATTCCTTTTCCCCTCTCATATTCATCTTCCTTTCTCTCTTTCTTCTCTTCTTCCCTCTTCATTTTATTCTTCTTATGTAGAGTCAGTCTTGAAACCGTATTAATTATGTAACAGCTTCTGACTCGATCCGGTAAACTTGGATTGGGTGAAACACCATGCATGGTCATCTGGTTTTCTAATTCAGTGACCAGGCTCATGACCGAACTGAGTTGACTCGGCCAAGTCCCAAGTTGACCCATCTAGTATAGAAAATCAATATTGTCCTAACAGTTACCACTTTATAAAACATGGCCCGGTAATATCAGGAAAGCTGCAACTCACCAAAGCAAAAAAAACTCATCCCATCAACTTTTTCATCCATATTGTGGCCCCATTGTGATGGAATGGTCCTGATCGTCTGATTATTCCCATTGAATTTCTGCGCTAACCATTTTCTCTTCATGGTCACCAACTGGATGGCTGGGATCATACGATCAGCATGATCTCTGAGCCCTGTTTAGATCTATATATTTATTGACGTTAGGGCCATCAAACCATGCCACATGTACGGTGGATGAGACGAAGCATGCCTGATCTTACCATTTCACTTGGGAAAATTGCATCCCTTGTTGCCATTGAGGGCAGCTAAATTAAGGATAGTAAGGAAAAATTTTAAAAAAAGAAAGAAAAATGTAAAACTAATGAGTTGTAGTGAAGATTACTTCTGTACTGCATTGAATTTAGAGTGAACTTTGCGAAGGACCCCCGACGAATGAACGCCTCCACACACCAAGAAACCAAAGCCAAACTTCAGTAAGGAGATCTGTCCAAGGCGAGAAACAATGTTTTTGCGAGAATCTGATCCATCTCGGCGGATGGGATTGAGGCTATTGATAAAGCCGGAAGGGAGAGATCCCATCGAACCCATACCTTGCTAGATCTCCCCGTTCAAGCTCCCAAAACAGCTGCTGCGCGCTTCTTCAATATAAAGAAGAGCATCTTCAAGTGGACAGCTTGATACGAGTTTCCTAAGCCCACACGCTTGTGGAGCCGTGGCAACCACACATGCCAATCTGGAACATGTGTGTGATGTCCGAGCTTAATTACCATCAGGTGGGCCACACTGTTTACACCTCAGATGGCAAGCAGTGTACAAATTATATGGATGGCTAGAGCAATTGTTTTAGCTATCCGACTTTTTTATCCACCGTGACCCACCTGTGGAGTGAAACTGCCTATTTTTTTTGGGAAAGAAGACAGAAAAAAGTGTGGGCAACCTGATGGAAAGCTCGGATCTTACACACGTGTGCCGTATTGACGAGAGGAATTGCGTGTTGATGGGCAGGGCTCCAAATGCGCGTGCCCCACAAGCTTTCGGTTTAGTAAGTATAATTAGGTCTACAGTCGCGGATTTCCTGCCAAAGCATTTCGCAGGAAGTTCCTGCACTCGAAACCTAGGTGGGGCACACTTCGATGTTTGTGAGGAATCCACCCCGTTCATCCGTTTTGTGAGATCATTTTAAGACATTTGAGTACCGAAAACGTAAGGATTGAACGTCCACAGTTGAAATACCCGTGGGGCCAAAAAAGTTATGAATCAGGCTAATATTTGTATTTTCAGTTCATCCAAATAGGTATGACGTTATGAATGGTATGGATGGCATGTAAACATCACTGTCGACCCCAGGAATCTTTCAACAGTAGGAATTTCCATACCCACCTTTTCCTTTAGTGCGGCCCACTTGAGTCTTGAATCCTACTCGATTTTGGTATAAGTCCTAAAATGATCTCAAAAAACCGATGGACGTGGTGGATTTCTTACAAACATCACAGTGGGCCCCGCCTAGGTTTCGAGTGCAGGAACGTTAGAGGGAAATCCGCGTCCGAAACGTAGGTTATGAATAGGGTTCTTCAGGCGTATAGACCTCAGGTATCACCGAGCAAGTTTACTGGCAGCAAACAAACTTTAATTTGTAAACTAGACCTAAGGATGTACGAATGAATCCAAAAAAGTCCGGGGGCCTTTTAAGTAGCTGCCGAACCCTAAAAAGCTCCTTCGCCTTTCCGCCCAGCGAAAATTCTAAAGGCATCGAAATGACTCGTCCGTTCCTTCAATTATTTCTCATGAATACACCAGTCAGATTTTGCCAATGTAGAGCCACGCGAGCACCGGGCGCGGATTAGCTACTGATAGGTTGAGTAGCGAGACTGCTACTGAAGTGACGTCACCAAGTCCTGTGGGCCCCACCATGATATATGTTTTATATCCACGCCGTTCATCCATATGGAGAGATCATTTTAGGGTAATATCCAAAGAATGAGTTACATGCAAAGCTCAAGTGGACCGCACCACAGAAAAAAGTGGGGAGAGTGATGCCACCGTTAGAAACTTCTAAAGGCCACAAAAGTTTTTGATCAAGCTGATATATGTGTGTTTTTCCTTCTTTAATGTCTTTGTTAACTTTTAAACAGGTTGGATTTTGAAAAAACATCATGGTGGGCCTTAGGAAGGTTTCAACAGTAGACATCAATCTTCCCACTGTTTTATTTGGTGGGGTCCACTAAAGCTTTGGATCTGCATCGTTCTATGGGTTATCCCTTAAAATTATATCTCCAAATGAATGGACGTTGTGGATACAACACATACATCATAGTGGAGTCCATAGAACTCGGTGACATCACGTCAGTACCAAGTCTCGCTACTCAACCTGTTAGTATCTAATCCGCGTCCGCGAACAACTTGGTGACGTCACTTTAGTGAATGATCGGCTCGAGCGTAACTCGCGATAGGTATATCGCGCAACGAGAGCGACGTGGATGGAAGTTTGGTGAGATCCACCCCGTCCATCAGGTTCGCTGCATGATGTTCACTTTGGAACCCAAAATCTTGACCATACAGAGCCACACACCCTGGGAAATAGTCGGCAATGAGGCCCGCTATTAGTTTTGTGGTGGGCCAAACGTGGTGGGTATATGAAATCCATCCATTCATCTGATTTGCCTAATCGGGTGAATGAATTACCCAAAAATAATAGTATTCCAATTCAGCTGGGCCATGATATTTGAATTTAAAGGTTTTTAGGTATAATTTCATGGAATAGCCACTTAGCCAGCGTGAGTGTCGAATCACTTTGTTTTCTTGATAAGAGACAAACGAGGGGTGATCTACTCGATGGACGTAGTGGATTTTATTACTGTTAAGCCGTTTTAACCAAATTAGAGGAAGGGACGCGAATTTCCTGTCCCCTGGCAACAGGAAGTACATGTGGGTAGGAAGCTAAGTGGGCCCACAAAGATACCCGTGATAAATCCACTCTGTCCATCAGTTCTTCAAGATCACCATAAAACAGGAGTTCAAAAATCAGGTAGATTCAAAACTCATGTGGACCACGCGATAAAAACAAGTGAGAACAAAAAAAAGTGCAGCGTTGAAACCTTCCTGGAGTGTACCAAGACCTTTATATTCCATCCGAACTGTTCATATGTTTATTATGACTCAAATGAAATTTGGAAATTTAGACACAAATATCATCCTAATACAAAACTTCCGTGGCCTCACAAAGTTTCCAACGGTGGGCCTTCAATTCCTGCTGTTTCCTATGGTGTTGCGCATCTGAGTTTTGGATCTGCCTTATTTTTGGATTTCTGTCTCATTATGATCTTTGAAAAGTGATCGATGGAGTGGATTTGTCACTGGCGTCTCTTTGGGAATTGAATAGGTCAGGGGCACAGGCAATTCTGATATTTAGAGAAAGTATAGGTACATACGGGAGATACGTAAGTTTTTTCCACCTACGAAATCTAAAATTTCGTTGGAATTGTTCCTTTGCTGCTAATATCACTAGCTTCAAGGCACTTTATACGTGCACTAACCTGGCGCGTGGAAGTGAGACACGCATGTGCCAGATCACATCCACTGGTCACACAATCCCTACAACAGAATTTCCTATATACGAAAAATCAGGCCTATATTATCATTTATAGGTGGGCCACACCTCTACAAGGTAAATGAATGATTAAGAAAAATTGAACAATGTTTCAAATTCTGTCTACTTGTGTGCTCCATGATGATATTTTCCTCATTTTACACATCTAGTCTTAAAAAGTAGATCGTGTGACCGTCGGTCCAACTCAGACATGTGATTCGTTTACAGCTGTCGAATCTCAGAAATGTGATCCCTTTTGATAGGTCATGATATGTCATTTGTATACAGTGTTATCTACCTCTCATATCTGACCTGTTCAGACTATCCGTGTTATTTCACTCTACCCGGAAAAAGAAAAACCTTATTTAAATAGACTATTATTCGTACGGACGAATAAAGGAAAATGAAAATATCGCTACTTTTTTATGCTGCTTACCTAATAGGTGGATGCAGATTGCGTCCTACCCCGCGCAGGGCTCTGTGACGTCGTTCAACGATTTTTTTAAAGATAAACTTAGTGTGTTAACCAAAAAATGAGGCATATATGTGTTTTCACTCCATCCACGCCTACATGACCTTATGAATAGGTTTTATGTAAAAAAAAAAAAAAAACATCACTTGGGTCCTTAGAAAGGTTTCAACGGTGGGTGTCATATCATGCAGGTTCCTTTGTTGTGTTCCACTTAACCCCTGCACTTGCCTCATTTTTTGGTTGATATACTCAATTTATCTAAAAAAATCGTTGAATGGGGTGGATAAAATACTTACATAACGGTGGGCCCCACAGAGGGTAGGACGCAATCCTCATAGGATATTTTGCGAGCTTGTTTTAAGCCTTGAGACGAAAAATATGACAGATCCAAAGATCAGGTGTACCACACTGCAAAAAGCAGTAGGGGATTGAACATATACTGTTGAAATCATTTTGAGGGTCACAGGAGTTTTGGATCAATATGATATTTGTTTTTCCTCTTTATTCAATTCCGTGTGGCCTTATGAACAGTGTGGCCTTATGAACAGATTAGAAGGAAAATAAACGTTATGGTGGGCCCTACGATTGGTTTAAGGGTGAGAATCATTGTCCCCACTTCTATTTATGGTGTGATCCACTTGAGATAAGGATACAACTTGTTTTTTTGGATTAAATTTTAAAATGATCTCGCCAAATGGATGAACGGTGTGGATATAATAAATACATCATTGTGGGGCCATGTAACTTTGATATCCTTTGAACCGCTAGTACAGCCCAAGTTGGAGGAGCGTTAGCGCTCGTCTTCGCACGACACGTACACACCAGCCAGATCGGTGGTGTGAGGTACACCAGCCAATCCGCTTCCTTTACTGTCATTCTTTCTTGAAAAGTTCAAATTGATCAAATGACTAGCAGCATGCAGAATGGATCTAGAAAAGATTGTTAGTAGAATGGACGGTTCTGATAGGTCATGTGATTTCAAACAATTCCAAATACGTGCATGGGAAGGTTCCGTGAACTTACGCCATTAGATCAGGAGCAACTGTAGAAATATTCACATAAAACGTTGCATGTGTACTCGAGCAGAAAACTCCTTCTTTCCTACAATCATGTCATTTTTGAAAACATCCAAGCCGTGTGACAAACGTGGGCCGTTTAATAAAGATTGCCTGATTTGAAAACCAGGATGGTCCACTTGTCAGGATGGATACACCTTCTAACTCGATGGACCGCAAATGGTCTGAATCAATGTACAGTTGTAACTCACCTAATGTTGGACATGTATTAGCAAAAATGGCCCATTGTTGGACATGTATTAATTGAAAATAACCAACGGCTCAAATTCAACAGACAAATTACTAGTAGCTAAAGTCCATGATGTTGAAAAATTAGTGGTTTTTAACAATAATAAAAAACAAAAAATTGAATTTTCAAAATTTCGGGATTTTCCCGTCAAAATGATTTTGAATTTTTTTTAAAAATTAAAAAGTGCGGTGTGTGTGTTTTGTCCTACATCGGAAATGCAAAAGAAAGTTTTGTGGTTTATATGAGATATTGAGAATGGTATTCTTACTTGGAGCTTTTTGGAGGAGATGAAAACGGGTTGCGTGTTCCAGTGCTTCACGCACGCACGCACGCGCTCGCGCTCGGGTTCGGGCACGGGCATGGGCGTGGGTAGTGAGGCAGTGTGGCTGTAGTGGCGTTAGATGACGCACTTTGCACTTCACAGATGAGTCGCTCCCTCACGACCTTACCCGAACCGGTGCGACCTCGGTGCGATCGCGGTGCGATGGGTCTAGTACGATGAGTCTGGTCAGAGCCTTAAGACAGTGTGGATCTGAAATGAGCCTGGGTTTTTATAGGTGACTGAGAACGGTCGGATCTAGAATTCGAAACGTCCAGTCGTTTCTAAAAACGACTCTTTGCCTTAAAAGCCAAACGGTCGGAAAACGGACGGGCCAGGATGATACAACGGTCAGATCTTCTGATCTAACGACCAGAAACGTCTGGGATTAATGGACAACAGCCAGAAACGTTTTTCAAACTTTCTGGATCATTGAATACCACATAGCAACGGGTCTAAACCAGAGGCCTATATAAACTGGACCATTCCAATCCGATTTTATTATCTCAACACATCATCTCTCCCATCAAATCAGATACAGTCCATAGCTCCATTTTAGAATACTGTGACCATCTCTACCGTCTAAATCTGTCAGAAGAAATCTACTGCGTTAAAACTGTTCCATAGTGGACCTATCGTGATTGCTGCATGCTGGATCCAGATAAGGCTTGTCTTATCCTGGAAGCAATTCGTCTGTAACCCATCAGCAGTGATAAGGGGACGAATCACGCTTTAAGGACAGTGTATTTTATACGTGATTCAGCCTAGTGAAATTGTTATTTTTCAATTATTTATTTTAATATTTTCGGTGTATCCAATCAAAAATTTTTTTAACAATCTTAAAGCGTGATTTCATGGACACCGAAAGTGTTGCATTAGTCAAACTGATGAACCAGGATCTGATCCGATTGGACCGATTCGATGGTTCAAATTCCACTAGATGGCAGGACAAACTGAAATTCCTGTTGACCACTCTGAAGATCTTCTACATCCTGGACCCGACTCTCTAGCCTCTGCCTGAAGCAAAGGACACTAACACTCTAGAACAAGTGGCTGCTAGGATCAAGAGACAGGAAGATGAACTACTGTGTCGTGGCCACATTCTCAATGCTCTCTCTGATCGATTATATGATTTGTACACGGGGACTACATCAGCGAAAGAAATTTGGAGCGCACTGGAATACAAATACATGGCTGAAGAGGAAGGTACACAGAAGTTTCTAATTGTCAGGTATTTCGACTTCACGATGGTAGACAATCTACCGCTGCTTGCTCACCAAGAATTGCAGCTTATTGTAAATAAAATAAAAGCCATAAAAATCGATCTTCCTAAATCCTTTCAAGTCAAAGCTATAATCGCAAAGTTGCCTCCGATCTGGAAAGACTATAGGAAGAAACTACTGCATAAATCTGAAGAGTTCACCTTGGAACAAATCCAGAAGCATCTTCGTATAGAAGAAGAATCGCATAATCGAGACAAAAAGGATGACGCTAATGGTGCATCCTCATCCAAGGTGAACGCAGTAGAACGGCCATTCCAAAATAATTCTTATGAGAAAGCAGATTCCCTTAAACCTAACAAAGATCAAGGAAAATTCAAGAAAATCCAAAAGAAGAAAAACAACAAACCTAAGAGAGCTTGTTATGTCTGCGGTAAGACCGGGCATTTCCGCCGAGTCTGTAAGGACCGAAAAAAGCCTAAGAAAGAGGCTAATGCGGTAGACGATGAAATCGTAGCCATGGTCACAGAAGTGAACTTAGTTCAAGATAAAGTTCTTAGTTAGTGGTATGATACAGGTGCCACAGTCTATGTATGCAACGATCGATCTGCCTTCAAAACCTATGAAGACGAGACCAATGGTTGAGAGATTCAAATGAGAAATGAAGGATGATCGAAAGTTGCAGGCAAAGGAACCATGAAATTACTCTTTATCTCTAGAAAGAAGGTAATTCTGACCAACATACTGCATGTCCTAGACATAAGGAGGAATGTAACAACCCGAATCTTCAGGACCCGAGTATACAACTCGTTTCCCAAAAACCCGAGTGTTAACCTTAAAGGATGGTCAAATTCGAGTATACACTTTTTTTTTCTTTTATCAGAGTTAACAGATGAGCGTAGTGTGGACAATTCGACATAAAAGAAAATTTCATTATTATTCAAATATACAAGAACTGCCCAAAATGACTTATACAAACCAATGTCTCTGACATTTACAAGTACAAGATTCATAAGAATTTAATACATGAAGAATAGCAGAAAACATATAAATATAAGTCGTCAGATCACGCAGCTCCTCTAGGCAAGTACAGCTGTGCATCCCTGGCGGTCATACCCTGCTCCTTATCAAGTCTGAACATACATATTTCTGAAGCCACCAGTGTTACACATGCGGTTGTATATTTGATGGATGAGTGGCCAACTCAGTGTGAATTCCCCTCAAGATTACACACCACCGCATTAGGTAAGCATAGTTATAAAACATCCAGACAATCAAAACATAGTAAATGCAGTCTTTTTAAATGCATGGATGCGTGAATGCAATCTCGCCCGGGATGCTCATCCGTGCGGACAGTGGGCCGTCACCCATGCAATCATCGAACCCAGGAAACATCAACCGGTCGGAATCATCGAACACAGGAAATATCAACCGGTCGGAACGTGCCATGTATGCATGATTAGCCAAGTCATTATTAGTCCATTTACAATCAGCCAATTTAGATAAGCTCAAAGGTCACTACGGGAGCACATGGCCCAGCGTGGGCCGACAGCTCGGGCATAGTATCCCATGACTACCATCCCCGGCTCATGAGGCTACCATCTTAGGATGTTTAATGGAAACCCATCGACTAGTGACCAATCATATTACAGTGTATGGGGCTTACCATCGCATGGTTGTACAGTGTAAAATATCGAACCCATATAGGAAAAATATCAAATAAAACCACGTAGGGTGAATATCAAAATATGCCACATAGGGCGAATATCAAAATATGCCACATAGGGCGAATATCAAAACCATATGATGAAAACCATCCTTAAAAATTGTTGGGTACAACAACCCTGGATGGTAGGCCCACATCAATGATCCATCTAGATCACCACCCAATAACCACCAAGTCAAAGGTCCATTACGATCACAACTAGTCAAGTTACATCCCCAAGTATGGGTGTACATTCATATGTGGGAATCTCTCACTAATGTACCAGTTTAAAGTCCGTAAGCAATACACAAATAATCCACAAGCATGAACAAATATACAGGATGAACATTAAGCAGGCAACACAGCAATTCAATTTCCACCAGCTAACACATGTGATTATAAGAGAGAGATATCATTTATGAATTTAAATAAAAACTATAACTTAAGCTAATGAGAAGATGGAAAGCTCAAGGGGAAGAATCATCACCTGATATGTCGGATTGTCCATAAGTGTTGCTATGAAGCGCGCACGCCCTTAGACTTGGATCCTAACACGAATTGTAAGATCGTGTGGTTAGATCAAAGTTCTACAAACTATCTATGGCCAAGATTATAATCTAAGGTTTGGATCACTTAAGTTTAGGGTTTCACCCTATAGTCTAGGTCTAGGCTTAGGTCTTGGGATTTGAACTTCTAGCTAATGGATAATTAATTGAAATGTTAATTTAATAATTATAAGATATTTATTAACATCAATGTTGCGGCTAATGTTAGCTAATGTAGCAATGATAATTTTCATGATTAGTACAATCTACTATCCATAATTATTATTTAGGATAACATATATAATAATTCCATTTATTAATTGCAATTTGTTTATAATAACTAGCTCTAGCATGATGACCTACTAATGGCTAACCATGGCTAATAATATTACTAGTTTTATGGTAATGATATAATTAATATTAATTAATGTGACGCTAAAAATCATTGTAATGAACAGAAATAGTATGTTCTAACGTCAATAATAATATTTTAAGAATGACGAATAAAATACTAATATTTTAATGATAATAATAATTTATCTATCAATTAATATAAGTCTGGACAATTTCTAACGATTATTCATATCTAATTGAGAAACTCTAAAAATGTTAATAATAGTAACAATGACAGTTGAAATAATACCAAACCGGACAGAAAGCGTGGCTCACCTAGTCGACTCAGTTCGAGTCGAGTTGACTCGGCCTTCTCCCTCTCTCCTATCTCCCTTTTCTTTTCTCTTTCTCCCATGTCTTTCTCCTCTATTTCCTCTCCTTTCCTTGGGCCGAACCAGCAGCACCCTTGGTCACATTGAGTCCTCCAACGAGTCAGTGGGATGACTCGACAGAAACTAGGTGGAGGAGGCAACATCCTTCCCCTCTTCTCTACTCTCCTCTCTCTTTCTTATTCTCTTCACTCCTTTCTTTTTCTCTTCCTTTTGCTGAAATGTCCAGCCACACCTGGGCTAGATTCAAGGCCAGGTTAACCCCGACTCAGCCCAACCGAACTGGTTTTCAACCGAGTTGACTCGGTTTCAACCCGAGTTGACCCGAACTCTCATTCCTCCTCCTCTCCTTTCTTCTCCACTCTTCTCCTTCTTCTTTCTTCTCCTTTGCTCGTTATAGACCCATCAGGAGCAGTGGGCCCTGTCGACACGGCCTGGACGAGCCGACCATGGTGGTAAGGTGCAACAGCCGCACCACCCCATATCTTCTTCCTATCTTCCCCCTTTCTTCACTCTCCCTCTCTGTAGACGGCTGAGATGATCCTGGACTCGGTCCAGCGGCACCAACAGCAGCGTTGAATGAAGAAAACCGTTGAGGGAGACGACAGCCATCAATGGCGTTTTGCAACCGGCAGCACCTAAGACGGCAGCAGCCGCTGCTTCTCCTCTAACTCTCTCTCCCCCTCTATCTCTCTTTCTTTCTTCTTCTATTTTCTTTCCTACACCTCTGCTGGTTTCAGATTTGGAAGCTTCTACCTGACAGCGCCTGTAATGGTGCAAGTCAGACGGGGAAGACGACACAGCTCTAATGGCAGATCAAAATCCGGTGCGTCTTTCCTCATTCTACCCGTTGTGGACTGCTCTAATGGACCCTAGGAAGCTTGGAGAATAGAAGAAATGAAGCTCAGATGAGATTTTCTCGGTGGGTTCTGAGACGGAGTGGAAACGACTGGTTGACGAGCTGCGGCAATGGTGTTGGAGAGAAACCCGTTGTAGCTCCATATTTTCGACTTAAAAGGAGCCCTGAACTCCCTTAGGGCCGTTGGATTGGAAATAAACGAATGAGATCGGATCTGGTAAGGACGTTTTCAAATACAGCTAACAGGATCCAAAACCAGCCACGGTTTTCATTAGAACGCCCTAAACGAGTGGATGGCTGAGATGTTCCAGTAGAGGGACGGCTAGGATTGACGGGTGCAGGAGGACGCGGATCGCTCTGCGGCGGCGACGGTGAGTTTCCATTTTTGGAAACAAGTGTTTTTAAGGGTCTGCTTGTGTCAAGAATCGTGCACATGCACATGTGTTTCCACGTGCGGGAGGGATCAGGTTTTAGTCAGGACCTTGTTGTGCACAAGATAGACGGTTTGGATCAATGATATGATCTCAGGTGGGGCCCACCTGATCGGGTTTCACGGACGAGGTCCGTCTGCTGGCTAAAGACGTTGAGAGAGAAGTCTCTCTTTTAAGGTAAAATGCGGGTCAACCCGCTCTGACCAAGCGGCTCCTAACGGTGCACAGCGAGTTCATGTTCCTGCTGTGCACATGCAACAATTGTGGGGTCCACAGTGATGTCTGTGATCCGATCCACACCGTTCATTCACACAGGGAGGCCTATGTCAGGGTCTTTGATCGTTGGTTCGGCCTGATCTAAGTTCTAGGTGGGGCCCACAACTCAAATTGGGTTCCACAGTGAGTTTTTGCTAATCTGATGGTCGGATCTTTTCAAAATTGAACGTCGATGGTTAAAGTTGTCTAAGGGACCATTCAAGCTAGGAACCAATGGTCAGTTTACGGGTATATAGCCTGTTCTGATTTTATGACGTTAAAAATTATATCATACTACATTTAATAGTATTATTTACTGTTTAATAATAATTATTATTATTAGAACTCATTTTCCTTATATATTTTGTAATATAATTTATATTATTACAAGTTGTTAATACATGTAAATTATATGAATGTCAGTAAGCGTAGATTAATGTAGGTATATATACATACATATATGTTATTTTTATGTATTACAAAATTTATAGTTTATAATTTATATTAATGATGCATATAATAGGGATTATATTTACATATCATTATAATACAAAATTTTAAATATTTATAAAATTTATAAATAGCATTTCATAGTATATGTACTTAGGTTGTATTATTTTTGTATTTATAATAAATTAAATTAAATTAAATGGTAACGCTCGAGTACTGGAAAGTACGGGGCGTTACAAGGAATCTTGTCTCAGGGGATCTCTTAAGCAAACCTGGGATTAGGGCTGTGTTTGAATCAAGCAAGTTGATCTTGTCTAAGAATGAGAACTTTGTGGGTAAGGGATACGCTTGTAATGGGATGATCAAATTATCTTTGAATGAAAAGAATTCTTCTGCTTACATGATTGAATTTATAACGCTATGACATGGTAGACTATCACATATTGGCTATAGTACCTTAAAACTCATGGCTAAGAATGGCCTAATATCATACAATGATAGTGACAAAGACAAATGTGAAGTATGCATACGGTCTAAAATAATCAAGAAACCATTCCCTAGCATTGAGAGATCATCTCAAATATTATACCTAGTGCATACTGACATATGTGAACTAAATGGCGTTCTTACCCGTAGAGGTAAAATGTACTTTATAACGTTTATAGATGATTGTTCAAGATATGTGTATGTATATCTGTTGAAATCGAAAGATGAAGCATTTAATGCATTCAAGATCTATAAATCTGAAGTAGAAAATTAATTAGATAAAAATATTAAAATCCTTCGTAGCGACTGAGGTGGAGAATATTTCTCTAATGAATTTTTTAACTATTGTGAAGAACACGACATAATACATCAGTGCACAACACCTTATACACCACAACAAACTGGTGTAGCAGAGAGAAAAAATAGAACATTAGTAGAAATGGTTAACTCAATGCTAATACAAGCACAGTTGTCATTAAACCTATGGGGAGAAGCACTGTTAACCGCCTGTCATGTTTTAAACCGAATTCCATCTAAGAAAACTAAGACCTCTCCATACGAAACATGTAAAGGAAGAAAACCAAACATTGGGTATCTTAGAGTGTGGGGGTGTCTTGCATACTACAGAACTCCAGAACCTAAAAGAACTAAGTTAGGACCAAGAGCTATTAAGTGCGTCCTTGTAGGATATGCACAACATAGTAAGGTGTAGACACTAGAAATCGGTGCCCACGCTGGTTTAAAAGTGTTATGTTTTGGGTAGTGGGGATGATTAAGCTGATTTGTAAATGTTGGAGTCGCTACTAGCCGAATAATCTCAGAATCCCGTAGTCGGCTAGAACCACGGAATACGTAAGGTTGAAAACATCCGAAGACTCTCCGACCTTAGATTGACTCCTGATCTGCGATCCGGGATTCTGGGTAAGGGACCTTAGTTACAAAGAGGAAAGGTGTTAGGCACCCTTTTTGTCCGTACAAATGTACGGTCTCTACTTTGTGTGGTAAAATAATCTCAAGGGATGGATGGTGTAGTCGAGATAGGACTAGGCACACACGTGGATTTCTGATGTGGCAAGATCCGAGATTTCGGCAAGCCACAGAGCATACGTCCAATGGCGTGTCTAGAAGGGGGATGTGATGATGCTTAAGCGGTAAGAAAAATGGACTAGATCACTAGAAATTTCTGATGTGACAGGATCCGGTGTATGGCAAGTCACAGAGCATACGTTCACTAGAGATCTAGAGAAGCAGGGGGGTTGAGAAGGGAATAAATGTCATGATGAATGCTTATATGTAAAATGAATGGATCTTTGGCTTGATCTTGAGTAGGCTAAGACATGGACTGCACCATGATCTTTTTGGGCTAAGCTTGTAGGTTGGAAGGGTTGAGGTGAAGGCTAGGGGGTGGTCGAAAAATTTAGGCTTGAAGGCTTGGGAGCCCCTTCCCTTCCTTCACTCTCCTCTTCACTCACTCTCTTTCTCTTACTCTCCTCCTCACTCTCTCTCCCTCTCTTCCTCTCTTTTTGTTAGTGTGTTGAAATGAGAAGAGGTTATAGCCCTCTCCAATGGCATTGCCGTAATTATTAGGCTTGAGAGGGTTGAAAGGTGAGGTGGCAAGTGGTGATTAGTGGAGGGGAGAGAGATACCATATGGCACACTCCCATTAGATCTTAAGGCCGGTAAAACTATAAATAATGGAGATGGGAGGGGTAAATTCGAGGGAAAGTTGACTTTTGGACGCTGGGACAGCTATCCACGCGCGGACCGTGAGCGGCGGCGACAACCGGATTACCGCAGGTGGTAATTTAATCACCACCCACGGCAGTCAGACTGCCGCCCGGGATGCACTCGGGCTGGGTTTGCACGTGCGGGCTTCGTGTGGTGCTCTGATTTGTCCAGCGGTCTCCTTTTGTATTTTTCGGGGCTTAAAGTGATGGATTTTGGTACAGATAGGGAGTTTTGGCTAAGGTATAGGGTATAGGCGGGGCTGTATTTGTGCTGAATGGTTTGGATCGAGGTTTTGGATCTTGGTTTTGAGATTTGAGAATTTTGGCCTGGGGTTTTGGGTTTAGATTGAGATTGGGGTATGGTTCAAGATGTGATCATGGTTCCTGGGTAATTTTAGCTTTCTTAAGATGTCAGCCCAGGTGGGATGTCTACATAAGGCCTATAAACTTCTAGACTTAGGCACCAATGTAATCATAAAGTCTAGAGATGTAGAGTTCTTTGAGAATTCTGTATTCACGGAGAAAAAGAATGTTGAGATTCAATCTCCTAATGAAATTATAAAAGAAACACAAATAGAAGAGAAAGCTCCTAGTGAACCTCGTAAGAGTCAAAGAGCAAGAGTAGAAAAGAGTCTTGATCCTGATCAAATAGACTCTCAACAACTCTCTTTTCATCTAGTAGAGGGTAATAGAGAGAAGGTGATTAGGAAAATACCTATGGTTTTAACTATAGAAGATGAACCTAAAACCTTTAGTGAAGCTATGTTTTCAAGCGATTCCGCTTTTTGGAAAGAAGATATTAATGATGAAATTGATTCCATAATATCTAACCAAACATGAGAATTGGTAGATCTACCCCCGGGTTCTAAACCAATAGGTTGTAAGTGGGTATTTAAGAAGAAATATCACACTGATGGTATAATTCAAACCTTTAAGGCAAGATTAGTTGCTAAGGGTTTCCGACAGAAAGGAATCGATTATTTTGACACTTATTCTCCAGTAGCTCGAATAACATCGATTAGGATTTTATTCACTCTAGCATCCATACATCATCTTCATATCCATCAAATGGACGTGAAGACAGCATTCTTGAATGGTGATCTCGATGAAAAGGTTTACATGGAGCAACCAGAAGGGTTTGTTCTACCAGAAAATGAAAGAAAAGTATGTAGACTAGTTAAGTCTTTGTATGGATTAAAGCAAGCACCAAAATAGTAGCATGATAAATTTGATTTTAAAGTTCTGTCTTATGGTTTTGAACATAATATTGTTGATAAATGTATATATTCGAAAGTATGTAATGATTATATTGTAATCATATACTTGTTTGTAGATGATATGTTAATAATCAGTAATAAAATGGAAGGTGTAACTGAAGCCAAAAAGTTTCTTTCTTCAGTTTTCAAAATGAAAGATCTTGGACAAGTGGATACTATATTAGGTATCAAAGTTAAAAAATATAGTGGGGGTTTCGCATTATGCCAATTCTCATTATATTGAGAAAATAATAAACAAGTTTAATCACTTGAATATTAAAGAGGCAAAGACCCCGTTTGATTCAAGTATCAAGTTAAAAGAAAACAGTAGAAGAGCAGTTGCACAACTAGAGTATGTTAGTGCTATAGGTAGTTTATGTATGCAATACAATACACAAGACCAGATATAGCATACGCTGTGAGTAAACTAAGCAGGTTAACGAGTAATCCTAGTGTTGAACACTGGAAAGCAATAAGTAGAGTTCTAGGTTATCTTAAAAAAATTAAAGAACTAGGGTTATTTTACTCAGAATTTTCAGCAATATTGGAAGGATATACCGATGCAAGTTGGATATCGAGTGCATGGGACAACAAGTCCACTATAGGATGGATATTCACCCTAGGAGGTGCAGCTGTATCTTGGGGATTCAAGAAACAAACTTGCATAACGCACTCAACTATGAAATCTGAGTTCATAGCTTTAGCTGCTACAGACAAAGAGGCTGAGTAGTTAAGGGATCTTCTATTAGAAATTCCTTTCTATGCGAAGCCTATACCGATTGTTTCACTTCATTGTGATAGTGAAGCCACTCTAGCGAGAGCCTATAGCGGTACCTATAATGGAAAGTCCAGACACATAAGTTTGAGACATGACTATGTAAGACAATTGATTCAAGATGGAATCATTGCGATCTTATATGTAAAGTCAAGTAATAACTTGGTTGATCCTTTTATTAAACCTTTAACGAGAGAGATAGTAAGGACAACATTTAGAGGGATGGGGTTGAAACTCTTTACTCAAAGTTTCACCAGTGAAAGAAACCCAACCCTAAATTAGAAAATCTCTAAATATTGAGTTTAATGGATAACAACAATTCACTAATAATTGAAAAGTTTCAGCACTAAATAAATTAATAACCTCATCCAAGATGATAGTGCTGGCCGTTATAAAAGAGGGATGAGTATTAAACTCTTAATGAAGTCCAGTCAAACAGGACAAGTGTTTTAACGGAAACACTGGAAGGATTTCACATATGTGAACGTAGAAGTGGTGCCGCTTCTCATGAGAGGTAGAGTTATCTCGAGATCATTCATGAAACAGGATAAGCACATGGCCATTAAAAGTGCTAAGTAAGAATATAAAGGAACACTTAACGCATGAGCTATTATGTGTGTGGTATTTTTGATTATATCATAAAAGAATAACTGATTCAATGCTGTGGCAACCAGAAATTTCGAAATAACTTTAAAATGCTTACACTAAGGAAAGATTCAAATCGCAAGATATCTTTCTTTATGCATAATAACTGTTATTAATCTGACAGAGTTTTCATTATTTTAAAAACCAGTGGGGGATTGTTGAAAAATTAGTGGTTTTTAACAATAATAAAAAACAAAAATTCGAATTTTCAAAATTTTGGGATTTTTCCGCTAAAAAGATTTTGAATTTTTTTTAAAAAAAATTAAAAAGTGCGGTGTGTGTGCTTTGTCCCACATCAGAAATTCAAAAGAAAGTTTTGTGGTTTATATGAGATGTTGAGAAGGGTATTCTTACTTGGAGCTTTTTGGAGGAGATGAAAATGGGTACACACGCACGCACGCACGCGCGCGAGTGCTCGGGCTCGGGCTCGGGCACGGGCACGGGCACGGGCAGTGAGGTAGTGTGGCTGTAGTGGCGCTAGATGACGCACTTTACACTTCACAGAGGAGTCGCTCCCTCGCGACCTTACGCGAACCGGTGCGACCTCGGTGCGATTGCGGTGCGATGGGTCTAGTGCGATGAGTCTGGTCAGACCCTTAGGGTAGTGTGGATCTGAAATGAGCCTGGATTTTTATAGGTGACTGAGAACGGTTGGATCTAGAATCCGAAATGTCCAGCCGTTTCTAAAAACGGCTCTTTGCCTTGAAAGCCAAACGGTCCGAAAACGGACGGGCCAGGATGATCCAACAGTCGGATCTTCTGATCTAACAACAAAAAACGTCTGAGATTAATGGACAACGGTCAGAAACGCTTTTCAAACGTTCTGAACCATTGAATACCACACAGCAACGGGTCTAAACCTGAGGCCTATATAAACTGGACCATTCCAGTCCGATTTCATCATCTCAACACATCATCTCTCCCATCAAATTAGATACAGTCCATAGCTCCATTTTAGAATACTTTGATCATCTCTACCGTCTAAATCTGTCCGAAGAAATCTACTGCGTTAAAACCGTTCCATAGTGGACCTATCGTGATTGCTGCACGCTGGATCCAGATAAGGCTTGTCTTATCCTGGAAGCAATTCGTCTGTAACCCATCGGCAGTGATAAGGGAACGAATCACGCTTTAAGGACAGCGTATTTTATACGTGATTCAGCCTAGTGAAATTGTTATTTTTCAATTATTTATTTTAATATTTTTGTGTATCCAAATAAATTTTTTTTTTAACACATGATCGTTCGATAATCCGATTTCCAAGCTGATCACCTAACTGCAATGGGGCCCATGAGTTAGATGGTATGATTTGATTGCATATCTTGCACGTGTGCTAATGATCAGTGCATGCGTAGGAACGTTTCAAACACTGCCACAGCATCATATAACTCTCTTACTGTTGAGGTATCTACGCACGTGGGCGGTGCAATTATTGATCATTTGTCGTCACCAAGCTATGATAGGTGAGGCCCGATGTTTTCGATGTTTTTGTTTTTTTTTCGTGGAGCCCACCTGAAAGTCTGTTTTGTACATCCTCTGTTTATATTAACAAAGACGCAGGTGGTTGTGAACCTCTTTTTGAAAAAAAAAATGACATACGCAAAAAAAAGAGGAAAAAGAAAAAGAAGCTACGAAATTGGGAATGCAGTGAGATGCTACAGCCCGGTGTGGATTTTCTTTGGGCCACCGTTGTGTGTGTTTTATTCACTCTGTCCGTTCGTTTATCCTAGCTCATTTTAGGAATTTATTTAAAATTGAAAGATATTTAAAGCTTTATTATAAATCTTTCTACGGCCTAAAGTGATGTTTATTTGTCATCCAACTTATTTGTAAGGTAATGCATACATTGATGGAATGGATGGAGAAAAAAAAATAAAATGCAAATATCAGCTTGATCCACTACTTCTGTGGCCTGAAGAAGTTTTCAGCCGTGGGCATTCAATTCCCACTGTTTTATGTGGTGTAGTCCACTTACACTTTGAATATGCTACAATTTTAAACTCAAGCATTTGAAAATGAGATGGAAAAACAGGTGAACAGCATGGATAAAACACATACATTTGAGTGAGTCTCATAGAATATTCACATCATGCTACAGCGTGGACCGTGGAAAGCTCCTCGCGACGATCTGGGTAACGCTGATTGCGCTGCACTGCATTCGCCTCACATGTGTGTATTAAACTGGCTCGCCGTAAGCTCCTTGTTATGTACATTCCTTGCATGCCAACGTCATAACTAGTTGGGCTACACGTATAAATAGAACTTAAACAGTGAGTCGGTTTCTCCCAGCCGTTCATTGATTTTGTGCAGGTGTGGTCCACCAAGTAATCATGTAAGAATCAGCCTTATTTTTTAGGCACGCATTTAAATAGTTGGGATCGACTGATGAATGGATGGGATCTCCCGGACACGGATTGCGTGGGGACCCCGCCACCAACTCCCGCGGTGACGAACACGGATTTCCTGCGAAAGGCTTTCGCAGAAGTTCCTGCGCAAGGTTTCTGTGTGGACTCACTTAGATGTTTGTGAGAAATCCAACCCCTCTATCCGTTTTTGAAGCTCATTTTATGACGTGAGACCAAAAGTGAGGAGGATCCAAAACTCAAGTAAGCCACACGAGAGGAAACAGTGAATATTTAGTGACCACCGTTGAAACATTTATATAGCCATAAAAGTTTTGTTACAGTATAAGTTTTCGGTGTTTTCACTTTATCTGAGTGAAAATGACCTTATAAACGGTTTATAAGATGGCATATAAAAAGCAAGATGGAGCGTATGAAGGTTTCAACGGTGAGAATTCCTTTCCCCACTCTTTCATCTCCTATGGCCCACTTGAGTTTTGGATCCTCATCATTTTTGGTAGCATCTCTTAAAATGATATCGAAAAACGGATGGACGGATTTGATTTCTCACAAACATCGAAGTAGGCTCCACCCAGAATCCTTGCGCAGAAACTTCCTCCGCGTCCGTGACCCGCGGTGACGGAATTGTCGTGTCGGGATTTGATTGGCCATGTGCCGTCAGCAGGCCAGGTGTAATACCTATTAAGTTGATGGACCACTCAAGGACCCTATCTTGGATGTCATTAAACAATACATGTGACAAAAGCAGATCGCTCCCTGTATAGAGTGAATTGTGTACAACGTGAAGCTCTTTTCAGGCACATGAATCACAATTGAATCCGCCAGTTTGGCATGATATATATGTGACCTACCTAAAGTGGGGCCCTTTCGACTGACATTGATGTTGACTCGGATGATTTTTTCCCCGTATTCATGATAAAGGATAGTACAGGCAACCCACATGTATAATGCATTCGCTGGCATGTCTCAGCATGTATAATGCTTTCGCGAAGGCTTTTCTCAAAGACAATATTAAAATGGAGTAGTTTTAGATAAGACGAATACTTTCACGATGGCTTTTCTCAAGGACAATATTAAAATGGAGTAGTTGAAGATAAAGACGACATGCCCATAGAGGGGTAGGATGATCATGGCTTGTGTCAAGGAAGGCTATTCTCGGCCAATTACTCAGTTGCAGTGTCTAACTCCCGGCCAGGTCTGATCTAGGCTAAGAAGATCCTCACCCAGTCTATTTATCCATAGGTTAGTCCTACCACGTATCTAACATTGGTTGGTCTAATATCTAATTTCCTATTTGATATGGAATTCTTGTTAAGCACCCAACAAGAGGTCTTCGGGTCTAGGCTAAGAGGATCCTGACCTGATCTGTGTATCCATTGGTTAGTCCTAGGCTGGATCTCACTTGGGTCCATCTAATCTTCAAATTTCTATTTGATATGGACTTCTCATTAATCAGCCACTACAAGTTTTCTTCAGTTTGGTTGGTTTGATGTCCAATCTCATGTGATATGGACTTCTAGTAAGCACCCAAATACAAGTTTTCTTCATGAGTTGGGTCCACAGGTTTGGTTTAGGTAAGAAGATCCTGACCTGATCTATTTCTCCATTGGTTAGTCCTAAGTTGGATCACACTGTTGTTGGTCTAATCTCTAACAATCCTATTTGATACGGACTTCTTATTAAGCACCCAACTACAATTTTTCAATAATTGGGTCCAGGTTCAGTTCTGGCCAAGGCTAAGAGGATCCCCGTGCGATCCATTTATTAATTGGTTCGTTTTAGGTGGGATCTTTCTTGGACTAGTCTTCTCAAAATTTCTATTTGATGTGGACTTCCTATTTATGACTCAACCACAAGTTTGTTTTTTTTTTTTTTTTTTTTTTCTCTCACTTGGATTGTTCAGATCTTAATTTATAATTATTTGATGTGGACTTTTTATTATTGCCCAACTACATTTTTTTTTTTTTCTTTAGTAGGCTTCCGGAATTTAGTTAATTGCCTTTATTCCTTTAATAAGGGGGGTTTCAAAAGGTCAGTTCTAGATAAGCTTCAACTTGGGTTCGGTTGGATTTATTTGTGGGTAGTTCAAATCCACTCCAGTTAAATCGTCAGCGTAGGTCATACCAGGTCAGCTTTTTGAGGTTCCAGACACAATTCATTGATAATCTGAGTTGCGATTCGGACCCAGATCCGGTCCAATTTCGGATCCAGACTCATTAATTATCTGATTGAGTCCACAATTCAGGCCACATTCGCTTCACCATTCCTTGAAAGGGCTCTAACAATTTCAAATCTACTCTAATAGGTTTCCATGCCAAAGCTAACCAAAATCTCTACCCAGATATTCTGGCCATCAACATCACATGTATCACATGTTAGATTCTCATGATTCATGATAAAAGTTAAAGTTGCGGTGTAAGTTTGATGCTGCCTTCCAACCTAATGCAACCCTTCTCCTTTGTCCAGGCTGGCAGATAACAATGAAAGTGCAAAAGTCCCACTGGTGGAGTAAAACATTCTAGCATATTATGTGGACAGAATTAATCCACCAAAAAACCTAACATGAAATTTCAAATTGTAGGAGTTAATATTCCCGCTATCTCCATATATAATCCATAGCTAATCAAATGACAAATAAATATTATGTGAGAGATTCCAAAATTTCAAATAGTTTATATTATCTAATACCAAAATCTCCGATGCTAATGTAAATAGACCAAAGGGTTTTCGTAAATAGGCCAGCACATACGAAAAATGCTACTGTATCAATCTTACCATTTGTCTATACAATGCCTCCAGCAATGTCCCAATATCCTAACTCAATCGAAGAATCCTAAATGAAATGTCCCAATTTCCTAACTCAATCGAAGAATCCTAAATGAATGGTGACTGTTTTGTCGTGGTACTGTATCAGGTTCATGGTTCAATGACTGTCCCCCTCGAGCGCATATGTGTGTTGGACAGGTGGGCAACGTGCACTATGAGCAGAGAAACATTTCAATACTCGGGTGGTACATAGGCACTAAGAAATTACTTAGATATTGCATGCATGGTATTTGAGTAATTCATATTATAAACTGTCTAAATTTTCGGTCTCTGTTTTAGATACCATTGACCAAAAAAGAAAATTAAAGAATTCCTATAATTCTATCTGATACCCTGACTATCAGATTTTATTGGACAGCTGAAAAAGAAACATATCTAATGGTCATGCTTCAACAAAAAAGTGTCCACTGGGTAAGAGACTAGGATCATTCCAGCCAATGAGGGTTTGGGATTAAGGAACAGTGAATTCCATAGTGTAGTTGGTTTAGTTTTAATTAATGCATCCCACGCAGTTTCTTAGCGCCTGCGTATCAAGCATCATCCCCTGCCACGGTATCAAATAACTCCCAGCGTGCATATGCCATGTAGCAGAATCAAGGTAGTACACGCAACAAGTGCATGCACGGGCTATCTTGTATACGTTTAATGCTATTCAGGCACCTTTAGGACCAGTGTGCTCAATGCATGCGTGTGCCCTCCCCATTCTTGCTCTTCATGGGGTAGAGTGGCATGTGTGGCCTCTCATCAGTAACGATCCTGATTAGGCCTATGTGCGGACTCATTGATCAACAATTGATACTTTGTGTGTATATTTCATCGAAGTTTTGACTTATCATGATTAGATGACCGAACTTACCTGAAATAAGTTAAGTTATTTATGTACTGCCCTAAGTATAAAAAGTAACTTATTTGGTGGTATCCTATCCAGATGGTCCCATAATGTTACCGTCCCACTGTTTTATGCATCGTCTGCATCGAAAATTATTAATGAGTTGTTTGGATCGAAAGTTACTTTAGATAAGCTACTTATGGCATAAATAGCTTATTTTGATTTTCTACGTAATTAGTAGATAAGTATGCTTGGGAAACAATATACTTATCATCCAAAAAGTGAAAAAACTTATTTAGTTTCTAAGGTCATTAGTAATTTATCTTGAAAGTCTATTTGATTCCCCTCACATCCTACATCATGTGGGGCCAACCTTTGATGTGGATAGTGCATTATGTGGGCTCCACCTTTGATGTAAGCCGTCCATCATGTATGGGCCATCTTGGTTGTGGGCCATTCATCATTAGAAGTGATGTAGAGTGGGTCGCAAGCAATTTCATGGTCAAGATGGACCAGAAAAGGCCCAATCGGAGGCCAAAAGTGATCCAGACTGTCAGAACCTTAAAACAGGCATATCTTGCAAGCCTGAATGAGTTATTCGACGTACCATAAATGATTTTGGGGTAGGAGAAGCTACTTTAGCCAACCAACCCTACTATGCTAAGTTTCCCATGCAAATTTGTGAGAATCCATTAGATCAATGGTTGAAAATCCATTTTATTTCCGTTTTTACTATTTATAGTAAGTTTTAGTTCGATTATAATTTTTAATCCATTGAGTTTTTCGAGTCGTGCCCAACATGACAAGGCCTTAGAAAAATTAAGGGAATAACATGGTTAGGCTAAATTGGACACTTATTATTTTTGGTTGAAAACCATGAAGTCTAGTAGAAATCATGATCATATATAAATAGATTAGCTGGGCATCGAGTCGAGTTGGACCCAGTTAAGGCTGACCCAACTCGATCCGATTTTGAAATAGGCTTGGCTTGAACTCGACTCAACTTGCTACTGAGTCTAACATGCTTGAACCGATTTGAATCTGGGTCTAGCCTGGACTAATTCAGCTCGAGACTGACCTAATAAAAAGTATTGAGTCAGTTCGTGTTAGCATCAATTCGGATCGAGAGATGAGAGAGGGAGGGAGGGAGGGATTGGGGAGGAGAGAGAGGAGGATGGTGGTGAATCCGGTGATGGTGGTGGGTAGCTACCGGGCTTGGAAGAGGAGAGAGGGAGGGAGTGGAGAGAGAGAGAGAGAGAGAGAGAGAGAGAGAGAGAGAGAGAGAGAGAGAGAGAGAGAGAGAGAGAGAGAGAGAGAGTGGTGATGGTGGTTGTCGGGCTTGGAAGAGGAGGATGAGAGAGGAAGAGAGAGTTTGGGATTGGGTCGGGGTGGGGTTGGGTGCGGCGTATAGGGTTAAATATAATTAAAAATTAGGATTTTTTTATTATATGTATACCCAATAGAGGTGGGCATTGAGTCGAGTCAGACCGGATTGGATCCAACTCGACTCGATCCGATTTTTCAAGAACCTAACCCAAACTTGATTCGATCCGGGACTGAGTTTAGTAGGGCTTACTCGATCTGATCCGAATCCTTGCTGGCTTGATTCGAATCGAGTCGGATCGAGTTGAGTCTGTCCAGTTGATTCGGATTGGACAGAATCAAGATTGGGAGAGAAGATGAGAGAAAGGAAGAGATGTGGGAAATTGGGAGAGAAAGAAGGAGAGGAGGGAAATCAAGAGAGAAAGAGGGAGAGAAAGGAGGAGAGATGGGTGGGTGTGGCGCCGCTCGTTCGGGTAGAGAAAGAGAAGGGAGAGATTAGAGCTTCGTTCGGGTGAAGTGGGTAATAAAAAAGTGAAAATAAAAAAGTAAATATTAATTATATAGTACCTGACCGAATCGGTTCGGATCTCAGATCGGATCAGTCCGGATTGACCACTGATCCGAACTCGACTCGATGTACATTCGGATCTGAGTGGGCCTACTCGAACCGACCCAATCCTAGCCTTTGGTTCCGATCGGATCGGGTCGAATCCATCAGATCGGGTCAGATTCTGCCCAGCTCTAATACCCAATCTGAGTCGAGTTAGTTTCGGATCGAGTTTTGGGTCGAGTTACTGGGTAACTCGAACTTAACTCGATTTGGGTTTGGATTGGGAGAAGCCTACTCGGTTCGTACTAACTTACCCATTCGGTTTGGTTCAAGTCGGGTTTGAAGGAGTCAGATGAGTCGAGTTAGGCAAGTCGAGTCGGTTCGTGCCCAGCTCTATAAATAGATAATAAGTTTATTATTTATAGTAAGTCACGATTTTAGGGAGTTTGAGTTGGGGTTTGATTCCGAAACTTCTTCCTAGGTTTGATATCACTATTTAACGATTGTAAACTTGTTTTTATAACCAATCAATTTATTTTCAGAATTATTGGAAATTATTTTATATTTTCTTTTCTCATGGATTCGAGGAATATCTGAGGAGTCGAGAGAAATTCCATGGATTCGGAGTAGTTATCTCTGAGGAAGACGGTGCTCGACCTCATCACGTCCATCCCTCCATCAAGAGGCCAACCTTTAATGTGCATAGTTCATTAGTTAGGGCCCAACTTTGATGTTAGTCATCCATGATGTAGGGCCCACCATTAATGTTAATGTTCATCATGTGGGGCTCATCTTAATATTCATTGCCTATCATGTGGAGCCCACCTTTGATGTGGAATATCCATCATGTAGAACCCACCTTGGATATGGGCCACTCATCATTAAGCTGACCTTTGATGTGGAATGTCCATCATGTGGTGCCTACCTTGATGTGGATCATCCATCATATGGGGCCCACCATTATTAATTGCCCATCATGTGGAGCACACCTTTGATGTGGGTTGCCCATCATGTAGGGCTCACCTTGGATGTGGGCCATTCATCATTAGGAGTAGACCTTTGATGTGGATCATCTATCATGTGGGGCCACTTCGATATGGGCCATCATCATGTGAGACTCATTAGATCATCTACCCATTCATTGGATGATTTTCCAATCTCATGAACTTAGAAGGGGTTCATGGCCACATATAAAGTTGTTAACGAGTTGAGTTCGGGCTTAAAAAAATCAAAATTTTCAATGGGCCTAGCCTGACAGCTTGGTCCAAAACAGTTCAAAATCTAGGCCTAAACCTACAATTGGCTCGACACATTTGACAACCCTACCCACGGAGAGCATATTTCCTTACATAATTTCTTAAGTTGCTATGTTACCCGTGAAAACGAAGAAAATAAGTTACTTTTGAAAGCTTGAAAAGTAAAAATAAAAATAAAAATAAAAATTGTTTTTACTAAAAAGTTATTTAAATTTAATAACCAAACTAATTTATTTAAGAAAAGTATCTTATTAATTTACTAAAGTAAAAAAGTGACTTATGGTAGTATCCAAATAGGCCCTAAATCTATTGTTTGGTTATTAGTCTCTTTCATATATTCGTGCTTGAAATATATATTTTATTTTATTTTTATTTATTTATTTATTTATTTTTTTAAGTAACGTCATAGAGTGGATTTCCATCACTTACCAAATTTAATAACTTCGGCTTAAAAACCAAACATTATAGCCATCTGGCTGACAGATAATTTAACTTTCTGATTTTTATTGTTTTAAAAAATCAAATTTCAAAAATAGGCGAAAAGGGTCTGACAGAGGGTTGGAACGAACTAGCCACACAAGCAATTGTGGGTAAAAATGGACTGACTATATGTACAGATTTGAATACTATGAAGTGCTTGAGGAGTCTAAGAGGTCGACCTCAACCAAAGACCTCGGCCTCGACCAAATAATTTGGGCCTCAAAAAAGGAATACACTTACAATACATTGAGATAAGATCTACCCACGATCTAATAAGGGCGGCATATCAACATAACATTTCGCCGCATGATTCTAGGGTAACTATTAACACTTGGACATGTCTTGCGTAACCGTTGAGGTCGTGCCTAAAATCACAGATTATCCTGCTCTACCTGCACTATAAATAAAGGACTCACCTACATGAAAATGTACATAAAATCTCTCACCCAAAACCCGTCATACTACCAGACGTAGATTCCTAGCCTAACTTTGGCATCGGAGGGTCCCTTGCTCTAGTCAGGGTCTTCTTTGTCTTCTTCCTGCGCAAGTGCTTGAAGGTCTAACCGTCCAGAAGGGTGAGCTAGATTTTTGCATCAACATTTTAACGCCATTTGTGGGAACAACATCAAAGTCGTTACCATCTCATCGAGGTTCTACAATGGCAAAAGGAAGAAAGAGAGCTTTGTTCGCCATTCCTGTAACTGCTCTTACATCAGTGGAACAGTGCATAGACCAAGGAGATCCGTATTCCCAACTCCAAGCTGATTCTACGCCTGCAGGCCTTGCGCATCGTTCCCAAAACTAAGGAGGTCGGCTCGCCTCTCTGGAACATTAAGTCGAAGCATTGACCAGTAACATTAACCGGGTAATGTAGCTTTTGGAGAAACAAAACCTACCTTTTGGCTAGGGGATAGATGCACGGGTAGCCACTAAGGTCTCTGCACCACCTCAAGCATCGGCCGACTCGTAGAAAACCAAGCAACATCCCGGGTAACTAAGCCATTCGCCCTCCCACACTTCGGGAACTGTTGCGCCCACCGACTTGCATCACATGTTGAAGAAGAAGAGGTGTGGAAAGGTTCTCGAGGCGGTAGCCAAGAACAAAGGCCCCTGGAAGGTAGAACTTAGGGAACTATGAGGTCAGATCGACGATATTCGCCAAGCCTACCGCTCTCAAATACTGACCTCTGTCGACGCTATGCTAGAGGAGATCGAGTCACCATTTATCGGTGACATTATGGGAGCCCAACTCCCGCCTAAATTTTGAATATCGCAAATCACCTTTTAATCCGGGTTTTGCGACCCAACCAAGCATTTGGAATCATTCAAGGCATGGATGGAGCCTATGGCACGTCGAACTCAGTTATGTGTTGAGCCTTCTCCCTGACTTTGTCGAGGATTGAAAGTGGTATAGGGAACTGAAGCCGAGATCCATCGACTCCTTCACACAGCTCGGCAAAAGCTTCCTCACATAGTTCATCCATGGAAGAGACAAAAGAAAGACATCAGCTCATCTTCTCGCGATCAAGCAGAGGGAGGACGATCTGTTAAAAGACTACCTCATCTGTTTCAATGCCGAAGCTGTCCAGGTTGACGATTATTCCGACCAGATAGCTTTGACCGCCATGGTGGCCGGTCTCAAACAAGGAAAGTTTTTCTTCTCTATTGGTAAGAACCCCCCGATTACCCTAGCCGACCTACTTAACCGAGCTAAAAAATATTCCGATACCGAGTAGGTCTTTAGTTCACAAAGAGATGCTTGAAGAGGAAACAACTCGGCTGATGATAAGAAGCGAAAGGAAAAGGGGAGCATTCTGTCGTTAAAGCCAAAAGAAAGAAAGAGCACAACCAAGACAAGATCAAGGCTAGCATATCAAGAAGTCGCTTATATCGGTACATTTCCTTGAACGCCAAGCCAAAGCAGGTAATGAAAGAAGCCAAGCTGAATGAGGAAACCTGACGACCAAGCTCATTGGCCAACTCTGTCTCAACATTAAATACTGAGGGACGTATTGACTAGAAAACATGGGGGCCTCTTTCCTCGCCTATGGAATGCTAACCACTTAAAGATCTACTACTAATAACTCAAGAAGTCTTCCAACCAGGAGCTTGTCAACAAAGATGACCTCCCCCCTTCTTTTTTTAAAGGAAGAAAAGTCCTCTACAATAGAAGAGCTTCCCCGGATCGGGAAGAATATCTCTTTTTCTACAATCCTAGCTATACGAACTACCGGGGACTTCTCTTAGTGCAAGGGAAAAACAGTCCTCATTAGTCGTTCGACCCTTAAAGAAGAGTCAGACCACTAATACTAATTGGGTTGCACGATCTATAATAAGGACTTTTCTTAGTATAAGGGAAGAAAGTCCTTCTCCCGAGTGATCGGCTGACCTTTGATCGACGACTGAGACTCCCCTCAATTGAAGGGAGAAAAGTCTCTTCCACTCGCTCTTCTTCATCCTACATTTCGACCTCCCAACCTCTTCGCCACAAGGCATCAGACAGGGTTAATCCTCACTAACTTACTTCTCGAGCTCTTGAGGAATGCTTGGAAGCATGGAGGCTTCTATTGTGGGTAAAAATGGACTGGCCATATGTACAAATTCAAATACTATGAAGTGCTTGAGGAGTCTCAGAGGTCGGCCTTGAAGCCTCGACCAAATTATCCGGGCCTCGAAAAAGGAATACACTTATAATACGTTGAGATAAGATCTACCCATGATCTGATAAGGGCGTCATATCAGCATAACAGTTCGCCGCATGATTCTAGGGTAACTATCAACACTTTCACATGTCTTGCGTAGCCGCTGAGGTCGTGCCTAAAATCATAGATTATCCTGCTCAACTTGCACTATAAATAGAGGACTCACTTACATGAAAGGTACGTAAAATCTCTCACCCAAAACTCCTCATACTACCAGACCCAGATTCCTAGCCTGGCTTTGACATCGAACGGTCCCTTGCTCTAGCCAAGGTCTCCTTTGTCTTCTTCCTTTGCATGTGCTTGAAGGTTTAGCATCCAGGAGGGTGAGCCAGAATTTTGCATCAACAGTCACTATTTTAAATAATTGATTCTTAGTTTTGGTAAATTACTATTATACATGCTATTGTGCAGTGCATGTGGTCAGTTGAAATGTGAATTAGGTGTGCTCATCTAGTGGGCCTTGATAGGAATGGCTTATATATATAAAAAATCAAATCCATCGGGAAATCTTACTGCTTTTCTTATGACTGTTTACCTTTTTTTTCTTTTTTTTTTTTTTTTTTTTTTTTTAAAGATTTATTTAAATTTATTTTTTTAAACTGTTGCTTCAATGGTAGTCTATAAAATACTTAAAGAGGATACCTTCTCAACCACACAGTCATAAAAAAAAAAAGATTTGAACCACAAGATAGATTTACATGATTTACTTTGTGTGCACTACACCAAAATTGTTAATTAGGAACGGCCATGTCTTTAGCGGTAATAGTAGATTGATGACCTAGACAAGTCATAAATAGAGCAATACATTGTTTAAGATATAAGATTATAGAGGTTAGTTTTTATCTATTGAAAATCCTAGCTAAGAATGTATAAGATCCAAATGTCAGCATTAGTTGCAATCATCATGGCTTTAGTTGGCACTTGGATTTGATTCCCATGGGAATTTATAATGTATGATAGTATTGGGTTTGGAAACATGAATTACTCTATGGACTAAAACTGAATGTAGGCCTGTTTGTAGATGAATTAGGCTTCACTGGACCTTAACCTAACCCAAAATCACTACAAAATTGTGATATCGACTAATGAAAGTTGTGTAGATGGACTCTCCAATCTACATTGCTATGTAACTGCATGGTTTTTTGGCTTAAAGTTGTTCCTAAATAAGAAAAAAAATACCGTTCCAAAAAATTAAAAATGATTTAGAAGCAGGATGGAAATTGAAAATTTGCGACGGTTTTCAACTGTCCCTAATATTTTGCAAGACCGCTATATTTGAAAATTTAGGAACGGTTTTCAACCGTCCCTAATTTTTTGCGATGCCCTAATCAACCATGGTTGAAAACCGTTCCTAAATGGTTTAGGAACGGGATTTTGTAGTGATGTATACAGATTCACACCAATCCACCATGATAAAAGGAAAAAAAAATTGAAGAACCAACTTACAATTCAATGATCTCTCTCTCTCTCTCTCTCTCTCTCTCTCTCTCATAATAGAATATATATTACTCTAAAATGAAATATAATTTACATAAAACATACTGTGAAATTATAAAATTATCCTTTGATTGGATGAACAGTACATATCTTATGATTAGGCTTCACAGACCCTAACATAAAATTGACATGGATATGGATGGCTTGGATATTGCACCTGTATGAAATGCTGCCATGTTTGTTTGTGCTTAAGCTCACTTGCACATGTATGTGGGCTTATGGCAAAGCTCTGATTTAGTGATCTAGATTGTTGTTTATGATGCCCCCAAAGATAAAGAAATTACAGCGGTAAATTTTGTGTTGTATAGCTACTACATGTTAGGTGTGGAAGCAACCTTAGAACGATTCAAACACATAATAGAGTAACAAAAAGGATGAACAATCACAAAAAAATAATGATTTATGTGGAAAAATTTATGTAGGAAAAATTCATAATACTAAGCGATAGAATAATTCACTATATACGAGGAATTATAAGAGATACGATTTTAAGATCTTGAAACCCTTCTTCTCACGAGATGAAATCCCTTAACAAAACCCTAGAAAATTCCTTTCGACTCTCCGTGGTTCGTTACTTTACCATAATCACACATTATACCTGTTTTTATATAAGATTACGTATAAAATTAGAAACAAATCACACACTTATGCAGAAGTTTCGCAAACCGTCGATCGAACCTTTGATCAATTGACATTGATCATGCATTCATTGATCAATCGACGCCGCAATGTTCGATCTATAGAACATGTTAAAAATATATATATATATATATATATATCGAGAGAGCAAACATGTTTTCTCTGAATAATCTTGATTGATCGAGCCTTGCTCTTGATCGATCGAAGATGTCCAAAATTGTCTAGAGAGATAATTGGGTAAATCAAAATTTTCTTGATTGATTGAAGCTATGCTGGAGCAATTGAAATCCCCTGTTTTAGAATAGATTGAAGGCACCAATTTCAACATTTTGGGCCTCTTATTGGCCACCTATTTGAAGGTTTAAAATTTTCTTATCTGATCTTTTAGATGCTTGAACTGGAGTAAGTGAGCTAATAATATCAATGATTTGGATCATCAATTGATTAATATAAACTGAAAACTCAAAAGGTGCCTTTCTTCTTTCCTTTTCTGTTTAGGTGGGAAATTAAATCAGTACAATTTTTGGTTCACAAGCTATCTAAACTGGGACACTCCTTCTGGAGCCTTTAATTCAAACTACATGTTCACTACATTCACGTTGCCTAAGTATCCATCACCACAATCTGACAGAGTATTGAAGTTTTTCTCATTCAACTAAACTATCAATGAGTTGCAACTCCCAATGCACGGTACCTTCTCAACAAGGGTGGCAATGGGTCGGATCCCGGATCGGTTGAGATCAGCCCAAGCCAAACCCACTTGCAAAACAGGCCAAGAACCTGGCCTCAACATGACCCATGATCCATTATCCTATGGCCTGACTTGATCAACTTAAATTCATTTAACCCAAGCCTTACCTAACCTACTTTGACCCGACCCATTTAATTGTAATCAGGTTGGGCTCAGCCCAACCGACCTTCCACGACCAAAATTGGGTTAAAAATAGAATAAGGGGCTAAAGGTAGGTCAGCATCATCCAATTAGTAGACATAAAAAAATACATATATCATGTGATATTTGGATTTTGGGTCGGTCTGGGCCGGGTCAGGTCATTTAGCTGAGCTCACAGATAAACTCCATCGGCAGGTCGGTTTGAAAAGGGTTCAGCATGCAGCCAGACCCGTTTTCTAATTTGAGCCCCTCCCATTACCGATAGCTTGGCCCAAAGGCCAGCCGACCCACGTGCTGACCCAATCCATTGTCGCCACTACTTGCATAGTGCGTCAGTGGGGCTAAAAAAGATGTGATTGGAATAGTTTTTTTGATGGCCCACCACGCGAATAGGCCGTATCTAAAAACAACTAAGGTTTGAATGGGGACCTGAAAAAGAAACCTTCAGAGCAGCACTCCACGTTGAGTGAAACTGTGCGTATTGTGATGAGCAATAATGCTGGATGCTGACGTGCAGGATTCTATAAGCCAGGGGACGTATTTCAATGATCCAAACCGTTCATATGATGGACCTCACTGTAAATGGAGGATGGTAAGAAACCGCTTACATGTTGGAACATTTCAAACCTTTCATCACTGAAACTATGTCTTTCAACATGGACTTCTTAGCTGTCCATTTTTTTTTAATATTATTTTTTGAGCCATTAAGGATCTTCCAATCCTGAAGATTTATTAGGCATCCTCCATAAGTCGTTTTATCTCATCAGATCAACGGTTTAGATGAGCAAGCCATGGCTCCACGTGTACGGATTCACATTTTCATAAGTTGGCTGATGAGCATAGCCCTATAATTCCTCATCTTAAAAAGGGGGGCGATGGTTAGGGCTGTCGATGAGCCGGGTAGTCTCAACGGGCCGTCGGCTTTGGCCCTTATTAGGCCGGGTTTGGGGTGGTGTATCAAGCCCGACGGTCAGGCTCGGGGTTAAGTCAGGAGCTCGATTGTAAATCGGCATGGACTTGGGCTTAGCATCCCAAAAGCCCAAACTTGAGAACCTAACATATCTTGGTATGTAAACGTGGTATAGATGTTCGACCCAACACCTGCCCATGTGTAATAACTAGATCCACACGCCCATCAGGTGGGCTACATGTTTCAAAGTAAATGAACAGGTAAATAAGAACTGGCCAACGGTCCAAAATTTACATGCACGTATGGGCCGCTTGATTATCATTTTGTCCAAATTTTCGAGAAATGGCATCTAGAAAGTTGGGGCCACCCAACGAGTGTTTCTGATCGAGCACACCAGCACACGTGTAACTCCTCTCCACGCAGGAGGCAAGTGAACGTGTACGCCTCGTATTCAATAGGCTTCCACCTCTTGTTTCAGTTCATCAACCTGTACTTGCATGGAGAAAAAGGAAGTGACAGCATTAAGGTTATGCGGTCCACTAGCAAGTGTAGCTCCATTGCGGCCCTGATGCAGAGATGATCCGACCATCACTAACATCCATATTCTCAGTGCTACTGTGGATGTCCTAACCCTGAAATTTCTTCTTCTGAAGTGATTTGAACCACTGATGCGTGTAGCTGAATGCGGGCTGCTGTAAAGAAAGTTTTACAACAGCGTATATTCAACTTCACAAATCAATTATTGGGTTCATCTTTTCAGCAAGATTTTCCAAATGTGGCCCACTGTGTTAACAGCAGAGACTACATTGTGGAAGACGGTTGTGTTAATATTCCATTAAGAAGAACTAAATTATATACAAGATGCACCTGCATATTCTGATGCAGGGATTACCGGCCAACACACCAACACTTCCAAAGCTGTTATGAAAGCACATGATTTTTATTTTATTTTTTAAATCCAGCCCTCGTTAAAATAGAAAATAATTTGGGAGTGTTATCTAGAGATATGAAAAATTGTTGTTTTATTTTCCTTCCCTTTTTTTAAAAAAAAAAAAAAATGATTTGAAAATGCCATCTTTCATTGCAGTGCCTGACAACATCCTTTTTCTGGAATAATATTGTATCTTCGTTTTAGGTGTCTTGGGCCTATACGGCTTCTATTGATCTAGTTATGGGGTGAATTTCAAAAATGAGTTCCAAATCCTACAACGTTTATGCTTGTTAATGGGGCTTTGGGCTACTAGTGAAGAAAGAAATGAGAGGTGTTTTAAAAATTTAAGTCACTCATTAAGTTGGGTTATATTAAAAGTTCGAAGCTTAAATATTATTGACTGGGCCTTAGATTAGAAGAGAGAGAGAGAGAGGTTGTTGACTTCTCTTTGTACAATTCTTTATCTTTTGTCACGTATTTATAATATACTTTGTTACCTTTTTTAAAAAATGTCATTTTTCATAAAAACAAGGTTTAGAGAATTACTGGATTAAAGATAAAGAAATGAGTTTTGCCAGATAAGGCTCAGTCAATGGTTAACTCAGTGTTGCCCAGAATATGACATTGTGCCTATGTGGTAGATATGTGTATAATTGGAAGACATGTCAGTTACTCATGGTAGTTGAGATGGCAGTTAGGCTAGGTGATGCTAAAGGGTGTTGATTTGTTTAGTTACAGACAACCATTGTAATTAAATTACAACAATACTCTTGGTTTTGATGAAAATACTCTCTCTCGCTCTCTCAACCCATCTTATGTTCAATCTTTCTGGGACTCAGATTATCTTAGAGTCGTGGTGGCATTTATCATTATCTATTATTGCTCGAACCCTTGTATTGCCAACCTAATTTATGCTGGGGCAAATACTATCTTAACTCATCTCCTTTTTAATAGAGATCAAGCTCTCTAATACATAATTACTGTCGATTAAAATGAGATTACCTCATTTTTGGGCATTTGCCAAACAGGGCCTAAGCATAGTCATATTGATACTCGTGGAGTGTATATATCCACACCATTTGGGTTGTGTTAATGGCATGTCTTTTCCCCTGTATTACATTCACAAAGAAAGAGATGAATTAGGTTGGGTTGGGTTGTTTGCAGTGGAGCTGATTACAGTTAAATTGGTCAGGTCAGGTTGGGCTTGGGCTTGACTAATTTCAAGTGGATACATATCCTTGTTTTTAGGCCCAAATCGTGGCCTGTTTAGTAACGAGTTGGGATTGGGCTACCCAACCAGACCCAAACCCAACCCATTGGCACCCCTAGCTAGAGATGTTGACGGTGGCAAACCTGGCCTTTGCCATCCCTATTTTTGAGAGAGCATGTTAATATAGTGGGCCTCACCTGACGAATGGGTCGGATTTGGCACAAGTATGCCAAGTTAATAGTGGGCCTCACCTGAGGAAAGGTTCAATCAGAATGGTCGGTGGTTCAAGCCCAGGAGACCAAAGGTCCATTTGTTTGGACACTTAAGGATCGACGCATTGGTTTGAGCGACTGATAGTGGCCAATTCACGATCTGGACTGTGGGCGGTTGTTAAGTGGCCCGGGGAATATGTAGAAACGAAGCAACCACCTTGTGAATGACGTCCAATGTGAACTGGGCGCCCTCTTACACCTCTTTAATTACATACACTCGACCATCAAAGCTGTACCCTTCAGTGTTCCGCCATTGTTTGGAAGGCTATCTGCCACCTCCGAAGACATCTTCTCTGTAGTCCCTGTAACATGGTCTCCAATCTCTGTCTGTGACAATTTCGATGCCTCTACCCACCTTTACTAAGGGGCCTAAACTTCCCAACCCCACACCATCTATAACAGTGAGCATTTGGAATAATTATGGATCCTGATGCATCTGGAAATGTACAACTGAGGCCATTTTTTGTGATCTAGGCCGTTGATACGATGGAGCTCACTTCATATAGCAAACCCAAAAAATATCACCTAGATTCGACAATTCTAACCCCTTTAATCGCCTGGAGAGAAATGCTCAACTGTATGATAAAATGCCCAAACGTTGGACGGCAAGGATTTTCCAATATGGGATATTTTGTGGGTAATCTCTATCCTGGTAGTATCCATGAGATCAAGATCTTGATCATCGAACAAGGGGACCACTTGAAGGAATCGGTATATCAGGATCCAACTATACACATCCTGAGGCAACAGGAGCCTATGATTCTATAATTTTATTGAATCGATTGAGTTAAAATAAGAACAGAGCATTGTAGGCACGCGTTATTTGTATATTACAATCTTAAGTGGTCCCAGCAAAAGCATGTTCTACATAAAATACGGACAAAAAAAAAAAAAAAAAAACATGTTACCCTGCACTAAACGCCAGCTCATATAAAGACATCACGTGGGTGGGAGAGCTATGATCCAGAAAAGTATGAATTCTTTGTATCTCTGTGGGGCCCAAGCTATTCTGCCTATGATCACTAAAGACAGTTGCACATGAAGAATCCACCGGGCATTGTGCATGACCCAAAAATATACATGATCCGAATATGATCACATCCATTCACTTTAAGGTCATGGAAAATGGACGGTAGGGGTTGTTTGGATCCTAGCTCAGAAACCCAAAAACTCATCTTGACTTATATGCAGCCAGGTCAGGTCGACTGATCAGAACTGAGTCACGGCTGTCTGGGTGTTTCTTTTTGACTTGGGTTGCAATCACGTCGAGTGGAGTTGACTCGGTTAATTTTTGAGTTGAGTCATCGAGTTTTAGAACTGTGGTTTGGATGTGTTGGAAGTTCAGACATGGATCAGAATTCCATGGAGAATACCAACGAAGAAATTAGAATTTTTTGATGGAAGTGAGTGAGAGCTCCATGGGACCTAAGGTTGTTAAAGTGCCCTTGTCTTCTAAACTTTTAGAGCTCCATCAAAACTATACCATTTTGCAGGTCCATACTTGAATGGCTATGATCATCCGATCAGATAGACATCAGGGCCATGTACAGTCCACATTGCCCATGGTGATCGTAGGTGGGACCCACAGTAATAAGGCAAAACAGAAAATAGAGTCGTGGATGCAATATCTAGGAGAATATTATACATTTACTACAAAGGAACTGTGGATTTCCGAAGATGGCCAGCTGTTGGTTGGAGATTATCTTCCCTTAATCAAAGTATTCAATGTTAATTAATCTTTTGTAATAATAAATTCTAAAGTGCACAATAGGTGCCTCATGCACATGGTTTTTTCTTTGCCTGGGCCTGACTTAATCTCCTTGCGCATGCACGGGTTTTTTTACTTTTTCTGGTCCCACAATTTGGAATTTTATATATATATATATATATATATATATATATAGAGAGAGAGAGAGAGAGAGAGAGAGAGAGAGAGAGAGAGAGAGAGGAATGACCAGATACATCGGACCGTTTACCTGGTAAGCAAAGCAAGCACGTGCAAGCACGTGCATATCCTCCGCCAACAGCAAGTGGACTATAATTCTTTCAGACTATCAATGGACGCGAATTTCATATGAGAGGGCTAGGAAGCCCATGCAACAAAAACTTCGTGGGTTCCACAGGTGATCCACTCCGTCCATATTAATTTTGTGCCAGGTTATTTTAAGACAAAGAAAACTAAAGCGTGCGGCAGCACAGGAGAAAGTGGGGATCGGAAGCCTACCGTTGAAACTTTCTTGGGCCCACTAAAGTTTTAGATAAGGCTCATATTTGATTTTTCCCTTCATTCTGATGAGACTCACCTTATTAACGAGTTGGATGACATATAAATATAAACGTAATAGTGGCTCAAGAGATCCAATGGTGGGTGTCCCCATCCCTCCGTTCCCAATGGTGTGGCCATGTTGAGTGTTTGATCAGCCTCATTTAAGGGCACACGCCCTAAACTGATCTGATGCAAATGATGGATGGAACAGATGTCACAAACGCATCAGAGTGGCCCCACAGAGCCTTTTGTTGCCCGGGCTCCCCTGAAAATTGGCGTCCCCCATCAAGAGCAATTAAGTTGTGACTTGTGAGTATACGTGTGGTTCGTGGCCCATTGATCCAGACCATTGAACTTCAGTGGCCCCCACAATTATGAAGGGAAATCAATTATTTATAGAGAATGTTACAACTTAAAACGTACAGAAACAACAAGTCCAATTAGACAAAAATAAAAATGCAACGAATAGAAAAAGAAGTTTACAAGAATAAAAAAAGAAAATGCAGGCACTTCCACCGCGCCTAATCCAATGACTTTCACATCTGGCTTACGTTACTTTGACTAGTCAAAGTCCAACTTTGAACCAATCAGGCCCATTGGATTTCATATCTGTCTGACGTGTGCTAACTCGCCACTTCTTTAACGTGTACTTCCTCTTTCACGATCTGCTCCCTTTGTTCTATGAGGGGTTGGTCCACCTCTTGCTTCAATCCTTTAACGTCTACTTCCTCTTTCACGATCTGCTCCCTTTGTTCTACGAGGGTCTGTTCCACCTCTTCCTTCAATCCAACGGTGTTTGTTTTCTTTTGGACGGCTTCACCTTCATCACCTGTGAAGGAATTTTGGAGCTGGTCCACCTTTTTCTCTACTTCATCTGTCAAGTCCTGCACCTGCATTTTCCCATTTATGCTATCAATGAAAATATTTTTTGAAAAAAAAAAAAAATTATTGCATATATATAGCCCACCCATGATGGATGTACTGTTAGATGATCTGGACCGTCCATCTAGTGGGCCTACCAAGGATGGACAACCAACAGTAAAGTTGCATTATTCTGACAGTCCTAGCGGCCGAATTCTCAGTCTTCAAAGCCATGGATGAAAACTAATATTGAACAGTACATCCGACTGGGAAAATGGGTTGGCTAGGAGTGTCCAGCCTGTGTGATTTACTCAAGGCCCACCACATGCACAGTTCAGATCATCCCACCATATTTTATAATTACTCTTGCTTGTTTATCTATTGGAAATGAATAATATATAAACGTGTTAATTTGATGACCAAAATAGACCATGACAAGAAATCTTTTCAATACTTGGAAAGATGTAAACGGAATAAAATATCAGAAGTCCAGCAAGGAAAAGGTTATTATAAAATAATTAGTGCTGTATATGATGATAAAAAATTGAAATGACCATTTGCAATTCAACTACTCGAATTTCAGTGCTCGTCCATATGATACCGGTCCGATCATGGTTCAATGGCTAAGAATTGTGGAAAAAGTCACCTGCTATGCCATCAAGAAGTGATCATCGCAGTTTGACAATCGGATGGTTTTTAAGACGCTTACACACTGAAATTCGGTAATCTCCTCCATCCAGTGGTTGCTTAAAAGTAATATTAGGGAGTAAACCTTGTCAATGAAGTCTTTGGCATGTTCAACATCATCCCCCACTTCTTTGGCAGTGTCCTCAACCCACAAAGCCACACACTTCAGCGGTGTATTGTCGGGAAGACTATCTCCCACCTTATCTGCGACATGTTCCACCACCTCGGCGACATCCTCCACAGCCTCTACTACATCTTCCACCATATCCACTACTTGTTCCACCTTCCCTGAACATGCCCAAAAGACTCAGAATCTAACAGTACAATGCACCAGTCATTCTACATTAAGCATGGTGTTTAACATAGTTTGCATGCCAGGCAAGTCGACTTGGGAATTGGCTGAGTCAACCCGACCTGGTCACTGACCTAGTCACTGGGTTGGGAGGAATAGGGATGCACTGGACTTGGGCCTGGTTTCCCAAGTCAAAGTGTGACTGGGTCAGGGTGAGCCTTTAAGGGTGGATCAGTTATTTTTAAGAGAGATAAATTAATTTATTTGGCCATAAAAATGGTAAAAAATCATTTTGACCCACTTGGATAACATACCAAGTCGTAAGTTGACCCAGCACCGGTGGTCGACCGATGCACCAAATCCTTTATGGCAAACTATGGTGTGTACCAAGCACAACTCCAGATACAATGCATATGTTTAGCCTAAAAAAATGTTACATACATATGCTTATTACCTATTATCTGTAAAAATCCACCTTTTAGCTTCAAAAGTGGTAGAACTATGGAGAGTAACGATCCCAAAATCCAACTTGCCCTGCATCAAATGCCCAATATGTTATACAAGCACAATACACTATTTTAGGCTACCCTAAGAGAGAAGACAGAAAGGAAAACAATCAAGTTGCTATGAGATTAGTACCAGCTAGGGGGATTGGGGGATGGAGGTTGTGGAGCTGCTGGGAGGCTGCTGCTGTTCCTGTATCAAATCAATGCATTCAAATCACACAAATTAGACATTGATAATGTGCACCATTGATCACGACAATCAACCAGAGATAAAAATAAAATATATATATATATTAAAAAAAATAAAATTTACGGTTGTTTGGTCATGACAATGAGTAAAATTTTTACTGGCCTTACTTTACCAACAGTGATTAGTGGTTAAAAATCAAGAAAAAATGAGCGGCATAATAAATTTGTTGATTTGATGGATGAGTGGGCCTACAAGATTTGATGGTATTTACAAGGCCTACATCAAGTTGATTTACTTAACTATTACGGAAGCAGAAAGGATCTCATCAATTCTCTGATTCCATCGTTAGGATGGTATTTGGATTATGATCAATGATTTAAACTGTCTATTATTAAACCAGATAGACAAAAATATATAATATTTCTCCTTAATTTTTCTCTGAAAACTCTCAATTTCGAGTAGGAATCCCTCCACTTTTTATGAGGAAGAGATTCAGATATTAGGTAGAATTTGGATGAGGGAGGAGTTTTCCCATCACATCCAATTTCTCTCTTTCCCAATCGATTCCTACTATTTGAACTTGAATTTGATATTTTCAAAAAAATAAAACCGAAAGAAGGATATAGAGGGAAACATGTATGGGACTCAACCACTAATGACTGCCCATAAGTAAGCCCCATCCTTGAAAAATGGTTGAAAAGAGGAAAAAGAAATAGTTGTAAAGGACATTACATCACTGCATGGAGTTTGCTCTGCACTTTGCCAGTTATGCGGGCCGATTGCACCCCTCGGCTCGCTACTAACCATCGGAGAGAAGAACCAATGATCCGAGCTTGAGATCTATGGCGAGAATGGAGATTGAGACTACGGGAGCTATTTGAAGGAATGGATGTCAACGTAGACATGGTACTTGAAATCTTTGTATTAAGCCCTTGGAACAGCTCAATATTCAAATCTCTCACGGTTTGGCAGGCAACCTAATCCTCTCAATCGAAATGAAACTCTGCTGATGACTGTTTGGATGCCAGAGACTAGATGTATATATAAGCAATCATCCAAAGGAATCCACGTACGATTAAAGAAAACGTGTTTGGCCCAGTCATTTAATAAAATCACGTTTTTTTTTTGCCTACGGTGATCGGTGCCTTTCGTTACATGCTTCCATGGTTTGAATTCGTACATGCGTTGTTTCCTTGGGAGTTTCTGGTGGGGACACGGATTGGGTACTACCCCACCTGTCCACAGATGGTAACGGGCAGGGGCTCTGAGGGGCCACCGTGATGCATGCATGGGTTTGATCCACATCGTCCATCAGTTTTCCCATTAATGTTAGGATCTAAGAAGAAAAAAGATAAGGCACTGCGAATTAAACTCCTACCGTTGAAAACTTCTTATGAGCTGCAGAAGTTTTGGATTAAGCTAATTTCTGTGTTTTCCTTGGCTATTAACCATCACGGTGGGCCCTAGGAACGTTTCAACCATAGATGTCATTATTACTGCTATTTCTTCTGGTGTGGTCCACTTGAGCGTTGGATCTGCCTCATTTTTCGGGCTTATAGCGTGAAATGATATGGAAAATGGATGGACGGTGTGGATAAAATCCATACATCATGGTGGCCCCTCAGAGCTCCTGTCCGTTCCGACTGGAGACCAGCGGGGTAGTACCCAAGCCGCGGCCTTCTGATGGTACAAGCGGGGTCCTTGCTTCAGTAATCCAGACCTTCCATCTACCGTGACCGCCTGCTTCTTTTTCTTTACTAGACTACGCGCGCTTCTTTTTATTTATTTATTTATTTATTTACTTGTTTCTTTTATTAACCTTGGATTTGAAGTCATTGCTTTGATAGAAAGTTGAGGGTTGGACAGCAAGGATACTTTCTTACCATGGTCCATCACGTTGTGTCCCATCCGATCACTGGTTTAGATGTTTTGCATATCTTCCGGGGATGGAAGATGGCATAATTCCTTATATGATAAATGGGTGCGGCGAGGCAACTTATGGTGGACCATGAACCGACCTTTAAGCATGGCCCAACTATGACTCAATCAGAACCGTCCACATTATGTTCCCATTGTGGATGGGGAATTTCACAAGAACTTCAAGGGTCGGATGCCCCTAGCCTTGCGTTCAATCGACGTTCGTCAGGTAATGTTGAGAAAAAGTCAACTGCCAAAATCTATTTGTCGATCGAGAATGCTTATCAGCAAAGTTTAAATTATGAATCTTTTTATTGATGGTCTGGATTGGCATACATGTGTGTAGAATGCTCAACGGGTATGACGCATACATGGGCATCATATATCATGGGCCGACTTTTATCAATGGGCCGTTCTTTTGATAAAAATTAAGGTTTAAAATTCAAAGCGTGGCTTGCAAGACGGTTTACCATTTTTTTTTCCCCCCGGCGATGAGCTCATCAAGGAAAATTCATGCATGATAGGAAAATGATAGGAAGATTCCAGAATGGTCACCATCGACGACGCTGAGCTATCCAAAGAATAATAATGCTATAGTAGTTAATAAAGACTGCAAGTTGGAAAAAAGACTGCAATGTTTATTTGTTTAATGGACTCGACTTAGCTGTGACCGACGATCCAGCGGTGTGGGTGGGACTCGGCCATGGGCCCACCTAAATGCATTCGTTGTATATCTACACTGTTCATCTATTTCATTAAATCATTTCATGGTATCATCTCAAAAATGAAGCATATAAAAATCTCAGGTGAACCACGCCACAAGAAATAGTGGTCAATGAACACTCACGATTAAAATTTTCTAGGGTCCACCGTAATGTTTATTTGTCATCTAACCTGTTGATAAGATCACAAAAACCTGGATGAAGGAAAACACAAATATCAGCTTGATCCAAAACGTTTGTGGCTCACTGAGATTTTAATGGTCATTAGCCACTGTTTCTTATGGTGTGGTCCAGCTGAGATTTAGATCGCACCTAAGTTGCGTCCATATCCAAAGTCGCACCTAAGTTCCGTCCCAATCCAAAGTTGCACGTAAGTTCCGTCCCTATCCAGAAGAGAATATTTATTTCATTTACGAAGGTATGATCATTTGAATATTTGTAAATAGAAAACGTGCTTCACGAGTACAAAAGATTAAGGTCTTGAAAAATATTTTATAAGATAAAGCTGAAAGAAAAGGGAAATTCTTTTTTTTTTTTTTTGGTTAAGCTTGTTAGTTCACACTTCACTGTTAGTGTAAGCCACCCGCACCGGGGATCGATACCAAGACCTATAGAAAAGGAAAATTTATACAAAACTACATAACTAATACAAAATTTACAATCCAGTACCTTTTAAAATCGCTACCTTATTAATTAATATAATTATCATTCCAGTAACTTCCCTTTCATTCTTAACACCCACTTAGGTGGGAGTGTGAGCAAATGGGTTGACTACTTGGGTGGGCCCCACCATGATGTTTATGTAAAATCTATCTTGACCACTAGGTGCATCACCTCATATTAGGCAAATGGCCCAAAATTCACCCTCATATCTGATTTAAGTAGACCACATAATTGAAATTAATGTACAGGGCAACAATAGCCGTCCAAACTATTTTCCTTTGTATGGTTCACCTGAATCATGGATTGACTTGATTATTAGGTCTTAGGCATAAGTTTTGATGTGGCATCTAATAGTTGGAGTGGATTACATATAATCATCAAGATAAGCCCTATAAAAATCAAGGGTGGATGTGTCTCTCCGGCTGTTTTCCCTAGTGTGAGCAGCCTAGATTACAAGTCAGCTTGCTTTTTGGGTTCTTGGCCTAAACTAGGATTAGGCATCTGATTGCCATAGTGAATTTTGCAAACAGTGGTCATGGTGGGCCTGTTCCTCCAGTACTATACAGAGTATTTAGAAAGAAAGAAAAAATGAAAATTGTATGGGCCAATCTTGATTTTGATGGGCCATGATGATATTTGTGTAAGATCCACTCTAACCATTAGCCTCATATTTGGCCCAGAGACAAAAAAGAAAAGGAAAAATAATAATAATAAAGCTAACAATGATTATGGTGGGCCACACCAAATTAAGGAAAAAAGTTGAAAGAGACCTCAACACTTATTTTTACACTTCCTGTTATGATAATTATATGAAATCCACTCCAATCATCATTCCACACAATTTTGTGCTTGTGGCTCAAAATTCATAACCATTCATGATTCATTAGGTCCAAGCTAATGGGAATAGTTTGGAGTGCTAATGGAAATAGTTTGGAGGGTATATGCATTGTCCTATACACTGTTTTTAATCATGTCATCTAACGGAACTATAGATGGAGTAGATTTTTGAGCCTTTAGCTAATATATAGTAGCACACATGGTGGTTGGGCAGATTTTACATAAACATTACAGTGGGGCTCACCTGAGCTATTGGCCCATCTATCTGGGGTGAAAGGTGCTGAAATGATAATTATATTAATTAATGAGGTAGTTTTTTGAAAAAAGCATGGAATATAAATTTCTTATTAATTAGGTAGTTTTTCGTTTTTGTAAAATTCCGAAGAAAACCTTGTTCTTTCGGCCAGCATATGTGCAGTTGATTTTACAGGTATTGATGGTCAGTCAAATCATTGATCTGGGCCATCCATTACGTTCACACCACCTGTAATGGGCCACGGTGAAAAGCTCATACTGATTGGAGGATGGCCGCCTATCTTTTCAGTTTTTAGAACTGTGACTTGCCAAGCAACTGCTCTCATCTTTATCTTTATGGTTATGTCACTGATCAAAATAGTTCCTTGGAGACGTGTTATTTCAGGGAGATTATCAAATGGACTTTTCATATGATTGTTTGACCTTTTGTTCAAATCAACCGATTTTTTAGGATGGCAATGACTCGATGGAAAAGTTTCTCTAGCTTTTGCGATTATTTCATGGTGACCTATGAAAGTATGGCGAACGTAATGGCTGACCCGAACGATTGGTTTGACCATCCACATGTCTAAAAGCAGCAGGCACATTAAGAGCATCAATGTGAGTAGGGGCCCATGATTTTCAAGGATAAAATGGCCGTGAAATTTGACTATATGTTTACCCATTGTTGGCTATAGTTGGTTAGTCCTTCCATATACGACTGCAAGGAGGATGACTGAATGGTTTGGATTAATTAGGTTTTTAAGGGTAATATAAAGACTTTCTTATAAGGGTGGATCAATTTGGACCACTTATTTGATGGTTCCCATTACTAAAATGCCATGTGAATAATAAGATGACTTTATGTAAGGGGACTTGAATTTTTGCCATCTAAAACATGGCTTTGGTGGAAATTAAACTTCATCAAATTTCCGCAAAACTAAAGTCTTAGATGGAAAAAATTCAAGTCCCCATACTTAAGTTAGGGGTAACTTATATTTTCACTTTGTTATAATTGTATGGTTGAGATTAAATGTGAGGATAATGAAAAAGTTTAGATTAATTAGGTTTTCAGTGGTAGTATGAAAGTCTTTCCTATAAGATTGAAATTTTTGTTGAAGTCAAAATCTGGACCACCCTCCACTCTACAAGGCGAACCTTTGATGAACTCTGAACTTGCACATAAAGCGAGCAAAGGAGACCCTGGCTAAACCGGGGGACTCTCCGATGCCTAAGTCAAGTTAAAGGAATTTGGGTCTAAGTTGATAGTAGAGAGAGGATCTGAGATCTTTCGTCAGTCGTGCGTTTCGTCCTTTCACGAGGTCCGAGACGAAATGTCGGGCCTACTTTATCGGGTCGAGTTTCCTCCTGTTCATTAGTCTTAAGGCCGAGGCAGCTTGGCAACTCATTGGTGAATCCTTCAGTTATAGGCATCGTATGGAGTAGTTTTCTGTTCGATGATGCCGGCCCTCGGAATTATAAGGGGCTCAAATCTTCCCATAACAAAAGCCCCCTACTCTTCGAAGTCAGCTAAGGACTCGAAGAGTAAGCATACGGAAGATCAATTGCCTCATTCGCCGACTCCCTTACGCATGTCGATGCTATCATGTCTTTGGAATTTTGAAACGTTGCTCCCTCATGGTTTATCGCCCATGGGCCAACATTCAGTGGATGCATGACGATGGTTACGATTTTGAATTGCCATCCGCCTATGATCTATTGACACGTATACCCTGAGTTGTGTTTCAGACGGAACTTTCCTTGTTCAGGCATCATTTCATTTATTCGAAGCACGCCACTCGATGTCAAAGGCGTGCTGCTCGCAGAGCTTGAGCCAATGGTACGTGGCCACGTAAGCTCCGAATTCAGCTCATGACGATTCGGCTGTGGCCATCATTTCTTGTTATTAATGCAGGAATTTGGCAAGGTCTATATAAGCTCCCCTTAAAAATTTTTGTTTACTTCTACGCTTTGTGTTTGAGCTACCGGTACCAACTCCTTGCAGAACCCGTGAGCGAGATCAAGAACCCTCGACACATCATGGCATCCGTCGCCATCTGAATCTACATCCACGAGCGATAGGCTTCCACATGCTTGGATGGATCTCTAGACTTGGAGTATTAGATGACGGGAGGTATCCGGAACCTCTGAGGCATCACCTCGTTCATAATTTCTGAGGTGAAGGGAGGCTCGGTCTCTTCCATCATTGCTTGAACGGTGGTGGGAACCGATGTCGGCTTTTGTTTCTTCTCTAGAGCTAGGAATTTGTTGTTGAGCTCTGCGAACCGTTTCTCCCACAGGTCCTTGTTTTCCATTACGATTTCTTGGTTATTTTCTATTTTCGAAGTTCTCCTTCCCCTCCTTCGTTCTAGCTGATGGTGGAGATTAGTCGGCTTCAAGGCTGAAGTGGCTGAAACATTGGTTGGAGCCCGAGTCGCAGTGTTCTGAGCCAAGGTATAGATTTGGGTCGGAACAGGATTCTGATCCGAAACCTGCATCTAAGGGTGCTGAGGTGCCTCGGGCCTTATACTCTTCGGTGTGGAGTGAGCTTCGACGACCAAACCGACTGATTCCGGAACAGGATTTTCCTGAGCCAGGTGTGGTTGTGGCTCTTATTGTTGTTTCATCCTGTTCACTTCGTCCCATAGGGCTTGTATCTTGCTCTACATGACGTGATATTTACTCGCCCGATTGCGAGATCGTTGAGAAGGCCCTAGGGTTGATTCTGCTTGAAGTAATGAGGAGGAGAGAGTTTGTTCGTTTGGCTCCGGTTCCGCAACTAATGCTTTCTTCTTTCCTCTGACCATTATACTCGGAAATAGAAACCTGACATTTTGTATCAGTTTTCCACAGATGACGCCAAAAATGTTGAAGTCAAAATCCGAACCACCCTTCACTCGACAATGCGAACCTCTGATGAACCCTGAACCTGCACAGAAAGCGAGCAAAGGAAACCCTGGCTAAACCGGGGGACCCTCCGATGCCTAAGTCAGGTCAAGGGAATCTGTGTCTAAGTTGATAGTAGAGAGAGGGTATGAGATCTTTCGTCAATCATGCGTTTCATCCTTTCATGAGGTCCGAGACAAAACATTGGGCCTACTTTATCGGGTTGAGTTTCCTCTTGGTCATTAGTCTCAGGGCCGAGGCAGCTTGGCAACTCATTGGTGAATTCTTTAGTTATGGGCATCGTATGGAGTAGTTTTCTGTTCGATGGCGTTGGCCCTCAGAATTATAAGAGGCTTAGATCTTCCCATAACAAGGTTGAAATTCAGTTTTTTTTTTGTTGAGAATTGAGAAGAAGAGAGAGAGAGAGAGAGAGAGAGAGAGAGAGAGAGAGAGAGAGAGAGAGAGAGGTTCTTAATTTTTACATTGAACTGAAATGGGGGAGTGAATGTGGCTGATTTCATCACGTTTAACATATATTAATACAATATGTTTCTAATTATTTTCTCTTCCTGTCGTTTGGAATATTGGTTTGGTTGGTGGTTCTTGATGGACAGAACTTTCTTTACCTAAGTGGAAAAAGCTAGAGATCCCAAATGCTAATTCTGTGACTTCATGGCTATGATTCGTTAAATATGTTTTGTACAACTTCTTTGATGGGCCACATTTCATAAATGCCATCAGTATTCAGTAAGATCACTATAATTGCAACACTGAAGTGGTAAACTGAGTGAAATATACCTGGTCTCAACATTGAGGTCTTGGTATCGATCCCTAGTGATGGGGTTTTTTCCCCGTCTTCGACTGGTCCTGAGCCCCGCTTGACCGGTCGTGGGAGGCGCTCGACCGGTCGTAGGTTCGAGCCCTGGCACGACTCAAAGTTCAGTGACTTCGTGCTGTTTTTTTCTCGGAGGCTAAGACCAGTCCTGGAATTCCAAGACCAGTCGAAGGTGGGCTTCGACCGGTCGTGGACAGGCTTTGACTAGTTGAAGGTTACGTAGATTGTTCCGCGATTTTGCGCAAAACTGCAGATTTGAGTCCTTTCGCAATCAGGATGCTAAAGGGAAGTATCCTAAACTATAAAAGGGGTTGCCTAGGGTTTTCTAGGCAATACAGGAGGGTTTCCTAAAGCTTTACAAGAGATTTGCTAAAGGGTTTAGGGCTATCAAAGGTGAGAGAGAGGGAGAAAGAGAGAGAGGAAGCTTATAGAAGGGAGGTTCTGCTCGTGGAGGTTATCTACTGTGCAATCTATATCTCAGCGATTCTATGTCCTCATAATCGGTTAGATCTCTCCGTTTTCTCTATTTCTCTTATTGTTTATCCACTCCTGCGTGAGTGAAGAAGGTTGTAACATTCTACTTCATAGTGGATTGTTGATCTGGACGAGGTCCCATGGTTTTTACCTCTTTGAGGGTTTTCCACGTAAAAATCTCTTGTGTGGTGTGTGATTGATGCATTGATTGTTTTCATTGCTTTATTATCCATAATTCTGGTTTGTTCTGGAGGGCTAGATCCTAAGGTTTTGTGCAAGGCCCCCAACAAAGTGGTATCAGAGCTAAGTTCATTGAACAAGTAGGATCGGTTTTGAATTATGGAAGGTGGCTCATCAAGGATGATCAGTCTTAATAGTTCTAAATGGACCATATGGAAGGTTAAGATGGAGGACTTACTTTATTGCAAGGACCTATATTCTCCAATTTTAGGCATATCAGTAAAATCTAAGGATATGACTGATGATGATTAGAAGAAGATGGACCGAAAGGCAGTGGGGTTTATTAGACAATGGTTGGATGATTCTGTGTTCCACCATGTGTCCATGGAAACCTTAGCCGCTAGCCTATGGCTGAAATTACAAGGGTTGTATGAGAGGAAGACAGCCGGTAATAAAAATTTTCTGATAAGGCGACTTGTGAATCACAAATTCAAGGATAGTGGTTCTGTGGCTGAGCACATGAATGAGGTCAGCAATATAGTGAACCAACTCACCTCTATGAAGATGGTCCTGGATGATGAATTGAAGGCTTTACTATTGCTTAGTTCATTGCCTGACAGTTGAGAGACATCGGTGGTGTCTCTAAGTAACTCCGCGCCAGACGGAAAGATATCCATGGAACAGGTAACCAGTTGTCTCTTCAATGAGGAGACAAGGAGAAAGTCTCAGGGGTCTACTCAGCAAGAGGCTCTTGTGACACAGGAACGGGGGAGAGGAAAGAACAGAAAGGGCGAGAAGGCCCGAGATAAATCAAGAGGCAAGTCGAGTAACAGGAAAGATGTTGATTGCTGGAATTGTAGCAAGAAGGGCCACTACAAGCATGAATATCGTGGTAAGAAGAACCTGATTCCACTGCGGTCGCTTCAGATGGCGACATGGTAGTTATTCTTTCTGCAGATCATGATGTATATTTTACGGTTACGAGTCAGGACACTGACTGGGTGATAGACTCGGGAGCTTTGTTTCATGCGACTCCACATAGGGACTTCTTCACAAGCTATAAGTCAGGTGACTATGGGACTGTGAAGATGAGAAATTCTGGCGTATCAAAAATCGTAGGAGTCGGTGATATTTGTGTGAAAACTGATGTGGGCTACACATTAGTTCTCAGGGATGTGAGGCATATCCCAGACCTTCGCCTCAACTTGATGTCAACGGGAAGGCTGGATGATGATGGATATGAAAGCCGGTTTGTTGGTGGGCAATGGAAGCTCATCAAGGGTTCATTGATCGTGGCCAGAGGAAAGAAGTGTTGCACCCTGTACAAGACAAGTGTCAGTATGTGTAAGGGTGGGTTGAACGCAGCGGAAGATTCAGCTATTGACATGTGGCACAGGCGTCTAGGCCACATGAGTGAAAAAGGGCTTCAGCTACTAGCAAAAAAATGGCTCCTTCTAGACGTGACAGGTACACCTCTCAAAACCTGTCTTGATTGTTTATCAGGGACACAGCATAGAGTTTCATTCGTTAAAACTGCTTCTCATGTTAATAAAGTGTATACATAAGATTTGGTTTATTCTGATGTTTGTGGTCCTATGAGGACAAAAACCTTGGGTGGGGCATTGTATTCTGCTACTTTTATAGATGATGCATCTAGGAGGGTTTGGGTTTATGCTTTGAAATCCAAGGACGAGGTCTTTGGTGTTTTTAAATTGTTTCATGCTATGATCAAGAGAGAGACAGGTAGATCATTGAAGTGCATACGCACTGACAATGGTGGTGAATACATTGGCGACTTTCATGAGTACTGCAAGTCCCTAGGTATACGGCATGAACAGACGGTTCCCAAGACCCCCCAGCATAATGGTGTAGCTGAGCGAATGAATCGCACCATTGTTGAGAGAATCAAATGCATGTTATCCCATGCGAAATTGCCCAAGACGTTCTGGGGAGAAGCAATACACACGGTGGTGTATTTGATAAACACGTCTCCATCAGCCCCATTGAATGGAGAAGTACCTGAGAATGTGTGGACTGGACATGATCCATTGTATAGTCATCTCAGGGTGTTCGGATGCAGGGCATCCGTTCACGTACCAAAGGACGAGAGGTCCAAGCTTGATATGAAGATCAGACAGTGTATTCTTAGGGTACAGTGATGAAAAATTCAGTTACAGGTTGTGGGATCCGACCGAGAGGAAGCTTGTCAGGAGCAGAGATGTGGTTTTCTTTGAAGATCAGTGTATAAAAGACATTGGTAAGCAAAAGAAGAACCAGCCTAATTCAGGTGAGCTAGAGGACATGGATCCGGTTACTCCTCCCATGGTGCCTGATGATGGGGGAGTACAACAAGGTGCAGAGGACGAGGGAGTTCCTTCAGAAGATGGACCGTGGGAGCAACCTCCACTTGATCCACCTGTTAAGCCACAGGTGAGGAGGTCATCTAGGGATAGACAGTCGTCCAAGAGGTACTCGCCGCATGAGTACATTATGCTAACCGATTGGGGAGAGCCAGAAGATTATTCTGAGGCCCTAGCCGACGAGCATAAGGGGGAGTGGTTAAAAGCTATGCAAGAGGAGATGAAATCCTTGCATAAGAACCACACCTATGATATGGTGAAACTGCCTAAGGGCAAGAAAGCTTTGAGCAACAAGTGGGTGTTCAGAAAGAAGATTGAGCGGAAGAATTCATAGACGAGGTTCAAGGCCAGACTTGTGGTGAAAAGTTTTGGTCAGAAGAAAGGCATAGACTTCGAGGAGATATTCTCACCAGTGGTGAAGATGACATCCATACGGGTGTTGCTTGGGTTGGCGGCTAGCATGGATCTGGAGATAGAGCAGTTAGATATTAAAACTGCCTTTCTCCATGGTGACCTGGAAGAAGAGATCTACATGCACCAATCAGAGGGTTCGAAGTCAAGGGCAAGGAGCATATGGTGTGTAGGCTAAGGAAGAGCTTGTATGGGCTGAAACAAGCTCCACGGCAATGGTACAAGAAGTTTGACTCGTTTATGTCGAAACATGGGTATGACAGAACGGAGTCAGACCACTGTGTGTTCACGCGCAAGTTCTCAGATGGTGATTTCTTAGTTCTGCTATTATACGTTGATGACATGCTCATCATGGGAAAAGACATCAAGAAGATCGACAGGCTGAAACAGGAGTTGGGCAAGTCTTTTGCGATAAAAGACTTGGGCCCAGCTAGACAGATCCTAGGAATAGAGATAACCCGTGACAGAAGCAGCAGGAAGCTCTGGCTGTCACAAGAGCTATATATTGAGAAAGTCCTAGAGCGGTTCAATATGAATGCAGCGAAGCCAGTCAGTACTCTACTAGATGGTCACTTCAGATTGAGCGACAGACAGTGTCCCAAGATGAAGGCAGAGGTGGAAGAGATGCAGAAGATACCCTACACGTCAGCGGTAGGAAGTTTGATGTATGCTATGGTGTGTACACACCGAAACATAGCATATGCGGTTGGTGTTGTCAGCCTGTATCTTGCCAATCCTGGTAAAGAGCATTGGGTAGTGGTGAAATGGATACTACGATATCTAAGAGGCTCATCCAGGTTGAGCCTATGCTATGGTGACGGTAAACTTGTGTTAGATGGCTACACAGATGCAGATATGACAGGTGACATAGACTCCAGAAAGTCTACATCGGGATTCATGTTCACGTTTGCAGGGGGAGTGGTTTCTTGGCAGAGCAAGCTACAGAAGGTCGTAACATTGTCAACGACAGAGGCTGAATACATTGCAGTCACAGAGGCATGTAAAGAGATGCTTTGGATGAAGAGGTTCCTACAGGAACTTGGCCTGAAGCAGGAGGAGCACGTGGTCTATTGCGATAGTCAGAGTGCTATACACTTGAGCAAGAATCTAAGTCAGCATTCCAAGTCGAAGCACATAGAGATTCGGTATCACTGGATCAGGGATACTTTGGAACAGAAGGTGTTACAGCTTGAGAAGATCCACATGGACGATAATGGGTCAGACATGATGACCAAGGCTTTGCTCAAGGGCAAGTTTGAGGTTTGTAGAAACCTGGCTGGTTTGAAGAAGGTGGATCCCTCCTAGGTCAAAAAGGGGGAGATTTGATGGGATTTTTTTTCCCGTCTTCAACCGGTCCTGAGCCCCGCTCGTAGGGTTGAGCCTTGGCACGACTCAAAGTCCAGCGAGTTCGTGCTGTTTTTTTCTCGGAGGCTAAGACCAGTCCTGGAATTCCAGGACCAGTTGAAGGTGGGCTTCGACCGGTCGTGGACAGGCTTCGACTAGTCGAAGGTTACGCAGATTGTTCCGCGATTTTGCGCGAAACTGCGGATTTGAGTCCTTTCGCAATCGGGATGCGAAAGGGAAGTATCCTAAACTATAAAAGGGGTTGCCTAGGGTTTTCTAGGCAATACATGAGGGTTTCCTAAAGCTTTACAAGAGATTTGCTAAAGGGTTTAGGGCTATCAAAGGAGAGAGAGAAAGAGAGAAAGGAAGCTTATAGAAGGAAGGTTCTGCTCGTGGAGATTATCTACTGTGCAATTTATATCTCAGCGCTTCTATGTCCTCGTAATCGGTTAGATTTCTCTGTTTTCTCTATTTCTCTTATTGTTTATCCACTCCTGCGTGAGTGAAGAAGGTTGTAACGTTCTACTTCATAGTGGATTGTTGATCTGGATAAGGTCCTGTGGTTTTTATCTCTTTGAGGGTTTTCCACGTAAAAATCTCTTGTGTGGTGTGTGATTGATGCATTGATTGTTTTCATTGCTTTATTATCCATAATTTTGGTTTGTTCTAGAGGGCTAGATCCTAAGGTTTTTGGCAAGGCCCCCAACACCTACCACCTAGTGGGGGTAGCTAACACTCTGACAGTAGGGTGTACTAACAAGCTGACCAAAAAAAAATAAATTCACTATAATTGCAAAAGCTATAGAATTTTTTATGAGGTTGTTAAACGATTCAAAGCAACAGTAGAAGATTGGACGGTTGGGAACCTCTGCTCCGTGAGATTTTGCAATGTGTCCAATTTAAGATTGGAAGCTTGACTTTCGTATGGACATGGCGGGCGGTATTTTTGTTGACGTGGATGGAAAGACATCATGATTGATTGGATCCACCCCGTGCGGATCAGCTACCGACAGGTTGAGTAGCGAGAATGACTACTACGTGACGCCAATTGAGTTATGTGAACCACACCATGGTGCGTGTATTGTATCCACACCGTCCATCTATTTGTAGTGATCATTTTAGTGTATGACCAAATAATGAAGCAGATCCAAAGCTGGAGTAGAACCCACTACGGAAAACAGTGGAGAGAGCAACGCCGACCGTTGAAACCTTCCTAAGGTCCACAATGATATTTATTTGAGATCTAAACTGTTCATGAGTTAAAACAGATATGAAAGAAGGTAAAATACAAATATCAGCTTGATCGAAAACTTTAGTGGCCCTTAGAAAATTTTAATGGTGGGCATCACTCTCCCCACTGTTATCTATGGTGGGGTCCACTCGAGCTTTGGATCTGACTATTCATTCGCTCATGCCTTAAAATGATCTGTCCAAATGGATGTACGGTGTGGATACAAAACATACATCATGGTGGGGCCCACAGAACTGGGTGACGTCACTTCGGTAGCCAGTCTCGCTACTCAACATGTCAGTATCTAATCCGCGTCCGCACACCTCCTTGTGCTTGTACCGAGCCTAAAAATAAGACCCATTCAACATTCAGGTGGGACACACCATCGAAAGCAGTTGAGGTGGGAAGTCCCATCACTAAAATCATCTTGGTGTGGGATCCACCCTGGTGTTTCTATGCCATCCAATCCATTAATATGACAGTGCACAGCAGGGTATATGGATTTAACTTAAATTAGGAAATTCCGAGATTAATGTGAGCAACACAAGGTGAATTTAGAGGTTTTAAGAAACATGGCTCCCAATGGTGTGACCTAACAAATCTTGGATTTGATTGACTTTTAGAATCTACAGAGAAAATGTGACGGTGCACCTGATGGACTGGGTGGATCTGATGTACGAAGCAATGACGCAGTCCTTTAGCATGGCAAACGTTTTCCAGATCAACTCTTCGAAATTGCTTTTAAAATGTAGGGTGGTTGCATTGCTGATGCGAAAGGGAGTAGTTAGCTTCCAAAAGATAAGGTAGTAGGTTGTTTTAGTCTATGGTAAATTTTCAACGAGGAATCATCCGACTGTTCACCTGGTGACAGGAACTTTATTGGATGGATGGGATTCGCTGAACCGTGCCATTGTTTGCCTTGACCACTGGTTAGGTGGAGAAACATGTCCTCCGCCAGTGACAGGGCAAGTATTAAAGTGTTCTTGCGAATCATCAACCTTCTCCAATATAATACACCAGGAACTAACTTTTGGGATTTTTGGCCGAATCACACAGATCTAGATCTAGGATAGCAATTCAATAGCGCTAAGCACATACAAGAGAACACACAAATTTAACGTAGAAAACCCTTGCGGCAAAAAACCACGGCACAAAGCGACAGATCTCCACTATGAAAATAGAAATTACAAAGAGAAAGGACTTACCCGATTCGAACAACCTTGAATCTCACCCTTCCTACACCCTTTATCTTCCCTAGAACCCCTTTAGAAAACCTTAGACTTATTTCTCATCCCCTAGAAAAACCCTAGGTACACTTATTTATAGTTTAGGCAACTTCCCCTTCCGCACACTTGCGAAAGGTGACATAGAATCTGCAGTTCGCATCAAATTTGGAAATGAATTTGCGTAACTACGACTGGTTGAGCTGAGTCTACAACTGGTCGTGGGACCCATTCGACCGGTTGAGCCATTCCTTCGACCGGTCGTGAATCCCAAACACCAAAAAACTGAGCTCGCTGGACTTCGAGTCGTGCAAACCATGACCAGTCGAGTAGCTCCTACGACCGGTCGTGGCTGACCCACGATCGGTCGAGCAACATCAGATTTAAAATTTTTCAACAATCTCCACCAAATCTTCAATCTTCAACTGTGTAGCTCCTTGACCTCTTCTCTTATCTTTGCATCACATCATAGCTTCTCGTGCGCACTTCGTCTTTCTTTTAAGTCATCGCCAAGCCCAGAGAAGTTATACATAACTTGAACTTCTCTGCAGGAACGATTTAGGTGAGCATGTGTAAGACCCGTATCCTAGTTCGTACTGTTCCGTCGAATCTCGCGATACTTTCCGTCGAAGTTCGGCAGTCCGCGACTGATAATCGACGTTGCGATTGATCGTAAGTCGTATCCTTTAGATTCGAGTCAGTTTAATCCGAGACTTGTATCATTGCGACCGCACCGTCGCTGCGGTTCTAACGCCGCGACTCACGCACCGATCTGATACCCTGACTAGAAGATGTGAGTCGGCGTTTATTTTGAAGAAACGCCACATTTTCTCGATCCTAAGAGAATCTCTACACAATGTCAAATCAATCCCATCACATCAATCAATCAATCACTTCAACGTCAAGTACAAGCAACCCATGCTTTCTCTCTCCAAAGTCAACTCTTTCTCACCCTCTCTCTTACACACCCATACCTAGTCAAGTACACATCACACATCACTCACCCTTTCACCTCACATCTCCCATCCCTCTCTCCTTACAACTCTCTCTCTCTCTCTCTCTCTCTCTCTCTCTCTCTCTCTCTTTTCTCACACCATTTTCAAGCAAGAGAGAGAGCCCACACGTCCATGGTTTTCAAGAGAGAAAAGTGATTTTTGTGGCACACCTTTCCCATTCCAAAATCCATCATCCTAGCCATCCATTTCCCATCTCCACCATCAAAGAGGAGCACAAGGAGGGAGGCGTTCCAACGGACCGAAGAGATCAACCGGTGGGTGCCTTATAGGATAGGTTTTTCATATTTTTATGATGGGCCAAGTGGGGCCTACCTATCAATGGTGTGGATCTCACTTGGGACCCTAAAATGTGGCCGATGGCCCACTTTATATATGTGTATGTTCCACACCAGCCAGCCATGTGGTAGCCCACCTATGCAACGCCCACCTTAATGATGTATTTGCAAGCCCCAAAGAGAGTCCAGCATCTGGACGTGCACTCTGGAGATACAAATATTGGCTTTGATTCAAAGGTTTTTGGGAAGGGCTACCATGCAGGACCCACCTTGATGATTGGATTCAATCTAAGCCATCCATCCCCTTTCCTACCTCATTTTAAGCGTTGAGCCAAGAGATGAGGTTAATCTGACCCTCAGGCGGGCCATAGCATAGCAAACGACAATTTTCACCGTTTAAAACTTCATTGACATTTCTGTACACCAAAAAATGCTCAATATTGGGCTCGTTTGGCTTATCTTGAGCCATGGAGTCGATTGGGCGGGGTGGATTCACCAGACTCGGGCCCCACACAGGAAAAACCATGAGATTTCACGATTTAAAAAAAAAAAAAAACAACAGCAGCTGACGCTGCCGCTGTCAGAAGCGCAGGCAGCGCCAGCGCTGCTGCGTGTGCGGATGGGCCAGGGATCACGGCCCCAAATGTGGGCCCCACCGTGATGTGTTTTCTGTATCCACACTGCCCAGTTTGTAGGCCCTTAGGGCAGTGGGCTACCCTCCAAGGATCAGCCACATCCAAATCTCAGGTGGCCCACATCATAGGGAACAGTGGCGTTGAACGTCTACCATTGAAACCCCTTCTGGGCGTCACAGAAGTTCCGGATCATTATGAAATTTATTTTTCCTCTTCATGCGGGTCCCTGTGACCGTATCAACGGATTGGATGTAAAATGAACGCTATGGTGGGCCCCACATGGGACCCACAGTGATATAAGGGTTTTATTCCACCGTCCGCCTGGACGGTGGAGCCCATAGTAATATAATTGTTTTATTCCCACCGTCCATGGGACAGTGGGCCTGTGGATGGGTGTGTGTGTGAGCATGTGTGAGTGTGCACGTGTGTTTGTGCTTGTGTGCATGTGTGTCTATATATATATAAATATAATATTATATTATATATAGTATTGTATTTATATAATATATATAAGTTATATATATATATATATATATAATATATATATATATATATATATATATACACACCAGATGGTGGGCCTCTATGGGCCCCACCATGATGCATGTGTTGCTCCAACCCATCCACCCATTTTGAAAGATAATTTTGGAGCTTGAGTCCAAAATGAGACGCATCTAGGACTAGGTGGGCCACCTTATAGAAGTAGTGGATTTGATTGTTCACCATTAAAACCCTTGGGCCACCCATTTTGGATCAGTATGATATTTGCTTTTCCCTTTCAGGTCATTGTGACCTTATGATCAGATTGGATGGGAAATAAATACTATCGTGAGCCTTGGGATTTCAATGGTGGAAGTCATTATCACTACTTATGTAAGGCCCATGTTATGAGGCCCATTCGATGTATTTGTGGCCGTTATTGAGGCCCACCTTGATGTGTATTTGTGGCCGTTACTGAGGCCCACCTTGATGTATATATGGCCCATGTGTTTAGGCCCATTCAATATATTTGTGGCCCATGTTTCGAGGCCCATTGTGATGTTTTCAAAGGCTCATGGGTTATGGCCCATTGCAATGTACATAAGGCCCATTAATGTGGCTCACTTGATTTATATAAGGCCCATACGATGCGACCCATTTGATATATCTAAGGCCTATGGGTCGAGGCCCAACAGGATGTCCTTACTGTCCATTGCAATGAGCGCTTCCTCCATAGTTTGTGTAATGATGTTTGATGACGGGACATGCCTTGGGAGCAATGTTGGTTTGATGTCCACATTGTAAGTATAGTGTTGGTTAAATGTCTGCATTATAACTCTCCCTCGGACCCATTGATAGGCCCATACTGGTTATGTGTAGGCCGTCTAGGCCCATCTTCGGTGTAAGGATAGTTCATTACTTTATAACATGCCTAGTGCACTTCCATGAGTTGTATGCTTACACATACACATTATTTGTATGCTTGATATGAGGAATGTTTGATCATAGCATAATCCATTGGGCTGAGACATTTACGGGACTCCTTATGAGACGGAGTACCCCACATGATCGCGTAGTACGCGTGAGATTGCTGCATGATTGTACGGTGTAACTCATGCATCTCGCATATGTGTGACTTGATCACTGCACGCCCTAGCGACATCAGGGCCGTGGCTCCACAGGCACATCGTGGATGGCCGTATCGGATACCGAAAATACTTTGTTCTAGCACTGTGGGCACTTAGGATGTCCTTGGATAAAAGTCCCAGAACCTTTTTGGTACCAGGGGATGCTCCAACGTCTAGACCGAGTAGATACATGAGCGCCCGAGTAGCAAATACCAGTAGGCCGTGTCTCCCACTGTGTCGTGGTCGGTTGGAAGGGGGTGTGGCCTTATCCACCTGAGTGAGGGGGCTATAAGCTAGGCTGAGTTCGACCAGCTAGCAAATGTGTCCGCTATCGATGAGCCGGGTAGGTATTGGCAGACTACTGGTCAGGCGGATAGTGTGGTCTCTTCTACTTGCTTGACTGTGCAGCTAGGGAGGAGGCAGTCAGTGTGAGGTGTATTAGACCCCGGTGATATCTAGAGAGGAACTGTACTGATATGTGTACTTGATGAGTACTAGCACGCTTGCTTTGCATCTCGCATATGACATTTGGCTACATAGGCCTCACATCGCATGATCTTGGTATGGCCGATAGCATTCATGCCTTGCATTACATAGCTTTGGTATAACTGATAGCATTCATGGACTTACCGCATATTTCCGCATTACTTTGATATTGTATACTTGGCACTCGCCTTACATACACTTTCACCACCCTCTAAGCTTTTGTAAGCTTACGCACGATAGATGCGTGCAGGTGGCGTTAGGTTGCAGCAGCGTTGAGCTCGGAGCGTGCAGCAGTCTTCTGGAGCTTTTGGAGTTTTCTTTGATATCATTATATTGTATTTCTCTTCCCGCATTGTACTTAAAAGTTTTTGATATAGTGGATATGTGGTGTTGTTGTTTTGTGACTTGGTTATGTTTGTGGTTATGCTCCATTACAAAAAAAAAAAAAATTTCATGCTGAAAATCCTCCTTGTAGGATCCCAGGATCGGAATCTGGCGTATGGGCGCTAGGAGCTGAGAATGGGGTACTACGGAGGCTGTCGGTGCCGGATTCGTCGATCGGGAATTTTGTGAGCCCGGTTTCCAAGTTTGGGGTGTGACAGCATATCTACTGGATCAAAATTCACGTGCTCAACTATCTTTGTTCCTTTCTTCTCGAAAGGAAAGACGTAGTCTTCTTACCATCTCACTGCTACCCAATATGCTTATCAGGGTACTTGCTCACAACATTAATAGCCTATGAAATAACCGGTCTAATCCAGACCATGACATACACTGCAAACCTCATTCGAATAAGGCTCATGAGATATCCTGCTTTTCTTCATCTGTTTTGGGACATGTCCTGAGGAAAACTTGAGGAGAGACGCGTAGGGAACGCTCTCCGGCTTTACCTGGCCCATCACATCCTTGATCAATACCTATACATAAGGTATTCCTCCTGAGATAACCAAAGCCTACTCCTCCTTCAATCTCAATGCCGAGAACCATCTTTGCAGCCCCCCGATCCTTCATCCTGAATGTCTCACTTAACCGAGTTTCAGTACATTAATTTCAGACATGTCATAATTTGCGATCTACATGCCATCAATTCCTGACTCACCAGGAAGGAATCAAATCACTGCTTAGGCGACAGGTCGAACCACGACCTTCTGCAAAGTCTTTTCTCAGCTCCTTTAACTTCGAACCGCTTTAGTTGCTTCATGTAAATCTATTCTTCACTTTCTCTTGTAGAAGTGCAGACTCCACATTCATCCTTCCAGTTCAAGATCACATTGGCCAACCAACGTCAATCACGGATCTAATAGACACCTGCTATACCGTCGGCGCGAATATCTCTGAGAAGCCGATCCCTTCTCTCTGAGCATAACTCTTCGTTACCAACCTCGCTCTGTATCTATGCTGTATCTTCCTGAAGATCCACCTGCATCCAACTGCTCTTTGGCCCACTGGAAGCTCCACTAGCTCCCATATGTCGGCCTGGTACAACAAATCCATCACATCACCCATAGTCACCTTTTACTTCTTAACACCAGACTCACCTAGAGCCATCTGAATAGAAGATGAATCCCCTGCGATATTGGAGTCGTCCATGTACCTCGCCAATATCATGCGATTATGCCGTGTGATTCTTCTCACAAGTGACAGCTCCACCTGCTCTATATCCATGTCCGCACGTCTCAACCTTCCTACCCTGCCCGCTCATGTGGCCATACCTAACATGCCACACACGTGCAGAGGTGGAATCCGCTACATCCACTGCAGCTCCACTTTTTGAAGTGCTCCCGATCAACCTGTACAAGTTACTGAGTCGTTGCGCTTTCATAATTACCCGTGTCCCCTTAGATACTTTAAGAGCACCATCAATACTTGTGTACTTGCTGTTAAGGGTCAAATATTGCATAGTAGACCCCATTTATTACATGAATTTACGAACATGATACCAATTAACGCCCCATTTTAATTGTGTTTGTACTGCAAGGTGGATTTTTAAGCAGGGACTGAAAATAATGCTAAAAGTATAGATTTAACGCTTTGGCATCACCAAGGCATTGGAAGGGACTCCATGGGACCAAGATCAAGAATTTACATGCTGGGGATCGGAGAAATTCCAGCCACTCACCTTAAACAGGCTTGAAAGACGTCCAGAATATAAGATCACAGGGTTCCCACCATATGATCAGCTCAAAACTACATACATGGCCTGAGGACCATAAATTAACTGTACACGTTGATTTTCAGCCATTTGATCACTCTGAAAGTGGCCCAATGGACAGATTAGCCCATAAATCAGCGAACTGGGGCCCACTAGATCTTTGGATATGCCTCAAGTTTAGTCTCAACCCCTTAAATGAGGTTCTAAAACAGATGGACGGAGCGGATTTCCTACATACATCATGAATGGATCCCATTGGCAGTTGTTGTGTACAGTGCATAAGTGCACTCAAAATGCACTGAATAGGGAGGGTGGTCAAACCGAGGTTGACCCGCACCACCCTCTCTCACGTAGCCAGCGTCCAGCGGACGAACGCTGGCTGGCCATTTTTGTCTAGTGGGCCCCGCCCATCATCCGTTCGAATGATCAAGACCGTCCATCAAAATCCCACGCTTCCTATAATCCTAACCTAGATGACTGAATTTCAGGAAGCAGTGGAGATCATTTTTCAACCGTCTAAAAGAAGACGAACGGTGCAAGAAGAACTCTATTGGGCCACACCAAATCCAATCCAAAAACATCTATTTTCGAATGGTTTTTCAAGAAGAATTCAGTGTACGGCATGGATTTCTCAAAGAAGCAGTAAAGTGGGCCCCACCAACATCACAGCACGTACCTGCGTAACCTTTGTTTCGCAACAGAGGTTGCGGCTTTTCTTTGTGGGTCCCCACCGTACACCAACGGTCTAATCCGGACCGTCCATTAGGAACCCAAGGGTCCTCTCATCCAAGCCTAGGTGTCAAAAGTTTAAGAGCAATGCCGATGGGATGATCTCAACCATCTGGCAGAGAATGAACGGTAGCACAGAAAGATTGGTGGGCTGCACCAAAACAGAGGAAAGACGGTCATGTCCGACCAGTTTTCTGTGCACAATACAATGAACGGATTGGATTTGTCAAGATACATCGAGCATGGTCCCCACCAAGCATGTCAGCGTGAACTCTAGTGCAGGAGTGCGAAAAACTTCCGCACCGACTCACTCCTGCTGCGTAAGGTGTCCAGCGTATCTCCACCGACTCCCTCTTATTATAAAAAAGAGATGAAAGAGAGAAAGAGGGGGAGGAATCTCGGCATGAACAGGAGAGCAGGAGAGAGAGTAGTTTGTAGTTTTTGTTAATATTTATTTTTATTTTTCTGTTTTATTCTGCTTTCCTTTTAAGGTGTAGCCTGATCATGGTCGGCTAAACCTCTTAGCTAGGGCTAAGAGGTGAAGCTTGTAGCGTGATGGGAGGACCTATTGCTTGTGACTTTTGTTTAAGACTGAACTGATATTGAATTTAGTTTATGGGAATGTTTGTAGTTTTTAATGGTCTGTTGTGACTAAAATTACGATGGGTCTGCGATAGCTTTAAGTATGTTCCTATTCCTTTATGTTTATGACGTCAGGAAGCCCTGTTGTTCATCATCGTCTCCTAGGCATGGTCGGATGACGGTACCCTTCCTAACCCTCATGCATTGTTGATTGGTTGGTAATTAGTTTAATTCTGTTGTTTACTTTGTCTCCTGGGCATGGTTTGGTGATGGAATCCATTCTAATTTATATACCTTTCATCTCTTTGAAAACTATGTCATGTAAGTTCAGTTTGATTTCCATAGTTACATTCTTCAACTGGATGAAGATGGAACTCTATGTCCAGTTGATTTCTTGATGCAGGCATAAGATTTCCCTGATCTATATAAGTGGATCCTCTGAATCCCTAGTTTCCTTTTCCTTAATTCCTTAGATTTTAGTTTAAATATTCATTATTATTCTCTTAAAAATATTCGATTTAGATTTCATCTTAGTCTAGTTCTAATTCTATTTAGTTTCAGATTACGTACAAGTTTCAGTCCCTTGGGATTCGACCTCGGTCTTATCGAGTTCATTACTACATCACAACCCTACACTTGGGTAGTAAACAAGTTTTTGGCGCCGTTGCCGAGGACTGACGGTTACGTTTTCTGAAATTAAATAGTTTTAGGATTAGTTTAAGATTAGGATTTTTTCTAACTTTAGGTTTAGGTTTTTCAGATTTCTTGAAACTAACTTTTTTCCTGTTTTGTAGGATCCTGACATAAACTTTTAATTTGGTAATCCCTTTCTAATTCCTCTTCTTTTTCTAATTTTAGAATTAGGCTTTCTAATTTAGAAATTTTCTTATTTTAGGGTTCCCTTTTAGAAACTAACTTTCTATTTTTAGAACTTTTCTATTTTTAGGCTTTCATTTATTTTAGAAAATTTTTTTCCTTTTTAGAAACTAACATTACTTTCTATTTTAGAATTAGGATTTCTAATTTAAAACTTTCTAAGTTTAGGTTTAGAACTTTCCTCTTTTGTTTTTAGAAACTAGGTTAGTTATTTTCCTTTTTTAGAAACTCTTCCTAATTTTAGAAACTAACTCATTTTTCCTTTATTTTTAGAAACTTTCTAATTCTAGGTTTAGGAAACTTTCCTTTTCTAAAAACTAACTTTGTTTCCACATTAGAATTTCTTTTTTTAGGAACTAATCTCTTTGGTTTCTTTGGCAGGACCTTAACTTAGGAACACCCAATCTGGTAACTTCTTTCCAAATCCTCTCTTTCTTTTTAGATTTTTATTTCTTTCTTTTAGGTCTACGTTTAGAATCTGAATTGAGGTTATGGATACAAATCAACATCAAGCACCCCTGCCTCGTACTTTACGCGATTATTTACAACCGGCGGGGGTGAGCACGCCCTCATGTATGATTTTTCCTATGAATACGAGACATATAAATATTAAGCCAGGTGTGATCCAACTCCTTCCTAAATTTCATGGGCTTGAATCAGAAGAACCGTATCTACACCTGAAAGAGTTTGATGAGATTATAACCATTTTATATTTTCCAAATGTGTCCGAGGACACAGTCAGGTTGAAACTCTTTCCCTTTTCCTTGAAAGAGAAAGCTAAGATATGGTTACATTCACTACTTCCTAAATCTATTGGCACATAGGATGATATGCAAAGGAAGTTCATAAAGAAATTTTTTCCATATCATAAAATGAACACCCTTAGAAAATCAATCATGAACTTCGCCCAAAGGGAGGATGAAACATTCTTCCAATGTTGGGAGCGGTTCAAGGATCTTATCAGTTCTTGCCCACAACACGGTTTTGAAACGTGGCACATTACGCACTTTTTCTATGATGGGCTGACATCTTCCATGCGCCAATTGGTTGGGACAATGTGCAATGGAGAATTTATGAATAAAAATGTCGATGATGTGTGGGATTATTTGGATAGAATAGCTGAAAACACACAATCATGGGACACACAACCAAAATTGAGTACCACTCCTAGGCCTACTCAATCAAAGGAAAGAAGCGGAGTATACCTGCTGAAAGAGGATAATGATATCAATGTTAAAGTGGCTAATCTCATAAAGAAATTCGAGGCCATAGAATCGAGGAAGGATAAGGGTAAGGAAGTTGTTTGTGGTATTTGTGGTTGTAGCAGTCACACAACTGAAAATTGTCCAAATATATCTGCCTTTCAAGAGGTTCTGACTGAGCAATCCAATGCCGTAAATAATTACCAAAGACCTTTCAATAGACCCACCTCTAATACGTACAATCCTAGTTGGAGAAATCATCCAAACCTCAGTTGGAGGAATGGACAAACTGTTACCCCTCAAGGTTTCTTCAATCAAATTCCAAATCAAGGGAAACCCCAAGAGGATCCAGTTCTAAAATACATTCAAGACCAAGAGCTATTTAACCAAGATATCAGATCAGCAATAGGATCACTTACATCATCTTTTCAAAGGATAGAGTCACACATAATGATTGGGGGAAAGGAGATGCTTCCTGCTCAACCTCTCCCAAATCCCAAACCGCAATATGAGATAAGTGATCCAAGCTCTTTAGATCAGATGGAGCAGGCTAAATCTATCACCACTCTTAGGAGTGGGAAGACCATTGACAAAACTATTCCAGTTAGGGCTGAAAAGCCTAAGGACCCGGAAGAAGATAACAATGATAGACCTAGCATTGCTCTAGAAGAATTAGAACCGGAACTTCAAAAGAAGCCAGTTGCTCTATTTTCCCAACGGTTGGTTGCACCAAAACCTCTCTCTAACTCTCAGGATATTTTAGAGGTGTTGAAACAAGTGAAAGTCAACATTCCTCTACTTGATGCCGTAAAACAAATACCTTCATATGCCAAATTCCTGAAAGACCTATGCACGACCAAAAGACGGCAAGGTATTCAAAAGAAGATCTCTTGACTGAGAAAGTGAGTGCCATCCTAAAGCAAGATGTGCCGTAGAAATTCAAAGATCCCGGTAACCCAACCATATCATGTGTAATCGGGGATTATCTAATTGATCACGCACTTCTTGACTTAGGAGCGAGTGTCAATCTAATTCCCTACTCGGTATACAAACAGTTAGGTTTGGGTGAATTAAAACCCACCCTAACCACACTACAACTTACTGATCGCTTTGTTCGTGTACCAAAAGGGATAATTGAAGATGTGTTGGTCCAGGTCGATAGATTTTACTATCCTGTAGACTTTATCATCCTATACACTGAACCCATTAATAACATGAGCACTCAGATTCCCGTCATTCTTAGTCGCCCATTCCTTGCCACTTCAAACACAATTATCAATTGCAGGAATGGTGTCATGACTATGTCTTTCAGGAATATGACGTTAGAGTCTAACATCTTTTTCAATAACGACAGAATCTCAGAGGATGATGACGATTTCCATGACATTAACATGATTGATTCTTTCGTGGAAGATAGAATGCCTCTGACCTTATCCTCTGACCCTCTAGAGACATGCCTGAAACACTCTCATGACTTGGATGATGACATGATTAGGGAGTCGTGTGCCTTGCCTGATACCGTGTCGGTACTTGAAGTTAACCGGTGGAGGCCACAATTTGAAGAGTTGCCCAAAATCGATGCAGTGCCTCTACCATCTAACCTTAAGGCACCGAAGCTTGACCTAAAACCTTTACCCTCTGATTTGGAATACGCCTATTTAGGTCAAGAAGAGACATATCCAATGGTGAATTCATCCCACATTGAGAACAAACAAGAGAGTATGCTCATTTCTACTCTCGAAGAAGATAAAGGAATTACTGGGCATATCATCACAGATCTCGATAGGATGAATGAACTCCTTTCAACTGAATGTTTCGACTCTTTGGATGATTACTTGGCACACTTCGCGGTAGCTGTCACGGATCGAGAGAACCCTTATTCTGAAGTACCTCCTTCCCGAGATCCTGAATGTTTACCATTAAAGGAGGAGGAGCGGATAATTGAACTAAAGAGTGAAACTTCGACGTGTGTTGAGACTACACCCCCTACTACAAAATTTTCTGAATTTCATCTACTTGTAGTCTCTGATTCATCATGGTGTACTAACTTCAAAATTTTTTCTGCCACAGGTGAATCATATATACTTTGGACACTTCATACGATTAAAAGATAACTTTATGCTGAAGTCCCTCAATTTCGCTGGACATTCACGCTCCAGGACATTCAAGCCTACTGCAAAACGTGCTTTTGGATGATCTTGTTGAGAAACCTTCTGAGAAATTTACCAAGATACTGGCCGACGGAAGAACCTGGATGCGTGATTGAGTAGATTTTCTGAGCTTTCACAGTTGAGGTAGATTTATCGTTTTCATAGGACCAGGGTAGTTGCTTTAGACGGTAAACTTAGTGCTCCTGGGAGGCAACCCAGATTTTCATTCTATTTTATTTTCCTAGTTAGTTAGTTCAATGTTTGTGGGTAACATTGCTGTAAACCCTCACGAGACTACAACTCGTCCACTAGGGGCAACCTAGGGGTTTAAAGGCTTGTTGCATACGCTAAATGCAATCGAGAGCACCTGTGAAAGTGGTGTAGGTCGGATTTTATTTTTATTATTTTTATTTTACTTATGTAGGATTCTCTCTTGTGCTAACCCACTCTTACGTAGATATCTTTGGAAAGCTTCTTGATTCTTTCGTCCAGGTACTATCTTTCCATCACCCCTCTTGTACTTTCGTTGTCCCATGTACATTGCATGTTTATTTCTTTTACATTGAGGACAATGTAGATTTTTAGGTTGGGGGTAGGAGATTAGGTTCCTAATCAGTATTTTCTTGGTCTTGCGCACAAAATTGTGACATTTTTTAATTTTTCTGGGATTTCTTGTGAATTCGAAGTGATTTTGACGGCCATCCTGGATTTAGAATTACAAGATAAGTGATGTTGGTAATTTATAACTCTTGGATTCCGTTATTTGTTAGATGTCACAGTTAAGTTCGAGTTTTTAATCCATGATTAGAAGTTTTAAACATTGATTGAGTCATGATTTCACAGGACACATCTTGCTTACACATTAAGGTTTCAGTTCGATATTGAATTGTAACTTGGTGATCATTAAGCATGGAAGAAACCAACTTAAGGAATTTGTCCACTCTAAGGAATTTGTCCATTATGCTTAATAAGAAGAATGAAAGAAAAAGAAAAATACCCAACTACAAGATAGCTGCCTGTGGAAAGAGTTGGGCGAACGAACTTCACCATAGGTTTGCTCCCTATAGGTGTAAATTCGATTCCCCATGGTTACCATTTGGAAAGAGTTAAGTGATTAGCTTTCACCATAGGTTTGCTCCCTATAGTGAAGATTTGATTCCCCTCCTTAGCGTTATTTTTAATGAAAAAATCAGAAGATGATAAGAATGAAAGGATGATCTATAAGGCAAGTTTTGGTTTAGGTTTTTGTTGTCATGAACTCTCTTGATGGTTACCAATGATTTCATGAAATAGAGAAGTGACTCTTAATGTTGATAAGTCGAGATTGCACTTTACACCCATGGAACTCAATGTTTAGGATTTTTCTAATCGATGGACTAATACTTTGAACTTGATTATGAAATTTACCATGAGCTTAAGTCCAGGAGAAAGGAATGCCCAACATTCATGAATCTTCGTATTTTCGCATCTCGATGATTCTTCACTAATCACTCGTGTTCACGGGAATTGCCGCGTAATTCTCAACTTATTTTTTGCATACCTTGCTCGGGACTAGCAAGATGCTGGTTGGAGATTGTGTTAAGGGTCAAATATTGCATAGTAGACCCCATTTATTACATGAATTTACGAACATGATACCAATTAATGGCCCATTTTAATTGTGTTTGTACTGCAAGGTGGATTTTCAAGCAGGGACTGAAAATAATGCTAAAACTGACATCACCAAGGCATTGGAAGGGACTCCATGGGACTAAGATCAAGAATTTACATGCTGGGGATCGGAGAAATTCCAGCCACTCACCTTAAACAGGCTTGAAAGACGTCCAAAATATAAGATCACAGGGTTCCCACCATATGATCAGCTCGAAACTACATACATGGCCTGAGGACCATAAATTAACCGTACACGTTGATTTTCAGCCATTTGATCACTCTGGAAGTGGCCCAATGGACAGATCAGCCCATAAATCAGCAAACTGGGGCCCACCAGATCTTTGGATATGCCTCAAGTTTAGTCTCAACCCCTTAAATGAGGTTCTAAAACAGATGGACGGAGCGGATTTCCTACATACATCATGAATGGATCCCATTGGCCGTGGTTGTGTACAGTGCACAAGTGCACTCAAAATGCACTGAATAGGGAGGGTGGCCAAATCGAGGTTGACCCGCACCACCCTCTCTCACGTAGCCAGCGTCTAGCAGACGAACGCTGGCTGGCCATTTTTGTCTAGTGGGCCCCGCCCATCATCCGTTCGGATGATCAAGACCGTCCATCAAAATCCCACGCTTCCTATAATCCTAGCCTAGATGACTGAATTTCAGGAAGCAGTGGAGATCAGTTTTCAACCGTCTAAAAGAAGACGAACGGTGCAAGAAGAACTCTATTGGGCCACACCAAATCCAATCCAAAAACATCTATTTCCGAATGGTTTTTCAAGAAGAATTCAGTGTACGGCATGGATTTCTCAAAGAAGCAGTAAAGTGGGCCCCACCAACATCACAGCACGTACCTGCGTAACCTCTGTTTCGCAACAGAGGTTGCGGCTTTTCTTTGTGGGCCCCCACCATACACCAACGGTCTAATCCGGACCGTCCATTAGGAGCCCAAGGGTCCTCTCATTCAAGCCTAGGTGTCAAAAGTTTGAGAGCAATGCCGATGGGATGATCTCAACCATCTGGCAGAGAATGAACGGTAGCACAGAAAGACTGGTGGGCTACACCAAAACAGAGGAAAGACGGTCATGTCCGGCCAGTTTTCTGTGCACAATACAATGAACGGATTGGATCTGTCAAGATACATCGAGCATGGTCCCCACCAAGCATGTCAGCGTGAACTCTAGTGCAGGAGTGCGTAAAACTTCCGCACCGACTCACTCCTGCTGCGTAAGGTGTCCAGCGTATCTCCACCGACTCCCTCTTGTTATAAAAAAGAGATGAAAGAGAGAAAGAGGGGGAGGAATCTCGGCATGAACGGGAGAGCAGGAGAGAGAGTAGTTTGTAGTTTTTGTTAATATTTATTTTTATTTTTCTGTTTTATTCTGCTTTCCTTTTAAGGTGTAGCTTGATTATGGTCGGCTAAACCTCTTAGCTAGGGCTAAGAGGTGAAGCTTGTAGCGTGATGGGAGGACCTATTGCTTGTGACTTTTGTTTAAGACTGAACTGATGTTGATTTTAGTTTATGGGAATGTTTGTAGTTTTTAATGGTCTGTTGTGACTAAAATTACGATGGGTCTGCGATAGCTTTGAGCATGTTCCTATTCCTTTATGTTTATGACGTCAGGAAGCCCTGTTGTTCACCATCGTCTCCTGGGCATGGTCAGATGACGGTACCCTTCCTAACCCTCATGTATTGTTGATTGGTCGGTAATTAGTTTAATTCTGTTGTTTACTTTGTCTCCTGGGCATGGTTTGGTGATGGAATCCATTCTAATTTATATACCTTTCATTTCTTTGAAAACTATGTCATATAAGTTCAGTTTGATTTCCATAGTTACATTCTTCAACTGGATGAAGATGGGACTCTATGTCCAGTTGATTTCTTGATGCAGGCATAAGATCTCCCTGATCTCTACAAGTGGATCCTCTGAATCCCTAGTTTCCTTTTCCTTAATTCCTTAGATTTTAGTTTAAATATTCATTATTATTCTCTTAAAAATATTCGATTTAGATTTCATCTTAGTCTAGTTCTAATTTTATTTAGTTTCAGATTACGTACAAGTTTCAGTCCCTTAGGATTCGACCTCGGTCTTATCGAGTTTATTACTACATCACAACCCTACACTTGGGGAGTGAACACTTGCATCATTTTGCCTCAAGGGCACCAAGAGAAATCAGATTCTACTTCAAATCAGGAACGTACCTGACATCAGTCAAGATACGCTCCACCCCATCAAACATCTTGATGTACACCGAACCAACAGCCACAATATTACAGGCAATATCATTGCCCATAAATACATGTCCACCATCGCACTCCTTATAGCTGGTGAACCAACTTCGATGAGGAGTCATGTGAAAAGATGCCCTTATGTCTAGCATTCACTCATCCTTACGATCATCATATGGCCGCCTGATAGTAGACACAAACAAAGCATCACCATCACATCCACTTGATCCATCTGACGTGGCAACATTGGTCTCCCTATACGAAGCCTTAGAATCTTCTCTCTTCGATTTAGGATTTCCAAAATCCTTCTTCACATGTCCTTCCTTCCCACAATTCCAGCACTTTACCTTTCCTTTGCCCTTGCCTTTGAATTTGGATCTAGAACCTAAAGAACCTCTACCTTGTTTAGAATTCCTACCCACTGTAAACAGTGCATCAGAAGATATTCTCATGTCACTGTTTAACTGTCTCATAGCCTGTACTTGAAGGGCCGAGATAACGGTGTCGATACTCAGGGTTTTATTTGTTGAGCACATTGTGTCCTTGAATGACTCATAAGACCCCGGAAGAGAATTCAACGACATACATGCTTATTCTTCATCTTTCATCACTTCCTACATATCCAGCAATTTGCAGACTAATTTATTAAAGTTGTTGATGTGAGCCTCCAGATCTCCACCCTCTGTCATCTTGAAGTTATACTACTGCCGCTTCAAGTGCAAGCGATTTTCAGAGAATTTTTTCGCATAAACATCTTCTAACTTCGCCCATAACTTAGCCGCAGTTTTCTCCCTCAGGATGTTGTAGAGAACCTCATCCGTGAGACATAAATGGATGGATGATAAGGCCTTCTTATCAAGAGTATTCCAATCATCATCAGTCATAGTAGACTTTCGCTCCTCAAGAGCACTATCTTTGCCTTGCTTGATTAAGGAACTCATCATCTTAATTTTCCATAACTCAAAAATTCTTTTTCCCTGAGTACTTCTCAATCTCATACCTGGCGCTCGCCATTATTACTAATCCCTCAGATTCAGATCCGTGCCCCAACGATTGCTTTGATATCACTTGTTGAGATTTTTGGCCTGCGGAATCACAGATATCTAGATCTAGGATAGCAATTGAATGGCGCCTAGCACATACAAGAGAACACACAGATTTAACGTGGAAAATGCTTACGGAAAAAAACCACTGCACAAAGCGACAGATCTTTACTATAAAAATAGAAATTATAAAGAGAGAGGACTTACTTGATTCGAACAACCTCACCCTTCCTACACCCTTTAGCTTCCCTAGAACCCCTTTAGAAAGCCTTAGCATCCCCTAGAAAAATCCTAGGGACACCTATTTATAGTTTAGGCAACTTCCCCTTCCACACCCTTGCGAAAGGTGACATAGAATCCACATTCCGCATCAAATTCAAAAACGAATTTGCATAACTACGACTGGTCGAGCCGAGCCTACGATTGGTCGTGGGACCCCTTCGACCAGTCGTGAATCCCGGACACCAAAAAACTGAGCTCGCTGGACTTCGAGTCGTGCAAGTCACGACCAGTCGAGTAGCTCCTACGACCGGTTGTGGCTGACCCACGACCGGTCGAACAACATCAGATTTAAGAATTTTGAACACTAACGGTGGCTGTTGGAATGTTGAACTGATGAGCCATTTCACGGACCGGCAAATTCTAAGGTGTAAATTGTCAATTAAAGAAAAGAAAAAAAAAAAAAAGCAACAGTCTGCATCAAAAGAAGAATAGGGCTAAGATCAAAGGGTTGGGTTCTTCTAATTGGGGAAAAGTCTTGGGCCACCCAATTGATAATAGAGCCCATCAGATCAACGGTTTAGATCAGCATAGAGCCCACAAATATGACTTTTATAATTTTTTAGAGGAAATTTACAAACAAACAAAAAAATATATATATACCTTACCTGCGTAATATAAAATTTACATTCCAATGAAAAAGGTTTTCAACAAAATACCTAATTAAACTAATTAATCTTAACTTGTTTTTGGGGAAATGGGTGAGTAGATAGGGTGGGCCCACCATTATTATGTGAAATTCACTTTGACCACCTAGTGAATCAACCCATGTTAGACCCAGAGCCGAAAAATCAGCCCCATTAATAGCTCATGTGGACCACATGATTAGAAATAGTATATATTGCAACATTCACCTTCTAAATTATTATTTTTGGTGCGCCTCAATTGATCTCCGGTGCGTGCATGCACTGGACCTTTGGGTGCCAGGTGAAATTTTTGGTGTGATATTTAATGATTGGAGTGGACTTCGTGTACCTTTGACAAGGGGCAGAGTAAATGTCCAAGGGTAGACGTCTCAGTCCCAGTTATTTCCTCGGGTATGGCCCTCTTGAATTACAGGTCAGCCTAATCTTTTTGCTGAGAGCCTAAAGTGGGAATAAATTAGAAGAATTGTATAAACCTTATATATAGGTTAAAAAACTAAGGATTAATATCCCAAAATCATATTATGAGACTGTGCCTCAACTTTATTAACTTTTCTTGAAAAGTTAGATAATTAATTACACGTGTAATCTTATGTAAGGTAGAAAAATAATAAATAAATAAATAAACAAATACAAAACAGGTTAACTGGTTCGGGTGGCTCAGCCGGCATGCTTCACCACTTGTTCGGGTGGCTTCAACTACTCAAAGTCGAACTTTAATCCAATAAGGCCCAGTGGCTTTGATATCTGCCTAACGTGTGCTCGCCTCTTCTTTAACAGGTGCTTCCTCTTTCATGATCAGCTCCTTTTGTTCAATTAAGGGCTGGCCCACATCTTCCGCCAATTCAACAGCACTTGTTTCCTTTTCAACGGCCTCACCTTCATCACCTGTGATGGAGTCTATGAGCTGGTCCACCTTTTTCTCTACTGCTTCCGTCAAGTCCTCCACCTGCATTACCATTTACGCCATCAATGAAAAGATTATTTGAAAAAAATTATTGCATATGCCCACCCATGATGGATGTACTGTTTGATGATCTGGACCGTCCATCTAGTGGACCTACCAAGGATGGACAACCAACAGTAAACTCGCATTATTCTGACACCTAGTGGTCGGATTGGCGGTCTTCAAAGCCATGGAGGAAAACTAATATTCAACAGTATACTCAACTTGGAAAACGGATTGGCTAGGACTGTCCAGTCTTTGTGATTTACATACGGCCTACCATAAGCACGGTTCAGATCATCCCACCATAAGCTTTGGTACTACGTAGCTGTCAAGGTTTTACTCTTTACTCGTTTATATATTGAAAATGTATAATGCATAAACAGGTTAGTTTGATGAGCGAAATAGACCATGACAAGAAATCATTCAAATCCTTAGACATATCTAAACGGAACAAAACACCAGAAGTCGAGTGAGGAAATATAATGATAAAAAATTGAAATGACCATTTGCAAATCAACTACCGGAATTTCAGTGCCCGTCCATATGATAGCAGTTCGATCATGGTTCAATGGTTAAGAATTGTGGAAACAGCCACCTGCTAGATCATCAAGAAGTGATCATGGCAGTTTGACAGTCGGACGGTTATTAAGTCGCTTACACAATGAAATTCGGTAATCTCCTAACACCCAGTGGTTTCTTAAAAGTAATATTAGGGAGTAAACCTTGTCAATGAAGTCTTTGGCCATTTCAGCATCATCCCCCACTTCTTTCGCAGTGTTCTCAACCCACAAAGCCACGCACTTCAGCGGCGTATTGTCAGGAAGACTATCTCCCACCTTATCCGCGACATGTTCCACCATCTCAGCGACATCCTCCACAACCTCAACTACATCTTCCACCATATCCACCACTTGTTCAACCTTCCCTAAACATGCCCAAAAGACTCAGAATCTAACACTACAATGCATCAGTCATTCTACACTAAGCATGGTGTTCACCATAGTTTGCATACCAGGCAAGTCGACTTGGGAATTGGCTGAGTCAACCCGGCCTGGTCACTGACTTAGTCACTGGGTCGGGAGGAATACGGATGCACTGGACTTGGGCTTGGTTACTAAAGTCAAAGTGTGACTGTGTCAGGGTGAGCCTTTAGGGGCGGATCAGTTATTTTTAAGAGAGATAAATTAATTTATTTGGTCATAAAAATGGTAAAAAAGTCATTTTTGACCCACTTGGATAATATACCAAGTCGCGACTTGACCCAGAACCGGTGATCCACCAATGCACCGAATCCTTTTTTTTTTGTCTTTTGAATTGTATTTCATATTCCTGTTTGGCAAACTATGGTGCGTAACAAGCACAACTCCAGATACAATGCATATGTTTAGCCTTAAAAAAATGTTGTGTGCATATGCTTAATTATTACCTATTATCTGTAAATATCCACTTTTTAGCTTCAAAAATGGTACAACTATGGAGAGTAACGTTCCCAAAATCCAACTTGCCCTGAATCAAATGCTCAAAATGTTACAAGCACAATACAATATTTTAGGCTACACTAACAGAGAAGACAAAAAGGAAAACAATCAAGTTGCTATGAGATTATTACCAGCTAGGGGGATTGGGTGATGGAGGTTGTGGAGCTCCTGGGAGGCTGCTGCTGTTCCTGTATCAAATCACACAAATTAGACATTGATAATCTGCACCATTGATCACGGCAATCAAATAGAGCTCCCAAAAAAAAAAAGCCACGGTTGGTCACGACAATGAGTAAATTTTTATGGGCTTACTTTACCAACAGTGATTAGTGGTTAAAATTCAAGAAAAAATGTGCGGCATAATAAATTTGTTGATTTGATGGATGAGTGGGCCTACAAGATTTGATGGTATTTACAATGTAATACACCCAGTGATTTATTTAACCATTACGGGAGCAGAAAGAATCTCATCAACTCTCCGATTCCATGGTTAAGATGGTGTTTGGATTATGATAAATGATTTAAACCGTCTAGGCATGAGTCGGATAGACAAAAACATATAATATTTTCTCCTTAATTTTTCTATGAAAACTCTCAATTTCGAGTAGGAATCCCTCCACTTTTTTTGAGGAAGAGATTTAGAGATTAGATAGAATTTGGAAGAGGGAGGAGATATCCCATCAGATCCAATATCTCTCTTTCCCAATCGATTCCTACTATTTGAACTTGAATTTGATATTTTCAAAAAAATAAAACGGAAAGAACAATAGAGAGGAAAATATGTATGGGACTCATCCGCTAGTGACTGCCCATAAGCAAGCCCATATCCAATAAAATCTACACTTGCACGGTGCATTTTAGTGTGAAACATATGCCCATTAAGCCCCAGCCTTGAAAATGGTTGAAAAGAGGAGAAAGAAATAGTTGTAAAGGACATTACATCACTGCATGGAGTTTGCTCCGCACTTTGACAGTCATGCGGGCCGATTGCACCCCTCGGCTCGCTACTAACCATCGGAGAGAAGAACCAATGATCTGAGCTTGAGATCGTTGGCGGGAATGGAGATCGATACTAGGGAAGCTATTTGAAGGAATGGATGTTAACGTAGACATGGTACTTGAAATCTTTGTATTAAGGCCCTTGGAACAGCTCAATATTCAAATCTCTCACGGTTTGGAAGGCAACCTATTCCTCTCAATCGAAATGAAACTCCACTTATGACTGTTTGGATGCCAGAGACTAGATATATATAAGCAATAATGCAAAGGAATCCACGTTCGATAAAAGAAAGCGTGTTTTTTTTTTTTTTTGCTTATGTTGATCGGTGCCTTTCGTTACATGCTTCCATGGTTTGAATTCGTACGCGCGTTGTTTCCTTGGAGTTTCTGGTGGGGACATGGACTGGGTACTGCCCCACCTGTCCCCATCGTAGGTGGGCCCCACCTGATATATGAGTTTTATCCACATCGTCCATCAATTTTCTCATTAAAGTTAGGATGTAAGGGAAAAAAAAAAAAAAAAAGTGAGGTAGATACAAATATCAGGTTGACTACACAGTGAATTAAACGCTTACCGTTGAAAACTTCCTAGGAGCCGCAGACGTTTTAGATTAAGCTAATATATGTGTTTTCCTTTCTTTAAGGTCTAGATGACTTTATTAACAGGTTGGATGGCTATTAACCATCACGGTGGGCCCCATGAAGGTTTCAAAGATAGGTGTCCTTATTACTGCTACTTCATCTGGTGTGATCCACTTGAACGTTGGATCTGTCTCATTTTTTTGGGCTTATACCTTGAAATGTTATGGAAAATGGAAGGACGGTGTCGATAAAATCCATCCATCATGGGGGCCATCAGAGCTCCTGCCTGTTCCGAGCCGGCGACAGGCGGGGTAGTACCCAAGCCGCGGCCTTCTGATGGTACAAGCGGCGTCTTTGCTTCAATTATCCAGACCTTCCATCTGGTGCGACCGCCCTCATCATGCGTGTTTCTTTTCTTTTTCGTTTTTTTTTTTTTTCTTTTATCCATGCTTCCTTAACCTCATTGCTTTGATGGGAAGTTTAGGTTTGTACATCAAGGATACTTTCTTGCCATGATCCATCACGTTGTGTCCCATCTAATCACTGGTTTAAATGTTTTACATATATGATAAATGGGTTGGGCGCGGCGAGGCAACTTATGGTGGACCATGAACCGACCTTTAAGCATGGCCCAATTATGACTCAATCAGAACCGTCCACATTATGTTCCCATTGTGGATGGGAAATTTCGTGAGAACTTCAAGGGTCAGATGCCTCTAGCCTTGCGTTCGATCGACGTTCATCAGGTGATGTTGAGAAAAAAGTCAACTGCCAAAATCTAAGAGTCGAGATTAATGCTGAACAGCAAAGTTTTATGGGCCACGCCCAACAAATCATGAATCTTTTTATTGACGGTCTGGATCGGCATACATGTGTGTCAAATGCTCAATGGGTAGATGCATACATGGGCATTGTATAATGCATCATCCGTCGTGGCCCAGTAAAGGGCGACTTTTATTGGTGGGCCGTTCTTTGGATAAAAATTAGGGTTGAAATTCAAAGCTTGTACGTCTTACAAATGGTCGCTATCGGCGACGCTGACTGATCTATCCCATCTAAGCATCCGAGGTGGGGTCTTGTCTGCATGTGGAAAATAAAGTCTGTTTAATGAGGGAGAGAGTTTAATAAAGACTGCATGTGGAAGATAAATAAATAAATAATAATAATTAATGAGAGAAAGTCTGTTTAATGCACGCGACTTGGCTACGAAGCAGGATCCAGCGATGTTGGTGGGGCCTGACAGTGGGCGTGTGAGCAAATGATGGACTACGGGGGTTCCATCATGATTTTTATGTAAAATCCATTTTGACCACCGGCCGCATCATCTCATGTTAGGCCAAGGGCCAAGAAAATACCCTCACAGTGATTTAAGTGGGCTATATGATTGAAAACAGAGTATATGGCAACAATAGCCCTCCAAATTGTTTCCCTTAACATGCTCGCCTGAATCACAGATTGGCCTGATTGTTAGGCCCTAAGTGTAAGTTCTGATGTGAGATCTAATGGTTGGAGTGCATTATTTTGCATACAATCATTATGGTAGACCCTGTAAAAATCAAGGATATATGTCTTTCTCCCAACTATATTCTTTGGCGTGACCCACCTGAATTACAAGTCAGCCTAAACTTGGATTATGCATCTAATGGACAGAGTGGATTTTCTATGCACATCACACTCGGTATTTCCCTCTCGAACTATACAAGACAATATTTACAAACAAAATGAGAATTGTATAGGGGGGTTCTTGATTTTAACTGCCCATAGTGATGTTTATGTCATATCCACTCTGACCATTGGTACCATATTAGCATTGTTAACAAAACAAATAATTAAGTTGATAGTGAATCTAGTCGGCAACACCAAAGGAAATATTTGGGAGAGAGATATCAGCCGCCTTTGATTTTTACAAGGCCCACCATGATAATTATTTGGAATCCTCTTCAACCATTATTAAACAAAAAAAAAGGTAGGCTTGCAGCCCAAAAATCATAACCCTCCATGATTCACTAGGCCCTCACTAATTATAAAAACAGCTTGTAATGTATGCATTGCCCTGCACATTGTTTCCAATCATGCGGTCAACCTGAATCCCCGATTGAGCTGATTACCAGGCCTTTAGCTAACATATGGTGACACACATCGCGGTTTTTGGGTGGATTTAACGTGAACAGCACGGATGGTGACGAAAGGTACTCGATTCATAAAAATACCGACTAATAAGGTATTTTTTTAAAACTTTTTTGAGAAAGGTGTAGAATGAAAATTTTATATTGATTGGGTAGCTTGGTTTGTAAAAGTCCAAAGAAAAACTCTCTCTCTCTCTCTCTTTTTTTTCTTTTTTTTTTCGGCAGCATGTACAGTTGATTTTAGAGGTATTGATAGTCAAATCATTGATCTGGGCCATCCATTAGGTTCACACCACATATCATGCGCAACTGTGAAAAGCTCGTGATGCCAACCTATCTTTTCAGTTTTTAGAACGTGTCTTGCCAAACAACTTGTCTGATCTTTATGGTTATCTCAATGATCAAAATAGTTCCTTGGAGACGTGTTATTCAAGGGAGATTATCAAATGGACTTTTCGTATGATTGTTTGACCTTTGATCTAAACCATCCGATTTTTGGGATGGCAATGACTCGATGAAAAAGTTCCTCTAGCTTTTGCTATTATTTCATGGTGACCGATATATGAAAGTGGGGCAAACCTAATTAATGGACGATCCAAATCATTGGTTTGACCATCCACATGTCTAAAAGCACCCGGCACCTTAAGAGCTTAAGAGTGCCGAGGGCCCGATGATTTTTAAGGAGAAAATGGCTGTGAAAATGGACTATATGTTTACATATAGTTGGCTATCGTTGGTAATTAGTACTTGAATATATGACTGCAAGGATGATTACTGAATGGTTTGGATTAATTAGGCTTTCAAGCGTAGTATAAAGGTTTTCTTAAAAGGGGGAAATATATATATATATATATATATATATATATATATATATATATATATATAATTTGCCGAGAATAGAGAAGAATGAATTAGTTGGTAAAATGTATTAGTTATATTTTTAAGTGTAATAGAGAAGAATAGTTTTTCTTTGCAAGGAGAAAATAGATTAATTGGGTTTTTTCTTGTACACCCATCACATTTTGGTTGGGTATGGTGGTGGTTCTTGGAGTTTGTGAGGAATCTTCTCATCAAACTATATATATATATATATATATATATATATATATATATATATATATATATATATATATATATATATATATATAGGGTACTATGCGCTGAAAAGTTTATATTGATTAGGTAGTTTGGTTTGTAAAAGTCCAAATTGGTGGGCCCCACCGTTTTGCCTTTTTTTCAACACCGAACTGATGCACCATTGATTTTAGACGGCCTAAAATCATAGTCAATCATTGATCAGGGGCCATCATTAGGTTCCACATACAAAAGTGCAGAGGGGTCATGTGCACCATTAAAACATTCATAACCATTTTTAGGGCCCATATATTTTTCAAATCCATGTTCCATTATGTGTTCCCACTTGAGTGAGGTTTTAGACCAAGTTTGGTGCATGGAAAACTGGTGGGTCCCACCCCAAGTATATGTTTTTGGCATGTATACTTATGGTTTTAGATGGGGTGGCCCACCCTCATGGATTGACTGATTTTGTTGTCTGTCCCACCATGAAATGGTACATCTTGTTGATGTAATTTTTGAAAGGCATCACGATGGGGCCCACCCAGAACCTCATGGACGACCGCTTTACGCTGAAACTCATAACCTTTTCCCCTATATATATATATATATATATGGTATATATATATATATATATATAGTTGTCTTTAAAAGTGAAAAACTAGGATGCCGCTCAAGATCCACACCGTACTGAAATTAGAGAGATCTTATGGGCTCACACGCCCAAAATCGGGCGTCCATGTAACTTGGGCCAGTCTTATCATTATACACGTTGGAAACATATAATGCACTTGAAACCCGATCATACCATCCGATACTTGGTTAAAATTATATTCAAGTGACACACATGATGGATGTAAATCATCAAAAACGATTCGAAGGTCCCCAAAATGGTTTTCAATGTTTCAATGGTGCACGGCAACTCTCAATTGTGGCGCACAAAAGTCACGGATTGACTTGATTTTCAGATATGTATGAATGGTGTATCCGGGAAGGATTTTTGAACGACATCACGGTCCCACACCATGTCCTCACGGACGACCGCTTTACGCTGAACAAGTACCTTTTCCCATATATATATATATATATATATATATATATATTGGAGGAAATTAACTTTTTGCAAATTTCTGCCAAAATCATGCTTTATATGGCGAAAATTCAAATATCCTTAACTTGTGTTAGGGGTAATTTATATTTTCGCTTTGTTATAATTGTATGGTTGAGATAAGTCTTTCCTGTGAGGTTGAAATTTAGTTTTTTGTTGCTGACAATTGAGAAAAAACTATATATATATATATGGGAAAAGGTACAATGCGCTCGAGCTGACGATAAGCTCCCGTGAGGTCGAGCTGGGGCCCCACCGTGATGTGTTTTGACCATCAACACTAGCATTTGATGGTGCCTCCTTTAAATTATGGGATATCCCAAAATCAGCCTCCTCCTCTCTGGGCCATACCATCTAAAATTATGTGAAGACACCGTTAAAACAAATAAAAGCACTTGGGGGCACACACTGAGTTTTGCATGTGCCCGAAACTGTGCTGAACCCTTATTCAAGTGGGAGACACATAATGGATGGGTGGATTTAAACTACATCTCGTTGGCTCCAAAAATGGTTATGAATGTTTTAATGGTGCACGCCCCACTTCTTGGGGTGTGACCCACAAAAGTCATCCCTTGACTTAATTTTTGAGATCTAGGCCCACAATGGAATGGTGCATCCGATCGATGGGGTAGATGTTCGAAATGCATCACATGGGCCCACACATCGACCTCATGGGGCGTTAAAATCAACTCGAGCGCATTGTACCTTTTCCCTATATATATATATATATATATATATATATATATATATATAGGAAAACGCTCATGTTCGGTGTCTTTTTTTTGAAATCCCCATCATATTACACTCATCCAAAAACCGCTGTTTCATGATATGGATGTGCAAGGAGCAAAAACCTCTGCATGATGTTTTACTTTTAATATAAAACTTTAATGAGAAATGAAATGAAAACAGACCTCTCTTAATTTTCATTTCTCGTGCATGGCCCAATGTGCGTAAATTTAGATCAAGGTGAAACTTTGTCATATGAGGTTTCATGGGATTCAATCACATGGATGATCAGGATGGACCCCATGGCACGTCAACAGTGCGCACGTGCGTAGGTGCTAGGGAGCATCTCTCTCTCTCTCTCTCTCTCTATATATATATATATATATATATATCGTTATAGGAAGATCAGAGATGCCTCAGCTCCGAGGTCTGAGATAATCCAAAGCCAATTCGAGGCATAGAACTCAACTTGGACATGAGTATAGGCGAAGGATGAACATCCGATTCGACGACTGTTAGGTTCCGAGGCCCCAGATGGGATGATCCGACATTGTGAGTTCTTGGAGGTCAAATTCCGGAATGATCCAGGCCCAAGCCGCTTTTTCGTAACGATCCGATGCCAATGTGCTCGTTTTAGGACTCGGTCCGGAACCCACTAATGAGGAAGGTCATGAGGTGTCCCACTATCACACGATTGGTGACGGTTACTCAACCACCTACATCTGTATGACCATACAACGACTGGGTAGCCAAATTACTCGCAAGATGAGGCAAATACCCCAAGATGCCATTAGGCCATGCCCATCATGCCCTAAGATCGCTGAGGGCGAAAATCGCCTTAGTAATAAGGTATAAATAGGTCTTGTGGGAAGGGAAATATAAAGATTTGCACTCTCCCTCTACACTTCAACTTAGACCAAGATTTCCTTGACCTGACTTAGGCATCGGAGGGTCCCCTGTGCAAGACAAACGGGGTCTCTTTGCGTGAAATGTTGTGCGAGTTCTCCAGATTCATACACTCAGTCCGAGTTAGAAAATCCGAACGGAGGGTGGTCCAGATTTTATTAGCAACATATATATATATATATATATATAGAGAGAGAGAGAGAGAGAGAGAGAGAGAGAGAGATTCATCTTTCTACATTAATTGAACTGAAATGGGGGAGTGAATGTGGCTGATTTCATCACATTTAACATATTTAATCCAATATGCTTCTAATTATTCTCTTCCTGCGTTTGGATTGGTTTGGTTGGTGGTTCTTGTTGGACAAAACTTTCTTTACCTAAGAAAAAAATGCTAGAGATCCCAAATGCTAATTCTGTCAGTCCATGGCTATGTTTCATTAAAGATGTTTTGGATCAACAGGACTCTCCTGACTCTGATGTGCCCATCAATTGGACCACCCAAATTTTATACAACTTCTTTGATGGGCCACATTTCATAAATGCCATCAGTAGAGTTATACACGAGAAGACTAAGACTCGAGTACTCGCTCGACTCGACTCGGAATACTCGACTCTTGTGATTTTGAGTCGAGTACGAGCGGGTTTATAAGGCTTATTTAGAAAATGAGTAGAGTACGAGTTGAGAAGTCTTTTCTAGACTTGACTCAGATCGACTAAAATATAAGATATATATACCTCACTTAAAAAAAAAAAAAACCCTACTTGGGTCGTTTTACACAATCTATTTGGGAAAAATGAAAACCCTCTCTCTCTCTCTCTCTCTCTCTCTCTCTCTCTCTCTCTCTCTCTCTCTCTAATGAGACTCATGGAGTCCCTCTTCTTCCCTCTCTCTCTCTCATCCTCCCCTATCCCTGTCCACCGATCTTCTTCCCTCTTTGGGTGGCTCTAGGCCCCGGCAACAAGGGTGAGACACTTCCGTCCCAAGCCCGCACGCTCATCCTTATCGGGTTGGCACGCTTGTATAGCCCAAGTCCTCCAAACCCAATACATCGCTGTCCCAACCCTATGTCTGTCGTCCCCGCCAGCACGCTCGTTGGTCAAAGGATCCCACTTGACTTTCATCCCCGCACCTAAACTCATAAATTCACCTTTGCAATAAAAACGCTCCCTGCCCTACTCGGGCCCAAAAGAGTATGAGTCCCTAATCATTATACTTTCTTTTCTTTTTATTATTGTATGCCTAATGTGATTCAAATATGCAATGTTTGCCATGAGAAGGTTCTTTTTGGACAAAGAACTTTTTACTTAAGTAAAAAAAGCTAGAGATCCCAAATGCCAATTCTGTTAGTCCATGACTATGTTTCATTGAAGATGTTTTGGATCAACCTGACTTTCCTTACTGACTCTGATGTGCCCATCAATCAATTGGACCACCCAAATTTTATACAACTTCTTTGATGGGCCACATTTCATAAATGCCATCAGTATTTAGTAAGATCACTAAATGTGCTAAAGCTATAGAATTTTTTTATGGGGTTGTTAAACGATTCAAAGCAACAGTAGAAGATTAGACCGTTGGGATCCTCCGCTCCATGGGATTTTGCCATGTGTCCAATTCAAGAGGTACATATCTAGAGAGCAGCTAGCCTATGGAAGCTTGACTTTCGTATAGACATGGAGGGCGGTATTTTTGCTGACGTGGATGGAAAACTTCATGATTGATCAGATCCACCCCGTCAATTGTGCAGACCGCCTTGTGCTTTTACCGGGCCAAAAACTAAGGCCCATTCAACATTCAGTTGGGGGACACCATCAAAAGCAGTTGAGATGTGAAGTCCCATCACTAAAATCATCTAAATTTGGTTTGGGGTGCATATGCCATCCAATCCACTGATATGACACTGCACATTAGGGTAAATGATTTTGCCTAAAATCAGGAAATTCCAAGACCCATGTGGGCCACACATGGTGAATTTAGAGGTTTTAAGAACAATGGATCCCAATGGTGTGACCTACCAAGTCTTGGATTTGATTGAATTAATTTTAGGATACATTGAGAAAATGTGATGTTGCACGTGGTCGATAGGGTGGATCTGATGCATTTTTGTCCTGCGCAGCGCTCAGTTAAGGTTAGTAACGATTTTGGCGTGCCTACGCAGGTGAGGATAGCGCAGTCCTTTCATATGATGGCTCAACAGCTAAAATGTCGGTTAGAAGCATTGCTGATTCTACCAAAAAGGAAAGGTAGAACGATTGTCTGATTTTTACTCTGCTGTTTTAATGCATCCGACCGTGATGGCAGTAACTTTATTGCCGACTGAGCTGTGCCATGGCTTGTTAGGTGGAGGAACATGTTCTCCGCCAGTGGCAGGGCGATGATTAAAGTGTTCTTGTGAACCATCAATCTTCTCTGTTATAATGCTGCGTGCACACGAGGAGCCAACTGTGGCTGTTGGAACGTTGAACTGATGGGCTCATTACACAGATTAGCAGATACTATGCCATTTTTCAAAAAAAAATAAATGAAAAAAAAAAAAAAAAACTTCTGAAAACGCAGTCCCCCCATCCGTTGGTAAAAGAATTAGATAATCATAATTGATGAAAATGTTACTTTTCACAAAATTATTCCAAATCTGTACATCTGCTTTATATATGTTACGGTGGACCCCGTAAAAATTAAGGGTTGATCATCTCATAAATTTTTTTCTTTTCGTTTCTTTTTTTAACATGTCGGCCAAAATCCCACTATTCTTTACAACGGTTAAGTGAGGGATCCTAGCCTTTGAGTTTTAACCGGATAAATCTACTCCAACCATACCATTACATGTGTAATCCCACATAAGATCTATTGCCAGAAGAATATACATCAATAAATAAATAACATTAACTGGTTCGGGTAGCTCAGCCAGCATCTTTCACCACCAGCTCTGATGGCTTGACTAGTCAAAGAAGAACTTTAATTCAATCAGGCTCACATGGCTTCCTTATCTGTCCAACGTGGGCTCGCTTCTTCTTTAACAGGTCCTTCCTCTTTGATGATCAGCTCTTCTTTAACAGGTGCTTCCTCTTTCATGATCAGCTCTTCTTTAACAGGTGCTTCCTCTTTGATTATCAGCTCTTCTTTAACAGGTGCTTCCCCTTTCATGATCCGCTCTTCTTTAACAGGTGCTTCCTCTTTCATGATCAGCTCCTCTTGTTCAATGAGGGGCTGACCCACCTCTTCCTTCAATCCAACGGCATTTGTTTCCTTTTGGACGGCCTCACCTTCATCACCTGTGAAGGAATCTATGGGCTGGTCCACCTTTTTCTCTACTTCTTCCGTCAAGTCCTCCACCTGCATTCCCATTTACACCATCAATGAAAATATTATTTGAAAATATTTACTGCATATAGCCCACCCATGATGGATGTACTGTTAGATGTTCTGGACCGTCCATTAGTGGACTTACCAAGGATGGACAACCAACGTTAAACTCGCATTATTCTGACAGTCCTAGAGGCCGGATTGGCAGTATTCAAAGCCACGGATGAAAACTAATATTCAACAGTATATTCAACTGGGAAAATGGGTTGGCTAAGAGTGTCCAGCCTGTGTGATTTACTCACGGCCCACCACATGCACGGTTCAGAACATCCCACCATAAGCTTCGGTTCTACATAGCTGTCAAGGTTTTACTCTTACTTGTTTATCTATTAGAAATGTATAACGTATAAACATGTTAATTTGATGACCGAAATAGAACATGACAAGAAATCATTCCAATCCACTGATATGACACTGCACATTAGTGCTGTATATGATGATAAAAAATTGAAATGACCATTTGCAATTCAACTACCCGAATTTCAGTGACTGTCCATATGATACCGGTCCGATCATGGTTGAACGGCTAAGAATTGTGGAAACAGGCGCCACCTGCTAGGTCATCAAGAAGTGATCACCGCAGTTTGACAATCGGACGGTTATTAAGACGCTTACACACTGAAATTCGGTAATCTCCTTGCACCCAGTGGTTGCTTAAAAGTAATATTAGGGAGTAAACCTTGTCAATGAAGTCTTTGGCCTGTTCAGCATCATCCCCCACTTCTTTGGCAGCGTTCTCAACCCACAAAGCCACACACTTCAGTGGCGTATTGTCGGGAAGATTATCTCCCACCTTATCCGCGACATGTTCCACCACCTCGGCGACATTCTCCACAGCCTCTACTACATGTTCCACCATATTCACCACTTGTTCAACCTTCCCTAAACATGCCCCAAAGACTCAGAATATAACACTACAATGCACCAGTCATTCTACATTAAGCATGGTGTTTACCATAGTTTGCATGCAAGGCAATTCGACTTGGGAATTGGCTGAGTCAACCCGGCCTGGTCATTGATCTGGTCACTGATCTAGTCAAAGTGTGACTGGGTCAGGAGAAATAGGGACGCACGGGACTTGGGCCTGGTTTCCCAAGTCAAAGTGTGACTGGGTCAGGGTGAGCCTTTAGGGGCGGATCTGTAATTTTTAAGAGAGATAAATTAATTTATTTGACCATAAGAATGGTAAAAAAAATCATTTTTGACCCGAGTGGTTAACATGCCAAGTCCCAAGTTGACCCAGCACCGGTGATAGACCGAGTCCCACACTGAATCCTGTTTGGAAAGCTATGGTGCGTGCCAAGCACAACTCCAAGAGCAATGCATATGTTTAGCCTTTAAAAAAATGTTGTATGCATATGCTTACTACCTATTATCCGTGAAAATCCACCTTTTAGCTTCAAAAATGGTAGAACTATGGAGAGTAACGATCGCAAAATCCAACTTGCCCTGCATCAAATGCCCAATTTGTTACAAGCACAATACAATATTTTAGGCTATGCTAACAGAGAAGACAAAAAGGAAAACAATCAAGTTGCTATATATGAGATTATTACCAGCTAGGGAGATTGAATGATGGAGGTTTTGGAGCTCCTGGGAGACTGCTGCTGTTCCTGTATCAAATCAATGCATCCAAATCACACAAACTAGACATTGATGATGTGCACTATTGATCACTACGATCAACTAGAGCTCAAAAAATCCACCGTTGGTTGCGAGTAATATTTTTCCAGCAGTACTTTGCCAACCGTGATTAGTGCTTAAAATATAAAGAGTATGTGTGTGGCCTAATAAATTTGACTGGACAAATGAGTAGGCTCACAGGATCTGACAGTATTCACATTGTGTCTATGTCCGGTGATTTATCTCAATATTACAGGAAAGGATCTTATCACCTCTTTGATTTCATGGTTTTTTTTTTTTTTTTTAATAAAAAGGTGGGATAAACATATATATTGAAAATGGAAAATGTACATCTTGAAGATTCGGGCGAGCCCCACACGCGGTCAGGCCACACCTATCCTATGGGATAAAACTACAAAAGGAAAAGGTAGCGGGAGCTGGAATCACCTACATAAAGGGCGCCAACAGGCTAATAGACTCCAACCAAACCAAAGGATAGCCACTCAGGATGAGGGCAAGACGGCGCGTGGGGCAGGAAACTGGCAGAGGCCGTCCCCAATGCGAAGCCTAAGGAGGCCACTCAGGGTCAGCCGATCCCTTTTTTTGGGTCTGATTTCATGGTTAACATTTCCAAATTATGATCAATATATAATTTAGATGGCTTAGACATGAGTCAGACGGACGAAAGTATATAATTAATATTTTCCCCCATTTTTTCTCTGAAAAACTCTTGATTTGGAATAGAAATCTTTCTACTTTTATGAGGGAGCAGGAATCTAAAGATTAGGTGGAATTTGAATAAGGCAGGGGTTATCTCATCTAATCCAAGTTTTCTTTTTTCCCAATGGATTCTTGCTATTTGAATTTGATAGTTCTGAAAAATAAAACAAAAAGAATGATATAAAGAAAATACATATGAGACTCGCTCACTAGTGATTGCCCATAAGTGAGACCCACATGCTCATATCCAATAAAATCTACACCTCCATGGTGCGGCTATATATATATATATATATATATATATATATATATATATATATATATATATATATATATATATATATATATGCCCATTAAGCCCCAGCCTTGAAAATGGTTGAGAAGAGGAGAAAGAGATAGTTTTATTGAACATTACATCACCGTATGGAGTTCGCTCTGGCCTTTTCCAGTCATGCGGGCGGATTGCGCCCCTCGGCTTGCCAATAACCATCGGAGAGAAGAACCAATGATCTGAGCTTGAGGTCGACGGCGTGAATGGAGATTGAGACTACGGGAGCTATTCGAAGGAATGGATGTTAATGTAGACATGGTACTTGAAATCTTTGTATTAAGCCCTTGGAACAGCTCAATATTCAAATCTCTCACGGTTTGGCAGGCTACCTAATCCTCTCAATGGAAATGAAACTCGACTAATGACTGTTTGGATGCCAGATACTAGATATATATAAGCAGTCATCCATAGGATTCCACGTTGGATTAAAAAGCTTCTAATAGGAAGAAAAGCGTGTTTGGCCGAGTAATGAAAGAAAATTGTGTTTTGCCCATGTGATCGGTGCCTTTTACGACGTGCTTCCAAGGTTTGAATTCGTACCTGCGTTGTATCCTCGGAGTTCCTGGTGGGGACGCGGATTAGGTACTACCCCCGCCCATCCCGAGATCGGAACGGGCAAGGGCTCTGAGGGGCCACCGTGATGTATGGGTTTAATCCACACCGTCTACGGATCTAAGCTCAAAACTGAGGCAGATCCAAGACTCAAATGGACCATACAGTGGGGGATTAAACTCCTACCGTTGAAAATTTCTTGCGAGCCGCAGAAACCGCATAAGTTTTGGATCAAGCTGTTTTTTGTGTTTTCCCTTGATTCAGGTTTATGTGACCTTATGAACAGCTTGGATGACAATTAACCATCACAGTGAGCTTTAGGAAAGTTTCAACGGTGAGATCGACGTTCGTCAGGTGATGTTGAGAAAAAGTCAACAGCTAGGTTCAACAACCGAAATCTAAGAGTCGAGATTGCCGATCAGCAAAATTGCTTAAGAAATCATGAATCTTTTTTATTTGGACGAACCATACATCTATGTCAAATGCTAAATGAGCTATAATGCACCATATGTATGAGACGACTTTTGTTATTACGGGGGAGGGGAAGCGGATTAGGTGAGACCGCGTATAAACCAAGGTGGGTGGGACTTTGGGGCCCACCGTGATGTATCTGACTACATCCATGCTGTCCATCCCTATTGAAAGCTCATTTTAGGACATGATCCATGAAATGAAGCATTTTCAAAACCAGATGGACCATAGTACAGGAAACAGTGGTGATTGACCATTAAAAACTTCTCGTGGGCCACAAAAACTTTGGATCAAGATGATATTCGTGTGGTCTTTTCAATTAGGTGTTTGTGACCTTATCAACAGGTTGGATGGCAAATAAATATTCCGGTGGAATCCATGATGTTTTAATGATGGAAATTCAATCAATACGGTTCCTGTGGTGTGGTCCACCTAAGAATTGAGTCAGCTTAATGTTTGAGATCATGCCCTAAAATGAGCTTTCAAATTGGTTGGAGGATGTGGATTTAAGTCACATACATCACTGTGAGCCCCATAGTCAGACGTCCCACACACCTCGGTGGACAGGAAAAGGTGGGTAGGAAAATGCCTATCGTTGAAACCTCCCTGGTCCACCGTGATGTTTATGTTCCATCCATACTGTTAATAAGTTCATTCCTATCAGGATGAACTGAAAACATAAAAATATTACCCTGATCCAAAACTTCCATGGCCCCACAAATGTTTCAATGGTAGGTGTTCAATCTTCACTGTTTCGCATTATGCGGCCCACTTGAGTTTTGTATCTGCCTATTTTTGGGCTCATATCCTAACATAATTTGGCAAAACGGATGGAAGGATTGATTTCTCACAAACATTACGGTGGGCCCCACCTAGCTTCCTAGGAGTTCCTGGGACAGGCTGTTGCAGTCAATCCGCGTCCCCAAGCATGGAAGGTGGGGTCTCTTCCCTTCCTTTGGTGGCCAGTCAAGAATAGTTAAAAAAGCGTGTACGTTGGAGAAAAGAAATGAGACGAAGTCTATTGTAAGGGGCTTGAAAAGGAATATTTATTTCATTCATGAAGATATGATCATTTGAATATTTGTAACAGAAAACGTAACCCATAAGTAGAAATAATAATAATAATAAGGTTGTACTACAAGAAAAATGGCTATTAGGGGCATTTTTAGTACAGGCGGCCACAAAAAACTGCCGCTGGAGATGAAATAAGGGACGTTTTTGCGTGGCCGCCCATGTACAAGACGGGCCACCGCTGCTGTTTTTTTTTTTTTTTTTTTTTTTTTTTTAAAAAAAAAAAAAAAAAACAAATTAAACCCCATCCCGCGCGGCACCCTATCCCCAAAATCCATCCCGCCTCTTCTTCTCCCACCTCTTTTCTACCAAAACCCATCCCCAAACCCTTTTTCCCTCTCTCTCTCCACATCTCCCTCTCCTTCTGTCTCTCTCGATCTCCCTCTCCCTCCAAGTGCGCCCCAAAACCCTCCTCTCCCTCTATCTCTCTCAATCTCCTTGTCTCTCTCGATCTGCATCTCTGTCTCCCTCTTGATCTCCTTATCTCTCTCGATTTATCTCTCCCTCTCATATACGATCGTATGTATGGAATGGGATACAGCCCTGGGAAGGTTTTTGAAGATGAACCTCTCTCGCTCTGTAAGATATATTCAATTTCAAGCAAGAAATTGGATTTTCTTCATCTCTGAAACTCGCACTCTCAAAGCTTCCTGCAAATGATACACACATCATCAAGCCACATCCAATTCAGATGTCACCTCCTATCCTCTCTGTTTTTTTCTAGATTTCCCCGTTTCTCCTCTTCTCCCTCTCTCTTGATCGATTTCTCTTACTGATCGATTCAATTCATCGGTCGGTATAGGTTTTTTCCTCTGTCTGAGATCCAATCATGGAATTGCTGCCAAACGACCCATCTTCTAAATACCGTTTTCTTCTTCTGAGAGCTAGAGATAGAGAGAGATTGAATTGGGTTTTTGAGATGGGTTCAAAAGATCAAAAGCAAGGTGGCGGATTCTTCTCCTCAATCGCATCCAGCATCTCGAATTTTGGCACTGTCATGCACAAATCTGTCAACGGGTATGGAAAAATCTTCTAAGCTCCGATCTCTCTTCTTTCTCTCTTTCTATGTACATGTTGTATGCATGTCTGTGAAAATTCAATCGAATCCTAGGGTTTTACTTTTTTTCGGAATTGGTTATGGTGGAAGGAAATATTGATTTTAGAGTGGGAATTCTGATTTGGTCCTTGTAGCAATTGGTAAAAGACGGTGATGAGAAGTTATGTGATTGAGCTTTTTACTTCTTCAGGGAAGTTTATGGCAAATACTGCGAGGAGAGACTGAAGAGGCGATTCGTGGCACACCTACTGCCATGACACACATGTGAGATCTGGGCTACCTACCCATCAGGTGATGGCCATTGCAAACATGCCCTCTCTCAAAATCAGGCCACCACTCATCGTGGGCAACGATTAGCGGTATATATTCAAGGTACACATGGTGAACCTGATGAGTGTACCATCTTAATTTTTTGCCTGAACATGTTCACAGTAGCTACCGAGTTTCCCAGATACCACACGTGCTGTGAGTGGCCTCTTCTATATCTCACAAAGAGTGGCTCAGGACTCATGAGAGGGTGATTGCTGTTCTTTTCTTTTCTTTTTCCTCCTTCTACTTCTTTTTACAAGTACTAGATGGGGAATTATTACAGGGGATGTTTTCCGTGTCAGATTTTTTTTTTCTATCCTATATTGTTAGAAAATTAGCCTATTAAGTAAGAAGCTTGATTTTACATGCCTAATTGAAAAGGGAAGCAAGGTTGGTTTTAGATTTCTTACAAAATAACCAGTGCTAAGAATCCATTTTGTGTATACATGTGTTGGAAAATGTTCTTACTGTGACATTCTTCAAATTGAAAAAAAAAAAAAAAAAAAAAAAAAAAAAAAAAAAAAAACAAAAGGAAGAACAGTAGTGTTCTTTATGGTTATATGTTGATGATTACTTCTGCTATCATGGACTGTTCTTGTGATCTCATTTATTAATTAATAGAGGTTTACTACCCCACGCATGCTCTCCACACCTTAAATTGCAAAATGGATGAGGGAAGCAGGTTGTCATAGGCATGGAGGCTAATGCAGGGAAGCACTAACCACAGGAGATAAGATCAAGCACTTGAGCTAAGGCCAACTACAATCTGAAAATATCTCATACATTAACTAAATCTTATCAGATATTTGCTGCTTCTTGTTCAATAACAAAAGATTAGTTGGGTCCATGGGTTCTCTAATGGCTGGATGGGATTCACATGTTCAAGATCCTAAAGCTGGTAATTACACTTGACTATCTCGTTTTTATTTTTTATTTTTTATTAGGTGTCGTTTGGTTGCATGGATTTGGATTCTAACTTACTAGATTTTCAAACCTGAATTTTACATTTCTTTTTATAGTTGTGTTTGGCGGCCTAGATGTGGAATTGGGAACTTAATTATGGCCCTTAAAAAGAGGAGAGAGTGGTTTTATAATAGTTGAAAATGATTCAAAATCTAGGACTTTGCTATTGTTGACTTGCAAAGTAACTTGAAGCAGTTGTTTTTTTGTTATGTGTTTTTTGGATGGGGCTGGCTGAACATGTTGATTTTTAAAGTGGACTACCTTTGAAATTCTGGGGAAACTTAAAAACAAGTTTTATGATTTTTGACAAGAAAATGCCCTTTTCTTATAGTTTTAAAAACCTGTAAGGCAGGAACTTGTGCAGATAACTTACACTACAAAAAAAAAAAAAAAAAAAAAAAAAAAAAAAAAAAACCTGTTTTAGGGGCGTTTACATAATTAATATATTGCATAATTAATATTTTGCATTTCTCAATCCCTCAAATGTTTCTCTTAATTAAGACAACAGTGGAATGTGCACATTCTACGTATAATAGATTCTTCACCTGTTGCCCATAGAAAATTTTTTAATGGAATGTGCACCTTCTACATATAGAAGTTACTACTAAATGCTTTAGCAGCCAGCCAGGTGCCAAATCCTAATGATGATTGTCCAATTGATACATAGTCCAACAAAAAAGAATGTAAGGAAAAAAATGTCTTGATGGATATTTGTTTTATCTATTCGCTTTGGTTTTGAATAGAACTATGTTGTTGATAAAAAGAACACAAGCAATTAGTCACTGAGTGCTTCATCCATGGCCCTAAAAACCATTGCCAAAGATTTCATTTAGCTATAGATAGAACCCACTACATGAGTTTAAGTGGCAATAAAGAATCATGCACCAGTTGTTAGATATTATGAGCATTCCAAGTTCCTTAGGTGGATTAGATGCACTGCCATTGAATCATGTTTGAGATAACAATGGGGCTTCCCCATTTCTTACGGTGATTTTGGACCAGAAAAATGAGAAAACATCCCAGTTAATGTGGGCTCCATTTCAGCTTTCAAAAACCAAATGTACTGAGCACATGTCTGAAGCCCTACCTAGTGTCAATTATAGTTTTGGTGGTACAATGAGATTGCCAGAAGAGGATTTCCATGTAGCAGATTTCTTATCATTTAAAAGTATAATAATACTTGTATGGTGAACTGTATACTATATAGCTTAAGGTGGTATTGTACAATTCTCAGATCAAGTATCTGTATGGTACACTTGGGCCTTCAGTTTCTACAAATGTGTGCCCATGGTTCAGTGATCCAAAATGCTAATGATGGGTAACACAGAGGATGGTCTATGCACCAAAAGTTTTGAGAGCTGCGAGATCCTAGCTGTTGAGTCCATGGTCCTGTTTTGGCTTAATGTAGACAATTACTGTATTTCTTTTTTGATTATTTGCTGGAGACATATAGAATGGTTAGAATCTTTAGATTCTGTGAAATTTTATGCAAACATCAAATGGATATAGAGCTATGCCTTCACAGGCTCGGTTGGATAGGAAATGTATCTTTGATCTTTAAAGCTCACACCAATTTTCATTTGTGTAAATGTATCTAACAGAGAGACTTGTTTTGTGCCAGTGATGAATGTCTCTGTACAAGACCTATGTCAGCAGGTGAATTGTGTAAATGTATCCCTGCAAGCAAAGGAAAAGGTGAATTATGGCTGTCTTAATGAACTGAGACAGAACCTTTGCATTGCTCATTTCACTAAGAAAAAAGAAGATAAATTTCTTTCAATTATTTGGAAATTGATGGTATAGGTTGACTGCTTCTAAGGAACTGTTGGTAGCTGCAAAAGTTCTACAGTTGGTGATTGTCTTTCAATTTTCTCAATCTTTTTGTGGAGGAGCTTATTTAGTATGACGATGTATTTGTAGGTGACATCCCTTCCAAGGAGCAAGTATGAAGAAGATGTTTATATCAATAACAACACAACTGTTTGGGGTTCATGGTGGAAGGATCATCAATGGGGCTACAAATGCTACAAGCAAATTATCCGGAACAGCTATTGTACAGGCTCTGCTAGAATTGAGGCCGTTGAGGCTGCTACTGATCTCATGAAGGCTAATATGACTCGTAATTAAAGAAGCTATAGAAGGTTAGTAGAAGAGACTAGTGAATGTGGTTTTCCTAAAATATCATCCAGGATCTGAATTACATTTATCATTTCATTCTAATTGATTGTTATATTTCTTGTTGGTCTCTGGCTATCCATTTAACTGATGCCTGAGTTATGTCATATTGTGATTGGCATACAATCACCATTAATCAACTTTCTTACGCAAATCGTCTATTATTTCCATGTCTTTCTCTAGAGTACTCAGGCTTGGAGATGCCAGTGTTGTGGAGGTTATTACTTCATGCTGTCTTTCTCAATAACGGAAGTTTCTGCAATTTTCATCATATGATTGTCCTGTTCATACACTAACATGTCTATATCATATAAAGAAGCCCGCAACAGTGGAAGAGAAAAGGCTTGCTACATGGGGAACTGATGTTCCTGAGGATTTGGTTCTTGACCAAAAGCTACTTGTTGAAGCCCTCAAGAAGGTAATTTTTGCTATCTGCCTGACATGTGATGATGCAATGTACAAAATGTGGATTTGCAGTCAAGAACATATCTTGGGTTGTAGTGTGCTTTATTTTTTTTCCCCATGAAAGAACTATTATTTCTTTCCTAACAGATGGAGATGCTCTTTTGCTCCACTGTGGTTGGGCTTCCTTTCTTGATTCCACCCATGCTTTTAATGGGAGAGCTGTTCATGGCCTGGAATTCCTGCTCTCAGGTGAGATCCCCCTGCCTATTATTTCATGAGTAAATACACGGTGTCCCACTTGAAGCATGGGCTCAACCAATGAACTAGACCTATGGGTAATTTTTTCCTTCTTTTAAGAAACATGGACTAATCTTGATAGAAATCTTGTTAAAATTAATAATTAGGTTTTTCAAAACATTTTATGTTTCATTGTGTTTTACAAAAAATAAAAATAAAAATCCATCAATAAGTACATTAATTTGATTATTTTCCTAACTTTGCATTTTTAGCCTGATTAAGGCTTGGGTGCGAAGGACAGGGGTGGGGTAGGAGACAAGGGGGGAAATATCTTAATGAGAAGTAGGTTGGATGTGGGTGTGGATACTAATGAGAAGTAGGTTGGATGTGGGGTGGGTGTGGATACTAATGAGAAGTAAATCGGTCAGGTCCTTGCTTGGACCATTGCCATCTCTGAGTAGAAAAGAGGGGGAAGCTATATTAATGAGTGGTAGGTTGGATGTGGATGTATGGAAGAGTCAAGGAAGGATGATGAATAGTATTTTAGATGGGCCAAAAGGTGATATAAAAGCATTGAGACAACAAAACATCTCATTTATTAGATGTAAGCCGCTTATCTATTGGGCCCTATTGTTATATTTTGTTTTAAAATATTATTAAATTTGAATTTTCAAATTTTCAGTGATTTCCCTCCACATTTGAAAAGTTGTGGTATTTTTTGGTTATGGGTTTTGTCCCACATCGGATTTGACAAAGTAAACTATCTTATATATAAGATAGTATTTTTGCCTAGGGTTTGTGCCCCTTTCAGGGGGCATGTGAATTTGGTCCTGTGGGGGGGCTATGCCAATAGCTCTAATCTATGTCATTTACCACACACACGCGCGCGCGCCGAGCCGAACCGAGTCTGAGCCTGAGTCTGAGTCTGAGTCTGAGTCTGAGTCTGAGTCCGTGTGCGTGTGCATGTGCGTGTGCACGTGCGTGGGCGCGGGCGCGGGTGCGGGTGCGGTGTGAGTGTACTCGCTTGTGTGTGTGTATGGGTACTCGCGGGACTTTATTTGCGAGAGTGTACTCGCACTTGCACCTTTTCGTTTTAAACCAGAGAGATGCATCCCTTTCGGTTGGTCGCACCTGTTGGGTTTAAACCCAACGGACCTAACCTTTTGTAAAGGGTGTTTATACACCACTTCGGAGTCTATATAAAGACGACCGATTCCAGTTTTATATATACGAAAATATTTTTTCTTATAAAACTCTCTCTGATACGATTTTTATTACTGAGTTCATCGCTGAGTCAACTCAGCACTTTCGGATTAAACTGCAAGTGGTTCGAGCCCGTGTACAGTGAGTGCACCGCTGGGACCGGGTCATAGTCGTTGTATCCTGGAGGTCGATTGCTCTGGAAACCTGTTGCACTTGGGACGCTGTCCAAGGGGAGCAAATTCGATTTCAAGCCGAGTGACTCAGTCATGCCTCGACTCAATTCAATAAGTTCTTCTTTCTCAAAATCTTATTTTTTTTGGTTCTTGATTTTAATAGTACTCTATTTAATTCAACCAAATATTCCAACACCTACTATGGACAAGGCATACCCGAAAAATAAGAATCACTTGTTTGGGCTTTCCTAGCCATTGATAGGAAGTCTATTGAGGCTGTTTGGTTGATGAGGTAAGGTTTTCTTGGCTTAGAATTCCCAAGTCTCACTGAAAAACATTTTTAGTTTTGTCTCATTAACTGTGTTTTGTTATTCCTTTGGAATCCCTTTCTCTAATATTTTCCCATTGATTAGATGGTTATAATCATGCAATAAGAGTGAGTTTTAAAAGGGAAATCAAAGGTGGATCCTACATAATGTAAGGTCCAAATCAACATGGATCGTTCATTTTTCAAGCCATTGGTCAGATGGTTAACATCATTTGACCAGAGTAATTTTAAAGTAGGATGGACCAACATGATGGTTAATAAATAGGACCATATTCTATATAATAAATATTGTCTCCCATTTTCTAGCTGTTGATAGGATGACTAGCTAAGATCCTCTATCAAATTACCTTTTTGGTATGAATCTTCAATAGAGCTGTGGCCCACATGATTTATGGTCTGGATTGCTGATCAGACCTTTTATACAACAATAAATAGGACCATCCATTCCTGTGTATTGATGAGATGGTTGGGATCATTAGATCATGAGTGATTTTACAAGCTAAGGGTAATCAAAGGCATACCAACATCATGGATGATCCGAATCAATGGCTAGATCTGTTTTTAGTATAATCAATATGGACTGCTCATTTTTATAACCATTGATAATAGATTGGTTAGGATCATCCCATGACTTGACTTTGAGATTGATGGGCCCCACATGATGGTCCCTGTTGGACTATCTCCATTGTAAACTATATGGATTGTCCATTTTCAAAGACATTGATTAGATGGGGATAAAGTGGTTTTTTCCATAGAGATGAGCAATCAAAGGTGGGATAGTCATGGAGAATCCAAATCAATGAGATGACATTTTCCAATAAGAATAATCAAACTAGCCTGTTTTTCCACTAATCAATAGCTGGAGCTATCTTTAAAGAGATGGTCAAGTCATGGTCGGTTAAAGGCGCAATATATGTGATAGAGATGCTGTGACCCACCAAATTACAGTATTTTCAAAGAAAAATCGTAGCTCCAACCAAACACAATTTAAAACTCTTCTTATTGCCCATCAAAACTCAATGTGTCAACCAAAAATCCATATTTCCACTAAGAAACATTAAGTCAATTTAACTTTTAACACTCCTAAGTCCCCCCCCCCCCCCCCCCCATACCCAAGTTCTATGCGGTTGAGCTCATGGGAACTTCCCATGAGGTCGAGCTTTAATTTGTGGGCCCACCGTAATGCATGTCGAACATCTACCCCATCAGTCAGATGCACCATCCCATGGTGGGCCTTGGGCTTAAAAATCAAGTCAATTGATGACTTTTGTGGGCCACATCACGTACAAAAGTTGAGAGGGGTTACTCTCCCATTAAAACATTTATAATCATTTGTTGGGCCCACCGAGGTATGGTTCATAAATCCAAACCATCCATTATATGCAGCCCACTTGGATGAGGGGTCAGACCAAGTTTCAGATACGTCCAAATTTTAGGTGGGCCCTACCAATTGCTTTTATATGTTTTAGGCATGTCTTCACATGAATTTAAATGGTATGGCTCACCTGAGCTTCGTATACCGCTGATTTTTGGGATATCCCATAATTTAAAGGGGACCCATAAAATATATGGTGTTGTTTTTCGACACGCATCACAGTGGGGCCCACACAACTCGACCTTATGGTGAGGTTCAGTTCAATTGAACATCCAAATGCAACCTCAATGTTTGTGATTACTGCTTTATGGGTTTTCCTCTTGGGCTGCTTTCTGAAAGTTTGCATGTTTTCTTATCTATTAAGATGAACTGATCGACAAATGGAAAATTGGATTTAGTTGTTACATGTTGCAGTTTTAACATTAACTATGTAATGATATATATTCATTAGTTGCTATTGTGTTAATCTTTATAATTCTTTTATTGCTAGCATAGAACTGGCTAGGCTGACCAATCTGGTGGATTTGTAAGTATAATTTCTATTCTCGTCTTGCGAGTTTTTAGTTGTAGTCAATAACCCAAACTATTAGTGTTGAAGTGGCAAAACTCACTTCTGCTGATGCAATGCAGTCGATGAGTGACAACAATTTCTCTGGAAAATTACCTGATTTCATCCAAAACTGGAAACAGTTGAAAACATTGTAAGCGTTTCATTCCTAAAACATAGGGGCATAAATCATAATATTTATTATCATCGAACTCTCTATGAATGTCTCACAGGCGCATTCAAGGCACCTCATTGGAAGGTCCTATTCCTTCCGGGATTTCTTCCTTGAAAAACTTATCTGACCTGTTAGTGCTTCCTACTTCACTCTTTTGCCTCTGTCTTTTTCTTTCTAAAATTTATCTTTGGGTTTCAATCAATGTTCAACGTATTGTCATTCTTAGGAGGATCAGCGACTTATCTGGAATGGGGTCGGTTAAGCTCAACTACAACTTGTTGTAGGTTTAGCTCGCTTATGCAACTGCCACTTCCAAGCTCCCACACCCAATTCCTGTTCCACTTCTTCCAAGCAGACACATGGGGGGATTTCTTTTTTCTTTCTTTCTTTTTATTTTTAATCTTTCTTTTCTTTTATTTTCTTTTTTGAAATGAAACTATGATGGTATATCAAACATACAGTTTTTGACTTCAGTGATGTATTTAAAGTGAACAGAGGAAGAATACATGAAGAGAGTTTTGAATTTACTGCTAATGAAATTGTTGTTCATATTTGGGCTTCACTCAAGTAGGATAGTTTGAACACAATGTTTCCTACTCAAACATATGCAGACTAATCTTTCTTTGGCACTCGAAAAGTTTTTGTTTTCTTGTATTTTTGTACCAAGGTCTGTTATGGTCATGTAATTTTGGAATGCGGTGATCTTTCATACAATGATTTCACACCAGAAAAGTCGATAACATCTCAGTGTCGACTAGGGAATGTGTAAGTGCATGCACTTCATGGCTTTTTCAAGCTTGGGTTTTCAGGAGGTTTAGTGCCTTACTGATAATTGAATTTACATTTTTATCATGCCAGCAATCTGTTTGCAAGCCACTCTTTGATGGCGAACAACACATAAGCTTCAATATCATTAAATCCATCTGTTGTTGTTAGCTTCCAAAACAATATCATTATAAATTATCTGTTTAAGATCCTTCTGAACTTCTAACCATGTTTTGATGAAAATAGATATGCAATTGCTTGGAGGACAACTCACGCATTGATGAGCTCAAGCCTTGGAGTGAACCTTGTGTTTAGGTTTTGATAAGGGTTCGACCTATCAGTAGTACAGAAAGGGCTTTGCAAGGGTCTGGTAGATGCTTGAGGCAGGAGAGTGCATAGACTTTAACGTGGCTAGGGCATCCGGAGACCAGATTTACCTTTGGTCATGTAGGATGCGAGACTATATCACAGGTGTGGCTTGATAAAAATATCAGATTGTAGGATTTTGTACATTGTCTTCTAACAATATATACTTTGGATGGACTGGTATCTGATGGATGGTTTGAATTTTGTAAAGGAAAACCTTTTTGAGGTTGCAGGCTTGCCAGCTTGTGGAGAATTGCATGTCCTGGGTATAATAGTTGCATGTTTGCATATGGCCGTGTAGGTCCCACTAAACCTTTTGGTGGTTGTAAAGGTATTGTAGGAGAGCTGATGAGTTTTTGGATGTCTTCATGCAGACTGGGAGTGGGAAGACATACTATGATGGGTGACATATGTGAGATGGACAATGAACTTAGTGAAGATTGTGGGATGACACCTCATATTTTTGAATATCTATTTATGTAAATTAGAGAGGTAAGATACTCATCAACTTAGTGGTTGCCTCTACAAGAGCATTCTAAGCTTCTCTCTCTCTCTCTCTCTCTCTCTCTCTCTCTCTCTCTCTCTCACACACACACACACACACACACACACACACACACACACACTCACCACTCACTCACTCACATACATACACACAACTTCATTTGGGTACAAGAAGAGGAGAACTGAAGAGATGAAAGATTGAAGTATAGTTGCAAGTGTTCCTTTCTTGAGATATATAATGAGCAGATAACAGATCTCCTTGAGCCAGCATCAACCAATCTACAAGTAATTTGATGTATGATCAAAGTTGCTAATGGATGCATGATCAAAGTCGCTCATCAGGTACAAGCCACTATATGGCTTTCCTTGTGCTGAATTCATGTCCATCCACTCATCTGAAGGGCCAAACATTTATATTAAATGCCGATTATCCATTTCTTCTGCATATATTTAGCTCACCAGATCTGAGATTGACCTGATTCTTGGATCCAAGGCATAAGTTTTGTGTGAGGTTAACTTTAAAAATAAATAAATAAAAATAAAATGGGGTGAGGTTCGTAAAGATCACACATTTGTGGAGCCTTGCCAACCACATGCACCAAAATAGCATACAGGTGTGAGATAAGAGCCTTCCATCAAATTGACCATTGTGTATAAAACAAATGGATGTCTAGAATAAATCTGCATCTGTTTTTAAATTTATTTATTTTTTTCCATGTTAGCTTGTTAGCACACCCCACTGTCAGATCACACATCGCCCAAAAAGGTATTTATTGGTTCCTTTTATTTTATATCAAATTTGTTTTTGGTTTTTTTATTTTATTTTGTAAACTTTTGTCTCTGCATTGGTAACTGAAGGTGGAACATTTGGGGTGAAATGTGGTAGCCCAGAGGGGGGCTTTGCTGCTTCATAGGGGGATGGATATGGACTTCATTTGGTATGGTTGTATTTGCAAGAAATATTTATAACTGAGAACTTAATTTTAGATAGTGTAACTCAGATTATAAGTGTACGTATTGTTTTTTAGCTCACCTCTACGCATGGCAGGGAGCTATTGACAAAGGTCCTCTACATGGCATGAGTTCTGGTTCTTGGGGTGCATTTGAGAAGTCTCGCATCGAGTTGTTGAAATCCGTTGTTTTTTTTTTTTTCCTCCTGCTTTTCTTTATGTCTCAATCTGTAAATTTTTGGTCCATTATTTAACCTTTCATTCTTAGGCTCCCTGTAAATGAGGTTGGTTGTAAATGATTTACAGGTTGTGTTTGAATGTTAATTTAAGTCTTTAAAGGTCTTTTGATTTAGAAGATTTAGCCTAGCAGAATTTTTAATTGTTTCTTCTATTTTTACTTTTTACACTGTAAATGATTTATCGGCGTTTTTTACAGAAATTTGCGGCGTTTCTTCATCTCTCTTTAGCACTTGTTACGATCTTCACCGGCGTTTCTGATATGTTCACGGCGTTTAAGATAGGTTAGAGCGGCGCTTATACGGCTGTCAATAGAAGCGCCGCTAAAACTAATAATTTCAACAGCGGCCAAAAAAACACCGCTAAAAAAAGCGACTGCCGGTAAAAGACACAACGACGCCCCCCTTTAGCGGCACGCGTCCGACCGCCGCAATTCTTATACCGGCGGTTTTTAGGACTTTTAGGGACGGTTTTGGCCGCCGGTAATGCCTATTTTTCTTGTAGTGTTGGGAAGAATCCAAATTTACTCATGGGGTTTGGAGAAACGGTTATAAAAATTTTTTTAAAAAAAAAAAAAACATAGTTTTCGTGGCCAACGTGAGCAGTTGCTTTTAGAGGCATGGTTGGTCAAATCATTAATCTGGGCCATCCATTGGGTGCACCCCGCATGTCATGGGCCACCCTGAGAAATTCATGGTGATTGGAGAATGCTAGACTAACCTTTTATAGTTTTTAGAACCGTTTCTTGCCAAGCCACTGATGTGATGTTTATGGTTATCTGGCTCATCAAAATAGTTCCTTGGAGGCGTGTTATTCAAAAGAGATTATCACATGGACTTTTTATATGATTGTTTGACCTTTGATCCAAACCGTCCATTTTTTAAGGATGACAATGACCCGATGAAAAAGTCAATCCAGCTTTTGCCACTATTTCATGGTGACCTATGAAAGTGGCTAATTGACGATCCAATTCATAGGTTTGAACATCCACATGTCTAAAAGCGCACCCTAAGAGCATCAGTGTACCCAGGGGCCCATGATTTTCAAGGAGAAAATGGCTATGGAAATGACTATATGCTTACCTATAGTTGGCTATAGTTCGTTAGTCCTGGCACATATGACTGCGAAGATAACCGAATGATTTGGATTAATTAGGTCTAAAGTGTAATATAAAGGCTTTCTTATAAGGGTGGAAATTTTATTTTATTATTATTATTTTTTTAAGAATAGAAAAGAATTCATTAATTACATACGTTGAAATAGAATAATTAAATTTTTATGTTGCCTAATAACAAAATTTGTTGATATCATCGATAGACCACTCAATCCTATTTAAGTATATGTTAATGCCATCGACAGATGATCGATTCCATCGAGAAAATTCGAAAAAAAAAAAAAATTAGTTGATTAATGGGTATTTTGGAGGTTGTTACTCGATGGCATTGAAGGTTCTTCGATGTCATCACCCGGTCCTCGATGGTTGTCGATGCTATCGAAAGACTCATCGAAGGCGCGTGTAGAATTGTCTGTGTGATTTGTTTCTTATTCCGATTGGGTAGTATATATATATCAAGTGTAATCAAAATTATGACAATAATTAAAGTTTTCTAAGTTGTTCTAAAGGATTGAAGGGCATAGTTAAGAACTCAAAGGATATTCGAATTGGTAAGATTATCTATTTCCTATAATATTGCTTTCATATTGTATTACTTGTCGCTTTACGCCGTGATTTTTTTCTGCATAGGTTTTTTCATGTAAAACTTAGGTTGTCCTTTGTTTGGATTTGTGATGTAGAGAGGGTCACGGACACTTTCATGGCCAAAATGGATCAGAGAAGGACCGATCGTAGGCGGAGGTGATCAAGACTGTTAGAACCTTAAAACAGTCGTATCTCGTAAACCGAAATGAAATTTTCGACATATCATATATGATTTTGGGGTAAGAGAAGTTATTTTACCCAAACAACCCTTTTATGCTTGGTTGTCCATGCCAAATTTGTGAGATTCCATTAGATTGATGGTCGAAAGTTCATTTTATTTTGGTTTTTATTATAAATACTAAGTTTTAATTCGATCATAACTTTTGATTCTTTGAATTTTAGAAGGCATGCCGAACATGAAAATGGCTTAGAAAAATTAGGAGAATAATGTGGTTAAGCCGAAAACCATAAAGTCTAGTCAAAATCATAACCATTTATAAATAGAAAGTTTACTATTTATAGTAAGTCACGTTTTTTAGGAGTTTAAGTTGGAGTTTGAGTCTAAAACTCCATCCTAGGTTTGAGTTCATTATTTAAAGGATTGTAAATTCGTTTTTCATCATCGATCAATTTATTTCAAATTATTAGAAATCATTTCTGTTTTCATCCCTCGTGGATTCGAAGAATCTCTATAAGGATTCCAGATAAGCTCCGTGGATTAATCGAGGAATCTCTATGAGGATTCTAGATAAGCTTCGTGGATTCAGAGTAGTTATCTCTAAGGAATATGGTGATTGACCTCATCACAATCTTCCCTGTGTTAATTTGTTTGTGCAATTGTGATTACTTTACTTAATTCTGCTCTATATAATTGCTTAAGTGTGATAGAGAAGAATAATTTTACTTTGCATGGCGAAGATAGATTTATTATTATTTTTTCCTTCTAAGGGCATAAATTTAGCCTTTTATTGCTGAGAACGGAGAAGAAACTAAGAAAAGTGAGAGAGGCGGATTCCTTTTTCTACAAAAAATAATAATAATAATAAATAAAAATAAAAAATTGTTACGTGATGAGAAACTGGTAAGATGACCCACATGCCAACGTTGTGCAAGTTGGGCTATATGATTCATTGATGAGGTTTTCAACAACTGGACTTTTTCTTACTCTAAATATATTAGAAGAAATGTGATAGTAAACTATGCTATGCACCCACCACAACCCCAAAATCTGTGTATATGTTCATCAATTTAGACCACTTAAAATTATTCTTTTTCTTTTTCTTTTTCTTTTTTTCAAAAAAGGAGAAATTCGTATTGATAAGCGTTCTTTACATCGCTGGACCTAGCAGAGTAAAATTTCCTCTGACGACCAAATGGCACCAGTATTCAGTAAGATTACTTTTTGTAAGGGGACTTGAATTTCCGCCATCTAAAACGTGGGTTCGGCGCAATTCCATATTTTTTCTTTGTTTTAATTGTACGGTTGAGATTGGATGCTAGGAGGATGACCGAATGGTTTAGATTAATTAGGTTTTCAATGGTAATATGAAAGCCTTTCTTGTAGGGTTGAAAATTTAGTTTTTTGTCGCTGAGAATTGAGAAGAAACTAATGAGAGAGAGAGAGAGAGAGAGAGAGAGAGAGAGAGAGATGGATTCCTCTTTCTATATGGCTGATTTCATCACGTTTCACTTTGTTTAATGTAATATCTTTCTAATTATTTTCCCTGGTTGCATTTGGATTGGTTTGGTTGGTGTTTCTTGTGGTACTTAACCTTTTTTATTTAAGTGAAATAAGCTAGCGATCCCAAATGCCAATTCATTTGGTTCCGATGGCTATGATTCATTAAGGGCCACATTCCAGAAATGCCATCAGTATTCAGTAAGATTAATCGCTAAAGCTATAGAATTTAACGGGGCTTTTAAGAACAATTAAAAGCATTGGTGGACGATTGGACGGTTGGGATCTTCTGCTCCGTGAGATTTTGCACTGTGTCCAAATCAAGGCCCCCCCCCCCACGATTGGACGGTTGGGATCTTCTGCTCCGTGAGTTTTTAACCCACGCGCGCACACACCCACACCGTAGTGGGATTTCACCACCTACGGGCACTCGAACCCTCGACGAGGTGTTGAAACTCCCAAGAGTCTACCACCGGAGCAAGAGTAAGGACCAGGGCCATACTTTTCCTGACGTGGATGGAGCGACTTCATGTTGATTAGATCCATCTTGTACATGCAGACTGCCATGTGTTTATACTGGACTAAAAAATAAGGCCCATTCAGCATTCAGGTGGGCCACACCATGGAAATCAATTCAGCATTCAGCATTTGGATTGGTTAGGTTGGTGGTTCTTGTGGTACTTAACCTTATTTATTTTAAGTGAAATAAGCTAGCGACCCCAAATGCCAATTCATTTGGTGCCGATGGCTATGATTAAGGGCCACATTCCAGAAATGCCATCAGTATTCAGTAAGATTAATCGTTAAAGCTATAGAATTTTTAATGGGGCTTTTAAGAACAATTAAAAGCATTGGTAGACGATTGGACGGTTGGGATCTTCTGCTCCGTGAGATTTTGCACTGTGTCCAAATCAAGAGGTGCACATCTGACAAGCGGGCAATGGACGCTTGACTTTCGTACACAGATGCAGGCTTTCTTTTATTTATTTATTTATTTATTTATTTATTTAACACACGCACATACACTCACACCGTAGTAGGATTTCAACACCTATGGGCACTCGAACCCTTGACCAGGTGTTGAAACTCCCGACCGGATCAAGAGTAAGGAGCAGGGCCATACTTTTCCTGACGTGGATGGAGCGACTTCATGTTGATTAGATCCATCTTGTAGATTGGGCAGACTGCCATGTGTTTATACTGGGCTAAAAAATAAGGCCCATTCAGCATTCAGGTGGGCCACACCATGGAAATCAATTTTGATCGAAAGTCATATAAATTTTGTATGGGGTCCACCGTGGTGTGTACATGCAATCCAATCCACTCATCTGACGTCACACACCAGGGTAAATGGATTTGCCTAAGATCAGGAAATACCAAGACTCAAGTAGGCCACACAAGGTGAATATAGAGGTTTTAAGAAACACGGCTCCCAGTGGTGTGACCTACCAAGTCTTAGATTTGATTGATTTAGGGTCTACAGAGAAAATGATGCTCTACGCGTGCATTGTATATCATGCGCATTCACTCACTCGATGTGCACGTGGCGAGCATCTAACTCAATCAAAGCCATTTGCATTATGGCCCACGTATTGATTTAGAAATTATAGTGATTGGACGATCCCAACCATCTGAATAATAGGCATTTGCACACTTAGTTTCAACCACGATGTATAAGTACGCTATATCATTCTTTTCTAACACACATGCCAGGAAGGCATGTGCACGTGAGACATCTGATCCGTGGGTAATGTGGGTTCCTCAATAAAGATCATCGGGTGTTGAATAGGTGGGCCACTCATCTAATGGAACACGTGTATATGTTGAAGAGGACTCTTGGCAAGTTAATTATAATTATAACGTCTAATAAATTGCTTGATGAGAAGAATAAATTTAAATAAATTAAAAAAGAAAAAAAAAAAAAAAAAAAAGCTACATGTAATTACAGCACGGCTCATGGGCGGCACTATCAACTAATGGTGGAGATCGTTTCTAGGCCAATATCTTTTTCAAGTGGCTCTCGTGCATTTGAGAAGTCAACCGTCCACTTCGAGCAACTACCATCGACGGTCTGTCATGACTGCCTCACCTGTGCTTCTTGTTTAACTGGTGCTGCATTTTCCACAACCTTCACATTTTCTGTGATGGTCTGGCCCACCACAGTCTCCACCTTGGCTTCTTTTTCTATAGCTTCTCCTTCATCCTCTTTCAAGGAATCCATCAGTGCGTCCACCTTTTTCTCCACTTCTTCCGTCAAGTCATCTACCTGCACGCCCATTTACACCATGCGTCAAAAGATGATAAATAAACCAATATAATCCCCACACCCACGATGGGCCTCACATGTTTGCACTTCTGATGATCTGTACCGTTCATATGGTTGAATAGTCCCATCTCTCCCATTGTCGACCTTCAAGTTTACTGGCAAGAACTAAAAGGTTAACATCCATTCTCAACTGGGAAAGTTGGATGATTAGGATTGTCCCCCTTGTTTGAATTTTTGTGGGTACACCTTATTCGATAGGAACGAGCAGATGGGCGGTCTGGATCATCCAATCACATGGCCATGGGGTTCCCACCATCGAAGGAAGGCCACGGAGAACATGACAATTCAGCATTATCTTTGATATACACAGCTGTAATTCGTCATTACCTCTTTAAAAAAATATAAGAATTGATCTTGAAAACCGTTTTCAAATTACACCAAGCTTCGGTGTGAATCAATTTCATCAGCCCAATATTGATCGAACTGGAAACCACAATCCATTAGGCCAGACGAAGCCTGGCCATAGCGATTTCTGGTGCTGATCATTTCAATCTGGAGATCGGATGGTTATAAAGTCACCTCGCACCGAAACTCAGTGTAGCCGACTTACATGGAGTTCCTCAATTATAAGATAGAGATCAGACCTTATCGATGAATCCTAATGCCTGCTGGGCATCCTCCCTCAATTCTCTCGACGCATTCTCAACCCACAAGGCTGCATCCTTAAGCATCCCACCGTTGGAAAGATTATCAGCCATATCCGACGATGCCTTCTCTACTGCCTCAGCGACATCTTCCACAACCTCAACTACATCTTCAACTGCCTCAATTACATCGTCTACAACATCTACAGCCTCTTCTACCTTACCTAAACCATCCAAAGTCCAACACAAGAGTTAAATACTTAGCATCTTACAATAAAATCATCAAGGTGTGGATGCAATGCTTGCATGTGGCCCAAAAACAAAAAGAAGAAGATGTTGGTTGTAGATGCTTACTTCCTAATTTTTGTAAGAATCCACCTTTTAGCTTCCAAAGTGGTATGATTATTGTGAATATCGATCCCAAAACCCAACTTGCCCTGCATTTTCGGTGTATTTTAGCACAGAGGGAAAATAGATGAGAATTGAACTATCAACCCAAATATCATTAGATCATTACCAGTCTGGGAAGATGTGTGGAAGTTGTGGAGCTCCTGATAGAAGGTTATCGTCCCTGTATCAAAATCAAAATATTCAAATAAAGAGAGAGAGAGAGAGAGAGAGAGAGAGAGAGAGAGAGAGAGAGAGAGAGAGAGAGAGAGAGAGAGAGAGAGAGAGAGAGATCCAGTGATAATTACATTATTGCATGGAGTTCGCTTCGGATTCCATGGCGGATACGGCCAGTTTGAGCCCTTCGATTCGCCAAGGACAAATATCCATGCTTTAATTTGGAAATCTCTAGACTTGGAGAAGAATTATGGATGCTGGGATGTGATCGATGGCGAGGAAGATTGAGGCAATGGATGTTAGAACTGATGGTTGTTACCATAGACATGCTCATTAAATCTCTATGTTAACCCTTGAAACCGCTGAAAATTCAAATCACCTGAGATTTCAAATCAACACAAATCACTTTTAATGGAAATGAAACTCTGGTATATGAATGTTTGGCTACTACATAGATGAGCTTTATATAGAGAGCTATAATAGATAACGTGTTCATATCATTCTTGTTCAAAGGAAGAGACCATTTGTATCTTGGAAACTTCCGTGATAACCTAAAGCGTTGAAAAGTCAGCTTGTAAGCTCCATGGAGGTTGGCTACACGCAACTTGCACGCAGCACGTGCCAGCTTTGCAAGTGTATCAGAAGTATGGGCGCGTCTGAATACACTCCGTAGATGAACGTACGCAGAAATCAGACAGCTTTCTAATCAGATGGCCCATATGGACCCTTGGATAGTTTTTCCAAGCCATCCATTCTTTCCGTACAGGTGTAGCCCGAAAGGTGAGTAGACCAGCCTGATTTTTACATATACTCATCTCCAAATCTCTGCCTATCTTCGATACTGTTTGGATGTCGCACACCCTCCCAGATTGGCATGTGCTCTGTGCGTGTAAAAGAACGTGTCGCACTAGAAAATCTGGGCTGCATGAATTTCATTCCAGGAATTTCAGCACAAGGAAATGCACGCGTGATAGGAAGCTTTCATGGAGATTTGCTCGAGTGCATTTCGATGTATTAAAATTAAATACATGGAAACACTTGTAATTGGGTTTGGGCCGTATTGAATGACAAAACCGTTTATTTGATAGAGCTCCCTTTAGATGGGAATACGAATAAATGTTACGGCTATGTACAGCGTAAAAGAGCCCAAGTATCAAATTGTTGAAATAATCCAATTGATAACTTTTATTTGTTGTCCTCCACTGTACAAAGTAAGATTTATCATATAAACGGTTTGGATCATTTTGTAAGATGGCCCAGATTCAGAGACTAAAGCCTCGACCTACCCTATTGCACTACATCCGGGTGTATTCCATCAAAAGTCTTGAGTCATGTCCCTTTCTCATTTGGTCTGGGAGTAGTTAATAAACATTATGACTTGAAAAATAAAGGTTACAAAATGCCCCCTAATAGCAACCATTTTCAAATGGAGAATTCTTGTATACCTGGGTTGGAGACACACGTTGTCATTCTCTCTAATGCGTGGAAAAAGGCTAAATATGCATAAAATCCGCTCCATCCATCACGTGCATCACCCCTCTTCATGTACTTCATCCCAAAAATTCAGGTCGATTCAACCATCAGGTGGGCCCCCATAAAATCATGCATAAAAACTTTAAATTCAAATGTGGTGGCCCACCTGAGTTTTGAAATATTGCGATTATGAGTTATGTTTCGTCTCGTTGAGGCATATCAGATGTATGGATTGGATGGAATATAAACACAACAGTGGGCCCTACGCAAAACTAACGGTGGTAGTCCGATCCCAACTTTTTCCCGGGTGCGGCCTACCTGGTTATGGATGGTCATGATTTCTGGGCTGCAAGGCGTACATAAAGCAGCATAAACGGGTGGATGGATCTCGTGAAAAATCCGCCGACGTGTATATTGGTGCGCGAGGTACCTGGCGCTGGTTACGCCAGCGCGGCCATTTTCCTTTGAATAGTTTGCACGGCTCACGTGTTGAATGTTAGGAAAGTGGAGGTTACTTTCTTAGGTGATAAGTTTTAGAAAAAAAAAAAAAATCAAGATAGTGATTGTTAGATCAGTTTGAACTTGGCCCACACCGGTTGACCAGAGTATGAGAGCCCTCTAATGCGAGATGGATGGGTAAATTCCCACCCTTTTCACGTGTTTCGCTTATGGCTACAGTGCAGTGCCTGGTTCTTACTTTTAGATCAGACCCACCCATTAGGTAGTGTTGACAGCGAACAGGGGCGGCTCAACATTCTTGGGGGCCTTAGGCAACAAGTCACAAAGATAAGGCTTTTTAGTTTTTTTTTAAAATAATAATAATAATAAATTTAAAATTAAACCATAAATTTGCTTCTTGACTTTTTAGATGCAAAATTACTAATTAAACTTTCATATTCAAGTTTACCCAATAAATCAATTTCGATGGATAAAATTGCTAAACCGTTCATAAGGTGAATCCTAGATGGATGAAAGGAAAACATAAATATCAGCTTATCCAAAATTTCTGCCGCCTGAGAAAAGTTTTTAACGGTGAGCATTCAATATCCACTTTTCTTCCGCGCTTGTGGTCCACTTGAGCTTTGGTTCTTTTTTTCTAATATTCTAAAATGGGATGAAGAAATGGATCAACGGAATAGATATAACACATATAATAATGTGGACCCCATAGAGCTCAGGGCTACAGGAATCCCTAAAGTGGCCTGTCCGCAATCCGCGTCTATTGCGAGAATAATGAATTTAGAATTGTATAGTACTCTAGCATTGTTATAGTTAATAAATAGTCACTCCTAGATTAATATAGCATATTTTGACTCCATCCAAACAGTCTAAATTAGGTGATCCATTCTAGATAGGCTAAATTACAAAAAATCCATTGATTTAACTATTCTATCTTCCAATTAGTGGGAATTTGTACGTTGAATTCAAATAATTTGTTTAGTATACAAGAATCAACTAGTTAGGAGATCCAGCCATTGTGTGTTTTTGTTTTTGTTTTTCATGAACCATCTAAATTGGGACCCACTTTTATATCTGTTTAATTTAATTTAAGAATGTTCAAAGGTTGCAATTTCTCAATGCATGTGTATAGATTACCAAACGCTATCAGAGTATTAAAAGCCTATTCCTATACTCCTGGGCCTTCATAATTAGGGGGCCTTAGGCGATTGCCTCACCTGCCTACCCCTTAGAGCCGTCCCTGACAGCGAACATGCCATAAACCAAAATTCAGGGTAGTGTACTCATCAAGAGAGCCTTACATGCCCATTGAATACGGACTGTTAACTCTTTCTGCTTAGTACCCCTTTTTTTTTTTCCTACAATTGCTATCTGCCCGATGCAGATAAGGTCTTTTTTTTTTTTTTTTTGGTAAAGGGTGTGTTCACAGTAATCAGTACCTGATTAATGGCCTGGATTTCTGACACATGCCATCCACTGATGTGAATTACGACCCCTGCAGTACTTTGCATTGTTTCGAAATCGCCGTCTCACCTTTTTAGCATGCTCGGAGAGTACCTTGGGAAGCATCCAAGGTACTCTCCGAGTATTAAAAGCCTATTCCTATAATCCTGGGCCTTCATAATTAGGGGGCCTTAGGCGATCGCTCACCCATCTACTCCCTAGAGCCGTCCCCGATCATGCATAAACCAAAATTCAGGGTAGTGTACTCATCAAGAGAGCCTCACATGCCCATTGAATATGGACTGTTAACTCTTTCTGCTTAGTACCCCTTTTTTTTTTTTTTTTTCCTACAATTGCTATCTGCCCGATGCAGATAAGGTCTTTTTTTTTTTTTTTTTTTGGTAAAGGGCATGTTTACAAGGATACTGATTAATGGCCCGGATTTCTCCGACACATGCCATCCAACGATGTGAATTACGACCCTGCAGGACTTTGCATTGTTTCGAAATCGCCGTCTCACCTTTTTAGCATGCTCGCAGAGTACCTTGGGAAGCATCCAAGGTACTCTCCGAGTATTAAAAGCCTATTCATATAATCCTGGGCCTTCATAATTAGGGGGCCTTAGGCGATTGCCTCACCTGCCTACCCCTTAGAGCCGTCCCTGACAGCGAACATGCCATAAACCAAAATTCAGGGTAGTGTACTCATCAAGAGAGCCTCACATGCCCATTGAATATGGACTGTTAACTCTTTCTGCTTAGTACCCTTTTTTTTTTTTCCTACAATTGCTATCTGCTCGATGCAGATAAGGTCTTCTTTTTTGTTTTGGTAAAGGGCGTGTTCACAGTAATCAGTACTTGATTAATGGCCTGGATTTCTGACACATGCCATCCAACGATGTGAATTACGACCCCTGCGGTACTTTGCATTGTTTCGAAATCGCCGTCTTACCTTTTTAGCATGCTCGGAGAGTACCTTGGGAAGCATCCAAGGTGGCGACGTATCCCCCGTCCAGACGGTAATCCATCGGCAGGGATCTGTAGGGCCACTGTGATGTAAGTGTTCTATCCACTCCCTTCATCGCTTTTCTCAGATCATTTTAAGTATGATCCGAAAAATGAATCATGTCCAAACATCCAGTGGACCACACCAAAGGAAGCTAAAGTAATAATGACACCCACGGTTGGAACCTTTCTAAGGGCCACCGTGATGTTTTTTTACCATCCAAACTGAAAAAACAAACATCAGCTTGATCCGAAACTTCTCCAGCTCCCAAGAATTTTTTAATGCCCACAAAGCTCCGGTGGTAGACTCTCAGTAGTTTCAACACTCGGTCAAGAGTTCGAGTATCCATTTGTGGTGAAATTCCACGAGAGTGAGTCTGTGGGGGTGTGTAAAAAAGAAGAAAAAGACGCAATGAGGGGTTAAGACGCAATCCGCATCCCGTTTAAAATCGACACTCTGGCAATACAAGCACGTGATCGCCTGAGCGGCCATATAAATATAATAATCCAAGAGGCATGAGTCAAATATAATTACTTTATCGTACCGAGCGTCTTCTTCCATCTTCGGTCAGGATTCCCCTTCCCAATTTTTTTCGGAAACGGATTGGCTACTCCCCCTGACACCAGCCAATGGCTGATGATCGGTGCTCTGTGGGCCCCAACATGATGTATGTGTTTCATCCATGCCGTCCATCTATTTTTACAGATAATTTTACAGAATGAGACCAAAAACGAGGTATATCAAAGTCTTAAGTGCACCACATTACAGGAAACAGTGTTGAATGAGCGTGGACCATTAAAAAACATTTTGGGGCCATAAAAGTTTTGGATCAAGCTGATTTTTGTTTTTTCCCTTCAAATAGGCCTGTATGACCTAATCAACATATTGGATGTCAAATCCAACAGAGGACGATTTTGATGGTGGATATCCAATCACTATTGTTTTCATATGGTGTGGTCCACTTGAGATTTATATATGTCTCATTTTTTGGATCAAGACATAAAATGATCTGTAAAAATGGATGAACAGAATGGATGAAAAATATACATCATTATGTGCCCCACAGAGCACCGACCACCAGCCACGGGGCTGGTGTCAGGGGGAGTAGCCAATCCGTTCCCATTTTTTTCTTGGGATACAGTAGCATAAGTTATGATACGCGACCAGTGTTTTATATTTGTAGAATATCCAACCCATAGATGGGGTTACGGCCTGACGATTTCCTGTTATAAAATTCAAGCTAATCTACTCATCGGTTAAGACCCAACATAAAAATGAAGAAAAACAAATGGATTTTTCCAATAAGCTGCTTTGTTTTGGGCAATGGATCGGAAAACCATTAATTTATATATATATATATATATATATATATATATATATATATATATATATATATATATCCTTTTCTTTGCGCCAATAGCCCCAAAATCGCTCGTCGTGAGTCTGCTGTATACTTACCATGAAACTTTTCTTTTAACTTAATCTATCATTTTCACCGTCTCATTTTTGGTGTAGGGCCCAAGATTCAGCGGATCAGGTGTACATGTGTGGGTCCCATGAAAGGAAAAAGTCACTGCTTATTACCATTGAAACTATCAATTATCCAATTTTAATGCTTTTAGGCCATTCAAACCTTTCAAATGGCATTCCCAACCATTTATAATGCCATTCCCAGTTTTGAACGTAACCACCAATTTTAAGCAAAAAATTTTGGCACCGTAAAGGCTTGAAGAGAGGCCTAGGTTCAATCTAGGCTATTATATCTTTTTCAAAGAATATGATGATAAATCTGGACCATCCACCGTTGCAAAATCCAAACAAATTCAATGTAAAGGTGGGTCCCACTAGGTGGCTTACGTACTCTCGGACTCTCACCCGAGAGACACATCTACACACGCCGTAGTGAGATTTCACCACCGATGGGTATTGAACCTGAGATTTCATCACCTGTGGGTATCGAACCCAAGACCTTATGTCCAAGCTCCTTGGAGTCCACCACTGAGGTAAGGACTCGAGCCCATTTAGTCATGCAAACATGATTCTGTTGGACTGCACTTTCCTAATGCTTATCACAAATCCTATACTATCTTATTTAGGGCGTGAGCACAAAATCGAGGCTAATCCAAGTAGGTATGTGGCTTATCACTGTTGAAACTATCAATAGTCTACTTTTGATATTTTTGGGCAATTCAAACCATTGAAATTGCATTCTCAACCATTCAGAATGTTATTCCCAGTGGACTAAACATAATCACCGATTTTTGTTCTTGATCTTGAAAGTCTATACACTGTTAAATCTGTAGAATGGGGACTCACGCGAGCTGTGGATGACTCGTGTTATTGAACTGGATACGGCGCTACCTATTCCGAACTGACTCGGACTGGTCGCAACAAATTCCTGTGAGTCTTAAAACCACTGTATTGTCATCCTTGCTGAAATTGCATGCAACCACATGTGGAGTTGCATTTTCCAAACTGCCCGCAAATAGTACCTTAATTACGCGTGTGAGATGGGTATGTTTGGTATTTAAGCTCATTAGGGCTCGTTTCATTTCAATAGTTGCACGTGTAACATATGTGTCATTATATTAGTATTCTACTGGGCACATGGCCCACTAATGATGATCAAATACCGTCCAAACATTGTCTATGTAAATCAGTACTGTCCAAATATTGTCCAATACCATCCAAACATTGTCTATGTTAATCAATGACTAAAAATTGTTGGTTAGTCACTCTGACACAATCTTGTGCTTGTGGCCCATCCGAACCTTGGAATTTCATCATTTTTGGCTAAAGCATATATTTCAGCGGGCTTATCACAACCATTGTGTCAAAATTTATTATATATCTCATTAATTACAGATATTAAATCTGATTTAGTAATTAAATTCAAACCCCATAGATATACCATACAGAGCTACATTTGGATTAAAGTTGATTCACAATCCAGAGAGTCAAACACAGCCGGAGGATTTCAAATCCAGGGGGTTTCAAACTCTGGGGCTCCGAATCCCAGGGGTTCTAAATCCATGCTCCCAAACAGGCCCTTAGCCTTACAAAAGACTGCATTTAGATCTAATGTTAGTAGTCAGTATCAAGTACAATGGAGTGGGTGCCATTTGATGTTTGCTGCAATAAATTTTGTATCTGGCTGGTTTTTCGAATCATGATCTAACATGAGTTTTCAAAACTGATTATCAGAGTCGATACACATAGACATCATGGTGGGGTCCACACCTGGTAGTTAGAGTTGATTTCACACCCTTGGTGGTTATAGTGAATTTAATAAGAGTTTTTTCCTACTGTATACCTCACTTTTAAGCCACCCACACTTGTGGTTTCCTTCGAATTTATTATACCAAATAAATCCCCTGCTTTATGGGTGTATTTTTATTGGACCAAAATCCCCTGCTTAATTGGAAATGTGATTCGTAAAAGTTGCTGGTCATTATGGCTACGGATAATAACCATAGTCATTGGAAGGCACCAAAGGTAAGATTAAAACTTAAGTTGCTAATTGGAATGAGTTTTTCGGCATATATTATATATGATTTTGAAGTAGGAAAAGCTAATTTAGCTAATCAACTTAACAGATTTGCGAGATTCCATCACATCAATGGCTGAAAGCTCACTTTATTTTCGTTTACTTCATGGTGAAGATCACGTCCAATGAATAGATCGGATGGAATATAAACACCACGTGTTTCATTTATGGCTACAGTGCAGGGCCTGGTTCGTACTTTTTAGATGGCAACTTAGATTCAGATCAGACCCACTCATTAGGTAGTGTTGACAGCGAACATGCCATAAACCAAAAATCAGGGTAGTACACTCATCAAGTGAGCCTCACATACCCATTGAATCTGGACTGTTAACTCTTTCAGCTTAGTACCCATTTTTTTCGTACGATTGCGATCTGCCTGATGCAGATAAGCTTCTTTTTTTTTTCTTTTTTTTTTGGTAAAGGGCGTGTTCACAGTAATCAGTACCTGATGAATGGCCTGGATTTCTGACACATGCCATCCAACGGTGTGAATTACGACCCCTGAGGTACTTTGCATTGTTTCGAAATGGTCGTCTCATGCTCGGAAGCATCCAAGGTGGCGACGTATCAAATGGACGCTCTGGCTATACAAGCACGTGATCGCCTGAGCTGCCATAGAATAATTCAAGTTGCATCGATCAATTACAACTTTATCTTTTCCGAGCATCTTCTTCATTCTACGGTCAGGATTCCCTTTCCCAATTTTTTAATTTTTTTCATGGGATACAGTGGCATGAGTTATGATACGTGACCGGTATTTTATATTTGTAGAATATTCAACCCGTGAAAAACATGGGGCTAAGGCCTGACGAGTGCCTGGTATGAAATCTAAGCCAATCCGCTCATCTATGACGCGGATTTCCTGTTAAAGCTTTTCCCAGAAGTTTATGCGCAAGGAACCTAGGTGGGGCCACATGATGTTTATTAGAAATCCACTCCGTTCATATGTTTTGTGAGCTCATTTTAGGTTATGACGTTAAAAATGAGTCGGATCCAATACTCAAGTAAGCCCAAAACGTGAGGATTGAACGTCCACATTTGAAATATTCATGGGGCCACAGAAGTTTTGAATCAGGCTAATATTTGTGTTCTCAGTTCATCCCAGCAAGAATGACGTTATGAACAGCATGGATGGAAAGTAAACATCACTGTCGACCCCCCGGAAGGTTTTGACGGTAAGAATTTTCTTACCCATCTTTTCCTTTAGTGCGGCACACTTGAGTCTTGGATTTGCTTACTTTTGGTCTCAAGTCTTAAAAGTCTTTAAATGAGCTTTAAAAAAATGGATGGACGGGTCGATTTTTAACAAATATCATGGTGAGCCCCACTTAGGTTTAAAGTCCAGTAACTTAGGACCTGTTTGGACAGATGGAATCGACTGGATTACAAGGGATAGATTCGTAATATCCTGGGAGTACGATTTTTGGGTGTGTTTGGGAGGTATATATCCAACAGACCCATGAGATTTTGGTGGGATTTGGCTGCTAAGTGAGGGATTGCAAAATCCCTCTTGGAGACGACGCTTGGGACGCTTCCAACATTGGGCCAATCCCATGACTCTTCCTCCATTCGGTCGTATAGATCGATGGGGTGGGAGGTTTTATGTCGACATGGTCAATCGAGATGGCGGAAGTGGAAATCGTGGCGTGAACTGGGTGTTTACTTAAAGGGTGGTTTGGAAAGTAGGTGGTTCTCTTTGTCCCTGTGACGGTCGATTTTAGGTGAGCAACGACATTTACATCAAACCCATTTCGGCCGAGGTATGTCTTGAAACATGGGTATGACAGAACGGAATCGGACCACTGTGTGTTCACACGCAAGTTCTCAGATGGTGACCTGGAAGAAGAGATCTACATGCACCAACCAGAGGGGTTCGAAGTCAAGGACATAGAGCATATGGTATGTAGGCTGAGGAAGAGCTTGTATGGGCTTAAACAAGCTCCACGGCAATGGTATAAGAAGTTTGACTCGTTTATATTGAAACATCGGGGTTCACGTTCATGTTCGCAGGGGGAGCGATTTCCTGGCAGAGCAAGCTACAGAAGGTCGTAGCATTGTCGACGACAGAGGCCGAGTACATTGCAGTTACAGAGGCATGTAAAGAGATGCTTTGGATGAAGATCAGGTTTCTACAGGAACTTAGCCTGAAGTAAGAGAAGCACGTGGTCTATTGTAATAGTCAAAGTGCTATACACTTGAGTAAGAATCCAAGTCAGCATTCCAAGTCGAAACACATAGAGATTCGGTATCATTGGATCAGGAATACTTTAGAACAGAAGGTGTTACAGCTTGAGAAGGTCAACACGAACGATAATGGATCAGACATGATGACCAAGGCTTTGCTCAAGGGCAAGTTTGAGGTTTATAGAAACCTGGCTGGCTTGAAGAAGGTGAATCTCCCCTGGGATAAAAAGGGGAAGATTTGACGGGATTTTTTGTCCCATGCTCGACTGGTCGTGAACCTCGCTCGACCGGTCAAAGGCTGGTGGTCGACCAGTCGTGGAGTCGAGTCGTGGCATAACTCAAAGTCCAGCGACTATGGACTATTTTTCTCCGAGGTGCTCGACCAGTCGAAGGAGGTTCTCGACCGGTCGTGGGTGGCTCTCGACCGGTCGAAGGTTTGTCACGACCAGTCGTAGTTACGCAGATTCGTTCCGTGATTTTGCGCGAATTTCATGTTTCAAGTCCTTTCGCAACTGGGATGCGAAAATGAGTTTCCTAAAACCTTAAATAGGAGGTACCTAGGGCTTTCTAGGTACGACAAGAGGGTTTCCTAAAGCTTTATAAGAGATTTGCTAAAGGGTCTAGGGCTATCAAAGGTGAGAGAGAGAGGAAGCTTATAAAATGGAGATTATGCTTGTGGAGGTTATCTACTGTGCAATCTATATCTCAGCACTTCTATGTCCTCATAATCGGTGAGACTCTCTGTTTTCTTTGTTTCTCTTATTGTTTATTGTTTGCATGAGTTGTATATGGGGTGTGATTGATTCTATGAGAGGTGTGATTGATTCTATAATTAGTCCTTGTAAATATAAGAATATTTAGTTTCCTTTAGAATAAGTTTTTTTTCTTTTATATGAGATGTAATTGTACTTATGTATAGCACCTGATTGGGAGAAGATAATTTAATTCAAATTATTCATAGAAACCATAATCTGACATGGTATTAAAGCAGGTTCGATCCTAAGGAGCTCGTATTCCGGTCGCGTCGTTGGCCACTCCAAGGACGTTGTATCCGTTGCTTTATCCATCAACAAGACGATCAAGCTCTCCTTACTCTTTATGCCGATCATCTTCTTCATCCGACGGTCCTCGACGAAGGCTGTGACAACGGGAACGTACGACACCGGAGTCACCACCGTAAATCTGTTGTGAGTGCGATGGCAATCACCACAGGCGCAGTAATTGAACCAGCTCCAACACCAGCACCACAGATTATTGTCCACCAAGATAATTTTGTGTTTCCTACTGGCATCACACTAGATGAGACCAATTACTCATTATGGTCTCAACCCATGAAAATGCGTATTGGTGCTCGTAACAAAGCAGGATATCTCACCGGAGAAGCGAAAAAACCTGTCAGGATATCTCACCGGAGAAGCGAAAAAACCTGTACCCAGAGATCCCAATCTTGGAACATGGATTACCGAAAATCACAAAGTGAAGAGTTGGCTTATTAATTCAATGAGTCCGTCGCTGATGCAGCGATTTATTCATCTCCCCACAGCCAAGGAGATATGGGAGGCCGTATCGAAAACCTTCTATGATGGATCAGATGAAACCTGTATCTTTGAATTAAATCAGAGATCCTTTTCTACCACGCAAAATGGTTGACCATTATCAACGTACTATAATGAACTTGTTGCTATTTTTCAGGAAATCGATCACAGGACTATTTCTCGGGAAGGAACAGTTGAAGGGGTGGTCCAGTTGCATTTCGCGATGGCTAGGCTTCGAGTTCATATTTTTTTAAGTGGACTCGACTCCAAATTTGATCAGGTTCGTGGAGAAATCTTACGAAAAGATCCAAAACTCGATTTAGAGAGCTCGTATGCATATGTTAGGAGAGAATATCAACAGAGACAGACAATGGGAGGCTCTCATCCAATCTCTGAGCGTTCGGCTATGCTGGCTAACCAAACTCGACAAAGATCGTCGTCTGGCTCATTAAAAAACCGAAACAATCAATCAACTGGAAAGTCTAGTGGCCTGGTATGTACTCATTGTGGTGAAATAGGTCATTCAAAACAGCGATGTTATGAAGTCATTGGCTATCCTGAGTGGTGGGACTTCACGAAGAAACCTCGAAAGAAGATTGTAGGGAAAGCTATGGTGACATCTATGGAAGAAGACCAATCGTAGCCTACAACAAACGTTGTCCATCCAGGTATTGTTGGTAAGACATCTGTATTCTTTGCAACTGCTAAGAACAGTACTTGGATTATTGATACAGGTGCATCCGATCATATGACAAGGGACTCCGGTCAGTTGCATTCCGTTCTCCCTTCTTCTCAATCATGTATCTCCACAGCTAATGGGTAGTACCTCTCCTATTACTGGAGAGGGATCTGTCATCTTATCCAATACTTTCACATTAAATACTGTCCTTGTTGTTCCATCCCTTGAGTATAATCTTTTGTCTGTTAGCCAAATTACCTCCACTCTTGCTTGCACCGTGACCTTTTGGCCCTCATTTTGTGTTTTTCAGGACATCCTAATTCGGAAGATTCTTGGTTATGGTGTTAGACGGGGCAAACTCTACTACTTGGATTTGACAAAAAATGGGGGACCAAAATTCAGTCAAGCAAATCAAACTAGTAGCGAAGACAAATCTTGAGCAACTATATGGTTATGGCACCGGAGATTAGGACATATGTCCTTTGGTTATCTTAGAAAATTACACCCACATCTTTTTTAAGCTTTGAATGATTTGGATTTTCATTGTGACATTTGTGAATTGGCTAAGAGTCATCGTATTTCTTATATTACCAAGTTTGAATAAAAGTTTAGAACCTTTTGTAGTTATTCACTCTGATGTTTGGGGTCCTGCAAAAATCCCTTCTATTTCAAAAGCTCACTACTTTGTTACATTTATTGATGAATGCACTAGAATGACTTGGGTGTCTCTGCTTAACAAAAAGAGTGATGTATGTACAACATTTCAGGAATTTCATAATATGGTGGGCACCCAATACCAAAAACGGATATTTTGCAATCCGACAATGGTACTGAGTATATAAATACATCCTTCGGTGAGCTTCTGAGCCAACATGGGATTCGTCATCAGACTTCTTGCACCTATACTCCACAGCAAAATGGATTGGCAGAGAGGAAGAATAGACAACTATTGGAGGTGGTTCGTGCCTCTCTCTTTGGCATGAACATGCCTCAGTTCTATTGGGGAGAGGCTGTAAAATCCGCTACTTACCTCATTAATCGAACACCTTCTCGAGTCATAGATTTTCAAACTCCCCAACAAAAGATGCAATCCTTACTTTCAGTTCCTCATCTCCCAAATCTTGAACCACAAGTCTTTGGTTGTACGGTATATGTTCATATCTCCAAAAGTTTGCGAAATAAACTTGATCCATGTGCAAAACGGTGTGTCTTTGTTGGCTATTCTGAGTTTCAGAAAGGATACAGGTGTTATGACCCTCAAACTCAAAAATTACATGTGACTTTGGATGCTTCTTTTCATGAAGTAGAACCTTATTACACAGGGGAAGTCTCCAGCCCTTCTCTTCAGGGGGAGAGTTATAGTGAAGAGAATGTGGAAGTTGGCGGAGGAGATGAGTTTATGGAGTTAGAAAAAGTGAATGAAATTTTTGAGAAAAGTGTTCATCAAAGCTATGATAGTATTCCTGAAGTTGAGAGTGAGTTGATAGTTCTTCCCCAAAATAATTTAGGTACTCCCGATATGTCAGAATCACCGATGCCCTCAGAGTTACCCATGTCCACATCATTAACTGAAGAATCAACCCAGAATGTTCTTCCTCAGGTAATTTTGAATCCTATATTTGATGAGTTTAATGAAACATATGTTCCTACAGAAGATATAGCTCCTAAATATCCACAAAGATCAACTAAGAGAGTTCCAAAGAAACAATATGAACCTGATCCTAAAGCCAAGACCAAATACCCAATTAGTAACCATGTGTCCTCCCATAAATTGTTTACATCATATGCATTTACTGTTAATCAATTATCCACTGTATCTATTCCTAGTAGTGTGCAGGATGCATCGACTGATCCGAAATGGACAAAGGTAATGAACGAAGAGATGAAAGCTCTACAAAAGAATGCGACTTGGGAACTTGTTCCGTTACCCAAAGGAAAGAAGACAATTGGATGTAGATGGGTGTTCATGGTGAAACTCAAAGTAGATGGCAGTATTGATAGATATAAAGCAAGGTTAGTTGCAAAGGGGTATACGCAAAGGTATGGGGTGGATTATCAAGAGACTTTTGCACCGGTGGCCAAGATCAATACAATTCGCATTCTCATATCTATAGCGGTAAATCAGGATTGGTCCTTGCAACAATTTGATGTCAAAAATGTTTTCCTCAATGGAGATTTAGAGGAAGAGGTCTACATGGAGTTGCCACTCGGAGTCAAACGTAGTTCCTCATGTAGAAGTGAAGTTTGTAAATTGAAGAAGTCATTGTACGGGCTGAAACAGTCACTTAGAGCTTGGTTTGGGAGGTTCTCTTCTACAATGAAGGCATTCGGTTATAAACAAAGTAATTCAGACCATACTTTGTTTATAAAACACAAAGAAGGAAATGTAACAGTTTTAATCGTGTATGTCGATGATATGGTCTTAACAGGAAATGACCCATGTGAAATGAAAGCATTATGGGAGTATTTGGCTGCTAAATTCGAAATGAAGGATCTTAGGCAACTTAAATATTTCTTGGGGATTGAGGTTGCAAGATCGAAACACGGGATTTTCCTTTTACAATGGAAATATGTGCTAGATCTTTTAACCGAAACTAGAATGCTTGCTTGCAAACGAGCAGAAACGCCCATAGAAATGAATCATAAACTCAGAGTTTTTCCAGATCAAGCTCTAACAGACAAGGGTCGTTATCAGCGGTTGGTTGGGAGATTAATCTATTTGTCTCACACGAGGCCGAATATAGCTTATGCAGTGAGCGTCATAAGCCAGTTCATGCATGCACCAAGTGAAGAGTATATGAATGCGGTATATCGAATCTTAAGATATTTTAAGAGTACACCAGGCAAAGGTTTGTTGTTCTCCAAAAGCAGTGTCTCTAACATTGAAGGATACACGGATTCTGATTGGGTAGGTGATCAAACCAACAGAAGGTCCACATCTGGCTATTTTACCTTTGTGGAAGGTAATCTTGTCACTTGGAGAAGCAAGAAGCAGAAGGTTGTGGCAAGATCAAGTGCAGAAGCTGAATTCTGAGGTATGGCTCATGGTGTATGTGAATTGTTGTGGCTTAAAAGTGTACTAAAAGATTTGGGAATTGAATATGCAAAACCTATGAATCTTCATTGTGATAATAAGGCAGCCATTGAGATTTCACAGAATCCTGTACAGCATGACCGCACCAAACATGTTGAAGTTGATCGTCATTTCATCAGTGAGAAACTCGATCAAAAGATTATACAGTTTCCATTTGTTTAGTCCGAAAGCCAGTTAGCGGATATACTCACAAAAGCAGTTTCTAGAAAGGTGTTCCATGGTATAATTGACAAGCTGGGTATGATAGATATCTATGCTCCAACTTGAGGGGGAGTATTTGCATGAGTTGTATATGGGGTGTGATTGATTCTATGAGAGGTGTGATTGATTCTTTGGGATGTGATTGATTCTATAAGGTGTGATTGATTCTATGAGAGGTGTGATTGATTCTATAATTAGTCCTTATAAATATAAGAATATTTAGTTTCCTTCAGAATAAGATTTTTTTTTCTTTTATATGAGATGTAATTGTATCTATGTATAGCACCCGATTGGGAGAAGATAATTCAATTCAAATTATTCATAGAAACCATAATCTGACATCTATCCACTCCTGCATGAGTGAAGAAGTTTGTAACGTTCTACTTCATAGTGGATTGTTGATCTGGACGAGGTCCCGTGGTTTTTACCTCTTTGAGGGTTTTCCACATAAAAATCTCTTGTGTGGTGTGTGATTGATGCATTGATTATTTTTATTACTTTATTATCCATAATTCTGGTTTGTTCTGGAGGGCTAGATCCTAAAGTTTTGTGTAAGGCCCCCAACAAAGTGTTATCTGAGCTAAGTTCATTGAACGAGTAAGATCGGTTTTGAATTATGGAAGGTGACTCATCAAGGATGATCAGTCTTAATGGTTCTAACTAGACCATATAGAAGGCTAAGATGGAGGACTTGCTTTATTGCAAGGACCTATATTCTCCAATTTTAGGCATATCAGCAAAATCCAAGGATATGACTAATGATGATTGGAAGAAGATGGACCGGAAGGTGGTGGGGTTTGTTAGACAATGGTTGGATGATTCAGTGTTCCACCACGTGTCTATGGAAACCTCAGCCGCTAGCCTATGGCTGAAATTACAAGGGTTGTATGAGAGGAAGACAGTCGGTAATAAAATTTTTCTGATAAGGCGACTTGTGAATCTCAAGTTCAAGGATGGTGGTTCTGTGGCCAAGCACATGAATGATGTCAGCAATATAGTGAACCAACTCTCCTCTATGAAGATGGTTTTGGATGATGAATTGCAGGCTTTACTTTTGCTTAGTTCATTGCCTGACAATTGGGAGACATTGGTGGAGTCTCTAAGTAACTCCGCACCAGACGGAAAGATATTCATGAAACAGGTAACTAGCTGTCTCTTCAATGAAGAGACAAAGAGGAAGTCTCAGGAGTCTACTCAGCAAGACGCCCTTGTGACATAGGAACGGGGGAGAGGAAAGAACAGGAAGGGCGGGAAGGCCCGAGATAAATCAAGAGGCAAGTTTAGTAGCAAAAAGGATGTTGATTGTTAGAATCGTGGCAAGAATGGCTACTACAAACATGAATGTCATGGTAAGAAGAACAACAAGAAAGGAAAAATGGAAGGAAGATGAATCAGAATCCACTGCGGTCGCTTCAGATGACGATGTTATAGTTATTCTTTTTACAGATCATGATGTATGTCTCATGACTATGAGTCAGGACACCGACTGGGTGATAAACTCGGGAGCTTCTTTTCATGCGACTCTATGCAGGGACTTCTTCATAAACTACAAGTCAGGTGACTATGGGACTGTGAAGATGGGAAATTCTGGCGTGTCAAAAATCATGGGAGTCGGTGATAGTTGCGTGAAGACCGATGCGGGCTGCACATTGGTTCTTAGGGATGTGAGGCATATCCTAGACCTTTGCCTCAACTTAATGTCGATGGAAAGGTTGGATGATGATAGCTATGAAAGCCGGTTTGCTGGTGGGCGATGGAAGCTCATCAAGGGTGATGTTCATCGTCTGGCACACATCTCCTCAAAATTTGATCTGGGCAATATTTAAACAAGTATGGATCATCCCAGAAGAATTTGCGCACCTCCACTTCTTATCTTGTGTCGGTATAGAACCTGTAGTAAGATAATTAGCAATATCAGCGAACCAAGGTGAATGGGAGATTCTGAACAGTTGTTCATCAGGGAACATGTCATTGATATGGGTCGCCTCAAGGGAATCAGAGGTATTAAGGCGAGAAAGGTGATCGGCCACTACATTCTCTACTCCCTTTTTATCTTTAATTTTCAAATCAAATTCTAGTAACCATCGTATCAAGCGGGGCTTAGATCATTCTTAGAAAGGAGATACTTCATGATGATCTTATAGATAATGATCTAATCCGATCGTAGGACCTAAATTTATCTAAGGCGAACACCACGGCTAAGAGTTCCTTCTCCGTAGATCGAGTAGTTCAATTGAGCAGATTTAAAGTCCTACTCGCGTAATGGATGACGTAGGGCCTCTTATCTTTCTCTCGGCCTAGAACCGCTCCAAGAGCATAATCGAAGCGTCGCACATAAGCTCAAAAGGAAGGCTCCACGGTGGCCGCATGATGGGTGCGGTGGTCAACATGCCTTTAAGCTTGGTGAAAGCTTCCGGCATACTACTCGTATGGAACATCCTTTTGAAGAAGATTACATAAAGGACGAGAAAGTCCTTTATGAATCGCTTTCCTCGCGTGTCCTAAGAAGGATCGCACGTCAATGTTCTTCAAGGTAGGTTAAAGATAAGATCGATTTTTACCTTATCTACCTCAATATAGATGATATGTCCAAGGACAATCCCCTTATGAACCATGAAATGACACTTCTCCCAATTAAGTACCAAGTTCTTTTCTTCACATCTTTTCAAAGACACATTTAAGACTTCCAAGCACTTGAAAGATGAGCCATGAACAGAGAAATCGTCCATGAAGACCTCTAGATATTGCCCCACCATATCGTAAAAGATACTCAACATACATCGCCGAAAGGTGTGGGGGCATTACATAGTCCAAATGGCATCCTTCGGTAAGCAAAGGTGCCGTAGGGACATGTAAATGTGGTCTTTTCCCGGTCCTCGTGGGCGATTTCAATCTGATTGTAGCCCGAATACCCGTAAGGAAACAAGATAGAATGACCAGGTCTTTCTAAGATTTGATCAATGAAGGGCAAAGGAAAGTGATCCTTCCTCAATTCAACTCCTCGTAGTCAATGCACATTCTCCAACCAAAAGAGTGACTCTAGTTGGCACGAGTTCATTATTAATTGGCTACAATGGTGATTCATTAACCACCGAGTTGGACTCACCCATTGACTATCGATATAGGATATATGATACCCACATCCAATAGTTTGAGAACTTCGCCTTAACCACTTCCTTCATGTTTGGATTTAGCCTACGTTGTGGTTGCCGAGCTGTCTCGCATTTTCCTCAAGATATATGTGGTGAGTACAAATCGAGGGATCGATTCCCTTGAGGTCCGCTATCGTCCATCCTAGGGCTCCTTTATGCTCAATGAGAGTAGATATGAGCATACTCTCCTGTTTTTCTCCAGGTGGGCTCACCACCGGATATGTCTCATCTTGACCTAAATAGCATATTTCAAATCGAGGGCAAATGTTTTAGGTCAAGCTTAAGGTTAGACGGTAGAGGCACTACATCGCCAGGTGACAATTCTTCAAATTAGGGCCTCCACCTGCTAACTTCAAGCTCAAGATCAAGCAAGGCACACGTCTCCCTAATCATATCATCATCAAACTCATGGGAGTGGGCCAAGCACGTCTCTGAGGATCGAGGATAAGGTAAGGGGTGTCCTATCTTCCACGAAAGTATCGATCATGTAAATGTCGTGGACATCGTCATCATCCTCTCTTCTTCTTCTATTGAAAAAGATGTTTGACTCCAATGTCAAATTTTCAAAAGATATAGTCATGACACCATTCCCGCACCGATGATTGCATTTGACGTGGCAAGGAATGGGTGACCAAGAATGACTGAATCAAGTGCTCATGTTGTTGATGGGTTCATGTCCAAGATGATAAAATCTCAGGATAGTAAAATCTATCGACTTAGACTAACACATCCTCAATAATCCCTCTTGGTACACGAACAGTTCGATCGGCAAGTCATAGTGTGGTTAGGGTAGGTTTTAACTCACCCAATCCTAACTATTTGTATACCGAGTAGGGAATTAGATTGATGCTCGCTCCCAAGTCAAGAAGTGCATGATCAATTCGATGGTTCCCAATTACACATGATATGGTTGGGCTACTTCCTTGAATTTCTAAAGACGTCTTTCTTCAGATGGCACTTACTTTCTCACCAAGAAGATCTTCTTTTGAATGCTTTGTCAGTCTTTTGGTCGTGCATAAGTCTTTCGTAAATTTTGCATATAGAGGAACTTTTTACGACATCAAGTAGAGGAATGTTGACTTTTACTTGTTTCAACACCTCCGTAGGTATCCTTTAGAAAGACGTTTTGGTGCAACCAACCGTTGGGGAACGGAGCAACCTTCTTAAGAAGTTTCGGTTCTAAATTTTGTGGGACATCATTAGATCCATCATTATTGTCCTCTTCGGTTCTTGAGGCTTTTCGGGCCAACCTAAAGGTTTTATCAATGATCCTCCCACTCCTAAGAGTGGTGATGGATTTAGCGTGCCCCATTTGATTTGAAGAGTCAGGATCATTTATCTCGTATTGCGGTTTAGATTGGGGAGCGGTTGTGTAGGAAGCATCCCCTTTTCTATAACTCGTCATACGTGAATCTATTTTCTCGCATAAAGTTCGTAAGTCCACGCACCGCCCGAGTCGCTCTTGTATGGGATTTTGAACCGGTTCTTCTTGAGGTTTCCATTTGGATTTTGATTGAAGAAACTTTGAGGGGTAGCAGTTTGTCCATTCCTCCAACTAAAATTTGGATGATTTCTCCAACTTGATTGTATGTATTGGAGGTAGATCCATTGAAAGGTCTTTGATAGTTATTTACTGCATTAGCTTACTCATTCAACACTCCTCGAAAGGCATATATGGTAGGACAATTTTCGGTTGTGTGAATGTTGCAATCACAGATGCCGCAAACAATTTCATTAACCTTATCCTTCTTTCCTTCCATGGCCTCGACTCTTCGAGTGAGATTAGTCACTTTAAAATTTACATCGTCCTCTTCTTTCGGAGATATACTCCACCTTTCTCCTTAGATTGAGTCCTAGGTGTGGTGTTTGATTTTGGGTAATGGTCCCATGATTGTGCATTCTCAAGTCTATCGAGGTAATCCCATACCTCATCGACTTCTTTATTCATGAATTCTCCATTACACATTGTCTCGACCAGTTAGGCGCATGAGAAGATGTCACCATCATAGAAAAAATTTATAATGCGCCACATTTCAAAACCGTGTTGTGGGCATGAACCGACAAGATCCTCGAACCTTTCCCAACATTGGTAGAATGTTTCATCTTCCTTTGGGCGAAGTTCATGATTGCTTTTCCGAGGGTAATCATTTTATGATGTGGGAAAATTTTCTTTATGAATTCCTCTCGCAAATCATTCCATGTGCCAATAGATCTAGACGCAAAGATGAATGTAACCACGTCTTAGCCTTCTCTTTCAAGGAAAAAGGAAAGAGTTTCACCTGACAGTATCCTCGGATACATTGGGAAAGTATAAGGTGGCTATAATCTCATCGAACTCTTTCAAATGTAAGTATGGACTTTCTGATTCAAGCCCATGGAATTTAGGAAGGAGTTGGATAACTCCCCCGGCTTGATGTCCATATGTCCCGTGTTTTCAGGAAAATCATGCATGAGGGCGTGCTCACCCCCACCGGTTGTAAATAATCTAGTAAGGTACGAGGCGGGGTGCTTGAAGCACCTCATTCTCATCATGTACTTCCTCATCCATCTGTTGAGGTAGTGCTTGAGGTTGATTTTCACCATAACCTCAATTAACTCGGGGAATTCGAGCGGTGTCTAATCCTGCGATGGACAAATCAACCCTCAACTAATCCTCCTTCAACAAGAGACGTCGAGTGTCGCCACGGGCCCACTTGGGCATGAAACACTCGCAGACCCTCACTCAAATTCTAACCCTAATCCTAAGAAAGAAAATGAAAATCTAGAAAGAAAGAGAGGGTTGGGAGGAAGTTACCAAATTGAGTCCCTAAGCTAAAGACCTGCAAAACAAAACAAAATAAGTTAGTTTCTGAAGTAAACCAAATCTAAAGAGTTAGAAAATCTAGAAATTTAGAAAGAGTTTACCAAATTAGAAGTTCTATCCTAACAACTTACAGAATAGGAAATAGGTTAGTTCTATGAATCAAATAGAAAACAAAATTAAAAATTAAAATTAGTAAAATCCTAATCTTAAACTAACTCTAAAACCAATTAATTTCGTAAAAAATCGTAGTCGGTCCAAACCAAGCGGCGCTTTGTTCACTCCCCAAGTATAGGGTTGTGATGTAGTAATAAACCCCAGAAGACCGAGGTCGAATCCCAAGGGACCGGAACTTGACGTTATCTCAAACTAAGTAGAAATAGAACTAGAATGAAATGAAATCTAAATCGATTGTAATTTGAAGAATAATGATGAAATATTAATCTAAAACTTAGGAAAAATCGAGAAGGGAACTAGGATTCAGAGGATCCACTTGTAGAGATCGTGAGATCTTATGCACGCTTCACAAATCATGGAAATTAACTGAACTGACATTGATATAATTTTCAAGAGATGAGAGGTAAATGAATTAGAATGGATTCCATCACCAAACCATGCCTAGACAAAGCAAACAAATGTAATTAATCCAATTACCAACCAATCAACATGTTTATGAAGGTTAGGAAAGGGTACCGTCATCCGACCATGTCCAGGAGACGATGGTGAACAACAGGGCTTCCTGACGTCATAAACATAAAAAGGAAAAGAACATGCTCAAAGCCATCGTAGACCCACTGTAATTTTAGTCACAACAGACCATTAAAGACTGAAAACATTCCCTTAATAAAGTTAAATCAAAATCCATTCAGTTTAAACAAAAGGTACAAGCATAAACTCATCCCATCACGCTACAAGCTTCACCTCTTAGCCCTAGCTAAGAGGTTTAGCCGCTCATAAACATGGTGATGATTAGGCTAATCTCAACAGAAAAGAAAAGAAAAGAAAAATAAACAGAATGTTTCTCTGGTGCTCACATCCAAGCCGAACCCGAGCCCGTACTGCTTCTCCACGTCCCCTCGCTCCACGTCCCCAAATTTCAAGATTTTTCTCGCTCCGTGATACCCCGATTCTCTTGCTTTTCTTCTCTTTTATAGATGAAGAAACGGACGCTGAAGTAGGTGAGAGAATCCTCCGCAGCTTCTCTCGGTGAAAGGGAATAGGATCACAGAAATGGGCTTACGCCGATTCTCGGTGGGTCCCACTTCACTGCTTTTCTGAAAAATCCACACCGTCCACTCGGATTACTTTCTCGCAAAACGGTTTGATGCGCTTTGGCTCCGATTTAGCAAGGCCCACCAGACTTTCTATTCGGCCATCCAACTCGCGCTCAACGGCGAAAAGCCCGATTGGTGCCCCTGAATTTTCATCCTCTAGGCTTTGGTAAAACGTACTTGGAGTTCTAATGGACTTGGATCGGACTTTCGAGCATGATGGTGGCCCACACGATCCGTCCGGAAGCTCTTTTAGCAGCTCGCGCAAGGACTGATCCGGCCGATGATTGGTGGGACCCACACTCTCTCGATGTTTGGAAAATCTAAACCGTCCATCGGCTTGAGGAGGAAAAAAAACCGCTCGGGCCGACCAAGACCAGTTTGATTTCGGTGTGGCCCACGAAACGTTGTATCATGTACCGTCCGTCTTGTGTTTTACGGGGATCTATGCGTTTATACGTGCATGGGACTAAAGAGAACCATGGCTTGTGGTCGTCCCCCATCGTCCACACATTGAACGGCCCCGATCTTTCTGATGAGCAATGAATGGGGCCCATCAAAAAACGGACGGACGGCGTCCGTCCGTCCGCTTCTTTTGCGAGAAGAAGACGGCCGCCCGGCTGACCGGGCCGACCGTCCGGCGGCGGGTCAAAGCTTAACCCATGTACATGCACTGCATATGGGGGTCCATCGTGATGTTCATGAGAAATCTGTACCGTCCATCCTTTTCCCCATCCGATTTAAGACGCTGAAAATGAAATTGAAGTATATCTGGATATCAGGCGGGCCCCAGATGAGTGATTTGTGGGCTGATCTGTCCGTTGGGCTGCTTCCACAAGGATCCAATGGCCAAAATTCAATGTGTACGGTTAATTTATGGTCCTGAAGCCATGTATAAAGTCTCGTGTGAACTGGATGGTAGAAACCCTGTGTTCTTACATTCTGAACATCCTTCGGGCCACTTGAACTTCAGTTTCATGATTTCCTTGGATCTCAGACGTTGATCTTGGTTCACTGGGGTCCGTCCCTTGCCTTTGGTGTCATCGAGCGTCAAATCCATACCTTTAGTGCTCTTATACAATCACAGCTCCTAAATTCACCCTGCAGCATAAACACGATTAAGTCGGCCTTTAAACAATATTATGTTCGTAAATTCAGGCAATAAATAGGGTCTGATATGCAATATTTGACCCTCAACAAAGGGTTCATTGATCGTGGTCAGAGGAAAGAAGTATTACACCCTTTACAAGGCAAGTGTCAGTATGTGCAAGGGTGGGTTAAACGCAGCGAAAGATTCAGCTATTAACATGTGGCACAGGCGTCTAGGCCATATGAGTAAAAAAAGGCTTCAACTACTAGCAAGAAAGTGGCTCCTTCCAAACGTGACAGGTACACCTCTCAAAACCTGTCTTGATTGTTTGTCAGGGAAACAGCGTAGAGTTTCATTTATTAAATTTGCTTCTCATGTTAATAAAGTGCATGCATTAGATTTGGTTTATTCTAATGTTTGTGGTCCTATGAGGACAAAAACCTTGGGCGGGGCATTATATTTTGTTACTTTTATAGATGATCCATCTAGGAGGGTTTGAGTTTATGCTTTGAAATTCAAGGACGAGGTCTTTGGTGTGTTTAAATTGTTTCATGCTATGGTTGAGAGAGAGACAGGTAGACTATTGAAGTGCATCCGCACTGACAATGGTGGTGAATACATTGGTGACTTTCACGAGTACTGCAAGTCCCTGGGTATACGGCATGAACAGACGGTTCCCAAGACCCCCCAGCATAATGGTGTAGCTGAACGAATGAATCGCACCATTGTAGAGAGAATCAAATGCATGTTATCCCATAAGAAATTGCTCAAGACATTATGGGGAGAAGCAATGCACACGGCAGTGTATTTGATAAATAGGTCTCCATCACCTCGTTGAATGGAGAAGTACCCGAGAAGGTGTGGACTGGACAGGATCCATCGTACAGTCATCTCAAGGTGTTTGGATGCAGGGCATCCGTTCATGTACCAAAGGATGAGAAGTCCAAGCTCGATATGAAGATCAAGCAGTATGTGTTCTTGGGGTACGATGATGAAAAATTCGGTTACAGATTGTAGGATCCGACCGAGAGGAAGCTCGTCAGGAGCAAATATGTGGTTTTCTTTGAAGATCAGTGTATATAAGACATTGGTAAGCCAGAGAAAAACCAGCCTAATTCAGGTGAGCTAGAGGACATGGATCCGATTACTCCTCTCGTGGTGCTTGATGACGAGAGAGTACAGTAAGGTGTAGAGGACAAGGGAGTTCCTTCAAAAGATGGACCAGGAGAGAAGCCCCCACTTGATCCACCTGTTGAGCCACAGGTGAGGAGGTCATCTAGGGACAGACAGTCGTCCAAGAGGTACTCGCCACATGAGTACATTATGCTGACTGATGGGGGAGAGCCAGAAGTTTATTCCGAGGCCCTAGCCGACGAGCATAAAGAGGAGTGATTGAAAGCTATGCAAAAGGAGATGAAATCCTTGCATAAGAACCACACCTATAATATGGTGAAATTGCCTAAGGGCAAGAAAACTTTGAGCAACAAGTGGGTGTTCAGAAAGAAGATTGAGCAGAAGAATTCACAGACGAGGTTCAAGGCCAGACTTGTAGTGAAAGGTTTTGGTCAGAGAAAAGGTATAGACTTCGAAGAGATATTCTCACCAGTGGTGAAGATGACATCCATACGGGTGTTGCTTGGGTTGGCGGCTAGCATGGATCTGGAGATAGAGCAGTTAGATGTTAAAACTACCTTTCTCCATGATAACCTGACTTTGATACCACTTTGTTGAAGGCTAGATCCTAAGGTTTTGTGCAAGGCCCCCAACACGTCTCCCTCTTCAATGATCGAAGCAACATCTTCTGAGACTTTGATTTCTTGGATCCGAAATCTTTCTCTGATTTTTGGTGTGATGCTTTCCTAAAATCAGAATTTGGTGTGGTCCTATTTCGAATTTTTGATAGAAATTGGGGGTTTTACTTCCTACATGTTCTGATTCGTTGTTCCTTTGATTATCATGTTGAATGGATTTTTTCTTCCATGAAATTAGGGGTTTTGTTGTCTACATGATGTGCATGGTACTTGAGATGATTTCTATGACTTTATATAATTTTTCTTGTAATTTGGAGGTTTGTGGTTGAGAGTTTTTGCATACGACTTCACTACATTATCAGGATTCTATGGATTATTTCTGAAAAATTGAGGGTTTTTAATCTACATGTGTAGAAATCTATGGAAATCATGAGCTTCTCTCTGTTTTTGATCTACATGTTTTAAAAATCCATAGATTCTTGTAAAGAAGACAAAGAGTTTGACATAAAGAGATTGTTTCATCTCATTATGGCCAGACCCATGTTACTATAGAATCAAATTGTTGTTTAAGTTCCATTCATCATATGATTTCATTGTAGCTAGACATAAATAGATTGTTTCGTCTCCTTCATGTTCATGACTCAAATGTTTGTGATTGGTGATGCGTTTTCTGTAAATGGCATAAAGTCATCCTAATCCAAATTTAAAGGTTTCATTATAGTTTTTTTTTTTCAATAGTGACTCTATTACTGTTACACTTCCTATGTTTTGGGCTAAACGAATATTAGATCCATGCCTCAAGTGGGCAAAACATATATTAGATACTGTAAATTTTTGTGGCCCATACGAAAATTTAATCAGTAAGTCACCACTGTTTCTTATGGTATGGTCCACTTAAGATTTGGATGAATTTCATTACTGAATTTGAAACTATTACATTTCCCGTATTTTGAGTACCATGGTCACCGAAGCTTATATAGTGTATGTCATGTTAATTAATTAGGACCCTAATTTACTTTATCGCTTTTCATGATATATGTAAATTGTGTTGAGTCTATTATGTAAACTAGCCCCCGTAAATGGTTCATTTCCATCTCCATGTGTTTCATTCTTCTTGGGACATGAACTTGTTGGCTTGGAATGACATTGCCCTCATAAAAGCTACAAGAAACCTATACTTGGAATAGCATATCCCTATGTAAGGCAAATCAACATGTTCTGGCCTTCTTCATGTACATTCTTTAGCTATGACTTATTGGTGATAGATTTTGCTGTAAAGGATTGAAAGCCATGGTCATCCAAATGGATCTTATAGTGTCATTGCAGTTTTTTTTTTTTTCGGTGATGGTGTGGTCACCTGTATATATACGCCTGCTTCACCTTGATTGTGAATTTATCACCAAATCTCCATTTGGTGTGGTCCATTGGATTGGGGGACCTGCAACACGTGATCTTGATTTTAATGCACCAGACCCATTTGGTGTGGTACACTGGATATGTGGACCACATTCAAAATTTGGATATCACCCTTCCAATCGCTGTCAATTATTTAGGACGATGTGGATACCACAGTCATCATTTTTTTTTTCACTGGATTTCTGGAACTTATACGCGTGCTTGTGATATCATTGCCCTCGAATGATAATGGTGTGGTCCACTCCATATCTGGGACTACATTCTTCAAGTGAAAGACATATTATTCCTCGCATCAGTTATATTCGGCATGGATACCACGGTTTACGGTTCGTGTGGTCCACTCGAGACCGTTTTTCCGGAAATGTACTGTGTCCAGTGTACCACAAGGAGCTGAATTTGATTTGGAATATCAATCCCGGGATTTTGATCAATATATCCAAACGGGCAGAACAGATTCCACCAATGGATTACTTCAATCTCATGCCTCATCCAAACATAATCATAATCGTAATCCTGGGATGTTCCAACCTAACCAAACAGACCATCAAAAAATGGTCCCAGGATATAGCAATACCATGGAATTAAACCCATCCACTGACAGCTTCATCATTACCTTAAAAATGGTTCCATCCCACCTAATTCCATTGAATTCAGTGGGCCAAACACGCCCTTAATGGGAAAGGCTTTTAAAGGAAATCCGCATCCCTCATCTATCAAGACACACACACACATATATATATATAACTGCCTTTATTTTGGTCAATGAACAAAAAAGCTATTACTTTTACACTATTTTTTGCCTAAAGTATTAAAATGACCTTGAAAAATGGATGAAAGATATGTGCCTTCTGTTGGAAGTTATCTCGACCTATAATTGAGCTTTAATCATATTGTGGCTGACCTATGGCCGATCTACCGCTGAGCTAGGGCTGATCTACAGCCGAGCTATGGCCAACCTATGGATTAGGTTGGCAATTGGCTATTTGAGTATACTCACGGTCATTTCCTCTTTGAATGTCTTTATAGCTGCACCATTACTCTTGAAGGTTAGCCTGTTTATGGACGTGGATGCCTTTTAGGGCTCGAGTGTCAAGGGGCTTGTGCGGTTTAAGTAGAGTTGGTCCATTCCATTCCATAAGTCGAGTTATTGACTTCCTAGTTTTCCTCCTGACAACCTTAATCAGGGTTGAAAAGTCAGCTTATAAGCTGCTTGGTGGTTGGCTACACGCAACTTACACGCAGTACATGTGCCAATTTTGAAAGCGTATCAGAAATATGGGCGGTTCTGAATACAATCTGTAGATGAACTTGCGCAGAAATCAGAATGGTTTTCTAATCAGGTGGCCCACACTTATTACTTGAATGTGGACCCTTGGATAGTTTTTCAAAGCCATCCATTCTATCCGTACAGTGGTTGCCCGTATGATTAGTAGACCAGCCTGTTTTCTTTACGGATATCAGACATGGAGGTTGGCTCGATCGAGTGCATCTCGATGTATTAAAATGATATGCATCGAGAGACTAGCAGTTGGATTTGGGCCCTATTGAATGATAAAACCGTTTATTTGATAGAGCTCCCTTTAGATGGGAATACAAATATTTCAAGCCTTCGATTATACAAAGGTTATGGTCATCTACAGAGCAAAAGATCCAAATTATTAAATGGTTGAAATAATATAATTGATAGATTTTATTTGTTGTCTTCCAAAGCAGAAAGCGAGTCTTGTCATATGAACGGTTTGGATCATTGTAAGATTGTCTCGGATTTTGAGACCAAATCCCCCACTTACCATATTGTGATACATCTAGGTGTATTGGATCAAAAGTCTGGGTCATGTCCTTTTTTGTTTTGATTTGGGAGTAGTTAATAATCATTATGACTTGAAAAAGAAAGTGTTACAAAAAGTCCATGTTCGTAGCCCCAAATGCAACCATTTCCAAATGGAGAATTCTTGTGCACATGGGGTGGGCACTTTACGGTGCCATCCTCTCTGAAGCGGATTAGGTGAGACCTAGGACTCACCCAAGACGGTGCCGCCCTAGCCGTGGCCCCACCTTGATGTATCTATTTTGTATCCACGCTGTCCATCCTCTTTCCCAGATGCAGATCGAATTTTCAGGTGGACCATGTCATAAGAAACAGTGGTGATTGACCATTAATACGCTACAAAAGTTTTTGATCAATGTGATATATGTTTTTCCCCTTAATCTAGCCTTATCAGGTGCTTAAGAAGTTTTTAATGGTAGGACATTTAATCACTACTGTTTTGTAAAGTATGGTCCACCTAAGATTTGGATCTTCTTTCGTTTTTTTGGATCACGCCCTATAATGATCTAGAAAAACGGATGGATGGCATGGATAAGAATACATACATCAGGGTGGGCCCACAGCATGGCCCTCACCGTCTTGGGTGAGTCACTCCTAATCGGCTCCCACTCTCTCTAACTTGTGGAAAAAGACTCGACATGCATAAAATCACCAGTCGCGTCAGTACCGAGCTGGATTTCGGATCGAGTTGAGTTGAGCTACTGGGTGACCTGAACTCGGCTCAGTTTGAGTTCAGATTTAACAAAATCTACTTGGTTTGGATCGACTCACCTAATCAGTTGGGGTCGAATCAGGTATAAAAGAGTCCGAGTCCAGTCGTCCCGTCCCAGCTCTAGAAGGCAGCATACCTCGTGGACCGTGTTGCGTAGATCTCGTGAAAATTCCACCGCCGGGTCTATTGGTGTGCGAGGTACCGGCGCTAGTTACGCTAGCTCGGCTATTTTCAAATCTAGGCAAGAGGTGGACGTTTGAATATTTTAGATGGCTTACGTGTTGAATGTTGGGAAAGTGGAGGTTAATTTCTTGGGTGATAAGTTTAAGAAATAAAAATTCAAGATAGTGATGCTAGGCTAGTTTGATCGTGGCCCCCACCAGCTGAATAGGGATGTGAGACCGATGGGAAAATTCCACCCTTTTCACGTGTTTCGCTTTACAAACGTGCCACTCGGGATTCAAACCTCTTTGGATAAAATCCAAACAAATTCGGCTTTCGTCCAGCCCGCATGATGGCTACGTTGCAGGGCCTCGTTTTTACCGCCAGATGGCACACTTGGATTGAGATCAGGCCCACCTATTAGGTAGTGTGCACAGAGAACGTGCCATACACCATCAGGGTAGTCCAATCATCAAGTGAGCCTCACTTGTCCATTGAAGTTGGACAGATGACTGTTTTTCAGAAATATCCATTTTATTTTATTTTTGTGCAAGCATTGTTATTTTTGTTGCAGGGCGGTTGGCAGCATTCAGTACATGATGAAATGCCCGGTTCTTTGCCACATACGCCATTCAACAGTGTGAATTACGACCTTTACAGTAGTCTGCATTCTATCGAAATCCTTGTCGCACCTTTGGCAATTGGCATGCTTCAAGTCCGGAGAGTGGAGAGTACCCAGGGAAGGGGAGCGGATTTGGTGTTTTTACCCTTGCCGTTGACGCTATCCATTTGTTTTTCCAGCTCCCATTGTTTCCAGTGGTTTGGTCCACCTGAGATTTGGATCTGATTTAAGTTTTGGGATCAAGTCTTAAAATGATCTAGAAAAAGGATGGACGGCGTAGATATACAACATATTCATCAAGGTGGGCCCCACATGGTCACCTAAGGTGTTACCTTACCTTGGGGCCCACCTTGATGATTTGTTGTACATCCACACCGTCCATCCGTTTTTTCAGCTCATTTTATAATGTTGCCCCAGGATGGACGCTCTAGCAATACAAGCATGTGAACGACTTGAACAGCCTTACAATAATTCAGCCGCATCAATCAATTACAACATTACAATTTTATTGTACGGAGCATATTCTTCAATCTTTGGTAAGATTACCCTTTCTCATTTTTATATTGATAAATGATTGGATACAGAAGTATAATTTACGACACTGGTGTTGTCTACTCGAGCACTGGATCTTCCTTATTTTTGAGCTTGTATCATACAATGATATGCGAAAATGAACGTTTTGCCACATGGTGCCAGGACTTTGTGGATCCATAATGGCCACATGGTGCCAGGATTTTGTGAGACCCACTGTGGTGTATATGTTTTATCCACGCCGTCTATCCATTTTGCCAACACATTTTAGCACATGATCCCAATATTGAAGGATATCTAAAGTTCAAGAGGACCACACCACATAAAGTAATGAGGATTGAATGCATGCATTAAAATTTTGTTAAGGCCACGGAAGTTTTGGATCTTTATGACCGTATGAAGAGGTTGGTTTGTAAATAAATATCATGGTTAGCCCGAACGGCCTGTTTGGGAGCGTAGATTTGGAAACCCCTAGATTCGCAACCCCCAGGATTGGAAACCCCCTGGATTCGCAATCCTCTCAGTGTGTTTGGCACCCTAGAGTGTGAATCAAATTTAATTCAAAAATACCTATACATGATATATTTACAGGAGTTTAAATTTAATTACTAAATCAATTTTAATATCTCCAATTAGTGAGATATATAATTTTTGACACTATGGTTGTGATAAGCCCGCTAAAATACATGCTTTGCCTAAAAATGATGAAATTCCAAGTCTCAGATGGACCACAAGCACAAGATCATGTCTGAGTGACTAACCAATGATTTTTAATCGTTGATTAATATGGAAAATGTTTGGACGGTGCTGGACAATATTTGGATGGTGCCGATCTACATGAATAGTGTTTGGACGATGCTGATCATCGTTAGTGGGCCATGTACCCAGTAGAATGATAGTGTGTATAGTGACATATATTTATACCTGTAACTATTGAAATGATTTTAGGTGTAATCCAAGCTCTCACCGTGGATTACAAACCCCCTCAAAGAGGGGATTGAGAACCCCCTGGATTGGCAATCCCCAGTTGCTTTATGCTGCCAAACAACCAAGGCGATTTGAAACCCCCTCTAATCCCCTCCAGTCCAAGGTGCCAAATGACCCCTAAGAAGATTTCAACAGTTGGCATCATTGTCCATTGCTTTATGTGAAGTTGTCCACTTGAGCGTGTGTGTGTGTATATATATATATATATATATATTTATTTTAGACACGCACCTCCCACACACGTGGTAGTGGGATTTCACCGTTTATGGGAATCGAACCCTATACCTGGTGTTAAAATTCCTGGGAATCTACCACTGAAGCAAGGATAAGAACCCAATCCACTTGAGCTTTTTATCTCCATCGTTTTTAGGCTTCTGCCTTCCATAGGAGTTTGTTATGTCAACGATTGGGTTGCTACCTTATATCCAAAGGAATCCAAGAAGGGCATTGAATGTTAAAATACATACATGACTAAAGTCTAAATAGGTATGTATTTTTATTTTTAATTTTTAAGTTTTTCGGCTGACCTCAGCTTATCTCATCTGACGTCATGACCATGGACCAATAAACGGAGGCAGTCCAGGAATTCGCTGTGCCATCAACAAAGACAATCCGCATTGCATGCTTACTCAGTCAATCTGCACGCGCGTGGCATGCATCTAATTCAATCAAAGACATTTGAATTATGACCAACGTGTGGTATTGTTATATTGTTGTATTATTCCGAAGTTATAAGAATTGGACGATCCAAACCATCTGATTAGTTGGCATTTGCACGCTTAGTTTCAACCGCGGTGTATAAGTATGATATATCATACTGTCTCAAACTCATGCCAGTGTGAGACATCTGATCCTTGGGTAATGAGGATTCAACGGTAAAGATCATCGGGTGTGGAATAGGTGGACCACTCATCTAATGCAACACGTGTATATGTTGAAGTGGACCCTTGGCAAGTCTTTTAAACCATCGATCGTTTCCATGCATGCAGGGACATGATCCTTTGTATTCCCGGTGCGTCCCATCTTATGTATGTAACAAATGTCCTACACACGTGCCGCGAGTGGCATGTCAAGTCCGTGTGGGCTACAAATGTCCATCTAACAGTCTTCTCCTTTGAGGGCATATAATCCTTTTTTCATATCAGTTTTAAAAATATCATACAAATTATAACGTCCAATGAATTTCTTGCCTAATGAGAAGAATAAATAAATAAATTTATATATATATATGCTACATGGTGCACACAGATCATGGGCCGCGATATCAACTGATGGTGGTGATCGTTTCTAGGCTAATATCTTTCTCGAGTGGCTCTTGTGCATTTGAGAAATGAAAGGTCCACTTCGAGCCACGACCGCCGACGAGCTGTCATGACCGTCTCCCATCTGCTTCTGCAGGTTTAACTGGTGCTGCCTTTTCCACAACCTCTACTTGTTCTGTGAGGGGCTGCTCCACCACTGTCTCCACCTTTTCCTTCCGTTCCTCCACCATGCCTTCTTTTTGTTTGGCCTCTCCTTCATCCTCTTCCAAGGAATCCACAAATTCCTCCACATCTTTCTCCAGTTCTTCCTTCAAGTCATCCACCTGCACGCCCATTTACACCATGCATCAAGAGATGATAAACCGATATAATCTCCCACTCACGATGGGCCCCACATGGATAAACTTTTCATGATCTGTACCATTCATATGATTGACTCTGCCATGGATGAACAGTCCCAACTCACCAATTGCCGACCTTCAAGGTTACGGTCAAGAACTAAAAGGTTAACATCCATGCTCAACAGGGAAAGTTGGATGATTAGGATTCTCTCACTGGTTTCGCTTTTTTTTTTTTTTTTTTTTTTTGGGTGCACCTTATTCAGTAGGAACAGGCAGATTAGCGGTCTGGATCATCCAACCACATAACCATAGGGCAGCCGTCGATGGAATGCCAAGGAGAACATGACATTTCAGCATAATCTTTGATATTCACGGCTGTAATTTATCATTACTTCTTAACAAGTGTAAGAATTGGAATCCGGATCCTTAAGCAATACAAAGAATGAATCCAGATCCTCTACTTGTTAAAAAAATAAAAGAAAAAAAAGAAGAAAAAAAAAAGAAAAAAAAGAAGAAGAAAAGAATCCAGATCCTCTACTTGCCGGGCAGGGATCCCTGCGTTGTAATTGGTCCACATCGTTACTAAGATTGTCAGCACTTCTGCATTAAATGCGGGGAATCTTTACTTGTGGCAAACAAAGGATCCAAATTCAGAATGAATTGATGCTTGAAAACCATTTTCAAACTACACCAAGAATCAGTGTGAATCAATTTCATCAGCCCAATATTGATCGAAGCGATTTCTGGTGCTGATCATCGCAATCAGATGATCGGATGGTTATCATATCACCTCGCATCGAAACTCAGTGTAGCCGGCTTACATGAAGGAATTCGTCAAAGGTAAGATCGATAGAGATCAAACCTTATCGATGAACTCTAATGTCTCCTGGGCATCCTCCTTCACTTCTTTTGATGCGTTCTCAATCCACAAGACTGCATCCTTAAGTATCCCACCCTTAGGAAGATTATCGGCCACGTCCGACGCTACCTTCTCCACTGCCTCGGCGACATCTTCCACGACCTCAGCTACATCTTCTACAGCCTCAACTACATCCTCTACAACATCTACAACTTGTTCTACCTTACCTAACCATCCAAAGTCCAATACAAGAGTAAAAACTCAGAATCTAATACTAAAATAAGCAAGGTGCGCATGCAATGCTTGCATGTGGTCCAAAAACAAAAAGAAAAACATGTTGATTGCAGATGCTTACTTCCTATTTTTTGTAAGAATCCACCTTTTAGCGTCAAAAGCGGTATGATTACTGTGAATATCGATCCCAAAACCCAACCTGCCCTGTATTTTCGGTGTATTTTAGCACAGATGGAAAAAGAAGAGAATAGGGGACCAAAAAAGAAGAAGAGAGAATTGAATTATCAACCCGAATATCATTAGATCATTACCAGGTTGGTAAGTTGGGTGGAGGTTGTGGATTTCCTGACGAAAGGTTATCTTTTCTGTATCAAAATCAAAACATTAAAATAAAATGAGAGAGAGAGAGAGAGAGAGAGAGAGAGAGAGAGAGAGAGAGAGAGAGAGAGAGAGAGAGAGAGAGAGAGAGAGAGATCCAATGAAAATTACATTATTGCATGGAGTTCGCTTCCGATTCTACGGCGGATACTGTCTGGTTGTGCCCTTTGAGTTTCAGTGAAAAAATATCTATGCTTTAATTTCGATATCTCTATACTTCGACAAGAATTATGGACGCTGGGATATGATGGATGGCGAGGATGGAGATTAAGGCCATGGATGCTAGAAGCGATGGTTCTTATCGTAGACATCCTCATTAAATCTCAATGTTAACCCTTGAAACAGCTGAAAATTCAAATGATGTATGGAATTGAGAGCCTGGTATTTGAGTGTTTGGCGACCACATATACGAGTTATATAGATAGCTATATGGATAACGTGTTCACTTCATTCTTCTTCAAAGAGGGACCATTGCAATTTGTCAATTTTGGAAACTTCCATGATAACCTTAGGGTTGAAAAGTCAGTTTATAAGATGCATAGATATTGGCTACACGTAACTTGCACGTATAGCACATGTCTCAATGGCCCGAATACACTCCGTAGATGAAATCAAACTTCTTTTCTGATCAGGTGGCCCACACTTATTACTTGAATGTGGACCCTTGGCTAGTTTTTCAAAGCCGTTCTTTCTTTCCGTACAGTGGTAGCCCTTATGGTGTATAGACCGCCTGATTTTTACGTATAGTTATCTCCAAATCGCGACCCACCTTAGATACTGTCTGGATGTTCCACACGCCTCCCAGATTGACACGTGCTCTGTGCTTGTAAAGGAGCGTGTTGCACTGGAAAACCTAGGCTGCATGATTTTTTATTTTTTTTTTTTCCACGAGTTTAGGCACAAGGAAATTGCATGGGTGATGTGAAGCTTCCGCGAAAGTAACGACTATTTTGTGAAGGTATTTTTCCGGTAAGCCGCCTTGGTATATGTACCTAAAACCAAAAGGTATTGCTTTAAAACTATTTCTTTAAAACTACCTCCTATTTTGATACATTTTTCCATTCGCTTGGATAACTTTTTGACTAATAGAAAGGTTATGTTAGGTGGGAAAACAACAAATCTGCCCTCTTTACAAGTGAATAACCATTCTTGTATCTTATTCTATGTTAAAGATCCATTGTTTTAAATGTATTTTTTGTCCTTTGCGTCTGCACGTGCAATGTTTGGTAATATGCGTCAAGGCATAATTGGAGTAGATCCAAACCATCTATCGGTTTACCCGGCTCAGGGAAAGATGTGACGCAAGTATAACATGGTTACCAGTCCATAGTTGAATAGTGGGGAGGCCATGATCGTGGGGCTACTGTGTTCTTTTTTAAAAATCTGAGTCATCCACCATTTTTCCCATATGAATTTATGATTTTAGCCCAAAAATAATACATATCTAAAGCTCAGGTAACCCACAAGGCAGTACATATTGAACCTAGGTAGCCCATTCTAAGAATGACATTTTGAATGGAGGAAAATGTCATTTTAACAGTTTGAATGGCTTAAAATTTTTAAAGTTGAATCATTAATAGTTCAACAGTGGTAGGCCACTGACCTACTTTTCTTGTCATGGGATTCACTTCTGCGTTGGATCAACTTAGATTTTAGCCGCACACGCATTCCCTAAAACGAGATGGCGAAAATGGTGGACGCTTTAGATTTGCGTTAAGTATCAGGAAAGTGAGGTCAACTAAAATTAAGGTTGCATGAAGAAGTTATGTATGTGACAGGGTGTCCTGGTGGATGGTATTCTTGACAGTTGGCCTAGTGTGTTATATATTTACGAAAAGTTTGAGTGGTCCACCATTTTCTTATATGATTTTAGGACTTAACTCAAAAGATTATCCAGATCGAAGCTCAGGTGTGCCACACGGCAGGTAAGAGTGCACGTTGAAGACATGCCCTTCCAGTCGTCATGGGCCATGAAAATTTAGATAAGCTGTAAATACCCGTAGTTACGTTTAGCTCACAAGCAATGACATTTTGAATGGTTGAAAATGTCATTTTAATGGTTTGGATAGCCTAAAAATATTAAAACTAGATCATTGATATCTTCAACAGTAGTAAGCCATGTACCCATATTTTCAGATTATGGCCACCTTTACATTGAATTTGCTTGGGTTTTGGACCCATGACCTAAAATGAGACGGTGAAAATGATGAATGGTTTGAATTTACGACAAGCAATACTGAGGTGTCCCCACAAAAATTAATGGCTGCAAGAAAACATCACTCATAAGAGACTTGTGTCCGATATGGGAGTGAGATGGTCTTGCCTCGTTGTGTTCTTTGCAAAAGATCCAAGCTGTCCACCATTTTTCTCCTATGATTTCAGGGCTTGGGCCAAAAACCGATCCAAATTAGAAGCTCATGTGGGCCACATGACAGATAACAGTGTACATTAAGCTTAGGCCTTTCAAGCCTTCAGGTGCCACAAAAATTTTCTATCTGAGCAAAAATTGGTGTTTACGGTCCAACCACTAGGAATGACATTCTAAAAGGGAATGACCTTCTAAAAGATTCGGAATGCCATTTCAATGGTTTGAATGTCCTTAAAGTACCCGTTGATAGTTTCAATTATAGTAAGCAGTGACCCACTTTTTCCTGTTGTGGGACCCTCATGTGCACTGGATTCCCCTGAATTTTCAGTCCCCACCCTAAAATCAGAATGGTTAAAGTGATGGATGGCTCAGATTTTCAACACGTGTCACGAAAGTCAGCCCATCTCATTTCCTAGATTTTTAAAGTAGTTAAAAGAAACGTAATTCCCTTTACGGCCTGTTTGATTTTCAGGGTATAGTGAAATCACAGGGATTTCACCCATCATGAATGCGTGTCGCGTTTGGTATTACACCGGATACTCTCCCACAGGGAAATGACCTTTCACTGCCTTCTGTAGATGAGTTTACCGAGGAAATCCGGGCGAAATCCCCGGTTACGCTCGAGGCATCGACATGACTGTTTTAAGTTTCGGTAGTCCGCGTGAGCACACACCCGAGGATGCCATCATAAATGCCTATATTATAAAAATTCCTTTCCTTATCTTTCACCCATGAAACCCTCCTGCGCAGGTAAGGTTCTCTCCAACGCTACTTAGGATGATGTTTACAACTACTATTTGCAGAGGGGACTGGTTCCTACCAATGTGATAACTGAATCCGCCTTTCTTCCTTCTTACAGGTGAGAGAAGTACTCTGTTGGTGAAGCCTATTTCCCGAAGGAACGACCATTAAAACGAGTATGTACTGTAAACCTTTTGTACAAAATCCTTCGTCCTGGTCGTTTTGGTGAGGCAGACGTGATGAACGTCTTCGATTGGGCCACCTACTGCAGGTAGTTGCACCCAAACCATTACTGAAACACAGAGAGAAATAGAGTTTTTTTTTTTTCTTTTTTGTTTGGTTTTGTAAGAAAGCTCTATTTCTCGGATTGAGAAAATCTGAGGTTATTGAATCTTTCCTTTCATCTTTGGATGCTGAAATAGGCTTACTGTTGTCTCCATCAACCCATCTCAGATCTTTCAAGCCTAGTGTGGTCTCTGGAGCTTTGGATATGATAAAACGGATGAACGGAGTTTACTACTCCCCTGCCACCAGCCCCGTGGCTAGTGTTCGATGCTCTGTGGGCCCCACCATGATGTATGATTTCATCCATTTTCTCAGATCATTTGAGGGCTTTATGCCAAAAGTGAGAGGGATATAGACCTCAGGTGGACCACACCACAAGAAAAAAAATAGTGATTGGGTATCCACCATTAATGACTCCTAAGGCCCACTGTTTCGGATATTTGACATCCAATATGTTGATTACGTCATACAGACCCATATGAACAGAAAAACCAAATATCAGCTTGAAACAAAACTTTTATGGCCCCTAAACAGTTGTTAATGGTCGACGTTCATTCAACACTGTTTTCGGTCATCAGGTCCACTTGAGATTCGAATATACCTCATTTTGGGTCTCGTACCATAAAATGATCTGGAAAAAAAGATGAACGGCATGGATGAAACACATACACCATGGTGGGCCCCACAGAGCACCCAGCCAATGTCTGGTGGCAGGGGGAGTAGCCAATCCTTTCCTGCTTGGGGGTGGTGTGACTTCACGATCAATCCTCTAGCGCCCTTCTGACATATGAGAAGACCCTTCTGCATTCTTTTCTTGGATGCAGATTGCATCCTAACCTCAACCGTCTCAAGCTGTGAACGGGCAGGAGATGAACATGTCCTTATCCACACCGTCCTTCCATTTTCTTTTTGATATTTTATGGTATAATCTAAAAAACTTTTGGATAGCAATAATCAAGTAGACCACACCATGGGATGCAAAAGTGGTGAGTATTCTCACTATTGGAACTTTTCTAGGTCCCACTGTGATTTTTATTTGCCATCCAACCTGATCATCAAGTTACATGGATAGATGGTGTGGATAAGGCCCATAGATCACGTTCGCCACTCAAAGCTCGTGTCCGTAGGCAGGTAGAGACGGGGCAGGTGTAGGACGCAACTCGTGTTCCTCTTTCTTTCCTCTTTTTTTCTTCTTTTGCTTTTTCTTTATTCATTTCGTTTTGCATCTGGTGCGAGTCATGGGGGAATCATGTGCCTCCACTTACCGGGGTCTGTGTGATGAGATGGTCCTGTGATTTGAACCGTTAATTTTCCGTTTCTACCATAGATGAGTTATTTCCCCGCTGAAATCGTCGTAAAGCGATAATCCTGGCCTTTGATTTTTAATGTTAAATTTAGGCCACTGAAAGTCTGGTTGTTGTAATTCTGGATTTATCTATGGATTCCGATGGACAGGACTGAAGTTTTGTGCGGTCGATCGTGTAGTGTAGATTGCAGAATATGGATGATTCTGATCAGTGGATCACGCAACATGTGCGCCCCAGTTGGCAGATGTACTGCTGGTTCGTGTTTCGTGGAGGCATGTTCACATACAGCGGCTGTACGTGGCCTGTAACATACATCCCTTTCTTTATCCGAACACGACATTGTTGTAGGAAATCAGATTCGTAAAAAACATGGCCTGATCCATGATAATTATTTCAATATCATTCTTAAGTTGGACCCAACTTAAGAAGAATATTCAAACGAAGGTTTAGATCATTATAATATGGACCAATATCAACATTTTTTTTTTCTGATTTTCATAATGTACGGTTATTATCTTGTGTCTCATCTTTTGCATGGATCGGATTTTCTAAAATCTGATATATTATCAACTTAAGAAGAATATTCAAACGAATTGTGTGGATCATTACATGAAGGTCACAGCCAGTCGCTGTATGTCATCAATTTTATATTATTTAACGTTGATTAGTATTAGTTGAATTTACTAGGGTGATTAGGGATTTAATGGTCAACGGAAAAAGTTGGACTGATTGTGACTTCGTCTTGCTTCCGCTGCATCGGTTCTTCTTGCATCTGCTTAATTTTTGGGATCCCTTGCTAAAATGAGCTGGATAAATGGATAAACGTTGTGGATATACCGTACATACATCAAGGTGGGCCCCACATGATAAGTGTAATACTCACTACGGTGTGGAACCTGGGATAACCTAATCCGCTCCCTTCAAATAGTGGGGCCCTCGTACAAGGGCCTATTGCTAGAAAATCAAATTGATGTGGGTGATTATATGACTTTTCTATTCCCCCATTAAACCCTATAGTATTAAACAATAGATTATCAAATCACTGTCCATAAACTAATGTATTAAGATAGGCAGATGGATTACAATACAGTTGGTCGTTTTATCATGTCATCATTTTAATCAAATTCACATGCATCCTGTATAGAGAGAGGTGAATCACTATGGCTGGGAGTGACTGGACAGACGAAGAGTTGAAATTCTTTACAGTAATATTGGTTGCGGGATCTACTGCAATAGCAGCTGGGGAGTATTGTCGCACGTACCTCATTCGAAACCCTCCCAGGTCTACTGATTATGACCGTGCCCGTATTATCAATGGGATTATTAGGGTAAGGGAGACTGATTGTATTTCGTAACTATGGATGAAAAAGATTATGTTCTTCAATCTTTGCTCAATCTTGCGAGATAAGAGACTGTTGGCGGATGCGAAGCACGTAAGTATAGAAGAATAACTTGTCATGTTCCTTCATACATTAAGCCACAATGTCCGGAACTGAATGATTGGACATCATTTTATAAGGTCAGGCGAAACCGTGAGTCGATATTTTAATCGAGTCTTGGATGCAGTCGTCTCTTTATATGCAGACTTTGTTACACTACCTACACTCGATACCGCATCTAAGATTTCATCAAACCCACATTGGGCAAAATACTTTCAGGTATGATAATACATATACTCATCACAATTGATTACGATCTTGAGATGATTAAATTACATATGCCAATATCACATAATGATCGACAAGTTTAACTTAGGATTGTATCGGAGCAATTGATGGGACACACATCCCAGCTTTCGTAGCATCTGCGGATAGTGTTGTCTATCAAAATAGGAAAGGATACATATCACAAAATGTCATGGCTGCTTGCAAGTTCGACATGAAGTTCATGTACGTGTTAGCGGGATGGGAAGGTTCCGCATCTGATGCATGCATTTTGCAGAGTGCCTTGACTTACTCGAGCGATCCTTTCATAATACCCTGTGGTAAACCCACGGACATTGATTGCTTGCCTCCAAGTGTAGAGGTTCGTAAGTAATATCCCGTGAATACAGGGTTGATCTCACAGGGAGATGAATTGTGAGAAGAAAAAAAATCAAATGCAAAACAAACTAAGTAATAAAAACTAAACTGATGATTTGATTTTAGGATTTTTGAATGGACGTAATTCAACTGAATAAAATAACACCCAAGCTTCAAAGTTCCACACATAAGTTAATGTTCCAAAATCATGACGACTTGGATAACACAACAAAAGAATAAAAGTTTATTTTATAAATCTGATTGTGTTGGGAATGGTACTTTGACTGATGGTCTTTACTGCATTAATTTACAAAATAATGTCACTTATGATTCAATGCATGTTCACACTGGCACTAAGAAATGTGTTATTAATGAGGATTCCTCAAAATTATGGCACCGGAGATTAGGTCATATTTCCATAGATAGAATTAAAAAATTAGTAAATGAAGGAGTACTTCATACTCTAGATTTTACTGATTTTGAGACTTGTGTGGACTGCATAAAGGGAAAGCAGACCAACAAGTCAAAGAAAGGTGCCATAAGGAGTTCCGACATATTAGAGATCATACATACTGATATATGTAGTCTAGACATGGACTCACATGGTTAGAAATACTTCATCTCTTTTATAGATGATTACTCACGATACATGTATCTCTACATGCTTTATAACAAGAATGAAGCATTAGATGCCTTTAAAATCTTTAAGGCTGAAGTAGAGAAACAATGCGGTAAACAAATTAAGATCGTGAGATCAGATAGAGGTTGAGAATATTATGGTAGATACATAGAGGATGGACAAGCACCTAGGCCATTCACAAAGTTTCTTCAAGAGCATGGGATTGTTGCCCAATACACTATGCCTGGTTCACCGGACCAGAATGGTGTAGCAGAAAGAAGAAACCGAATATTATTGGACATGGTGCGGAGTATGCATGCTTAGTAGCTCCAATCTTTCAAAATCCTTGTGGGCTGAAGCACGTAAGACGGCAGTGTATATATTAAACCGAGTTCCAACCAAGGCTGTTCCTAAAACACCATTTGAATTATGGAAAGGTTGGAAACCGAGTTTGTGACATATACGCATTTGGGGATGCCCGTCTGAAGTGAGAATTTATAATCCACAAGAGAAGAAGCTGGACCCAAGGACCATTAGTGGGTATTTCATTGGATATGCTGAAAGGTTTAAAGGTTATAGATTTTATTGTCCATCTCACGGCACTAGGATTGTGGAATCAAGAAATGCGAAGTTTGTTGAAAACGACTTGATCAGTGGGAGAGATCACTTCAGGAATATAGTTTTTAAGAAAGATCATTCAGAATCTCAACCTTCCACTTCAAGTGATAGATTGGTTATTGTTTATAGCACCCCTTAAGTTCAAACTGGTGTTGAACAACCAATCATTGAAGTTCCACAAGCTGCTGACGACATTCCAGTAGATCAGGTAGTTCAAGAGTTACCAAGAACTTTTGAACAACGAGTTGAACCGCATACTTCTTAGGAAGATGCTGGTACAACATTAAGAAGATCTACTAGATCAAAGAGATAAGCAATTCCTGATGATTATGTTGTATATCTACAAGAATCTGACTACAATATTGGAGCTGAAAATGATCTCGAGTCCTTTTCACAAGCCATGAGTTGCAAAGAATCAGAATTATGGTACAATGCCATGAAGGAAGAGATGAATTCTATGAAGAGTAACAAAGTCTGGGATCTTGTTGAGTTGCCTAATGGTGTAAAAACCATTGGATGTAAATGGGTCTTTAAACCAAAGAAAGACTCATTGGGCAACATTAAGAGATACAAGGCAAGACTCGTTGCTAAGGGATTCACTCAAAAAGAAGGAATCGATTACACGGAGACTTTTTCTCCTGTATCTAAGAAAGATTCCTTGCGCATTATTTTGGCATTAGTAGCCCATTTTGACTTGGAGTTGCAACAAATGGATGTGAAAACGGCATTTCTCAATGGAGATCTGAGGAGGTTTACATGAAACAACCTGAAGGATTCTCCTCTAGTGATGGTGAGCAATTGGTTTGCAAGCTCAAGAAATCCATATACGGTTTAAAACAAGCATCCCGCCAATGGTATTTGAAATTTCATAATGTAATTTCTTCATTCGGTTTTGTAGAAAACATTATGGATCAATGTATATACCAGAAGGTCAGTGGGAGTAAAATTTGTTTTCTTGTTTTATATGTGGATGACATTTTGCTAGCAACTAATGATAAGGGTTTGTTGCATGAGGTAAAACAATTCCTCTCTAAAAATTTCGATATGAAGGATATGGGTGAGGCATCTTATGTCATTGGCATTAAGATCCATAGAGACAGATTTCGAGGTATCTTGGGTCTGTCTCAGGAAACCTATATTAATAAAGTTTTAGAGAGATTTCGTATGAAGGATTGTTCACCAAGTGTAGCCCCCATTGTGAAGGGTGATAGGTTCAATTTGAACCAATGCCTGAAGAACGACCTTGAAAGGGAACAAATGAAAAACATTCCATATGCTTCTGTTGTCAGAAGCTTAATGTATACTCAAGTCTGCACAAGACCTGACATTGCATTTGCTATAGGACTTTTGGGATGACATCAGAGTGATCCAGGTTTAGACCACTGGAGAGCTGCAAAGAAAGTAATGAGGTACCTACAAGGAACCAAAGACTACATGCTTATGTATAGACGGATAGACAATTTGAAAGTAATTGGCTACTCAGATTCTGACTTTGCTGGCTGTATTGATTCACGTAAATCAACGTCAGGATACATTTTTTTGATGGCCGGTGGAGCTGTATCATGGAGGAGTGCGAAGTAGACTTTGACTGCCACTTCCACTATGGAAGCCGAGTTTGTCTCTTATTTTGAGGCTACTTCATATGGTGTATGGCTTAAGAGTTTCATTTCTGGGCTTAGAATTATGGATTCTATTTCTAGGCCATTGAGAATGTATTGTGACAATTCAGCTGCTGTTTTTATGGCTAAGAACAACAAAAGTGGGAGTCAAAGTAAACGCATCGATATTAAGTATTTAGCCATAAGAGAACGTGTTAAAGAAAAGAAAGTGGTCATTGAGCACGTCAGCACTGAGCTAATGATCGCTGATCCTTTGACTAAGGGCATGCCACAGTTGAAATTCAAGGATCATGTAGCAAATATGGGACTTGGTTCCATTATGTAATTTTTCATTGTATTGACAATGTTATTTCATTGAAATTCTTAAGTATTCTGATGTTTTTCTCATATTGATGTGCACCTTAATTTAATTTTGAGAAATTTCATCTGTGTTGGACCAAGAATAAACATAGGGTTTATTTATTAAGAAATTGTTGCCACATAAATTATAATATTTAAGAAATAAATACATAGTAATACATGGATGGTAATACTCATCATTAGAGGACTTATCGCCATGATTCATGTACTTATTACTTAATACAGATTATTGATGGGTTTAAGATGAGACATAAGATTAGAAGTGTGGACCAAGTGGGAGAATGTTGACCGTTTCTTACGGAAACCGTTTGTTGGAACGTGTCTTCAGCTCTCCTTAATTTTAGGAGCTCTTAAAGTGGTCCACTCCGAATCTTCACGTTGGAACTGCCCCATGATATCTGAAGTTGTGGGACACGTAGCCACCGAAGCTTGATGGAAGCTTTGGCTATAAATACACACGGTTTGGTCCTCAAACTCACTAACTTAATCCCCTTCAGTTTTACACCATCTAAATAGAGTCAGTAGAGTTTGGAAGTGTCAAACTGAGAGAGAGAAGCAGTACAAAGCACTGAGTAAGTATCAATGGCCAGAGGTATGTCTTCTTGTGCATTTCAGTTTTTTTCAGTTTTGATTCTAATTAAGTGATTAATTCCGCATTATAGAATCATTATTAATCCATTATTAAGGGGAGCTGAAGACACGTTCCAACAAATGATTTCCGTAAGAAACGGTCAACATTATTGCCCAGTAGGCTCTATGTTCCAATTCCACAGGCAAGTGGCAAGTCTTCCCATACACCAATCTGTATGGAGACATTCCAATCGGGGTCTTATAAGCAATCCTATAAGCCTATAAAGCGTCAGATAGTCTGAGGGACCAATCCTTCCTATCTGGCCTTATAGTTTTCTCTAAAATGTGTTTGATTTCCCGATTAGAGATCTCAGCTTGCCCACTCGTTTGTGGGTGGTATAGGGTGCTCACTTTATGCTTAATGCCATATTTCTTCATCAAAGCTTCAAATGTCTTATTGCAAAAGTGAGACCCGCCATCACTAATGATGGCCTTTGGAGTTCCAAATCTAGAAAAAAATATTTTCCTTGAGGAATTATATGACCACTTTGTTGTCATTGGTCCTACTTGGAATTGCCTCAATCCACTTTGAAACATAATCCACACAAACCAATATATAAAGAAATTCAAAAGAAGTTGGAAATGGGCCCATAAAATCAATACCCCAACAATAAAAAATCTCCAATGGTAAAATTGGAGATAAAGGCATCATGTTGCGCCGAGACACTCTTCCCAACCTTTGACATCTATCATAAGTAACACAGAAAGCATGAGTGTCTTTAAACATGGTGGGCCAGTAAAAACCATACTATAGGATTTTTGCAGTGATTTTCTTAGCAGAAAAATGGCCACCACATGCTTCCATGTAACAAAAGAAATAACAATCTGAACTTCATCCTCTGGGACACAACGTCTAAAAATTTGATCAGTCCCATATTTATATAAATACGGGTCATCCTAAAAGTTCCTAACCTTGGTTTCAAAACGCTTCCTATCTTGTGACTTCCAATGATATGTCATTTTTCCTGTTACAAGATAGTTCACTATATCCGCATACCAAGGCAATTTGGAGATTGCAAATAATTGTTCATCAGGAAAAGTATCTTGGATATGCATCTCCTCAGTGGAATCATCTAACACTAACTTGGAAAGGTGATCGGCCACTATGTTTTCTACTCTTTTCTTATCTTTTATCTCTAAGTTAAATTCTTGAAGTAGGAGGATCCATCTCAAAAGTCTCAGCTTTGTATCCTTCTTAGATAACAAATATTTCAAAGCTGAGTGGTCTGTGAAAATGACCACTTTAGATCCCAGCAAGTAGGACCTAACCTTATCCAAAGCAAAAACTACTGCAAGTAACTCTTTTTCAGTTGTTGAGTAGTTTACTTGGGCCGAGTTTAGAGTTCTACTCGCATAGTAAATAACGTAGGGCCGTTTATCTTTCCTTTGGCCCAAAACAGCCCCTATGGCATAATCACTTGCATTAAACATTAGTTCAAAAGGAAGCGTCCAATCTGGTGGACGCATGATAGGTGTAGTGGTAAGGGATGATTTAATTTTATTAAAGGCACTTGCACACTCATCTGTCCACTTAAATGGAACATCCTTTTGAAGAAGATTAGTCAAGGGTCTAGTAATAGCACTAAAGTCCTTGATGAATCTTCTATAGAAACCAGCGTGCCCTAGAAGTGATCTAATATCTCTAACAGTTCGGGGGATAGGTAGATTAGCAATAATGTCGAGTTTTGAGCGATCTACCTCGATTTCATTTTTGGAGATAATATGACCCAAAACAATTCCCTTTTGAACCATGAAATTGTTGCGCAGCACGCCAACAACGCAGTGAGCCTAGATCCAATTTCAGGCCTCACCCACAAACGATAAACAGGAAGAAATATAAACTAAAAAGGAATAAAAACATTCAAACAAACCATAAGATAAGATATACGTGAAAAAATTCCAAACTAGGGTAAAAAACCACGGATGTAAAATTTCACTATGAAGAGAAACGAAGATTACAAGGCAATATACTAACCTCTTCCTTGGAAGTATAGAGAAAATTCCTTGCCCACACCTTAGAATAATTTCCTAATATTTACCTTAACCCTAGAATAGCCATAGGGACCTCAATTTATAGTTTTGACAACTTTCCTTTCGCATCCCGGTTGCGAAAGGACTTGCGACACGAAATCCGCGAAACTCCTTTCGCATCCCAGTTGCGAAAGGACTTGCGACACGAAATCTGTGAAACTCCTTTCGCATCCCAGTTGCGAAAGGACTTGCGACACGAAATCCGCGCATGTGGCTCCACTTCTCAACAATCTCCCACTTGGAGACACATTACCATTAACCTTTATTTTCTTCATCCGGAGTACACCACCTCCCCGTCTTTAAGCCTGAAGACCAATCAAAGCTGAACAGAGCTTCAACTTCTCCCTTGTGACCGCCTTGGTCGGCATATCCGTAAGATTCTCACTTGTATGAATCTTCTCCAGAGCAATCGATCCATCTTCCAGTAACGAACGTATGAAATTATATCTGATGGCAATATGCTTGGTCCTTGAATAAAAGGCTGAATTCATAGCCAAGTGTATTGCACTCTGACTGTCACTGTACAGCTTAAAATCTGCTTGCTTCTTACCCAACTCTTCCATAAAACCTTACATCCACACCATCTCCTTGCATGCTTCTATAGTCGCAACATATTGCTTCTGTCGTACTGATAGATACTATCTTTTGTAACTGAGAGATTCAACTGACTGCAGCACTACCTAGAGTAAAAACATAACCTGTAGTGCTTCTTTTGCTGTCGATATCTCCTGCCAAATCTGAATCCACGTAGCCTTGCAACTTGATTTCCGATCCACCATAACACAGCCCTACGTCCTTAATACCTACCAAGTACCTAAGGATCCACTTCACAGCTTCCCAATGTTCCTTTCTGGGGTTGTTCATGAACCTGCTAACAACTCCCACTGCTTGAGCAATGTCTGGTCTCGTGCTCACCATAGCATACATGAGACTCCCAATAGCTGATGCGTATGGAACTTTAACCATGTAGTCATTTTCCTTATGCATCTTTACACCTTGCTTCTTAGATAGCTTGAAGTGGTTGGCTAATGGAGTGCTAACCGGCTTAGCACCTCCCATATTGAATCGATCAAGTACCTTGGCTATGTACTCTGCCGGTGACAAAAATAATTTCTTGTTTTCCCTGTCACGCTTTATCCTCATGCCTAGGATTTATTTTATAGCTCCTAAATCCTTCATGACAAATTCTCTAGACAATTGTCTTTTGAGATCTGAAATGTTCTTCATGCTTGAACCGGCCACAAGCATATCATCAACGTACAGAAGAAGGATGATGTAAGACGTATCAAACTTCTTCAAGTAACAACAGTGGTCTGCATGACATCTCCTAAAACCATTTTTCGACATGAAACTGTCGAACTTCTTGTAACACTACCTCAGGGCCTGCTTCACGCCATATAGACTCTTCTTCAGTCTGCACACCATGTTCTCATTACCTGGTGTCACGTATCCTGTCGGCTGATGCATATATATCTCTTCTTTAAGGTCCCCATGAAGAAAGGCTGTCTTAACATCTAGCTGTTATAGATGTAAGTCCTCTGAAGCCACTATACTCAAGACCATGCGAATCGTAGACATTTTCACTACCGGTGAAAATATTTCAGTGAAATCAATACACGCTTTTGTTGAAACCCTTTCACAACCAATGGCCTTATACCGTTTCGAACCATCGTGCTCCTCCTTCAGTCTGTAAACCCACTTGTTATGAAGAGTTTTCTTACCCTTGGGTAGAGTGACTAGCTCCCATGTACGATTAGACTCAAGAGAGTCCATCTCATCATCCATGGCCTGCTCCCACTTAACCCGTATATCTGACTGTAATGCCTCTTCAAAATACTCTGGCTCACCATTATCTTTCAATAGTAGATAATGTAAGGAGGGTGAGTATCGGACTGTAGGTCTCCTCTCCTGAGTAGACCTCCTCACAACCGGTGTATGTGGCTCTACCTCATCCTGTGACACTGTAACACCCATGTCCGGTAACTCTTCCAACTCTGTGAATTCTTTTTTCTCGGCCTTATTTTCCTATACACTGTCCTTATGCATCACTTTTTCATTGAAGACTATATCTTTGCTTCTGATGATTTTCCTATTTTTTGTATCCCAGAACCTGTAGCCAAAATCATGCTGCCCATAGCCTATAAACGTGCACCTCTTGGACTTCGCATCCAGCTTATTTCTGTGCTCTGCATCAATGTGAACATATGAAGTGCAACTGAACACTCTGAGATGTGCAAGGTTTACTTCCTTCCCAGTCCATGCTTCTTCTGGTAGCCTACCATCCAATGGTGCTGAGGGACTTCTATTGATGAGATATACGGCAGTATTCATAACATCTACTCAAAAGGTCTTAGGCAACCCTGCATGTAACCTCATGCTCCTGGCGCGCTTAAGGATGGTCCTGTTAATGCGCTCCGCCACACCATTCTGTTGTGGTGTCCCTGGAATTGTTTTCTAATGTTTGATTCCATTTGCTGCACAATACTCCTCAAACCTCTTATCACAATACTCTCCCCCATTGTCAGATCTGAGACACTTTACTGTTTTACCTGTTTCATTTTATACCATAACTTTTCACTTCTTAAATACATCAAATACATCAGATTTATGTTTTAAGAAGTAGACCCACAGTTTTCTACTAGCATCATCAATAAAGGTAACAAAATAACGTGAGCCACCAAGAGATAATACATGTGCTGGTCCCCACACATCAGTGTGTACAAGCTCCAACAGATGTGTCTTTGGAGCGCGTCTCGTCTTCTTGAAGCTTACCCTCTTCTGCTTGTCATACACACAGTCCTCGCAGAATTCCAAGTCAATAGACTTCAGCCATGGTAGCTTCCCTTTTGACAATAGCACTTTCATTCATTTCTCACTCATCTGTCCCAGCCTTTGATGCCGTAACTGCCCATTCACTCCAGTTGATGCGACTGCGAGTGAACTATATGATCCTGAAGTCACGTACAAAGTACCTTCCTTTTTGTCCCGAGATATTACCAAGGCACCTTTTGTGATCTTCCAGGAGTCACTGGTGAATGTCGTCACATAACCGGTATCGGCCAACTGTCCCACTAAGATCAGATTACGTTTCAAACTCGGTACATGTCTGACAGCCTTCAATTTCAAAACTGTTTCGTCTTTCTGATTTACATTAACATCCCCCTTTCCAACAATATTGCATGGCTCATCATCACCCAGGTAGACTCTCCCAAAGTCACCTAACACATAATTACGCAGAACTTCCTTACACGAAGTGACATGAAACGAAGCACCCGAGTCTATAACCCAAGACTCATTCATCGCATCAAGAGACAATATCAACGCCTCTGTGTCGCTCTCCTCAGACAGATTCACTGAATCTTTCCCGCCTTGAGAACTTCCTTCTTATTTCTTGAGCGCCCTGCAATCACGTTTCATGTGCCCCTTCTTACTGCAATGCCAACACCCGTCTTTGTCTTTCGGTCCCTTGGACTTCTTCCTCGACTTAGAACGCCCGTGTTTATTGCCTCCTTTGTTCAGCGATCTTCCTCTTCCTTCAACGTTTAGAGCATTCCTTGAGTCCCCTGAAACTCCTGATGCCTTCCTTTTAGATTCTTCACTGAGAATTAGACTGGTCACATCATCAAATTTCAACTTTGTCGACCCTGAAGAATTGCTCACAACAATCACCAAACCATCCTAACTGTCTAACAAACTGGATAAGATCAATAATGCCCTGACCTCATCCTTAAAAGCAATGCCAACTGATTCCAACTGGCTCATGACTGTATTGAACTCATTTAGATGTTATGTCACGCTCCCTGTAGTGGGATGGGAGATTCAATTTTATGCTTTTAATTTAATTTTAATTTATGAATTGAATTTGATATTCGTTTTATTATGGGAATATTGTTTTTAGTCTTAAATGGTCTGTTGTGACTGAAATTACAATGGGTCTGCAAGGGCTTTGAGTATTTCCTTTCTTTTTCATGTTTATGACGTCAGGAAGCCCTGTTGTTCACCATCGTCTCCTGGGCATGGTTGGATGTCGGTACCCTTCTTGACTTTCATGGCATGTTGATGTGGTTGGTAATTAGTCTAATTCTGTTGTTAGCCTTGTCTCCTGGGCATGGTTTGGTGATGGAATCCATTCTAATTCATACACCTTTCATCTCTTGAAAACTATATCAATGGCAGTTCAGTAAATTTTCATAATTCGTGATACTGGCATAAGATCTCCCTGATCTCTACAAGTGGATCCTCTGAATCCCTAGTTTCCCTTCTCTGAATTTTCTTAAGTTTTAGATAAGTATTTCACCATTATTCCTCAATTATAATTAGTTTAGATTTTATCTTAGCCTAGTTCTAGATCTGGTTATTTTCAGATAACGTACAGGTTTCAGTCCCTGTGGATTCGACCTCGGTCTCACCAAGTTTATTACTACATCACAACCCGAACACCACGGCTAAGAGTTCCTTTTTTGTAGTCGAGTAGTTCACTTGGGTAGGATTTAAAGTCCTACTCGCATAATGGATGACGTAGGGCCTCTTATCTTTTCTCTGGCCTAGAACCGCTCAAAGAGCATAATCAGAAGCGTCGCACATAAGCTCAAAAGGAAGGCTCCAGTCGGGTGGCTGCATGATGGGTGCAGTGGTTAACATGCCTTTAAGCTTGGTGAAAGCTTCCTGGCATTGCTCAGTCCACTCGTATGGAACATCCTTTTGAAGAAGATTACATAAAGGACGAGAGAGGAGACTAAAGTCCTTTATGAATCGCCTGTAAAATCCTACGTGTCCTAAGAAGGATCGCACGTCCCTGATATTTTTGGGTGGAGGCAGGTTAGAGATAAGATCGATTTTTGCCTTATCTACCTCAATTCCCTTGGACGAGATGATATGTCCAAGGACAATCCCCTTATGAACCATGAAATGGCACTTCTCCCAATTAAGTACCAAGTTCTTTTCCTCACATCTTTTCAAAGACACATTTAAGACTTTCCAAGCACTCATTTGAAAGATGAACCATAGACAGAGAAATCGTCCATGAAGACCTCTAGATATTGCCTACCATATCGTAAAAGATACTCGGATACATCGCTGAAAGGTGGCGGGGGCATTACATAGTCCAAATGGCATCCTTCGGTAAGCAAAGGTGCCGTAGGGACATGTAAATGTGGTCTTTTCCTGGTCCTCAGGGGCAATTTCAATCTGATTGTAGCCCGAATACCCGTCAAGGAAACAGTAATAGGAATGACCAGCTAGCCTTTCTAAGATTTGATCGATGAAGGGCAAAGGAAAGTGATCCTTCCTCGTGACAGTATTTAACTTCCTGTAGTCAATGCACATCCTCCAACCAGTAGTGACTCTAGTCGGCACGAGTTCATTATTAACATTGGCTACGATGGTGATTCCGGACTTCTCAGGAACCACCTGAGTTGGACTCATCTATTGACTATCAGATATAGGGTATATGATACCCACATCCAATAGTTTAAGAACCTCGGCCTTAACCACTTCCTTCATGTTTGGATTTAGTCTACGTTGTGGTTGCCGAGCGGTCTTTGCATTATCCTCAAGATATATGCATCGAGGGGTCGATTCTCTTGAGGTCCGCAATCGTCCATCCTAGGGCTCCTTTATACTCAATGAGAGTAGATATGAGCATACTCTCCTGTTCTTTCTCCAGGTGGGCAGAAATCACCACCGGGTATGTCTCATCTTGACCTAAATAGGCATATTTCAAATCGGAGGGCAAAGGTTTTAGGTCAAGCTTCGGTGCCTTGAGGTTAGATGGAAGAGGTACTACATCAGTTTGTGGCAATTCTTCAAATTGTGGCCTCCACCGGTTAACTTTAAGTACCGGTGCAATATCAAGCATAGGCACACGTCTCCCTAATCATATCATCATCAAACTCATGGGAGTCGGCCAAGCACGTCTCTAGAGGATCAGAGGATAAGGTAAGGGGTGTCCTATCTTCCACGAAAGTATCGATCATGTTAATGTCGTGGACATCGTCATCATCCTCCTCGAGTTCTTTGTCGTTATTGAAAAAGATGTTTGACTCCAATGTCAAATTTTTAAAAGACATAGTCATGACACCATTCCTGCAATTGATGATTGCATTTGACGTGGTAAGGAATGGGCGACCAAGAATGACGGGAATCTGAGTGCTCATGTTGTTGATGGGTTCGGTGTCCAGGATGTTAAAATCTACAGGGTAGTAAAATCTATCGACTTGGACTAACACATCCTCAATAATCCCTCTTGGTACACGAACAGTTCGATCGGTGAAATAATTAAGAGAAAACAAGGGATTCAGAGGATCCACTTGTAGAGATCAGGGAGAACTACACTTGATTCATGAAAATCAACTGAACTTCCTTTGATGTAGTTTTGAAAAGATGAAAGGTATATGAATTAGAATGGATTCCATCACCAAACCTGCACTTGGGGATTCCATCACCAAACCAATATGAATTAGAATGGATTCGACCTCGGTCTAACCGAGTTTTATTACTACATCACAACCCTATACTTGGGGAGTGAACAAGGTTTCAGATAATTTTATTTATTTATTTTATTTTCTATTTCAAAAACTTGTTCACTCCCCAAGTATAGGGTTGTGATGTAGTAATAAAACTCGGTAAGACCGAGGTCGAATCCACAGGGACTGAAACCTGTACGTTATCTGAAACCAACTAGAACTAGAACTAGAATGAGATGAAATCTAAATTAAGTGTAATTTGAAGAATAATGGTAAAATATTTATCTAAACTAAGAAGAAAATTCAGAGAAGGGAAACTAGGGATTCAGAGGATCCACTTGTAAAGATCAGGGAGAACTATACTTGATTCATGAAAATCAACTGCACTTCCATTGATGTAGTTTTCAAGAGATGAAAGGTATATGAATTAGAATGGATTCCATCACCAAACCATGCCCAGGAGACAAAGCAAACAACAGAATTAAACTAATTACCAACCAATCAACAGTGTATGAAGGCTAGGAAGGGGTACCGTCATCCAACTATGCCCAGGAGACGATGGTGAACAACAGGGCTTCCTGACGTCATAAACATAAAGAGGAAAAGAACATGCTCAAAGCCATCACAGACCCATTGTAATTTCGGTACAATGAGGACCATTAACGACTAAAAACATTCCCTTAATAAAACTCAAATCAACATCAGTTCAGTCTAAACAAAGGCACAAGCAAAGAGGCATCCCATCACGCTACAAGCTTCACCTCTTAGCCCTAGCTAAGAGGTTTAGCCCATAAACATGATTAGGCTAAACAAATTAAAGGAAAAAAAATTAACAGTGAAATAAAACAAATAGGGATTACTCTCTCCCTGCACCTCGTCAAGCCAAAGATCCCCGTCTCAGACTGTCTCCAAGCTACAACCGTAGATGTAGATTATCCAAACTCCCTCCCCCTTCTCTCTTTCTTCTCTTCTCTTTTTATATGCAGCCGGGTGGAGTGGAGTCAGTGCTGGAGTTGGAGAACCGACTCTCCTTGTGCAACTCCAATCCCGAATGAAAACGGCCGCACGCCTCTGTTTTGCGCAGCAGAGAAAAAATGCAAAACTATCTGCGTTTGATTCGCATTCGGGAGGAAAGATCCTCCTCTCTTCGAAATATGCCAACGTGGTGAGGGTAAGAACTCCCGGACTGATCAAATGGACGGTTTGGATCAATGATCCGTCCCTGATCAAAGTCAAGCAACCGGCCCTATCGGCCGGTTTTCTCGGACGTAAAACCAACGCAATATCTGCGCTGGACTGTTGGTGGGGCCCATGATCGGGTTTATTTCAATGATCCATCCCGTCTATTATGTTCCCCTCAAAATTTCAGTTGGGAACGACGGGTTTTCAATCAGAATAAGTACGGTCCACTGGATTTTTCACTCCACCATCCGTCCTGCGTTGGACGGTTGAAGATATTTTTCCGTGCATAGGGGGCCAAAAGGCGACCTTGGCAAGGGTCAAAGCCCCCCTACAGACACCATGGACTTGTCGGATCATCGATATGGCTGATGAGTGGGGTCCACAAGCATCGTCCGGCCAATCGCGTTAAAGACGCTGTTGCGTCTTTGGATTTTTGAGAATTCATCGGTCAGCGCAACGCTGACCGACTTGGATTCTTGTGGTACGCGGCGAGTCTTGTACAGGCTATGCACATGCATAGCATGTGTGGGTCCCACAGTAATGTATTCCAAAGATCTGACTCGTTCATTTGTTGTGTAACCTCATATAAAGGGTTGATACCGAATTTGATGCAGTTCCAGATATCTTGTGGGCCCCACGAAATGAATTATGGGGCTGATCTGACCGTTGGGCCACTTTCTCAGTGATCCAATGGCTGAAATTTAATATGTACGGTTAATTTATGGCCTCCATCCCATGTATGCAGTTTTGAGTCAATCGGATGGCGGGAACCCTGTGTTCTTACATTCTGGATGTCTCTCAGGCCTGTTTAAGGTGAGTGGCTGGAATTTCTCTGATCTCTGGTATGTAAATCCTTAATCTTGATGTCATGGTGTCCCGTCCAATGCCTTGGCATCATCAGAGCGTTAATTTCGTGCGTTTAACATCTTTTTGTAGTCCGTGCTCTCAAATAAACCCTGTATCACAAACACAGTTAAGTCGAGATGTTAAACAGTATTATGCTCATAAATTTAGGTGATAAATGGGGTCTGATATGCAATATTTGACCCTCAACATAACCCCCAACCAGCATTTTGCTAGTCCCGAGCAAACTATGCGAAAATAAGTTGAGAATTACGGACAATTTCAATAACTCGAGTGATTTTAGAAAAGCAATCTAAATATGAGAATTCTAAGATACATGAATGTTGGGCATTACTTCCTCCTGGAATCAAGCACACGGTAGTCTTCATAATCAAGTTCAAAGTATTCATCCATCAATTAAAAAAAATTCTAAACATTGAGTTCCATGGGTGTATAGTGAATTCTCGGCTTGTCAACATTAAGATTCAATTTGTTATTTCCAGATATCATTGATTACCAGCAAGAGCATTTAGGACACCCAAAACCTAAACTAAAAGGTCCCTCATAGATCATTCTTTTTCTTTCTTGTAGCCTTTGAATTTTTATTTTTTTTTTCATTAAAGGTAACGCCAAGAAGGGGAGTCCAATCCTCACCTATAGGGAGCAAACCTATGGTAAAGACCATATACCTAAATCTTTTTCATATATCATCCATAGGGAATTAAATCCACACCTATAGGGAGCAAACCTATGGTGAATATTATTCGCCCACCCTTTCCCAGAGGCATTTGTATTTTCTTTTTCTTCAATTGATCATGACAGGCATTTTTTTTTTGGCTAGTTCCTTCCATGCTCAGTGATTACCAAATTAACCCTTCAGTTTCAAACTGAAATCTTAATATGTAAGCGAGATGTGACATGGGAAATCATGACTCAATCAATGTTTACAACTTCTAATCATGGATTAATAATTCAAACTTAACTGTGAAATCTAACGAGTAACTGAATCCAAGAGTAGTAAATCACCAACATTCCATATCCTGTAATTCTAAATCAAAGATGGTTGTCAAATCACTTCGAATTCATTAGAAAGTCCTGAAAATTTTAAAAATTTTCACAATTTTTGCTCAAGACTAAGAAAAACACTGATTAGGTTACCTAATCTCCCACCCCCAACCTAAAATCTGCATTGTCCTCAATGTAACAGATATAAGCATGCCATGCACATGGGACAACGAAAGTAAAAGAGAAGTGATGGGAAGATAGTACCTGAATGATGAATTGTGAGAGACTTTCTAAGAGATTGCAACATGGAATCCAATCAGCATGAGAGAGAAAGCAACACAAAACTAACAAAAATAAAATCCTACCTATACCACTTTCGCAGGCGCTCTCGATTGCATTTAGCGCATGCAACAAGCCTTTAAACTCCTAGGTTTCCCCTAGTGGACGAGTTGTAGTCTCGTGAGGGTTTGCAGCAATGTTACCCACAAACATTGAACTAGCTAGGAAAATGGAATAAATTGAAAAGCTGGGTTGCCTCCCAGGAGCGTTAAGTTTATCGTCTTCAGCCAGACAGATAAAGCAACTACCCTAGTCCTAAGAAAACGATAAACCTACCTATACCTCCATCAGACTAGGAGATCAATCCTGGTAAACAGGATCATTCAGAGGTGTGGACATGTCCTCTGAATCAAATTTCTCGACAAATGGTTTTAATCGATGTCCATTTACTTTAAATTCCTTACCATTGTCGGGATCTCTTATCTCAACGGCCCCATGAGGATAAGCAGTAACAACAATGTAAGGGCCCATCCAACGAGATCTAAGCTTACCCGGAAAGAGATGTAATCGAGAATTATACAAAAGGACTTTCTGGCCTGGCGTGAATTATTTTCGTAGAATATGTTGGTCATGAAACGCCTTCATCCTGTCTTTGTAAATTCTCGAGTTCTCGTACGTGTCGTTCCGGATTTCTTCAAGTTCATTTAATTGAAGTTTGCGTAGCGAGCCAGCGTTGTTCAGATTGAAATTCAGATTTTTGATCGCCCAGTAGGCTCTATGTTCCAACTCCACATGCAAGTGGCAAGCCTTCCCATAGACGAGTCTAAAGGGAGACATTCCAATAGGGGTTTTAAAAGCAGTACGGTATGCCGATAAGGCATCGGTCAATCGAATTGACCAGTCCTTACGATCAGGGTTAACCGTTTTCTCCAAAATGTGTTTGATCTCCCTATTGGAAATATCAGCTTGCCCACTTGTCTGTGGGTGGTATGGGGTGCTCACCTTATGAGAGATACCGTATTTCTTCATTAAACTCTCGAATGGCCTATTACAAAAGTGTGAGCCCCCATCACTAATGATGGCTCGAGGCGTTCCGAATCGGGAAAGGATGTTTTCTTTCAGGAATTTAATGACCGTGCGATGGTCATTAGTTCGACACGGAATCGCTTCGACCCATTTAGTGACATAGTCTACGGCAAGCAAAATATATAAATTCCCAAAAGATTGGGGGAATGGCCCCATGAAATCGATGCCCCAGCAATCAAATGCCTCTATGATAAGAATGGGATTCAAGGGCATCATATTTTGACGGGACAATGCTCCCAATTTCTGACAACGCTCACAAGCTTTGCAAAACTCATGAGTGTCCCTGAACATAGTGGGCCAATAGAAGCCACACTGCAGAATCTTGGCCGTGGTCTTTTTTGCAGAAAAGTGACCACCACAGGCCTGTGAGTGACAGAAGGAGATGACACTCTGATGCTCATCGTCTGGCACACATCTCCTCAAGATTTGGTCTGGGCAATATTTAAACAGATATGGATCGTCCCAGAAAAAAATTGCGTACCTCGGTAAAGAATTTCTTCTTATCTTGTGCGGTCCAATGTGTCGGTATGGAACCTGTAGCAAGATAATTAGCAATATCAGCGAACCAAGGTGAATGGGAGACTCTGAACAGTTGTTCATCAGGGAACATGTCGTTGATATGGGTCACCTCAAGGGAATCAGAAGTATTGAGGCGAGACAGGTGATCGGCCACTACGTTCTCTACTTCCTTTTTATCTTTAATTTCCAAATCAAATTCTTGGAGTAGAAGGATCCATCGTATCAAGCGGGGCTTAGAATCATTCTTAGAAAGAAGATACTTCAGTGCCGCATGATCTGTATAGATAATGATCTTGGATCCGATCAGGTAGGACCTAAATTTGTCCAAGGCGAACACCACGGCTAAGAGTTCCTTTTCTGTAGTCGAGTAGTTCACTTGGGCAGGATTTAAAGTCCTACTCGCATAATGGATGACGTAGGGCCTCTTATCTTTTCTCTGGCCTAGAAACGCTCCAAGAGCATAATCAGAAGCGTCGCACATAAGCTCAAAAGGAAGGCTCCAGTCGGGTGGCTTCATGATGGGTGCAGTGGTTAACATGCCTTTAAGCTTGGTGAAAGCTTCCTGGCATTGCTCAGTCCACTCGTATGGAACATCCTTTAGAAGAAGATTACATAAAGGATGAGAGAGGAGACTAAAGTCCTTTATGAATCGCACCGTAAAATCCTGCGTGTCCTAAGAAGGATCGCACGTCTCTGATGTTCTTGGGTGGAGGTAGGTTAGAGATAAGATCGATTTTTACCTTATCTACCTCAATTCCCTTGGACGAGATGATATGTCCAAGGACAATCCCCTTATGAACCATGAAATGACACTGCTCCCAATTAAGTACCAAGTTCTTTTCCTCACATCTTTTCAGCACACATTTAAGACTTTCCAAGCACTTGTTGAAAGATGAACCATAGACAGAAATCGTCCATGAAGACCTCTAGATATTGCCCTACCATATCAGAAAAGATACTCAGATACATCGTTTGAAAGGTGGCGGGGGCATTACATAGTCCAAATGGCATCCTTCGATAAGCAAATGTGCCGTAGGGACATGTAAATGTGGTCTTTTCCTGGTCCTCAGGGGCGATTTCAATCTGATTGTAACCCGAATACCCGTCAAGGAAACAGTAATAGGAATGACCAGCTAGCCTTTCTAAGATTTGATCAATGAAGGGCAAAGGAAAGTGATCCTTCCTAGTGACGGTATTCAACTTTTTGTAATCAATGCACATTCTCCAACCAGTAGTGACTCTAGTTGGCATGAGTTCATTATTAGCATTGGCTACGATGGTGATTCCGGACTTCTTAGGAACCACCTGAGTTGGACTCACCCATTGACTATCAGATATAGGGTATATGATACCCACATCCAATAGTTTAAAAACCTCGGCCTTGACCACTTCCTTCATGTTTGGATTTAGTCTATGTTGTGATTGCCGAGCGGTCTTCGCATTATCCTCAAGATATATGCGGTGAGTACAAATCGAGGGGTCGATTCCCTTGAGGTCCGCGATCGTCCATCCAAGGGCTCCTTTATGCTCAATGAGAGTAGATATGAGCATACTCTCCTGTTCTTTCTCCAGGTGGGCAGAGATCACCACCGGGTATGTCTCATCTTGACCTAAATAGGCATATTTCAAATCAGAGGGCAAAGGTTTTAGGTCAAGTTTCGGTGCCTTGAGGTTAGACGGTAGAGGCACTACATCATTTTGTGGCAATTTTTCAAATTGTGGCCTCCACTGGTTAACTTCAAGTACCGGTGCAGTATCAAGGAAGGCACATGTCTCCCTAATCATATCATCATCAAACTCATGGGAGTGGGCTAGGCACGTCTCTAGAGGATCAGAGGATAAGGTAAGGGGTGTCCTATCTTCCATGAAAGTATCGATCATGTTAATGTCGTGGACATCGTCATCATCCTCTGAGTTACAGCCGTTATTGAAAAAGATGTTTGACTCCAATGTCAAATTTTTAAAAGACATAGTCATGATACCATTCCTGTAATTGATGATTGCATTTGACGTGGCAAGGAATGGGCGACCAAGAATGACGGGAATCTGAGTGCTCATGTTATTGATGGGTTCGGTGTCAAGGATGATAAAATCTACAGGGTAGTAAAATCTATCGACTTGGACTAAAATCCTCAATAATCCCTCTTGGTACACGAACAGAGCGATCGGCAAGTTGTAGTGTGGTTAGGGTGGGTTTTAACTCACCCAAACCTAACTGTTTGTATACCGAGTAGGGAATCAGATTGACGCTCGCTCCTAAGTCAAGAAGTGCGTGATCAATTCGATAGTTCCCGATTACACATGATATGGTTGGGCTACTGGGATCCTTGAATTTCTGCGGCACGTCTTGCTTCAGGATGGCACTCACTTTCTCAGTTAAGAAAATCTTCTTTTGAATACTCTGCCGTCTTTTGGTCGTGCATAAGTCTTTCAGAAATTTTGCATATGAAAGAACCTGTTTTACGACATCAAGTAGAGGAATGTTGACTTTTATTTGTTTCAACACCTCCAGAATATCCTGAGAGTTAGAAAGACGTTTTGGTGCAACCAACCGTTGGGGAACGAGCAACGGCTTCTCTAGAAGTTCCGGTTCTAATTTTTGTGGGACATCACTAGATCCATCATTATTGTCCTCTTCTGGTTCTTGAGGCTTTTCGGGCCTAACCGGAAGGGTTTTATCAATGATCTTCCCACTCCGAAGAGTGGTGATGGATTTAGCGTGCCCCATTTGATTTGAAGAGCTGAGATTATTTATCTCGTATTGCGGTTTAGGATTGGGGAGCGGTTGTGCAGGAAACATCCCCTTTTCTATAACCGTCATACGTGAATCTATTTTTTGCATAAAGTCCCGCATTGTCTGGGCCAGCTCTTGCATGGAATTTTGAACCGGTTCTTCTTGAGGTTTCCCCTGATTTGGATTTTGATTAAAGAAACTTTGAGGGGTAGCAGTTTGTCCATTCCTCCAACTAAAATTTGGATGATTTCTCCAACCAAGATTATATGTATTAGAGGTAGATCCATTGAAAGGTCTTTGATAGTTATTTATGACATTAGCTTGCTCATTCAACACTCCTCGAAAAGCAGATATTGTAGGACAATTTTCAGTTGTGTGAATGTTGCAATCATAGATGCCGCAAACAATTTCATTAACCTTATCCTTCTTTCCTTCCATGGCCTCGACTCTTCGCATGAGATTAGTCACTTTAAAATTTACATCATTCTCTTCTTTCAGGAGATATACTCCACCTTTCTCCTTAGATTGAGTTGGCCTAGACGTGGTATTTGATTTTGGGTAATGGTCCCATGATTGTGCATTTTCGGCAAGTCTATCGAGGTAATCCCATACCTCATCGACCTCTTTATTCATGAATTCTCCATTATACATTGTCTCGACCAGTTGGCGTATGGAAGATGTCAATCCATCATAAAAAAAAATTTGTAATGCGCTACATTTCAAAACCGTGTTGTGGGCATGAACTGACAAGATCCTTGAACCTTTCCCAACATTGGTAGAATGTTTCATCTTCCTTTTGGGCGAAGTTCATGATTACTTTTCTGAGGGTAATCATTTTATGACGTGGGAAAATTTTCTTTATGAATTCCCTCTGCAAATCATTCCATGTGCCAATGGATCTAGGACGCAGTGAATGTAACCACGTCTTAGCCTTTTCTTTCAAGGAAAAAGGAAAGAGTTTCAGCCTGATTGTATCCTCGGATACATTGGGAAAGTATAAGGTAGCTATAATCTCATCGAACTCTTTCAAATGTAAGTATGGACTTTCTGATTCAAGCCCATGGAATTTAGGAAGGAGTTGGATAACTCCTGGCTTGATGTCCATCTGTCCTGTGTTTTCAGGAAAAATCATATATGAGGGCGTACTCACCCCCGCAGGTTGTAAATAATCCCATAAAGTACGAGGCGGGGGTGCTTGATGCACCTCATTCTCATCATGTACTTCCTCATCCATATGTTGAGGTAGTGCTTAAGGTTGATTTGCAGCCATAACCTCAATTAACTCAGGGAAATTCGAGCGGTGTCTAATCCTACGATGGACAGTCAACCCCTCAACTAATCCTCCTTCAGTCAAGAGACGTCGAGTGTCGTCACGGGCTGTTCACTCCCCAAGTGCAGGGTTGTGATGTAGTAATAACTCGGTAAGACCGAGGTCGAATCCCAAGGGACTGATACTTGTACGCTTTCTAAAAATAACCAGATCTAGGACTAGGCTAAGATGAAATCTAAACCAATTATGATTTGAGGAATAATGGTGAAATAATTGAACTAAAATTTAAGAAAATTCAGAGAAGGGGAAACTAGGGATTCAGAGGGTCCACTTGTAAAGATCAGGGAGATCTTATGCCTGTATTACAAATCAGGAAAATTAACTGAACTGCCATTGATATAGGTTTCAAGAGATGAAAGGTGTATGAATTAGAATGGATTCCATCACCAAACTATGCCCAGAGACAAAGTAAACAACGTGAATTAATCTAATTACCAACCAATCAACATGCCATGAAGGTTAGGAAAGGGTACCAGGCATCCAACCATGCCCGAGACGATGGTGAACAACGGGGCTTCGACGTCATAAACATAAAAGAAAAAGAACATGCTCAAAGCCATTGCATGAGACCCATTGTAATTTCGGTCACAATGACCATTAAAGACCGAAAACATTCCCTTAATTAAACCTAAATCAATATCGGATCGATCCCCATACAAAAGCATAAGCAAAGAGGCCTCCCATCACGCTACAAGCTTCACCCCTTAGCCCTAGCTAAGAGGTCTAGCCACACATAAATGGGCTAGCTCTTAAACAAATATATAAAAAATAAAAGAAAAAAATAAACAAACTCTTCCTTCTCTCCCTGTCTTTCTCTCTCCTTCCAGCCGTAGTCCCAGGCCTCCAGATATGAGATGATCCTCCCAAGCTTCAATCTCTCTCCTTCTTATATGCAGTCAGGGCCGTGGAGAAGGAGTCGGTCTTCTTTTCGCCAGACGGGCGTTGATGCAGAGTTGTTTCACAGCCGGACACAATGTGGTTTCCGCACCGAAAACAGAGGCAGAAAACTCCTATCTTCCCTCGCTTCTGTTGAAAAGGACAACGTCTCTTGGAGCATTATGGGCAGGCCCGCACGATGGACGGTTCGGATTACCAATCCGATCATGATCAAGCTCACAAAACCGGCCCACAGTGGCCGGTTTTCTCGGGTGCGCAAACAGGGTACGCGAAAGCACTTCGCTGTGGCGCCGGTGGTGTCCACTTCTTTCCTATTTTAAGAAATCTACTCCGTTCATCCGGTTACACTCGAAAAATCATTCAAAGAGGGCCGGTTTTGGATCAAATTAAGTGTGATCCATTGATTTTTAACCCCACCGTCCGTTCACGAATTGGCGCTGTTTCCATGCACTCTCGTGCATGAGTCTGGAAAAACCGCCGTGTGTACGGTCGGTTTGTTGTCCTGGGATGAATGGTCGGTCCAGATGAACTCCATGCTGATCAATGGTGGGCCACCAAGATCAACCACAGGTCTGCTGCGGGACAGAGCTTCCGCGATTGCACTGTGAAAGTCAGTGGGCCCCAGTTTGACGTCTTTTGGAGAATCCAATCCGTCCATCAGCTTCAGGACGAAAAACCGTCCAGGAAGGATGAGATATTTTTTATTTAAGTGTGGCCCACTTGATCTTTTCGTTCTGCCGTCTATCCTGCTTTCAACGGAAAGGATCTTCCAATATCTTATATGGTGGAAAGAGAACACCTAAGTGAGGTTAATACCCCCCCTTTTCACACAATAGACGGTCCAGATTGAGGATTTGGATGAAGAGTGGGCCCCACGAGAGGAACCGGCGTGCGGCCGCTTGAACGCTGTTGCGTTTTCGAAGATCACGCGGGTCAGCGGTCTTGTTGACCGAGCTCGGGTCCGGTGCGGCTGCTGTGCACGTGTGCTGTGTACACTCTCATCATTTGAAGTGGGTCCCACCTCCATGGTTGAGAAATCCGCTCCATCCATCCGCTCCATCATATCATTTTATGGGTTGAATCTAAAATAGGCGAATCGAGAGAGAAGGTGGACCCCAAATCAAGAAATTACGGGCTGATCCATCCGTTGGGCCACTTCTGCAGGGATCCGAGGGTTAAGACTTGACGTGTACGGTTCATTTATGGTCCTCAGGCCACGTATGGAGTTTCGAGCAGAACGGATGGTGGAAACCTTCGATCTTGCATTACTGGACCAATTTCGGGCCATCGAGCTTCAGTTTCTCGATTTTCTCGGGTCTTTGGCGTGTAATTCTGTTGATCTTCGTACCCTGGGGTCCGTTCCTTGCTCTGGTAAATTCTGAGCGTCAAATACACACTTTTAATACCCAAGTTCAGTTTAAGCTCCTAAATACATTCTGCATCGAAAACGCAATTAAATTAACCCGTTAATCAGTATTATGTTTGTAAATTCAGGCAATAAATAGGGTCTGATATGCAATATTTAACCCTCAACACGGGCCCACTTGGGCATGAAACACTCGCAGCCCTCAATCAAATTCTAAACCTAATCCTAAGAAAGAAAATATGAATCTAGAAAGAAAGAGAGGGTTGAAAGGAAGTTACCAAATTGGAGTCCCTAAGCTAAAGACCTGCAAAACAAAACAAAATAAGTTAGTTTCTAAATAGAAGAAGTTTCTAAAGCAAACCAAATCTAAAGAGTTAGAAATTCTAGAAAATCAGAAAGAGTTTACCAAATTAGAAGTTCTATCTTAACAACCTACAGAATAGGAAATAGGTTAGTTCTATGAATCAAATAGAAAACAAAATTAAAATTAGTAAAATCCTAATCTTAAACTAACTCTAAAACCAATTAATTTTAGAAAATCTTAGCCGTCAGTCCTCGGCAACGGTGCTAAAAACTTGTTCACTCCCCAAGTATAGGGTTGTGATGTAGTAATAAAACTCGGTAAGACCGAGGTCGAATCCACAGGGACTGAAACCTGTACGTTATCTGAAACCAACTAGAACTAGAACTAGAATAAGATGAAATCTAAATTGAGTGTAATTTGAAGAATAATGATAAAATATTTATCTAAACTGAGAAGAAAATTCAGAGAAGGGAAACTAGGGATTCAGAGGATCCACTTGTAGAGATCAGGGAGAACTATACTTGATTCATGAAAATCAACTGAACTTCCTTTGATGTAGTTTTCAAGAGATGAAAGGTATATGAATTAGAATGGATTCCATCACCAAACCATGCCCAGGAGACAAAGCAAACAACAGAATTAAACTAATTACCAACCAATCAACAGTGTATGAAGGCTAGGAAGGGGTACCGTCATCCAACCATGCCCAGGAGACGATGGTGAACAACAGGGCTTCCTGACATCATAAACATAAAGAGGAAAAGAACATGCTCAAAGCCATCACAGGCCTATTGTAATTTCAGTCACAACAGACCATTAACAACTAAAAACATTCCCTTAATAAAACTCAAATCAACATCAGTTCAGTCTAAACAAAGGCACAAGCAAAGAGGCATCCCATCACACTACAAGCTTCACCTCTTAGCCCTAGCTAAGAGGTTTAGCCCATAAACATGATTAGGCTAAACAAATTAAAGGAAAAAAAAATTAACAGTGAAATAAAACAAATAGGGATTACTCTCTCCCTGCACCTCGTCATGCCAAAGATCCCCGTCTCAGACTGTCTCCAAGCTACAGCCGTAGATGTAGATTATCCAAACTCCCTCCCCCTTCTCTCTTTCTTCTCTTCTCTTTTTATAGGCAGCCGGGTGGAGTGGAGTCAGTGCTGGAGTTGGAGAACCGACTCTCCTTGTGCAACTCCAATCCCGAACGAAAACGGTCGCACGCCTCTGTTTTGCGCAGCAGAAAAAAACGCAAAACTATCTGCGTTTGATTCGCATTCGGGAGGAAAGATCCTCCTCTCTTCGAAATATGCCAACGTGGTGAGGGTAAGAACTCCCGGACTGATCAAATGGACGATTTGGATCAATGATCCGTCCCTGATCAAAGTCAAGCAACTGGCCCTATCAGCCGATTTTCTCGGACGTAAAACCAACGGAATATCTGCGCTGGACTGCTAGTGGGGCCCATGATCGGGTTTATTTCAATGATCTATCCCATCTATTATGTTCCCCTCAAAATTTCAGTTGGGAACGACGGGTTTTCAATCAGAATAAGTGCGGTCCACTGGATTTTTCACTCCACCGTCCGTCCTGCGTTGGACGGTTGAAGATATTTTTACGTGCATAGGGGGCCAAAAGGCGACCTTGGCAAGGGTCAAAGCCCCCCTACAGACACCATGGAAGTGCCGGATCATCGATATGGCTGATGGGTGGGGTCCACAAGCATCGTCCGGCCAATCACGTTAAAGACGCTGTTGCGTCTTTGGATTTTTGAGAATTCATCGGTCAGCGCAACGCTGACCGACTTGGATTCTTGTGGTACGCGGCGAGTCTTGTACAGACTATGCACATGCATAGCGTGTGTGGGTCCCACAGTAATGTATTCCAAAGATCTAACCCGTTCATTTGTTGTGTAACGTCATATAAAGGGTTGAGACCGAATTTGATGCAGTTCCAGATATCTTGTGGGCCCCACGAAATGAATTATGGGGCTGATCTGACCGTTGGGCCACTTTCTCAGTGATCCAATGGCTGAAATTTAATATGTACGGTTAATTTATGGCCTCCATCCCATGTATGAAGTTTTGAGTCAATCGGATGGCGAGAACCCTGTGTTCTTACATTTTGGATGTCTCTCAGGCCTGTTTAAGGTGAGAGGCTGGAATTTCTCTGATCTCTGGTATGTAAATCCTTGATCTTGATCTCATGGTGTCCCGTCCAATGCCTTGGCATCATCAGAGCGTTAATTTCGTGCGTTTAACATCTTTTTGTAGTCCGTGCTCTCAAATAAACCCTGTATCACAAACACAGTTAAGTCGAGACGTTAAACAGTATTATGCTCATAAATTCAGGCGATAAATGGGGTCTGATATGCAATATTTGACCCTGAACACTCCCACCATCTGACATCTTCATGTTGAATAGCTGTTTCATAAGAGGAACCTTGTTGGATGCTGAGGGCTTTTCATACATGGTGGCTAGGGCTTCCATTAATTCTTTTGTCATTTTTACTTTGGATATATTAAAGGCCACGCTCTTAGACAAAGAGAGTCGGATCGTTCCTAAAGCCTTCCTATCCAGTAAAAACTATTCATCATCTGTCATCTTTTCTGGTCTCTTCTCTTTTCCTCCTAGAGGAATATAGAGTCCTTCGATCTGAGATAATCCTCCATCTGCATCTTTCAGAAGGCAAAGTTTGAACCATCAAACTTCTCAATTCTAGTTTTCCCATCTTCTGCCATCGCTCCCAATAGAACTAAACCAATAGCTCTGATACCAGTTGTTGCGCACCACGCCAACAACGTAGTGAGCTTAGATCCAATCTCGGGCCTCACCCACAAACGATAAACAAGAAGAAATATAAACTAGAAAGGAATAAAAGCATTCAAACAAATCACAAGACAAGATATACGTGGAAAAATTCCAAACTAGGGTAAAAAACGACGGATGCAAAATTCCACTATGAAGAGAAATGAAGATTATAAGGCAATATACTAACCTCTCCCTTGGAAGTATAGAGAAAATTCCTTACCCACACTTTAGAATAATTTTCTAATATTCACCTTAACCCTAGAATAGCCCTAGGGACCCAAATTTATAGTTTTGGCAACTTCCCTTTCACATCCCAGTTGCGAAAGGACTTGCGACATGAAATTCGTGAAACTCCTTTCGCATCCCAGTTGCGAAAGGACTTGCGACATGAAATCCACGAAACTCGTTTCTCATCCCAGTTGCGAAAGGACTTGCGACACGAAATCCATGCACGTGGGTCCACTTCTCAACAGAAATGACATTTCTTCCAATTTAAGACAAAGTGTTTCTCTTCACACCTAGACAAGACAAGAGATAAATTGTTGAGGCATTCCTCAAAACTACGCCCAAATACAGAGAAGTCATCCATGAAAACCTCAAGAAACTTCCCAACCATATTTTTAAAAAAATACTTAACATACACCGTTGGAAAGTTGCTGGAGAGATACACAATCTAAATAGCATCCGTTTGAAAGCAAATGTGCCAAATGGACAAGTGAATGTGGTTTTCTCTTGGTCTTCCAGGGTTATCTCTATTTGGTTATATCCGAAATATCCATCAAGAAAACTATAGAAGGAGTGACCTGCTACCCTCTCTAAAACTTGATCAATGAATGGTAGAGGGAAATGATCCTTCTTTGTAACCTGGTTCAATTTTCTATAGTCAATGCAAACACGTCAACCTGTGGTGACACGTATTGGTATGAGTTCATTATTAGAATTCTGCACAATAGTTATTCCAGATTTCTTTGGGACTACTTGAGTTGGACTCACCCAAACACTATCGGATATTGGGGAAATGATTCCCACATCCAATAATTTGATCACCTCATTTTTTATAACTTCCACATGTTTGGATTGAGACGCCTTTGAGGTTGTCTAATTGGTTTGGCGTCCTCATCGAGGTGGATTCGGTGGGTGCATATGGAAAGGCTTATACCCTTGATGTCAGAAATGGCCCCGCCCAAGGCTCCTTTGTGGTCCCTTAGAATATTCAACAATTTAATCTCTTGATCCTTGTCTAAAAATGAAGAGATCACCACAGGATAAGTTTTATTTTCACCTAAGTATACATACTTAAGCTCATTTGGTAGTGGTTTTAAATCAAGCTTTGGAATATTGGTTGGTGATAGCAGAGGTCGCGAGTCCTCGATAGATAGGATTTGAGTGCGCGGTCTCCATTAGTAAATACCAATGTCCTGGGTGGTAGTGCTCTCAATATCATCACAAATTTCTGCAAGCACTTTTTCTAAATCAAAATTTTTCAAATCCCCAATGACTTGGATCAATTCCTCAGTCAGACTAGGTTCCAATTCCTCTTCTTCTATCAAGTAGTCCATGAAATTCAGCTCATGAATTTCATTATTATCAATGGGCTGCTTACATAGATTGAAAATATTTAACTTTAGAGTCATGTTACTAAAAGACAAGTTCATCATTCAATTCCTGCAATTTATGATTGCATTTAAAGTTACTAGGAATGGGCGGCCTAAAATGATAGGAACTTGAGCACTAGCATTTACACATGGTTCAGTGTCTAGTATAATAAAATCCACGGGGAAGTAGAATTTCTCCACTTGGACTAGCACGTCCTTTAAAATTTCCCTTGGTACCTTAATGGAGCGGTCAGCAAGTTGGAGTGTAATCGTGGTTGGTTTAAGCTCGCTTAACCCCATTTGTTTGTAAATTGAATAAGGTACTAAGTTGACACTTGCACCAAAATCTAGCAAAGCATGCTCAATTTAGAAATTCTCAATAATACAAGGAATAGTGGGACTTCCCGGGTCTTTGTATTTGGGTACAACCCTTTGTTGAATGATAGCGCTCACTTTCTCAGTGAGGAAGGCCTTTTTGTGCACATTTAATTTCCTCTTTACAGTGCACAAGTCCTTGAGATATTTAGCATATGATGGAATTTGTCTAATGGCATCAAGAAGAGGAATATTGACAGTAACCTTTTGTAGCACATCCAACACCTCTTGATATTTCATGGGGACAGTTGGATTCCGAAGTCTAGATGGAAATGGAACTGGAGGCTCATATGACTTAGTCTCTTTATCCTTTTGTTGTTGTGGCTTTTGAACTATAGTCGATTTATCATTTTCTTGAGACAATGGCTCATCTTCCGGTATTTCTACCGATTGCATTATCTTGTTATCGACCTCTTTTCCACTTCTCGAGGTAATGATGACCTTAGCTTGTTCATGATGTAGCTCACTTAGATTTGAGTCTCCAATGAAATGTGTGTTTCTAGGGTTTGGCACAGGTTGAGAAGGAAGTGTGCCCTTTTCCTTAGCATTTAGTTGAGTCTCAATCATAGCCACAGCTATCTTTAATTCCTGATTTGATTGGATTAGAGACTGATTCATTTGAGCTTGAGAGTTCATGAATGCGGTCAATGCATCCTCAGTCAATGCATCCTCCATAGATGATTGCTTTGGCGGGGGCACATATGATGCATTGTTAGATGCCCCAAAGAAGTTATTTTGTGGAGGCATTTGAGGTGCATTGGGCGCATTAATTTGTGGTCCATTCCTCCAACTAAGATTAGGATGGTTACGCCAATTTGGATTATACGTGTTTCCCATTGGTTGCATAATTGACCTTTGGTAGTTATTTATAGCATTTGCTTGATCATGCTCATTCGTGATATTTTGTACAACTGAGATCATTGGACAATCCTTTGTGTTATGGTCTATACCACCACAAATGCTACAAAAATTACTTAAGGAAGTGTTTGCTTTAACCATATCAACCTTCCTAATTTCTAAGGCTTCGACCTTTCTAGCCAATGCAGCGAATTTTGCATTAAGGTCGTCTTCCTCTCTTAGGACATATATCCCTGCTTTCTCTCTAGGAACGGGTCTAGTTTGGTCTGATTTAGCAGAGACATCCAATGTCTGCGTATTCTTTGCTAACATATCTAAAAAATTCCAAGCCTCATTATGATCTTTGTCAAGAAAGGTTCCACCACACATCATCTTTATGAACTGATGGGTATCCATGGTGAGCCCCTGTCGGAATGCATCAATCACATGCCATGGTTCATAACCATGATGTGGACAAGTAATTAGAAAGTCTTTGAAGCGCTCCCAAGCTTGAAAAAATAGTTCATTTCCCTTTTGGGAGAATGACATGATTTCTTGTTTTAGTGCATTTGTTTTGTGCTCGGAAAGAACTTTTTCAAAAACTCTCTACTTAAGGCTTGCCATGAAGTGATGGTATTAGGTCTTAGAGAGTTGAGCCATGCTTTGGCCCGATCCTTTAGAGAAAATGAGAATAACCTAAGCTTAAGTACATCCCTATTTCCATTGTTTACTTGCAACGTTGCAATTACTTCCTCAAAGTCCTTGAGGTGCAAGTAGGGGCTTTCAGAATCCAAGCCATGAAATTTAGGAATTAATTGAATCACACCTGGTTTAAAATCAATGTTCCCTATGTGAGCAGGGAACACTATGCAAGATGGTAAAGTTGATCTCTGAGGGTGTAAATGTTCACGTAAAGTCCGTGGTTGGTTTAACACATTCCTATGAACTTCATTTTCATCCTCAAGAGGAGGATTAAATTGATTTTCTCTATTTTAATTTATAGTTGGATCTAGCAGATTTGGATTTGGATTATCAACTGGGTCTACCATGGAATCCAAGTGATGTTGAGTGCCTCTTCTAAGTGAATGATTAAGGCTTGGAACTAGTCCCCCTTCAGAGGAGAATCGATTGTTTTGATCCATACTCCAACGGGACATAAACCATCCACACCACATAACAAATATCACTAATTAAAATAGCAAGTATGATACTTAAAATAAAAATAAAAACTTAAATCAACAACTCAGGCGGCAGGGCCGACCATGAGGGTTCAATCCACAAAGAAAAAAAAATAAATCAACAACCCAGGCGGCAGAGCCGACCATGAGGGTTCAGTCCATAAAGCAAAAAAAATAAATCAACAACCCAGGCAGCAGGGCCGACCATGAGGGTTCAATCCACAAAGCAAAAAAAATAATAATAATAAAAGTAAAACTAATGCAAAAATTAAACTATGCTAGTCTGGAAAATAGATTCAGCGGATGATCTTTGTGATCAAACAGCAACTATAGGACAACCATAGCACTTGGGTGATGAAATCCCAAGTAGGGCAACCTTATGTCATAGTTAGTGCTTGAAAGACCCAACTGAATTTATTTTCAAAGAAAAAGAAAAGAAAAATCTACAAAAAATTTGGAAGGTTTAGAAGAGAACTTACCTTAGAAAAAAAAAACTTACCTTAGCTATCTTGCATAGATCTGATCTCTTTAAATCTTTCCCCGACAACGACGCCAAAAACTTGATTGCTTGCCTTCAAGTGTAGAGGTTCGTAAGTAATATCCCGTGAATACAAGGTCGATCCCACAGGAAGATGAATTGTGAGAAGAAAAAAAATCAAATACAAAACAAACTAAGTAATAAAAACTAAACTGATGATTTGATTTTAGGATTTTTGAATGGATGTAATTCAATTGAATAAAATAACATTCAAGCTTCAAAGTTCCACACATAAGTTAATGTTTCAAAATCATGATGACTTGGATAACACAACTAGGATCTGAGCACTATGGTCAGCCTAGTTGAAAAATAAAACAGTTTAAATATTTTAATAAATGATATAAAATATTAGAAAATTATGGATTTGCACCATTGACATATATTCTCAAGTGTTAGTGATTTTAAGTATTCAATATCTATAGGATAATGAATATCAAAGAAATATAACAGGTTGAGAACCTCTCCTGTCTAGGAAAACTGATTGATCTAGGGTAAGCCTATCCATCAATGTGGATCTCATATGATGGAAACATATGGATCTCACAAGAGGATAAAAAATAAAACCTAAATAATAAAAAACATGCATACACCATTCTTCTCATCATTAAAACAATCAATCATCATAATCTTAAAGAAACATTAAACCCATGTGCTTCCCTTCTAGCTTGGGATACAAGGAACTTAGAAAAATATAATTAAATTGTAGAAATAAAAAGCAACAAGAAATAAAGAAAGAAAATGCAAATAGAAAAGATCTAAAAAAAATAACTTATAAAGCTTTAATAAAACTAAAAACTCTTTAAAAAATTTATGTACAAGAACTCTGATGGCTTTATAACATCAAACGAATATGATTTGGTATTGATCAGAAATTATTTCTACAATGTAGGTAAATACTACGTAGTTGATGCAGGATATGCGCACTCACCCGGTTTTATGGCCCCATATCACGGTGTACGTTACCATCTCAATGAGTATCGTACTAGTCGGAAACCATCCAATGCTCGGGAGTTATTCAATTATCGTCATGCATAACTAAGGAATGTAATAGAAAGATGTTTTGGAGTTTTGAAAGCAAGGTTCCCAATTTTGAAGACTTCTCCACAATATCCTATACAAACTCAAGTAAAGATAATGCTAGCTTGTTGTGTCTTACATAACTTCGTAAGGATATCAAAAGACGATGACATGTTTGAGTTTGAGGAGTCGTCAAGTTCATGTGGTGCCGATGGTGTGATCCCATCACCTACAGAAGTATTTGTCCTCGATGAAGGTCGTGTGCTTTTGAATGTCACTCTATAAGAAAGAGATGGGTGGGCCAGAAAACGCGATGAAATAGCTTACAGAATGTGGAACCAAGCTAATCTAGTGAGTCAAACAAATTAAATGCATTGTAACGACATGTACATTGACGATGGTTTTTGGAGCATCATTCAAGACTGTCCAGATTAGATCACTAATTTCTTTGTGACATATTTTGTTTTATTTAATATGCAAGCTTTTTCTTTGAAAAGAAAAAAAGCCCGGATGAACTTCATATTATTTACTCATGCGGTAGAATGATTTTTTGAACTTATCGTCACATCATTTATCTTCTCACAGATTGAGGTAGACCAAAGTGGCTCCATGTCACCGAATAGACGATCTATACTATCTACGCCGACGAAATATCACCTGGGATCACCTAGTAGTGCTCCAAGGATATCGCCCAGGAAGCATACACTAAACAGTGGAACTGATGACCAGTCCTATGGAGGTGTCCTTCGTTGGACGGATGACATGGACGACGTCCTAATTGACGAACTAATGGAGCTAGTCATTGCTAGAAGACGAAGTGATGCTGGATTTAAAATAGAATCCTTTACAGGAATTGTTGAAAATATGATGTTGAAGTTGCGCCTCAAGATCACTAATGCAAATGTAAAAAATCGCATCCTCACAGTGAGAAAAAACTTCTTCACTGTCAAAGATCTACGGAGTGCGTCTGGTTTTGGATGGGATCTAGACCTACAACTTGTTGTCGCATCAGATGAAGTATGGCTGGACTACGTTAAGGTATAGTTTCTTTAATAGTTACATCATATCTCATCATACAAAATGCACTGTTAATGACTGGTTCTTTTTTTTTGCGTTATGTCTAGTCTCATCCAGATGCTGCCCAGTTTCACGGCAAACCCATGCCCAGATATGATGATCTCGAGTTTATTTTTAGAAACGACAGGGCTACTGGTAAAGCAGCTGCCACTGGCAACTTCCCTCCCTGCGCAACCACTAATCGATGGAGAGATACAGATGTGTCGTCCAATCACATTGTTGATCTGAATGATGATATTAACCTAATATCTTCTGAAGATCGCGACGATGATGCACCGCATATCCATTGGTCTGATGACAGCCCTGGAGGCAACAACATTCCTCATCCAAGTCCCACACAGCACGGGAATGCCTCCCGCAACACGAATTCCACGGTAAATTCTAAAAAGAAACCAAGGGTGGAGTGACCTGTTCAACTTATTGGCACCGGGATAGTTGATATTGGGGATGTCATGAAGTCAATTATCATTTCAATCGACAGGGATCCGAACTTTGGTCGGATGGCTTAAATTATACCGGCTTTGGAAGAGTTGGAGGGACTGACGGCTGATGAGGTCCTATGGGCGACGAAGTTACTATCGAAAGAAGAAGCGTATGGGGCCTCTTTCCTTAACTTTGCCAAAGAGAAACGAATTTCATTCATAAGAATGTTGTTGAATGGGGGTGGACCCCAAGTATGATTGAACATTTTGCCTAGTTTGACTGGCTAGAAGTAGTGATTCGTAGGCTTTGCCTTCCAACAATTTTTAACTATATTATATTTTGTACTTGTAAAACTTAATTTTGAATATTTCTACTTGTTTCTTGTTGCACTTTTGGATAACACATCACTCGTTGCTAATACTTGAACACAACACATGCATTAATAGGGATTATTGTTATTAATTTGAATTACATGCAGGCTTAAGTTTTGCGCAAGTTATGGCGACACTTACACCACTGACATATTACTCAATAGGTAATTGCTGATAATTATCGATAATCTAATATTCATTAATGACTTCTTTTGTTTGGACAGATGGGGAAAATTTATGTTGTCTTCGTAGGAAGACAACCAGGTATTTATTACTCGTGGGAGGAATGTAAGGCTCAAGTCGAGGGCTACTCTAATACTCGGTACAAATCTTTCAAGTATGCAGAGGAGGCATGACATCGTACCCAATCAGGTAAGCCTTGGTGTATCCGATGCGTTTGGATTTTATTACCCGAGTCACGATCTTCCATATCCGACAGCACCAGCGACTTCACGGACAGCCCACCAAGGGACGTATTGTGGCTGTAGTGACATCCCTCGTGACTCATTGCTGGTTTTGTATATTGTCTTCAGTGTTGTTTTCATAGTCATGGTTTTTTAGTTAGTGGTCCTATATCGGTGATGTATGTGTGGTGGATATTGGGGTCTTTTGGATTGTTGAACAATTTTTTTTGCGTATATTTTTTTGGTACTTTTCTTTTGGTTGGACAACTTGCTGTTTTATAGCTATTATAATATTTTGTTGTTGTACTTTAATCGTTCATAACTTGGGTGAGCTATGTGGTAAGCGCATGACCCACTTTATATTGAATCCAGGTAACTGATCTACAGGTATGGATTTACGCGCCTCAAGAGCACGTTAGTAGGTGTTTCCCTGACTTTCGGCCCACCTTGATGTATGTGTTGTATATCTATGTCGTCAATTAGTAAGCTAGATCATTTTAGGACATGGTCCTAAAAAATGATGCAGATCCAAATCTCAAGTGGACCACACAACAGGGATTGAATACCCACCATTAAAAACTTCATGGGACACAAGTTTTGGATAAAGCTGATATTCGTGTTTTACCTTCATCCAGGTCTGTGTGACCTTATCAACAGGTTGGATAGAAAAGGGACATTATGGTGGGCCCAAAGAAGTTCCCATATAGGTGGTTGATCAAGTGGGGCCCACTTCCCATTACAATCACATAATACGATTTGCCAGTTGTGCCATTTGGGGGAAGGGTTGTGATGGAGTGCAAGGTGTTAATGGTTGGATGTTTGTGATTTCGGGGATGTGATCAATCATCAATCATGATCTTGAACGTGGGCCCATCTTTTATGTCTCAACAATCATCTAGTGGGGTATGCTAACCACTCGTCTTCGGTTGGTAGTAAGCAAATGATCATTACAAACTATAGATGATCGCTTTCTTTTCAATACATTGTAATCCTCGCACATTTTAGCGGTGTGGATCTAAATAGTGATGTGTATGTAGAGTATAGATGAAAAAAATAATTCACGGATATTCACCCATAAAACTTTAATATCAGTTTCATTCAAAACTTTAATCACCCGCTTACGTTTTTAATGGTCAAAATTCATTCAACACTATTTCTTGTAATGTGGTCCACTTGAGATTGAGATATACTTCATTTTTTTCTTATATCATAAAATGATAGATAAAAATAGATGGACGGCATGGATGTCACACATACATCATGGTGAGCCCCACAAAGTACCGACCAGCAGCCAATCCGTGTTGTGGTGGGAGAGTAGTCAATCCATTCCCATTATGCCCACCTGCCATTTCCGTGCCTCATCAAACGCGGGAATTGCAATTTCACTTCAGGTGAAAATATTTCAAATACGTTAAATCACCACGATGACTTCTGACACTTTAGCTACATTTTCCTGAGAAGTAATAAATGAGCACGCGAAAATGCATTTCTCATCGAAATCGAAAAACAAACAGGCCCACAGAGAGAGAGAGAGAGAGAGAGAGAGAGAACTTTCGTGTACAGCAGACTCGTACTTTCGTGAATTCGTGTACAGCAGACTTACGGCGAGCGATTTTGGGGCTAACAGTGCAAATATAAGGATGTTTTTTAAAAAATATAGTTCAACAGCGATAGTTTTTCGATCCGTAGACCAAAACAGAGGCCGCTTATAGGAAAAATCCCTAGCTAGCTAATAGAGGTTTGCTCGAGTGCATCTTTATGTATTGGAATAAGATCCATCGAGTCACTGGCAGTTTATTTATTTATTTTCCTTTTTCTATTAACCAGACAAATGAGTCACTGGCAGTTGGATTTGGGCTTCATTGAACGAAAAAAACATTTATTTGATAGAGCTCAGTTTGGATGGGAATATGAGTATTTCAGCCCATCAATTATATAAAGGCTATGGTCATGTACAGAGCAAAAGAGCCAACTTATTAAATGGTTAAAATAATCCAACTGATAGCTTTTATTTATTGTTTTCCACCGTACAAACGGAGACATTTAATAAAAACGGTTCGGATCATTGTCAGATGGCCCACATTCAGACCAACCTACAATTATTGCAATACATCTGGGTCTATTCGATCAAAAATCTAGGTCATGTACCTTTCTTATTTGATTTAGTAGTAGTTAATACTGTTTTGCAAAATAAATGTTACAAAAGGTCTACGTGTGTGGTCCCAAATGCAACCATTTTTAAATGGAGAATTCTTGTGTATCTGGGGTGGGCAGTTACGAGCTAGTCATTCTCTCTAATGTGTGTAAAAGGACTTAACAAGCATTAAATCTAGCCCGTCCATCATGTGCATCACCCCCCTTTTTATCATTGATCCCAAATAATCAAGGTGATTAAACAGTCAGGTGGACTGCCCCATATAATTATGCCTAAAATATTTAAATTCATATGTAGTGGGCCACCTGAGTATTGGAATACTACAAATTCTAAAAAATTCTTGTATCCCGTTGAGGCATATCAGATGAATGGATTGGATGGAATATAAACAACACGGTGGTCCCTACACAAAACTAATGGTGGGCGTCCCCATTCCAGCTTTTAGCTAGGTGTGGCCTACCTGGTTCTCTATGGTCATGATTTCTGGGTTGGAAGGTGTACATAAAGTTGCATACCTGGTGGACTGGATGGATCTCGAGAATAATATTCCACCGATGTGTCTACTGATGCGCGAGGTACCTGGCTAGGTACGCAAGCATGGCTATTTTCAAATCTAGCTAAGGTGTAGTAGACTTTTGAATATTTTAGAGAGCTTACGTGTTAAATAATAAGAAAGTGGAGGTTAATTTCTGGGGTGATAAGTTTAAGAAATAAAAGTTCAAGATAGTGATTGTTAGGGCAGTTTGAACGTGGCCCACACCGGTTGATTAGGTTTCGAGAGCCCTCTAACGTGAGATGGACGGGAAAATTCCATCTTTCGACGTGTTTCGCTTCACAAACGTGTCGCTTAGGATTCAAACCTCTTCGAATAATTAAAAACCCCGTCAAAGTTAGGTTTTCGTCAGGCCGCATGAGGGTTACAGTCCAGGGCCTGGTTGTTAAGATCAAATGGAAAACTTAGATTGAGATCAGGCCCACCCATTAGGTAGCGTGCTAAGAGAACATGCCGTACACAATAAATCGGGGCAGTGCATTTGAGCTTCACATGTCCATTGAATCTGGATCGTTGACGGTTTCTCCTAAATACCAATTTTTCTTACAATCGTGATCTGCCTGACGTAGATAAGCATTATTATTTCTGGTACAGGGCTTGTTTGCAGTATTCAGTACCTGATAACCGGCCCGGACGTCGGCCACATTTTGCTATCTGACGGTGTGAATTACGGGCACGGCTTCGGTGGATTCCCGGATCCACTGGGGTGGGTTTGACCCCCTGATGGTGGGGCCCACCGTGATGTATGTGACTGCATCCACACCTTCCATCCGTATTGAAAGCTCAGTTTAGGGCATGATCCAAAAAATGGACTAGAGCGAAATCTAAGATGGACCGTATTACAGAAACAGTCGTAATTGACCATTAAAAACTTCTTGTGGGCCACAAAAGCTTTGTATCAAGATGATATTTTTTGTGGTCACTTGATCCAGGCCTTTGTGACGTTATCTACAGGTTGGATGCCAAATAAACATTTCGGTAGAATCCATGAAGTTTTTAATAGTAGGGATTCTGACACGAATGTTTCCTTTGATGTGGTCCACCTAAGATTTGGGTCAGCTTCAATTTTGGTTTATTACCCTAAAATGAGTTCTCAAAATGATGGACAGTGTGTATTTAAGGCACATACACTGTGAGCCCCACCGTCAGGGGTCCCACCCACCTCGGTAGATCTGAGGATCAACCGAAGCCGCGTCCGTGAATTACGACCTCTGCAGTACTTGTATTCGATCGAAATCTTTGTCCCACGTTTGGCATGCCTGGAGAGATTTCCTAGGAAGCGTAAGATAGGCTTTTTTTTTTTTTTTTTCGGAATAAGAATAGCTGTTGAGTGGAAGGTGTATTACCACCACCGTCGGTTGGGATAACGGTGCAGTAGCAGTGGTAACAGTAGTAGCACCGACGGCAATGGGAACAGCTTGAGCTACTCTTTCATAGGGGTAACAAACAGAGGTGCGCTTCACATAACAATGGCATAGTTCTAGTATGACGGGTTCACTGCTATAAGGGCTAGCTGTATTTTTCAAGAGAATGCAGTTGGCTGTTACCCGAATTCCACCCCTCTTAAAAGCTTCCCCCTCCTTTCTTGTGCTACCTGAGAATGGGAAGCACGATCTCGATCCAGATTTGGAAACTAGTCCAATTAATCAATCATCGAATGATTGTCTAACTCTCCAATTTCTTTCAAACTGGCTAACCGATCAATAATTCTACCGGCATCAATCAATTACAACTAATTTATCTTACGGAGCATTTCTTCATTCTTTGGTCAGGGTTACCCTTCCCGATTTTGGTATTGAGAAATGATCGGATACATACTGCTAGTAGTTTACATTTGTAGAATATCCAATCTCTGTAATAAAGATGGGTCACACCATGATTATTGCATTCCGTACACCCATTTACAACAGTATAAATCATATTAACCCCATGGTTAAAAGACTTCGCAGCTTAGACCCACTTGCTTTGTCCTGTGTAGAATCGGGCCTCGCCTCAGTTGTGGGTGACTCATGGTATTGAACCAGATTGGGTGCTACTGAGTCTGAGTTGACTTCAATGTGTCACATAAGACTTTTTTTTTTTCACACACTCACAACCTCACACGCATACCCACCCAATTCACTCTCGTGCACTGGCATCACAAAGAGTACTCGAACCCATGACACCATTGCAAGTGAGTAGTAAAACCATTGTATTGCAATCCTTGGTGAAACTGAATGCAACGACTTCCATAAAGCCACTGCAAGTTTTATGGTGAATAGAGCTACAAAGTACTATGAGTACAATTGGCATGTGAACGTAAGCTCATTAACCTTACAAAGGATGCAAACCATCTATATTATGGACCACAAAGTGGACCTCCAAAAACCTGTCCGTTGGTCGGGTCAAAGGTTTCATATATTTTATGCATCATGTCTTTTACGCTGTTAGAAGGGTAAATTTGTAATTTTCTTTTAATGCCATCAAAGCTCAAACCCAAATTATCTCTCTCTCTCTCTCTCTCTCTCTCTCTCTCTCTCTCTCTCTCTCTCTCTCTCTCTCCTCCATCCATCAGTTTTGCCCATTCACATTAGGACATGCCCAAAAACTGAGGCAGATCCAAGACCAAAGTGGGCCACATAACAGGAAATAGCTTGGATAGAACTCCCCACCTTTGCAACCTTCTCAAGGCCTATAATGATGTTTATATGCCATGCAAACTATTCATAAGGTTATTCCTATTGTGACAAACCGAAAAAAACCTTTTAAAAAAGAACAAAAAAGAAAAGAAAAGGAAAGAAAGACTATACATATTAGCGTGATTCAAAACTTCTGCCGTCCCTCGAGATTTCAATGATGCAGTAAATCCCCACTACTTCCAATGGTGTGCCCAAATTGAATTTTTGATCTGCCTCATTTTATTTTATTTTGAATCATGACTTAAAATGAGCAGTCACCACTGCTGAACCAAGTGGATGTCACATAGACATTATGGCCGCCCTACACAACTTCTGCTTGCAAGAACATTTTAAGGGATGAGAGGGACAAGCAATTCACATAGCTTTATTTACCTGCGCATAAAGAGGTATAGACAGTGTGGGCCATCTTATTGTGTGTATGCATCCAACCAGTGCATTAAGTGAGCCGCACCATGATGATGGGCTGCCACATCTCTTCCATGTATAACACAAGTAGCTTGAGAGTAAAGAACTTTGAGATTTAAAAGAGCATACGAGATATATTGAACATGGGTGATGGTCTTTATGTCAATTAAAAATTCTACGTGCTGATAAACCTATGGCTAACTACTCCATTACCAGTGGTGACGATTTAAGCTGTCTTATTATTATTATTATTTTTAATGCATGTAGTCATCACCATTTCTTTACTATGTCCACCTACTCTATAAGTGTAGCTTATCATCTCTCTCCATATGAGTTTGATGCCTATTTTTAATGCCTGTAGCCATCACCATTCCCTTGAAAGGATCACAAGGTGCATCGGAGATGGGAATCAAAAACCCAAACCCAATGATGTAATCCACGCCACATTCATCCATTTTTCCAGATCATTTAGCGCATTCATCCAAAAATGAAGTAGATCCAATTCACAGGTGGACCATACCACAGGAAATAGTGGTGATTGAAGATTAATGTACCACCAAAGTTTTGGATCAAATTGATTTTTGTTTTTTCCCTTCATCCAAGTTTATGTGACCTAATCAACAGGTTGGATGGCAAATAAACATTACTGAAACATTACAGTGGACCTTAAGAAGTTTTTAATGGTAGGATGTTCCATCACCACGGTTTCCTATAGGATGGCCCAACTGAGATTTGGATCTTCTTAATTTTTTGCCTCAAGCCTTAAAATGATCTGGCAAATCGGATGGACGGCGTCGATATAGAATTCATACATCAAGGTGAGCTCCAGGGTGAGGACCGCACCATCTTGGGTGAGGTTGGCTGCACCGAAAACGCTCCCGCTGCAAGCAATCTGCATCCCTCATGGGCTTTTAAGGCCGTCGGAATCGTTGCCTCACTGCATTAACCGAGAGACAATGCTGAACTGAGATAGAGTACTTGGAACCTAACGTTCCTCTGTCCTTTGATCTGTGACATGTATGCGGCCTGATATGTGATGGGTTGCATGTTCGTTATCTCGGTGCGCCCCAAATAACGTTGGGTGCCATTCGATCTACTCACATGGTATGATAGCCCATAGACATACATGCATACAGCTATTCCGCGTGTGGCGTACGTGTAATCTAAATATGATCGTTCAAACAGTGGGCCCCAATAAACATAGGGTATAGCCCCAAACATGTAATAAGATTGATTGGGCACATCCCCAGGCCCACTGCGAATGTTCATCCAAACGTGCAATACACTGTGGTTTGCCTCAAAACAGCGTTTAAGCTTCAAACACCCCCTTCTGAGGATGTGTCCAAATGGGCCCTAAATCATTTGGCCCAAAACTGACTCCATTGCCCAACCCAACCCACTTAAAATTAATCAAGACCAATCCTGTCTGACCTGACCCATTGAATAGTCGTTGGGTACGGTTTGATCAGTAACCTGATTCCCTGTGACAATACTCAGTTTCAACATGAATATGGTGCTAAAGGTATGCAAAACTCTGTCTAATTAGTGGACGCATATAAAATATACATTTTGCATATGGATCCATGAATTTGTTTTGGGTTTTGGGCCAGAGAAAGTAGCCTCATTTAGCTCCGCCCATTGATAAGCTATATGGAAGGTTTTGATTGGTTTGGGTTCGGTCCATACCAGACCCATATACTTAAATGGGCTCATTGTCTCACCCAAAGCCCATACCACTCCCCGTTTTAGCATGATCCAAACCGGCTTTAGAAGTGGGTAGGGCCAGTTGACTCGCCAGCTGATTTGACCCCACAGTGATGTGTGCGTGGCATCCACTCTATCCATCGTTTGTGCCAAATCATGTCAGAACATGAGTCCAATTTGTCCTGGTAAGACTATCCTTATGGATGGGTTGGATCTTATGTAACATCCTAGTGGGCCTCCAGACATCTCAGTGGGCCTGGAGATGGTTTCAGTGGTGAGCGTCTCCATCCCTACTGTAATTCCCTGGGTCAGTCACACTTTAGCCTGCATGTCTGCCACGTGTACAATGGACGAGGACACTGATTACCTGCTGCGGGGGCTCTGTGGGTCTCACTTTGATGTATGTGTTATACCTGCACCATTCAGCCCTTTCTCCATCGGAAACTGATTGGCTACTCCCCCTGCCACGGGCCCGGTGGCTGATGATCGGTGCTCTGTGGGCCCAACCATGATGTATGCGTTTCATCAATGCTGCTAATTCATTTTTACAGATAATTTTAGGGCTTGATCCCAAAAATGAGAGGGATATAAATCTTAAGTGGACAACACCACAGGAAAACAATAGTGATTATATATCCACCATTAAAATCTTCCTAAGGCCCACTGTAATGTTTATTTGACATCTAATATGTTGATTAGGTCATACAGACCCAGATGAAGGGGAAAAACAAATATCAGCTTGATCCAAAACTTTTATGGCCACCAAAAAGTTTTTAATGGTCGAAGCTCATTCAACACTATTTCCTGTAATGTGGCCCATTTGAGATATGGATATTCCTCATTTTTGGTCTTGTACCATAAAATGATCTATAAAAATAAATGGACTGTATGGATGAAATACATACATCATGGTGGGGCCCACAGAGCACCAACCACCAGCCATTGGCTGGTGGCGGGGGAGTAGCCAATCCGTTACCAATCAAATGGGCCATCTCTACCTACCTACCAATCAAATCCTGCCCGTACAGTTGGAAAGTACGCAATTACGTCTTTCGATGATCAGCTGATGTGGCAATCATTTGAGATTCCAGTCCTTTTCATGCACTAATGGGCCGGCAAATATTCAGGGGGAACTCCCTTCGGCAATTATTAAGGTTGGAGCGGGGGACAAATGTGCGGAAGTAAAAATGCTACATAAGAAAATGGACAACCAATGGTCCACATTCACACGCACGTTCCGCCCACTAGATTAGAGCTGCACGTGTGGAGATCTGAGGATGTATGAATCTCTGAGCCTTAGAGCTGCACGTGTGGAGATCTGAGGACGCTTATCAGCAAGGAGCCATTTTAACGTAACCTGGCCCAAATAAGTTTCATTCATCACCTGTTCCATATATGTACAGTTAATGCAGACCATCGCCCGCCTTCTTCTTCTTTTCTTTTCCCATCTACTTCTCTCGTGCACGTGGCACCCACGATGAGTGAAGGAAATTGATTTTTGGGCCTTCGCATGTCCAGTGTAGCTATTAGCAGATGAATGGATCCGCCTGATTTTTTTATATCACGTCTTACCATGAGTTGGCGCGCAACCAACAGACAATGTACACATAACCCAAATATCATGGCAGGCCCCACAGAGCTGATGTAAAGCCTGCCATGATATTTGTATGAAATCCACTTTATTCCATTAGATATGGTAGGCCATATTAGATTACGAGTTGGAGATAAAATCAAGTGGGCCACACGATATGGATGGAGGTGCTTGCTATTAGAATCTTTTCGGGTCCCACTGTAATGTTTATAAGGTTAGGAGATTCGGGACGAAGGAAAAATTAAAATAGAAATTGATCCGAAACTTGAGTGGTCCCAAGAAGGTTTTAATGGTGTTGGGTTCCTGTTGTCTTCTTCATTGTGGATCGGCCTCTGATTTTTGGATGACGTCCTTACGTGAGCTGAATATCTGGTGGGACATAGGTCCAATTAAATGCGAGGAAATGAGACGTGTTGACGTAGGAGTGCGAACATAATGCTGGATGGATGATTTACTGGGCCCAACGAACTGTGTTTGTGAGGACCTTCGGTTGGTCGTAGAAATCATTCGTTTCTTCTGCCTCAAGTTGAATGGAAGATACCCTGAGAATCTTCCTCACGCGTGAATCTAAACATCCGATCGGGCCTGTTAAATGTGGATCATTCCTTCTTCATTGGATAAATGATGGATCAACGGCAGAAGATGACGCAAGGAGATCTCAACCACCTGGGTAAAAGATTATGCTGATAACGATGAAATATCCCTGAATCCACCCAGGTTGGTGGATTCTTAACTGTGGGGCCCACTTCGATGCATGTGCCTTACATCCACACCTTCCATCCATTTTGACAGCTCATTTTAGGCCATGATTCTAAAAATGAAAAATGAAGCATATCCAAATATTAGGTGGACCATACCACAGGAAAAAGTCGTAATTAAATCCCCATCATTGAAAACTTCATGGGGGCCACCGGAATGTTTATTTTCCATCCAACCTGTTGATAAGATTACGAAGACCTGAATGAAGAGACCACCCAGATATCAGCTTGATCCAAAACTTTTATGGCCCATGAGAAGTTTTTAATGGTCGATTACCACCGTTTCCTGTATTATGGTCTGCCTGAGATTCGGATCTGCTTAATTTTTAAATCAGGCCATGAAATGAATTTTCAAAACGGATAGACGGCTTGGATGTAAGGCACATACATCACGGTAGCCTACACGTTCAGGGATTCCACCGAGTCGAAGAAGACAGCGATCTAAGGCAAGGATATTCCATGACAAAGCATTACAGGTAAATGGGCTGAAACATAGGAATGCGTCCAGATTCGAAGGGAATGTGCTAACTACAGAGATCCTGATTTCGCGCATCACTGGGTGGCTGAAAAGAGTTGCATACAGGTGGGCTTCTCAGGGTGTGCTTGCTGGCAGCCATAATTCTCATAACAGAGTGCTCATGTCTTTGGGGATTGAGGCGCAAACTCACCAAGAAGAATTCCAAGTGGTGCGGTGGAAGAAACCCCCATGTGGGTGGGTTAAACTCAACGTGGATGGTTCGTCTCGGGGTAATCAGGGAGTGGCAGGAGGTGGAGAAGTGTGCAGGGCTGAGGATGGGAAGTTTCTCTTTGCTTTTTATGCGGGGTATGGCATCGCCTCTAATACTCGGGCTGAGATTCGTGCGGTCCATGATGGACTAGCCTACTGCATCAATCACGGTTTCAGGAATATCATTGTTGAATCCTACTCTTTTCTGGTGGTCAGCTTCTTGTCGGGAAGTGCTTGTCCGGGTTGGAAATGGAAGAGCTGGGTTGACAGAATTAGGCATCTTACTTCCTCCTGTAATGTTCAGTTTTGGCACATCTATAGAGAAGAAAATGGGCCGGCAGACGGCATGGCCAAATTAGGGAGCGGGAAACAAGAATCCGCCCTTCTTCCCTCCTTTGCGACTCTCCCTTAGGAGGTGAGAGGTCTTCTGGTTCTTGATAGGACAGGCTTAGTGGCGATCAGAAAGCGTGTCAAAAGTAACGGTGTTTATTGTTGCACATAGTTGTTTCTCCTTTTCTTGGTAGGTTCTCCGACAGTTTGTCAGGGGCTTTTGTTAGCGTGTAAGTGTTTAGTCCATGATAGGTGGCCAGTATAGGATCTGGTGGCCACCCGAATGCAGATCTTTTAGGGGTGAGCCCGTGTCTTTTGTGGTGCCCCCTTGGTTTTTGTATAGCTCCCTTTTGATGGAATACAATAGCCGTTAAAATAACAAAAAAAAAAAAAAAAATGGGCTGAAACGTGGGCACTGCCGCATCTGTCTTTTGGTACAGCATGTTGTACGGATTTACCATCAAATTAAATTAATGGACCGCCTTAACTTGCATTTAAGTTGCGACAACCCATTACTGTCCCAATGAAATGGATGAAATTGTGGTGCTAATTCACAAATTTAAATAAATGCCGACCATCTAATACTAGCAATGAATACGGCCAAGAGGATCTGATCATCCAATTGCTGGCTCTCAAGTCTCAACTGGAGAGATTAAAAAAAAGGATTATCAGTCCAAATTTTATAGGAAAAATAAGAGGGTTGCAATTGGTACGCTATGACGTAACATTTCTTATACTAATTTTTAAAAGTGGCGATAAATGATGGGAAAGATGAGGAACTTTTTTTTTTTTTTTTTTCTTACCGGTACATTACTTAACATCTATTTAAAACGTGAGATTAGGTGGCATGGAATTGTATTTGGTCCAATGTATGCTCCATCTTGTATTTGGAAATGATGGAATTCCCAATGGATTTTGAAATCCACTACATATATGTGGGCCACATTAATGCATATATATTACAATATCATATAAATAGACTACTACAAATTGTTTAACAAATGATTTCAAAACTTGATTTATGAGCCTCAAAAACGTGTTAAGCACATTCAAGAGTTCAAATGGAAAACCAGCCACTTATTTTAAATGCCATTTTTATTCACTTGTTGCCCCCGACTGATTATGAATCTGATGGTAATTGCCTCTCAAATCTAGTTTGGAGAAAATTTTACTCATTTCGACATGTCAAACATGTCATCTAACCATGATATAAGGAGCTGAAACTCCACAATTATCTTATTTATATCTCAGTTGTCAATGCGCATGTGCCAACTCATATATATCCTTCTTGGGAGTCAATGAGGTTGGCACAATACATGAACTCATGCTCTCCTTCATTAGACCTATACAAATCAATTCCTCTACTTGCCCCTATAAGATCTCATAATCTTTCGAACTCATTCGATAATGTAGGTGATTGGGAAGACTTACCCCTAAGACAAGGTCAATGTAGTGTTGTATATTCTACGAGGGGGCAATTTGTTAGGATGTTTATTGAATATGATCGTCTTGAATTCTTGCACACGGACTCATACTCTCTCTCATTAGATCCTTATAGATCAGTTCCTTTACTTGTTCCTATAAGATGTCATACTCCTTTAAATTCATTCGATAATGTAGGGGATTGGGAAGACTTGCCCTGGGACAAGGTCAGTGTGGTGTTGTATATTATGCATGAGGGTAATCCATCAGAATGTTTATCGGACATCATCCCCTTCAACTCTTACAATAACATTGGTTTTAACTTTTTTGAAATGTTCACGAGTTCCATTTATTTCCTCTTTATGGTCGATGCATGAATCTCTCTCATCTCTCCAAATCAAATTCTTTAATAAAATCTCGTATGACTACGAAAGACCATCTGTCAACTTTAGAAGTCTTTGGTTAGTTCTCATTTCTCACAGGAGCAAGGATAATCTTTTTACAATCTTTAATATAAATAAATATGTTACCCCCAACCTCTATCTATGTCATCAACATCTTACTACCATAATTGACCAAGTAACACGTAACAAGTCTCCATATCAACCATGCCACATATTGCTTCATCTTTATAATATTTATCAATGAAGAAGGGAATATAATATTATTTAGTTGCTTTTGTTTTGCTTACCTCCTTAATCCATTCAATTGTGTACGAAAGGGGGTGTTTTCTATATTCAGTTGCACATTTTCCACTATAGTCTTCGATGTGATGTTCTCATTTCTCTCGTCATCTAGTGCACTTCATTCAAAAAATGTTTTGTCATTGAGGATCTATTTCCTTCTTCGATGTGTACAACAATTTTCTCATGATAAAAAAAATCATCGTGATCTTCGTAACTCCATTCATCCTCTTCACCATTTTCCTCAGCGTATTCAACATTATTGACTTTGGGAACATTCTCTTCATCTTCTACTTCCCCATCGTTCATAGCTAGATTAGCCATTTGCCTCTAAGGACACATATTGGATCAATGACCAAGTTGGCCACATTGGTAGCACTTGTCTAATTGATGTGGAGCATAAGGGTAATGGTTTTTACTTGGACTAATAGCAATTGTTGCTGCCCTTCGAGGTCTAACTTCGCCACTCCCCAAGTCTCGGTTCACAGTTGGAGGAGGTTGTGTCCCCCACAGGATGTTTCCCTCGAGACTGTGCATCATAACGCAAATGTTTAGTAGTAGTCACCCTGTTTGAAGCATAGTTTCTGTTGCGAGATGTCTTAAATCTGAGTCCTTTCGCAACTGGGATGCGAAAGGAGTTTCACGGATTTTGTGGCCTTGATCCTTTACATGGCCCAGGGGATACGAAAGGAAGTTGCCAAAACTATAAATTGGGGTCCCTAGGGCTATTCTAAGAATAATTTCAAGACTTCCTAAAGGTATTCTAAAGGGTTCTAGGGTTATCAAAGGGTGTAGCAAGGGTGAGATTCGAGGTTGTTCGAATCGGGTAAGTCTTTTCTCTTTGTAATTGATGCTTTCATAGTGGTGATCTGTCGCTTTGTGCCGTGGTTTTTTCCCACAAGGGTTTTCCACGTTAAATCCGTGTGTTCTCTTTTCTTGTGTATGCTTGATGCCATTGGATTGCTATCATAGATTTAGATCTGTGTGATTCCGCAGGCCAAAAATCCCAACAGTTTCGTGCATTAGAACACTCCAGTTGCATCTCCACTCAAGAGCCACCTTGACTTCCTCATTCATTGTCCAAACCAGTTGTATTTGGACTCAATCTTAAATTGTCATACGTAATCTATCGATGAATCCGGTGACTTATTATAACTTGATCTTGACCAAATCATTTCTCGCAAATATGCAATAAAATTCATTTGCATCGTCTCTCACGGATTAGCTACCATGCTGACAATTATGGTATTATATTACAATACCTAGTCATATATAGTTGATCAGCAGGAGCCATATCCAAATCAACTGTTTCATTCACTTAATTCCCCGTGTGGATTGACGCTTTCATCTGCTTAGTTCATGAAAATTTGAGTTGTTCCCACCAATCCGGGTATAGAGTGTGCACCCTCAGACCCGAGTTTCGGTTAATAACTTATACACAAAGTATACTAACTTAATTCTTTAATTAGTTTAATCGCATGTGATATTTACATTCAATATAAAGTCCACCATAATCTTAATCACACATACATAATACATAACACCAATCAACCAAGCATGTATAAATCTTGATAACCCTTCAAATAAAATAAACCTTAAAATCATTCATTTATTATACCATTATACTATAATGATATTTATTCCATGCTAATATTGATCCAAAGAAATAAAGCTAAATAATTTCTTAAAGTCTCAAAATAAATACCAGTATGCATTATTTGTTAATTAAACTGTGCTAACAAAATAAAACATATAATAAAAAAATTTTCAATGCCACCACTTCATCCTCAGATAAGTATGGCCATGTTTCAGGTGGGTCGTGTTCACGTACAGTAGATCCTTTCGGTTCTTGCGCCACGTCATCTACTAATGGCTCCTTTGTATGGTTTTTTCATCAATAAAAGTGTAAGCTGGCTAGGCTTAGTGATATAATCCAGCGTGGTTCATAATCATAGCAATTAAAATAATACAAAAATACATGTACAAAGATATGAATGTAAAATGAGGTATGAATGCATCAGATGGGGTGATCGTCCATCTGCTTGAGTTGGAGGTCGTCAACCCGCATCTACCCGTTGGGTAGGCTTCCACCTTTCAGTAGGCTTGAGCATAGCCCGCATCTGGTAACGCTCTACCAGGATCGACATTTCTTCTAGGGAGGATCCCTAGGATCGACCATGCATTATGTAATGCAATGAAGGAGGGATGATATGTAAATGTATATTTTTCATATTTGACATAGTTGTCTCGATTAAAATATTCACATATAAATTTATCATACAATTAGCATATCAAAATATTCAAACCAGTAAATCAATAAAACAATCATAATGATTTATTTTAATTTTAATGAATTATGAGAGAAGTTGGGTCATTCACCTGAATTTGGTAATATTGACTCTGCAATATAATTAGGTTGATTTAAATGTCGGGATCCTATCAATTATATCAACGGTATTATTATTTTTTTTTTTTTTACATGGTGGAACCCACTTTTGATTAACATCCTACGTGGTCAGGTCCAAAATAATCAAATAATTCAAATTTCTATTCTGTTTTTTTTCTCCTTTATAAGATTATAAAATTAAATGATAATTACTTGATCGGGGTGGTCCATTGGATGGTCAGATCATTCAGATTCTTGAGGTCTTGTCATGTTTTACCTCTATGCATTTGAGGAGTGGTGTGGATCTAACCACCCATTCACCAATGGCCCATCTCGACCTTCTACGCCAAGTCATAGCAATACTTGCGCAAAATATCTAAGATTCATTTATCAAACACTTATAGGTCTAACTAATGTGGCCCATCTGATGGTTAGATTGATCTAAATATTAGGGCTTTTGTATATTTTGGCCTTAGGGATCATATGATCCATACTGATTAAATCTAATTTGATCAGATGCACACCAACTACAATTACATAATTTTAGGTTCACCTCACCTTTAAAGGACCTCTACCCATAAACCAATACAATAAACGTATGGCCAATCCACACCATTCATTGCATTCATCGAATCAAATTATATTAGATATATAAAAATACTAGAATGAGGATGACATACATACCCGATCTAAGCACTCCAAAATTTTCTCTCCCTTTCTCTGTTGTCAAAGGTAGCCTTTTTGTTAATATTTAAGTTTGACTAGAACTCTTTTTATCTTGAGAGATGCGGGGAGAATTTTGTGGTATATTTAAACTAAACGAGTTAATGATTTAGATAGGATAAGAGATAAGATAGATTTAAAATAAATAAATAATAATAAAGATAAAATAAAAAAAATATTTTTATTAATATTATTAAATTATTCACGGCCCTTACAAAGCCGAGGCTTTATCTTTTAACTTATAGAGCTTGACATTTTTTCCTTGGGAATCTCCATAAAGTCGAAGAATCGTTTAACTTTAAGAAACCAATGAAGGAAGTCTTCATTGTGAAGTTGGTTATTAAAGCTAGGGAAGTCAACATTCATCCCATAATCTCTATCTCACTCTTGCCTCGCACCTCTTCATTCTTCTCATTGAAGAATCATAGTATCAATCTCTTTATTGTTAGATTCACTATTATCGAGTGATGGTTTGTGATTATCACAGGTGATGCACTACGAACTTGATGAACGCGAGCTCCGTCCTTAATTTCAAATTTCTCATCATTATGAACACAGGTTTGCCTTAAGACTTTCGTCAAATAGTCAATCGTTGCCTGCAGTCCTTGCATGGCTCGTAGATTTTTCCCACTGGAAAGCTTTAAATGCCGCCACCGTCATAAAATTGTTTCCTAGAGCACTATCCATGGGATTGTTACTCAAGCCATTGTTAGATGCCATCAAGTTGAGGAAAAGCCTCACTATAATACCAAATGACTTAAGGAAGAGTGTGAAATAACAAGAAGATTACTGTTTTCCTTAAGTAATTAAGACATTGAATCCACAAGGTAGGTTCTTGAGTCCACATGAAGTAAGAGAGAGAAATTAAAATATTTTATTGCATATTAAAATCTAACATTGTTTGATTACATTATTTATATAGATGCCCCAAAACCCTGATTCAACTAGAAATTACCTAAAATAGCAAAATATCTCTCAAAGGCTAAATTTGTTAAAAATAAAAATGATAATAAAACTTTATTGTAGCATTCTTGGTATAATCACAAGCAACTTATGAAAAGACAAATCCTAAAACTTTAAAATAGGGAGATACGATGAATACAAAACTTACCAAAAATAGTAAAAATTTCTTAAAGTCTGGATTTTGGAAAAGAAGATGTGTTTTCTTGCAAAACAGACTTCAATGACCCACATAGAGGATTGGTTGATCCCGGATGCACCGCTACATAAATATCGATAGTTCATGCATTGTTTCACGACGATGCCTATATTAAAAGTTACGGTTATTCTCTAGTCAACACTTTCAACAGCAATCTTTCCATATCTTAACTGAATTTCTTTCAACCAAATATGCCTGGGACCCAATTATATCACGCCCTACATAAGAATTAATTCAGTTCCGACAAATTGTTGCTTTTATTCGAACTTCTTTTGGTTTAGTTATACTAAGAATACTTTTCATGAATTCATATATGCATGTATGAATATGAATTAAAAGATCCCTTGGGAATGGTTTTGTTAATTTAGATCTATCAACAATTATACAATATTCAAATTTGAATTTACATGCACACGTGTCCTATAATATAATAAAGAGCATGTACTCTCCTTCTCATGCAATAGCCTGCTGCGCAAGATATCAAATTTTTGTTCTTTTCCTCGTGATTTATAAGGATTTTATTTTGTTTTGTTTTTCTTGTAGGATCTATATATGATTTGAGATGTGTTTGCCACCGCTTAACTCAGTACAGGAACGATTAAAATTTAAAATAACCACCCAAATCATCATAATTGCAACTCGATCCATGCTTCCGAAGTTAGAAATGCACAGAGACGCACGGTCCTATAAGGGTCTCTATCACGCCACCATGATGTATGTGTTTTATCCATGCCGTCCAATCATTTTGAAAAATCTTTTTAGTTAATGAGCCCAAAAATAAATAGATTAAATGCTGAAATGGACCACAACACACGAAACAATAGAGATGGAATGCCTACTACCCAAAACCTCTTGGCAGCCACAGAAGTTTTGGATCAATATAATATTTAGGTTTTCCATTCATCCAGGTCCATGTTCATCCAGGTCCATGTGAACTTATGAATAGATTAGATTGCAAATAAACATGACGGTGTGCCTAGCAAGATTTCAACCATAGGTCATTGTCACAACTGCTTTGGTGTGTTACAATTGAGCCTTCGATCAATCTCCCTTTGGGCTCATATCCTAAAATGATATTTCAAATTGGATGGACAACTTGGATATTATCAGTGGGCCCCACAGACCCCTGACAGGACCGTCTGTCTCTACCCAGGTACTGGTGAGGGAAGTACCCAATCTGCGCCCTTGGAAATGAATCGACCTGATGTAGAGCAAGTCGCGGACAGTTTCATGGCCAAGGTGGACCAGAAAAGGCCTGGTCGATGACAGAAGTGATCCAGACCATTGGACCTTAGATCGGGCATATCTCACAATCCGGAATAAGTTATTGAGCGTAAAATGTATGATTTTGGGGTAGAACGAGCTACTTTAGCCAACTAACCCCGCAACGCCGGGTTACGCAACCCGGAATTTCGAAATACCCCTGTATCGACGGTCGTTTTCCTGTTTTAATTTCATTTTTGCTACAAATAGTAAGTTTTAGTTTGATTATAACTCTTCATCTGTTGGGCTTTAGGAGTTGCGCCCAATATGAAAAGAGCTTAGAATAATTAGGAGAACGGTTTGGTGAAGCCACGCACTAGTAGACATCACGACCGTCTATAACTAGTAAGTTTACTATTTATAGTAAGTTACGGATTCTAGGAGTTTTAGTTGTAGTTTGATTGTGATTTCTTTCCCATTGCTTGGTACCCCTATTTAAAGGGGTGTGAAGTCATTTTTATGAATTAATTAATCAATTTCGAATTTATTAGAATTTATTTCTATTTTCTACTTTCTTTTCTCTTAGAATGCAGAAGTCTCTGTAAGGAGTCCAGAGAAGTTCCGTGGATTCAGAGTAGTTATCCTCTTGAGGAAGACGGTGATCGACATCATCACGTTCATCCCTGCGTCACAACCTTATTTTGAATTGGGTATTTCACAGGGCTTTCTTCATCATAAGGAAAATAATTATATAATTTAATAGAATTGTTTATCTTCCAAGTCAATTGACCTGGGTTTTATTATGTCAAGAGGTTTACTAAAATACAAACATGTTGCAATATCACACGTCAGTACTTTATTCGATGGATTTGGATTTTTTTAAACCACCCAAACACATCTATGTCATGGGAGCTAATCTTGGATGCGGATCATTGAAAAGTTGCCCCACATTCAAACGCTAAGTTCCTAGAAGTGTCTTATTGCAATACAGCGGAATGTACCCTACCAAAATTCTCTATTTTATGATATGTCCGAAATGGACGCGGATTGCCTGTTACCTCGGGCACGGATGAAGTCGTATGCTCAGGGATACGTGGGGCCCACAAAGATGTTCGTGACGAATATTCTCCGTCCCTGTGTTTTGAAAAATCAGAATTGGACAAGATGCTAAAAATCAGGAAGATCCAAAACTCATGTGGGCCACACCACACGAAACAGTTGGGATTTAACGCCTAGGGTAGCAGAAGTTTTGTATCGAGATGATATTTGTGCCTATAGTTTATCTGAGTGCTAATAACCATATTAACGGTTTGGATGGTATATAAACATCATGGTCAGCTCCCGGAAAGTTTCAATGGTGGACATCTCCGTTCCCACTGTTTCGTTTCGTTGGTGTGGCCCAATTGAGTTTTGGATCTGCCTGATTTTTAAAATTCTGTCTTATTTTTGTCTTTCAAAATAGATGGACGGAGTGGATTTATAACTTACTTCTCTGTGGACCCCACATAGCCCCGGGCACAGGTTATCTCTCTGCTCAGGGCCACACGCAATCCACTTCCATCTACAATGCATAATGCAGGTTTAAGTCGAGATAAATTGTAGAGCTTAGCTTAGCGCACACGTGTGTAGAATAAAGCTTTTGTAAGCTGCACCCATGTTGCAGCATGGCACGAGGGTGTGAGATCCAGTCCATTCATCAGGTTGGTCCAACATGTAAACCTTGACATGTTTTCCAAAATTAACCTGGCCCATTCAGCCCGTGGGCCCAATCACGGGAACAGGTGGATGGGTTGGAAAAGTTCAGCCATCCTTTTCAATGCTGTACACTTGTTCTGCAAACTGTGGCCCATCTGACCAGTCGAACAACCTGATTCTTTGGGTAGGGCATCAATACGTAGGAGGCTTACGTAAGCTGGATTGCAAACGCGTGGAGCTTAGCAAAGACCGCAATTATTATACAAGTTAGAGATTAATGTAGATCTGAGAAAACTCGTTATATGACGTAATCTCCTGCAAATGTCTAAGTTTTCATTCATCAGGTGGTACATATGTGTGTACAGACTCGTGGTCGTCAGTTTTCTTTTCTTTTTTTTGCCCATTTTTAAGATACATATGTAGCACTCATGATCAGTAGTAGAGCTGGGCATGGGACAAGTCGACTCGGCAGACTTGACTCGTCCATCTCGTTTAGAACCAACTCAACCCAAATCGAGTGGGTGAGTTGATCCGATCCAAGTATACTTCGCCAAATCAAGTCGAGTTCGGGTCAGCCAGTGACTTGACTCGACTTGACCCGAAATCTGACTCAATACCAACTCGACTTGATTTAAATCCCGACTTGACCCAAATCAAAATCCAAAACAACTTGAATTCAGATAGTGTATATATATATATTTTACAAAACCTAAATTTAATCAAACCTTCCCGCCGCACCAACCTCTCTCCCTCCTTCCTCATCCTCTTTCAAGCTGGACAACCACCCACCATCTCTAGACTTGATCCCTCTTACCGGACTCGGTGCTCGCTCAACCTGACTCGGTCCCTATACTTGGTCGAACTCATAATATATATGTGTTTTATCCAAGCTGTACATCTATTTTTCCAGATCATTATAGAGTTTGAGAGGGAGATCCAAATCTCGGGTATACCATACCACAAAACGGTTGAGATTGAATTCCCATCATTAAATTTTTTTTAGGGCTCAATGTAATGTTTATTTGTCATCCAGCCTGTTGACTAGGTTACGCACCCATTTACGAAGAGAAAACACAAATATCAGTGTAATCCAAAACTTTTGTGGCCCTTAAGGAATTTTTTAACGGGGATTGTTCAATCACCACTCTTTCCTGTGGTGTGGTCCATATGAGATTTGGATATGCTTCGTTTTTGGGCATATGAAACAAAATAATCTGAAAAATGGATGGATGGCGTGGATAGAACACATACATCGTTTAGGCCCACAGAGCACTGTCAGTAGCTACCTCGCTACTGACACTTTCAATGCGCAATCCGCGTCCTTTCGCAGGTAACAAAGTAAAATTACCCTTAAATCCTCAAGTTCATTCGGTTTAGTCCATAGTTTTGGACCATGCAGATTCTTGGATTGTCTGTATATCCTGAGAGAATCATTTGATGAACGGATAGGATGAAAAACACACGACAAATGATTGGCGTCCCCTCAATAATGCTTCCTGTGGTGTCGCTCAAGTTGGCTGTGTATTTGAACGAATTTGTCTGCAGTACCTGAAGTCGAGGGCGATACCTGATCTCCGGAGTTGATGCCACACGCACAACAAAGTGGGTCCACAGATCTCGATTACAACACGTACTATAGAGATTTCTGGTCTGAAAAATGGTGGTGAACTATCACCCAATCTTCAGCACTAGGATCCAAACAGTTAATAACAGAACTAGGAGAAGGGGATAAATATACAGGGAGGCCGGATCCTCTCTCTCTCTCTCAGGGAGGCCGGATCCTCTCTCTCTCTCTCTCTCTCTCTCTCTCTCTCTCTCTCTCATGGCTTTTCGAGACATTCCTCGCCTCTTCAGTTCACCTCCACCGCCACTTTCTCCTCCTCATCCTTCCTCCCCTCAAAACCATCATCTCTCTCCTGCCTGTATCTTTGCAGTATCCTTCGTATGCTTAATTCTCCTTATAATAATCTGTACAATCATCAGAAAGAGCCTGTCACATTCTAACACCTCTGCTACAGGGCCTGCTCCCCATATACGCATCCCCGCAGAAGCCGGCACTCGTACCGGTCTTTCCCAACAAGTCATAAATTCCATCTCTAAGTTCAATTACAAGAAAGGTGATGGTGATCTCATCCAAGCAACCGAGTGTTCGGTCTGTTTGAGTGATTTTCGCGACAACAATCCTCTTAGACTGCTGCCCAACTGCCGCCATGCGTTTCATTGCCACTGCATTGATCCATGGTTGAAATCAAATTTGAGTTGCCCGGTTTGCCGCACACGTATAGTGTCTGCTGAACATGGGGGCTCTTCATCAACCGACCCAAATTATCGAAGCGGTGGGGTTGTGAGCGATCAGAGCTTTGTACCTGTGGACGTTGGGGAATTGGATGCCGAGGATAGAAGGATGGATATCGAAGCTGTTAAGAGTCGTTCTCCTTCTCCTCAAGTGAATGACGGTTTTCCGCTTCAGACCAATTTGGCTGATAACCATCGATCCGGTGAGTGCACGGTAATGATGATGGATAATGAGAAATAACCAATTACTAATCATCTGCTTCTATGATGTGTGTTTAATTAGTTAGATGATCTCCTCCTAATAGATTCTTAAGGAAGTTCGTTCGACATCTACAGCATCCCGATCAAGAAAATCCACGCACCGTCAAATCAAAGCATTTTGAAACTGATGGGTAGTTGTTCTGAAGCGCCTGCGCTTGCATACGCATCCTCTTCTGATGTAAATATCTTTTTCGAGTGTCAGCAAGTTCTGTTCTGATGTAAATATCTTTTTCAAGTGTTAGCAAGTTCTTTTCATCAAAATATGGAATAAGTGGAAATTCTGTTCTTCTCATGTTGTTGTCCATTTTTTCCCACATCTTTCATTTTCTCTTGCATATTTCTTGTTATATTTGAAAGGGAATTTTACAAAAATAATAGCTCATTAATATGGTATTTACATCTCAATACTTTTTTTTAAAAAAATAATAATAAATAAATTTAAGGGCCCTTCGTCATATCTACTAATTTGAGCTTATGAGCTTATTTGACCAATGCGAATGGATATTTTTGGATAAATTTATCCTTAAAACTTTTTAATTAATTTCCATCTTACCTTCTTCACTTCTTTTTAACACCTCTGTAAAGGAGCCTCCATGATGAACCAACCATATTGAAGGAAGGGCCCCACATGATGAAGGTCCACAACAAGGTAGACCCACATAATGTACAATTACATTAAAGGTGGGCTCCACATGAAGGATGGCTTGCGCTAAAGTGTGGCCCCACAAGATAATGATCCGCATAAAGCGTGCCCTACCTAATGGATGGTCCATGTCAAAGATGGCCCCACATAATGGATGATGGACATCGAAGGTGGGACCACATGATAGAAGGTTAACATCATAGGTGAGCCCACATGATCAACGACTCATATTGAAGATTGAGCCTCACATGATGGCAAAGGTGGGATCCACATGATATATTATGGGCATCAAAAGTGGGTCCCACATGATCTTTGACTCAAATTAAAATGTGGCTGTGCATGATGGACTATCCATATCAAGTGGACCCCACATAATGGACAATCCACAAGAAAGGTGAGACACACATGATGGATAGTGGCAATCAAAGGTGGGCCCAGATTATAAATGACCCATATTGAAGGTGGAGCCCACATGATGAATGGTCCGCATAAAGGTTGGCCCACATAATGAACGGTTCACATCAAAGGTGGGCCCACATAATGCAGGCTCCGCATCAAAGATGGGCCTCACGTGATGAATCGTCCACATCAAAGAGTGGCCTAGCGTGGACCATCCACATAAAAGGTGGGACCCACATGATGGATGATGGACATTGAAGGTGGGCCCACATGAAAAATGACCCACATTGAAGGTGGGCCCCACATAATGAATGGTCCACATCAAGGAGGGCTGACATAATGGATTGCCCGGTCCACATCAAAGTGCAGCCCCTTGTGATGGATAGTTCACATCAACTGGGCCCCACCTGATGGACGGCCCACATCCAAGGTCTTTCATGATGATTGACATATCCAAAGTGGTTCAACATGATGGATGATCCATATAGAAGGTGCAACCCACACCACGGATGGTGGACATTAAAAGTGGGCCCCACATGATGGACAACCACTTCTAAGGTGGGGCCCACACGAAGGATACATAAAATGTGGACTCCTTATGATGAGTACTGGACATTGAGATCAAGGCCCTACACCAGGGACAATTAGCATTGATGGTGGCCCACATGATAGATGACCTACATCAAGGTGGGCCCGTATAATGGTCAGTCTACGTCAAAGGTCAGCCTCTAATGATAAATGGTACACATCGCAGTATGGATGAATCACTTTAAATGTTTGGCTCACGTGATGTACAACATGAATATATAATACATACATCAAGAAAGACGCAGATTGCCTGAGCACCCGCTTCATGTAATCGAAAGTTGTGCGGGCCCACAGAAATTTCCGTAACAAATCCACTCCGTTCGTCAGTTTTGCAAGACCACAGAAGGATAGGTATAGGTAGATCCAAAACTCATGTGGACCATCCACATAAAAGGTGGGACCTTGTGAACCGTTTAGATAGCCTATCAACATCATGGTTGGCTCATACAAGCTTTAACGGTGGACGTTTCCGTTCCCACTGTTTAATGTGGTGTGCCCTACATCAGTCTTCAATCTACCTGATCTTTAGAATCCTGCCCTATCATGGTATTGAAAAAATGATGGACGGAATGGATTTGTGACAGGAATCTCTGTGGGCTTCACTTCGTTTTCGACTATGTGAAGTTCCTGTCCGAGGAGCGCAGGCATTCCGCGTCGGGCAAAGACACCAAAGCGGTGGGGATTGCATACGGCGGAAACGGATTGGCTACTCCCCCTGACACCAGCCAATGGCTGGTGGTCGGTGCTCTGTGGGACCCACCATGATGTATGTGTTTCATCCATGCCGTCCATATATTTTAAAATATCCTTTTATATTGTGAAACAAAAAAGAGGTATATCCCGATCTTAAATGTACCACATTATATGAAACAGTGTTGAATGAGTGTCGACCATTAAAAAATATTTTGGGCCCATAAAAGTTTTGGATCAAGCTGATTTTTGTTTTTTCCCTTCTTCTGGGCCTGTATGACCTAATCAATCTATTGGATGTCAAATAAACAGTACAGTGGGCCTTAGGAGGATTTTAGTGATGAATATCCAATCACTATTGTTTTCATGTGGTGTGGTCCACCTGAGATTTATATACCTTTCATTTTTGGGATAAAGCCATAAAATGATCTGTAAAAATGTCTGAACGAAAAGGATGAAACACATACATCATGGTGGGGCCCACAGAGCACCGACCACTAGCCACGGGGATGGTGTCAGGGGGAGTAGCCAATCTATTTCCACATACGGCGCTCTGTAGGCCCAACATAGTCTCAGGTGGACCACACTGCATGTAACAGTGGTGATGAATACCTCCCTTAATACTTCCTATACGTTATAAAAGTTTTGTATCGTGTTGATATATAGAGCTGGACATTTCTAACTTAATCCGGTGGATCCGACCCGATCCGAACAGAACCGAAGGCCTATATCGGTGCAGTTCGAGTAGGATTGGGCAAATCCGAGTTCGGGTTAGGCCATGTAGATTTCGGACCGAGTCGAGTTAGACCCACTTTGATCCGACTCGGTCTGATGCCCAACTTTATTGATATATGTTTTTTTTCCCTTCATCCAAATTCACATTACCTAATCAATATGTTAGATGGAGAATAAACATTATAATAGGCATGAAGGTGGGCCCTAGAAAGTTTTCAATGGTGGTCATTCAAATGTCACTGTTTCCTATGACTTAAGATTTGTATTTGCATCATTTTTGGTTTATGGGTTAAAATGATATGGAAAAATGAATTCACTGGGTGTGGATACATCACGGTGGGTCATGTAACACGGCCTTGGTAACAACGTACCTATTACTAAGCAATAGCCTGTAGAGATTATTTTTTTCTTTTTCTATATTTTTAGGGAAATTTAAAAACTAGTAGTTTATTAATATAGTATTTATATTCCAGTATCTTTTTTATTTAAATTTTCATTAAACTACTTCATTAGTTAAATTATTGTCAACCAGTACGCTAGTCCGTTTTTTCTAAAATGAAGAAAATGTCCACCGATGTAGAGCCTTTAACTTGGACGCAAATTGCCTACAGTGCGCGCACTGCAGGCCCAGTATAATGTATGTATTTAATCCATGCTGTCCATCCAATTTACCAAATTATTTTAGGGTGCTAGTCTAAAAATAAGGCAGATCCAAATTAATCTCAGGTGGACCACACCGCAGGAACAGTGTTGATGAATGCTTGCCATTAAAAAGTTCTCGTGTGCTACAAAAGTTTTGGATTAATTAACTGATACTTGCCTACTCCTTTCATCTAGGTCTGTGTGTCCTTATCAAGAGGTTGGATGTCAAACAAACAATATGGTAGTCTATTAGCCTTAGGAAGTTTTTAATGGTGGGTTCTCAAGCTGATATTTGGATCTGCTTAATTTTTGAGTTCATGGCCTAAGAGGAGTCGGCAAAATGGACGGACAGCATGGGTATAAAATATATACATCAAGGCCCCACAGTAAGGGCCGCGCGCCCAGGCGGCTCCTATTCCGAAAACTTTTCACTTTACGGCAAAGATGGACCGCGGACGAAGATTGGCTGCAGTCAACGTGGTAATAACCTGCATCTCGGCCCGGATTTTGAACTGCTTCGGGCCAGGCCGTCAGGCCGACTCAATTCAAAATTTTAATTTTCAGGCCTGACCCAGCCCATTGATACCCCTGATCAGGATCATGTTTATTTCTACAGTGTATCACAGTGGTAATAACCTATGAACGGTTTGGATAGCCTATAAACATTTGCATCAACCATGGTACCTAAGATTTGGACGGTCCAGGTTTTCTTACATGTGTATCATTGATGAGCCCACCCTTGAGAGAGAGAGAGAGAGAGCGGCTGCGTCACAAGTGTAGAAAATCCATGCAATGATAACATGATATGAAAATCAGACCAATCCACTCATCAAGCGGGACACGATTTCAAAATTAGTGGACAGCCAATGAAGTGTGGCCCACACAACGAGTGGGTCGGCTTAATCTTCATAAGAGGCGATCACAACAGAGCAGCTCACGTTTTGCAGCATGGATTTGATGTTTTACGCATTTGACATGCAGTCGTAAAAATTTCTGCATCAGAACGTATGAAACAGCCGTTGTATCTCGTCGCTTCTCTTTAGAATAATGGGACCGGAATCCCCTACCGCGCTTTTTTATGCAGCCAGTAAAACACTCTGGAGTTCCTGAGGGGCCACCTTGATCTGTGTAAGACATCCACTCCGTCCATCAGGTGAGCCTTCTAGTTTTCACCATACATCCCAAAAATCAGCTTGATTGAAACTCAGGTAGGCCATTCGGCAGGTCAATGTAAAATTAACCTTAAATCCTCTTAAGTTCATTTATTGTATTCCATAGTTTGGACCATGAAAATTCTTGGATTGTCTGTTTATCCTGAGAGAAATACTTGATGAACGGATAGGATGGAAAACACTCACTGTTTTGATCCCATGTGATCGAAGTTTTCCCATAGGTTTCATTTACAATTTTGGTATTTCTAGCTATATCTGAAAACTTGAATCTGTTGGGATTCCCATCTGTAGATGTCATGAATTAATCAAGTTGCTTAAAAATCCAAGGAAATGGAGATCTGTTTGGAGCACTGTGGAAAATGATCTAGGCATGGCTAATGGACTTCTAGAGTTGCAGGCCAATGTAACTATTTTTTTCCTCCTCGACGTTATACAAATTAACATGTAAGATACGACAGGCAAAACTAGTCTATATGATCTGGTTGGATTGTTGAAATCTTAACTTAAAGAAGTTGATGAACTTGCTTATGTTGTTTTATTGGTGTGTTTGGACGATCCGTTGAACTGAAGTGCAATAATCTAACTCAATATAAGAAAAATGACCAAACTGGGATAGCCCCATTTTAATTCAAAATGATAACCAGACTCCTTATTGGAATTCCATGATTTTGAATTTGAACATGAAACAAACGTAATCTTAGCTTAAGGTCTAATTCTCATTAAAAACTGATTGGGGCTATCCTCACTCTTTCCACTTTAAACTGAATCGAATTATGAAAATCCAATTCAACTGAAAATTCAGATGCATCATTAACCTATCACATTTCTTAGTTAATCACTCTATACAATCAATGTGGACAATGAGAGAAGTATCATAGTTTTGCAACATAACTCTGTTATCTCCTCTGCAAATATAGTTTTGCAACATAACTCTGTTATCTCCTCTGCAAATATAGTTTTGCAACATAACTCTGTTATCTCCTCTTGCATTTGACATTGAGAGAAGCATCATTAATGCTTTAAGAATCAGAACTACCACTGATTGTATAATGGTATTGACTTGCCTACTTTTCTAGGTAAGGCTGGTTAGAACAACAAACCGTTATTAGTAGCTCTTGCATCCACCTAAACTAATATGGCTTCCTAAGAAGGTGCTGACTTTTGGGATTGATCTGCCAGAACTCTTCATCTGAAACCCTTTGTCATATTGTTAGGTTACTCATTTTATCAAATCTTCCTAGTGTTATATAACCACCTCCAATTGTTCATTTGCATTTGGGCATCACAAATACATCTCTACTCTAATATGACGCGAGTAGTATTTGATCAATTTTGCTCCTGCATCTAGTCACAGGGAAGGAGGGGCATAAACTTTTGATTTTAAGTAGGCCGCTCCCATGTTTCTTCCTCCAATAGGGAGATTTAAAACTTGAATAGGTGCTCGAAACCCTTGACCAGGTGTTGAAACTCCTAAGAGTCTACCACTGGAGCAAGAGCAAGGGCCCCAATAATGTCTGCTGTTAATAAAACTGGATCTATTTGGAAAATGAGTTGTGACAAAAAATATTAGCATTGAGAGAAATGAAGATAATTGGATTTCATCCATAATATTGATATTGTCGTAGATAATTTCTCTGTGCTTTGTCTGCTTAAACTTCGAATGATGCCAGAGCTACAAACAGAAGTTTTGGCTTCTCTTAGTTCTCCTGGGCCCAGTATGGGCTGGTTGGCGTGAGCTTACCGGGTGGGCCAATAAACAATCATGAAGGTTTTAATGGGCAGTATCCCCTCTCAACTGTTGTATGTGGTGCATGTAGCCCATCTAAGTCATGAATTTAAAATGATTTTTAAGCCCGTGGCCCACCTAAGTCATGGATTTGACATGATTTTTAAGCCCGCGGCCCACCATAGAATGGTGCATATGACTGATGGGATAGATGTCCGACACGCATCACACTGGGGCCCACACAGCTCAACCTCATGGGAAGTGTGTGTGTGTGTCTATATATATATATATATATATATATATATATATATATATATATATATATATATATATATATATATATATATATATATATATATCCCCACCAACATCAACACCGTGCATTTGATGGGTACTCTTTAAATTATGGGATATCCCAAAAATCAATCATATACAAAACTCAGGTGGGCTATACCATCTAAAATCACGTGAAGACATGGCTAAAACAAATAAAAGCACTTGGTGGGGCCCATCCGAAATTTGGATGCGTCTGAAACGTGGTCTGACCCCTCATCCATGTGGGACACACATAATGGATGGGCTGAATTTGTGACCCAGTTCTCGATGGGCCCAAAAAATGATTACGAATGTTTTAATGGAGGGTAACCCCTCTCAACTTTTGTATGTGGTGTAGCCCACACAAGTCATGGATTGACTTGATTTTTAAGCCCTAGGCCCACCATAGAACGGTGCATCTAACTGATGGGATAGATGTTCGACACGCATCACGATAGGCCCACACAGCTCGACCTCATGGGAAGCATTTCCATATATATATATATATATATATATATATATATATATATATATATATATATATATATATATATATATATATATATATATATATATATATATATATATAATGCTCACACACAACTAGTTGGACATTGTATTTTCATTCAACTAGCCATGCATTTAATAAGAAAATTTCAAAATCCCTACTCTTGCTCAGGTGGTCGACTCTCAGAAGTTTCAACACTTGGTCAAGGGTCAAGGGTTCGAGTATCCATAGGTGGTGAAATTCCACTAGCGTGAGTGTGTGGGGGTGTGTGTGTGTGTGTTAAAAAAAAACAAAAAAAAAGGTACAAGTGAAGGTACATATGCACGTTAAATTTGGATAGTTGGAATGTTTTATTAACATCCGACACTTTTTGTAAGTATTTGACATGATTGATCATAAAATCATCAAATTCTTTTTTGCCCTTGTCATGTTGACGTGTAATCTATCTAATGCATTGATCTGATTTGAGTTGGATGGTCCAAATCTATATTAGCATACAGCCCATCCTACACTTACTCTCCCTTCACGCGTCTCCTCTTTCCAAATATTAGTATAAAGTTTGCATGACCTTCTAAAGGGTAACGGGCCATTGCTTTTACAGACCTAGAAGGAAAGAATTCGTGTGGAGTAGATCCATCCCATCCATCATGTGGGCCACCTTATGTTTGGACAAGGGCTTAAAGCTAAGATAGATTCAACAATCGATTGGGCTACACCATGGTCAATAGTTAAGATAAAAATTCCCACCATTAAAATCAACTAAATTGTGTTTAGCCTATTGGCTTTATATATATATATATATATATATATATATATATATATATATATATATATATATATATATATATATATATATATATATATATATATATATATATTATATATGGTGGTTGCGGTGTTTTACAAAGCGTAATGCTTGTAATGGACCAACCTATTAGACGGGTTATTTACATTAAAGGTGGGATGATTAGAGCTGTACATGAGTTGAGTCGAGTCGAGTATCGCCCTACTCGTACTCGACTCTTAACGACCGACCGCTGCTCGTACTCGGGCTCTACTCGGCCGAGTAGCATGACCCCCTGCTCGTACTCTACTCGCCCGAGTACGAGTCAAGTACGAGTAGTAAACGAGTCGAGTTGAGTCCGAGTGTTCGAGGTGAGTTCGAGTACGAGCACACGAGTTGAGTACCGAGTGTGAGTTTTCAAGTCGAGTCCGAGTACGAGCACACGAGTTGAGTACCGAGTGCCAGTTTTCGAGGCGAGTTCGAGTCCGAGTCTGAATTTGAGCCCAATTCGAGTAGGGTTTTCGAGTAACGAGTTCGAGCTTTGATCCAAGTTCAAGTTATAAATTGAAATTAATTTGAATTTCAATTCGATTGTCAATTGAAATTCGAAGTTAAACGAAACAATAAAATATATAAAATGCACATAATTACATTACATTGTTACATAATTACATTAACGTATTTACATAATTACATTACATTGTTCAAAATGACAATTTATAACTAATAACCTCTATAAGATAAGTGTCTTCCTGTTCCTGTATTGTCATCTGATCCATCGGAACTGCTATCTATTTTTTCATATACAAATTAATTCACTTCCTCTGAGTCAGAAGGCGAAGAGATTTTTCCTTCGTGCTCTTCTACACTTTCAACTAGATTTTTCAAACTTGCTTTATGTAAAGAATTGTATGTAGTACCCAATGCCCTATAAAATTCACCGAGACGAGTTAGGAATTTCAATTTGTTACTCTTTTTCTTCTTCTTGTTTGTCGTACTCGACGAGTAACTTGACCCTGCTTCAACATCGTGTTGTCTTTGACTCGAATATCGCTGAAGTCTAGAAGCATCTTCCATGCTGCGTTTTATGGCGATTTGGAATTGTTCTTCCTCCAAAGCTTTTAATCTGACTTCCTCCTCTGCATCTTTTGTGGATGTCATTTGTGTACCAGATCCAGAAGCAGAAGGTTTGGATGGAGTGGAAGGCTTTCTATTCGAATCTAACAGGGCTCGAAAAAGAATTTGGACATCCTTAGGGGCATTGAGGCATGGTTTTGCATCACCACCTCGACATGACAAGTGTAGGCGAAAGCGATTAGTCTTATGTACAAACTTTGCGCCACACAAACCACACTTAATCTTTGTTTTTCCAGACCGTGGCGATGATTCAACTAGGGAAGCATAGTCCCAAATGTTTGACAATGGCTCAGATGACGACATATCTACATTCAATTTTTAATAAAAAAAATTAGAATATTGATAAATAAATTGAACTTGATATAGCAACAAAAGAAAGCAATATAAATGTATCAAAATTCAAAAATAAAAGCAAATGAACAGGCATATGTAAATAAATATCAATGATTCAAAGTCTTCCAAACCACATTCCAAAAGGACCAACACTTTCGTGTTTGCAGTTGCAGTGAAATAATATTACAGATCATTCAACATTCAGCCAAAAAAATTTAAAAAACCGAAAATAATTACTGATCTGTAAGTAGAGACGCGTCATGAATCTCAATCTCCTCTTCTTCATCATCATCATTCATATCTCCTCCCCATATCGGGCGCAACCAATCTTGCGTACAAATCAACGCTTCAACTGTGTTTGGCGAAAGTGAGCTTCGATACTTGCTCACAACCACGCTCCCGTGTTTGAATGCGGATTCGATACCACCATTGAAACCGGTATTGATAATATGTCCCGTGCCATCACAGATAATGTAGGGTATTTTGATTCACTAACCCTCATCTTCCACCATTCCAACACATCAAATTCAGCTCGCACTACGATTGGCTCCTTGAGGTACATTTCTAACTCTGATTCCTTAGTATCAACTCCCATTCGTGCTTGTGCCAAATATGATATGTATTCATTTAGCACATCCGGATTACCAGGTACAGAAATATCCGCATCTCTACTTTCTTCAACACCCGCTGCCGCTGCAGGTAAAGTATTAACATACGATTTATACAGATCTTCAAGGGCTTCACAAACCTTAGACGTCTCTGCTGCCGCTCTTTCAGTAGGATAAAGCTTCATGAAAATAAAGCTAACCAATCCCATATTACAACGGGGATCAAGAACAACTGCCAAGGACATCAACAGATGACATTCGTCCCAGTATTTATCGAACTTCGTCTTCATACCAACTGTCATCTGGCGTATGAAATCTGGACCCGCACTGACAATTTTCCGCAGAGTATCCTTAATCTTCCAAAGAGACGGAAGAAACAGATTCGCGGTTGGATACTGATTCCCAGAAAAAATCTTCGTGCAATCGTAGAAAACTTGGAGAAATGTGTGAACTTGTTGTGCTTTGGCCCAATCATCTGTGCTCGGCAACCAAGAATACGTTCTGTCACGCGCCGCATATTCAGGAAATGCAAGTTGTAATTCCATTGCCGCATCTAACATTTCATAGGTCAAGTTCCAACGTATACAGACATCCAACTTCAACGTTTTTTTAGATGGCATATTCAAACGTTGGATGATGTCATTCCATACACTCAGTCTCGATGGCGACCCCCTTATATATTTCACACTTTCTCTTATGTTCTCTATAGTGTCATCGATTGCTTTCAAATCTTGTACAATCAAATTTACAATATGGGCACAACATCTAACCAAATATTTTTCCTTCAAAAATAAATTTCTGTAGCCCTCGAATTGGTTACGTAAGCATGAAATGACACTGTCATTTGCTGAAGCATTGTCTAAAGTTATTGCTGAAATTTTCTTCTCAATGCCCCAGCCTTCTAGACAACTATAGATACAATCTGAAATAAGTAAACCAGTATGTGGAGGAGGAAGGTGTTTAAAGTTTAAAATTCTCTTGCATAGTTTCCAATCCTTATCAACATAGTGAGCGGTTAATGAAATGTATCCTTTTCTTTGATTGGACGCCGTCCATAAATCAGAAGTCAAAGCTATTCTGGTCACTGAAGCTAAAACTTCTTTCAGTTTCATCTTCTCCTTTGCGTACATCTTCATGCTTTCTCTCTGCACTGTGACGCGGGAGACATTCTCGGCCCGAGGGTTAAGGAATTGACAGAAAGCCCTAAACCCTTTACTTTCAATCATTCTGAAAGGTTTTTCTTCTAAAATTACTAATCTAGCAAACCACTCATTCAGCTTCTCCTTGTCAAACTTATGAGTGGACACTACGCCTTGGGAGTCATCCCCTTCTGACTTCGTAAATGACAGCGTCTGTTGGCCAGGAGGAGGGAGTTTTGCTTTCTTAGGACACGTCTTCAAATGTCTAATTAAATGTGTCGTAGATCCTCCTGAATCTTCTTGAATAACCCTTTGCAGTTATTACATTTTATTTTCTACAGCACCGTTAATCATCACATCTTCAAATCATCCCACACCGCTTGATCTCTTCTTCTTCCCTTTGCATGCGGTTGACGTGTCTCGTGTCTCCCTCTACTATTAGAGGAGATGTGGCCGATGCACCCATTCCATGGGTATTTGGGCTTTCGTCTTGACTAGCCATCTATAAAATAAAGTTCTCGATATGTTATACGGCTATACCTAGGGTCCTAGATGGCTAGACCGCTAGATGGGCATAATTACTTAACCGTCTAAATCAGATCACCCATTCAAAGTTAGATGGATTGTAATGCTTCATTTTCCAATTTAAATGCTACGCCGAAATTTTCAAGAAGATCTCCCCATCTCTCGGAATATATTAATCTTGTATTTGATTCCCATGTCAATCATCAACACAAAGTGTGGACATTTGACGACGAAATAAATACATGAAATATATCCAGAGAGAAAAAGGAGAGACGAAACCGAAACAGCATATGCATTTAAATTGGAATAAATGAAGACATTACAATCTATCTAACCCTGAACTGTCCGAAAAGGGACAATTTGAGCAATTTCTATGCATCCAAGAACACACTGAATCTATGTCTGGTAACATAGAAATCCTCAAATGGGCAACTGATTATCTTATACTACAACTAGAACAATACAAATAATAATAAAAGATGACAATCAAACAATAAATGAATTAAAGGAATCGAAAGCACTAATATCAATTTAATCCAAAATTATTGTGGCTCAAAAAGTTTTAAGGATAGTTTGGATGGAAGTGAACAGAGGTAAATGAAGTAAATTGTGGATAAATAAAAGTAAATGTTATTTTAACTATTTTCAGGTATAAATAAATTCATGCAGATGGAAATAAAATGAAAGTAAATTAGCTTGTAAATGACGTCTTTTAGCATAATTTAGAAGTAAATAAATTGAAATGACTTTTATGAGTTTCAACACCTGGTCAAGGGTTGAGGTGGAACGCACACCATCTGTTTTGTGTAAGAAGCAACGTAGTGTTTATATGCCATCCAATCCATTAATCTGATCTGTATCACTAGGAATAAAGCATTAATTAAATATTACCATACTCTAAAACTCAGGTAGACCATAACACGTGAATTTATATTTTTTTGGTATAATGTTTCTTCTTTGGCCCACCTGAGAGTTTAAGGGCCTGTTTGGGAGCGTGGATTTGGAACCCCCTGGATTCGCAACCCCCTGGATTGGAAACCCCCTGGATTGGCAATCCTCTCTGTGTGTTTGGCACCTTGGAGTGTGAATCAACTTTAATTCAAAAATACCTATACATGGTATATTTACAGGGTTTTGAATTTAATTACTAAATCAACTTTAATATCCCCAATTAGTGAGATATATAATTTTTGACACTATGGTTGTGATAAGCCCGCTAAAATATATGCTTTGCCTAAAAATGATGAAATTCCAAGTCTCAAATGGACCGCAAGCACAAGATCATGTCTGAGTGACTAACCAACGATTTTTAATCGTTGATTAATATGGACAATGTTTGGACGGTGCTGGACAATATTTAGACGGTGCTGATCTACATGAACAATGTTTGGACGGTGCTGATCATCGTTAGTGGGCCATGTGCCCAGTAGAATGATAGTGTACAGTGACATACATTTATACCTGCAACTATCGAAATGATTTTAGGTGTAATCCAAGCTCTCACCGTGGATTACAAACCCCCTCAAAGAGGGGATTGGGAACCCCCTGGATTGGCAATCCCCAGTTGCTTTATGCTGCCAAACAACCAAGGGGATTTGAAACCCCCTCTAATCCCCTCCAATCCAAGGTGTCAAACGACCCCTAACCATTCTTATTTTTTAACGTGAGGTGTGGATCACCGTATCAATGGTTTCGTTTGGGGATTGTTTTTTAACCGACATCTTGATACGGAAGTAGGTTGGGGGACGCGGATTGGGTGAGAACCCCACCTGTCCTGAGATCAGCACAGATAGGAGCTATGAGGGGCAACTTTTGTGTATGGATTTTATCCACACCGTCCTTCCATTTTGACGTATTATTTTAGTATGGAGGCCTAAAAATAAGGCAGATCTGAGGATCAAGTAGGCCACACAATGATGATTAAACTACCACCGTTGAAAACTTCTTGAAGCCGTTGAAGCTTTTGATCAAGTTGATTTGATATTTGTATTTTCCCAGATCCAGGTCTATGTTACATTATAATTAGGCTAGAAGGCAAATAAACATCAAGGTAAGAAACAGTGCTGATTAACCATCCTACCATTGAAAGCTTCTCAGGGCGCACTTGTTTCCCTAGTGCTTATTTACCATCCAATTAAAAATGGTGGGACGAGCTGTGGACGGACAGGGGCACCGGACAGAAAATAGTGGGCCCAACACAAGAAAATCATGACGGACGGGGCACCGGACACAAAATGGTGGGCCCCCCAACACAGATTATGTAATCCATCAAAATCAACTTCGGAAAGCAACATATTCAAAACAAAATTCTTACCTGATGGACGGACAGGGGCACCGGGCAGGGGTGGGACGAGCTGCGGACAGGGGCGTCGCCGCGTCGGGCAGGCCAGGGACGAGCAGCAGCAGGGACAGGGGCACCGGGTAGGGTAGGGACGAGCTGCGGGCAGGGCAGGGCAGGGCAGTGAGCCAGTGACCAGACGACTGACGAGCTGCGGAGTGCGGACAGGGACAAGCTCCAGGGAGAGAGAGAGAGAGAGAGAGAGAGAGAGAGAGAGAGAGAGAGAAAGAAGAGAAGAAGAAGAAGAAGATGGGCGTGCCAGACAGGGGAATGAAAGGAGAGAGAGAGAGAGGAAATGGGAATGGCCGAACGGGTGCTGGCCGATGGGAGGGAGGGAAGGAAAGGGAAGGGTTTTTTTTCGATTTGGGCGGGAGGGCGTGAAAGCTGAAAGTGACCGGGATTAGGGATTTAGAGTTATATATATGGCCCTGGTCGAGTAACAAGTCGAGTAACGAGTCGAGTAACGATTCGAGTAACGAGTCGAGTAACGATTTGAGTAACGAGTCGAGCAACGAGTCGAGTAACGAGTCGAGTACTCCTTTGCTCGTACTCTACTCGAACTCAAAACGAGTAGTAAAAAACTGCTCGTACTCGGTTCTAACTCAGCCGAGTCGAGCATTCCGAGTCGAGTCGATCGAGTACCCGAGCTTTGCCTGCTCGTGTACAACTCTAGGGATGATAGTGCAGGCTGGACGTTTAACGTACGGTACTCCAACTTGGACTTTTATTGGAAAAAGGAATATCAGCGGACGCTCTATCTTGATTTTTCATGGGGCTCACCTTGATGTGTATGTGTGATCCATTCCAACCATTAGATGTATAATCTTATGACAGATACAATACCTAAAATTCAAACTCACTTATGATTCATGTGGACCACACCGAGGAAAATAGTTCGAATAGAGATGTCCACCCTTGATTTTTACAAGGCTCACCATAGAGATTATATAAAATCCACTCCAATCATTAGATGCCATACTAAAACTTAGGCCTAGGGCCCAAAATTCAAGTCCATCTATCTTTCAAGTAGGCCACACAAAGGTAAATGGTTTGGAGGGTGAGCTTTTCTTTATCAACTATTTCCAGCTGCCTGATCCACCTGAAACGTGGATGGACCTGCTTTTTGAACCTTAGGTGTAAGGTGGTCACCCACCTGATGTTCAACGTAGATTTAAAATTAACACCATTGTGGGCTGACCAGAACAGGCCACTCTTTTTCAAAGTTAGTTTAAATCACTTCTCTACCGGCATTATGAGGCTTAATTACCAAAATAAAGCAACTTCTCTTCTCTGTCAAGCATTATGAGTATTAATTATCATCTTAAATTACACCAAGCAGTAATGTGTTGGGAACATGTACCACACGTACTCCCACATCTGATTTTCCATGAGTTCACTTTGACATGTATGTGAGATCCACTCCTACCATTATATGTATAATCTAGTTATAGACAAAGAGCCAAGAAATTAGGTAACCTGTGATTCAGATGGGCCACACCATTGGAGAAGGGAGACATCCACCCTCGATTTTTATAGGGCCCATCATGACGAAACTGTGAAATTCATTCCATCCATTAGATGTCACACCAAAACTAAACCTGGGTTCCAAAAATCAGGTCCATACATGATTCATGTGAGCCACACTAAAGGAAATAGTTTAGCTGGTGAACCTATCCATGTACAATGTTTCCAATCGTATGGTTGACCTGAGCTAAGGATGAGGATGAAATTTGAAACCTTGATCTAATATGGGGGTGACATACTTGATGGCGTAGATTTTACATTAACACAACGATGGGCCCCACCTGTGCCGTGCCCCTTTTCCATGCCAAAATGAAGTAAGTATGTGGTGGAAGCATTTACTTTCATTAATTAAGAGGGATTGCTTTCATTAAATGAATTAATGCATGGCTAGTTGGACGAAAATGCAATGTCCAGCCAGCTGTGTGTGAGCACTACTCTCTCTCTCTCTCTCTCTCTCTCTCTCTCTCTCTCTCTCTCTCTCTCTCTCTCTATATATATATATATATATATATATATATATATATATATATATATATATATATGCTGCGGATCATCTCTCTATGTGCTTTATCTGTTAAAACCTCGAATGATGCTAGGGATAAAAACAGAGGTTTTGCTTCTCTTAGTTTTTCTGGGCCGAGCTTGGGATGGTCAGTGTGAAAGTGAATCCAACCTGATCCCAAAATGGGTCAAGTGCTGTAAGCCAAGCCCAGCCCGTTACAAGGTTGTCAAGCCCATGACAATCCATTTGTTCAATTTCTACATGTATTAATGACATTTATTGTATATAGTTTACATTGGTATTATCACCACTGGGCCATGCTTCGATTGACCTGATCGATGGACCAATGGTCCAAGTTATGACCCTGATGGGCCAAGCCCAAAGACCCAACAAGTTGACCTGACCTGTTTTTCTTTTACGGGTAAGTCGGGATTGAATTCAAAGCAGCTGATTTTGGTCCCAAGAGATCAATTTTCTATTGGGTTGGGCATACTATATTGGAAGATGATCTGAGGGGATCCGATTGTTTTGAATGTTCTGGATCACTGACTTGAGCGTCCTTTTACCATCAACAAACCAGAGTAATAATTTGGATTATCTATCTAAGCTGTACATTATCTGTAGCTACCTTTAATCAACTCTCATGATCACTTTGATTGAACGATTCGAAACATCCCACCAATATCCCCCAAAATGGATTATCCAAATTACTTGTCATAATTATTTTTTTACTATTTATTTGCGCCATTTCGTGATATATATCCTACCTTTAATTGACAATGACTCTCAAGAATCACTTTGATTGGACAACCCTAATCATCCGCCCCATTGTAAGGAAAATGGAACACTATACAAGAAAAGAAAAGAGTGATCTATAGTGTACATATTGAGCTTTTCATTAAACTAAAATAAATATGACATCCAAATTTCACCTTAGATTTCAATTTTCCAATTTCAATAAATTCCTGTCTGATGAAGCCTTGTTCTTCTCCAAAGAAGACGCTCCAGTGAGCGGACGGGCCTACTTTTTCAGGTCCAGGCCATGATTATGGTGGGCCTCAACTGATGAACGACCCCAATCTTCAGAAGCTTCTTTCATTGAAGAATACAATGTATATGCAACTTGTATCAGCTTGTCTGCTCTTTGTAGGTAACCATTCAAGACATCCATGTGCACACCCGCAAATTCATGCATCTCCCAACGATTGAAGCTGGTGATTACTGCTATTTACAACGATTGCATGTCTCCCCTACCCTGTAAGAGCATGTGCAATGCTGATCTCACTACAAATGAATTTTTATAAGCCTATGTAGAGTTAGTGTATAGATTATAGGGTAGCTAAGCAGCTAACCTAGTTATCATGGCTAAATACAAAACAACTTTTTTAAAAAAGGAAGTTTAAGGACCTGTTTGGACGTACCCCACAATGAGAATGGCATTAAATAACCCTGCCTCGCAAAATCTGCGCCTCGAAATGAGAATGCATTGACAACAAGTTGTCGGATGGAATGCTCCCTTCGACATTTAGTGGACATTTTAAACATGCCCAAACACTCATAGAGAATGAAGTTGTGTCAGACAACATAGGTGGCATGACTCCTAATTAAAGGTTTATCACCCTTAAATCCTTATCCGAAACACTTACACCTCTGGTTGTTTAAGCAAAATAAGGGAGTCATTTTTCTACTAAAAAAACAATTACGCTAAGTCCATGAATTATGTAAAATGTGTCGAAACCATAATCTCTATGTCATGATTTTCTGAATTCATATATCGCTCTTGTTTTTGTGAATCAAGATTTATTATCGTTTTCTTTTAAAGATATAACGATGCTCTGATACCACTTGTTGAATCTTCATGCATTACAATGCAAAAGAAGGAGATGATACAATTGGAATGACTTTCAGTCTACTTCGTTGCCTTCACTAGGTGTAATAAATAGGATGGACCACTCATAAGGGAGTCGCGCATTTATGAGAAAAGTAGATTGTTACGAGAAGATGGCTCATCTGATGAGTAGACCATGCCTTCTAAGTCGGATCGTATGGTTGTTGTTGGTCTTACTAGACGAATGGCTCTGATCTCATTTGTGCTATTGGTTTCCTTTTGAATTTGCCTTGGCTTGAGCATTCTCTAGCATGTCTTTATCCCTCAACTGTAAACTGTAGGCTGAATTGCAAAAGGACCTGTTGTGCATCGAGTATGGGTATCACATTAACTAGAAACCATTGCAGTAGGGTTATGTCATAATCTTCCGCAGGGAAGCAATGAGATGTAAATGGAAGCTTCTGTGTTGTTATGTAGGTTTGGGACTCAGCCCTGTTTATATAAGATGAAGGGTCGAGGAATTTGGAACCCATCAAATTCCTCTACCTAATGCTCCACATTAATTTGGTAATCCCAGTTGAATTAAAATATTGTGTGTCACAGTTGTAACTAGGGGTGTACACAAACCGGGCAGCTCATATTAGCTTCCTTCGACCCGGCCAAAAACTCGAAAAGCTCGACATGAGTTCGTCAAGACGGGCCAATTTTTAGGCCCGAAAGTTAATTCAAAGCCGAGTTCGGATACCTCCCAGTTCGGCCCGACTCGGTCCGAAATCCGACTCGCCCCGGCTCGACCCGACCCGGCCCGGCCCGACCCGTGTATGACTGTATTTAATTTGTATAAAATGTTTTATTTTATGCATTGTCAAATGTATGTAAATGTATGTAAATGTCCTGACTAGTTAGATTTTTTGTGGAGTCTATAGTTCGACTATCTAAATCGTTGATCAAGGGCCTTGTAATGGGACATGGATTACCTGTCAAAGCCCTTCCCGTGAACTTGTTGTAAGGTTCGAAACTGGCCCGAACTCAGGTTCAAAATTGGCCCGAACTCGAAGGTTCGAAACTGGTCCGAACTCGGCCCGAACTCACGCCGGGCCCGGTTCGGACTAGAGATGTTGGCCCGATGACTAGGCTCAGTTGGGTTCGGGCCTTGTGTGGCTGTTGAACGGGCCTGGACGGGCTTAGGCCAGTTCGACTCGGCCCGACCTGTGTACACCCCTAGTTGTAACGCACCATCCTTGACACAGGGGAGCACATGAGGTCTAACACCGTCTTCCTCAAGAAGATAACTATTCCGAATCCACGGAACTTCTCTGGACTCGTCATAGAAGAAAAGAGAGCGGAAAATAGAAATAAATTCTAATAAATTCAAAATAGATTAATGAATGCATAAAAACGAGTTCACAACCCTTTAAATAAGGGTACTAAGCAATGGGAAAGAAATTATAATCAAACTACAACTAAAACTCCTAGAATTCACGACTTACTATAAATAGTAAACTTACTATTTATAAACAGTCGTGATGTCTACTAGTGCGCAAGGTTTTCGGCCAAAAATAGTAAGTGTCCTATTTGGCTTTACCAAACCGTTCCCCTAATTATTCTAAGCTCTTTTCATGTTGGGCGCAACTCCTAAAGCCCGACGGAGGAAGAGTTATAGTCAAACTAAAACTTACTATTTATAGTAAAAACGAAAATGAAACAGGGAAACGACCGTCGAATCAGGGGTTTCTCGCAATTCCGAGTGTTGCAATCCTGCATAGCAGGGTTGGTTGGCTAAAGTAGCTCGTTCTACCCCAAAATCATATATTTCACGTCGGCTAACTCATCCCGGATTGTGAGATATGCCTGATTGAAGGTCTGATGGTCCAGATCACTTCTGTCGTCGACTGGGCCTTTTCTGATCCATCTTTGCCATGTAGTTGTCCGCGACCCGCTCTACATCAATCCCTTACACGATTTTAGATATATCATCCAAACCATTGATCAATAAAACTCACCTTATAGAATTCTTACATTAACTAAACTAACGGCTCCTCTTACTTGTCTTACCAAGTTTCTAAACTGTTGCTCCACCACAACGTGCTAATTTGCACCAACTGCCAAAATACAACCGTCCTGATTTAGGAGTGTCCGCTTCTGGCATACCAATTGTAGCACACTGTGGCAGGGAGAATGAATGGGGATAATCCATTTAATGAGCCTGATTGCGGAAACTTTTCCACAATATCTTCCACAATATCCAGCACCGGAAGCGAATAGCAACCTTTCAATTTTTAATTCCCGTTTGGAGGCCACTGTTTAGATGGCAAGGATTTTCTGATCAGTGTGGTTTTTAACCTGCAGAATATCGACGATCGGAAGACCAATAGATGGGGTACTGATCCACTGTCCGCATGTCACATGTACGATGGAGGGTAGGTTACCATGATTTTGTTTTGCCTCTGTCGGGCGGCTCTACATGCCAAGGTGGTCCAGTGATTCGAACCGTCTGTGTTCTAATTGCAGCCGTAAATAAGCCATAGACTAGTAATAACTTATTTACTACAGTTAAAAGGTTAGCGTTGGTTTGGATGCCTGTAAATAATTTAAGCGGTATATTATTTATAACTTATCCTGTTTAGTTATAAGCTGTAAATGATTAACAGGTAAATAATTGTTTATGTCTACATAGTCCATAAATTGTTTAATTCTGGTAAATGAAGAGCCAATTTTTTCATCTATAACCATTAGGATGTAAATGGAAAAGCCTATAAATGAAATTCCGGCTTTTTTTCTTTAAATCAAATGGGACTTAAAGTTGTAAATGATTTATGGGCTTTACAAGCATTTTTCAGCATTTAAGCACAAACAGTGAACTATTTACCAGTAAATCATTTACAATTAGTCTCAATTATAAGCATCCATACGACCCTTTGTCCAAGTATAATATCCTTTAGACTTTTAGAATTTAAACCAAGCAATGGAAAATTCTTGATCATGTTGTCTCGATCTGTGTAGAAATAGGGGAGTTTGATCATCCGAACAACTTACTCGATCAATCTAATGAACTCCGGAGCAGAGATATTGGTCTCCGGATGGTTTTGGATAGATTCGATCAATTGACCATGGGGATTCGAGCAATCGATAAAATTCAAAAAAATCATATAAACTCTCTAGACACTTTTGAGTTTGTTTGATTGATCGAACATATGCTGGCTCAATCGATTGAGGGTCCTCATTTGATGTTGATCCATCGATGCTTAGATCGACGACATGCGTAGTTTTACGAAATTACGCGATTTATTTTCTATTCTAGGTGTAACATTATATATATATATATATATATATATATATATATATATATATATATATATATATATATATATATATATATATATATGCAATTATAGGATTAGGTGAGACCAAGGAGGGCTAAATCAATTTTAAGGTTTTGAAGGGAGAAAATATGGATTTTCACTAGAGCTGTACACAAACCTAGTTAGCTCAATTAACTCGCTCGACTTGGTTTGATAAACCATGACTCAACTTGGCTCGAAACTGAATTCAGGCCGAGTTGAGTTAATTTTTGAGGGCTTGAAAAAATTTGAGCCGAGTCCGAGCTTGACTTGACTCAGTTCGGTCCTTGGCTCAAACTCAACTCGGTTTGACCCTGAATGGGTTTGACTCGTTTGACTGGTATAAATACCCGATTGTCCGGAACAAAGCATGTGAGCCCCAGTTAGGACAACCATGCTAGATCCTATGCTGCAACTTAGGTTGTATGGGAGTCAGGTAGTAAAATGTGAGAACAATTGTGTCATATAATGTCTGTGCGTGAGAATTCAGACCATCCAAAATATGGGTCCCACTGTTACTGTGTCATTACGAAAAATAATCAGACAATGATGTAGCCATCCTATCTTATGCAATCCAACGGATATCATAAAAGATGAGTAATTGTCCAAATTAGGCCAGACAATTGTGAACTTATCAAACGGTTACAATTGTTTCGATACTTTTGGTGACGCCTCTCCCAAATCAGGGCCCCAGTTTTTACCACAACGAATTGCATACATGTATGTATGCGAACAGACAATCTTAGTGAATATCCACCAGGAAGTTTCTATAGGATGAAGCTCTGTTGCCTGGTGTCAATGAGTGTCCTCCCAAAAAAGGTTTAGAAATGAAATCTTGAATGCAGGCAGGGAATTCTTGCTGAGTGGAACCCATGACAGCTACCAGACGGTGCTGGTTCCAGCATATATAGGTCGGCACACATGTGAGACATCTAGGCATCTGCAACAGTCAGGTTACACTGAACACTCACTGGGGGAAAAAAAATCAATTTCAGTCCGCTGATCAGGGAGATCAAACTTCCATGAGAAAAACGACGCAATTAAATTTTTTTTTTTTTTAAAAAAAGAGTCCAAAAGTTCAAATTTCAAGTGCAGCTGTGGTTCACTTGATGAGCACGGTAGCTTGATTTTTGGCACATGCATGGTATTTACACCCATTTTTTATATACTTCTGTGGACTAATAAGATGCTACCACATGCCGTTACTATGCGCCTAAAGATATCTTTTCTCTCTTATCCTTCAACAATATGTTAATTGTCAAAAATAAAGTGATACATTACCATAAGCACGTCTCAAGTGAAAATGAAGCGACGAATGACATGTAGCCCTAATTCATATGGCGTGTGAACGAGGCAGTGTGATCGACAAGTTTATAATAGATCCACTGAGGTAAAGATCTTATCACGTATCCAATTATGTTTGGTAAGGTCATCTCTCACAATCCTTCTAAAATGATAGATCTTTTCAGAAACATTCAGTGCACTTGCGATAATTACAAAATTTTGATAATTGGACCAACATCTGAGTAAATGAAAACTAATGAATTTGATCTTGATTTGGACTCAGTTGGACTAGTCCCATTAGATCTACAGATCTTTATGGTGACAATAGGTAGATATCTGAAAATGATTTGGATCGTAATATAACTGGATGAGACAGATCCCAAAAGATCTACGGACCTCTGTAGCCATGCTAGTAAGAGATTTGGAAATGATTTCTGATTTACGTAGGTTTCTTGGCCAGGTAGGAATGATAAGAGAATAATTAAATGCCATGGCTACGAAGAATTATATATCAGATAAGAAACCCAGATAGGAAACCCATCGAGGATTAATTTTCTGCCTCCTGAAGCTTTAAGGAAAATGCTATAAAAAGCTCCAAGCCTATGCCAAATACAATCTATCTTTACAACACAACGTTATATATATATATATATATATATATATATATATATATATATATATATATATATATATATATAGAGAGAGAGAGAGAGAGAGAGAGAGAGAGAAGCACTGCGAACCAGTTAATACGTAAATGCGTACAAACTTTTTTGAGAACCCATCATACATGATGAATCTCGCAAATCTGGACCGTTCATGTAAAGCAGCACCTAGTGAAACCCCCCAGGACCAAGTTTTACTTTTATTTAAAACTTTTATCCATACCGTCCATTGCAAAGAGAAATTCAAATCAAGGAAAGAAACTGTTTACATTTTTCACGGTCCACCAAAGTTTCGGATCAAAGTAAAATTTTATACTATGGGGTTCCATGAGGTTCTGCTTCACATGAATGATTCAGATTTGCGAGATTCATCACGTATGATGGGTTCTCAAAAAGTTCAATGCGTACTACGCATTTAATGTTCACAGGCTAACGTTATATATATATATATATATATATATATATATATATATATATATATATATATATATATATATATATATATATATCTTTTATCTTATCTTAGTTTTAGTCCATTTGCTTCTATCCAACCATACTTCAAAACGTTTGAAGTTTAGAATAGTATAGATCGTTATTATTCAATGACATTGATGTAGTATGTATGCTTAAGAGTGGGATAAATATCCACAACCTTCCATTGTCGCATCCTTATCAACCAAGTCCCCATTTGGAAGATCAAACACCCTGGTCACATCCTATTGATCATTCGCCTAAATCATTTGTTCACATGGGTGACTCAGGTATTTATCTCTCATTTTATGTTTATTTTTTCTAGTGTATTTGTTACTCTGTTGATTGTACTGAACATCACTTATAAAACAATAAAAATCGACATTGTTTTAGCCTCTTTTATTTTGAATCTATCAATTTTTGTTTCATTGATAAATACATTGGTTACAATTACTGGTGAAAGAATATAAATTCTTAAGACACAAGGCAAAAAGAATCCATCAGGAGAATTAATCACTACTCTTTTTGCAAATTGCTTGATTGTTGTTACAACCAATAATTGAGAGGGTGACTAAGTCCGAAATTTTAGTCTAATTAAATGGTCCATCTCAGGTATTTTTTCCTTCAGACATCCCCTATGACTTGGTCTTTTGATTATATTATATTAGTATTTTAATACCAAAAAAAAAAAAAAAGTCCATCTCAGTGTGAAGGGCACCAATATTCAATTAAACTCAAATCCAGTACAACACTAGCACACTTGCATTATCCTAATTGCACACAGGTTCTTGCTAAGGGTGTAGCCTCGTACTTAACCGAATTTTGCAAACACGTGGCATGTACACAGTGCCCACTAATTAGCGCGGGCCCATCCCTGACATGTGAGTTTTATCCTACTTGGGACCAAGCACCGCTTTGCAGCTGCCATTAAGGCCCTGTTTGGGCAACTGGATTAGAAGGGATTAGGTGGGATTGTATTCAAAAAAACATCATTATTACCCATGGCAGGGATTGTCCCCTGATTCCATGGGATTACATTAATACTGTGCTTTGTTGGTAATACGGTGGTACATTGAATGGATATACCCACCATCATTTGAAATTACTAATACATATGTATTATATCTAAACCGCATTTGTTTTGTAACCTCATTTTATGGTATGGGCCGAAAAATGAGGTAGATCCAAAACTTATGTGGCCCCAAAGAAGTTTTCAACGGTAAGTATTCAATCCCCATTGCTTTCAGTGGTGGGTCCACTTGAGCTTTAGAATTACCTGATTTTTGGCCCATGCTCGAAAATAATCTCAAAAAATGGGTGGACGGTGTGGATATAGCCCACACGTCGGGGTGGACCTCACAACTTGCTGCATTGAGTGAAATTGGCACGGACCCCATGTAATTCCATCCGATCTAATTCAAAGCTTTGCCAAACATGGAGTGGAATTGGCACGGAACCAGATGAATTCAATCCCACCCAATCCCTTCTAATCCTGTTGCCCAAACAGGGCCTAAAATCTTTAGTCCCACCATCCGCTGATGTTGGGAGAGTTTGGAACACAATCATCTGTATTCCAATAAAAACTACGTTTTCAGTCTTTACAGTTGGTGTCCATTGTTCGGTCATCCATACCATTGAAAATCACGGCAATAAGCCGATCCTCAGCACTAATCTTGAAACCTTTTTTTGGATTTTTTTTGTTTTTGTTTTTGGAGTGGTCTATATTCCAAATGGAACACCAAAGACCATCAACGATTTAAATTATTGGACCATGAGACCAATTTGTCAGATAGAAAGCCCGAACCCGCGTATACTATTCGAAACCTTGGTCAAGGATCCTATAAAATACTTCCCTAACTTGACCCGAGTCTACATTTGGAATCTTCTAAACGCGTGAAACGTTTAGGTTTTCGTTTTCTTTACAATACAAACACGACATGAATACAATACTATCCTTGTCCTAACCTAACCCTAGTGCTAATGGTATCTTTTATCTCCTTTAAAAAAAATCACATGATGGATTTAACCTTATGTTACACCTTTCTGACTTTAATGAGTTTTCCTTTCTTTTTCTTATTTGTTTATTATTATTTTTCTTTTGGTTGTTTGTTTTTTTGTTGAGCCCCTGACGTGACCCACATGCTCATCTCTTTCCATCATGACATAGCATAAGAACGTCGTACACCAGGCACATTGCCTATTATTTAAAAAATGATCATTGACACTCTGGTAACTTGTGAGCATCAAAGGCATGCACAAGTCCAGATCACACGTGGCATACGTGTTAATGAATCCATACTGTCTAAATTGTGGAATATGGATTTGATGGGTCACAACAAAAGAACACACTTTGGTGGATGATCCTAATCATGAGCTTATTGGACACTAAATCTACGGTTGAAATGATCCACATTTAATAAAGAAATTTTCACCGATGATATGCTAGGATCAGGAGGCCAATCCTAGTTGGGAATGTGACTCATTCGACGTTGGACTCACGATTTGGACAGTTTGGATTGAGGTAATGAGTGCAAGTGTGTCTACCACAGTGCATGAGTATGGATGCCATACTCTGCCAACCGATCATAGTATACCTATTTTTTAAACATTTTTTCCTTTTTTTCAAATGGGCATGATTTTGCATTGTGTGATCATATCTTGCTTTTGTTTGTCACATTTAGAATCATGAAAAGGATACACATTTTCAATCAGCCTATCATTATAAATTAAATTATAAAAAGCCCTGTAAAGCTGTTAATGATGTAAGCTTTGTTTTGTACTCGATACTACTACTCTCCCTCTCTCTCTCTCTCTCTCTCTCTCATACACATGAACACATGAGTAGAGTCAAATAACCGTTGCATTAAGCCATTTTACTACACAAAAGTTTCTCACATAGAAGAGAAATAGAATCATAGAAACCGCAACGATTTGGGATAGAACTTGGGTGAATTACATTGTTCAATTCAAACCAGCCTCTTCTTGAATCCTACCTAGCATTTGATAAACCGCTGTAGCAATTTCGTCGACTGAATTAAGCCCGCAATTATCTTCAACCTACATAATCGATAAACCTTGATTAGTAGGCTAATCAAAGGCAACAATCATTAAAAAAAAAAAAAAAAAAAAAAGACTTTATAAAAGAAAAGAGAGAGTGTGGGAATTATAGCAACCTTAACACTCAGAGAGTATAGGACCATCTGATCAATGGTGGTCACATTCAGGTGGAGGATTGTGAGATGGAGGTTTTGTAATCCGGCTACAATTTTCAACAGCTGTTTGGGCCGCCTCTTCGAGAGTACTTTGAGATTGGCATGGCTTTCAACCATAGTCACTTCAATATCGGCAATGGCAGAGCGGTTCTCGGCTACTGTCTCATTGGTAGAGTTGCAATTGTTCGAGCAAGAAGAGTACTGAGGGAAGGTGAAGAAGTCGGCAAAAGGAGAGGTGAAATTGGCATCCGATCTTTGTGTTATTCGCTTCTGAGCTTCCAGAGATTGGAGGAGTTGTTCAAGCTCCTTGACAAAATTTATAGCACCGCCAATGATGGAGGCTTGGTCACCCTAAGTAACCAAAATTATCAGAAATAAAAGCATGACATTTTTGAAGAAGACTAAGCTCAACCAAATAGAAAGATATTGAGCATATTTATATCATGAAATATACCAAGAACTTGCATTGTTGAAAATTTCATGCAGTGGAGTGAACCGTAGCATACGCATCCAAATGCACCAATGTGGTATACATGTTCAAGATTCTAATCATCCACTTGGTGGGTCAAGAAGGCTGATCAATCATCCGGTGGGCCACATACACAACAAATAGATGGTTAAAGAAAGTAAGTGGTCTACATTCTGACGTAGGTGTGTTTCTGCCCAAATGAGTGAACCATCCACCCAATGGACGGACTGGATTTGCACATTGCACCACGATGTCACATGGGGACCACGAGAGTGGGCATGTGTGGGATTATCAAGCCTCATTTAACTAAATTCTCTATTTTGTTTCCCGGCACATCTTAAGGTGAAATTAATGAGGAAGAAGAAGAGAATATAAGAGATCAAAAATTGAGTGCATTGATTAGAGAAGGGGATTGATTTGCATACACCCATTTTCTATTTTAGGAATTGAATTAATACATTTCTGTTCAGTTATTTTAATTCCCAAACTTGGACAATCGTGTAAGAATAAGTATATATATGGGTGTAGACTGCGAACAGGATCTCCCTTAGAGAAATCAAAATAAGAAAGAAGATTAGTGTCTTTGGCAAGTTTTTGAAGAAAAGAAGGATATATAGAGAAAAAGAATGTGGTATGTAAAAAGGTAACTAAAAAAGAAATAAAATAGTAACATTAAAAAGAAGAAGAAAAAAAAAAAAAAAAAAGCCAAAAGTTGAAAGCAACTATTATGCACTTAATCTAATCTAAAAATGATATATTTTCTTTTTATTTTTTCCTTTAATCCAGGATAGTCAAATAGTCATGATGAGAGAGAGAGAGAGAGAGAGAGAGAGAGAGAGAGAGAGAGAGAGAGAGAGAGAGAGAGAGAGAGAGAGACCCTTTGAATGTAAGAAGAGGGCATCAAAGATCTCAAGACAGCTAAATACTCATTCATCTGCTTCCGTCGATTTCGTTCGACGGCAATGTGGGTCATCCTTTGATTCTCAACTTCCTCCTTGTTCTTGCAGCTCTTGGTGCGTCGTCTCTTCCTCCGTCCAGAAGCCACCACCGTGGCAGCTTCAGCTGTCGGCAAAGACCCTGTGAAGAAGCCGTCTGCGGTGCAAGCCTCCTCAGGCGAGGAATTGGCACCCCATTCATTGATATTATGTAGCAAGGCCGAAGAATCCCAATTGACATGGAGACCATCTAACCCTAAACCTAGTTGCTGTTGGTTTGTATCAAGTGGGGCACTCATCTCACATTCTAGTACACCGACCTTCTCTTCTTCTTCATCTTCTTCTATTTTGAAGTCATAGCTCAAAGCTGCTGCCAAGGAATACAAATCCTTGCTACTATAACTAAAGATATCTTGTGGGAAAACCACAGCTTCTAATGCCATCTCTCTCTCTCTCTCTCTCTCTCTCTCTCTCTCTCTCTCTCTCTCTCTCTCTCTAATTGCTCTTTTTATCTCACTTTCTATAACCCAAAAGTAGATGGTGGGGAGCTGAGAACTGTATTTTGTAACCCAACCCACAACAAGGAAATCCCATGAACACAAGACTCACAAACCAAACACGCTTTTCGGCCTCTATGGGGGAGAAAGTCGAGCTTTTAAAGGCGTAAAAGAAACAAAACTACAGCTAATTGCACGTGAGAACGGAGAGAGAGAGAGAGAGAGAGAGAGAGAGAGAGAGAGAGAGAGAGAGAGAGAGAGAGCATGTTTTTCTGTTTTGTGGGTGGAGGGCATGACAATTTAAGAGAGAGATAGAGAGAGAATGTTGATATTCCAAGCAGTTTGGTCATCCATACTCTTGTATGCACAGAGGATGTGTAAGTATGCACCAATCCGAACCTTCAAAATCATGGGACCTACTGTAGAGAAAGAACAAATCTGAAAATTGAAGTGGTAGCACGATAATAACCTCCAGTTAATGGACCTTGGGTTGTTGAATTAACAGCTAACATTGCTTAGCATTAACCGTTCGTTTTATCTGTAGTCAAACGATTAGGAATTTAATGTGTATATAAGTTTACTTTAAGCACACATTAACGATAGTCCCATTATTTCAACGGCATGATTGACGTAATGTCTTCCATGTTTACCTCGTTGTTTGCAAGAGTATGGATGCTAATCGTCTGTCAGGATACCAAATAATTCTTTAAATAGCGGGTTCCGAGTAGTTTCGTCGCTTGAGATTTCTAAAAGCCTACACGCACTTTTTCATGCCCACCTCCACACGTGGACATACGTGCCGACCAAGACTACGGAGACCTGCTTCATGTAGGACCCAATCCGCACATAAAGCGGCGGAGAGATCAGTCCGCTCCATTTACCAGCACGTGCACACGTGTACGTTGATATGGCGTATTGGCCATCGATATTCAACTGCCCATAGTGTGGCTCCATATCCTGAGTTTATTTCAGAAATTTACATTAGCACGAGAGACCCAATATGATACAAGGGCTGAATGTCTCACACGCGCAAACTCAATCACCCGTGTCACGCGAGTAGAGATGCATGGAGAAGGTACGTGTGTGGCTTTAGCCCAGCTCAACGTTTCATTTGGTAATAATGACGGTCGGACGTCAGGCCCGAGAAAGAGAGAAAGGAAAGGGCCTTTTGAAAGGCTGACAAGGCAAAGATTCGGGTCTGGGAGAGAGAGAGAGAGAGAGAGAGAAGGCAGCTGCAGCTTCTCTCAGGTGTCGGACATGTGCAGGGGAATCCATGTGACCACACACACAAAGGCTACTGCAATCATCTACGATAAAGACTAACTCCCTTTCCCAAGATCTATGTCTTCTTTTGCATTAACCCCAATGTTTATATTAAATTAAACTCCACCCCCTCTCAAAGACATTCCTTGCCTCTTTCCCTCTTTCCCGTTTTCTCCCTACCTTTACACCCTTTTCTTGTTAACACCTCCTTCCCCTTCAATGTAGATTCTTGTCTTACCTTGCGTGAAATAACTTTTTTTTATTACAGCTTTTCCCATACCTACATCCTATCATCCTCACATTTTCATGGATGAGATATGTTAGGGATGCTCGCCCTTCCTGTCCCACCAACTGCTAACTCAGAACTTCCATGTGATTGGATTGGTGTATAGCAAAAATGTTCGCTCATTTTAGATCAGAGCCGTCCATGTGAAGGTGCGTCAACAAATTTGGATAGTGGGGACCTGTAGTCAGTTGGTTTTTTTTTTTTTTTCGCAATGTGAGCCATCTACATGGGACTTGCCAGATAGACGGTCTACATCATCACCTAGAGCTTCCATGTTGGTCCTACCTTGGATTGGTCATATGTCAAAAAAGTTTACCCATTTTAGATCAGAGCCGCCCACGTGTGGGTGGGTCAACAAAAAGGGACAACACAGTTTGGTTTTCTTTTTGATTTTTTTTTTTTTTTATTTTTTTTATTTTTTTTTTGGCCATGTGAGCCATCTACATGGGACTTGCAAGATAGACGGTGTAGATCATCACCCAGAGCTTCCATGTAGTAGGTGGTCCTTCTTGGATTGGTCATGTGCCAAAAAACCTCACCCATTTTAGATCAGAGCCGTCCATGTGTAGGTGGGTCAACAAATATGGACAGTGGGGAGGGAGGAATTGATTCTATGTTTATTACTGTAATGCCACCTAAGGTACTAAGCATTATAAAAAGTGAGAGGACCAACTGGCACCCATTGAGAGAACCCTAATATCAAGGTTTAAAAGATAGGCTGATGATTTAAAAGTGCTTTAAAAAGAGGGGCATGTGGGTATATTTTGTATTTTCTCCTGTACTTGAATTTTCCTTGGATAGAGTGGTGGAATTAGCGTAATTTTTAGGTGGTTTGTGGCATACCATAAATATTATTAATACTAGATTACTCTTCCCATAAGATTCTGAACAAGTTACTGCGTACAAAGACATGCTACGCCAGCAATGTGTCGGTGGGTCCCACTTGTAGACTGCTCGGATGTGCTATCCTAAAGCGACGTGTCGGTGGGTCCCACTTGTAGATTGCTCGGATGTGCTATCCTAAATCTAGGGTTTTTAAGAAAACTGTAGTTGGTGATAAGGCATTGTATAGTTTTATGATAGATTAGGGTTACATTGTACATTTGAGGAATGATAAGGTGTGCAGAGTCAGATGTTGTCACGTGTGAAGACCATCACAGTACACTAATTTGGAACCATCCGACTGCTGCGGCCACACGTGCCGGCTGTTGGACTGAAGTGAGCTGGGTCTATTGCACTGGAAGTTTCGGCGTATGTGATTTCACTGAATCCATCCATTTACGATCTCTATCAGAGAGGCCATGGTTCTCATTTTTCATTTGATTTTATATATATATATATATATATATATATATATATATATATATATCAATTCTACCTTTTGTCTCCTTTTATTCTACTTTTCTTTTTTGAAAATGAATGAGAGGTTGTCATAGCTTAAGACTATAAGGGGAAACATAAGAATCCAAACCCAAATCTATTAGATTTGTAAAAAAGCGTAGTTTGATCTTAAATTCTAAAAGAGACGAAAAAATATCTACAGTGTTTTTCGATAATGTTTGAGAAGAAATGGAAATTGCACTAAGGTACTCGCTGCTCCCACGAGCCAACTTTTCACACGTTTGTGTAATTCAAGCCAATTGTCAGATGGTCCTCGCCAGTAGATGCCCTGGCCCGAAGGTCAGGTTGGTCCTCAATATGTTGCATCGCACATGTACAGAGAATGTAGACCGTTGCCAAATTCTTCCACCTGTCCAATTTTCGTATACGTGTGGCCCACCTGATGAGTTTCCAGTGTGCGGCCATCTAATGAACTGCTGGGATCTTGGCACATGCGAGTGGCGAGGACCTGGCAAGTGAAGTTAATCTATCTGCATTCACGCATCAAACAACGGCGGTTTTGTCATAACCAGGTCTAGAAAATCCGGATTGGTTCAAGGGTCGTAGATCTTGCTCCCTTGGCCTATGGAGGTGGGACAGCAACCAACGTGGTCTACGTTAATTAGCTTTGTCTATAGCATACCAACTTGCAGTTCTCCTGTCTTTATTTCATAGCTTATCTGTCACAACCATAACTACAGAAACAACATTAATAATACACTCGTATGCATCTAATATGTTTATGTGGCAACAAGGCCTACAAGTACAAAACATCCCAACTCATGCAAGTGTACATATTCACATGTACCAGTACTATAATTCAACGTATGGACCGGTATGTGACAATCTTTTCGAGCAAAATCCGGGAACTGCGGTCCTCAAATTTAGGTTACCTACCATTATTTTGCTGGTAGTTGCATCCAAAGGGACGCGAATTTCCTGTAACACCTGTTACATGGAGATATCCTCTCCAGTCATCGGTTTCACCAGTCCTGTTAGGATGAATGCCAGAAATGAGTCAGATCCAAGACTCAAGTGGTCCACACCACAAGAAAAAGTTGGTATTGAACACTAATCATGGAAATCTTCATAGGGCATATAGAAGTTTTGGATCAAGCTGTTATTCATGTTTTCCCTTGTCCCGGTGGGATTTTTTTATTTTATTTATTATTTTTTTAAAGGCCATAGGCCTCGAATGCATTAAACACAAAAATTTACAACTCTTCGGGTGGGGCCCAACAAAAAAGGGCGAGCCACACCTATCATATGCAACAACTGACCGAAAGCAGATGCCAATAGACAAAGGCGTGGGGGGATGAGCTACCTTAAAGATCGTTTCCTAACCGCCCCTAGCCCCACTCTATCAAGGAATAGGAGGCCCCTAACCGCCTGAGGAAGGTCAGGAAGGGAGGAAGAGAGGGACGAACCTTGTTTGTTGCTGCCCAACTTGGTCACCGCCGGCCCGTTGCCTTCTCTACAAACATGACTAAACATTACTTGGCAATGCCTAGAAAGATTCCGGATTCTGTCAATCCAATACCTCCACCTCCACGCCTATTAAGATGAGCCCGACAAGAGATGCACCACCAGAATAGAGTTAGATTCAACTATAATGTTCTTTAGCCTGTGCTGGAGACAGAGGACCAGGCCATCATGGACGGCTTGCAACTCAGCCCTAGTGTTTGAGGCTATACCATACCTAACGTAAAAAGAAAAACGGAGTTCACCCTTGTCTTCTCTACACACTCCACCTCCTCCGGCCACCCCAGATTGCCTCGAGACGAACCATCAACATTGAGCTTCACCCAACCAATTGGCGGTTTTCTCCAATACACCACCTGGGTTGGCTCATCAAGGCAGGGTTGGCCACGAATTCCCATAGAGAACAAAGCCCCGCTACTTCTTCCTGCACGAGAAGGGACGTCCCATCTATTAATAATCCAGCTCACCCAACCAGCGATGCGAGATATAATGGTCCCCGAGCTTAATTTGGAGTTGTCCCAGTAGGAATTACCTTATAAACAGTTTGGATGGGTTAGAAACATAACTGACCCTAGAGGAGGTTTCAATAATGAGTGTTTCCATCCCCACTATTTACTGTAAGGGTGGCTCTCTTCTTTCTTTTTTTTTTTTCTTTTTTTTTTTTTTTTTTTTTCTTCTTCTATTTTTGAGAAAGGTGGAAGAACACTACATATAACTAGGGGTGTACACGAACCGAGTTAGCTTGGTTAGCTTGCTCGACTCAACTCAAAAAAGCTCGATTCGACTCAGTTCGAAATTGAATTCGAGCCAAGTTGAGCTGATTTTTTTAGCTCAAAAAAATTTCGAGCCGAGTTCAAGCTTGCCCGAGCTCGACTCAACTTGGATTGAACCCCAACTTGAATCGAACCAGTTCGGTGACTCAGTTATTTTGATATTAATGTTGCTGAGCAAGTGTTTGATGAAATGACTCAATGAAGGTGAGGAAGGTATGGTCATAAATTTTATTTTTCAGCAGGGTTCCTGCCTTTCGAAAGCGACCGACTCACCTATCTGGCCGTTCACGCCGTCTGGGGCTTTCTCTATTGCTACGGCATAGGAGAAGTGTAAATTGTCTTTGCCAACTAGAAGTTGGGCACGAGGGGTGTGGTATGACAAGCTCCCGCCGAGGATCTCCCTCTTCGCCTGGAGGGTTCTTAGGAATGCGATTGCAGTTAATGAGGCAGTTCAAGGGCATGGTTTAAACATGGCGTCGAAATGCGTATGTTGTGTTAGCGATCCTCAACAGGGACATGAGACAGAGTCCATTTTGCATTTATTCCTCTCTAATTGGATTGTAGTGCATACCTTGGCGTATTTCGCCCGAATGTTTGGAGTCCACATTCTGGATTCACTGTCGGTGGAGGCTAGGATCGCGCAGTGGTGGTCTGCGGTTGCATCAGGTTCGTCGAGATCGGTGGTGTAACGTCTCAAAAAAATTCGTACAAAGACCCAAGTACCATTTCAGGCAGAAATCACTTAGGATCAAATCCTTTAGAAATTGTTGGGCAGAGGTTGGCGAGAAGAGCTTAATTGGCCCCGAGTTGGTACAGGTGACCTCAGAGAAGATTGACATTATCAGGCGTCAACTTCTTACAGCACAAAGCAGATAGAAGAGTTACGCTGATACGAGACAGCGGTCACTAGAGTTCAAGGTCGGGTACCATGTGTTTCTGAAAGTTTTTCCCATGAAGGGAGTCCTTCGGTTTTGAAAGAAGGGAAAGCTCACGCTGAGGTTCATTGGCTCATTCCAGATACTGGATCAAGTGGGGGTGGTGGCATACTGTCTTGCGTTGCCCACACCACTCTTGGGCGTGCACAACATATTTCATATATCTATGCTGAAGAAATACGTTCCTAACCCTTCCCATATTATCAAGTGGGAGCAGGTGCAGTTGAGTGAGGATGCTACTTATGTACTGCACCCGACGCGTATCCTAGATCGGAAGGAATAGGTACTACGCAGTAAAGTAATTCCACTTGTGAAGGTTCTGTAGACGCATCACATTGAGGAATTGACTACTTGAAAAATAGAAGCCGAGGTTCGCAAGAACTACCCTTAGATTCTCGAGGAGTACGAAAATGTACTAATTTTGAGGATAAAATTTTTCTTTAAGGGGGGTAGATTGTAACGTCTCGAAAAAATTTGTACAAAGACCCGAGTACCACCTTAGGCAGAAATCACTTATGACCAAATCCTTTAGAAATTAGACGAAATTAACTAAGTGTTAAACTAGATTAGCTGTGAAATTAGTTTGAACAACTTTAAATATGAACTGCAAGACCCAAAACTAGTAGAATCATTAGCGCTACATTATCCTGAAATTTAGGATCAATCTCTAAACCTAGTTGCTCTCGGAAGTACATTGAAACTTCGTATCGGACCTGGACTACACGTCGAAAGTCCGATTACCGCAAAACTATATGTTTATGACCGCCTTACTGGGCTTGACAATCATCTCAGAAATCAAGTCCAAATAGTACCCAAAAATACACAACTTTAGCCCAGAGCAAATTGTGTGAAAAACGCGAATATCTTTGGAAATTGAACTCAGATTCGAGTGATTTGAATCGTTCACTTGCAGGCCAAATGTAAGGATTCAGGCCATCAGAATCTGACCTAATTTACCCTCGGATCAGAAAAAATTTTCAACACATGTCAGTGTACTTGTGGCCCTGATCGAGTGACGATGACCGTTGAACTGAAACTGGTCCTTCGCGGTCGATCTGTAAATTCGATCGGACCGAAAACTAAACTCGACATCCAATGACAGGGAGCTTAAATCCAACCGCATGCAGAAAAGAGGCCTCCAGATGTGCCCCATTGGACTAAAACAGCCATTATTCGTCTATAACCTAAGTATACCATGGCCCTGGGCCATTCCCATTAGTTCTGGGCCTATATAAGGGCCTTAAACCCTCTCTCTCTCATTCCATACGAATTTGAAAAACCCTAAGGGAAAGAAGTGAGAAAAGAGAAGGAAAGAGAGTGTAAGTGAGAGAGCGGGGGATTCAATCCCATCACTCCACGAGCTGAATCAGCCTTTCTAAATCGTTATCCTGGCAATTTCAACTCCATTCTTGGGTAAGAAATCCTAACCCTGATCCATCTTAGGGATTTAAGTAGTGTAAGTGATGAAATAACTGATGAAATAACTAACCTATTTCATGCTATAGGTGGTTGTCGTGCCGTAGACGAAGATTTGGCATACAAACTGAGTTCGATACTTGTTTATCGGCAAAACGTGTGGACTATAAATGTTTAGGTTATGGTTTTCAAGGCTTTCAATATCAGTAATGATTTATGACTGGCTTGATTGCTCTCACATGTGCTTAGATACGAGGGTTTCCATGTATTATGTATATATATAAACTATGTTAATTTATAATGCATTCCATGTGTTTGTTGAAATGTGTAAATGAATATGGAATTATGATTTATGCTTTGCATGTTTATTGACTGAGAATTCATGATTGTTGTACGGTATGGTGAACCCTTTGTAAAGGGATTTGCTATAATACCTGTTATAACTACCTTACTACATGTATATGATATGTGTAGCTTAAGTATTCGATAAAATGTCTGAATGTGAAAATGCTTGTTCAAATGCATGCAATGAGGGTGTTAAGATAGGATTCTCAATTCCCTTAACTATGGTTATAGTATCCTTTATATAACCTATCTCACTACTATGTGTTGTATGGATAAAATGTCTATGTATGATAATATGTGTAGTATGTGTTTGTTAAATTGCTCAAGTAAGATTTATATCTGATTTCAGTTGTCACATGCTGTTTTGGATTACTATATGTGAATGCTATTGTTTGGAATGTGATTGGGGCTACGATATAGTCCAGGCAATCGGTAATTGTCTGTGAACGGTGGTTGAATTACTTAACCACGACAGACACTCCCGATGAATCTCAGTCGTACGCTGGTTGTCGACAGTGGTTAAACCACGTGGAGTACTTATGCGCTCCATGTCGATCGGCTCGACGTATACTCGTACCAGTCGAGCTTGTCAAGCAACCCGGTTGACCTAATGTATGTTCACCATATATGGACGCTACTATTTGAATCTAAGGTACCAACTTACTAGTGCAAAACCCGTTTAACCTTGGTACCTCGATCTGCTAAGACTCATGAGCCGAGCATGGTGGTATGGGACAACGCTGGGGCGACGAGCCTCCCCATAATGTCCAGTGAGCAGCCTAGACTCGTGAGCTGAATACGGTGGTATGGGACACTGTATTCAAATTGTCGGCCTACGACTAGGTGACGAGCCATTCGTAGTGACCTCGATCATACTCTGAGACTTCGCTGAGGCGACGAGTCTTTCCGTAGCAACTAGAGTATAAGCTAGGCCTGCATTGAGGTGACGAACCCTTTGTAGCGACCTGGAACCACAACATCATATAAGACCAGCTAGGACTGACGACCCTAGAATGGATCATTGATTGAAAAATGATATAAGGGAGGTACCTTAGTTTTCCAATCCTGCTATATGAAAAGGTCTAATAAGAACTCGATAATCACGCTCATGCACCGCATTGCATGTGCCTTTGGCGTTGATGTTAAGCACAGAGGAAGGGGTGCATGCCACGACCGTAAGAGGAAGATCGCAGAGGGAGTGCAAAAGAGGGTATGCATCATTAATTCATATCATGTTTACATTAACCAGAGTACTTAGGAATGTTTGATTGTACTGCTTTATCATTACTGCTTAATTAAATTGATAACATGCTAACATTTGCCTTACAGCTCCACTGAGTTGATCACTCACTCCCACATTCTGGGACTGTGTTTTAAACACCAACCAGACCTGTTATAGTTGCAGATGATGGTGATGCTTACGAAGCAGAGCCGGACTTTTATGATGACGAGGAGGAATTCTCCTACATGCAGTTATCAAGCGGGTCTATGTAAACTGTGTTCTGATCGACGGGGCTTACAAGGATGCTGACTAGATATCATTGCACTCGATATGATTGTATTTTGGAGCACACATGTATATTCATTTTGTACATTTTGGGAGTATACATGTATATATTTAACCTAGTAACATGATCACACTTTGGAGACTTACTACAGTTTATATATCTTATACATCTATTACAGTCTTCCGCTTGCGAAATTCGCTTGTCTCTAGAGTATGATATGCTGATTTGGTATAATCTCATTCATGTTTAATGCACTAATATGAATAACATTTAATCATCATTATTTATGTTGCATAAGTGATGTGTTAAAACTCGGGAGTTGGGCCTATGTTCAACCCCCAATTTTCAGGGCATTACAGGTGGCTCATTAAATCGCCCCATGTATAATCTTATGGTGCATCTGGAAATGCAGGAATGTTGTTGTCCCCCCCTGTCGACTACCTTGGTGATCGCTAGAGTCAAATGGTGGCTTAACACTATTAATGGTGGTAATTGAGAGACTGATTCAGCGACCTCCCATCACGTCCCAAGGCATGTCGCTCGATCTGTGGCTACTGTGGATGATAGCCAAAGGTGGAGATCGCCTGATTGCTTGGTAGTGAGATGGTTGAGACCGCAAAGTGGTTAAGTGAAAATCAATGTTGACGGATCGTCGCTTGGCAACCCGGGGAACTCGGGTAGGGGTGGCGTTTGCAGAGATGAGAAAGGGAATTTTCGCTTTGCTTTCTCTGTCGTCTATGGTCTGGGATTGAATGTGAACGCGGAACTGAGAGCTATTCTGGATGGCATGGACATGTGTATAGGCAGAGGCCTCCAAAATGTGATTGTGGAATCAGACTCAAAACTAGTGATTAATTTCCTTACTCGTTCCACGACTCCCAGGTGGAAATGGGGGTATCGGTTCCAGTGGATCAATTACATTAGGCGGTTCAGTAATTTCCGTTTCTCTCACATATATAGGGAAGGAAACGCGGTGGCAAACCAGATGGCGAGAATCGGTAGTACTGAGCAAGGTAGCAAATTGTTTCTTCTGCAATCTACTCTCCCGGCCAAGGTTAGAGGTCTTTTATTTTTAGACAAAGTGGGTCTCGGATCTATTCGGGAAAAATCTACAGCTGAGAGGAACCGCGGCTGAGTTTCTTTTCATGTTTTTCTCTATCTCTTGTGCGGTGGGTTGCTGGTTTCTTTTTTCTAGTTTGTATAGCTTTTCTTTTCCTGATGCTTTATGATAGGCATCCCCCAGGTTCTTTTTCTCCTGGGGGACCCTCGAATGTAATTGGCCTTTTGTTCTAATGGAAAATCAGCACATTTGGATTTTTTTTTTTTTTTAAGGTATGGATATGAAACAAATACCCTTGTATCTTGATTTTTATGTTGCCTGGTGAGTGTTTGATGAAATACCTGTAAACCAAGTCTACTGCAATTTACATTCGGTGAGAAATTGAAGGTGCACTCCACGTGTTTGAGAAAATGCCGCAGAGGCTCGATCTTATCTCGAACTGGCCCGAGCTGGTGACCGAACCAAGCCAAGCTGGCCAGTCAAGCTCGAAGACCGAGCTGAGCTGAGTTCGAGCTAGGTTCAGCTAGTGGCCGAGCCGAGTCGAGTTGTGCCAAGCTTGACTCGTGTACACCCCTGCCTATAACTTTGTTGATATGACAAAAAACTATACACACATTAAAACAAGCACCGTGAAAAGAAACAAGTCACAACTAGCAAATAATACACCTTATCTCTAATTTTGAATGTGGCCCACTTAGGTTTGGATTGCCTCATTTTTGGGCTCTCATCCTCTCATGAGCTGTTGAAACTATGGATGGAGTGGATTTTAGATGGGCATCACGTGGTACCCGGAGGTTTGGGTCACAGGAACTTCCTATATACATCAAGTACCACAGGAAACTACGTCCCATCCAAACCCTAGCGCTGGTAATGTGTGGAAGAGCGCAAGGAAAAGGCATCATAACAGGCACATGTAGATATAGCATGCATATGTGCATACCTGTGAGGGATCCAATCTACCTTTAGCCCTCCCAGGTTTACACACCTAAACGTGGTTTGTGTGCATGATGATCTAAACCGCACGTTCATCATAAGGGTTAATTGGATCATAGACCAAAAACCTGAATGATAGGATAATACTAACCATGTAAAAAGTATTGTAGAAAAAGAAAACTGATCACCCAAAGGCGTTTGCATGGAAAGAGTCATATAATGCATTTTTAGTCACAAAAAAATCACCTGACAGTGGGGATTTAAAAATTGCGTTTTACTAATGTGCCCGCAGCCCCAAACCTTTAATACATATCATGAGTGACCTATATTGTCAATCCGAATCATTTTCGTTCATAAAACTATGACCAAGCCCATAATACAAAAATCATGCCAATCGGGTGATACTAAGCTTCCAATCAATAGCATGAAAATGGACAGTTAAGATTGAGGAGAGAGAAAATAGGTACAATAATCATGTTGTAACATCCAGCAGATAGATCTCACTTTGTATTTCTTATGATTATGAAGTAATATTACTACTTGAGTATTCTTTCTTTTCTTTTCTTTTTTTTTCTTTTTTTTTTTTTTTTTTTGGAAAAGATGGGCAGACGCCACCAATTGTATTCTAACCATGAGAGAAAATAGGTACAATAATCATGTTGTAACATCCAGCAGATAGATCTCACTTTGTATTTCTTATGATTATGAAGTAATATTACTACTTGAGTATTCTTTTTCTTTCTTTCTTTTTTCTGTTTTTTTTTTTTGGAAAAGATGGGCAGACGCCACCAATTGTATTCTAACCATGAGAGAAAATAGGTACAATAATCATGTTGTAACATCCAGCAGATAGATCTCACTTTGTATTTCTTATGATTATGAAGTAATATTACTACTTGAGTATTCTAACCATGTGATTTATGGCTCGTAAATAAAGAACGGTTGTAACAAATTGACCCCATTCAAAGGGTTAGGATCATCTTCAAAGTGATTCCTAACCATGGCTTACCCCTAGTTGTATGAATAAGTGAACTATTTAGAGACATTGTTAATGTACCATGAAAGGGTGCGGACATTAGCAAAATCCTACAAAATTAAGGGGTTTTTACTGCATAATTCCTCAGGATACGTCTTATCAAATAATGTCCAGGGGATTAGGAAACTATATTTTACCAAATAATGCCTAAGGATTTGGAAATACAGGGATGCGATTTTTTAGGATTGAAATAACAATATGCTATCATCTTTCTTTTTTTTTTTCTTTAAAAATAGTAAAAGGTCCAAACTTGAAAAGCCCATGTAGTATGTGTATAACATGTAACCAATCCAACGTATGTATCCCACCATGATGATAACACAAACAAAACATTAGGATGATCAAATCATCAGATGGCTACACTTGAATTTTTTTATTATTTTTTTTAACAGAGATTTTTATAACCCAAAAGAAGATGTACAATCACTTTGGGCGAGCATCACAAAAAGATCAAAGCATCGTCTATCTTATGAAAGGAAGGACGGACTAATAAGCTTTGTGTAAATAACCTAGACCCACCCTATCCAGGAATAGTAGTGTTGCGTAGCATGCCAACAACGCAGTGAGCCAAGATCTAATCTCAGGCCTCACCCACAAATGATAAACAAGAAGAAATATAAACTAGAAACAGATTAAAGAAATCCAAATAAACCACAAGATAAGATATACGTGGAAAAATCCCAACAATGGTAAAAAACCACGGATGCAAACTTCCACTATGAAGAACAAAGATTACAAGGCAATATACTAACCTCTCCCTTGGAAGAACATATAAAACCCTTTGCCCACACCTTAGAATTATTTTCCCAATATTTCAATACACCTATAAAAACCCTAAGAACACCTATATATAGTTTAGGCAACTTCCCTTCTGCATCCTTGACACCAAAATTCGTAATCTGCATCAGATTCGGAAACGAATCTGCGTAACTACGACCGGTCGAGCGACCTCTATGACCGGTCAAGCACCTCGGGACTAAAAATCGATGCTCGCTAGACTTTGAGTCGAACCGGTCCACGACCGGTCAAGCGGGCCCCTACGACCAGTCGAGCATAGCTCACGACCGGTCAAAGATGGCCCCAGATGTGGCTTCATATCTCAACAATCTCCCACTTGGGGACACATCACCTTAAACCTTCGTATTCTTCATCCGAAATGCACCACCTCCCAGTCTTCAAGCCTGAAGACCAACCAATGCTGAACAGAGCTTTAGCTTCTCTCGTGTGACCGCCTTGGTCAACATATCCGCAGGATTCTCACTTGTATGAATCTTCTCTAGAGCAATCGATCTATCTTCCAGTAACGAACATATGAAGTGATATCTGATGGCAATATGCTTGATCCTTGAATGAAAGGCTAAATTCTTATCCAAGTGTATTGCACTCTGACTGTCACTGTACAGCTTGCAATTTGTTTACTTTTTACCCAACTCTTCCATGAAACCTTGCGAAACCTTGCATTCATACCATCTTCTTGCATGCTTCTGTAACCGCAACATATTCTTCCTATGTTGTACTGATTAAATATTATCTTTTATAACTGAGAGACCCAACTGACTGCAGCACTACCTAGAGTAAAAACATAACCTGTAGTGCTTCTTCTGTTGTCGATGTCTCCTACCAAATATGAGTCCACATAGCCTTATAGCTTGATTTCCGATCCACCATAGCACAGCCCTACATCCTTAGTACCTACCAAGTATCTAAAGATCCACTTCACAGCTTCCCAATGTTCTTTATCGGGGTTGTTTATGAACCTACTAATAACTCCCACTGCTTGAGCAATGTCCGGTCTCGTGCTCACCATAGCATACATGAGACTCCCAATGGCTGACGCGTATGGGACTTTAGCCATGTAGTCCCGTTCTTCTTGTGTCTTTACACCTTGCTTCTTAGATAGCTTAAAGTGGTTAGCTAATGGAGTACTAACCGGCTTAGCACCTCCTATATTGAATCAATCAAGTACCTTGGCTATGTACTCTGCCTATGACAAAATCAGTTTCTTGTTTTCCCTGTCACGCTTTATCCTCATGCCTAGGATTTGTTTTGCACCTCCTAAATCCTTCATGGTAAATTCTCTAGACAGTTATCTTTTGAGATCTGAGATATCCTTTATGTTTGAACCAGCCACAAGCATGTCATCAACGTATGGAAGAAGTATGATGTACGACGTATCAAACTTTTTCAAATAACAACAGTGGTCTGCATAACATCTCCTAAAACCGTTTCCCGACATGAAACTATCTAACTTCTTATACCACTGCCTCGGGGCCTGCTTCAGGCCATATAAACTTTTCTTCAGTCTGCACACCTTGTTCTCCTTTCCTGGTGTCACGTATCCTGTCGGCTGATGCATATATATTTCTTCTTTAAGGTCCCCATGAAGAAAGGCTGTCTTAACATCTAGCTACTCTAGATGTAAGTCCTTTGTAGCCACTATACTCAAGACCATACAAATCGTAGACGTTTTGACCACAGGTGAAAATATTTCAGTGAAATCGATACCTGCCTTTTGTTAAAACCCTTTTATAACCAATCTAACCTTGTATCATTTCGAACCATTGTGCTCCTCCTTCAATCTGTAAACCCACTTGTTATGAAGAGCTTTCTTACCCTTAGGTAGAGTGACTAGCTCCCATGTATGATTAGACTCGAGAGAGTCCATCTCATCATCCATGGTCTGCTCCCACTTAACCCGTGTATCTGACTATAACGCCTCTTCAAAACATTCTGGTTCACCATTATCTGTCAGCAGTTAATAATGTAAGGAGGGTGAGTATCGGACCATGGATCTCCTCTCCCGAGTAGACCTCCTCACAACCGGTGTATGTGGCGCTGTAACACCCGTGTCCGGTAACTCTTCCAACTCTATGAATTCTTTTTCTTCGGCCTTATTTTCCTGCACACTGTCCTTATGCATCACTTTTTTATTGAAGACTATGTCCTTACTTCTGGTGATTTTTCTGTTTTCTACATCCCAAAACCTGTAACCAAAATTATGTTGCCCGTAGGCTATAAATGTGCACCTCCTGGACTTCGCATCCAATTTGTTTTTATGCTCTGCATCAATGTGAACATATAAAGTGTAACCGAACACTTTGAGATGTGCAAGGTTTACTTCTTTCTCAGTCCACGCTTCTTCTGGTAGCCCACCATCCAATGGTGCTGAGGGACTTCTATTGATGAGATATGCGGTAGTATTCACAACATCTGTTCAAAAAATCTTGGGCAACCCTGCATGTAGCCTCATGCTCCTGGCGCGCTCAAAGATGGTCATGTTAATGCGATCAGCCACACCATTCTCTGCGGTGTCCCTGGAATCATTTTTTAATGTTTGATTCCACTTGCTACATAATACTCCTCAAACCTCTTATCACAATATTCTCCCCCATTATTAGATCTGAGACACTTTACTATTTTACCTGTCTCGTTTTCTACCACAACTTTTCACTTCTTAAATACATCAAATACATTAGATTTATATTTTAAGAAATAGACCCACAGTTTTCTACTAGCATCATCAATAATGGAAACAAAATAATGTGAACCACCAAGAGATAATACCTGTGTCGGTCCCCATACATCAGTGTGTACAAGCTCCAACAGATGCATCTTTGGAGCACGTCACATCTTTTTGAAGCTTACCCTCTTCTGCTTGCCATACAGGCAGTCCTCGCAGAATTCCAAGTCAATAGACTTCAGCCCTGGTAGCTTTCCTTTTGACAATAGCACTTTCATTCATTTCTCACTCATATGTCCCAACCTCTGATGCCATAACTGCCCATTCACTCCAGTTGATGCGACTGCGAGTGAACTATACGATCCTAAAGTCACGTACAAAGTACTTTCATTCTTACCTTGAGATATTACCAAGGCACCTTTTGTGATCTTACAGAAATCACTAGTGAATGTCGTCACATAACCGGTATCGGCCAACTGCCCCACCGAGATCAGATTCCTTCTCAAACTCGGTACATGTCTGACATCCTTCAATTTTAACGTCGTTCCATCTTTCTAATTTATATGAACGTCTCCCTTTCCAACAATACTATACGGCTCATCATCACCCAGGTAGACTCTCCCAAAGTCACCTGACACATAATCACGCAGAACTTCCTTACATAAAGTGGCATGAAACGAGGCACCCGAGTCTATAACCCAAGACTCATTCCTTGCATCAAGAGACAAGTTCAACGCTTCTGTGTCGCTCTCCTCAAACAGATTCACAGAATCCTTCCCGCCTTGAGAGCTTCCTTTTTATTTCTTGAGCGCCCTGCAATCATGTTTTATGTATCCCTTCTTACCGTAATGCCAACACCCGTCTTTGTCTTTCAGTCCCTTGGACTTCTTCCTCGACTTAGAACGCCCGTATTTATTGCCTCATTTGTTCAGCGATCTTCCTCTTCCTTCAACGTTTAGAGCATTCCCTGAGTCCCCTGAAACTCCTGATGCTTTCCTTCTAAATTCTTCGCTAAGAATTAACCGGCCACATCATCAAATTTCAGCTTTGTCGACCCAGAAGAATTGCTCACAGCAATCACCAAACCATCTCAACTGTCTGGCAAATTAGACAAGATCAATAACGCCCTGATCTCATCCTCAAAAATAATGCCAACGGATTCCAACTGGCTTGTGACTGTATAAAACTCGTTTAGATGTTCAGTCACGCTCCCACCATCTAATATCTTCATGTTGAATAGCTGTTTCATAAGATGAACCTTGTTAGATGCTGAGGGCTTTTCATACATGGTGGTTAGGGCTTCCATTAATTCTTTCGTAGTTTTCACCTTGGATATATTGAAGGCGACGCTCTCAGATAAAGAGAGTCGGATCATTCCTAAAGCCTTCCTATCCAGTAAAAACCATTCATCATCTGTCATCTTTTCTGGTTTCTTCTCTTTTCCTCCTAGAGGAACATAGAGGTCCTTCTGATACAGATAATCCTCCATCTGCATCTTCCAAAAGGTAAAGTTTGAACCATCAAACTTCTCAATTCTAGTTTTCCCTTCTTCTGTCATCGCTCCCAATAGAACTAAACTAAAAGCTCTGATACCAGTTGTTGCGTAGCACGCCAACAACACAGTGAGCCGAGATCTAATCTCAGGCCTCACCCACAAACGATAAAAAGAAGAAATATAAACTAGAAACAGATTAAAGCAATCCAAACAAACCACAAAATAATATATACGTAGAAAAACCCCAACAAGGGTAAAAAACTACGGATGCAAACTTCCACTGTGAAGAACAAATATTACAAGGCAATATACTAACCTCTCCCTTGGAAGAACATAGAAAACCCTTTGCCCACACCTTAGAATTATTTCTCCAATATTCCAATACACCTAGAAAAGCCCTAGGAACACCTATATATAGTTTAGGCAACTTCTCTTCCGCATCCTTGCGAAAGGCGACACTAAAATCCGTAGTCCGCATCGAATTCAGAAATGAATCTGCGTAACTACGACCGGTTGAGCGACCCCTACGACCGGTCGTGAATGGGCCACGACCGGTCGAGCACCTCGAGACCAAAAACCGATGTTCGTTGGACTTTGAGTCGAACCGGTTCACGGCCGGTCGAGCATAGCTCACAACCGGTCGAAGACGGCCCCAGATGTGGCTCCATATCTCAACAAGTAGGCCCCTGGTTAAGGAGGTGAGATTTTCCCGGGAGGCATAGAAATTGGACTCTTGAGAGGCGCTTCCTCTTCTAGCTAAATCATCTGCTACGGTATTCGCTTCCCTGGGAGTATGGGTGAAGGAGATGTCTAAAATGTTGGACAGTGATTTAACTCTCGCATACCAGTAACACATGGACCACGACGGGTTGGAATTCTTGGAAAGAATATCCACAATGGACTTGGAGTCGCTCGCCACTTCAATCTTCGAATATCCTAGATCTGCGCACTTGGCGAGGCCATCACAAATTGCACGAAATTTTGCCCTAGAATTGGAGCCCACCCCATACCCGAATGAGAAACCAAAAATAAAGGCACCTTCCCTAGTTCTTCCTACGCCTCCTCCTCCCGATGGGCCAAGGTTTCCCAGCACGGAGCCATCCACATTGATTTTAATCTAGCCCCCTTTGGGCTGGGTCCATTTGACTATCTTGAAGTGCATCAGGCTGCACCTTAGATTGGAGATGTGGAGGAGAGAGAGCAGTTGGAAGGACCTACTGTTGAGACAGTTGGGAAGGGGCAACGAAAGACTGATTCTGATGATCCAGCGATGAACTTGATCAATAACTTTTGAGCTACTAAATGGCAGGTTTTCAAAACGGGCTCTATTTCTTTCCAGCCATAATTCCCAGAAGATGAAAGAGAGAATGATGGCGCGCAAGCGATGGAGATGGTCTGGATAGATGCACGACCACCATAGAGAGGCTCTGCCCACAGCCGAAAAGTGAACTGGTCCGTGCACCGTGAAAATTGCTTGGAAGTGGCTCCAAATCCTTGACGCAGCTGGGCCAGAAGCGAAAAGATGGTCTAACATTTCAGCGCTCGGTTGAGAACATGGGTGACAACGCACACATTTGAATGCACGGTGGATGGCTACACTTGAATTGGATATATTTAAATTGTGTATATTATTATTTTGGAATGGTCCACCTTATGATTAGATCTGTCATAATTTTTTGTTCATCTAATAACAATGTTAGTATGCATCTATTAGATAGTCTTAGTGTGAGACACATATCATGTGGTCCCCACAATCCTCGATTATCCCCTTAATTTGTTATAAGGAAACAAAATAAAAGAGGGTGGTAATGTAAATTTTCCTTTGAAAAAGCACCATGGGGAATACCAGTTCCTCAGGGCATTGCTAGGTAAATATCGGAGCCATCCAAAAGGTGGACCCTACCATGACGATCAACTAGTGAAACAATCAGGCAGTTTCTACTCATAGGGTAGGCCACCCAACAGGCTCAGCCTGACTGGTTAAAATTTTTGGCCTAATCAAATACCAATTTAGCCTGTTGACCCATCATAATAGTACCCGCCTTTTAGATGGCTCGAGTATCCTACACATGTGACACATTGACACATGTGCTCCACATGAATGGCACACTAACCTTGTAACTGTAGCTTGTACCACTTTCAATATTACACAAAAGTGCCACACATGTGGTCGTGTTCCATCACACATTACATCAGCTAGCCTCTGGTGTTAATCACTTTATTCACTTTAACTTACGGGGGATTGGCTTTTCGTTATACGTGGCAAAGATACAAGATTTAAACCAATCATCACGCAGGCTATACCTATAGTGGGCCATACCCCCAAAAGATCACACCCATCTAACAATTCTATCCACTCCATTGCAGAAAGGTAAACCAGATCCCTTTTGACAATCCATTTCTTCCCAGGTACTTAAATTCAGGGTTAGAACTGTCCAATCAGGGTGAGTTTTTGGATGTAGCCCACATGATGATCGGTTAGGATTTCATATGTGTCACCTATGAAGGAGAAAGTGAAACATGCTGTTCGTTCTCAATATCTTATGCAAACGCATGTACGTTCATGTGAAGAGTTATATGATACGCCACCTGGGTGTTTAGGTACTAAACACGAATTTTCCATTCAGGACATGTAGAACCCACAGTTCAGTAATCTAGACCATTGGCCTAGTATGTCTAAAGTTAGATGGATGATGCCCCTCAAAATATCCCAGATTGAAGAATCTCAGTGACCGATCTTGGGACCTGTCTTCATCGATTGTGAATTGTTGTTGTTTTGTTTTCTCGCTAAAACTCCAAAGGTCATTATTGCTCTTTCCAAGAGATTTTGGTCCCACAGTCCTTCCAAGAGGGACACAACAAACCAATGGTCTGGATTACGGACTTGTTGATCTCATATTTCAGAACAGAAGATACGAATACACTGTGTAAAGACACATGTTCAACTTGAATTCCACGGCAGAGGTTTGCTCGAATACATCGTAATGCATTGTACCATAATGCGTTGGGACTTTAACCTTTCAATATGGGTCGTTTTCCAATGATCCAAACCGTTTATAAGATTAGTCCCACCTTCTTTGGCGGACAAGAAGCAAATAATATCTCTAAAATTGTATTATTTCAATCTTTTTAAATGTCCTTATATTACTTTGAAAATAGACAGTTAACATAACCTTTATATAATCGAAGGGTTAAAACATTCGATCTGAATTTATTTTTGGGCGTCTCCAATCCAAGAGATTCCTAATCACATAAACTGTTTGGTCATTGAAAATAACCAAGTTCCAATGGCTATGGTTCCGATGTATGTAATAACCGTGCATTGGGATGTATATGAGCAAATCTCTCCACTGTAGATGTATGTGTGTGAAAGTTTATCACATTCCGACAATCGTTCTCACATTCCGACAATTGTGCTACTATGAACACGTCATCTATTACGTTTTATCTTTCTAGAAATATGTGCACTAAGAAGCTCCGAGAGATGCATGAACCTTGAGCTACACTTAGCTAACGCCACACAGTATTAAAATGGTCCGTGATTCCGTAAAGGGCCAATCATGTGCGACGCCACACACTTACCAAACACACGTGCCAGAAATCAGGTCCATTCATCAGGTAGCGTGGTTTGTGAACATGGCATGGATGAAAAGTTCCTTCAGTCCATTGATCAGGTAGATCAAATTTGTATGAGATCTTTCAACCGTCTAAATTCAATCTACATGTATGACTTACTTAACGAGTGTACTATATCAATATTAGCTATATAACATGCTCAAAGTGCATGCTACTTTCTGAACGGCACGGATCTTTGACATGCATGATGTATGCCTGGATCTCACACACGTTTGTGCCCTGGCCATAGCTGAATTATGACCCTTAAAAAATTACATTTCCATGCAGAAAAACCCAGACCATGGTACTAGAATCTTTTTACTGAGAGAGAGAGAGAGAGAGAGAGAGAGAGAGAGAGAGAGAGTCGGCTATGAGGGTGAGCCAACTTTTCTTGGTTAGGGTTGATTTCATTGAATCGGACCGTCATCAGTCCGTCTAAAGCAGCTCATCAATCAACAAAAAGCAACATAACCTTTTGAAGTTCCGCTGCTACTATTGAGAAATCATTATTAGTTCCAAAGCTCCATTCAACCCCACTAATCCTTTCATAGCGCCATTGAGAATCATGAATAATGCTAGCTACTTTCACTTTTCTTGCCACTCCCTTCTTACAAGTGTAAATGTATCACACATGGGCAATATCTACACAGGTCATTTGAAGGGCCTCCAAACAAATGTAGCCATTAATCCAATAATCTGATGGGCCATATGTATTAATGGATATTTCGTGAAATTGCATGTCCGGTGGTCCACAGTTATTAATGCATATGCATGGCCCACCTACGAAAGGCGGGACCCTCCTGAGAAGTGAGCATGCTAGAGTGTAGTTAGCATTTCATGTGGTGGGTGTGAGTGTGTGAGTGAGTATATGTATATATATAATAATTTTTTTTATAAAAAAAAAAAAAGCATTTCCATGCCTAACATGGGCTAAGATCTTTACTATGATGAGGATTATTCAAAGGTAGATCACGACCGTACATCGTTTCCACAATCACAATGTCACGGCACTATTGTAACGTGGGTTTCCATATATAGAAAAGGTGTTCTTTCTCTCGGGAGTTCGATGTTTCGAAGTAGGAAAACGCGTCAAATATATTAATTAAGTAGTACCATGTAGGTATCTTATATTACTATTTTATAAGATACACTGTAGCAGAATATGTGGAAGTGAGAAAGTGTAATGGGTTTTTTTGTCATTTTAACCACCAGCATTTCTCGTCCACGGCAATTCCTCGAGAGGTTAAATGGTCAGTTATTCGCTGGCAATTCTCAAAGCACATTATAATATGTTTTGGAATATTTATTTATAATCATTTAGTATAATGTACTTGCAAGCACAGTGATAAATCTCAATCTGGGAGAACTATTTCTATCCATGGGAATCTCTTGGGAGATTTTTCAGATTTTGGCTTTTTCTGATGATACTATCGTCATGGAAGATCCGGCTAAAAATAAAACATTAAAAAATATTTACTATAAATTAATAAATATTTAAATTTTAAGTATAAAGGAATTATCTTCAATTTTATGTTTTTGTTAAAATTGTCATAGTTTTGCTACTAAATCATAGTATATTCCATCAAATAAGCATTTTCTTTAAAAACTCGATCCATTGGATGATGGTGAATCAATGTATATCAAGAGACTTTGATACTAATGTAGAACATGTCACAGATACGTTCCTAGCATGGTTGGGCCAAAAGAAGGTGGACCGTAAATTGACCGTAACTTTTGATCCGGGAATTATTACGGGGCGCACAACCTATTAATCTTTATTGAAACGGGTCACCCGAGGTGAACCAACCCACAACGTGGGTCACATCTGTCCGTTTCGTCAGAAAATGCGCGTTTTCAGCTCAAAAATGAATATTTAGGAAAAAATTACTATTTTTAGTAATTCCGAATTTTTTAATATTTTTCTATTTTTTGAGTTTTAGATTATTTTTTTTTCCTTTTTAGAAATAACTTTTAATTATACTAGGACTCTTCTAGAGAAAGTTTATTTAGAATTTTTATTTTTGGAAATTAGGCTTTAGAAGAGTTTTATTAGAATTAAGATTTTTGTTAGAGTTAGAATTTTGCTATTTTTTGGTAATTATGAATTTTGGTTATTTTTTCCTTATTAATGGTGTAAGGAGACACATTAGAGGATTATTCATCAATCAATTTTAAATTATTAGAATTTATTTCTATTTTCTTGCTTTCTTTCCTCATAGATTCAAGAAGTCTCTGTGAGGAGTCCAGAGAAGCTCCGTAGATACGGAGTAGTTATCCTTGAGCAAGACAGTGATCAACCTCATCACGTTCATCCCTGCATCAATTGGTATTAGAGCGAGGTTTTTTCTCGGATCGATGGCTTCTAACGACGTGTTAGGCAATAATCCTATGGGCGGTGCTTCAAGGAATTTACCTTTAATGGTGACAGATTTCAAGGCAGTACAGCGAGAGAATCGGCAAGTCATGCAAGGGTTGTAAGCTTCCATCGACCGCATGACGGATCTCTTGACGGAAACCCTAGGGCAATTCCATGTTCCTGGTGGTAATCCTCCACCACCAATTGCTGAAACTCGTAATCGTCCTGATTGCAGGATAGTACCGGTAGTGCATCCAAGGGTCATTCCTGAGGAAGGGGGATCCAGTGAGGAGGACATCGATGCCATAATATTCTAACACTCCAGACCAGATGGCAATCGAGTGGATCGAATAGATCGAAAATTCAAGATGAGGGTCAATCTTCCTAACTTCAATGGCCAACTTCACATTAAGGATTTTCTTTATTGGCTTTCTGAAGTTGAGCAATTATTTGAATATATGAAAATCCCTGAAGTAAAGAAGGTTAAGCTTGTGGCTTACAAATTGAAGGGCAAAGATTCAACTTGGTGGGAACAACTTCAACTCCAGTGTACGAGACAGATGAAAGCGCTAATTCGCACATGGCCGCGGATGAAGCAGTTATTGTGCATGCGATTCCTCCCCTGAGATTACGATCAGATATATTATTCCAACAAAATGAAAATTATTATCAAGATAGTTGATCAGTAAAAGGTTGTGCAGAAAAATCCTATTATTTGTCCGTGAGAAACGATGTAACACCCCATATTTCTCAATACTCGAGTGTTACCATTTAAATCAAATTTAGCATGAACGTGTGTGGGAACACACGTAGCTTATATTACACATCATCATTCAGCAATTCACGATCTGTCCATCTTAACCATTTGATGTGGACCGTGGTGATGATGGACCTGTAAGAGTTTAGTTCAATCCGCCCTAAACCCTAATGGCTTTTAACTTTCTGAATTTGAGCTAGGACAATTCACAATGCATCTGTTGAGTCTAAAGTCAATCCACCTCGGATCGACTCTTGATCGTTTATGGTAAGGTTGCGTCTCCAACCCGTGATCTAAACTGGCAGTTTAGGCTTACGGTATTCATCTTATCGCAAGGATAAATTAAACCTCAAATTTTGTCCTAAGTTAATGTGTTTAACCTAATCCATCTATCCAACATGAATCTCGAGACCTGAATTAAGAAATCTATTATTCATCTAGTCTTCAAAACTCCATAAGATGATACATCACTTAATAATTACAATCAATCCCTTTGATCACTAAAATTACTGATGCTTTTCACCTATAAACTAGGCTAAAGACCCTGAAAATCACCAATGATCATATTTAGAATTGACCTGACAGTCAGATCTTTGTAATAGACTATATAACGTCACTATTTAAAACCTAAATTTCAACCAATGTGTCCCCTTAGAGGAATGTAGCTAGCCATTTATCCATAAATTTGTGTCGTGGGCCACTCGGTCCATCCTTTATTAGGCTTATGTCAATCAATGTCAAAACCCGTCACATAATCAAATAAGCCAACTATCTGGTAATGGTAACCAACACTAAAATTTTCCCTAGAAGTGATCAAGGACTCTTAGGAACCTTAAAAGTCAGATCTGAAGATGATCTGGCCGTCGGATTGACGGAAATCCACCAATATGATCCAAATCAAGTTGTGGGTCCCACCTAGGCTCTAAATCTACCTAATCTTTGATCAAGGGCCTTTCTTGGGAACCTCCAAATGGAATGGACGATGTTGATTTATCCAACCACCTCTATGGGCCCCACTCTAGGGCAGCGTGCATACATAGAAGATGTGCACCCGATGTGCACCAGATCTGTCAACATGGTCAAAACCGTGTTGACCCGATGATTTCCCAAAGACTCCCTCCATGTATTTAGTTTGTGGCCCACCATTCACTGATTGGATGATCCAGACTGTTCATCAGGTGTGGCCCTCAAATTCTACCAAAACCCAACACTTTGGCATGTTGAAACCCATAAGCGTATGTACAGTTTCAATTGAACAAGACTGACGTGTGGACGAAATTGTGTTTCCAGCCCCCTCAAAACCAACCCACTATGATTAATGGGGGCTACCTTAAGACAATCCAGACCATCCATCGGGTAAAGCACTCCCGTTCGACCCAAGCCACATTGTCTGTGTGCATCCACGCACACGTGTGGGCACACAAAAACACGTGCAAGGGAGTGACTTGCGGTGGATCTTTCCAAAAATGGAAATCCCGCTCTGCCGGTGCCAAGCTGGCAATCCACGTGATCTCCTCTCATTCGATCCCAGTCGTTCTTCCTCATGTCAATCCCCGCCCTACGTCCAGCGCTAAAAAAGGTAGAACATCATCCTGCTAATAGAGAAATGGGGTCGGGAGCTTTCCTATTCGGGAAAGCATGCTTGGCTCAATCCAAACCTCACAACCAAACACCTCAGCACCATCTCGACCGCTTGAACTATGGTAGCAACGGCTCTATCCGAAAAGAGCTCCTATCCCGCAAGAAGTTGGTTGCGACCGAAAATCTCACGAGATGTTCGGAGATTCACGACTGTTGCCAGGATAAGTGGGCCCCGCAATGATCAATGACCTCATCTGACCCGTCCAAACGGCACAGATCATTAGATGAGGCCATAGATGATAATTTGCAATTGGCAGCCATTGCATCTTCCCCGTCTAGCTAAATAACCCACCCTAAGGAAGTGGGGCCCATTTCTTAATCAGGGGAGTTCCTTTGGTTGGCCTCAGTGATGGAAATCCATCCCACGTGGTGGATTGTTTCCAAGGATGATGCGACATGGGGCCACCCATCCTGGTCGTCCATGGTAGCAAGGGAAAGCAATCGCGAGAGAACCTTAGGCTTATAAAAAGGGTCCGTGCATCTCGGGATCCCCACCAAAAATCCAGGAAAGGAAAGAGAGAAATAAAGGGAGAAAGAGAGGAAAATTAGGAGAGGAAAGAGAGAGAGAGAGAGAGAGAGAGAGAGAGAGAGAGAGAGAGAAAATCGGGCAAGTAGTGGTGCCACAACACGTCAGCCCCCGTCCAAGTTAAACTTAACCTCAGGACGAGCTGGAAGCCCTCTTGTAAGAACAGAAAGAGAGAAAAGAAGGAGAAGGATAGTAAGAATAAGGAGAGAGTTGTGCGAGAATGCCATGGTGTCGCACCAAGCAGTCTCGGTTTCATCCTGAATTCAACTCGAGCCAGACCGAGTTATGCTTTGAGACAACGGGATGCGAGCTGAGTCCACGCCCAGATAATGTCCTCCCAGTGAGGGAAAGAAAATAGAGAAAGAGAGGGAGAGAAGCGCGCCTGTGCTGCCACTCGAGTCAGGTCGGGGCTAGTAGTTTGCAACCTGACTCACTGTCGAGTCTTGCATTAAGTTGGGCCTGGTTTGGGCCATGCTAAGGTTCCAGCAAAGGAAGAAGAAGAAGAAAGGAAAGAAGGGCAAAAAAAAAAAAAAAAAAGAGGGAAGAATAGAGAGAGAGAGAGAGAGGGATGAAACAGTAGATGAGAGAGAGAGGAGTATGGTGAGTGGGTTGTGTAGCTGGCGAGTTGACTCGACTCACTTGAGTTTGGTCAAGCCGTTCATTGCTGGACTTCCAGCACAGAGGTAGAAAGCATGAGGAAGAGAGCAAGAGAAAGGAAAGAGAAAGAGACGATAAGAGCAATTAGAGGTTTCCAAGTTTCCGGTTGAGTCGACTCAGCAAACCAACTGAGTCGATGTAGGTGAGTCAACAGTTTCTTCCCAGACTAGACTCATTTCAATGTATTATTATCATTTTTATTAGGATTACTAATATTGGATATAATTAGCCAATGGTAGATTATTTATGCTCAAACTAGCTATTATAAACAAAATTTCAGTTATTAAATAGTAGTATCTTATTTATCCCTCTTAAATATTATCATTAATAAGAGATCATAATATTAATTATCATCATAATGATTATTATTACTATGTTAGCTAATATAAATTATAACACTAATGCTAATAATTATCTTGTAATTATTAAATTAACAATGTAATTAACTGCACACCAATTAGCATTCAAATCCAAAAATCTAAGCCTAAAATTAAACTCTAGGATGAAGCCTAAACCTAAGTGATCTAAACCCTAGGTTATAATCTTGAGATCTAACCGTTCGATCTCATAATTTGTGGTAGGATTCAACTTTAAAGGCACATGTGCTTCTAGCAACAATGTAGGTGGTTCAAAATATAAGGTGATAATTTCTTCCCCTTGAGCTTTCTATTTTCCTATTAGCTTAAGTTATAGTTTCTACTTTAATTTTAGTTGATAATTAATATCCTTATCTTATAATCACACGTGCTAGTTGTTGGGATTGAATACTAGATTATTTGCACAATATTTATCCTGCATGAACATTAATATGTTGTACTTGTATAATTTCTCATGCTTGTGGATTGCTTGTGAAACTTGAATTGGTACATCGTAGGGAAACTCCACTTATAAATGTATATCCAGACTTGGGATGTAACTTGATTGATTATGATTATAATAGACATTCATCTTAGTGGTTACTTGAATGATGGATTAAATGGAATATTGATGTGGGCCTACCATCCATGGGTCGTTGTGTCTAAGTGGTTTTTGAGGATGATCTTTTATCGCATAGTTTTAATATTTGCCCTATGTGGCTTTGTTTTGATATTTGCCTTATGTAGCTTTGTTTTAGTATCTGCCCTATGTGGGCTCGATATATTATTTTTATGAACCATGCGATGGTAAGCCCCATATACTAAATTATGATTAGCCACTAGTTAATGAGCTTCCATTAAACATCCTGAGGTGGAGGTCTCATGAGTCAAGGATGGTGAAATGGAACACTATGCCTAAATTGTCGGCTTACGCCTGGGTGATGAACCCCCTGTAGTGACCTTTGAGCTTTATTAAACTGGCTGGTTGTAAATGGAATAATAACGAATGGGCTAATCATGCATTCATAGCATACGGGCAATGACAAGTGGCTAATTCTAGATACTGTAGCATGTGTCTAATATAATTTAGTTAGGGTATCTTTCGCTAGCTCCCAGACCACCGACTATCGGTCCACTTTCGGTGATCTTAGCACTACGCATGTACGATGTACTTTCGCTGGTGAACAAGCCACATGCATGGGTTTTGCCTAAAAGCCAACCGGATGAGCATCCCCAGTTGATGTGCACTCACGCATCCATGTATTTAATAAAACTGCATCGTATATTGTTTTAAATGCCCTTTTTGTTTATAACTATGCTTACCTAATGTGGTAGTGTGTAATCTTGAGGGGAATTCACAATGAGCTGATCAGTCATTCATCGAATATATAACCGTACAGGTAGTGCAGGTGACCTAGATGATATTCGTATTCATATTGATGAGGAGCAGGGTACAATTGTCAAGGATGCATGATTGCATTTGCCAAGTGTTGCTACGTGATTTTACAGCTCAAGATCAGTTATAATTTACTTTGTTTCACATGCGATATTATTTCATTTTGTAATTGTAAGTATTGGGACATTGGTTTGTATAAGTCATTTGGGCAACCACTCGTAAGATTTGAATGTATATGAAATTTCTTTTATTCTTCCTAAATGCTTACTCTGAAAAAGAATATATATATATATATATATATGTTGAATTTAGTTATCTTTAAAAGTTAACACTCGAGTTTTTGGAAAACGAGTCATATACTCAGGTTTCGAAAACAGCGGGCATTACAAACGACCTCATCAAAACGGAATCACAACAGGCCATAAGATTCATCAGTAACAAACATATGGCCCTTATAGAAACAAAGAACCAACCCAAGACTTCTAAAGTGGAGGGACAATATCTTATAACTGAACAGGCCTTTGTTAAACAATCTGAAGAAACGGGAGATATATATCTATTAGTTGAAAAGAAATAATATGTGGAGCCTGTGAATATCCTAGAGTATTTGGAACCAGTATTGCAAGAGTTCAAGGCGGTTGTGCTCGATGAACTCCCTAATAAATTGTCTCCCATATGAGATATACAAACTCACATTGTTCCCGTCTTAGGGGCAAGTCCACCTAATTGCCCACATTATTAGAAAGAATATGAGATCTTGAAGGCAAAAGTGAAGAAACTAATATATATATATTAGTCAAGTTAAGGAAAGCATGAGTACATGTATTGTGTCAGCTCAAGAGCTTAATGCCAAGTATTAAAAAAAAAAAAAGGCTAATGAACATCGGCGCCAGAAGTTATCTCAAACTCATGTGCCAAGTCTCTTGAGTAATTCGAGGATGAGTTTTTTTCAAGCAGAGTGGTCTGATGTAGAACATGTCACAGATACGTTCTTAGCATGGTTGGGCCAAAAGAAAGCGGACCATAAATTAACCGTAACTTTTGATCCGGGTATCGTTATGGGGCGCACGACTTATCAATCTTTATTAAAACGGGCCACCCGAGGTGAACCGACCCATAACATGGGTCGCATCTATCCGTTTTGTCAGAAAACGTGCGTTTTTCAGCTCAAAAATAAATATTTAGGAAAAAAATTACTATTTTTAGTAATTCTGAATTTTTTAATATTTTTCTATTTTTAGAGTTTTAGATTTTTTTTTTCCTTTTTAGAAATAACTTTTAATTATACTAGGACTCTTCTAGAGAATGTTTATTTAGAATTTTTATTTTTAGAAATTAGGCTTTAGAAGAATTTTATAAGAATTAGGATTTTTATTAGAGTTAGAATTTTGCTATTTTTAGAAATTACGAATTTTGGTTTATTTTTTCTTTATTAATAGTGTAAGGAGACACATTAGAGGATTATTCATCAATCAATTTCAAATTATTAGAATTTATTTCTATTTTCTTACTTTCTTTCCTCATGGATTCGAGAAGTCTCTGTGAGGAGTCCAGAGAAGCTCCGTGGATTCGGAGTAGTTATCTTGAGGAATACGGTGATCGACCTCATCACATTCATCCCTGCGTCAAACACTAACTTGCACATGTCGGGTGAAACTCTGCATGAGAACATAGTGGGCAAGGGTGGAGGGACACTGACGCAGGGAGAGACGTGATAAGGTCAATCACCGTATTCTTCAAGGAATAACTATTTCGAATCCATGGAACTATTTGGATTCCTCACAGAGATTCCCCAAATTCATGAGGGATAAGAAATAAAAATAATTTTTAATAAATGCAAAATAAATCAATTGATTAATACAAATGAAATTACAATCCTTTGAATAATGAGCTCAAACTTAGAACTAAGTTTTTGACTCAAACTCCCTAAAAACATGACTTACTATAAATAGTAAACTTACTATATATTTATAAATTGTCACCATTCCTACTAGATTTCATGGCCTTCGGCTTTAAATAGTAAGTGTCCGAGTTAACCTAACCACATTGCTCTCCTAACTTTTCTAGGCCCTTTCATGTTGGGCACGATTCCTACAACTCGAAGGATTAAAAGTTATATGTTAGGTAAAACTTACTATTCATAGTAAAAATGAAAATAAAATGGACTTTTGACCATCGATCTGATGGATCTCACAAATCTGATGTGGGCAACCTGGCGTAGCTGGTTGGTTAGCTAAAGTAGCTTCTTCTATCCCAAAATCATATATGATATGCCGACAAACTTATTCAAGTTTACGAGGTACGCCTCCTTGGGATAATCATCAATTTCTCTTCCTATCAAAATTCTATTAGGAAGGCGCCCTTTTAAAAGAGCCAGCGTGTCTTTCAATCTATTGGCAATTATCTTAGTTGACTGTTTTAAGATTCCGACAATCCTGATCATTTCTGCCTCTGATCGGGCCTTTTCTAGTCCTTTGTCGTGAAAGTGTTCGCGACCCGCTCTACATCAGACACTCACAACATAGACGGCCCATTGTGGAAGAATATATTAGGGAGCCATATTTGCTACTCTCAATATTCAAACACAAAACCTTCTTCTCTTATAAGAAACATATTCAAAACAGCTAAGATTTTGAAATTGACATAGTCATCTGGTGATTATTTCGTGAAAATATCCCAGTATTTTTTTTTTAATCTTGGCAATATTGTGCAAGGCCTACCAAGAATTATATGAAGATGCAGTAGAGAGTCAATAATACTCACACATCTACACGTAAATCCGAAAATGTCTAAATGATAGTTGCACTATGGATGGAATTAATATGGCTTATAAGTACTGATTGGAATCTTTCAATCATGGGGCATTTTTTTATTTTTTATTTTTAAGTGATGAATATGGATGTGCCTATCTTTATTTTCTTTTTCTTTCTTTTTTCCTTCTACTTCTTCTTTTTCCTTTTTTAAACAACTATTTGACGGTGAGAATTGATTATCTATAGGTGCAAGGTAGGAGTTTTTATTCTTTCTTTCTTTTTTTCACAAACACCCACACACTTCTCACATGGCACTCGATCCCATGATTTCAATGTTAAAATAGAGTTTGTCTACCACTGAGCAATTTAGCCAGACCAGTGCATGGTAGGACCTTCACAATGCATTGAAAGTCATCAAAGGTTCATAAAAGAAAAGAAAAAATTACCCACATATCTCTGCAGTGATTTTTCATAATTAAAAATATATTTTGTAATTAAAATTATCCTGCATGGCTTTTGTCATGCAAGCAGCATGTAGATCAAGTCTCGTTAGTACAAACTATATATATAAACAAAAAAATCATTACCCATGATGTCATTGATGCCTGTTGATGTAAAACGTACATGTCTGTGTTCAACCATACTTTCCTATGATTCTATTATAATTCTCTATATTTGCTTCATAAAAGAGAAACTCTTTTATGTGTGGCCTTAAAGTCATAATAAAAAAACCTAGCTATGAAGTCATTTTCAATAGATTTTTTTTGGGGCCTCATGCTTTAAATGCTAGAAGTTCTTTTGGGGGTATGAGGATTCCCCCAATTATTCCCAGTCCTGTTAGATAGAATTCCTTATATTCAACAATAGCAGGGAATATCTGGAATTCCAATCAAGTGTCCCCACACCCCAAACGAACGATTATTATTTTTGGGACATTAGTTATTCCACCTGCATGGAAAAACCGTGACCAAGTGGGCTCCACGGCTGAGAAATGGTACGGACATTTTAGTCCTTTTCCAACACAATTTCCTAATTGTATATGTGTGATAAACAACGAGAATGTTTTTTTTTTTTTTCCAGAAAACCTAAATTTACGATGGCTTTTAAGCCTACACACGTGTAGAACCTTGTGCAATTAGACTTTCCAATGTAATGCACGTGCTTGAGATCCAAGCCTTCTATCAGTTCGACTACATTGTTTAGATCTTCTGCTCTAAAAGCAGGGATCTTACACCCCTCAGGTGAGCCATGGTGTGCAAAACAAATGAATGGCCAGAAAATATTGTTTTAGCGGATAGCTTGCTTGCTCGGTACGCTATTGGCAACCATCAAAATTAAAAAGCATGAATATCGTGTATCCAAATGGTTCACCCACATGATGGAAAAGTCAGATCTCACACATGTGTGCCATGTTGGCACGTGCCCTTGCGTGTGAATGGTCAAGGCTACACAGGCGGGTGTTTATCAAACATCCTATATGTAATGCATTTTTAAATGAAAGAAAAGTTCCCGTGAGCTAACATTTTAAATATAGATGATATCACTAATATATTATACAATATATCTTATATCCCCACATGTGCAATATGAAATTCATAGGTAATGCCGATATATCCCACATGTTTGATTCGGTGAGCATTTTTAATTTTTAACCTTTTTTTTATTGAGATTATATTAAATCAATGTGAAATGGTTATAAATTCATTGGTTCTTCATTTTTTGCATGAAAAATTATGAAATTAGAGTTTTCATTTCAATATCTATTGGTTCTTCTGTTCTCCATATATATTTTTTAAATTTTCTTTTAACCAATCGACAATTGAGATTAATTTCAAAGTATTTAGAAGTATTTGATGAAATGATCATCATATATACTCTAATTTTGAATTTTGAGTGGAGGTAGTTCGATTTGAGAAAATTTTAAATTTTCACCAATTTCTCTCAAATTACTTGCAATGTTGCACTTTAAACATGAAATCAAGCATATATATAAGGGTTGATCTATTGATTCGTTCACTCCTTGACAATTTTTTTAAAAAAATATTTTTAATTTAAAATTAATAAAATTTTATTAAAATATTACTTGTTGAAATTTCCTTTTAGCAAACTATCAATTGAGATTAATTTCGAAGTATTTAGGAGTGTTTGATGAAATGATCACCATATATACTCTAGATATTATGCATTCAATTTGCAAAAAATTACATTAATTTAGTTAGACAACTCATACCTTAATACCTTATATAAAGGAAACATATTATGTACACTTATTTTTTAAAATATTATGATTTAAAAGTGTTAATTAAGGTTCTTTTTAATAATATCTGAAGTTTAATTGAAAATTTCAACTAATTTTTCAATATTTTCATATAATTTTCAAAAAGTACGATAAATTTCCCGGTAAAAATGATATATTCCGTACAATTACCCATACATATCTATATCCGAAGAATGAGATAAGTAATAAAATGCCAATATCTCATACACGGCAATGAGGTTTATAAATTATAGCATTGATAGTTGCATTGGTACACTTAGATGATCCCGTCATATATAATCCCTGTTCATTAGGTTCAACACTCATTTAGTAAAAGGATCACAATCTGAAAATCTTAACCATATGATTAGCAGCATTTTATTTTGACGGTCATTATCATTTACATGAAAATAGTCCAATAACCATTGATCAATATATTTGTTAGGACCTTTTATGGATTGCATACGATTGTTAAGGATCATTTTTAATAGGATATCTCAACCATCTAATCCATGTCTTAGAAAAAGAACGGCTATGAAAAATAAGGCCAAATTTAGGATGGATTGGATCATCCAATCCGTGTAACTTTTGCATGGTAGCCAATGAAATGTGTTCTAGACTCAATGGACGGTTCATATCAATCTATTGAACGGTCCAAATCACCCATCTCAATTAGGAGCACTAAACAGTATAACTTATAACACCGATGTATCTCTCCTTGAATTATTAGCAACTTTCCATATCGTGTCTTCTCGGGAAACGCCCATAGCAGAGTTTTGATACGGGCCCGCAAGAGTGGAGACTAAAAGGAAGTGGGCCCCATTGATATGATACCATCACCTACTAAAATGCCAAAAGTAATGGTGCAACGTTGCATAACCGCTGGATCTCCGTAATTATGCTCGTGCAGAGGACGTTTCACACTGGATAATTCCCATGCGACGATCCTGGCCGTATATTCATCGAATCCCTGCCGAAAGCCTACGGTCTTCTGTTTCTACTGTTTTGCAAAGAAGGAAAAAAAATACTGCAAGGTATCACCTGTATATACGAGAAATGTGTACCAAAAATCTCCCACCGTTCATTCATCGATGGTGGGAGGGAGTCCCTATGCATGTGTCCCACCAACTTTTTTCAAAGTAGAAACCAACTAATTCTTCAAAAGTGCACCCAATTCCTACCAACCACCAATTTGATGGCTGGAGATTTGTGTTCATGTCACACAATCTTCCTTTTCTCCAAATGAATCACATGACTCCAGCTCAGAAAAAAGGATGATGGGAAAACCTGGGTTGCAGTGGGCCATTGTCCATATCTTTTGTGCTTCACTCAAATATGACAACTGGCATAACTCTACATGATCCAGATGGGCCACATTCTGTGGGACCTGCAGCTGATGGGCCAGAGTAGAAATCTGAACGGTGACCGACACATGGATGGTAGAAAATACATTTGACAAGTGTCAGCATTGAGTGTGATATGGCCCAATAACAGGACGGTTGGGATCATCCAGTCAATTCTATCTGTTGAACCCACTCTAGTGGGTCTCAGACAAGAAACAGTTCAGATCCTGGGTTTTTGTGCCACGTGTTCATTTTTAGTGGAGTACACCGAGTAAAGGAGATTCGCGCAGTCAGGATTGATTTCTCCTTTTTTAGTAGATTATGAAAGAGAAATTTACAACTGTTTCCCTACCTTTTATACATTGGATATTCTTGAAGCAATACAAGCTTAACATACGCACTTACACCTCTTTGTACGGATAACAAATTTCGGGGCGAAAATACCCCTCCTTTTCAAGGAAACGGATTGGGTACCGGATTGGGTACTCCTGCCACCCGCCAATGGCGGATCGTAGGTGGTCTGTGGGCCCCACCGTGATGTATTCTTTTCATCCATGCCATCCATATATTTTTCAATATCATTTTATGGCATGAGACCAAAAATGAGGTATATCCAAATCTCAAGTGTACCACATTATAGGAAACAGTGTTGAATGAGCGTCAACCATTAGAAACTCAAGTAGAGCCTACTGTGATGTTTGTGAGAAATCCTCCCCATCTAAGTTCATTCATAGGGTCACAGAGACCTGGGTGAAGAGGAAAAACAAATTTCATAATGATCCAAAACTTCTGTAACCCCTAAAAGGGTTTCAATGGTAGATGTTCAATTCTCCAATGCCTTTTATAGTGTAGTCCACTTGATAGTTAGATCTATCTTATTTTTCATCTCAAGCCAAATAAATGGACGGTTTGGATATAACACAGACCTCACGATGGGACCCACAAAAGCAACATAAAAAAGAAAAAAAAAAAAATCTACATGTACAGTCTGTGCGAGCAGTGCCGTAGCAGTCTAGCAGGATTTTTTATTTTTTTTTTACAGGGAGAACTTTTTCTCCCTTACATTTTTCTCTAATACATAATTATGTAAATATGTATATATAAGTATATAAAAATATTTTCCTATCTTTTAATTTATTTTTTTGTCTATGTATTTAACGAGCATATCTCCTAAACTAGAATGATTTTTTTTTTTACACACCCCCACACACTCACACTAGTGGAATTTCACCACCTATGGATACTTGAACGCTTGACCGGGTGTTAAAACTCCTAATAGTCTACCACTCGAGCGGGGCAAATATGAAAGTGAGCGGGGCAAACTAGGAAATTAGCGGGGTAAACCGAAATATGAGCGGGGCAAACTAGAAAAATAGCGGGGCAAACTAGAAAAACAGCGCGGCAAACTGAAATATGAGCGGGGTAAACAAGAAAAACAACGCGGCAAACTAGAAAAACAGCGGGAAACTAAAAACAAACTAAAAAAACAGTGGGGAAAACTGAAATATGAGCAGGGTAAACAAGAAAAACAGTGGGGTAAACTGAAATATGAGCGGGGCAAACTAGAAAAACAGCGGAGCAAACTGAAATATGAGCGGGGTAAACTAAAAAAACAGCTGGACAAACTGAAATATAAGCGGGGCAAACTAGAAAAACAGTGGGGCAAACTGAAATACGGGCGGGACAAACAAGAAAAACAGTGGGGCAAACTGAAATATAAGCGGGGCAAACTAAAAAAACAGCGGGGCAAACTGAAATATAAGTGGGTCAAACTAGAAAAACAGTGGGGCAAACTGAAATATGAGTGGGACAAACTAATAAAACAGCACAGTAAACTGAAATATGAGCGAGGCAAACTAGAAAAACAGCGGGGTAAACTAAAATATGAGCGCAGCAAACTAGAAAAACAGCAAGACATAAGGGTCATGCTAAAGGAGGGACTCGCCTTGAAGAATCATTTAGTGAAAAAATCAGGCCATTGTGCATGAAAAAAAAATAGAGAGTTTAAATCAGAGATGTTGATGGCGTGCTTCCATGTACTCATTTGGCCCACCTGATAAATGAGTAGGTCTGATTTTTGTGCCAGCTAACCTACATGGTAGGTCACATTTCTTCATGGTTCAAATATCTTATACTTGACATATTGGCACATGTGATTAATTGTATCTTAAGTTAAGCAACAATGGATTGTATGTGATCATTACTTTTCCTACAAATAAGAACCACCCATTTGGTGGCTCCCCATCAAATGGAGGGACCATCTAAGTAGTGCAATCTTAAGCAATTCCCATCCAAAATGAGGCCCACAATTCAGATGGTTAGGATTTATGTGCATATACACTACATATAGGGTGGACTTGTATTCTGAGTATGATCTACTATACTCCTCTTTTTTAATTCTGACTTTAATTGAGGGATTTTTTTTTTCTTCCTTCCTTTTTGCAAGCAGAGCTAATGCTCTTTGCGCTTCTATCATTGCTGTTAGGTCATTGGACGATTTGGGTAGCCAAGATATGCATTAAATCTTCATCATTTAGCAGTCACTTATATCCGTGTGCAAAGGAAAGCTACAAAGGTGGGGTGATGAATCTGAAACATTTGCTGGTTGATGATTTCTATCGCCTCATTCACTTCGCGGTCAATTTTAATCAGTTCGCGATCAATTTCAATCAAATTTAGATGGCTTGGATTGTTGTGCAGTTATGTCATGTATGGTGGAAGAATTCCCTTCATTTTTTAGTCAGTGTTGCACTAAAAAAGAAGAGAAAATGGGCTTTATTGTTACACACTGTCAGCATGGCGATTCATATGCAGGTGTAACAATTATATATGACACAGGCAAATAGCAAAATTGTGTTTGCAAAAATGACGATTCATATGCTTGACCCGCTCATTTTCATGTTTGCCCCACTCATTTTCATGTTTGCCCCGCTCATTTTCTAGTTTGCCCCACTCATATTTCAGTTTGTCCCACTGATTTTCTAGTTTGTCCTACTCATTTTCATGCTTGCCCCGCTCATTTTCATGATTGCCCCATTCATTTTTCATGCTTGCCCCACTCATTTTCATATTTCTCCCGCTGATTTTCTAGTTTGCCCCGCTGATTTTCATGTTTCCTCGGCTAATTTTCTAGTTTCCCCCGCTCATTTTCATGTTTCCCCTGCTAATTTTCTAGTTTCCCCCGCTCATTTTCATATTTCCCCCGCTCATTTTCTAGTTTTTCCCGCTGATTTTCTAGTTTCCTCGCTCATTTTCATGTTTCCCCCACTGTTTTTCTAGTTTCCCCCACTCATTTTCATGTTTTCACCGCTGATTTTCTAGTTTGCCCCGCTCATATTTCAGTTTGCCCCGCTGTTTTTCTAGTTTGCCCCACTCATACTTCAGTTTGCCCCGCCGCTTTTCTAGTTTGCTCCGCTCATATTTCAGTTTGCCCCGCTGATTTTCATGCTTGCCCCGCTGATTTTCATGTTTGCCCCGCTCATTTTTATGCTTGCCCCGCTAATTTTCATGGGTGATTTCATCATGTATAAACCACATAGTTTCCTTGTTTGGATGAAACTTTTGTTTTGGAGTTTTTTGGGTCTGAATCTTTCTTTCTGCTCCCAATTGAAATAGGGTTTGAGAACACAAAAAATGACGTGTTCATAGCTTTTACTCGTAATCTTCATATGGTTAACTCTACTTGATAATCTCATAATCACTTTCATGACAAACTACATAAATAATTGTGTTCTTTAATTTTCTTCATTGCTTTCACATTTTCAATCAACTGTATGACTGTGAGTTTTTAATGGTTTCCTACCTATTCAAATAAACATGAAAATCAAAGCCAATAGTAAAACTTGGAAAGGAATGATATGATCGTTGACAAGATAATATGAATAGTACTCTCAGGTCTTGAGTTTATTCAACTATGACGCATGGTTTGGTGATCTAGGCCAGTCATCTAATGGGTCGCACCATGAGCCAAATTTTTCCCAAATGTTTCCCTTCAAGTAAATCATTCTAGTTTAGGATTCTTACTCTTGCTCGGCTGGTAGACTCTTAGGAGTTTCAACACCCAGTCAAGCGTTCGAGTATCCATACGTGGTGAAATTTCACTAGTGTGAGTGCATGGGGGTGTGTGTGCGTGTGTAAAAATAAAAAATAAAAAAAATAAAAAATAAAAAACATTCTACTTTAAGAGATATGGTTGTTAAATAAATAGACAAAGAAATGAATTAAAAGATAGAAAAATATTTTTATATACTTATATATACATATTTACATAATTATGTATTAGAAAAAAAATGTAAAAGAGAAAAAGTGCTCTCTGTAAATAAATAAATAAATAAATCTTTCAGCTCGTGCTTTTTTTTTTTTTTGCTGTGTTGCTTTCATGGGTCCCATCATGAGGTCTGTGTTATATCCAAACCGTCCATCTATTTGGTGAGCTCATATTAAGGCTTGAGACAAAAAAATAAGATAGATCTAACTATCAAGTGGACCACACTGTAAAAGGTAGTGGGGAATTGAACGTCTACCATTGAAACCCTTTCAAGGGTTACAGAAGTTTTGGATCATTATGAAATTTGTTTTTCCTCTTCATCCAGGTCTTTGTGACCCTATGAATGAACTTAGACGGGGAGGATTTCTCATAAACATCACGGTGGGCCTCACCTGAGTTCCCATCGCCAGATCGTCCGTAAGCGCTCGTCTCTGCAAGCCAGCATGAGGAAGGCAAGGGTATTTTCGTCCTCAAATTTGGTGTTCGTACGAGGAGGTCTAAGTGCGTATATTAAGTTTGTATTGTTTCGTAAAAACCACTGGATAAAAGGTGGGGTCCACAGTCGTAAATTTCTATGAAAGAAAGGTTTGCTCGAGGACATCCTGATGAACTGAAAAAAGATACGACAGGACTTTAGCCATTAGATTTCGGTTCCTTTTCAATGACTCGGACCGTTTATTCTATAGGGTTCACCTTGAATGGAAATTCTCGAAAAAGATTCTCGTCATGAATATTTCAACCCTTTGATTATACAAAGACTACGGTTGCCGTTCATTTTCAAAACTAAATTAAACAGACAGCTTTTATTGGTTGAATTTTCACTCAAAGATAAGACTCGTAGTATAAATGGTTTGGATCAGTCGAAGATGACCCAGATGGAAAAAATAAAGTCCGGATGTATCGTATTAAAATACGTGGGGATGTAATGAGCAAACCTGGATTTAGAATAAAATTGCGAGTGCAAGCTGCAATCCAGCCACAGTGGAGAATAATTTGATACTCCGTCAGAGTGTGATCATCAATACACTAGCAATTAGAAAATGCACACGTGGCGTACATTAATTCAAAATCAAACCTTCCAAATTAAGGAGATTTTCTGTTTAATTGATATCAAAATGTGGGTCCAATATTTCGACCCTTCAATTTAAGATACATGTATGCCACACGAGCGATTTCCTGAACGACTGCATATCAACCATCCTACACTTTCAGAGTATATCTCAAATAAGGTGGAATTATTTGATACACTCAAGAGTGTGACACTCGATGCAACGGCAATCGAAAATTGTACACACGGCGTAACTTTGTTGAAATCAACTGCCCAAATTGTGGAACTGAGGGTCCCTATGTCAAATTCCCAAATTCAAATTGGTTGAATAATCCTAACATCGATCTGATTCTTGTAAATTTAACTATTTGATATTTCTTTTTTAAATGTCCAATAAACATCTACCAATTTGAAGTTTTTTTTTTTCCTTCACATGGTGGACAGCTTAACTCAAATTACTCTATGCAACATGATCAATTTGTATGCAACCTTTAAGTGACTATATCATTCATCATCAACTATGGATAAAATTACTTAATTATTATAGAATTTACATTCTGGTATCTTTTAAAAAATGTTTTTAATAAGTTACCTCATTGATTTAAGTAACTATCACCACATTGCCTCCTTACATTTCTTAGCTGCAGCTAGGCTTTGCCATACAGGAAAGGATGCAATCTACCCCAACCATAGGTGCATCACGTTGTGTTAGGTCTAGATCCTAAAACTTGGCTCCATCATAATTCAGGTCGAGCGAAGGATTGGAATCAATGCATAGGAAAGGGTCCCGACCCCCCCCCCCCCCCCCCCCCGAAAACTATTTCTCTGTATTGTCTAACCCAATTATGTATGGGCTATATTTTTAAGCCTCAGGCTTAAATTTTGGTGTGGCATCTAATGGTTGGAGTAGATTTCATAAAATCATCACAGTAGTGTTGTAAAAACCAAGTACTTAGCTTAATTTTTGGGATTAGACTGGTAACGACTTTGATTTTTTTGAACCACTTGAGACCCTAACTAAGAAAGTTAATAATTTAATTTTTTTCTTTATTAATAAAACCAAGTACTTAGCCTATTTAGTAGGAGTAATCTTAGTAGGGGGATAGGTCAAGGAATCAACTATCAACATTGTAGGAATTAAAATAGTGGCCGTAGGAGGGAGAAAAATCCTGTGAACAAAAATATTTTTCTAATAAGTTTTCATCAATTTCTCTTTTAAGTTGTTGTTTTTCTTGTTTAGAAATCCTAGATCTAATTAATGGACACGGTGGGTCAACACTATGCTCATCATTTTGATCCATGGGAGGTTTTGGATATAGAAAATTAATTTTTAGAGCAAGAATTTATATTATGAGAGATCAACTCTGGAAAAATCCAGCTATATCAATCTAATGAATTTTGAATCTACAGATCGTAAAGCCAAATTGTGTTAAAGCCTCAAATCCTATATTGAATTGACAAATAAATTTACCACAACAATTTGTGAAGTTGTATAGTTAATAAATGTTTTTATCAAAACCAGTTTTAACTATCAGTTGTTGATGCCAAATATTCGATTTGAGCAATCCTTTGGTTTTTCTGAATTCAACTATAAGAATAACCATTAGATAGGTTGGACCAAAATCTGTAATCAATGGATTCTATCAAAGCTAAGGAAGAAGAAGAAAAATCTTAAATTTTTTTAGAAAACTGGATTGTGTAATAGAACCTATTATTTAACTTCGATCAATCGATCAAAGTCAGTATTCGTTCGATTAAAGGAGTCGATTTTTGTCCGGTGACCAAAGTTAAAAAATCATGTTCAGTTTTGATCGATCGATGTCCAGATTCGATCAATTGAGTGTTTCCTCGAGTGGTCTCGATCGATTGGAGTATTGATTGAGAATGACCAAATTTGTCCAGTAAACAAACTGATTTAATCCAACCAAGCTCGATTGATTGGCGAGCAGAGTTCGATCGATCGAGGATGGCAAAAAATGTTCAAAGACTTCAAACATTAATTCTTTAATTCATTAACCCTATTGTCGATCGATCGAAAGTCGTTGAGCTTTAGTTGATCAATTGACTACATTGATCGGCAACCTTTGTGGATTTCTAAAATTAATTTAAATGATTAGTAATGGGTCATCTTGCTTTGTTCAAAGGTGAACCTCACTTGTTGGCGATATATAATTAAAATTATTGTATGTTAAATGATTTAATAGAAATTTGAAGTGTAGATTCCAAAACACTTAATTACTCGAAGGATTCAACCCTACCATAAATAGGTAAGTGAATCCCAATGTGTCTTATATTTGTATGATTAAGATAGATAAATTGATGGTTGTAATTGTTTAGATTAATATGATTACCATGTTATATTGCAAGTATGATAATTGCCATATAATTTATTATTTGAATATATAAACATGCAATTCATCGATACTCTGGAATTTTATATTTGTTACGTAGTTTTTCTAGAAAATTCTCAAATGATAATAAAGAGGAGTTATTCTTGAACATAGTATGACTCTTAATAGCCGGGTATCAAGAAAGTATATATTAAGCTTGCATTAAATCAAATTAAACAAATGAAATTATAAAACCCACCCCTACAAAGTTACAATCCGAAAATGAATTAGTTGAGCAAACCAGACCTATGAATTGTTGATATATTCTTTCATTGAGATGGAGTTGTTAGAATTTTTTTTAACCCTTCAATAAATGTCCTCCAATCTCATAGTGATATGGTTAAATAAGTGTAATTTTTGGTGCATGATATATCTAAATTAAGACCTATAACTTGAACATGACATAAATATAATCACCAAGTCCTGCGTATCATCCATCACATTCAGCCAGAGTCTACATTCCAAGTAAGATTTTTCTCATAAGAAAATAGCAAGGTTATTAACCGAGCGCTCGAGGGCAGTAAGGTGTGAGGTACAATATTACTTGCCCATACATGAAGCAAGCCACTTGGCTGCATGACTGGATGACCCAAACCGTCCATAATGAGGGTCCTACAATGGATTGATATGTCCAACATAAAATCCGTGGGGCAATCATAGCCCTCTGTTGACCTGGATCCAACCAGATGGGTGTCCAAATAATCATCGGACTATCCCAGCTACATTGGTCCATCATGGGTAGCCACAACTCTTGTTCAATCTTAACCCAGTTGGGTAAGCCCTTACGCTCCTTACAAAAGTATGTGAGCCCCACACCACCGCTGATTGTGATTAGATGGCAGTTGATAGTGTATCATTATTTGAAATTCGGATCCTCTGATTGCCACGATTGAAAAACTCATGTTTTGATGCATTGTGATTGGTCCAGGCCATCACTGTTTTAATGCATTGTGATGCATCCATTCTATCACTGACATTATCAGCACTGCTATGTTAAATGCAATGTGAGATAATGTGGCCTAATTAAATTGCAATAAACAAAAATTTCGTACTGTGATAAGCGAGATCCCAATTCATTTAGAATCTTGAAGTTTGGATGTACAACTATTACTTGTATAATTGGAGAGCACGGTATTAGCCCTGGATTGTACCATACTGTGGAAGCAGGATATGAACTGCTGACTAGGTACTACTCTGGCCCCTCCCTAGCTTCGATGGGCCACTGTGGTATGTATGGGTTTTATCCACACCTTCCATCCATTTGCCATATTATTTTATGATACAAGCCCAAAAATAAGATAGTTCCAAGGCTCAAGTGGGCCACACATACAATGGGGATTACCTGCCATTGAAAGCTTTTTTGGGCCATGAAAGTTTTGGATCAAGTTGTTATTTGTGTTTTTCCTTCATCTAGGTCTATGTGACCTAATTATGAACAGTTTGGATGGAAAATTAACCATCAAGGTGGGCCTTAAGAAGGTTTTAATGATGAGGTAATTGTCACCTATGTTTTGTCTCGAGCCTACGTCATTTTTGAGTTTGTACACATTAATGATATGACAAAATGGATAGATAGCATGTATCATTGTAGTCCCTCAAAGCCTCTGTCAACCAGGATTGGCAGGGTAGTGCCCAATTTAAGTCCCTCCTAATTATCAAAGATATACTGTTTATTGTGCTAGTGTTGTCATGGCCTAGTAAGTAATTTCATAATTTCATGTCTCATGTAAACCTTAAGTCTAATAATTTCATGTTTCATGTAAACCCTGAGTCTAATATATATTCTACCATGAAGGAGAGCCATGATTTTATTGATAAATACTTTTTCATTTTATATCTTGAGCAGAGTAGAAAACTGAGTAAATCTTTATATTATGGTTTACATCTTTTCTGTTTTCTTTTAATTTGGATATTGTTGGGTGTGGTTGAGAAGGGATTGTTGCGCAGCACGCCAACAACGCAGTGAGCCGAGATCCAATCTCGAGTCTCACCCACAAACGATAAACAAGAAGAAATATAAACTAGAAATAGATCAAAGCAATCAAAACAAACCACAAGACAAGATATACGTGGAAAAATCCTAAACTAGCGTAAAAAATCACGGATGCAAACTTCCACTATTAAGAATAACGAAGATTACAAGACAATATACTAACCTCTCCCTTGGAAATACAGAGAAAACCCTTTGCCCACACCTTAGAATAACTCCCCAATATTCACCTTAACCCTAGAAAAGCCCTAGGGACTCCTATTTATAGTTTAGGCAACTTTCCTTTCGCACCCTTGCGAAAGGCGACACCAAAATCCGCAGTCCGTATCAAATTCAGAAACCAATCTGTGTAACGTCGACTGGTCGAACAAACTGCACGACCCGTCGAGAGGACCCCTCGACCGGTCGAGAATGATCCACGATTGGTCGAGCACCTTGGAACCCAAAAACCTATGCTCGCTGGACTTTGAGTCGAGCTAGTCCACGACTGGTCACGACTTGTCGAGTGAGCTCCACAACCGATCGAGCAAGGGCCATGACTGGTCGTGCGCGGCCCCAGATGTGGCTCCACTTCTCAACAGGGATCTCTTTTCCCAACACTTCACTAACATGCACTTACCGTATGGTCTACTTGATGTTTGTACCTGCTTCATTTTTTTACCATGCCCTAAAATAATTTGATAAAATGGATAATAGTGAGGATATACAAGGCATACATCTAGGTAGGCCCCACGGTTAAGATTACCAACCTAGTAATTAACCTTGTAAAAGTAAAAGCAACGACTGTCAATGGGATATCAGCCAAAATTCCCATAGAAAAACCACCAAGTAATGGACTTTGGAGTTGAATTTGAACCATTGAGTTTTGCAACTATCCATTTGATGGCCATTGAATATACAGTTAGGATCATTCTATTATTGTTGATTGTGGTCTTAGGCTCCATCTATAGTGGTATTGATGTAGAGAGGGTTGCGGACAGTTACATGGCCAAGATGGATCAGAAAAGGCCCGGTCGACGACAGAAGTGATCCAGACCATCAGACCTTAAACTGGGCGTATCTCGCAATCCGGAATGAGTTATCAGACGTAAAATATATGATTTTGGGGTAGAACGAGCTACTTTAGCTAACCAACCCTACTACGCCGAGTTGCGCAAACCAGATTTGTGAAATACCCCTGGATCGATGGTCGTTTTCCTATTTTAATTTTATTTTTATTATAAATAGTAAGTTTTAGTTTGATTATAACTCTTCATCCGTTGAGCTTTAGGAGTTGTGCCCAATGTGAAGAGAGCTTAGAATAATTAGGAGAATAGTTTGGTGAAGCCAAATAGGACACATACTATTTTTGGCTGAAAACCTTGCGCACTAGTAGACATCACGACCGTCTATAAATAGTAAGTTTACTATTTATAGTAAGTCGTGAATTCTAGGAGTTTTAGTTGTAGTTTGATTCTGATTTCTTTCTAATTACTTGGTACCCCTATTTAAAGGGCTGTGAACTAGTTTTTATTCATTAATCAATCAATTTCGAATTTATTAGAATTTATTTCTATTTTCTTGCTTTCTTTCCTTGTGGATTCGAGAAGTCTTTGTGAGGAGTCCAGAGAAGTTTCGTGGGTTCGGAATAGTTATCCTCTTGAGGAAGACAGTGCTCGACCTCACGTCCTTCCCTGTATCAGTTTGGTATCAGAGTGAGGTTTTTCCTCGGATCGATGGTTTCTAATGACAGGTCGGGCAACATTCCCATGGAGGTGCTCGAGGGAATTTACCTTTAACGGCGGCAGCTTTCGAAATAGTGCAGTGAGAGAATCGGCAAGCCATAAAAGGGTTGTAGGCTTCCATCGACCGCATATCGGACTTCTTGGCTGAAACCCTAGGGCAACTCCGTGTTCATTGTGGTAATCTTCTACCGCCAATTGTTGAAACTCGTAATCGTCCTGATCGCAGGATAGTACCGGCAGTGCATTTAAGGGTCATTCCTGAGGAAAGGGGATCCAGCGAGGAGAAGATTGACGACATAATCTTCCAACAACCCAGACAAGGCGGCGACTGAGTAGATCGAACAGATCGAGAATTGAAGATGCGGGTTGATATTCATAGCTTCAATGGCCAACTACACATTGAGAATTTTCATGATTGACTTTCTAAAGTTGATTGATTCTTCGACTATATAGACATCCCTGAAGCAAGAAAGGTTAAACTTGTGGTCTACAAGTTGAAAGGCAGAGCTTCAGCTTGGTGAGAACAACTGCAACTCGCAAGAACCAGGCAGATGAAAGCATCAATCCGCACATGGCAGCGGATGAAGCAACTACTACGTGCTCGATTCCTCCCTAGCGATTACGATCAGGTATTATTCCAACAATACCAAAATTGTCGACGGGATAGTCGGTCGGTGAGAGAATACACAGAAGAATTTTACCACCTGGCGACGCGTAATGATTTGGTCAAGACTGAATTGCAGCAAGTCGCCCAATTCAACGGTGAATTGCTTATGGCGATATAGGATCGGGTCGAGATGCAGTCCATCTAAACAACGAATGATGCGATCAAGTTGGCTACTCGGGCGAAAGTGCAACTTGAACGTCCCAACACATGGACCTATCCTACTGTAAGGATCGCTGCGGCAGGCCCACCCCTGGGAGCTCCACAGCCCAAGGGGAAGGAGCCCATAGGAGCACGTACTCAACCTCTTACGTCTGAGAGCCGAGATCAGGGAAGCGGGTAAGCTAGACCCCAAAGGGCCGTATCGACTGCTATTAGTCCAAGTAGAATCTCAAACCCTTATGCTAGACCAAGGCCCGACAATTGCCATCGTTGTGGCCAACCTAGCCACCTATCAAATACTTGTCCCCAACGAAAAGTGACGAACCTTGCCATCAATGAAGGTAATACTGATAACGCATATGAAGATCCGGATGTTAAAGAACAGGAGTACACCACCGAAGACGAGGCAGATGAGTCAGGTTGGGTTCAGCAAGATCGTGGCGAGTCGCTTGTCGTGAGGCGAATATTATATGCGCTAAGAAAAGAAGTGCATCCACAATGGCATAACATCTTCTGAACTAGGTGTACGGTGAATCAAAAGGTTTATGACGTGATCATTGACCGTGGGAGCAGCGAGAACATTGTCTCCAAGGTCATGGTGAAAAAATTACAATTGAAAACAGAGTGTCATCCCTCCCCATATACAATCGGCTGGATCGAGAAGGTCAGCGAAATAAAGGTAACTGAATGGTACATCATCTCCTTTTCAATTGGTAAACATTACAAGGATGAAATAGCATGCGATGTGATTGATATAGAGTATGTCATATACTACTCGGTCGACCCTGACAATCTAACCGTGATACCACTCATAAAGGGTGAGATAATATATATATCTTCATCAAGGATGGTTGGAAGACCATATTGGCCATATGGATCCAGAGAGACCACTTGAAACTTCTAAAGTGGAGGGCCGTTTTCTCTTAACCATAAGGGACTTCGTGGAAGAATCCAAAGAAATAGAACAGGTTTACGCATTAATTGTAAAAGGGGAAGAACTTGAGCCTACCGTCATCCCTGAAAGACTAAAGCTCTTGTTACATGAATTCAAAGAAATTTGGCCCGATGACCTTCCTGATGGGTTACCCTCCATGCGGGATACCCAACACCATATAAACTGTCCCTGGGTCCGGTTTACCCAATCGCCCTCACTATCAGATGAGTCTGAATAAGTGCGAGATTCTGCAGGGGCAAGTGGATGAATTGATCTGTAAGGGTCTTATTCGAGAAAGCATGAACTCACGTGCCGTACCAGCTCTATTAATTCCAAAAAAAGATGAAAGTTGGCGCATGTGTCTTGACAACCAGGCTATCAATAAAATCATCATAAAATATAGGTTTCCTATGTTATTTGCGCGGTTCAAATTGTCGGTGCATGAATGTTACTTATACCGTGAGTACTTACGTCCGGTTCCTCCATATTACTTGTTGAATGGTTGCCACTAGCAAGCCCCGATGTGCAAACGCCAGGCACAAACACGCAGCCCGTGGCAGCATGCCACATGAGTTATGATCCGGGCCCTTCATTAGGCGTACTATGGGAAATGCGCTCTAACCAAAATTTCCGGTACACGTACCACACGCATACATAAATGGAACGGATGGTCGCAAAGTGTTTACTTGCATTCCACATTAAACCCACACTTGCACGTGGACCACTTATGAGTGAATTGACCAGTCACAGTGGGGACCTCCTGATAAGCAGACCAGATTTTATACACGTATAACAACTTAGCACGTGCGGGGCGTGTATAGATTTGTGCTTTCAAGTAGAGCATTTCTCTTGCTACAAAACTGCATACACCAGATGGTTCCAATTCCTTTGTCGGCCGACGACTCGTCACCCTCCGTAGCAGTGCGGTAACGTGGAGAGATTTGATTGGTGGGCGTATGCAGCTGGAGATGGGTCGAGTATGTAATCGGTCAAAAAAAAAAAAAAAAACCTTAAAAAAGGGCGATGCAATGTCTGAAAGTGCAGGTCCCATCAATCATTCTTTGCAAGTATCAATGGGCCGGGCTCGGGCTTTATAAAATTAAAATTTTAAATAAAGCGGGCCCAACGGCCTGGCCTCAATCAGTTCAAAATTCAGGTAGATTCTTACCTCATGCCCGGCCTGTTAACAACACTACATATCTTTCAACGTCGTCATACCACCACTGAGGGGATGAGCTACTCACCCCAGTTCTGTTCCTGTAGCACCAATAATTGCAGTCAGCACTACATTTGACTGTTCTTAACCTCACATTCTTCAACCTTAGGTCCTCATTCCATAATTTTCAAAGAATGCAAAGAATATTGGTTCGAGAATTTGAGGATGACATGCCACGTGGCATCCTTATTGTCCATTTAGGGGCCACTCTTACCAACCATTGTGCCCAAAAAGTCTGGGTGGTAAATACTTTGTCCCGGCAGCGGCCTCAGATTAGGTAGGACCCTAGTATGGATGTGGTACTGATTGGTGTTCTACTGGCCCACTATGATGTATTTATTTTATTCATTCAATCCATCCATTTTCCATATCATTTTAGAGTAAGAGCTCAAATTAATATGAAACAATTCCAAGTTTTAGGTGGATTACACGATAGGAAAAAAGAAATAGTGATGATTAAACTCTCACCATTAAAAACTTTTTTGAGCCCATTATAATGTTTATTTGCTATATCTAACTTTTTTTATTAGATCAAACAAATTTAGATGAATTGAAAAAGTAAACAACAGCTTGATCCAAAACTTTTGTGACCTGAAGAAGTTTTTAATGGTGGACATTTAATCACCGCTACTTTCTCAGCACAGCCCATTCAAGACAGTCTACTTCGGTTTTGGGCTCGTGCCTTAAAATTATATGGAAAAACGTGCATAAACGATGTCCATGAAACACATAAATCACGGTCAGGCACAAAGACCTTTCCAGTACTAACGTCCGTACTGGAGGGGTCACTACCGAATCCGAGTCCCCGGGCTGCATGTCCATATATTATGCTCGAAATAAAAGGTTACCAAAAAAATGTACCAATGGCTCGTTTCCATCACACACGTACGACCTACCAATTGAGGAAAGCAAACTAACTTTTCAGCAATGATATTCTCGAATCTATACCTAACAGATGAAAGGACCAGATTAATTACATTTGCATCACGTTGTCACGTGTCTGGAGAAGACTGTACGTACATCTAAGGGAGGAAGGTGACTATTCATTCCTCAAAACGCCCACCTTCTCAGACGAAAAAAAGACATGAATAATCACATGACTTCAAATGTGCAATTACTATACGTTCGAGATGTGTGGGACCCACTGTAATGTGCGAATACCATCCATCCAGTCCATTAGATGCGCATATGAATGTTAGATCTATACCCCCAAATCTAGCTTGATCCATGGTCAGGTGGGTCACACCAAAAGAAACAGTGGGACATATCGGTGAGGGGAACAGCTACCACAGAAACTTCCAGATGGAATTTCAGTCCACCATATTATTTGCATGTCATCCAACCCATTATTCAGGTGAGACCACCGGACGAAGGAACATACGGAAACTGATGCCATTACAGAGTTCAGGTGGGCCATAAAAGTTCAGATTTCATTCTTGACTGTACATTACTCGCTGTGGTGGTCCACTTGAGAATTTTTATCGATACTATTCTTGGAATGTATGGTAAAAATAGTAGACTCACCAGATTCAAGGTTTAGATTCCACGTAAAAATCAGAAATGGACCCAGCACAGGTCGAGCAGATGGTAATTACCATGTATTCGTACGCATGTGATCATTGAAAAAAGAACTTAAAATTTGCATGGCAAGCGTCCGGACGTGTACCTAGGATTTGACGTTGGTGTTTGTCCTGTTCATTTGGACGAGCACATCCTTCGTCACCTCATCCGTCCACGTGTCAACATGCGGGACCCACAAGTAAAAGGGACCCACCACGGTCTTGCCGGCTCACCAACCTCCCGAAACCACTGCTTCGAATACCGCCATCACAGCTGCGGTTTTCCCAGCAACCTGTCCGGGCGTTCACATGGGATCTTGGTGACTTGAAAAGGAAAGGACAATGATGCATCATAAGAATATTGCAATATGCCCCCTATCCTCATGGCTGCACCCATAGCAATCTCAATAGATTCCACAACCAAATCATGTGTTATCTGAATCATGGTCTACTTCCACTCGATCATGTGTCCATCACCATTCTCAATTTATGGTAGACCCATCCACCCTACAAGTGCCACACACACACACACACATCGCCATCCAGACCGTCAAAGTAGTAGGCCTTATTATCAATCGAGCATTGCCCAAAAATCACTTGGATCTAATGATCCTAACGACCAAAATTTCCTGTTGGATTTGGACTCCTGACGGTTAATTTTCATACACGCCCCAACTGGATGGTCCCGGAAGATTGGGGAGTGCTATTTTCAAATAACGCTCCATACATGAAGGATCCAACAACTTGGACGGTGTGGTTACATGAATGCCATGTGTATGGTCCATCAGTCATAACTTATTAAGTTACATATGAATGTGATGGTCATTGTTAGATCCCGAATGCCTATGACCCCGCATAGAGAAGGTAGGTGGGCCCAATGTGATGATAGTGAGAAATCCACCCTCTCTATCTATTCTACCACCTCATTTTAAGAACAGGCGTTAAAATAATAAATAAATCAAAATAAAAGAAGCATATTCAAAAATCAAGGAAATAGTGGAGATTGACTGCCCACCGTTGAAACATTTGTAGTAACAATTTTTATTTCTTACAAACATAATAATAAGTAAATAAATAACAAAAAAAAAAAAAAAAAACATTTTAGTGTCACAAAAGTTTAGATCAAGCTAATATTTTTATGCTTCCTGTTTATCAAAGTAGGAATGACCTTGCGAGGGGTTTAAATGGCATATAATATCACGGTGGATCTTAAAAAGTTTTTAACAATTGGCATTTCCTCCCCATTATTTCTTGTCGTGTGGCCCACTTGAGTTTTGGATCGGGCTCACTTTTGGTCTCATGTCCTCAAATGAGATGGTAAAAATGGTTAGATACAGTGGATTTATCACACACATCACTGTAAGTTCCACCTAGCTTCCACATGCAATCAACGTCTGCCATTGTTCCTTAATTGAGTTTAAATGGCATTCTTTTAATAACAACATATGTAATTTGTTTATGTTTGTCATGTAGGGGCCTTATGTAATACGACGAACTGTGCACCAAACAAGTGGACTTTTGGAATAAGTCAGGCCCATTCGAGTTAAAAACATGTCCCCGTTGAATTAGATTATGTAAGCCAGCAATCTCAAGGCCCACTTATCCATCATAATTATGACCATAATGATGGATGATCAGATTTTGGAAAACCTTCAACACCAAATCAAGCATCATTAGTGTCGCTAATATTAGAAAAATCATTTTTAACTTGTCATGTTGTGATAAACTAATGGATTGGCTATGTATAATTAAAACAAACAGGTTTTGTCAGTATCATAACACTTGCACAACTCACTGATACTCCAAAATTGTTTAGACGAACCAACTTGGCATAACCACAATTTTATTAAACTGAAGCATTTTGGCGTAATCGAATTGAGCCGATGCATCAACCCCACAAAAGCATAGATTATGTGACAATCATGCATATAAGTCGTCATACATTGATAATCCAACTTGTTAAACCTGGAATCGAAGTCCTAAGGCAGTAATGAAAAAACCAGAAATTGTGACCGCACATTGGTTTTCAGGTTTAGGAATTATAAAGAAATAATTAAAATAATATATGTTTAGAATCTGATTGTACTAGCAATTATTTTCAAAAATCTGGTAATTAGTATTCTATTTAAACTCCATACAATTCGAATTGAAGAAAGTGAAGAAGAAGAAAAAAAAAAACATGGAATCATTTTTTTTAATCTACAAATCACATGGTTGAGAAAATTTTTTGAAGAGAAAACTCTACTTTCTTTAGTAAGACGAGAAGCTAAGAATTCCTTAGAAAGGAATTAATGATTGTTAGGTTCCAAAAATATAACAAATCTTAGCTTTTAACTAGCAAAAATATTTGCTCAGGTCCTGTTTGGTTGTCACTTAAAAATGAGTAATTCTCATTTTACTTAATATTAGTTACGTATTACCAATCATAATTTATATAAATTCTGTGCTATAAGATTATTTTTAATCTTTATCAAAATTTCTAATGCATAATTAATATTAACCAAATAAGATTGGATTCATTTTTAAGTGACAACCAAACACGACCTATGGCCATTATTTTTAATCCTTATTAAAATCTCTAATGCATAATCACTATTAAGTAAAATATGATCAACCCATTTTTAAGTGGCAACCAAACAGGACCTAAATTAAGCTATGGTTGGGTACCTACTATTGCAGTTTTTGTTAAGATTGTAGACGTATGTAGCTGTGCATAAGTTATATGGATAGTAATGAATGTAGTTACAATATGGTTTGCGGGTGGTTTGTGGGTGATTATGTGTAGTGGTAGGGATTATTTTCACCTTAAAAAGGGGCAAGAACACCCTATCATTATGTTGAAGTGATAAAGTCCCTTGATATACATTGATACACCACACTCTGACAGCTTAAGCTTTTGGAGTAAATGGTTGTTTGACATAGTATTAGAGCGGAAGGTCCTACGTTCGAATCTCGAGAGTAGCAAATATGCCTTGCTAATATATTATTCTCCCACGAGGAGTTAGAAAAAATCAGATCTGGCCCAGGGACTAAGAAATCAAGCCCAGCCTATTTATGGCGTGAGTGTCCCTCCACCCTTGTTAGCATGTTCCCGTGCAGAAGTGCTTCCATGCAATCATGCCTTTTACATTGACAACCTAAAATGCCTTCATGACTATGCCTAGTCATGTTGGGGGCATGATGATACATGCATAGAAGTCTAGGTGCCACATGGCTGATTGAATAAATCCAAGTAGCTTTTGAGTTTTCCAGAATCGTTGCTAGTGTGGTTACTATTTTTTAGTGAGTTTATTAAAGGTTGGAGTAGAAGAGGCTAATGGTTGCTATTTTGTAGGATTTTAACAGTGTCAAAAGTTTTACTATTTAAGTAGTAGCTGATTGTAATTAAGATCATTTTGAAGCAAATTAATGATATTTTCTTTGGAGATTGGTTTGCCTCAAATCAAACCTTTCAAATCCTCTTTTTTTTTTTCACTCAATCAAACAAATTCTCCTCCTATTGTTATTTTAATTAGCTTTCGCCATCTCAACCAACATAGGCTCCAAAACTAAGTAAAAAAAGAATAAAGTTACTACTCCAATATGGCGCATAACAGCTTGGTATCAAAGATAGGCATGGAGGATCGTCGCGTTGAAAGATTGGATGAAGAGGTGGAGTCTTTGCAAACAGGCCAATAGCGCCTATTTAAGGAGCTTCATGAGTTGTTTGTGTTAAGTGTCAAATATTGCATATCAGACCCCAATTATCACATGATTTTACTAACATAATAATGTTTAACATTTTATTTTAATCATGTTTTTATTGCAAGGTGAATTTAAGAGCTTGGACTGAAAAGGGTGCTAAAGGCATGGATTTGACACTCAAGAATCACCAAGGCAAGGGACAGATCTTAGGGAACCAAGATTTAAGAATTGACACGCCAAATACCTGAGAAAACCTAGAGATTTAAGATAAATAGGCCTGAAAATCATCTTGAATGCAAGATCACAAGGTTTTCACCATCTGTTTGACTTGAAACTTTATATCTGGCCTTAGGATCATAAAATAACCGTACATGTAAAATTTTAGTCATTAGATCTTCGTAGAAGTAGCCCAACGTACAAATCAGCCACTAAATCACTGATTTGGAGCTCACCTAATATCTGGATATGCTTCAATTTTGGTCTCAACCACTTAAATTAGATGAGAAGGCAAATGGACAGTGCATATTTCTCATGCATATCACTGTGGGCCTCACACCAGGACGTGCGTGTGCATTGAAGGTTCACACCAGCACCGCACCAGACCGGAGAGTCCGGTCAAAGGACGGTTGACCCGACCCATCTCCCTTATTTACGTAGCGTCCGCAAGGGACGGACGCTATGATTGAGTATGACCCACCTCAATCACTCGGATGACTGATCTGAACCGTCCATTCGATTCGAAAGGGGAAACCGACCACAACCATGCTGTCCAAAAGCACTCATGCATGCGATTAAAAGAAGACCATTTCAAACACAAGATGAACAACGGAAAGATTTAAACCCTTGGGCCACACTAAACTCAAGAAAAACCTTCCATTCCTTACTGAAATTTTGCCACGAATCTAATAGACGGGGTAGATTTCTCCGAAAACATCTTAGTGGGGCCCATCGAGCATTTCAATACAGCCACGTGCGTACGCATGCACGTCCGGACGTCCGATCCTCCGTGGGCCACTGTGTGATCATAGATACAGTCAGATCCATGATCCAGACCGTCCACAAGTTACAAGAGGAGGCCACGACCCCATCCATGAAGTTAGATTCCAAAGACAGGCCGTTCACCGTCCCAAAAATCAGGCCAAGCGCAAGTTAGTTTCCAGTTTTTGCTACTCACATGAAAGGAGCTATGTAAGGGCTACGCACGCGCAAACTCCCACCAACTCCAGCAACCGACCTTCCCACTCTTATAAAAGGAGAGAGAGAGAGAGAGAGAGAGAGAGAGAGAGAGAGAGAGAGAGAACGTGGGCATCATCCAAGACCGTGGACATGGAGCAAGAGAAGAAGAAGAGAGAGAGAGAGAGAGAGAGAGAGAGAGAGAGAGAGAGAGAGCATGGGACGGCCGGCCATTGGCTGAGTTTTTCTTCCCTTCCTGGCTTTGATAATGTTTTTCCTTTAAGAGATTCTAGTTCACTATGATCATGGTTAGCTAAACCTCTTAGCTATGATTAAGAGGTGAAGCTTATAGCATGATAGGATGTTTCTATGGTTTTGATTCATGTTCAAGTTAAACTATATTTGCTTCTAGTTTGATTATAAGGAATGCTTTTAGTTTTTAATGGTTCGTTGTGACTTAAATTACAATGGATCTGCTATAGCTTTGAGCATGTTCTTTGCATTATTGTAATTATGAAATTAGGAACCCTATTGCTCACCATCACTCCTTGGACATTGTTGGATGATGGAATCCTTCTAATCTTCATCATATCCCAGATTGGTTGTGGATTGGTACATTATGTTGTTTCCTTTGTCTCATGGCCATGGTTTTGTGATGGAATCAATTCTAATTCTAATACCTCTCATCTCTTGAAAACTAGATCAAAGGAAGTTCATATGTGAATTTTAATGAATTATCTTCCAACTAGATGAAGATAGGACTCTAAATCCAGTTGTGTTTTGAATCAAGCATAGATCTCCCTGATCTTTACAAGTAAATCCTTGGAAACCCTAGTTTTTCACCTTTGAATTTTATAAATTTTAGTTTAATAATTCGTCATTATTCTCTTAAATTCTCTTGATTAGATTACATCTTCTTCTAGTTCTAGTTCGAGTTACTTTCAAATTACGTACAAGGTTCAGTCCCTGTGGATTCGACCTCGGTCTTACTAAGATTATTACTGCATTGCGACCCTATACTTGGGGTGGTGAACAGTTTGTAGCCATGAATAGCCGATTTGACCAACTATCCACACAACGGGTGGAACATAGCAAAACTTCTCACAATCACATCTGAATTTCAGGAGGCAAAGGCTATGGCTTTAATGGCCACAATGGGGCAAGTCAGTTGAGGTCCATTGGGTCGTACCTTCTAAATTTATTTATTTATTACACATGCACTTACACCCCCACACACACCCGCACACTCACACCACAGTGGATTTTCACCACAATGGGTACTCGAACCCATGACCTCATGTTAAAACTCTTGCGAGTCTACCATTGAAGCATGAGTAAGGACCCTACCTTCTAAAAAAACTTGTTAAGACCCTACCTTCCAAAAAAAAAAACTCGTTAAGCTTGATTTCCCCAAGTTTAATGGTAGTGAGGACTAACTAGCTAGCTATGCAGGGATAATCGGTTTTTTAAGTTCCACCAGACACCTAAAAAGAATAAGCTCCCTTGGCTTCCTTTCATTTACAAGGGTAGGCACAACTTTGGTTCCAATTGTTAAAAGAGGAGCAGCTACACATCTCATGGAAAGACTTTAGGGAAGGATTGCTTACTTGTTATGGCCTAACCCAGATCGAGGATTTTTATTTTTTTTTTTGGAGACCTTAACAAGCTCAAGCAGGTGAGTGTGGTGCAAGATTATCAGACGTAGTTTAAAATTTTTTTTGTATTGAGTAGGACGTTTGTCTCAAGCACAATAGGTGGGGTGTTTCATCAGTGACCTTAAAGACATTATATGGGTCAATGTGCAAATTGTCAGGCCCAATACCCTCACTGCAGCTGTGGGCCTAACCTGTTTGTATGAAGGGAAGATTTCCTGCCAACACAAGATGCAGCTTGTTGAGACCCAAATATTACATATTTATCCTCAATTATACTTTGCTTTTCTATGTATATGTGTGCTTAATTAATATAATTAGATATGGTTTCTACATACTGGATGATTTAAAAGTCTAAGATGAATACAAGATTAAAGTAATGATTTAAAGCACAAAATCATGAAGTGTGAAGAATTGAAGAGTTGGGGACTTTAGGATGAAGATTTTAAGATATGAAGATCCGAAAAAACCAAGTGCCAAAGATAGAAAAAAGTCTAGAAAAGCAAGCAATCAAATAATAGAAATAATAGACTGTTCGGTCCCACCAAAGTCAGATTCGATCCAACCAAAAGTATAAAACAAATAGTCCAGCAAAAAGTAGTGATTTTTCAGAGTAAATTCAGTTGATTGAAGAACTATTCGGTATGATCGGAGTGATGTTCGGTGCGACCAAATGTAGTTAAGCCCGATAAAAAGGAGACAAATAGTTCAGAGAGTTTTTTGAGAAATTTGGTTTCAATTGAAGGAATCTTCGGCTGAATTCGGTCCAACCAAAGGTGTTATTCGGTGCGACTGAAGCATAACAAAAATACGCGATTTTTAAGTCGGTATGAGATTTTTCTATTTCAAGGGGTGATTTATGCCATTTAAAACACGAATTAGGCCTTGAGAGAGAGAGAGAGAGAGAGAGAGAGAGAGAGAGAGAGAGAGAGAGAGACCAAGTAGCATCAAAGCTTCCACGGAGTCATTCTTCTTCTTCAATCATTCAATTCTCATTTATTTTCACTTTTTTTCTTTTATTTTTGTTTAAAATATTAGTTATGCTTGGCTAATCTCATCTTCACCTTGTTGAACTAAAAGGCCTCTCATCTTCACCTTCCATAGTTCAAAATTATTTCTATCGGTGAACTTTTCCATTTCATACTTCACGTTAGACTCTTTCATCAACATATTTTAAATTAGAACTCAAAACCCCGACATTATCTCTGTTATTACTTGTTAGGGATTGTGTCAAAGTAAATTTATCCAAATTCATTCAAACAATACAAACCAAATATGTAGAAAATACATGAATTTTACGTGGAAAAATCCTCATGGAAAAAAAAACACAACACAAAGCAAGAAGCAATCCACTAAGAAATGATATTACAAGAAATAATGCACTTAAAATGATGAGAACCCCCTACGAATCTCTTAAAACCCTAACTTTTCTTCTCTAGAACCATTAAGAACATCTTTTATATATATATATATATATATATATATATATATATATATATATATATATATATATATATATATATATATATATATATAAATGAAATAGGTAAATAGAATCTTTTTTAAATATTATCGATCATTAATCAACTTGAAGGTTCAATCAATCGAGTATGATCTAAAACTTTCCAGCAAACAATTTATCTAATTCTGGAGATGTTCAATCAATCGAGTAAGGTTGTTGATCAATCGATGTTCCTTGATTTTACATAGATTAAAGACATTCATATTCAACACATAAGTCCAGGTGCCACGTTGCTGATTGAATAAGTCCAAATAGTTTTTGAGTTTTCCTAAATTGTTGCTAGAGGTTACTATTATTTTTCAGGAGTTTAGTTAACATTAAATTATAAGAGGATAGTGGTTGCTATTTTGTAGTAGGATTTTACCGTTGCCGAAAGTTTTACTATTTAAGTTGTACATGATTGTAATTAAAATCATCTTAAAGCAAATTAATGATATTTTTTTGGAGGCTGGTTTACTTCGACTCAAACATTTCAAAGCCTCTTTTTCTTCTCTCTCAATCAAACAAATTCTCCTTGTACTGTTTTTCTTTCAATTAGTTTTCACCATCTCAGCCAATATACGGCCCAAGCTAAGCAAAGAAAGAACAAAGTCACTGCTCCTAAAAAGGCGCGTAACACATGATTACGCTGATGCGGATGGACAATTACATGTGGAGTATAACCACCTGAAACTAACACAGGGTGGACCCACAACAATTTGGACAGGGTGGATCTACTCCACATGCAGTCCTCCATCCATGTCAGCGAGATGGGACGTCCCACCATTAAAACCATTCAAATTGTTGCGAGGTCCACCTTGATCTGTATATACCATCTAATGCACCACACCAAGATGAATGGATTCCCCAAAAATTTGGAAATTACACTTGAGCCACAACATGTGAATTTGAAGTTTTAGGCATGATTTTGCACCATTCCATATGACATGCCCCACAAACCCTTGGATTGGTCTGAATTTTAAGATCTGCAGTGAAATTAAAATGGCGCACCTGATGGACTGGGTGGATCTGATGCACATTCTACCCATGTGGTGCTTGGTTAGTTGCAGGCAGACCCTCTGTATGATAGTCAGGCTAGCCCAATCCATCCGACATGCCTTTTATAGCTGGCTAGCACATTAACTGTGAACCAGGACTTCCGAAATATTTTGATTGAGGAGTGATTTAATAAAATGTGCATTAAAAGCTTTCTCCTTCTTAGGGGCCCGTTTGGATCTTAAGTTGCTTAAGATAAGTTATGTTACAAGTAACTGATCTTAGTTTCTACCTATCTTCTATGCTGGGTAAGCAGCGTACTTTTCTGTTTCTCTTTTCTTTCGTCTTTCCTATATCTCTCTCCAACCACTTACGAAAAGTAGAAAAGCTATATTTAAAAAATTAATTAAAGTGATTAAGTACTTTTAAGTAAAAAATTTACTTATAATTAATCATAAACTAAACTTACTTATCTGGAATTAGTTACTTATCTACTGTTGCAAGTAGAAAAAGTAACTTATTTGGTGGTATCCAAACGGGCCCTAAGAATCATCTCCAACTTGGTAAGTTTCTCTCTCTCTCCTACTAGTAGATACTATTTGAATTCAAAAACCGAAACCAACACACCACCTTGGCTTCTAGGCCGAGAGAAACTGGTGGTTTTTGTTGAACTAGTACGGTGAAGAAGGGCTTTCCATGGGCCAGACCCGTGGTTGCTCGTAAGCCTAGAAATCCTAAATAAAATTGGGTGTTTTTCATATGACCCCTATGCTTTCTGACATAATTATAAATATGCCCCTCTAATTAATTTTGCAGATACCATCTCATTTCAATTGTGAAATGACCAAATGCTCTCGTTTGAAGCAAAAGAAATCCACTTTTGAGCTCCAAAACATGTGAAAAGGCATATGTTTCACTGGTGGTTCTATCCTCATGATTTTGGGCCTTTTTGGTGAGCTCTGATTATTGCAATCCACAGAGTTCTTTAGATTGGGTCCAAGGTGGGGCCGTATGACTTGCCCTCATATGCAGTCTGAGCCCAGCAATCATGCTTAGAAACACCAAGCCAAGAGCAAAATGAGGCCCATCTGTGGGAGACCATGTTGAAAGGTCTTCTTTTCCAAGACTCCACAATAAACAACCCCATCTCCGGATTAACCACCAGCATTCTCTATTGGGTCCCACTAGGATAATGATCTGGGCTTTCGACAGCGTGGGTATGGATTGCAAGTGAGGCCCAACTAAGATTACGTTTGAAAGCAATTTCTACTGAGGTTCCGCAAGAGCCTAGTCACAGACCCATTTATGGGCCTGTATTGGCCTGTACTCAATGTCCATTATCTGAGTCCAGGACTAATTTCACATCTGGCAATAAAAACCCAGGCGAGGGTTGAACCTAGCCAGTTGACAGCCATAAGTAAACAGAGGTGCTCGAACCATGATATTTAGACTCAGCGACTTGGATTCACTCATTTGGTCACAAGCCAAGTTGCAACTTGGCCGAGTTGCCTTAACTGAGTCAGGGCAGTTGGACCTCGAGCCATGTATGCGACCAGGTCTATAATTCATTTCAAGCATTCTGTGATAAAGATGGACTTCCTGAATCAAGTCCATTATACCACCCTTTGGCAAAAGTGAACCCAAAGTTTCAGGACAGTAGGGTTGGCGAGAAGTGGGCCCCGCATCATCATGATGCAACAGCACTGTCGTGTTTGGACTTGTACAAGAATTGCCGGATCTTGGATGAAATGAAAACAAGTCTAACCTTTAATCATTTATTTTGGGAACTGGGTAGAAATCGGAATGAAAATGACCAGTCAACTCACACCCACTATCCCAATTCGCGGACGAGATTATTTAAGAATCGACCTATTCACGGGCACCCCAATTCCCACCAGGCGCTAGTGCTCACAAGCTTCCAACTCTTTTTTTACACGTGGGTCCATGAATGGACAATGCCTTAGAAATCACTCAGATTGGACGATCCATCAACCAATCTGGGCCTTTTTCCGTTGTTTTTGGACCGCTGATGTATTTCTTTTACTGACCGTCCGTTTGCATGCCCCCAATTGCTGGATTATTATGTCCTATCAAGAAGATTTGAGAACGATGGTCCATCCAAAGTGGGGCCCAGTAGAACAATGGTCAGGATCAGTGAACCATACCCTTGCTTATGCGAACTGAAAAGACAAGTACTGCCATGCGCATGTACTTAAAAGTTTGATATTGATGGGAAGAAATTAACTAGGGAGCAATCGCACAGTGGGCATCTTGTACATGTGAGAAGATGGTTGGGTTATCAGAGCTATCGATTTTAAGGGTACATCGTCAGCCAAGGTGTACCCAAGAATCACCCAGATAGAAAAATCTCAACCCAAGCAATGCCTGACCAGTGAAGGATTGAAGAAAAGAAAAGAAAAAAAAAAAAGTCAACTGCATGCATTTGGCGGGAATCAGCTCAAGAATCAAAGCATTCGGCTCTTCTGATCTAAGTAATTATGGGGATCCACCGTCCACCATGGTGCCCATCAGATCAACTGTTCTGATCATGGAAGGACGGTCACACATGAGAGGAAGCATAGGCATTAGCACAGTGTACGTTTGCTGATGAAAAGGACCCTACAATTCCTCTACACTGCACCATGTAGCTCCCATTTGACTCAAAGTATGCCTAGAGAGAGAAAGTGACAGCTTTTATATATATATATATATATATATATATATATATATATATATATATATATATATATATATAGAGAGAGAGAGAGAGAGAGAGAGAGAGAGACACTATGTATTCTAATCTAATGGCCATGACTCCGTGACAAGTTAGAATTATTTTTATTATTATTGGAAAGCTATTAATGAACCCACAACCTAATTAACCAAAATAAGGCTGATTTAAGTTGAATTTTAGTTCTGAGCTGATCAGTTTACTACTTTTTAGAAAGTTATGAATATGCTATTTTTCTTTTTATTAATTTTAAGGTTTTTAGAGTCTCATTTTATCTCAAAATCTTTGTTTTGGTTAGCTAAGCATGGTAAGGTTTACAAAGTTAAGACAATTAGATATCGAACCCTGAACAACGATGCACTTGACTTCACATGGGCCGAATTGGAATTTGCATGGAACATGTGATCCGTCCATCAGGTGGTCAACGACATGTAGATGCCCTCGCCCAAATATGATGTTGTTCCATCTACCAAACAACTATGGATGGCTAAAAAATCTTTATTTAGTTGTTCTAGGCCCCAACATCACGTTGTTCCATCCATCTTGTGGGACATGGTATACCAAACAATGGACCGCTATAAAACTTTATTTTTTTTTGTTCATTGTGTCCCACCTGTTGGGGTTGACTGGCCTTACTCTGGCCAGATATGCCTCACCCGTTTGATATGTTCCATAAGAGTGCCAGGTTGGCATGCGTAGAGCATAGTTCAAAAACTTAAAAACTCGACTTTAATCAATTCGATATTTAGCTATTATATAAATAAAAATTGAAGATGGAAAACAAGGAATAAGTTTTGAAAAAATATATATAGAAGATAAAGCAGTTACAATTCAATTGCTATGATGGTTGGGTGTATCCACTCTCTTTCAAGACCTATAGGGTTCGAATTGAACCCAGAAAGGATGGGTTAAGGGTATCTGGGCTCAGTCCCGCTTCAAAACGGCCCACCGTTTTGATTTTTATGGTCACCATGGACTGAAGACTCAGGAGCTCAGAACACTTGTTCGGTCTTTAATCGAGTTGGGAGTCAGCCCAATCACGTACATGATTTAGCTACGAAAGTAGAGTGAGGCATGCCAGACCATGGATTGAACAGTCGGGACTAACGAGCTAGACCAGTCCTTAAATACGTGTATTTGGGTCGGGTCAGACCATCTTTGAGGACTTAGGCAAGATTGGCCTAGGCTCAGCCCAATCAATTACTGGGCTTCAAAAAGGCCCATGTCCGTCCGCGGGCTTCTAACCTTATTCCATTATCGATGGCAATTTCGTTCCCAACAACAGAATCGGTGGAATAAATACCTATGGCAATTCGATTATGACTTGAGGAATCACAGGGCCCTGCTCGTCAGCCAATGTAATCTTTACTATACCACATCAACCCATATATGTGCGATGATGTTTTAATAATCCAAACCGCTTATGCGATGGGCCTTTCAGTGAATGGGGGCCCATCCAAAAAATCTCCCAGCATTGGACTTTTATAAAGCCATTGATCATGAAACAGTTCCCTTTTGATGTGGGCCATCTCCTTAACTTTCTTTTTGTTGGCCAATGACCGAAGGGTCAAGATCTTCCATTCTTGAAAATTTTAGAGCGGCTTCCATCAACTACTCAATTCATCACATCAACGGTTTGGATTGATGAATCAAGCCCCACATGTACGGAACAATCATGTGCATCATTAAAGTGTTACCTGCACTTGGGGTGGACATAGCAAGTTGCGGTTGAGGCCAAATTCGTTTCTAGATTCTTCTTTCCCTCTTGCCTTTTGCTCCAGTGTGACTACCTTTACTAAAGGGTGGTAACTCATCCTGGTCCAGATGGCATGCATGATTGGACCCACTATCCAGTAATCTAGACCATTGGCCTGGTGGGTTCCACTATGAATGGACCATCCACATATCCTTGATACATGGGATTGCTATATTCCTGGATTGCCATATCCAGTCTGTTTGGTACGCCCGGCTAATCCCAGGATTAAACCTTTCCACCCCTTCCAATCTCTGGAACCAAACACGTCTCAGGCAAATTTGAATAGATTAAGGTGAATTGGATGCGATTTAAAGGTAATGATGGTGTTGTCAGTGGATTGTCTTAAGACCCATGGGATTGGGATCAAATCACCCACTATATTTGGCAGACCCGGCCAATCCCGTAATTTAACTTTCAATCCCTTCCAATCCGACCGGCCAAACGGGCCCTTAAAGTGGACCACCTAGTCCAGTGCCCTGGATCACTAAACCGTGGGCCCCACTTGTCAGAACTATGAATTTGAGTATGGTTTGCAAAGCCTTAATAGTCGATCGAGGATACTGCAATTCATCTTGCCAGCATAATTGAAAGACGACAATGCCATTGTTACCCCCACCTACACCTACACGTGGTATGGACCAGTCGCAGACACCACTCATTTCCCTCCATCTGATCCTGATTATACAAGACTGGATGTACGCAGGGATTGCTTGGATACCGATGAAGTCCATGTACTTGCACTGAATCATTGCCAGCACTGACACCATGTACGTTTGTCATGCACTCTTTTGTACCTATAAAGTAGATAATTTTAACAGTTGATCGTATAAAAGCAATATTACAGAGTGAGAATTGGATAGCTAGGTTATACATGTTAAAAGCTAATTTATATTGTACATATAATAATATAATGTTTCATGCACATGCATCATATATTTTAAAGGTACAATTATATTAATTTTTAGTACTTATGGGCCACATGTTAATTAGTGTAACCATGCACCATATATAATGTTATGTGTATTACTAATCATCTTTAAGATCTTCAAATGTTCAAATCCCACGTTTCTAGTGCTTGACAAACAGGTTACAGTAGCAATAATACAATTAGGGGCGCCATTATACAACATCCATAGAACGTGCATGAAAGGTAAAAAGTACAATGTGCCATTTTGTATCTATCTGATGGGCCCTTCATGTAAGAAGAAGATTGCATGCAACATCAAGTGAAATAATGATGTAGCCCAATGAAAAAACATTATGCACGCTTGTTAGACATGAAATCTACAATAAAAAGGGCAAAATCATCTATCGGCACACTGAAAATTTTCTTTCGATTCTAGGTCCCATACGCCTGAAGTTTGTTCAATGGGCCATGTCATTGTTACACCTAAATCCGCATTTGTGGGTGCAGATTGGCTAGTACCCCACCAGTACCTCTCTAGCGACAGAAGGTTGTGTTAGTGACTTTGTGAGGCCTATTTTGATGTAAATGTGATGTAGAGCGGGTCGTGGACAGTTTCATGGCCAAGATGGATCAGAAAAGGCCCGATCGGCGACAGAAGTGATTCAGACCATCGGACCTTAAATTGGGCGTATCTCACAATCCGGAATGAGTTAGCTGACGTAAAATATATGATTTTGGGGTAGAACGAGCTACTTTAGCCAACCAAACCTGCTACGCAGGGTTGCGATGCTCAGAATTGCGAAAAACCCCTGAATCGATGGTCGTTTCCCTATTTTAATTTCATTTTTTCTATAAATAGTAAGTTTTAGTTTGATTATAACTCTTCATCCGTCGGGCTTTAGGAGTTGCGCCCAACGTGAAAAGAGCTTAGAATAATTAGGAGAACGGTTTGGTGAAGCCAAATAGGACACTTACTATTTTTGGCCGAAAACCTTGCGCACTAGTAGACATCACGACCGTCTATAAATAGTAAGTTTACTATTTATAGTAAGTCGCGAATTCTAGGAGTTTTAGTTGTAGTTTAATTCCGATTTCTTTCCTATTGCTTGGTATCCCTATTTAAAGGGTTGTGAACTCGTTTTTATTCATCAATTAATCAGTTTCGAATTTATTAGAATCTATTTTTATTTTCTGTTTTCTTTCCTCATGGATTCGAGAAGTCTCTGTGAGGAGTTCAGAGAAGCTCTGTGGATTCGGAGTATTTATCCTCATCACGTTCATCCCTGCGTCAAAATGTATTATCAATGATGGTCATCCATTTTGGCAAATCAGTGCATGAGTAAAAAAAATGAAGCTGATTCACGGCTCAAAGTGGAACACACCACGTAAAGCAACAGGGATTGAATTCCTACCTTGAAACTTGCTAAGGCCCCTTGATGTTTATTTGCATCCAACCTGGTCATAAGATCACTTAGACAAATTTGAAGGGAAAACATAAATATCAATTGATTCAAGACTTCTACGCCTCAGGATGTTTTCAACGGTAAACATCCAATCCCCATTGAGCCCTGTAGTGTGGTCCACTTGAGCCTTTGTCCTGCCTCTTTTTTGGAATTATACCCGAAATGATCGGTCAAAATGGATAGCATTGATAAAACATACACATCACGGAAGTAGATTGGCAGGTGTACCACGCACCAGCTATATAGTGTCGTGCGAAGACGAGCACTGGCCATCCTCGTGTTCCACATTGTACAAACAGTTCAAAAGAGATCAAAGTTACATGGGCCCTACGGTGATGTATTTATTATATCTACACTGTTCATCTATTTTTATAGATCATTTTAGAGCATTATTCAAAAAATGAATCATATCAAAAGATCATCTAGACCACACTACAAATAGCAACAAAGATAATGATTGTTTAACGTAGGGCTCACCATAACATTTATTTTCCATCCAATCTGTTCATAAGGTCACAAAGACTTGAATGAAGAGGAAAAACTAATTTCATATTGATCCAAAACTTCTGTGACCCCAAAAGGGTTTCAATGGTAGACGTTCATTCCCCTACTACTTTTTTCAGTGTGGTCCAGTTGATGGTTAGATCTGTCTTATTTTTAATCTCAAGCCTTAGCATGAACTCGCAAAATGTATGGACAGTTTAGATATAACACATACTTCATGATCAGACCATAGAAATTCCTGACATAAATATGGTAGCTGGTGTGAGGTACATCGGCCAATCCGCTTCCATACATCACAGTGGGTTACAGAGGCCTTGACAAGACCGTCCGTCTCTAGCTAGGTCCTAGGTCCTGGTGGGGCAGATCGTACCCAATCGCGCGCCCCCATTGTACACACTGAATGTCTGGGCATACATTGAGTGTCTGTGTATGGAAGTTTGCCATTGCGGTCTACTACGGCAAGTTCCCTTTCTAGAGGAGCTGCAAGTACTATACACTCAGGTTTTAATTTTACACAAGTCGGGCCCACATTTTCGTGCTCTAGTCTATATGATTTTAAAGTGTCACACGTGTCCAAGAGCAGAGTAATCCATCAGGTCGTCACACGACTGGATTCCTTGGCTGGAAAATCTGGCATGTTTACTGTCAGTTGGTCCAATGCGTATAAAACACATGAACCGCAAGAAGACACTTGTTCATCCCTCAATTGATTCACACAGTATGGTTTACCTATGGAGGAGATTGGCGTGATTTTTTGAGCCAGAAAATCTACACATCCTGGGCCACCTGATGGACTGCTCAGATCTTACACGTGTTCGCCATATCAGCACATCTGCGGGCGTGTATATGAGCAAGGTTGGGCTATACACGTTCTGGGATTAGAAAAACTCGGGCCAGTTAATTACTCCCCTTCTAAATAGACATTTGTCATCGGAGGTCCATCAATGCATGATATCCATTACATGCTGATGTAGAGCGGTTCTAGACACTTTCATGTCCAAGATGCACCAGAGAAGGCACGATCAAAGGGAGAAGTCATCGAGAGCATTAGAATCTTAAAACAGGCATATCTCGCAAATCGGAATGAGTTACTCGACGTATTGTTGAGGGTCAAATATTGCATATTAGACCCCAATTTTTACCTGACTTTACGAACATGATACTGTTTAACAGCCTATTTTAATTATGTTTATGTTGCAAGGTGAATTTAAGAGCCTGGACTGTAAAATGGTACTAAAAACATGGATTTAACACTTAAAAGTCACGAAGGCAATGAACGGATTCCAAGGAACCAAGATCGAAGAATTTACATGCCAGAAATCTGAAAAAATCAAGAGATCAACGATATAGAGGCCTGAAAATCATCTAGAATGCAAGATCATAGGGTTCCCACCATCCATTCGGCTCGAAACTTTATATCTGGTCTGAGGACCCTAAATTAATTGTTTACGTCGAAATTCAGCCCTTGGATCTTTGTGGAAATGGCCCAACGGAAAGATCAGCCACTAAATCTCTGATTTGGAGCCCACCTGATACCTGGATATGCTTCAACTTTGGTCTCAACTCCTTAAATGGGAAGTTAAGTCGGATGGACAGAGCGGATTACTCCAAAACATCAATGTGAGCCTCACTTCATGTGGCCGATGTACATAGCAGGTGTACGCCCACTGAGCACCGAACCAACAGATTCGGTCAGCGTGCGCTGACCCGACTTTTGTTTGGATTCAAACTCCCCCGCGCAGCAGAGTGCGGACGATCACCGCTGCGGTGATGGTGGGCCACCATCATGACCTCGTATGGATGATCTGGACCGTCCACTGGAATCAAACAAATTATCTGATCTAGACCATAAAAACCACGAAAAGAAAGAAAGCAGAATCTGCCCACACCGTGCTGAACGTCTGGACTATCATCGTGTGATTATCTCAGTGGGCCACACTCGCAGAAAATCAAAACACTTCCTCCTTCACTAAGATTTCTCAACGGAACTAATGGACGGGTGGATTTCTCAAACGCTGGGGTATGTGGACCCACTGATATCACTAAAACATATCGTTCATAGCAAATTCGCAAACAGCAGCAAACTCGGACAGAGCCGATCACTACCGCATGTTGTGCGATCAAAACAGGGCCCAAGAAGCTGATCCGGACCGTCCAGATGGCGGCCAAGCAAATTTCAACTCTCCGTGCGTGATCGGATTTCGTGGATGGGTGGATCTTTCCTCCTAGATGCGGATCAAATGCAACAGGTTTTACGTTTTTTCTCTGCTTCGCAGAACAGAGGTGCGCGGTCCGTTTTGTTTGCGATTTGCTTTGCGTAAGGAGAGTCGGTTCCCCGACTCTAGCAGGATCTACAAACAGCCGACCTCCTTGTTGTCTATAAATAGAGACGAGAGAGAGAGAGAGAGAGAGAGAGAGAGAATCATCCCGGGAGTGTGGACGTGCAAAGGCAGCAAGGAGAGAGAGGACAGGGGAGTAGCAGTGAGAGTTTGTTTTTTTATTTTCTGTTTAATTTTTCTAAGAATTTTTAGTTTCATCATGCCTATGATAAGTTAAACCTCTTAGCTAGGGCTAAGAGGTGAAGCTTGTAGCGTGATGGGTAGATTTCTACGGACTTAATTCATGTTTTATGGATTCTCTTTTATTATAGTTTGATATTAAGGAATGCTTTCGGTTTTTAATGGTTTGTTGTGACTTAAATTACAATGGATCTGCGATAACTTTGAGCATGTTATTAACATTATAGGGATTATGAATTTAGGAGTCTTTGTTGTTCACCATCGTCTCCTGGGAATGGTTGGATGATGGAATCCTTCCTAACATTTATACATCTCTCAGATTGGTTGTGGATTGGTTAAATTCTGTTGTTTACTTTGTCTCATGGGCATGGTTTTGTGATGGAATCAATTCTAATTCCCATACCTCTCATCTCTTGAAAACTAAATCAAAAGAAGTTCATAGTTGATTTTTAATGATATATCTTCCATCTGGATGAAGATGAGACTCTGATTTCAGTTGTGTTCTTGAATCAAGCATAGATCTCCCTGATCTCTATAAGTGGATCTTTGGCACCCTAGTTTCTTACCTTTCAATTTTACAAGTTTTAGTTAATTAGGTCACAATTATTCTCTTAAATATTCCAGATTTAGATTTCATCTTATCATAGTTCTAGTTCAAGATACTTTCAGATTACGTACAAGGTTCAGTCCATGTGGATTCGACCTCGGTCTTACAAAGATTATTACCACATCACAACCCTATACTTGGGGTGTGAACACGTACCGTATATGATTTTAGGGTAGGACGAGCTACTTTAGCCAACCAACTTGGCCCACACCGAATTTGTGAGATTCCATCATATTGATGGCCAAATTCCATATTTAGTTCCATTTTTACTATAAATAGTAAGTTTTAGTTTGATTATAACTCTTCATCCATTGGGCTTTAGGAGCTGTGTCCAACATGAAATGCTTAGAATAATTAGGAGAATAACGTGGTTAAGCCACATAGGACACTTATTATAAAAGTAAATTTACTATTTATAGTAAGTTACGAATTTTAGGGAGTTTTAGTTATAGTTTTCTTCTGATTTCTCTTCTATTGCTTGGTATCCCTATTTAAAGGGTTGTGAACTCGTTTATTTTAATTCATTAATCAAATTTCAAATTTATGTTGGTTATAGGTTGTAGGTTGCCGGAATTCCACAGGGAAGATCGCGAGAATCTAGAGAATGCTACGGACTATGATACGGGTCATACAGCTCTCCCTCCAAATAAAAATTTCATCCTCGAAATTTAAACTACAACACAACCAATACAGAGCTCACCAAGGGAGGAAAATCCTATCTGAACATAACATATCAACTTAATCAAACACCTAAGAGATGGGGACAACGCCTGCGAATCTCAGCCTCCTGCTCCCAAAATGCCTCATCAACACTACGATGATCCAGCTGTACCTTGAATCCTGAATCAGAAATGATCGAAACTGGAATACTATACAGCCTCACAATCTCAATGATAGGGAGCTATATCAGAAAATCTCTAAGTTATTTGAACTCGGGGATCTAACCATTCTAAGTTTTTAACAATCCTAAAGTGAATGGTAGTTATCAGCAGATATGTGATGTTATCTTCAGGTATTCCTAATTTATGCTCTGATACCAACTTCTGTCACGCCCCAAATTCAAAAACTAAGCTCACAAAATTTTCGATTGCCGAATCCGGTGCTGACAGCCTTCATAGTACCTCATTCTCGATTCCTAGCACCCATACGCCAGATTCCGATCCTAGGATCCTACAGAGAGGATTTTCAACATAAATTTATCTCGTAAGAAGCATAACCACAATTATACCCAAATCACAAGAACAACATCATCATCACATATCTACTAATATAAACATTCGAGTACAATGCTGAAAGGGAAATACATACATATAATAAAAACTCCACAAAAGCTCGGCCGCATGCTCCTACTCCTGCTAGCTACGACTGTGTCTAGGCATCACCTGCACGCATTTATCATGCATAAGCTTATAGAAAGTTTAAAGGGTGGTGAAAGTGTGTGCTCAAGGTAAGTGTCAAGCACATAGATATCAGAGTTAGCAGAAATACTGATAATTCCATAAGTCATACATTATCAGAGTAAGCGAAAACATACTGGTAAATCCATGAATGCTATCAGCCGTACTAAGGCTATACGATGTAAGGTATGAATGCTAACGGCCATATCAAGGCTATGCGATGCAAAAACGTAAGCAACCAATATCATATACTAAGGATGTAAAGCAATATGTAAATCCTGATGAGTTCACGAATACCGTCAGCCGTATCTAGGCCATATAAATGCAGAAATATAACAACCTAAAATGCTAAATGTAGCGGATGCAATGCAATATGCGGTGCGAATGAAATGACCAAGCTGGAGTGAAGTCGGGATGATAGTATGTAGTATTGCAGGCTATGGGGTCCATCACAAGGGAATTCTATCCAAATCAGTCTCATACCTAAATTTGGATAGTCAGACTCAATGTGGTGAATTCCTGATCTCAGGTTAGTCGCGCGACCCAACTGAAATCCTGGCCATTGCGAAGGTACACGTAACAAATAGTTGCACACCACCAGCCCGAGTGGATAGTGAATGAATGAATGAGTATGCAACTCCTGCTCAATAAGTTCACATATCAGTACGGTTCCTCTTTGGGATCATCACCAGATTCTAGTACACTCAATGTCACCTACCGCCCGATCAAGCGCACAACTGGGTAAGTGGAAAAGACCTCACTATCCACCTAACCAGTAGTCTGTCAATACCTACCTGGCTCGTCGATAGTGGACCCATTCCTCGAGTTGGTTAAACTCAGCCTAACTATGCCTACTCCGTCAGGCGGGTAAGGCCACAACCCCTAACAACCGACCAAGACACAGTGGGAGATGCAACCTCTTAGTATTCGGCACTCGGGCACTCATGTATCCACTTGGTCTAGACGTTGGGGTGTCCTCTGGTACCAAGAGGGTTTACGTATTTTCACCCAGGGCCATCTATGGCAGCCCGATGCTAGAACAGATTTTCAGTGTCCCATCTGGCCATCCACGATATGCCCGTGGAGGCTACAGCCCTGATGTCGCTAAGGCGTACAGTAATCACAACACACAATGCAAAATGCATGAGTCATACAATCTAGTCATGCATCAATCCTGCGCATACCGTGCGATCATGTAAGATAACTTCCGTCTATCAGGGAGTCTCATACAAGATAACTTTCGTCTATCAAGGAGTCTCATACAACCTGCCCAATGACATATACAATGGTCAACCACATCTCATAACAAGCATGTAGATGATGCGTATAAGCATATATCATGATGATATGTTGTCACATACTTATAATCGATATCAATAACATGCATCGATAATCGACCTCGACAATGTGGATATTTAACCAACATTGCCCCCAAGGAATGACCCACATAGAGCCTAACATATAGTGGACCCATGGCCTCACACAAGTGCCAAATATACAACACAAGGGGCCTCACTCAAGAACTTAATACACATCACGATGGGCCTTTCACACGGGCCTAACATACATCACAATGGGCTCCATCGCCTGGCCCTCAAATGCATCACAGTGGGCCTCATCACATAAGCCCCATATACATCACATTGAGCCGTAAACACGGGCTGAATACGCATCACAACGGGCCTCAAATACGGGCCGCATATACATTATGCGCCTCAAACACGGGCTGAATGCACCTTACAATCGGCCTCAAATACGGGCCACATATGCATTTCATTGGGCCTCGACAATCGCAATCGGACTCGACAATCGAAATCAGTATCGACAAATCGGAATCAGCCTCAATAATCGGCTTTGATAATCGAAATCGAAATCAGCCTCAATAATTGGCATCAACAATCGGAATCGGAATCGGCCTCAACAATCGGCCTTAGCAATCAGAATCGACCTTGACAATCGGAATCGGTATCGACAATAGGAATTGGCCTCGATAATCGGCCTAGACAATCAGAATCGGCCTCGACAATCGGAATCAGAATCAATAATCGGAATCGGCCTCGAGAATCGGAATCAAAATTGACAATCGGAATCGGCCTCGACAATCGGAATTGAAATCTGCCTCGATAGTCAGCCTTGACAATTGAAATCGAAATTGGCCTCAACAATCGGTCTCAACAATCAAAATCTACCTCGACAATCAAATCGGAATCGGCTTCGATAGTCGACCTTGACAATCGAAATTAAAATCGGCCTCAACAATCGGCCTCGATAGTCGGTCTCGACAATCGAAATCGGTATCGACAATCGGAATCAACCTCAATAATCGGTCTCAATAATCGAAATCGGCCTCAACAATCGGCATATAAACAAGGCGGGGTCCATAGATGGACAGCCGACCAACCATAATATAAAGATCAGCCCACGGTCATAGTTATATCAAATATGATGGCACAGAGCCATCCGTCTATATTGAATGGGTCCCACTTATTTAGGTTAAGCCACTAAAAGAATGATGAGAATGGGTCTAACAAGGCCTAAGGGAAGGTCACAATAAGGACATCTAACTATCATTGCCCATCAATGTGGGCGTTTAACCAACATTGCCCCCAAGGAGTGGCCTATATAAGGGATTGATATATAACGTAACGGCCACACATACATCATATTGGGTCTCATTCATGGGCCTCTCATATATCGCGTTGGGCTTCATACAAGGGCCTCAAACATATCACAATGGGCCACGCCCATGGGCTTCGAATACATCACAATGGGCCACACCCATGGGCCTCGAATACATCATAATGGGCCGCGACCATGGGCCTCAGATATATCACATTGGGCCTCATCCCATGGGCCTCCAACCTATCGCAATAGGCCTCATCAAATGGGTCGTAAATGTATCACCATGGGCCTCATACGTGGGCCTTGTATACAACAAAGTGAGCCGCACTGCTTGGGCCTCGTATGCATCAAATGGGCCACGTATCTGGGCCTAACAATACAAACAGGTGGACCTCGCACATGGGCCAAAAGTACATCATGATGGGCCTCATGGATGGGCCGCAACAATGGTCCTCAAGCGGGCTCGGACCACACCAAAATCATTTTAATAGTTGTAGGTGTAACATGTGTATCACCGTACACTATCAGTACAAGGGGCACATGGCCCATTAATGATGATCAACTTGGTCCAAACATTACCTAGGTAAATTGACACCAACCAAACATTTTCCATGTAAATCAGCACCATCCAAATATTGTCCATGTAACCCAACACCATCCAAATATTGTCCAGGCACATCAGCACCATCCAAAGTTTGTCCAGCAGCGGGTCCCACCATCAGGATGGTTGGGATGCTCATGTACATCACGTGGGAGTTCATACTAATGGACGGTGTGGAATACAATACATTCATTAATGGGCCCCATGGAGCTTACTGACGACACTGCAGCTAAGATTACTGGTGCGAGGTCCACGTCAGATAGATGGATGGTTGGGATATAACCCACCTCGTGATCAGGCCCACAAACCGAATGGGTGGGGGCACACGCAGATAGAGGGCGTGGATGGAACACATCAAGGGGGCCCACAGATTAGCTGGCATCCAGGCAGCGGCGGCTGCCTACTGCATGGGACCCTTCATCCAGATGGCCAGTGTGGGTGTAACCCACATAAATCGTGTGGGGCCCACTGAGATTGCTGCGTACAACAACCATGTAGCTGGACGCTGATCAACATACACCAGCCATTCGGCTACCTACCAGGTGGGTCCCATGTGGGACCCATCATAATTAATAAAATATTATATATATACATACATATATATATATATATATCATGGAGCATCCCACCCAGACCGTCCAGATGGACGACTGGGGAAAGCTCGCACCCCACAGCGACCCACCATCTGAACAGTTCATGTGGGTCCACATGGTGTGGCCCACACATGATATATATATATATATATATATATATATATATATATATATATATGCTTTGGACAGCAACCATCGTCCATCTGTGGACGGTGAGAATCCACACGTGCATCATAGTGAGGTCCACTGTGCTATGGATGGGGTGGATGTAAGTTATCCTCATGGTCAGGGCGGTACAGTGCCGTCCAAACAACCCGGCACGACAGTGTGGATGAAACGAATACATCATGGTGAAGTCCACAACATCATGGACGGTGTGGATCAGATCATGCATCAAGGTGGGCCACAAGCCATCACACATTAAAAAAAAAAAAAAAAAAGCGAGAGAGAAAGAGGGAGGAAAGGGAACGTGTAGGGGAGGGACCCTGCCACTAATGGGCCCTCCCTTAAACAATACATCCATCAAGTGGGTCCCACAACAAGTGGGCCCTTAAATCATTAAAAAAAAAAGTAAAAATGTGGGTCCAAGACCACCCACCGTCCTCTTCTTCTTTGCTCTTTGGAAAGGTAGTCACTTAGGCTTCAATCTCAATGGAAGATAATGAAGTTTTGATGGTTAAGATGAGAGATGAGAGGGTAGGAAGCGGGCTACACTAAAGCTCCTCCATGAGAGCTTGGGAAGCTTGGAGTGTGATATTTTTGGTTGCTTGGAAATGAGCTTGAGAAATGAGAGAGAGAGAGGGTTGTAAGTGGAGAGAGAGAGAGAGAGAGAGAGAGAGAGAGAGATGGAGAGATGGATGATGGAGAGAGGGATGGGTTGTGTAAGAAATTGTTGACTTTTGGGGTAGTTTGTGTAAGAGGGGCATGGATTGTGATGGGTTGAATGATGTGTTGAGTGATGGGTTGAGTGATGTAGTACTTGACTTGTACTTGACCCTTGATGGGATTGATTGATTGATTGATTGAGGTGGCATTTACGTAGAGATACTCTTGGGTTTTGCAACGTGCTGCGTTTTCCTTGAATTGAATGCGGGCCCACATCTCCTGGCCTAGGTATCGCCCTGGTGCGTGAGACACAACATCGGAACCGCGGTGACAGTGCGGTTGTAAACGTACAAGTCTCGGGCTTATTCGACTCGGGTTGACAGCGTGTGACTCAGGGTCGCACGCAAATGCCGGTTACAGGTCGCGGATTGCCGAATTTGGGAAGGGAGGATCACAAGAATCTATGGAATAGTACGTACTATGATACGGGTCTTACAAAGGCGATTGTGCTCGATGAACTCCCTAATAAATTGCCTCCATATGAGATATACAAGACCACATTGATCCCGCCTCAAGGAAAGTTTGCCTAATTGCCTATGTTATCAGAAAAAATGTGAGATTTTGAAGGCAGAAGTGAAGAAACTGATCCATACTAGCCAAGTTAAGGAGAGCGTGAGTATGTGTATTGTGTCAACTCAAGAGCCTAATGTCAAGTATAATAAAAGAGCTAATAAACATCGGCATCAAAAGTTATCGCAAAATCATGAACCAAGTCCCTTGAGTAACTCGAGGATGAGTTTTTTCCAAGTGGAGGGGTCTGATGTAAAACATGTCATAGATACATTCCTAGTGTGGTTGGACCAAAAGAATGCGAACCGTAAATTAATCATAACTTTTAATCCGGGTATCATTATGGCGCACCAGACGAAGTATCATGAATCGAAGCAGCACGAGAACTTGAGGACGAGTTCTTTTGAAGTAAAGGGGACTGTTATAGAGCAGTTCGTGGACACTTTCATGTCCAAGATGGACCAGAGAAGGCCCGATCAGAGGAAGAAATCATCAAGACCGTCATAACTTTAAAACAGGCATATCTCACAAACCGGAATGAGTTACTCGACGTACCATATATGATTTTGGGGTAGGACGAGCTACTTTAGCCAACCAACCTAGCATAGCCCGGTTGCCCACACCGAATTTGCGAGATTTCATCATATTGACGACCGAATTCCATGTTTAATTCTGTTTTTACTATAAATAGTAAGTTTTAGTTTGATTATAACTCTTCATCCGTTGGGCTTTTGGAGTTGTGTCCAACATGAAAAGTGCTTAGAATAATTAGGAGAATAAGTTGGTTAAGCCACATAGGATACTTACTATAAAAGTAAAATTACTATTTATAGTAAGTTATGAATTTTAGGGAATTTTAGTTATAATTTACTTCTGATTTCTCTCATATTGCTTGCTATCCCTATTTAAAGGGTAGTGAACTCGTTTATTTCAATTCATTAATCAAATTTCAAATTTATTAAAATTTATTTCTATTTTCTTGCTTTCTTTCCTCGTGGATTCGAGAAGTCTCTGTGAGGAGTCCAAAAAAGCTCCATGGATTCGGAGTAGTTATCCTTGAGGAAGATGGTGATTGACCATATCATGTTCATCCCTGCGTCATATGCTAACCATAGTCATTGGATCTGAGGTAATTTTTGATGATCTAAAACCGTTTAAACGAGGGCCTCTCTGTAAATGGGGACATTAAATAATGAAACTGATCTAATATTTCACACTTTATCATTTAACTCTTTTCCGTTGAATATTCTCATAGGCCATCATATATCAAAATCTTAGGATATAATCAAACTCTCCCTAACCTATTCATAAGGTAGTTATGATATAATATCAACATTATTCATGAATTTGAAATATTGCAATTGCACTAAAAGTCAGTCAACCATACTTTTTATTTTTTATTTTTACTTTGAGAGGAATTTTGATATTTTAGTAGGGTAAGATGGTTAACACATTGTGCAGTAAGAAATTATACACACCGAAGTTAATAAACTGAAATTAAACTGTAAAAATCAACACAACGATATTTAGAGTTAAAGTTAATGAACTGAAATTAAACCGTGAAAATCAAAATGATGAGATTAGAGTTAGATGGATTTTAATTTTAAAATTATATTGAATTAATTTTCTAAATGCCTAATCGGTGAATATTTAAAATTAGCCATGTGAAATCATTCAATGGTTTAAATTCAACAAATGAATACTTATTAATTAGAATATAAAATAGTAAATCAGCATAACATTTTGCTACTTACAAATTAATATATTTTCATAACTTGAAGGACTAGGTTAAGCTATTGCTTGAAATGTGTATAATTTAAAAATGGTTGAATATCAATCCTCAAACTTTGCTAGATTTCTAAATAATGCCCTTTTACTTAGCTCTAGAATGTCTTTCGAAATGCAAATTAATAACTATGAGCTAGTTTGAATTTACTTAAGCTACTTATGCCTTAAATAGATTATTCTGATGTTTGCTTAATCAATAAATATGTTTCATAAACATGACACTTATCAGCCAAAAAATTTATTTGGTTTTGGATATTACATAAGTAGTTTAAAATCTCTTTTATTAATCTTTCTCCTCTCTCATCGAAATTATTTTTATAAATAACTTTCTTAAAAATCTCTTTCTATCCTTACTTATTCATGTTGGGGTCCATCTTTATTATCCATTATCCATGATCCATCATGTGGGCCCAACCTTTTTTGTGGACCATTCATTATGTTGGGCCCACCTTGGCCATGTCTTGAATGGTAAATGTCCATGGTGTGGAGCCTACCTTCAATAGGACCATCCACCTTGTAACACCCATATCTTGGATGTGGGCTATCCATCTTGCAGGGCAACCTTGGATGCAGGTTGTCTCTCTTGTTGGACATCGGATATGGACCATCCACCATGTGGGGCCCAACTTTAATGTGGACTGTCAATCACGCAGGAGCCAACTACAAGTACGCTTCCATCAGGCAAGGTCTGTCTTGGACATAGGTCATTCATCATAAGAGGCTGGCCTTATGTGGACCATCCATTATGTAGGGCCCACTTTGATGTGGATCATCCATTATGTAGGGGCCACCTTCAATGTCCACCACCCATCATGTGGAGCTCACCTTTGATGTGGACCATCCATCGATCATGTGGGCCGCACCTTTGAAGTGGTTGTCCACCATGTGGGGGCCCACCTTGTATCTTCATCATTCATTATCATGGGCCGACCTTTGATGCGGATCATCTATCATGTGGACCCACCTTTGATGTGGACTGTCCAACATGTGGGCCCCACCTTTGAAGTGGGACTTTCATCATGCGGGGCCCACTTTGAATGTGGGTCATTCATCATTAGGGGCCGACCTTTAATGTGGACTGTCCATTATGTGGGCACACCTTGACGTAAGTCATCCATATGTGGGGCCACCATAATGTTAATTGTCCATCGTGTGGGGCCACCTTCAATGTCGCCAGTCGTATGGAGCCTACCTTTTGCTGTGGATCATCGATTGAGTGGGCCCACCTTGAATTTGGACCGTCCATCATACGGGGCCACACCTTTGATATGGACCATCCATCATGGGAGAGATGAGAAAGAGAGAGGAGAGAGACTGGAGAAAAGGTTTTAAAAAAAAACAAGTAAAAAATGATCGTAAGGTTAAGCTAACGGGCTACTTTTACAAAGGTGGTTATTTAACAATTATTAAAGTAGGTTCTTTGCTGCTAAAAGCTTAAAAGAATATTTATACTCGACTGTGCTCAGGTTTTCAGGTGTGCAAGCAAGGCTATTGGTTTGGTGATCGATCCATGTGATTGGCATGCTGGGCGCCTTGTCAAACGGGGCATTTTCCAAAATTTTCCAAATACGAAGATCCCAACCATCAAACTCACGTCCTTTATCGCTTAACAATGAACTGTTGCCGCAGTTACTCTTCCCAGCCGTCTTCTTTCTGGCACAAATTGAAAAAGGTCCGTGGATACGTACCAACAGCCAAAAGGTTTGGATTAAAAAAAAAAAAAAAAAAAAAAATCCCATGGGCCCTGCTTGTACAAAGCAAACCGTACCTGTCCAATTGCAAACACGTGCCAATATGGCACACGTGTGAAACATCTGAACTTTTCATAAGGTGTGACACAATGTTTTGAACTTCTAGCATAAAATGGGTTGTTTCACTCAGGTGGGCCACGCTGTACAAAACGAATTGTATCCATAGAAAAAGAAATTCTCTCACCCGCAGTTTGTTTGGACAGTTTGACTCACCTGAGTCGTGAAAGTGTGGCCCCACCCGATAGAAGGTTCAGATCTAATAGACATGTGTGCTTGTTTGTGGACAGGAAGGGCTCTAAATGCACGCAGCCGTAGAAAGCATGCCAAACAAAATTCATAAGAGTTGCAATATTGGATATTGTAGTGCTTGAGCCAGTGGACTGCGGTCTTTTTCATTGACACGAGCCGTTTATATATGAATATGATTATTTTAACCGCGGATGGTGACGGTGAACACCCAAAAGGCCCGATTATTTAAACATTTCAACCTTTTGATTATTCCAAGATTCTGTAGATCGTCCATATCCAAATGAAAAGAGTGTAATTATTAAAGTGAAAAAATATTTTAATAAAAGAATTATTATTCCATATTCAAAAAACGTCCCTATATATGTATTCTATAGCAATGCATCTTCCATGGTGAACAGTAAAGTTTTGCCAACATGCGTCCTTATCCATTGATATAGGATGTCTCAAGGACTGTAGCCTTTAGATCAAATGTCATCTTTCAATGATGTAAACAGTTAATAGGATGGGCCTTACCTTGGACAGGGATAGACAAAAGATCATAACTCTTATATGGTAATAATACAGCCTGTCAATTATTTAATTAACTTTCTTATAAGTATTTATGGTCTACTTAAACTTTAATTAAGAATCAAAGAAGTTTTCTCCAAATATCTGAATCTAAAGTTCTTTCTGGAGACGTCTCAGGTCTAACCGGTTGGACAATAGGTCATGCTTCACCCTTTAAGTAACTTCCAACTTTTCACGTGCATACGGCATCCAACCATGTCTAACAGATTACCCCATCAAGAAAATCACCTTGTGAAAAAAAAAAAAAAAAAACCAGGTGCATCTAAAGAACTCAAGATCTGATTATTAAAATAAGCTTTTCCTCCGCACATGACACAAAGGGTATTGAATTGTATTTATAAAGACACAAAAATCTATTAATTATGTACAAGAAATATATATAATTTTCATTTTAAGGAAAACCTATTACAAGGAAATTGATCATAACAAGGAGATTTTTCTTCTCATTATTTGTTGTTGATGTCTTAAATCCATAAGCAATGAGGTGGCATTGACAAACCATTCGATGCCATTGGAAAAATTCAAAAAATCCATGTTTTATACTTGAACATTTTAGTATTTTACTCGATGTCATCGAAGGTATTCGATATCATCAACAATCGTAGATGCCATCGAAGTCCCATCAAGTGCACATGCAAAATTGCATAAGTGTAGTATTTATTTTCTATTCCGATTATAATCCCATGTGATTTTATATATATATATATATATATATATATATATATATATATATATATATATATATATATATATATATATATATATATATAAAGTGAGAGAGAATGCTTACACACCCAACTAACTAGACCTTTCAAATTGATCCAAAACTAGCTGTGACAAAAAAAATAAATAAATAAATAAATAAATAATCATCTTTCTATACGCATGTAATGCACTGTATCTGAAGATACGTAACCTTGATCTTATATAAATATAATGGCAGTTACATGTCATAGATCCAGCCGGTTTATCAAATGGGGCTCACCAATAAAATTTTATGTATTAAGAATTAGTAACTGATCCTCATCATTGAAACCACACAGATAAGTGGAATTTATATTGTTAGAATGGGATTTTAGCAACTCACTTTTCTCGTAAATGAATATTATATTATTGATAATAAAAAAAGGAAAAAAAATCTTTAATATGCTTATATGGGATCCAATCTAATGAACGGATTAGATTTTTTAGACATGTGAGGCATGGCTCCAATATATCACACATGTACAACCTATTTAATCATCCCACTTTATTTAGAGGCAACCATTCCCCATATCTCTCACCTTATTTAATGCATTCTTTAATTATTTTTACGGACACGGTTTGGCTAAAGTGGCTGCCACTAGCCCATGGCTAATGGTAGGTGCTCTGTGGGCCCCACTGTGAAGTATGTTTTTTATCCATGCCGTCCATCTATTTTTACAGATCATTTTAGGCCTTGATCCCAAAAATGAGGGGAGTATAAATCTCAGGTGGACTGCTCCACAAGAAAAAGTAGTGATTGAATACACACCATTAAAATCCTCCTAAGGCCCATTGTCCTATTTATTTGACATCCAATCTGTTGATTATGTCATGTAGATCTAGATGATCCACGACTTTTATGGCCCCCAAGAAGTTTATAATAGTGGACGTTCAATCAACATTGTTTCCTATGATGTGGTCTACTTGAAATTGGAATATAGCTATTGTTTGGTATGATACCATAAAATGATATAGAAAAATAGATAAACAGCATGGACCACTAGCACCAACCACTAGCCATTGGTCACTGGCAGGGTCACTAGCCAACCCGCTCTCCATCCTTAGGGCCTATTTGGGCGTGGGATTAGAAGGGATTAGGTAGGATGGGATTCATTTGGTCCTGTGCCAATTCCACTCCATGTTTGGGAAGAATGGAAAAGCTTGGAATTAAATTAAATGGAATTGCACTGGGTCCCATGCCAATTTCACTCAATGTTAGCAAGTTGCGTAGGTCCCACCATGATGTGTAGGCTATATCCACTCCATCCACCCATTTATCGAGATTATTTTAGAGCATGGGCCAAAAAATCAAGTAAATCTAAAGCTCAAGTGGACCCCACCATAGAAAGCAATGGCGATTGAGAACTTACCGTTGAAAACTTCTTTGGGGCCACATAAGTTTTGGATCTACCTCATTTTTAGGCCCATGCCATAAAATGAGGTTACAAAACAAATGAACGGTTTAGATATAACACATGTGTGTTATTCTTAGTAATTTCAAATGATGGTGGGTATATCCATTCAATGTACCACCGTGTTATCAACAAAGCATGTCATTAATCTTATCCCATGGCAAAAGGGGATAATCCCTGCAAGGGGTAATAATTATATTTTTTGAATCTCATCCCACCTAATACCTTTTAATTAGGGCGGTACACGAGTCAAGCTAGCTCGAAAAGCTCGCTCAACTCGGCTCGAATCTGCTCAGATTGACTCGGCTTGAAAGGCCGACTCGAGGCGAGTCAAGCTTGTTTACTAGAGCTCGAGTTGAGTTCAAGCTGAGTTCGACCATTGTCTATTTCAACTCGACTCGACTCAACTAGAAGCTTGAGCTCGAGCTCGACTCGGCTCGAGTAATATATTTTAATAATATATATTATTTTAATATTAAATATATATAATATATATATATATATTTAAGTTTTAAAAAAGAAGTTAAACTTAAAAATTTTTACTTAAAAAACTTTGTCTGACCCTACCCGTCCTCGTTCCCTTTTTTTCTTTTCCTTACCTTACCGAGGTAAACTCGACTCGACTCGAACCACTAGCTCGACCCGAAAGCTTTAGCAAACAAGCTAAGCTTCAATGTTGAGCTCGAGGGCCAGCTCGAGTATAGCATGGACGAGTCAAGCCGAGCTTGGACCACCTCAACTCGACTCGGCTAGATGTACAGCCTTACTTCTAATCCGGTCGCCCAAAAGCGCTGGAAGCCCGGAACATCCAAGCTCGCATGGAGTGGATTAGGTGAAACCCTGTCCAAACACAATAGGGTGCAGCCCTTACCATGGGGCTCAATTTGATGTATGTATTATATATCCATGCAATCCAACCATATTTTCAGTTCATTTTAAAACACTATTCAAAAAATAAAATAGAAATAAATCTCAGGTGGACCACACCATAGGAAATAATGGTGATTAGCCATTAGAAACATTTTGTAAACCACAAAATTTTTGGATCAAGAAAATTCTATTTTTTTATGTTTTCACTTTCCCATAATCTAAGTTTTCATAACTTTATCAATATTTCAAGTGGAAAATAAACACTAAAGTGGGTCTTAGGAAGTTTTTAATGATAAATGTTCAATATCAAATATTTCTTATCGTGTGGTAGTCTTGAGAATTTTATCTTCTCACTTTTTGGAATCTTGCACCTGAAGATATGGACCAATGGCATGGATATATGATACATATACTAATGTGACCCCACGGTGAAGGATGCACCACATTGCGTGAGGACCTTGGCATACCTATCTTCGTTGGTGTTTTTGTTTTTTTTTTTTGGCAAATGCCCCTTTTCTTGGAAGGATGGGCGGGGAGGGCCCTTTTCTCGGAGCCAACAGCGGGAGAGGAAGGCTAACATTGATTTTTTATAAGGCCCACCGTGTGATGTATATATAAGATCCCGTCCGACCATCAGATTTGTAATCTCATTCTAGTTAAAGATTCAAAATATCAAGTCGATATTTGATTCAAGTAGGCCACACAAATAGAACAGTTGATGCAAAGATGTCCACCCTTAATTTTTATAGGGACCACATTTATTGTTATGTGAAATCCACTCCAGCCGTTAGAGGTCACACTAAAAGCCATGTATATATGGTACCAAAATATCATGCTTACATGTGATTCAATTATGCCCCATCAAAGGAATCATTTTGAATGGTGAGATTTTTTTTTTTTACACTATTTTCAATTATTTAGTCCACTTGAATAATGGATGGGGCTAATTTTTGGACCCGAGGTCTAACATGAAGTGATACCTCTCCATGGTGGGTTACGTGACTTTTGATTTTTTTAAATAAGAGCCTATTAAGCGAGAAACAACCGTTTCTCTTTCTAAGCATTAATTAATCAAACTAGTTTGAGCATTACTATCTATATATATATATATATATATATATATATATATATATATATGGAAAAGGTACTATGCGCTCGAGCGTAAAGCGGTCGTCCGTGAGGTCGAGCTGGGTGGGCCCCACCGTGATGCCTTTCGAACATCAACACCGTCCACCAGATGTACCATTCCATGGTGGGACTAGATGTAAGACCCGTATCCTAGACCGTACCGTTCCGTAGGTTCCCGCGGTCTTTTCGGTCAAATTCCGGCAACCTTCGACCCTTAACCGGCGTTGCGCGCGACCCTGATTCACACACTGTCAACCCTAGTCGACTCAATCCAAGACTAGTACCCTTGCGACCGTACCGTCGCCGCGGTTCCGATGCCGTGACTCGCGCGTCGAGGCGATACTCTGGCCAGAAGATGTGAGCCAGCGTTCGGTGCGAGGAAAACGCCGCACATTGCGAAACCCAAGAGAATCTCAACGAAATGTCACATCAATCAACCATCAATTAATCCCATGAAGTCAAGTACACATCACTTCACACTCTTCCCCAAGCAACCCCCAAAGTCAAAAAGATTCTTACAAACCTATACCTTTCTTACACAAAAAGCCACAAAAGTCAAAAAGGCTCTTACACACATCCATCAATCCATCAACCATCTTTCACTCTCTCTTTTCAACTCTCTCTCCCCTTCATTTTCAAACCCATTCCAAGCAACTCCAAATCCTCACACGTCCAAGCCCTTCCCATCTCTCCCAAAAACCACAAGTGTGGCCCACCTCTTCCTACCATTCCATCTTCCATCTCAACCATCCAAACCCCATCTCCTCCATTGGAATTGAAGCTAAGGAGCTAAGGAACCCATAGGAGCAAGAAGATCGAACGGTGGGTGCTTGATAGGAGTAGTTCTTCATGTTTTTAAGATGGGCCAAGTGAGGCCAACCGTTCAATGGTTTGGATCTCACTTGGGACCCTAAGATGTGGCCGATGGCCCGCTTTGATCACCATGATCATTCCATGATGGGGCCATTCTCCATGGCCCCCATCATGATGTTTATTTCCTTGCTTTAGATAGGTCATCTAGACCATCCATACTGGTGGGGAAAGGATCTCCATCGTTGAGTTTCAATTTTGATGGGCCCACATGCTTTAGGGCCCACTTGATGTATGATCTATTGCAAGGGAGGGCCCATAGTGGCGGGGTCCCTCCATCCTCACCGATCTCTCTCTCTCTCTCTCTCTCTCTCTCTCTCTCTCTTTTTCTTCTTCCTTTTGTGTGATGAAATGGCCATGCGGCCCACCCTGTTGGACCCCACCATAGAGCATGTTTTGGATCCAACCCGTTTGTAGGTGGGGCCCACTTTATATGTAGTTATGTTCCACACCATCACCGTGTAGTGGCCCACCTAGGCGGGACCACCTTGAAGATTTTATTGTGCCCAGAACAGTCCAGCGTCTGGACTTTTTTTTTTTTTGAAAAATACATATATAAGCTTATTGAAGCTTTTGGGTGGACCTCACAAATAGGCCCCACCCTGATGCAAGGGTTCAATCCACGCCTTCCATCCTATTCTTTGGCTCATTTTAGGCGTTGAGCCAAAAAATGAGGTCAATCCGATAATCAGGCGGACCATACCATATGAAACTGTATTTTCTACTGTTCTAGGCTATTCAAGCCCACCTTTCTGTTTCTATACGCCAAAAATACCCAATATTAGACTGGTTTGGTGTATTCCGAGACATAGAATCCACTGGACGGAGTGGATTCTCAGGTAGCGGGCCCCACATGTATTTTTTCCAGAAAATCAAAAAAAAAAAGAAGAAGAAGAAAACAAGCACACAGGCTCATGGCGTTAGCTGTTGTCACCGGCATGTCGAGGAGGGCGAGCATTGCTTTGCGCCACCGCCCTGCGGACGACGGACGGCAGCAGCACCACGACCTCCAGCCATGGGCCCCACCATGATGTATATGTGTCATCCCAGCCGTTCATTGGGTGGGCCACCTCTTGAGGTGGGCCCCCTCCAAAGATCAGGCCCATCCACCATTCTGGCGGCCCACACCAAAGGAAACAGTGTGAGTTGAAGGTCTGCCATTGAACCACTTTTGGGCCCACAAAAGTTTTGGATCAAGATGAAATTTGTGTTTTCCTTTCACTCAGGTCCGAGTGACCTTGTCAACGGGTTGGATGGCATGTAAACATTACGGTGGGCCCCACGTGGAGCCCACATGATTCATGTGTTTTATCCCACCGACGGTGGAGCCCACAGTGTATGTGCATGGTGTGTGTGCGTGGGTGCATGCTTGTGTGCGTGCGTGCATGTGCATGGTGTGTGTGCATGTGGTGTATGTGCACGTGTGTGTATATATATATGTATATGTATTTATATATATATATATATATTATTGTATATATATTTATACATATATATATTATTGTACTGCATACTCTATTTAATTACATGTATATATATTATATATATACAAATATATTATATTATATTAGCTAATACACCAGATGGCGGGCTTTCATGGGCCCCACCAAATACATGGGTTGCATCCAATCCGTCTATCCATTTTGAAAGATCATTTTATGGCATGAGCTAAAGATGAGTCAGATCCCTAGTCCAAGTGGACCCCACCTTGGCATGTTTTGAGGTCCATCTTAATGTATTTGTGGTAGATCATTGGGACCCACTTTGATGTGGATGTAAGGCCCATGTCATTAGGCCATTTGATGTATTCTAAGGCCCATGGGTTAAGGCCCATTGAGATGTATTAGGGCCTATGGGTTGAGGCCCATTTGATGTACATATGGGGCCCAATTGGTGTGGCCCATTTGTTACATATAAGACCCATGAGTCTAGGCCCATTTGATGTATCTAAGGCTCACGGGTTATGACCCATTGCAATGCGTATAAGGCCCATTGGTGCAGCCCATTGATGTGGCCCACTTGACGAATGAAAGGCCCATATGGTATGGCCTATTTGATGTATCTAAGGCCCAATGGGATGAACCTAAGGCTCATTGCAATGTGTAACCCCAACCTAGTTCATGTAATGATATTTACGACGGGCAATGCCTTGGGAGCAATGTTGGTTTGACGTCCACATTGTCGAATAATGTTGGTTAAATGTCCGCATTATGATTCTTCCTAGGGCCCATTGTTAGGCTCATACTTGTAGGCCGTCTAGGCCCATCTCCTTATGAACAACATCTATCCCATATAACATGTTTAGTATAGTCCTATGATTCATGATCATACGCATCATATGTATGCTTGATATAAGAAGTGACTGATCATAGCATATGCCTTCGGGCAGATTGTTTAGGGGCTCCCGGTTAGGCGGGGTTGCCCCACATGAGTGCATAAGACGTGCAGGATTGCTGCATGACAGAATAGTGTGATTCATGCATTCGCATCATGTGATATGGTTACTGTACGCCCTAGCGACATTAGGGCCGTAGCCTCCACAGGCATATCGTGGTCGACAGGATTGGATACCGAAAATCTTGTTCTACATGGGATGCTATAGATATCCCTGGTGAAAGTCCCTAAACCCTTATGGTACCAAGAGGTTGCTCCAACGTCTAGACCGAGTGGGTGCCTGAGCGTCGATGGCCGATTACCAGGAGGCTGCACTTTCCACTGTGTCGTGGTCGGTTGGAAGGGGGTACGGCCTTACCCACCCGAGAGGAGGGGGCAATGTTAGGCTGAGTCTGACCAGCTCGAGGAATGGATCCGCTATCGACGAGCCGCGCTTGATATTGGCAGGCGAGTAGTGAGGTTTCTTCCACTTACCTTATTGCGCGCGATGGGGCGGCAATCTGGTTTAGAGTGTACTAGACCCCGGTGATATCCCAGATTTTGAGCTGTACTAATATGTGGACTTAGATGAGGATTTGTATGCTTGAGTTGCATTTCACATCGCATGGCCTTGGTATGGCCGACATCATTCATGTCTTGCATCGCATAGCCTTGGTACGGCTAACGGTATTCATGGATTCACCAGCATGTTCTGCATTACTCTGATACTATATATCTACATTACTAACTTGCGCACACACTTTCACCACCCTCTAAGCTTTCTATAAGCTTATGCACGACCGTTGCGTGCAGGTGACGCGAGGATGCAATAGCGCTGAGGCAGGAGTACAGAGCAGATCTTTTTGGAGCTTTTGTCCATCCTCATTGTATTTCCCTTTATGCTTATTGTACTTGTAAAGTTTTTGATCATAGTGGAAATATGATGGAGTTTTTGGTTGTTGTTTGTGGGTTATGCTTATTACGAACTAAACCAATGTTGAAAATCCTCCTTGTAGTATTCCAGGATCGGAACCTGGCGTATGGGCACTGGGAGCCGAGAATGGGGTTCTACAGAGGCTGTCAGCGCCGGATTCGGCGATCGAGAATTTTGTGAGCCCGGTTTCCGAGTTTGGGGTGTGACACTGGACGGCCCAAAATCAGGTCAATCCATGACTTAGGTGGGCCACACCACATACAGAAGTGCAGAGGGGCCGTGCACCATTAAAACATTCATAACCATTTTTGAGGGCCCACCGAGATGTTTTTTGCAAATCCAGCCCATCCATTATGTGTGTCCCACTTGAATGAGGGTTCAAACCAAGTTTCAGGTGCATTAAAAACTCAGGTGGGTCCCACCAGTGCTTTTATATGTTTTTAGCATGTATACTTATGGTTTTAGATGGTGTGGTCCACCTGAGTCACGGATTGACCTGATTTTGGGTCGTCCAGGCCCACTATGGAATGATGCATCTAGTGGACGGTGTTGATGTTCGAAAGGCATCACGGTGGGGCCCACCACAGCTCGACCTCACGGACGGCACCGCTTTATTGCAATCGGCGCATAGTACCTTTTCCCATATATATATATATATATATATATATATATATATATATATATATATATATGGGAAAAGGTACTATGCGCTTGAGCTGATGGGAACGTCTCATGAGGTCAAGCTGTGTGGCCCCACCGTGATGCGTTTTGATCATCTACCCCATCAGTCAGATGCACCATTCCATCGTGGGCCTAGGTCTCAAAAATCAAGTTAATCCATGACTTGTATGGGCCACACCACATATAGAAGTTGAGAGGGGCCGTGCACCATTAAAACATTCATAATCATTTTTTGGGCCCACCGAGATGTGGTTTGCAAATCCAACCTATCCATTATGTGTGTCCCACTTAGATGAGGGTTCAGACCAAGTTTCAGACGCATGCAAATTTCAGGTGGGCCCACCAAGTGCTTTTATATGTTTTTGGCATGTCTTCACATGATTTTAGATGGTATGGCCCACCTGAGTTCCGTATACGGTTGTTTTTTGGGATATCCCATAATTTAAAGGGGATCCATCAAATGCACGATGTTGATGGTCGACACACATCACGCTGGGGCCCACGCAGCTCGACCTTGTGGGACTTTATTACGAGGTCGAGCACATAGTACCTTTTCCATATATATATATATATATATATGGAAAGCAAGAGATGTACCATAGGTTTTCTAAATTCGTTCTCAAGTGTTTAAAGGGCATAACTTGGGCTTGAGGAGTAGATTTGAGACTTGTTCGGATCGGTAATATCTCTCTTGTAATTTCTGTTTTCATAGTACATTATTGTTGCTCTGTGCCATAGATTTTTTTTTTTTTTTTTTTTCCAAAAGAGTTTTTCCATGTAAAATTTGGATTATTGCGTTTAGACTTGGTTGTGGGATTGGTAATGTTTTGCTTGATTCATCTTTGTGTTCTTCTGTGGTTCCCCAACATTACTCTCCCTCAAGTATAGGCAAAGGTTAGAGCCTAAGTTTGCAATACAAGTCTTAAAGGATATCATGAGACATTGGCTTAATAAAAATGTCAATAACTTGATTACTGAAACAAAATGAGTGACAACATCAACCCTAAAGCAACCTTCTCATGAACAAATGACAATTCAGTTTAATATGTTTAGCCTGAGTTAAACACATTGGTAGTGTGTCTTGGTTTCCCACAATACAAGTCTCGACGCTTATGTTAATTAGAAGTACCACTATAACTATAATTCAGTAGAGAGAAGCCACGCCCACCACTATCATATGGACAATTATGACCATTCTAAACAAATCCAGGTAATAGAGAAATAAAGAATATTATGGACTTTTTTTTTTTTTTTTTTCCGCCAGAGCTTCATGTGTTCCCGTTAACTTTGATATTGATAAAAACCAAAAAGAAAAGGAAGAAATTGAAATTGGAATATTGGAAAATTGCTTGTATTTCACGTATGGAGCCTTAAATTTACACACGAGGAATGACCCTAATATGAAATAATATGATAACACAAAATCTTATTATATCCTAATAAATTAATGACAAAAGAGGAAAATATATAATGGAATGAAGTATTTTCCTAATATACATGTGGGAAATGAAGTCTTCCCCTCAAGTTAGCTCATGAAGGCCTATAACACCCAACTTGCCAAGTAAAAAAATTAAATCATTCCTAATTAAGAGAATTTCTGAGGATATCTGCAAGTTGTTGATCAGTGAGTACAAATGAAGTACAAAGAACGCTAGAAGATATTTTTTATGAGCATGGTAACAAGCAATTTCAATATAATTAGTTATTCCATGAAAAAATAAGATAATTTACGGTCTGAAGGATTACTTGATTATAACAATCAAGGCGCAAAAATTAGTTACGTAGAATATTGAGATCTTGGAGAGGAGTTTTAAGCCCAGTGAGTTCACAGATAGCATTAGCCATTGTGTGGTACTCGGCCTCAGCAGATATGACTGTAAAGTAGTGGTTTGTTTTTTGTTACTAAGAAATAAGACCTTTTTCTAAGCATCGTGAAGTATCACGTGATAAAACACCGTGTCTTGGTGCAACTGCTCCAATCAGAGTCATGATGGGTTTTTTTTTCCGTCTTCGACCGGTCCTGAGCCCCGCTCGACCGGTTGTGGGAGGCGCTCGACCGGTCGTAGGTTCGAGCCCTGGCACGACTCAAAGTCCAGCGAGTTCGTGCTGTTTTTTCTCGGAGGCTAAGACCAGTCCTGGAATTCCAGGACCAGTCGAAGGTGGGCTTCGACCGGCTGAGGACAGGCTTCGACCAGTCGAAGGAGGCTAAGACCAATCCTAGAATTTCCAGGACTAGTCGAAGGTTACGCAGTTTGTTTCGCGATTTTGCACGAAACTGAGGATTTGAGTCCTTTCGCAACCGGGATGCGAAAGGGAAGTTTCCTAAACTATAAAAGGGGTTACTTAGGGTTTTCTAGGTAATGCAAGAAGGTTTCTTAAAGATTTACAAGGGATTTGCTAAAGGGTTTAGGGCTATCAAAGGTGAGAGAGAGAGAGAGAAAGAGAGAGAGGAAGCTTATAAAAGGGAGGTTCTGCTCATGAAGGTTATCTACTGTGCAATCTATATCTCAGCGCTTCTATGTCCTCGTATTCGTTTAGATCTCTTCGTTTTCTCTATTTCTCTTATTGTTTATCCACTCCTGCGTGAGTGAAGAAGGTTGTAACGTTCTACTTCATAGTGGATTGTTGATCTGGATGAGGTCCCGTGGTTTTTACATCTTTGAAGGTTTTTCACGTAAAAATCTCTTGTGTGGTGTGTGATTGATGCATTGATTATTTTCATTGCTTTATTATCCATAATTCTGGTTTGTTCTGGAGGGCTAGATCCTAAGGTTTTGTGCAAGGCCCCTAACAAAGTGGTATCAAAGCTAAGTTCATTGAACGGGTAGGATCGGTTTGGAATTATGGAAGGTGGCTCATCAAGGATTATTAGTCTTAATGATTCTAACTGGACCATATGGAAGGCTAAGATGGAGAACTTGCTTTATTGCAAGGACCTATATTCTCCAATTTTAGGCATATCAGCAAAATCCAAGGATATGACTGATGATGATTGGAAGAAGATGGACCGAAAGGCGGTGAGTTTAATTAGACAATGGTTGGATGATTCTGTGTTCCACCATGTGTCTACAGAAACCTCAGCCACTAGCCTATGGCTGAAATTACAAGGGCTGTATGAGAGGAAGACAGCCAGTAATAAGATTTTTCTGATAATGCGACTTGTGAATCTCAAGTTCAAGGATGGTGGTTCTGTGGCCGAGCACATGAATGAGGTCAGCAATATAGTGAACCAACTCACCTCTATGAAGATGGTCCTGGATGATGAATTGCAGGATTTACTATTACTTAGTTCATTGCCTGACAGTTGGGAGACATTGGTGGTGTCTCTAAGTAACTCCACGCCAGACGGAAAGATATCCATGGAACAGGTAATTAGTTGTCTCTTCAATGAGGAGACAAGGAGGAAGTCTCAGGGGTCTACTCAGCAAGAGGCCCTTGTGACACATGAACGGGGGAGAGGAAAGAATAGGAAGGGCGGGAAGGCCTGAGATAAATCAAGAGGTAAGTTGAGTAACAGAAAAGATGTTGAATACTGAAATTGTAGCAAGAAGGGCCACTACAAGCATGAATGTCGTGGTAAGAAAAACGATAAGAAAGGAAAAGGAAAGGAAGATGAATCAGATTCCACTGCGGTCGCTTCAGATGGCGACATGGTAGTTATTCTTTCTGCAGATCATGATGTATGTCTCACGGCTACGAGTCAGGACACCGACTGGGTGATAGACTTGGGAGCTTCTTTTCATGCGACTCCACACAGGGACTCCTTCATAAGCTACAAGTCAGGTGACTATGGGACTGTGAAGATGGGAAATTCTGGCGTATCAAAAATCATGGGAGTCGGTGATATTTGTGTGAAAACTGATGTGGGCTGCACATTAGTTCTCAGGGATGTGAGGCATATCCCAGACCTTCGCCTCAACTTGATGTCGACGGGAAGGTTGGATGATGATGGCTATGAAAGCTGGTTTGCTGGTGGCCGATGGAAGCTCATCAAGGGTTCGTTGATCGTGGCCAGAGGAAAGAAGTGTTGCACCCTTTACAAAGCAAGTGTCAGTATGTGCAAGGGTGGGTTAAACGCAGCGGAAGATTCAGCTATTGACATGTGGCATAGGCGTCTTGGCCACATGAGTGAAAAAGGGCTTCAGGTACTAGTAAAGAAGCGGCTCCTTCCAGATGTGACAGGTACACCTCTCAAAACCTGTCTTGATTGTTTATCAGGGAAACAACATAGAGTTTCATTTGTTAAAACTGCTTATCATGTTAATAAAGTGCATGAATTAGATTTGGTTTATTCTGATGTTTGTGGTCCTATGAGGACAAAAACCTTGGGTGGGGCATTGTATTTTGTTACTTTTATAGATGATGCATCTAGGAGGGTTTGGGTTTATGCTTTAAAATCCAAGGATGAGGTCTTTGGTGTGTTTAAATTGTTTCATGCTATGGTCGAGAGAGAGACAGGTAAATCATTGAAGTGCATCCGCACTGACAATGGTGGTGAATACATTGACGACTTTCATGAGTACTACAAGTCCCTGGGTATACGACATGAACAAACGGTTCCCAAGACCCCCCAGCATAATGGTGTAGCTGAGCGAATGAATCGCACCATTGTTGAGAGAATCAGATGCATGTTATGCCATGCAAAATTGCCCAAGACGTTTTGGGGAGAAGCAATGCACACGGCGGTATATTTAATAAACAGGTCTCCATCAGCCCCGTTGAATGGAGAAGTACCTGAGAAAGTATGGACTGGACAGGATCCATCGTACAGTCATCTCAAGGTGTTTGGATGTAGGACATCCGTTCACGTACCAAAGGATGAGAGGTCCAAACTCGATATGAAAATCAGACAGTGTGTGTTCTTAGGGTACGGTGATGAAAAATTCGGTTACAGGTTGTGGGATCCAACCGAGAGGAAGCTCGTTAGGAGCAGAGATGTGGTTTTCTTTGAAGATCAGTGTATAGAAGACATTGGTAAGCCAGAGAAGAACCAGCCTAGTTCAAGTGAGCTAGAGGACATAGATCCGGTTACTCCTCCCGTGGTGCCTGATGACGGGGGAGTACAACAAGGTGCAGAGGACGAGGGAGTTCCTTTAGAAGATGGACCAGCAAATTTCCCATTGATCCACTGTTGAGCCACGGTGAGGAGGTCATCTAGGGACAGACAGTCGTCCAAGAAGTACTCGCCACATGAGTACATTATGCTGATTGATGGGGGAGAGCCAGAAGATTATTCTGAGGCCCTAGCCAACGAGCATAAGGATGAGTGGTTAAAAGCTATGCAAGAGGAGATAGAATCCTTGTATAAGAACCACACATATGACATGGTGAAACTGCCTAAGGGCAAGAAAGCTCTGAGTAATAAGTGGGTGTTCAGAAAGAAGATTGAGCAGAAGAATTCGCAGACAAGGTTCAAGGCCAGACTTGTGGTGAAAGGATTTGGTCAGAGGAAAGGCATACACTTCGAGGAGAGATTCTCACCAGTGGTGAAGATGACATCTATAAGGGTGTTGCTTGGGTTGGCAGCTAGCATGGATCTGGAGATGGAGTAGTTAGATATTAAAACTGCCTTTCTCCATGGTAACCTGGAAGAAGAGATCTACATGTACGAACCAGAGGGGTTCGAAGTCAAGGGCAAGGAGCATATGGTGTGTAGGCTGAGAAAGAGCTTATATGGGCTGAAACAAGCTCCACGACAATGGTACAAGAAGTTCGACTCGTTTATGTCGAAACATGGGTATGACAGAACGGAGTCGGACCACTGTGTGTTCACGCGTAAGTTCTCAGATGGTGATTTCTTAGTTATGTTATTATACGTTGATGACATGCTTATCATGGAAAAAGACATCAAGAAGATCGACAGGCTGAAACAGGAGTTGGGCAAGTCTTTTACGATGAAAGACTTGGGCCCGGCTAGACAGATCCTAGGAATGGAGATAACTCGTGACAGAAGTAGCAAGAAGCTTTGGCTGTCACAAGAGCGGTATATTGAGAAAGTCCTAGAGCGGTTCATTATGAATGCAGTGAATCCAATTAGTACTCCACTAGATGGTCACTTCAGATTGAGCGATATGCAGTGTCCCAAGATGAAGGCAGAGGTGGAAGAGATGCAGAAGAAACCCTACGCGTTAGCAATAGGAAGTTTGATGTATGCTATGGTGTGTACACGCCCAGACATAGCATATGCGGTTGGTGTTGTCAGCCGGTATCTTGCCAATCCTGACAAAGAGCATTAGGCAGCGGTGAAATGGATACTGCGGTATCTAAAAGGCTCATCCAGGTTGAGCCTATGCTATAGTGATGGTAAACCTGTGTTAGAGGGCTACACAGATGCAGATATGACAGGTGACATAAACTCTAGGAAGTCTACATCGGGGTTCATGTTCACGTTTGCAGGGGGAGCGGTTTCTTGGTAAGGCAAGCTATAGAAGGTCATAGCATTGTCGACGACAGAGGCCGAGTACATTGCAGTCACAGAGGCATGTAAAGAAATGCTTTGGATAAAGATGTTCCTACAAGAACTTAGCCTAAAGCAAGAGGAGCACGTGGTCTATTGCGATAGTCAGAGTGTTATACACTTGAGCAAGAATCCAAGTCAGCATTCCAAGTCGAAGCACATAGAGATTCGGTATCACTGGATCAGGGATACTTTGGAACAAAAGGTGTTACAGCTTGAGAAGGTCCACATGGACGATAATGGGTCAGACATGATGACCAAGGTTGTGCTCAAGGGCAAGTTTGAAGTTTGTAGAAACCTGGCTGACTTAAAGAAGGTGGATCCCTCCTGGGTCAAAAAGGGGGAGATTTGATGGGGTTTTTTTCCCGTCTTCGACCAGTCCTGAGCCCCGCTCGATCGGTCGTAGGTTCGAGCCCTGGCACAACTCAAAGTCCAGCGAGTTCGTGCTGTTTTTTCTCAGAGGCTAAGACCAGTCCTGGAATTTCGAGACCAGTCGAAGGTGGGCTTCGACCAGTCGAGGATAGGCTTCGACCAGTCAAAGGAGGTTAAGACCAGTCCTAGAATTTCCAGGACTAGTCGAAGGTTACGCAGTTTGTTCCGCGATTTTGCGCGAAACTGCGGATTTGAGTCCTTTTGCAACCGGGATGCAAAAGGGAAGTTTTCTAAACTATAAAAGGGGTTGCCTAGGGTTTTCTAGGTAATGCAAGAGGGTTTCCTAAAGCTTAATTTACAAGGGATTTGCTAAAGGGTTTAGAGCTATCAAAGGTGAGAGAGAGGGAGAAAGAGAGAGAAGAAGCTTATAGAAGGGAGGTTCTGCTCGTGGAGGTTATCTACTGTGCAATATATATCTCAACGCTTCTATGTCCTCATATTCGGTTAGATCTCTCCGTTTTCTCTATTTCTCTTATTGTTTATCCACTCCTGCGTGAGTGAAGAAGGTTGTAACGTTCTACTTCATAGTGGATTGTTGATCTGGACGAGGTCCCGTGGTTTTTACCTCTTTGAGGGTTTTCAACGTAAAAATCTCTTGTGTGGTGTGTGATTGACGCATTGATTGTTTTCATTGCTTTATTATCCATAATTCTGGTTTGTTCTGGAGGGCTAGATCCTAAGGTTTTGTGCAAGGCCCCCAACAAGTCATGATAAGCAGCTAGCTGAAGAGAGATATCGAATGATTAAAAAAGCCTTTGCTAGGAGAAGACTTGAGATATCTTAATACACAAATAGCGGCATCGCAATGAGGTTGCCGATGCTGATGCATGAATTGACTGAAAATGTTGCCTGAATAAATAACATATGTTCTTATAATTGTTAAGTAGATGAGAGGCCTGACAAGCCATCTATACATAGAGGAGTTTTGAAGAAAATCACATTGGTCGTCAGTTAAATGCAAAATTTGTTGCATTGAAAAAAAAAGGCGGGTAGGGATTGACTGCTATCTTTGAGAATGTTAAGGGTGTATCTGCATTGACTTAGAAAATTCTCATTAGACAACAGGCTACCTCAATGCCTCAAAAATATTTCAATGAACTGAGATTTTTAATGTGAAATTTGATATGTAGAAATTCCTTTGGGGCATTGATAACTATTGATTATTGCCATTGACAATTATATCATCCATGTAAACAAGTACTACGGTAATGATAGTGCCACTGGAATTAGCGAAAAGAGAATAATTTGTCAATGATTGATGATAACAAGTATCTTTAAGAGTAGAGAAAAACTTATCAAACAAGTTTCTTGATGCCTGCTTGAGACCACGGAATGATTTATTTAGATGACAAACGTGTTACTCCTCATATTTGGAAAAATCAGGTGGAATGATTATACAAACTTCTTTGTGCAGGTCTGTATATAGGAAAGCGTTGTTAATATCTAGTTGATATATTATCCAATTGCTAATAACGGCCATAGCCAATAGATAACCAACAATAACAAGTTTTGCAATGGGAGCAAATGTGTCTCATAATGTTTTGTCCTTCAATCTGAGTATTCCCCATTTGCTACTAAGCCTGCTTTGAATCGTTCAATTGTACCATTACTACGATGTTCAACTTTGCACACCAATTTACAGCTAATGAATTTTTATTTATTTATTTTTATTAATGGTAAATGTTGTAAGGTTTATGTGTGATTCTTTTTTAATGCCTTAAATTCTTATGCCATTATATTATGCCAATGAGGACTTTTAACAGCTTGACAAACGGATGTTGTCTTATTTTGAAAAGAAATAAAAGTGCAAGGCAACATAATTAGTAAAAAATAATTATATAAAAGGAAGTTAAATAAAGAATAAGAAGTACCTATAAAGGGTTGTGAAGATGGTGAAGTAGGAGAGGATGTTAGTGGTAAGGTTAGATAGACATAGTTTTTGAGACAGATAAGTCAAGTGATTATATGATGAGAATTACAAAGGTAAGATGAAGGTAGAACAATAGATGGGTAGAGGACTGAGATTAGGAGTGTTAACGTATATGTTACATTTTTTTTTGTGAATCCTAATATTACATATTCTAATACTAATGGTGATCAGTATATCTGTAGAATTTTTGGTGGATTTCAAAATCTATTATAGCTGTGGGCTCCATGTTGATGAGCATGTTTTATCTATGTCATCCATTTGTATGTCATATGTGCCTTCCACACTTGATATTCAAGCTGCATATAAATATAAGTGACCAACATCAGTTGTAAAATGTGGTTCATTAAATTATAATTTTACATTTTTCGTAAAGTTGTATGAAATTAAATGAACATTAGATGACATAAACAGAAAATGGAATAGGATGAACGTCCTCGAACGGGAGAAAATCCATTGCAGAAAGCATTAATTGCAAGAAGTCTTTTAGTCCCTTGACATGTTCCAGCAAACCTCTGCAGTGCATGCAAGTATACATTGTTAGTATCCTACACCGAATTAGGGTGTATGTGCCATCCCAACACCGGTTTCCTTGAGGCGGTGCGCTTTCAAATCCTTGTTTCTCACTGAAGCCATGTCTATGTTACACCGAAAGAAACAAAACAGACTCTGAAAAAGGTGGTGACCCTATTCTTGCTGATAAAGAATATCTTTTTCTCCGTCCCCGTAATCTCATTCATACATTTTTATTCTTTCTTTCACGGAGTAGTTAAAAAACTGCTGCGTTTCTGCATTTGGCTAGCTTCGATTTCCGAAGAAACAAACCCAATTAAATAAGAGCAAAGAGAAACAATCCTAAACCTTATATGCTTTGTTTTAAGAGTCCCGTTTGGTATGAATTGGGTGATAAGAAAGGTATAACCAGACCACTTTTCATGAACTTTTAAGGACTTTCCTTGTTAGGAAATGGGGCTGATTTTTCAATCCCCAGTTGTTGATTTTGGATTGAATTGACTCCCTATTGCTGCAGAGATTGCTTTCTTTCACCTGCATTTCCATGGAAGTTGTTTTCTGCAGATGGGTTTTTTCCTTTCTAATCGGTTGTTGGGTTTTCATATCTGTTGCTTTCTCAGGTAATATTAACACCCACTTTTTTCTTTTTTTCTTTGTATTTTCTGAAATGGGTTTTGTTCGAATTCTTGTTTTTTGAGTTTGATGATTTGGGAAGTTCTGCATTTTTGTGGTGAATGCAGTGGAGAGCTTGAATGGGAGTCCAAAGGTTAGAGGTGTGAATTTGGGTGGATGGTTGGTGGTGGAAGGTTGGATTAAACCATCGCTGTTTGACGGCATTCCCAATGGAGATATTATTGTGAGTTTGTCTGTTTGGGCAAGCTCTCTGTTGTTTTGCAAGTTGGGATTTTGGTTTTTCTTTCGTGGAACGTTTGGTTGAGTTTTTGTGGGTTTTGGATTTTAGGATGGGACCCAATTGCAGTTCAAATCGGTGGTGTTCCAAAAGTACGTAAGTGCAGTGAATGGGGGAGGAGCGGAAGTGACAGTGGATAGAGACGTTCCTTCTTCGTGGGAAACCTTCAGGGTAGGCAATTGCCTGGACAGAGTGTTTTGCAGAATTCTCTTGTTTCTCATCTGTTTGATGTTTTGACGAATTTACAGTGCGTGGAAATTGTTACTTTGAAAAACTACTGACTTGGCATGTGTTGATGTTGAACTGCTGTCGAACATTTATGTGGAATTGATTGGTTAAAGCTGCATTTGGTTCAGGCCGCAAGAAAAAATAAAAATAAAAGATAAAAAGTAGCGATTTTCAGGATTTCTTATCTTGGTAAGAATTTCAAAAATCCTGAAAGAATGCCAGTGTAGATTAGACAGAGCTCTTTCTTTCCGTTACAACACAAAAGAACCCCATTTGCGATTTTGGAAATTCTACTAAGATTTTTAGGAATTCGAAAATCCGAAAACATTTCTCTGCTCTTGAAACGGCCATGGGCCGAACACAGCCTAAAGCTGCTAGTCAGATAGCATCAATGAGGTTGGGTTACTTAGTAATATGGTTCCGTATTTAGGCATTATTCTATTTATAGAATGGGATAGAACTACGCTACCATGCAGGATGAGCTATTGATTCCATCAGTGTCATTGCCATCATGTCTAATATGTACTCCACATTTTGCTCATTTACCAATGATTGTTTCTCTAGTATTTTTATTATTTATTATCAGATTATTTTTTTGGTTTGGGATTATATTATCAGATTTATTTTGTGGCATGGCTTTTCTTCTATTTAGAGACTTGGTAGCTTGTGTTGATTTTGTATCATTTGGGGTAGTGTTCTAATTTGCTTCATTGTATACTGAGATTGACTCGAGAGTGAATGAAAAATGTCTTTACTATCACTACTATTAGTGTACCCAGTGTACGAAATATCAGCATCGCGTTACGTATTACATCCTTGGGATACATATATGTATCGGTTATCGCACGGAATATATTATTTGTATTGGGTACTTTTTTCGCACTTTTTGGGAAACATGTAGAAACATTGGGGAAATAGTTGAATTTTACAATGAAACTTCATGGATTGTTAAAAAGGATCTTAATACACTCTTTTAAATTATAACATCTCAAAAAAGAAGTGCACATAATAGGTTTATTTTGCATAAAGTCTTAAGCTATGCGTTGTCTGACTGAACTAATGCAACTATATTCAAATTGAATGCATAACAAGTAGAGTATATGTGACGATCATTTCATCAAACACTCCTAAATACTTTGAAATTAATCTCAATTGACAGTTGGTTGAAGGAAAATTTTGAAAAAAATAATTAATATTTTAATAAATTTTTATTAATTTTAAATTAAAATTGATTTTTATTTTTTGAAAATTGACAAGGACTTAATAAATCAATATATCAACCTCATACATGCTTGATTTCATGTTTAGAGTGCAACATTGCAAGCAATTTGGGAGAAATTGGAGAAAATTCAAAATTTTCCCAAATCGAACCACCTAAACTTAAATTTCGAAATTACAGTGTATATGATAATCATTTCATTAAACACGCTTAAATACTTCGAAATTAGTCCCAATTGACAGTTGGTTGAAGGAATTTTTTGAAAAAAAATATGGAGAACATGAAGATCCAGTGGATATCAAAATCGAAGCTTTAACTTCATGATTTTTCACGCAAAAAATGAAGAACCAATGAATTTATATCCATTTGACACTGATTTAACATAATTTCAACAAAAAAAAGTATTGAAAATTGAAAATGGTTGCCAGATTGAACATGTGGGACGTGTCAGCACTTCCTGTGCATTTCGTATCACACACATGAGATACAAGATATATCGTAGGATATATTGGCTGATAACAGTGATATTTAAAACATTAAGTGTACATCAGGATTTGAAACACCAAATCTAACAAGGTTGGGAGGATCAAAGTTTGAATTGATTGATGTACCTAATTTCAAATGTGATATCAGGAAATGAAATGCTTAGATAAGACTATTGTTCGAAGTATTGCCAATATTATTGAAATATCCCCGATATTATCCGTATCTCTAGCTTAGCAATACTGACAACAATGGTAGTATAAAAAATTCCAGGTATCAACGATGTATAAATTCCAGGTATCGCTTATATTGATTATGTATCGATGTCGCCAATGTATCACCAATATTTTCAACTGTGTAAATTCCTGGTGGCACTTGTATGGCTGATGTATTGGCAATATTTCGATAATATCGATAAATGTATTGGTATCGCCAAAATTTTGTTTATTAAAATATTTTCATTTCAAAATTATTATTATTTATTTATTTATTTTTATGGGCGCATTGTCGTATGCATCGTTTAATTTGTCGACAATAATATCGCGATATTTCGCTATTGCAACATGGGTGATATTGAGACCACATTCTTTTGTTTGCTTTTCAATTGTTAACAATTTCTCAATGAAATATCATGTGTTGTCGATATTCAAAAATATTGATGGATATTTGGATGGAGGGTTGGATTGATGGTTGAACAGATAGATAGTATGGTTGGAGGATGATAAGATCAAAGTGTTCTGCATCCATTACGATATGGTCCTAAAGGCCAATATGCATAGGTAACAGCTGTGACTGTTATGCGATATGGGGGTGAAACGAGATGGTTTTTTGGGACCATATCAGCCGTTACAGGACATAACGGTTGAAAAACATCCATTTTTTTTTTCTATTTAAATCCATTTTTCTTCTCATTTTTTCACTTTTCTCATTTCAAAAACTCTCGTAGATCATTCTATAATAGATTTCAACCACTCTTACTATAATTTTTAGGATTAAAACCATAGATTGAAGTGATTTGAGTGAATAGAAGCTCTTAGGGCCAATTTTTTTTTCTTCAAAAAATTGAAAAAAAGTGGTATTTATGCTTTTTATTTTTTTTGATTTCTAATTCTAATGCTTGATTGTGATGTGTAAACATTAAAGATATATAACTATGTTAATGAATTCACCAGACAAACCGATACAACACTCTCACCAAAGAATGGACCGTTACACTACCATAAATATGTTTAAAATAAATAAAATAAATAAAAAATACATATTTGGAATATTTAGATTATTCTAGATTTTCTAAATATTTTTTTTTAGAATTTTTCAGGAAAAAAAAATTTCAACTATTACGGGGTCATAATGGTCGTTACGCCTCTGCATTGGCTGATACAGAATATCTTGGATGGGATGTTGGACTGATTTCTTATGACAATACATGCTTTTAGGCCCCCGTTAAATGGAAACTTATTATGCATGCATTCTTTTTACAAATTCCTAAATATGCAAATATGTGTGTTTTAGCATCTCTTGAAGTTTCATTAAAAACTTCTACTACTTTTCCCATGTTTCTTCAATGTTTCCTTGCATTTTCGATTATCAACAATATTTCCGGTCAGAAATGGAAAACATGCATATTTAAAAACTGTTAGAACTGCTTTCCCAAATCTTAGTAATGCAGCATAATAGAATGACTGTGAGCTTTAAGAAGATAGGTTGAATACATACCAGTTTTGTGCTCAAAACTTCACATGATTGGCATAAAAGCTGCATAAAGGACTGCTTATTGATTCCCAATAGGCTACTACTATGAAGAAGCATTCAAACACCACACATGCCCATAATATGAAAGAAAACCTCAAAATACCTTTAATCAATAATCAGTGTGTATGCTTATATGTATGGCTGCGTTCTTATGTAGGCCTCTACAATCTCCAGAGAGAAGTTTCTAGATGGTACTTATCCAATCATACTCAAACTGCTTTCAAGGAGTGTATTCAAACTAGGAAACTGAAATAAAGAACCTCTAATCCAAATATAACTCTCTATTTATCAGCCATACGGTCCAGAAAAAAAGAAAGAAAGAAGCCATTTAGTCCACCTATGCAAGGCTGTACATGCTGTACAGTTGATATACAGGCTATAATCTAGACATCCGCTGAACTTTATGGACATTTAATCCAATCCGATTGGACTTGTGGGCTCCATAGTCCCAGCAGATTCCATATATCAGTGGATATATCACATGTTTGATCACGTCGGTCCATGTTGGCTCTCCTTTAATACACACAGGTGGTGTGGTCTAGATGCATCACTCAGCATTATATAGTCTTGCTATAGGCCTTGATGAATGATATCCTATCGTGTTTCTTCCTTTCATTTGGCAGGAACTTAGTTGCAGGATCCTTCTAAATAGGCATCGCTCCTGCTTCGAATCCCCCGATTCGGACTCTCACTCTCCCTCCAGCTTCCTTCGTAGTTATACTGGTTTACATTTTGAAAGAGACTTCCCTGTTCCTGCACCCGAATTTGTTGCCGCATCACTTCATGTTTTTTTGCAACTATGGGCGGGAATTGATTATGTACATTGCAAACTGCCTCTTTTTTCATGTTAATGGATCTTGTCACTTGTGCTTATTCATTTATTCCCTTTTCCCCCTAAATCCATGATAATGTTTGTGGGTTCCACGTTATTAGTGCATGCTGTTGATTGGTCTTGTAACTAAGGAAATATTGTTTGATTGAATATTTGCTTGATAAATAACTGTACAGGACGGTCCGACCTTTTCCTGATCCAGATCCTTTAGATGAGCCTGCTATGGATGGCAGATACCCCAAAGATTTCATCCTTCAGGATCACTCGGATGGCTCGGATCACCCAATGGGAGAGATAATGGCATCGCAGCCCATGATCAGAACCACCTGATCAACAGATTAAGTTACCGAAGGTGGACCCCACCTGTAGCATTCCTGGGTCGAATAACGACATTGTTTCCTTTGATCTAGTGTCATATAGTACCTCCTCTTCATAATGGTTTTCCACAACTACACTTACGTCAAACTAGTTTTTCCTATGCTAATGAAGTTTACTGGTCTTAAAGAAGGCTTAAAGTTTATTTATAAAGCTTTCGTTTGAATCTGATAATTTCCATTGTATTCCATGTCGATGTGTTTGTCTGAACACACTGTTGGTAGCATGACATCTATATTCATGATGTATTCAGCCAATTTATTCTGGCTAGTTTCTATTGTAGTAGGTGTGGAGAGTATCTGCTACAGAATTTCAGTTCCGATCCAATGCAGGTCAGTTTCTAACATCTGATGGTGGAGGGGGTTCAGTATCTGCCATGGCACAATCACCTTCCACAAAAGAGACATTTTTTATTGAAAGATTTCGTAACAGAGTTCACATTAAACTTCTAAATGGATCCTACGTGCAGGTATTTCATATCAATCATGATTGTTCCCTCCAGAAAGATTTCATAAGCGATTTAAAAACTTATATTAAGTTCCCTCTTTAGGTTATTGAAATATTGAAGTATAAACATAGTAGCTTTATACTCCATCTAGGCTGCATCAGAAAATCAGCTCACAGCTGACTATCTTGGGGTGCCGGGATGGGACGATAATGCAGCAACATTTGAAATGACAATTGTTGCAAATATCTTGCATGGCGATTACCAGCTTGCTAATGGTTACGGACATGATATTGCTAAAGAAGTCTTAAGGGTAAATTTCAATGCTACGAATCTTCTCTTCTCTCTAATCAATAAAAATGCTGGAGCAGAATATGATTTAGAATGCTATTCCAACCACATGTGCATTGTTGCATGTAGCAGGTCCACCTGTTCATCTGTGGCTGCCACTGTGTGCATGCTTGGTACGGGTGCAGCTTGGGCAGGTTGAGTTGGGTTAAGGGTCAGCCTGAGCCTGACCCGTCCCCAAGAGGACCCAACCCTCTATCCAACCAATCCAAGTTCCTGCCTGAGGTGCCTGACCCAAACCCAACCCAACTCAACCAGACTCAAACCAACCCAAATGCATATGGTTATTCCCAACCGGACCTAACCTGACATGAATTTGCTCAACCTGAACCCAACCCTAGACCCTAACAACCCAACCCGATCTGACCTGTACTCATGCTGGGCCAGTTGGGATTGAACTCAAGTTGCAACCCTAGCACTTAGTGGGGTCTAACCATCAGGTGGCCTGCATGTATGTCCAATGTGGACCATGGGTCAATTTGTCATACCCACGTGCCAATATGATGACCGGACTGTCCTGATTTTTGGGTCAGAGCAAATATACCGTGGTAACCCCTGTTGAAGGCCTGATCTTGCACCCACATGGAGAGTGGGATTTGAAATCCTACTTTCACTGGCAGCCTTCCTTTTCACATGCTGTAAACCAGAATACTATCTGACAAACCCACAAATAGGTTCATGTGGATTTTTATTTTTTATTTTTAAAATTTTTTTTAATGTTTCTTCAGGTCGAATGGTAACAGCAGCAAACTAGTTGCTGCTATTCCATTCATTTATTTACTGCTCTTGTGATGCCACACCTGAATCTTGTTTTTGTTTCATGGTCATTAGTTATTATCTTGAACTCTTGCTTTTCTCACATGTAGAAACATAGAAGCAGCTTTGTGACACGAGAAGATTTCCGTTTTCTGTTTGAGCATGGGATTAATACTGTGAGAATTCCTGTTGGATGGTGGATTGCACATGATGCTAACCCTCCATTTCCTTTCATTGGAGGAAGTTTAGCAGCTCTGGACAAGGCGTTCTCATGGGCACTGTAGGTCTTGTTTCCCGACATGGATTTGCAGTTAGTAGAAAAGGAAGCATGCAGTTCAAGTTCCGTGTCTCTGTAATTCTTGTTTGCAGCAGCCAGGCTTAACATGAGTTTTTAAATTTTGGGCACAGGGATTTTAATATAAGGTGCATAATTGATCTCCATGCCGCTCCAGGCTCCCAAAATGGGGTGGAGCATAGTGCGAGTAGAGATGGTTCGATAGACTGGCCTAATTCTGCAGACTACATCTCACAAAGCTTAGATGTTATTGACTTTTTAGCCTCCAGGTATGGTTTCTCAGTATAGATTCACTTGAACCACATGCAGCAATGCGAGGTTTGATATTGTTGTTTGAAATACTCGAATGTGGTTTCATAATTGAGGCTAAACACGAGATATTGAACTGATGTCATACCACTACAAACTCTTTAATCTAAGACAAATGACAGGGTTACTATTTAGGAAAAGGAAATCTCAGTTTGGTTGTCAACCCCAAATTTCTGGATAGTGCTAAAGATGATAATGATAATGATGGAATCTCAGTTCAGCTCAGTCAAAATTGGCCACTTGTGAAGTTCCAAACCTATGGCCATTTTTAAAAACAAGTGTGAACAGGCCAGGCCCACCACATCTTGTTTCAGTTGATCAAGTTAGTTTCATTAATCTGACCTATTTTTCTTTTATGGAAGACGATACAAAGAAATGGAACTTTGGAGTTTGATTATCCACTAGAATGATTGTTACTCATATAAACTGATATTTTAAGAATGTGAATAGCTACAACAACTGAGCAAAATGTGGATGTTTCTTAAGATTTTCCATTATCAGGTGGAGAAACTCTTGTACTTATCTTGGATTTTGAAAAATTATCTATTTTTTAGAAGAGAATTCTCGCCTACTGAGCTAGCTCTGTTAATTAATTGTCATTTGATCACCCTGGGTCCCACCCATTGCCAGCCCCATATTTGCAACCAGGTGTATACTCTTCAGAATGTTGGTTTCCAATTTTCACTTGAAATACCATATATTTCCAAGGGCTAAATTTTTGTAAAAGAGGGTTGTAGGCTAACCTACCGTTGGTTGTAAGTGATCTGTTGGTTCTTGGAAATTTAGTTGAAATAGCATGAAAGTTGTAAGGATCATTGTATGACCATGAACTGCACTGGCCATCCATACAACATGCATCATTTTTTATATGATGAAAAATAAAGCTATTCAGGTGAAATTGGTTTTTGAAGTATATCATGTCATGTTCCTCCCTCCCTCCCTCCCTCCCTCTCTCTCTCTCATCCCTCCCTCCGTCCCTCCCTCCCTCTCTCTCTCTCTCAGGCCTATGCTTCCTCTCACTGTTCTCCCCTCCTCTATTTTCTATTCTGAACTTTCTGTAATTTTAATTAAGTCTCATTGGCTTTTCCAACTTTGCATAGTTCTGTAATAACTCAATATAGTCAAAACTGTCTAGTGTACTGGGAAATCTCCCTGTCTATTCTGAGTTTGTGGATTGGAAAAAAAATGTCAGCCATTTCTGCATCTGTTCCCTTGATTGGATATTGTTGTTGGACGCCATTGTTGTTTTCAAATAGAAGGCAGAAAGGTCCTTGCATCCACATGGACATTGATCTTTCACTACCCAGAGAGAGAAAATATGATATGGGGCAAAAGGAAAAAAAAAAAAAACAAACGAACGAACAAAAAAGTGATGAGGCCATCAATGGGGCAAGGCTAGTAGGTTATCTCACATGGAAGAAATCATTAGAATGGCTTATTTTGCCCTGTAATAGGGTATGGATGTACAAATCTTTTTGACTAACCATATTGATCATAGATCACATATGGATTGTGAGTCGCGACTCTAATTTCTTAGGCTTGTACTTGTAGAAATTGAGTTTCTTGTATTTTAAATGTGCATGCATGCATCAGCCACATCACAATATATTTTTAGTCAAGAACATATAGATCATATATGCATTCTGCAAAACAGGATGCATATATGTGCGTGTGCATGCATGTACGTATACATGTGCGTGTATGTATGTATGTATCTATATATACACATGTGCTTGCGTGCGTGCATGAACATCATCAAACCAAAGTGCTACTCTGGAATTGTAACTATACAGGGTGGGGTCTATCTAGTAGTATATCGATCGGACACTTAGGATCTTCTAATTGGCGTGATTTTTACACCATGGCTTGCTCATAGTTGTATGATTGAATGAACAGTTCAGATCGATGATGGGTTACCCCATGTGCCATGTAAAGCTTTGAGGAATGCTAACATCCCCACAAATGTGGGGATGCTAGCAAAACCATACGCACACACAACATATTAAACAATGGGCCATCTTACATTGCTTATAAAATCCAGATGGAAAGTGGACCTTATAGAAAACAGATGGGTGAACCAAATGCCCCTAAAACCCAACTAGGCCAACTCCAATAAACTGGGCCTTCTTACAAAATAGCAAACCACAAACCGAAAATAGCATGCAGGTGAACTGGGTAGCTGTGGTCAGGTGTGTTTTATATGGTAAGGGGATGTTGTCCTAGATGCTAACATACTTGTACTATAAGGGAATACAAGAAACTTAAACACCAAACTAGTGTTTATATGTTACTGTATTCAGGCTTACTGAAATTGGTTTACTCATTTTCAGGTATGCTCACCATCCTGCTCTGTTGGGGATTGAGCTTTTGAATGAGCCTTCTGCAGCTGGAGTTCCGTTAGACGTCTTAGTTACATATTACTTGAGAGGTTACGAAGTAGTACGGAAGTACTCTTCTACGGCCTACGTGATATTCTGCCAGAGAATAGGCAATGCTGACCCAATGGAGCTTTATCAGGCAAACATTGGCAGTTTGAACACGGTAGTGGATCTGCACTACTATAACCTCTTTGATTCATTTTTCAATAACACAAGTGCTCTGGATAATATTCAGTTCATATATAAGAGCAGGCAGCCACAAGTGCAATCACTGAACAATGCAAATGGCCCCCTTGTCTTTATTGGTAAGATCCCCAAGTTAGGCCATCATATTTATAATGCACAGCAGCGTGAATTAGAACATTTCAAATTTATAGAAACAAACTGTAATTTTTCTGAGATGGCTAAAATTTCATGAGTATCCAAAATGTGATAATTACACCTGAATCTAGAAATCAACAAGAACAAATACCATCTGGAAGAAACCCGCTGGTTGGTAGATTTTAGCAGACTAACCTTTTCTGACCTTCAAAATGAAGACGAATCATTCTGTTTGGGTATTGTGAATAATGCTGTCAATGGGTTGGGATCAGGTCTGGTCCTACAGTACCTGTACCCAAGTTCAGGACTTACCAGTTCTGGGTCTCTTTCTTTAAGACCCTGACCTGGATCCACTTGGATTCGGTTACCTGTTGGGTCTTTGCATTTGGGCTTCAAGTTGGTTCAGGACAAATAAGAGCATTTGCATGGTCGGGCCCACCCAATGGGTGGATTAAATTGCACACATGTGCCACTTTGACACATGCATGGTGTATTGTAAACCGGCTCTCTTAGTTACATGTGTGTGGCTTAGAAAACCTGCTAGAATAATCAATACATATTTAAGGTGTGTAATGGTATTATGGACACTAACTGGACCTGACCCAGACCCAAGCTGACCTGATTTTAACCAGGTCCAAGTTGGTGGACTGACCGGGATCCCGTTAGATTTGACTTTTAATCAGGTCCATGAAGGTGAGACCCGAAACTGACCCAATTTTTTAATGGGTCCAAAGAGGGGAACCTAGATCTGTTAAATCCAGGTCGGGTCCAAGGGCACTTGTGGGTCCAGATACCCATTAACAGCCCTAATTGTGAGTTGCCAAATTTCTATACTTCGATTGCATGATCATGTGACAAATGTAGAATTACTTTGCATGTGAACTTATAATGTTAATTTGCTGAATGAAATTCTGAGAAATTATCTGATTTCTATGCAAAACTAGCTTCTGGTCTTACATAGTAATGTATTTCCCATGTATTTTGCACATATCTGTTCATAGTACTGTTGCTAGAAGGGGAATCATGCTTTACTTTAATAGAAGTTTGCAATTATTTAATTTGGTTTTTCTCAAGGGTTTTAAACTGAGGTTGAGCTTATGATTTGTGCACTGGATTGGATTCAGGGGAATGGGTGAACGAGTGGTACGTGAATAATGGTTCCAAGGCAGAGTACCAGGACTTTGGAAAGGCACAACTAGATGTTTATAATGCTGCTTCCTTTGGATGGTCATATTGGACACTCAAGAATGCAAGAAAGCCTTGGGACTTTGAATGGAACATCTTGAACAAGTTCCTCTTATTAGGTAAAGAATCTTCTTCGTCTTTTATTTTTTGCCACTTGTCCAAGATCATGATTTTCAATTCATCAGTTGCATATCCTATAATTTGCATATTATTGCTAAAAAAATTGGCATGCTATTAAACACTACAAAACATTGTCTTGTTTAGTAAAACTAAATATGCATAGAAACAGGTCCAAGATTTCAAGTGAAAACCATAAAATTGAATATGAGTAGCTTTGATGAGTGGGACACTTCTTTTTAATTGTAATGAATTTTATTAAAGAAGCCCCGAGAGGAAAAGATGCAACCTAAAGGGAAACATCTGTAACAACATTACAATTAGGTCCTTCCTGAAGAAAAAGATCCATCACCAGAGCTGCAATCACAAATTCTCTTAGCTATTTCCTCTAAAAAGCCACTTGATTTCGGATCATATCAATTACCAAGGCTGATATTTCCTGTTAATATTAAAAGACCTATTGTTCCCTTCCAAATTGACCACAAGGATGCAAGAGAACCATGGTTCCACATCTTCTCTTGCTTTGAAGTTAGCAGCCTTGCCATGCCTCCAATAGCAGTGCCATCAATGCCGGCATGGCCCAAAGCACTCCAAAGCAGTGGAGAAACCATCGCCAGTGGCAGTTGCAGAACTGCAGTGAATGAATTAATGGTCAACCATCTCCTTGTCCTTCAAACACATGCAATATCTGTTAATGATGATTTTCTTCCTCTTGTGCTATTTATCAATCATGAGAACCCGGTTTTCTTGCATACTAGCCAACCAAAATCAATAACTCTGGGAGTTGCCTTCACCCCAAACCTAAGCCATTGGAATCCTCCCTCTCTTCTCCCTCCACACTCTGTCCACAAGCGATCATGAAAACATTTGATGAAGAATCCACTATAAATGGGATACTTGTATACATGTCCTGAATTTTCAGAATTGGAGAGTTGTATCTCTTTTCTTGTGTCTGTCTCTGTATCAATTTCCATATCTGGTTATCATAACTAGGCATAAAGGATATAATTTCTCTAAACTTAAGACGGTATCTTGGCAAGCATTTCACCGTGACTTCATATCCATTACCATCATTGTATGATTAAAAAAAAAGTAATCATCGTTCAAAAACTTAAAAAGTTGACTCAATGTTAAGCTGGGGCGGGTTGACTCGAAGACTCAAACTGATTCGACTCGATTTTCAATTATTATGCATTAAAATTATTAGGAATGTAAATAGATATTTAAAATAGCTAAATTTAGCATAAGTAATATAGAATGTAATTAAAACCAACAACAACAAAGACACCTCACTGGTTAAGGGTGTTGCTTCTTGGTTGAGGTTGGGGTTGTATCCAACTCTAATGTAGGGGCATTTTCACTTCGGGCTCTAGTGGGATTGCCTATGGGATGTAGGGGCACACTCGGGTGGGCGGGGCCCACGGGAGAGGTCTCGTGTTCGATACTCCTCATCGGGGGTGATTAATGTGCATTTCACACCGGGCTCGAGTGGGGTAGCCTGTGGGATGCGGGGACACTCGAGGTGAGTGGCACATGTGAGGCGGTATGACGTAGGGGAGGACGTGAAGTCGAGCACCGTCTTCCTCAAGAGGATAACTATTCCGAATCCACGGAACTTCTCTGGACTTCTCACAGAGACTTCTCGAATCCACGAGGAAAGAAAGCAGAAAATAGAATTAAATTCTAATAAATTCGAAATTGATTAATGAATGAATAAAAACGAGTTCACAGCCCTTTAAATAGGGGTACCAAGCAATGGGAAAGAAATCAGAATCAAACTACAACTAAAACTCCTAGAAATCGCGACTTACTATAAATAGTGAACTTACTATTTATAGACGGTCGTGATGTCTACTAGTGCGCAAGGTTTTCTTGCCAAAAGTAGTAAGTATCCTATTTGGCTTCACCAAACCGTTCTCCTAATTATTCTAAGCTCTTTTCATGTTGGGCACAACTCCTAAAGCCCGACGGATGAAGAGTTATAATTGAACCAAAACTTACTATTTATAGTAAAAACGAAATTAAAAAGGGAAATGACTGTCGATCCAGGGGTTTTTCGCAATTCCGGGCGTCGCAACCCGGCGTAGCAGGGTTGGTTGGCTAAAGTAGCTCGTTCTACCCCAAAATCATATATTTTACGTCAGCTAACTCATTCCGGATTGCGAGATACGCCCGATCTAAGGTCCGATGGTCCGGATCACTTCTGTCGTCGACCGAGCCTTTTCTGATCCATCTTGGCCATGAAACTGTCCGCGACCCACACTACATTACGGTACCCATGTGATTTGGGGCCCACGAAGGGGGTTTGGCCCAGGTCCTAACCCATGAAATGTGGGGCCTAGGCTATGAGATAAAAGGATTAATTCGCCATACTCTAACAGTTCGAGCTTTTAGAGCAAGTGATTAATTGTCCTGCATCAAATTGGTATCAAAGTGGGAGGTCTTGTGTTCGAGACTCCTCATCGGGGGTGATTAATGCAGGGGCATTTTCACACCAGGCTCGAGTGGGGTCGCCTATGAAACGCAGGGGCACACTCGGGGTGGGCGGGGCCTACGGGAGAGGTCTCGTGTTCGAGACTCCTCATCGGGGGTGATTACTGCACATTTCACACCGGGCTCAAGTGGGGTAGTTTGTGGGATGCAGGGACACATTCCGGGTGGGCGGCCCATGTGAGGTGATACTCATGTGATTTGAAGCCCATGAGGGGGGTTCGGCCGAAGTCTTACCCATGAGATATGGAGCTTGGGCTATGAGATAAAGGGATTAATTCTGTCATAAATGCCCCGGTGTTTTTCGCAGCATTGTAGTGCAATATTTTGCTTGATTTACTCTCACACACCGTGTAAACAGAGCCCAACAGGCTTATGTCTGATTTTTCATGTCATGCAGAAGCCTCATCAAACAAGCAAATCCCAAGCAATGTTCTGTTACTCATGTTGGCATGCGGGTGCTTTTCTTTCCACCATGTGGTATGATGGATAATAAAGGAGCATCCAAAGGGACCGCAGAAGAAAGGCTTGCTGCAGTTCTCTTTCCACACCTCACAGTTAACTCGACGCAGCGATCAATTTCAACAATTTTCCATAATAATGAAATAGCATTGTATCCAAAGAAAATGTAAAAGATACTATACAACGAATAAGGCTATGTTCCTCCATTTCCATTATGTACAATGTATCACATAACGATCAGAGCAAGTTCTCTCCATGGCTTTTCCTCTCCGATGAGTTTGTTGCCTAAATCCCATTTCTTGTAAGAGTTTGCTAGCTCCTTGTGCACTACTCCACACTCTTCATCCGCAGCATACTTGCATACCTGGCAAGTGTCCGGGACATCTGTGACCACACATATGGTGGCCTCTTCCATGAGACGAATGCAAAAATGAGGATGACTCTTCAGTCATCAGATGGTTTACACCTGTATTTTTGCATATGGAGTATTGGCAGTTTTTTAAACCGTTCATTCATATGGGGTGGCCCTCCTAGTGAGTGGATGCATCTGGTTTTTGGGCCACCTAATGCAATACCCAGATGCCTCACAGAATTGCCAGCATGGCACGTGTGTTATGTGTAAAGGTGCCTATAGATTTCGCAAGGCTCTTATAAAACAGATTATATGAACCTGGCTCAAGACAACTACCCAAAGAAAATCAGTGATCAAAAAGTCCAACAATGGGACATTGGTTGGTTCGTCTTTTAAAGTCCCTTGATATACATTGATGCACCATCCTTTAATGGCTCGGGCTTTTAGAGAAAGTGGCTATTTGACATGATATCAAAGCGGAGGAAAATCAAGCCTAGCTTCCACCCTTATCCAATGTGTTCTCATGCGGAGGGGAGTGTTACATTCCCTTGATATACGTTGATACATAGTCCTCAAACGGCTCAAACTTTTAGAGAAAATTGTTGTTTGACATTGTCGACTTTCAAGTCATGCAACTGCCTCCTGGTTGAATGAACTTTTATTCAGTCGAATGGATGATGAGGATATGCAGGAGACCTTTAATAAGCAAGCAGAAGGGAAAATATTGGAACGGAATATTTGTTGGTGACATAGTAATATAACTGATGAAAACAAAGGCAGCAATATCACAGATAAAGGTCATGCTCACCCATTCAACAGCATGGAAATAGTAACCCTATGTAAGATGATTGTTGTGGGAATTTTACAAGTCTCCATTTTGTCCCATGGGTTAGTATAATCTTACCTGCATTATAAAAATAATTTCACCACAAATCTAGGAATTCATTTGGACACAAGAAAGGGAAGAATAAGGAGGATTCAAAGTTATTTGGATTGTAATTGGCAAGCCAAACACCCACCTAAACAAGAAAGGAGAATAGGTTGTTTCAACTCTCAACTAATTCTGTGATTAGTTTTCTGTAATCACGATTAATCCCCAACTAACCTAACAAATCTTCTAGTGATCCATCACTGGGAAACAGGTCACCCTCTGGCACCTTGATGGTAGCCTGTTGGGGACATGATCTGGTCCACTGCTTGGCATGCCTTTGGGTCTTTTGTCTATAGTGTTCCTTTCCACATCCGGGTGCCCGGATGTGGGCCCATGAATCCACAACAAAAAGATTAAAATTCACATGCAATCCACGCTGAAGCAAGGGCCTTGATCGATCAGTGATGACCAATCGAAAACCTTTTGTCCCCCCTTGGCCTACATCAACATGCAACAAGAAATGTACCACGATGATGGGTGGCAACAAGGACATTGAAGTCTTTCTCAAGTAAGAATATGTCTGCAGGATACTTAGCAACGGACACTACGGACAGTTAGGACTGTTTGGATTGTCGCAACAAGGACATTGAGGTCTTTCTCAAGGAGGAGAAATCTCACAATCAGATGGTCAGATTTTAGTGACTTTTGGCTCATGCCTGATTCAATATGGGGCCCATCAAATTAGTGGGATTTATCTTTTGATGAGTGGATTGCATGTTGAGATATTGATGCAAAGGTCTTGTAGACAATACATTGACAGCAACGTTTCCGTTTGATTCACTGGGATATATAGCAAGGCATGCTTATCAAGATTAGCAACTTCATTCAACATGACTTTGATTAGTAGAGAGTTTAATTGGTAAGCATGGATTATGCGAATTACTTCTTTGATCTAAATCTATTGGTAAAGGGGAAGAAGTGGGCCACCTAAGAATTCAAAGGCTATTGTGGCCCACTTCCTATCCCTCTTTTCCGTCAGCTTGTATGCTGATCTCTCCCATTATGTATTTTATTTGATAAATCATTTAAGGAGAATTTATTTGATACTCTGGTAGACTATGGTGAATCCGTACACATGCACATGGCTATATTTGAATTAAAAAAAAAACTGTGGGAACTTCTGGTACTGATATCAGAATAATCAGACCACTTCAGCCTTTGATTCATTGAATCTCAACTGTCTGTTACTTCCAAATTGATAGTCACAAATTGGACAGTTAGGATCAGGAGTTGAGTGTAGTTTTCCAACATGGCCCATCCACATTGGGGCTGATAATCTTAGGCGTACAGCAGCAGTGTGTGCATGTAGATGGATATAGATGGACATGCTCAGCAAGAAGGAATTCCACACCCTTTATGAGGCAGGTTGGCTCAAAGGTGCTAGATCATTCTCAATGATTGTACGGCATCATTCGAGGTCCACGTGCAGGGGGTCATGTCCACACACTGGCGTGGCCTTTTTGGCAAAGACAACAGAAGGAATCAAAACCAGCTCAAGCAACAAACATACATATAGAAAAGGGCAGCTACCCAACAAAAGCTGCACTATATTCCCAACTAAATGATTTTTTGCATGATTTTCTTCCACTGTTTTGCCTCTCCCAAATCACTCCACTACCAACACCAACAGGGTAAAAAAAGAAAAAAAAATCTCCCTCTCCCATACAAACACCTCAGTTCTTAAATTCAATAGAGAATTCAAAAGCCATGTCCTCTGTTTGAATTCCAAAGCTGTTTTTTAAAAATTATTAAATTTTTTTTTTTTTTAATTTTTATTGGGTCTTCAAAATCATGGAATAAATAACATATAATTGAGATATCAAAATACAAACCTGTCATTTAAGGCTGTGTTTGGTTGCAATATTAAGTTAATAAAGTAGAAATGATTAAATTGTAATTACAAAAAAGACAAGGGCTAGCTACATCCTCATTGAAAATGTTATGATTGAACTGAGTATTCACAATGTCTAAGCTGGCCACATTTGGGCGCACGAGTGGCTAGATTTGCGAATCTTCAGTTTAGTTGAGAGATGAAATCGTGAAAACTAATGATGTTTGCTGATGTTCAAAATCTAGTAGCAGCCTTGAATTTCAGTCCAGTTCCTTTCAGTTCCAAGACGAAAATGGCATAATTGCAACTATGGATGCTAAGAGAATTATGATTGGGTTATTTCCAATTTCCACTTTATTAAACAAATGCAATTCAATCCTACATTGCGTCCAAATGCAGACTTAAGAAGCTCGCTTTATTCATGTCAATGAACGCCAGGATGTTAAGGTCGATCTTGTAATATTTCATTTTATTCTCAATCAATAATATCTCACTCACTTGGTGGAAAGAAGGAACTAAAATGAAAGAAACAACCAAACAACCCTCCAGAAAGAAAGAAATAGAAGCTCTTTGAAGAAATGGTGCTTGTAGAATACAAGTAAGATATAGAGCTTGCTAGTATACAAGCTAGTAGAAAACGATAACAACGCACGAACAAGATGCTATCGAGAACGAAGGAAGAAGATGCTGAGCTCTTGACCAGCCCGCCCGTCTGGATTGATCAAATGAAATGACTCCGAGTCAGACAAGCCAGACACCCGCTTGAAATTGGCGCGGAGGTACATGAGCTCATTGTTACAGCTTACTGCCTCCCGGTTTATAATGCCAGTTCCCGCATGGATAGTTCGCATCAGACGAAGAACATCCAGGTCGGCCTGTGAAGGTCGACGTTTTATGGCAAACCCCGCCTTCCTAGCGTTGAAGTACATGGTCCAGAATGGCATAGACAAGAGAGAGGAGGAGCGTTGGCCATGCTTTGTGGGGTCAGAGTGGCACTTGAGAGCGATCCGGAGAAGGCCGCTCTGCATTTCCTTGGCGAGGAGTGCAGTGGGGACGGCTAGAGTGAGGAGGAGGATGGGTGCGGTGGTTTTTGAGTTGGTTTGAATGCAAAAGCTTAGTTTTCCTTGGCGATAGCCGAAGAAGGTTCCGGTGATGGTGGTTGTGGTGGGGATGATTATGGTCTTAGGGAAGGAGGAGTGGTTTTTGAAGGAGTGCAGTTCTTCTTCTTCTTCTTCTTCTTGGTGTTGTTGTTGAAGGTAGCTGTGATTGCAGCTTGGGATGATGAACTCCATGAGCGAGCGGAGGAGGCGCCAGCACCAGATTTGTCTCTGGCAATCTACACCGTCGACGATGTGAGTGGGAACCCTGGCTTGATATTGCATGATTTTGATGGTAATGGTGGTGCAAGTGTAGGTTGTGTGGAGTAGAATAGTAGCATTGGGGAGTGGAGGGTATTTATAGAGAGAGGTGTTTGACTCATTGACGACTTAGTAATTTATGGTCAAAATATATTTCACTGGCTAACACATATTTTTCGTATCAACCTCCCAATATAAGTGCATTTAGCACGTACGGATGAGAAAAGGATCGTTCATCTGTTGGGCTGTAGGATGGATTAAGGATAAATCTAGGGGTGTATGGTTCCATGTAAGAAATAGATTTTTTCTCTCTCGTCATAAGCATCGCGAATACTCGAACCCATGACCTTAGAAAACTCTCATGAGTCTATCACTAAGCAATGAGTAGCTATCCATGCAATAAAAAGCTCTATGGGGCCTACCATGATGTCTATATGATATCTACCCCGTTCATCAGTTGACCCAGATTATTTGATAACACGAACCCAAATATCAGGAAGATCGAAAACACAGGTGGGCCCACTTGAGTTTTGCATACGCATGCTTTTTGGGCTTAAAAGTCCTAACTCGAGCCAGCTGGTAACATGCATCGCCACTAAAGATCATCTGTGGTTGATTCCTGCTTGGGGCCATGGTTGCAGCTTTGAATGGTCCGGCCATTTGTCCTTTGGGAAACAGGCTGTGGTAAGAAAAAAGAAAATCAGTCCATCAAACCTCATTAGAAATTGACAGTAGTCCAATCACTGAGATTATTTACCTATAGCCCATCAATGCGGTACCCCACCAGATCAACGTCCGGATCATCACTTGTATTCCATGTGCACTTTGAAAAGGGAAATGCATAGAATTTTCTGTAGCTGGGGCTGCATGCTTGCATTCCTTTGAGCTACGATTGCGAATCCTTCTTGATTACATTTGAGACATTCACATTAGATTGCATAGTACGCAAAACTAGTCATGATTAGTCAATTACGTTCATCTTTATTTCTTCTTTACTGTACAGTGGCACGTTCAACACGCCTAAGGAGAGGAAATAAGAAAGAAATGGGAGAAAAATCGACTCTGGCCGACAGACAACCATCAAATAAGAATTTTACCCCTATAATTAATCAGAAATAGGCAAAATCGAAACGTATCAAACTGTCCAATAAAGGACACTTTTGTCATTTCAATCTGTCCTCCTCCGTAGCTTGCACGGAGTAGCACTAGAAAACAAGGAGATAGCGCTTGGTTGAAATAATCATTTCGTCATTACTAAATTTATCTATGTCAATTCCATAGAATAATGCAATCCAAGTATTCTTGTCAACGTGGCATGTATCTCAATTCAAACCATCAACTCATTTTGAATGGTGTCCATCCAAAAAATTGCATTGATTGGAAACTTCTAACCACTTGAATGATAGACATTTGCTTGCTGAATTTGAAGCATTAACAGATTTTCATTGAGATCGATATACGGATGGTCAGGATTGCCACCTACTTTCAGGTTTGGACAGTTTGTAACTTTGTACCGAGTATAAAATAATTATTAAAAAGAGAGAACTGAGCAGTTACAGGCAATGGGCACCACGACCTTTGGCACGATACTATCTTTCTAGCCAACATGCCACTAATGCATGACGTCAGCACCATGAAATTGGTGGGCCCGGCATATAATCACCACTTTCGAAAATCTGGCTGATTGTTCACTACGTGGACTATACCCGTGTGTGAACTCAGACCATCGGTTTACAATTGATTAATTCCAATAGCTAGTATGGCCCACCCGATGATCGACCGACCTGATTTTTCTTTCAAGTGATCTTCATGGTGGAACTTACTGTTTTCAATTCATGGTACTGCTGTCTGTACAACTGGCATGTTGGCAGGAAAGATGGTACGGTACCACAAATTATGGTACCTTGTAGGGTGAGCAGTTGTCTTTTAGAGATGGTGGTGGCTCATCCACTATACAACTGTCATATATGCGTGAAAATCAAGACCATCGAAATTGTGGGCTATTTTGGATGGAAAGAAGCCGTAAACTCGTACTTAATATGGATCTTTGGTTATAATAATTTGTCCGTTCATCTCATAGCCACCGATTGGACGGTTAAGATCACCAAATCAGAGTGATTTTTGTTTATGCTTCACCCATAATGGCTCAAGGACCTAGGACCACCTGGATTTCCATACTTGTATTCCACGTGTGGATGCGAATGGTGTAGTTAGCAGCTCACCACATTATAGTGGTGTGTGGACAATCTATGTGCCCACCACGATGTAAGTGTTCTATCCACGCCGTTCATCTGTTTAAGTATCAGCCCAGATTTGAAGCATATCCAAAGTTCAAGTGGACCACACCACAGAAAACGGTGGGATAACGATGTCCACGTTAAAACCTTCCTAAGACTCATATGGTGTTTATTGTCTGCATCCAATCTATTCATAAGGTCACAAAGTCTAGGATGGAGTGAAAACACAAATATTAGCTTGATCCAAAACTTCTATGCCTTGTGCCCAAAAGAAGTTTTCAACGGTTCAATACCCACTGTTTCATGTGGTGTGGTTAGTTTGAGTTTTGGATATGCTTCAATTTTAGGTTTATAACCTTAGATGAGGTGAAAAAACGGATGAATGGCGTCGATAAAATACTTACATCACGATGGCCCCACAGGGCATCCACACCACCCCACGGCAGGTGAGCTCCTCGCTCCACAATCCACGTCCGACACGTGTGTGGTTTATGAATCACCCACAATGATAAGCAAGGCAGCGCCAAATGAAACGAAACATGGCCATGGCATCTACGAAACCCATCACATGCATGGGGGAAGAAATATCGAAAGATTTTTTTTTTTTTTTAATATTTAGACCTTTTTCTTTTTTCCTTTTCTCTTTATTTAATTATTTATTTTAAAGATCATGATCTGTTCGCTGAATGAATGCCTTCCAGTTCACCTTGGTAATTTTAGACACGTGTTAGTTTAATCATTAATCTCTATGGTCCATCATTTTAGATCACTCTCATGGGCTACCTGAGAAGCGTCACAATGGTCGGAGTATGCACGCTCCACATGATCAGCGGCCTACAAAACTGATGGTTTGGATCACACAACAGAAAAGAAATCCAACCGTCTAGTTCATCAATCTATTTACAACGTAGATGGTGAGCGGACGAGAAGAACCATCCGATCCGTACCTTAGAAGGTTGACGGCTGTGAAAATGAAGGATGATGTTTAGATGATCCGCATCATCCGAAAAAATGCGTGCCCTTGACTATGATCAATGAGGGGGAACGGATTGGCTACTCCCCCCAACACGAGCCCCGTGGCTGGTGGTCGGTGCTCGGTGGGCCCATAATGATGTATGTGTTTCATCCATTCGGTTCATCCATTTTTACAGATCATTTTATGGCTTGACCCCAAAACTGAGACATATATAAATCTCAGGTGGACCACACCATATGAAAACAATATTGATTGGATATCCACCATCAAAATCCTCCTAAGGCCCACTGTAATGTTTATTTGACATCCAATATGTTCATTAGGTCATACAGGCCCATATGAAGGGAAAAAACAAAAATCAGCTTGATCCAAAACTTTTATGGCCCCAAAATGCTTTTTAATGGTTGACGCTCATTCAACACTGTTTCCTTAATGTGGTCCACTTAAGATTGTGATATACCTCGTTTTTGGTCTCATACTTTAAAATGATCTGTAAAAATAGATGGACGGCATGGATGAAACACAAACATCATGGTTGGGCTCACAGAGCACCGACCACCATCCATTGGCTGGTGTCGGGGGAGTAGCCAATCCGTTTCCTTAATGAGGGAGCGGCTTAGGTGCGGCCCTGGGTCTCACCCAAGACCGTGCGGTCTTTACCGTGGGACCCATCTTGATGTATTTTTTCTACATCCACGTCGTCCATCAGTTTTGCTTGATGACGATCTAAAAAATGAAGATCCAAAACCTCAGGTGGCCATATTATAGAAAACAATGATGATTAATTGCGTTACCATTAAAAACTTCTTAAGGCCCACCATAATATTTTGGTAATATTTATTTTCCATCCAACCAATTGATAAGGACATAAAAACTTCCTAGGACCCGCTCTAATGTTTGGGTAATGTTTATTTACCATCCAACCAGTTGATAAAGCTGGACCAATGAAAAAAACAAATATCAGCTTGATCTAAAACCTTTGTGGTTTATAGATTGCCAATCACAGCTGTTTGTACGGTTCACCTGAGAATTGGATCTACTTAATTTTTAAGGCCGTGATCTAAAATTGTCTTGCAAACCGGATGAATGGGTTGGATATAGAATAAATACATCAAGTTGGAGTAATGGCCGCACCGTCTTGGGTGAGGGCAGGGGCAGCACCTAATCCCCTATTAATGAAGGATAGGCTCAACATAACGGATGGTCCGGATTGAGAGAGATTGCCTACGTGACTAAAAGAGCCCGTGACATAAATTGCCTACTACAGGAAGTTAGGTGGGGCCTGTGATGACAGGAAAAAAGTGAGCCGACTGTCAGTTTACTTCAGTATTAGCCACTCAGGGAATCGATGCCAAGACTTTAGCGTTGAAACGATGTATCTTTCACTCAGTCTATCACTTGAGCTACGGATCAGGGTGTTACAGTAATGAACCGAAAAAACATAGAAATATTAGCCTAAAACTTGTGTGGAAGCACAATTGTTTCAACGGATGATGTTTAATCATCACTATTTTCAGTCTCAGGTTCACCTGAGCATTGAATCTGTCTTATTTATCATAATATAATGGAGAAAAACAGATGTACTTGGATTTCTCACAGACGTTATAATGCCCCCATCTAGCTTCCTGTTGCAAGTATCTGCATGCAATCCCCGTCCGCCTTATGTAAATAGGGTACTTCAGAAATTTAGCCATTGAACAGAGGTAATTTTCAATTACCCAAACCCGTGTATTTTACGACCTTACAGAAATGATGTAGAGCGGGTCGCGGACAATTACATGGCAAAGATGGATCAGAAAAGGCCCGGTCGGCGAAAGAAGTGATCTACCATCGATCTCACAATCCGGGATGAGTTAGCATTTTGGGGTAGAACGAAGCTACTTTAGCCAACCAACCCAGCTATGCCGGTTGCGACGCTTCGGAATTGCGAGAAACCCCTGATTTGATGGTCGTTTCCTGTTTCAATTTCGTTTTTACTATAAATAGTAAGTTTTAGTTTGTTTATAACTCTTCATCCGTCGGGCTTTAGAGTTGCATCCAACGTGAAAAGAGCTTAGAATAATTAGGGGAACGGTTTGGTGAAGCCAAATAGGACACTTACTATTTTTATCAAAACAAGACTAGAAATATAAATAGCAAGTTTACTATTTATAGTTATTTTCCTAGTTGTAGTTTGATTGATTTCTTTCCCATTGCTTAGTATTATTTAAAGGGTTGTGAACTTTTTTATTCATTCATTAATCTATTTCAAATTTATTTAGAATTTATTCATTTTCTGCTCTCTTTTCTCGTGGATTCAGAAAGTCTCGTGAGAGTCTTCATAGGAAGACGGTGCTCGACCTCATCCCTGCGTCGATTTGGTATCAAAGCGAGGTTTCTCCTCGTCGATGGCTTAACGACGGGTTGGGCAACAATCCCATAGTGCTCCAGAAATTTTCCTTTAACGGAAGCTTTCCAAGGCAGCGTGTACAAGCCATGCAAGGGCTGTGCAATTCCATGGACCGCATAACGAATCTCTTGGCGAAACCCTAGAGCAACTCCGTGTTCCTGGTGGTAATCCTCCACCGCCACCGTGGAGACTCAGAATCGGCTTTGATCGCGGGATAGTAGGTCCAAGGGTCATGCACGAGGACGGGGCTCCGATGAGGAGGAGATCGACGACATAATTTTTCAACACCCCGACATGGCGCCGATCGAGTAGATCGAACGGATCGAAATTTAAGATGCGGGTTGATATTCCATCCATCCAGCCAACTTCATTGAGGATTTCCTCGATTGGCTTCAACGATTTTTCGATGGACATCCTGAAGCAAAGAAGGTCATGGTGAAGCCGAAAGGAGGAGCTTCACTTGGTGGGAACAACTGCAACTTCGCGCGAACCAGTGACGAAAGCACCAATCCGCACTGGACGGATGAAGCACTCTACGTGCCCGATTCCTCCACTAGCGATTACGATCGGTATTATTCCAAAGAATACCAAAATTTAGTCAAGAGAATATGCGAGAAGAATTTTACTCCGGGCGGCGCGCGTAACGATTTAATCGAGACGAATATCTGATTCATTGGGTTAATGGCTATCCCAGGATCGGGTCCAGATTGAATGATGCGATCAAGTTGGCTACTCGGGCGAAGCGCAACTTGAACGTCTAACACACGGACCTATCCTATTCCTGTGGCAGGTCCACCCTGTGCCCGCACGTGGGGACCCAAGGGAAGGAGCCCGTGGAGGCTCATTCAACCTCCTACGCGAGATGGGGCATATCGATGCTTCTTGGTCCAAGTAGAATCCAATCCCTATGCTCGGCCAAGGCCCGAGCAATTCGCATCGTTGTGGTCAATGGCCACCTATCAAATGCTTGTCCCCCGTAGTAAAAGTAGCCTAACTCGCCATCATGATGGTGGTGCGATTAACGCTTATGAAGATCCGGATATTGAAGAACAGAGCATACCATCGAGGATGACAGATGATTCGAGTTGGGTTCCAAGATCATGGCGATCGCTCATCGTGAGTATTATATGCGCCAAGAGAGAAGTGCATCCACAACGGTAACATCTTCCGCACTAGATGTTCGAAAGGTTTGTGACGTGATCATTCAGCCTCCAGCGGTAGAATATCGATCCAAGATCATGGTGGAAAAATTACAATTGAAAATGTAGCGTCATCCCTCTCCATATACAATCGGTTGGATCAAGAAGGTCACGAGACAAAGGTAATCGAATCGGTGCACCATATCTTTTTCAATTGGCAAACATTATAAGGATGAAGTAGTATGCGATGTGGTTGACATGGAAGCATTCACATACTACTCGGTCGACCGCAATCGGCATCGTGTGACGCCACTCATAAAGGGCGAGATAACATATATATCTTCGTCGGACGGCCGAAGACCATATTGGCCCCTATGGATCCGGAAGAACCACCAAACTTCTAAAGTGGAGGGTCGTTTTCTCTTAACCATTCGGGACTTCGTGGAAGAATCCAAAGAAACAGACGGACTTATGCATTAATTGTAAAGGGGAACTTGGCCTACCATCATCACGACAAACTAAGGCCCTTGTTACATGAATTTCAAGAAATCGGCACGAGGACCTTCCCGATGGGTTGCCCCTATCACGAGATATCCAACACCATATTGACCTTGTCCCTGGTCCGGACAATCGTCCTCATTATCGAATGAGTCCGAATGAGTCGAGATCTGCGGGACAAGTGGAGGAACTTGATCCGTAAGGGTCTTATTCGAAAAGCATGAGCCCATGTGGCTTTGGACTCTGCTAACTCCAAAGAAAGATGGCGGTTAGGCGCATGTGTGTCGACAGTAGGACCATCAACAAGATCACCATAAAATACGGGTTTCCTATACCACGGTTGGATGATATGTTGGATATCTTGAGGGCGCAAAAAATATTCTCTAAATTGGACTTAAGGAGCGGCTACCATCGATTAAATCTACGGCCGGTGATGAGTGGAAAACCGTTCAAGACCAAGGAAGGATTATGACAGATGGTCATGCCTTTAGGTCTTTCTAATCGCCTAGCATTCATGAGGTTGATGAACCAAGTTCGAAACCTTTCAGTATTCGTTGTGGTTTATTTTGATGATATTTTGATATACGATCAAAGCGAAACCACCCATATGGAGCATCTCAAGAAGGTCCTTCAAGTGCTCACTTGAAAATAAACGTACCTCAATTTAAAAAAGTGTAGCTTCATGACCGATAGCCTATTGTTTTCGGGTTTTGTGGTTACATCCACGGGCATTCGAGTGGATGAGGAAAAGGTGAAGACAATCGAGAGAATGGCCGTAGGTTCTAAAAAAAATATTCACGAAGTGCGAAGTTTCCATGGACTAGCGACATTCTATCGTCGGTTCGTGAAAAATTTCAGATAGATTGTGTCACCGATAACAGTTGCATGAAGAAAGGGCGGTTTCGGTGGTATGATTAAGCGACGGAGCTTTGGCTGGCGAAATCAACGCAGATTATCCACGACCCGGTTCTTGTACTCCCCAACTTCGACAAACCTGTTTGAAGTCGAATGTGATGCCTCATATGTCGGGATTGAGTTTTATCTCAAGAAGGTAGGCCCTTCTACGGTGAGAAACTTAGTGATGCACGCAAGAAGTGGTCTACATATGAGATCGAGTTGTGTGGTGGTCCAGAACCGCGACACCGGCGACATTATTTGATTCAAAGGAATTCATACTTACACGGACCATCAAGCCCTCAAGTTTATTAATAGTCAAGCTAACATTAACCGTGTGCATGCTTAGATGGATCTCATTTTGCGAGGAATTCACATTCGTGCTAAAGCATAAGTCGGGGCAACAGCAAAAAGTAGCCGATCTGACGGTGGTCACGACTTTGTTAGTCACTATGAGCAATGAAGTTGTAGGGTTCGATCGTCTCAAAGACATATATGCCGACGACGATGACTTGAAGGACGCATGGGTTAGATGTCAAGAAGGTCACCCCTGTGACTTACATATCAAGACGGGTTTCTTTTTAAGGAAATCGACTATGTATCCCAAAGAGTTCGCTAAGGAACGGATAATCAAGAGCTACATGGAGGTGGCCTCGATGGACACCTTAGGCGAGACAAGACGAGCTCTTGTGGAAGAACGATTTAGAATTGGTACGCGTGATGTGGGAAAGAGCGGTCCAACGCTGTTATATTTGTCGGACTTCATCTCATAATACGGGCCTCTACACCCGTTACCGGTTGCCAGCCACACGGCCCTTGGGAGGATTTATCTATGGACTTTGTGCTTGGTCTCCCACGAACACAACGCGGCATGGATTCGGTGTTCGTGGTAGTAGATCGTTTTTCCAAGATGGCGCACTTTATTCCATGCGAAAACTCTCGATGCAACACACGTGGCGAATTTATTCTTCGAGAAATTGTGCGGCTACAGGGTTCCCAAGACTATTACTTAGACCGTGACACAAGTTCATAAGCCACTTTTGGCGGACTTTGTGGACTCGATTCGATACACGCCTTCGCTTTCGAATGACGGTCAAACCGAGGTTGTGAATCGCACATTGAGAAACCTCCTTCGATGTATTTCGGAAAAAACCGAAGCAAATGGGATTTGGCCTTGTCTCATTTGCATTCCAACATGGTGAACCGCTCGACAGAAAATCTCCGTTCCCGGGTTATCTACGGACGAGTACCTGCCATACACTAGACTTGGTCCCTCTGCCCAAGCTCCCAGGCATGAGCATTGCACAGAGAACATATGGCGAGACAAAATCATGGGCATTCATGCGGAGGCCGAACAAGCTACATGCCTCGAACGAAAAGTACAAGGAGCAAGCGGACAAGCATCGGCGACAAAAAGTGTTCGAGGTGGGCGACCAAGTAATGGTCCACTGCGCAAAGAAAGATTTCCGCCGGAACGTACAACAAGTTGAAGAATAAAAAGATTGGACCGGTACCAATAATCCGAAAGATCAATGACAACGCTTATGTTGTTGATCTTCCGGATGATATGGCGATCTCACGAACTTTCAATGTCATTGGTGATATCATGAGCAGTAGATAATGATAACTCGAGGACGAGTTCTTTTGAAGTGGAGGAGAATGTAAGCGGGTCGCGGACAATTACATGGCAAAGATGGATCAGAAAAGGCCCTACGGTCGGCGAAAGAAGTGATCTGGACCATCGGACCTTAATCGATCTCACAATCCGGGATGAGTTAAATATGATTTTGGGGTAGAACGAGCTACTTTAGCAAGATTATGCCGGGTTGCGACGCCTCAATGCGAGAACCCCTGATTTGATGGTCGTTCCACTGTTTCATTTCGTTTTTACTATAAATAGTAAGTTTTAGTTTGTTTATAACTCTTCATCCGTCGGACTTTAGGAGTTGCATCCAACGTGAAAAGAGCTTAGAATAATTAGGAACGGTTTGGTGAAGCCAAATAGGACACTTACTATTTTTGGCCGAAAACCTCATGCACTAGTAGACATCAAAACCATAAATAGTAAGTTTACTATTTATTAAGTCGCGAATTCTAGGAGTCTAGTTGTAGTTTGATTCGATTTCTTTCCCATTGCTTAGTACCCTTATTTAAAGGGTTGTGAACTCGTTTTTATTCATTCATTAATCTATTTCAAATTTATTTAGAATTTATTCTATTTTACGAACTCGTGGATTAGAAAGTCTGCAAAGTCGAGAAGTTCCGTGGATTCGGAATAATTATCCTCTTGAGGAAGACGGTGCTCGACCTCACGTCCTCCCCTGCGTCAAGAAAGGTATTAAAAGAGATTCTTATAGATTTAAATATTTCATACCTTTCATTATTCAACTGCGAAAGAGACGATGGAAGAATGTCAAATGATCAAAGACTTGAAATATTGCAATACTTAAGTTATTTTATTTTTGAGTGTCTCCCATCATATAAATGGTTTAGATCATTTACAGATAACATCATAACCGAATGCTAATGTCCCAACGTTTCCTGTAACAATTAATGTGTCGGGTTGTATCCTACCAAACCGCTATACAATATAGATCAGGCTCACGGATAACGGCGGAGCGGTTTTTGGGTGGAGAGGTGATACGGTAGACCCAGAAGAACCTGAACATGGTTCCATCCATCCAGCGTTCCCATTCATTGATGGCTTATATTTAAAAAATACACCCACTATAACTCAATCTCTCACTTTTCTTCAATTTCTACAATGAATATCTGACCATTAAATATTTTTCTTACACCATCGATTTGAAGGCCATTGATCGGATGGATAGGATCATCCCATTAATGTAGATTTTGAGCCATTCGCATCCACAGCAATGGTTACTAGATTAACGGTCCAGAATTGATATGACAGCCTTATGCGAGTAATGTAGAGAGATGGGTCCACCATGTTTTAGTTATTCAGCCTCCACGGTATAATCTCCGACAGAGGGTTGTACCTGGCTTGTCTGGCTTCTCTCCCACTACTCTCTTTCTTACAGTGGAACCTTTTTCCCACTTTTTCCATATGGGAATTTGGCTTTTCTTTTCACAACCAGCCAATCCTACACACATCTCTCTTACTTTGTTCGACATGCCACACGTAACGACGGACGCGACGGACGTGGCTTGGGTGGATCGCCGGATCCCTGATTGTGGGGCCCACCATGATATGTTTGAATTAAATCTACTCCGTTCATCCGTTTTGACAGCTCATTTTAGGTCATTATCCCAAAAATTAAGTATATCAAAATCTTATTTGGACCACACCACAAGAAATAGTAGTGACTGGAATACCCACCATTAAAATCTTATTGCGGCCACCTGAATGTTTATTTTCCATCCAACCTGTTGATAAGGTCACAAAGATATGGATCAAGTGACCACACAAATCTCCAATTGATCCATAACTTTCGTGGCCCCAAGAAGTTTTTAACGATCAATCATCACTTATTCTTTTGGTGTGGTCCACTTGAGATTTATATCTGCTTCGCTTTTTGTATCATGCCATAAAATGATCTTTAAAAACTGATGGACGGCGTGGATTTAAGGAAAATACATCAAGATGGGCCTCCACAGTCAGGAACCACCGACCTCGGTGGATCTCAAGATCCACCGAAGCCGCGTCCTGTAGAGAGATGCTTAGAAATGGATGGACGAATTTATTCATCGTTGGACGGTTATGGTATGCAGGCCCCATTTGAATGATTTACGAGAAAGTTTGAAGAAAGCGGGTCATAGTCCAATCATGGGCCATGGTGACTTTTTTATGTATACATAGTATTTATGCAAATAAATGGCAATGGGCCCATTCGACCGAAAGTTGCCCTTGGAATTTCCACGATAGGACACTACTAACCTTTCCATTCCTGGCCCTACGTTTAATGAGAAAAACAGAGCAACCGTTCACATCGAACTGAATAAATCTCAAGATTGGTGGCTACGATCTTCCAATAATGTGGTAGACCTTCGGAGCATCCTTCATCAATGGTGGGATGCAGCATCACAAAACCATGAGACCCATTTGGACGCAACATTACAAAACCATGAACCCCAATTGTCTGAACATAGTGCAAAGTCGAGGTGGATTGTTGGAGGCATTTTGCAGGGTGACCCCAACGCTTTATAGTTTTGTCGCACTGAGATATGGTGGGATGTGATCGAACCACATGTTATTGTCACTGAGACCTACACAAAACATATTTGAAAGCTGTTAGGTCAACTATATGCATGTTACCATACACCTGTACATAACCAATGACGTTCATGGTTAAAAGACTCCCAGACTGACTCATCCAGTTTCGGTCCAGCCTCCACTTGCATAGACAAGGTGAATTGGGCCGACTCCGCTGAGTGGGGGTGACTTGTCCCACTGAGTTATTGATGTAGAGCGGGTTGCTGACAATTTTATAACTAAGATGAATGAGAAAATGTCTTAAATTGGGCATATCTCGCAATTCGGAATGAGTTATCAAACGTAAAATATATGATTTTGGGTGGGACGGTCTACTTTAGCCACCCAAACCCTTCTATGCTGGGTTGCGCAAGCTGAATTTGTGAAATAACATCAGATCGATGGTCGTTTTCCTATTTTAATTTCATTTTTACTGTAAATAGTAAATTTTAGTTTGATTATAACTCTTCATCCGTTGGGCTTTAGGAGTTGCGCCCAACGTGAAAAGTGCTTAGAATAATTAGAAGAACAGTGTGGTGAAGCCAAATAGAACATTTATTATTTTAATTGAAAACCTTGTACATTAGTGGACATCACGATCAGTTTATTATTTATAAGTTGCGAATTATAAAAGTTTTAGTTGTAGTTTGAATCTGGAATTTCTCCCATTGCTTAATATTACTATTTAAAGGGTTGTGAACTTGTTTATTTCATTCATCAATGAAATTACGAATTTTATAGAATTTATATATATATTGCTTATTTCTTTCTCGTGGATTCGAGAAATCTTTACGAGGCTTCGAGAGAAGTTCCATGGATTTGGAGTAGTTATCCTTGAGGAAGACGGTGATTGACCTCGTCACGTTCATCCCTACATCAGTTCAGGTGCCTAAGCGGATTGAGTCCAAGTTGACTTGAACCATGATCAAGGTAGGTACATGGTTAGGATATTGACAGGTCGAGGGCCAAAGATGAAGAGGCCCAAGCGCTGCCCAACTTGTACACAAAACGGTATTTTAGACAAAGCCCGACCTAAGTAAGAGTTTGCTGAGCCGAACCCAACCTGTTAAGCAATTTGGACATGTGTCCATGGCATGTAATACACATATAACTTGACTAACATTATTAGTAGAAGGGTATGGGCCCACATGATCTGACCATAGACGATGGACCATTGAGCATGAGTAGAGCCCAACCAAGCTACTAATTGGGCCTGAACTTATTTTGTTCGACCGAACTTTGTGCCAAAGACTCTGAACTCAAAGCCAACTCAATGTGGTGTGATATAGCATCTCTCTCTCTCTCTCTCTCTCTCTCTCTCTCTCAGCAGACCACATTCCCTGTATCATGAAATAGTTCATGATACTTGGTACAACCAAACGCACCCTTGATAGCTTTAATATTGTTTTACATATTTTGCTCAACTGTTATTATTTTAAATGTTTATTATTATTCGTAAATACTTTTAACTTGATTATTAAATATCAAGTGGAGTTAACGGTGACAAAGCAGGCGAGCCTATCCTGACTTTGGACCAGGCTCAGACCATTAGTTACTAGTTAGGGTCATGGGTGGGCTTAGGTCTATCTTTGGGCTGGGCTTGGTCTTAAATCACTTTAGCCCGGCTATCTCCAATTCACGTTTACAAATAGGCTGTTTTAGTAATTTATTTGATGTACATGCTGTTTCGATCATGAGTGCAGCTTGCCTGATCAAGGGATGCACACGTATTCTATCTTACATGCATAGACCATTTCGATCATCGGTTGGTAACACATGCATCTTCCATCTAGCCTTTGGTTTTCATTTTCTATATGCATCTTTTATTTCTTGTGCGGCCACCTGATCAAGGGATATATAAGGAGTATTTACAGTTGCAAATAGGGGTCCGATTGATTCTTTTAGTCGGGCTGAACCAGATCTTTTTGGGCCTTTGTCTTGGGCCTGTGTTCTATCCCAACCTCCAGATCAAGCCCTTCTCAAGCCTTGGACCTAATTAGTGGCCGGCCCTCTAGTCCCTCCCAATCCCATTTGCACTTCCTATTTGGCCGGGTGGATTGGAAGGGATTGTATGGTATTAGGGTGGATGGCATGGATTTCTAAGTAATGATGGTGTTGTCAGTGGATTGTCTTGAGATCCATGGGATTGCTACATCCCTGAATTGCTATCTCTAGGCTGTTTGGCACGCCCGGCCAATCCCAGGATTGAACCTTCCCATCCCTTCCAATCCCTCAAACCAAACACATCCCAGGCAAATGTGATTGGATTAGGGTGGATTGGATGGGATTTAAAGGTAATGATGGTGTTGTCAGTGGATTGTCTTAAGATCCATGGATTGGGATCAGATCACCGACTCTGTTTGGCACACCCGGCCAATCCCGGGATTTAACCTCCAATCCTTTCCAATGCCATCCAATCCCTTTCAATCCGACCGGCCAAACGGGCCCTAAGTCAAGTCAACTAAGGTTCGGACGAGTCTTCGAGTTGACCGGACCTAACCGGACATCCAGTGGAGCCATAGTCCAAGATTCGTGAGCTATGCATGGTGGGGCCCTCTATCCTGGACGCACGGCTAACCAAGGGTATGGATCTCCAAACCATGGTGGGGCCCATCATCCTGCATTCCTTTAGTCACCAACGAGTTATTCCTTTCAAATTCAAATTAAAAAGTCAAAACAAAGGAAGTCGGTCGGTCCGAGTAGCGTCTATGACTTTGCAATCCGGGAGGAGGGGCTGCTGCTGCATCCTCTGGATGCTTCTAGTGTTAGAATGACTTTGATCATGAATGATACGCACGAACTCAGTTATCGCACGCCTGGATCTGTTTGTTACTCAAATCAAACCGTCCATAAAGTGGGCCCTGCTTTTGATGCTTTTAAAAAAAAATAAAAAATACGAGTCCTTTAACGGTAAGTGGATGGTCTATATTCTATATAAAAATAATCAATATCTCGAATTCAACATACAAATTTTCATATATTGGAGATTACAAAACTACATTTAGATTCATAATACGTCTACAGTCAACTCCATGATTTGGGAGGTTTAATTTGAGTTACATATATGCCTAGTATACAAACTCAAGTGCCTGCATATCATCCATGATACTCTGCCAGTGTAACAAATAGCTCCTTGTAGAATTTCATTTTTTTTTTAAACCTACACTACGGTTAGTGGTGGAGGTAACTTTGACTTCTGAATTAACTTTGTTGACTGATATGAATGATGGTAACTTAAATTATTGATTACGACAAAATTTTAAAATATATCGTCTTCAACTTTGAATTCCTTTTAAAATCTTACAATTTTGGGCTTCGCTATGCCCTGACGCCAGTGTGAGATAGTCCATGAAAATAACGGCCGCATGTGTCGGTATGGTTCTATTCCATTCAAATCAATCGCACAAACATGAGATCAAAGCCATCCATTTGAGGTCTCGGTGGCCGAGATTTTGAAATTAACATGATATTTATGCAAAAAATATACCAAACAATATTTTCAGGATATTGTCAGGATATAATTGATTATATAAATATATATATATATTTAAAATTATTTATTAGGTAAATAATAAACATTTATAATTATTATTTTTTCAGAAAAATTCTCCTAATATGATAATATTTCGAGGAAAAAGTTAAAATCTGAAAGTCTTCCAAGAAATTGCCGATAAGGAGATTTGTCATTGCCAAGATTTGTGAACATGGATACACTAGCACAAATATTAGTGAGTGCATTAAAATAAGAGAATTTTATAAAATACCACATAATTTTTATGGAAATACAACCAAGGATTTATTATTATTATTATTTTAATGTTTTCATTAAACTATCTTATTAAGTCAAACAAACTTATAGGTATATATTCATGGCTAAAAGATTGAGCTTATTAGGTCTTTGGAGAATTCATATCATATGAAGTGGTTAAATTAAATAAATGCACTAATTTTGAATTTCAAAGTCAAAATAATTGGTTTCCTCTTTAAAAAAAAAAAAATTGAAAAAAGTTTGAAAAACTGAATTTTTCTCCGTCCCACATCACTTACAGATGAGAATTTTTTTTAGGATTATAAATGATTTTGCGGATAGCTTATTTACTTGGAGAAAAGATATATATATATATATATATATATATATATATATATATATATATATATATATATATATATATATATATATATAGAGAGAGAGAGAGAGAGAGAGAGAGAGAGAGAGAGAGAGAGAGAGAGAGAGCTTAGGTTGCATGTGGAACACACATTCTGCATTGAAACACAAGCTATCATGATTAGTGTGGCTGTAGAAGTATTAGTGGCATGCTTTGCATTTCACACGTGTGCATCGTATCAATCCCTCGCGACCTAATGCGAACCATCGCGAGACGTGTGAAATATGAGAGAAGCTAGCTTATATTAGTTTCTAAAATTGGTCTGATTCGTCCATTATAGAGAACAGCTATAAACTTATGCCGGTTAATCCCAACAACCCAAAAATGGTTAAACAATCAATGATCTAAATAGTCAAATCTTTAATCTAATAGTTAAATTAAGGATCCAACGGTTTGAAATGTATGGATTAATGAATCAACATTTAGAAACGTTCTTGCAATGTTCCGATCTTCGATGCCCTTGGGTGCAATGGTCCATTCCCTCCATCTATATAAACTGGACCCCTCCAAGTCTAGAGCATCAAAAAATTTAGAAATAGTGATCTCTTCTACAAGAAAAACAATAACGCATTTCTCGTTTCCTCTTAAATAAAGCTTGTAACAAACTGAGTTCTCAAACTCACTAATTTATTGAGTCCAAAAACTCGCTAAGTCTACCAGAGACAATAACTACATTAGTTGAGTTCCTAAGATGGCCCCTTCGTGATTGTTGCACGTAGGACCAAACAAAACTTGTTGTATTCTAGAAGCAATTCATCAGCAACCCACCAACGATTTAATCACTAAAGGGAGGGGACAAATCACACTTTAAGGACAGTGTATCTAATATATGCCTCGGCTTAATTCTAATATATTTTAATTTTAATTTTTGGTATCCACTATTATTATTTTCGAATTTTCTTCCTTCAATGTTAACTCTTTTCATCCTCGGTTGAGACATGAGCTTAGCTTTTGTGGATGGGTTGGGCCATGTTAGAAGATCTGTGGGGCCACCAGGATGCATGTCTTATATCCACTTGTCCATCCATTATGTTAGTTCATGTTAAGGCATGATGTAATTTAAAATTTAAAAAATAAAAAAAAATAAATAAATAAATAAAGATAAATTCAAAACTCAAGGGGGCCACACTATAAAAAAGAATGTGGGATTAAACACCCACCATTGAAACTTTCTCACAACCCATAAAAATTTTGGTTAAGGCTTCTATTTGGCCTTCTTTTTACGTGGCACGGATATAATTTTTAACATGATTAGGGTAAAAGAAGGCCAAACAGATGCCCCTATCTATCATAGTACTCTGCCGCTATTCTATATAAAAAACAAAAGCGATTCTCTCGAAGCTCATTTCCAGTGAGCAGTCCATTCATTCCTTCTCTCCCTCCCCGAGCATAGTGCTCATCAGAGTGTGGCAGCCTTTAACGCCTAAAAATCCGGAATGGAATAAAAGCCTCTGATGGTGTGCCTTTCATACTCCTCTATACGTCGCATTGCAAGTCCTTCTGGACTCATTTCACTACATCGAGGCCAAAGTTCATTCCATAGACCCCAAATATGATTCATGCTCCTGCCCAGGCAGTTCACCCACTTCCTTATAAAATAAAGTTGAAAAACAAAGGGAAAAATTTCTTCCTTTTTGGTAACCTTGCCAAAAATGTAATAGGGTGTCTCCCGATTGTTTCACAAAAACAAACCCGGTAGAATTCATTGAGTTGGGATTCCCTCATTTGGAGTGACCAGAGTCATAACTCACGCCCGTAGCCCTAAAACGAAGGGGGTGAGCATAAGACGAAGTAAGTGAGCAACCCAATGTTAAGAACTAGAGCGAAGGGCATGACCTAATTAGGCTTAGGTGCATTTGGTTCAAAGAAATTCAATTAGAATCGTGAGTAATTGTCGTTTAAAGTGTAAACTGTAAATCAACCATAACTTTTAATATGTTATGGGACACAAGACATATCAATCTTTACCATAATGGGTACTCATCCAGGGTCAACTGACCCACATGGTGGGTCCCGTTCATCCGTTATGTGAGAAAACTCACCCTGTTTAAAATAAGATTTTATGAAAAATTTACTATTTTTAGTCATTTCATTCATGTCGTATTTTTTTTTATTTTTATTTTTATTTTTTTTTTAGAGTTTTAGAATAGATTACTTGTAATTATGGTAAGAATCTTCCAATAAAATTTATCTAGATTTTCTATTTTTGACAAATTAGGTTCTAGATGGGTTTTACTATTTTTGGGTAACTTTCAATTAGAGTTAGAATTTTATTATTTTAGGTAATTTTGAATTTAGGTTTTATTTTTTCTTTATTAATGGTGTAATCGAGAAATCATGGACATTACACATTATTTGATAAAATATTCAAATTGTTTATCTTATTATTTCTTGAGGATTCAAGAAACTAACTTATGGATCCAAGGCCTTTCCTACTTAAGAAAGTAATTTTTCTTGCATTATTTTGCACTCTTCCCACCTCCATCATGTAGGGGATGACCTTATAGCCTGGTTATATTGCATTAAAAACAGAGTAGACCTCAAGAAGGTTTTGATATGGTGGGAGTTTCCATCCCTACTATTTCTCATAGTGTGGCCCACTCCAGTTTTGGATCCACCTCATTTTATAGCTCATGTGCTAGCTTCCAAAATTTATGGACAGATTAAATATCACAATTACATCACTGTGGGCCCTATAGAGCTTGGGTCAGCTTTTTTTATTGAGGTTGTTAAGGTAGAGAGAGAGAGGGAGATTTTAAAAGAGATTTTAGAAGAGATCACAGAGAGGGAGAAAGGATTGGATGACATATACACAGCACGATGGAGCCACACGATTTGAACAGTTTGAATGGTGGACTTCTCATATCAGTAATGTTTCCACCATGCAGCCCATTTGAGCTTTGATCGGCAACATAGGGTGGTGCACCTGATGGAGTAGGAGGATCCCATCCACGTCAGGGAATAGTCACACCCCCACATGACTCTCATAAATATACTGGGTGTGCTGGAGTGTCTACCCAAGCATTGTGGCACCCAATGCAATGTCGAAGTTGCACCCATTCCATCAATCCATTTCCCCAATTAATTTCAATACACAAGCATAAAATAAATAAATATAAATATAAATATAAAAAAGAAGATAAAGAGGTTTCGAAAAACAAGTGGGTCACACCACAGAAACAGTGGGAATTAAGCGGCCACCGTTGAAACATTTGTAGGGGCTACATTGAAGTTAATTTATATGCAATCGAAATAGTTAATATGGTCGTTACCACCAGGATGAATGGAAAACACAAATATCACCCCATTTTGACACATATAAGGGCTAGGTGGGCTTGCATACAAAACTAACGGTGGATGTACGCATTCGAATGGTTGGGGTCGATCTTAGATCATCATAATATTTTAGGTTTTATATAATAAAATTGAGTCAGCTTATCTAATGTACGTATACGGGCATGAAGGCACATCCACATGGTGCTCAGTTAGTGGTAGGTAAACTACCTTTACCAACAACAAGACGCGTGGCCCAAAGATTATGGAACATCATTGCTTGAGAGCTCCGGAGAGTCCCTTGCAGAGGAGAACCTTTTTAATTATTAAATACTCTATCAGAGTGTGACACTTGATACACATGCACTGTTAAATTGTATACATGATATATATCAACTCAAATAAGAACAGGCTAAATTGTGGAAATCATGTATCAAAACCAAAATTTCAAAATATCCATCCTCTACCACCTGAACATTATTTGTTGAAAAGGAATTCCTGTTGGAAAAGGGCAATTTCATCATTTATAAAAAATTACTCTCTTAATATAACTACCATTAGACCAAAAATAAATAAAAAATTCTTAACTCAAGTAGCTTAATGCATTCACTTATTTAAATGAGGTAATTTAATGAAAATGTTTTCCAAAAAAGTATTGGAGTGTAAATTCCATAAAACTATAGTATTTTATAAAATTCCTTCTAAAATAAACATTAGTCAACCGATCACATGAACATAAAAAGTTCATGCATTCATGGTTACGATGGTCAAATCCGTAAAATTCTTTTCCAATACTTTTAGCAATTCGCAGTGGAGCCCACAGGATTAATAGTTTATTCAACCAGAGGTGGGTTCCATGCACTACGGAGACAGGTACGGCTTCACAACGTGCATCTCTCCCCGAAAGTCATCTTACCAGTCCTCTCTCTTTGCCAGATCTGATTTTTCTATTTCCAGGAAAAACAACTAGTTTTGAAACGGTCGTTGCTTAGTAAGAATTGAAATGCTTTTTTTATATTTTTGACCAATATAAGATGGTCTTGTCTTAAGAAGACAGCCAAATTGACTACTTTGTACATGTGTATTCAATTTCAAATAAATTGTCTAAAATCTACAATTTGTAATTCAGTGCTTAAGAGGGTTGGGATTTTATAGCGTGGGCCACCGCATCCCGGTCAATTGAAGTTCTCTCTTTTCATACCATGGTTTGCCATTGCATGGCATATGAATGCCATGTGTGTAGAAGGAATGAGTATGGATATGACATCTTATAGTCCCAAGACCAAGAGGATAGTATTACTGGTAAGATTAAGAATGGGGAAAGAGGTCTGCTCCTATACACCCTAACCTATTACAACAAGATTCGTTAAGGCTTTCGATTTGGGCCTTTTCCTATGACAGAAGTCGTTTATTTGAATAGGTTCCCTTGGATGGGAGATGAGAAAATAATAATAATAATTGAATCAGGTGCAACTCACTCGAAGGAAGTGAAAATCCAAAAATCAGCCAGAACCAAATATCAAGTGTACCAATTTCACATGGTTCTCATGTCTACGGGCTATCAGAGTTTTATATCACGTTGATCTTTTGTATTTAAGGTTAAAATGGAAATGGATTCGGTAAGGTTGGGAAACAAGGAGTCTGATGAGGCTCTAACATGGTAAGATTTAATTAAGCCACGTGACACGGTTGGAGATCAAGCCATGCAAAGCATTGGAGGCCAATTGCCTCCTGCCATGCAAGGGCGGACTTGGTTCTGGCAAGGATTGTGGGCCCAGCATGATGTGTGTGTTTTATCTGCATGCATGGTCATCCATTTTTCAAATCATTTTAGGGTATGAGCTCAAAAATGGGGCAAATCAATGGCCCAAGTGGACGACAGAATAGGGATTGAACGCCCACCAATATGGAAAATTCTTAACAGCTATATATGGAAGTTTTGATTAAGTTAGATTTATGTTTTCCTTTCATTTAGATCTTGTTTAGCTCAATTTGAGTTGTGCATGCTATGTGTGTGCGCCAAGCCAAATGCGGCTTGAGTTGAACTGAACGCCGGTGACCCAAGTCCAAGCCAAATGGATCCTTACTCTTGCTCTGGTGGTAGACTCTCAAGAGTTTCAACACTCGGTCAAGGGTTTGAGCATCCATAGGTGGTGGAATCCCACTACGGTGTAAGTGTGTGGGGGTGCGTGCATGTGTTAAAAAAAGGCTTTGAAATAGATTGAGAGACTAAAATCTGTATGGTTTGACCATCGATCCAGCCACCGATTCTAAAAGATGAAGCAATTTATAAAGGGAATGGTTCATCCTTTTAATGAATTCCTTTTGCTTTTCAAATGAAATGACTTTCAATTAAGTACATGATAACAAGCACAGTTTAACAATAACAATATAAATATAAAGAATAGCAAGATTAAAGTTGAAAGTGTTTTATTAATATTAACAATGAATGGTTATAATAAATTTCGATAAAACATAACTATTTGTTCATCACTAGTAGAAAATTAAGCTTTGTGGCGAGACAGTCATGGTGCTAAAGGGTCATTTATTCGTCAATTGATAAGAATCAAGTTTCGTGATGACACGGTCGTTTGTTGCAGCATGGTCATTTATTCGTCACTCAATTGAAAATCAATCTTCGTTGCTAGACAACATATGGAGGGCAAATCTTCAACAACCTGCATTTTGTTTAAAAATCTAATCAAGAGACCGGACATGTGGCAGGAAGGCCAATGAGATGATAATTCAAGGCCAAGCTTATGGCGAGATCATTGTGATTCGACAATTTATTTGTTGCTTCAATCAAGAAACAATAGCTTCACGAGACAGTTGTCTCGACAAAATCACTTAACACACTAGAAAAGTCCAATAGTCTTTTGTTTGAGATTGAACAATCTTCCTAGTGACTCAATGGCATGTTCGTCGACGTGAGGTGGAACGATAAGTAATTTAATCACTCCATGCTTTCTCCAGCATTGCATTGGTTAGCAGTGGAAGAGTTAAACCAAATTTAAACTAAGGGCATCCATGAGGGACGAGGGATAAGTAGCATGGCGTTGTATAATAAAGTTGTGTTGGTTTGGTGTAAGCGTGGATCTCTTCACTCTTTGCTTTATTTATAGACACATGGAAGGATGACAATATACAATTTTAAGAATCCCCCCTCCCCTCTCTCGATTTTTGTTTCAATCTATTGGTTAATTAACAAACGTAATCAATTATACTTTTTCATTAGAGTTACGTTCCACTATCTTTGCATGATCAACTACCCATCAAACGACCGTGGCCATTTATATTTTACTTACTGAGAAGTATCAATGCTAAATAATCATGCGATCATGCACACTCTTTTAAATCATTACATGAAATATGGTCTTTCATGCTTCACCACGTGTCATTATGACAGCTGCTCACTCATATTTATGTGTCGCGTGGCAATGATCATCTTAGCATCCGCAATGATAGATGATCATTTTGTCATAATCGTTCGTATGATGGAGCTACCGCATGTCGGCTATAGGGATCTTGTCATGATCTTTCAGACGATGGAGTTGTCAAGTATCGGCTTTCCAATTGTCTGGTCTAATAGTGATGCTAGATCGGGTGCAAACAGGTCTATGTGACATTATGAATGAGTTGGATGACAGATAAACATCCCAGGGCCTAGGAGGGTTTCGACACTGGGCATCATTATCACCACTGCTTTCGGCAACCTGGTCCACTTGAGCCTTAGATTTGCCTCTTTTTAAGGTCATGCATTAAAATGATCTAGCAAAATGGATTGGTGGTGCAGATAATACCCATACATAATGGTGAGCCCCACAACAAGATTGCGTCCATTTGAAAGTGGTTCAGTGCTTGATTGAATTCACATGTGGATAGGACGAATCAAATCTTGCAATGATTGGGCCTCATCGAATTCAATTCTGGTACAAGTAAGGTTTTCTACCTACTGGACGAAGTGGATTTACATATAACATGGAAGGCCCCACATAGCTTGGTCATTCTCCGCAGCTACATAAAACATGCATTGTTTCAAATGCATCCGGCTTATAGTAGGGGAATGATAAGTCGAGGTGGTGGAGCCTGAGTACATGGTAGAAGCGAGGGCGACTTGGTTGTGACTTCGGAACTAGCAATGTGGGTGTGACCTTCACCGTAGGGCCCACCTTGATGTATGCATTATATATCTACACAATTCATTGGTTTTGCCAGCTTATTTATGGTGTGCTCCTAAAAATGAAGGAGATACAAATTTCAAATGGACTACACCACAGGAAATAATGGTTATTGGCATTTAGAAACCTTTTGTGGGCCAGCTGATATTTACTTATTTTTCCTTAAATCCAGGTTTGTGTGACTTTATGAACAGGGTGGATGGTCAATAAACATTACCATGAATCGTATGAAGTTTTTAATGGTGGGCTTTCATTAACCACTCTTTCCTTTCCCATGGTATGAACCATCTGGAATTTGTATGTGATTTGTTTTTGGGACCATGCCCCAAGGTAAGTTGGCAAAACCGAATAATGCATACATTGAGGTGGGCCTTACAGTCAGGGTCACACCCACATCACTGGTTGTGGGGTCACAGTCGAGTTGCACTAGGTTGAGTCATCTCTCTTGAAAATGAACAAGAATTAGGTGGACCTCAAATCCATCCAAGTGGGTGCGGTCCTGACCATGGGGCCTATCTTGATATATGTGTTGTATATCCTCATCTTGACATATATGTTGTATATCAACACCATCCATCTATCTGTCTTATTGCCCGTCTTAAGGCATGGTCCTAAAAACGAAGGAAATACAAATCTCAGATAGACCATGTGAAGTTTCTTTTCGCAGATATCGACTTATGTGCATATGATCAAATCATAATAAATCTGTATGGATTGTACGATCCCTAAGGCCAAAATATACAATAGCCCTAATTTTCAGGTCGATCTGATTATCGGATGTGCCACACTAGTCAGATTTAAAAGTTTTTAATAAGGAAATCTCATATTTTTGTACAATTGTTGGTATCACTTGGCGTAAAAGGTCGAAATAGACCAACGGTGTATGTTTGATTAGATCCACACCATTAATCCAATGTGTATAGACAAAATATGCTAATACCTCAAGAATATAGATGATCCAATTATCTAGTGGGTTACCCCGATCAATCATTTACCATTCAATTTCAAAATCTAAAAAAAAAAAAAATCTAATTTTGATAATTGAATTTAATAAATATATTATATATAAAAATTTCAATTATTTAGTCATTCAGAATTTGACCACGTAGGATGTTAATCAAAGGTGGGCCTTACCCTATAATATAATTGGATGAATAACAATGTTATTGATATAATTGATAGAATTTCTGAATTCAAATTAATCTGATCATATTGTGAATTCTTCACTAGTAGACTCGGGTGAGTAATCCAATCATGTCTCATGTTCATTAGAATTAAAATAAATTGTTTATGATGGTTTGATTGATTGATGTACTGATTGAAGTATTTTGTTACGGTATTGTTAATTTAAATATTGTGAATGTATGATACGGTAAATCACATGCTAATATGTGTCAAATTATATGAATTATGATGATTATATGTTAAATTTACATATGAATGTTTTGATCAAAACAAATAACTATGACAGTTATGAAAATGATGCATTCATACTTCATCCATTATACAAATACATTGCATTGTCGATCCTGGAGGCCCTCCCTAAAAGAAACGTCAATCTTGGTAGATCATTATCAAATGCAAGCTATGCTCAAGTCTACTAGAAGGTGGAAGCCTACCCAACGGGTAGATGTGGGTTGACGATATCTAACCCAAGTAGATGAACGATTATCTCATCTAATGCATTCATACACCATTTGTATCCATATCATTGTGCATACACTGTTTCTATTGTATCTTAATTTTAGTAAACATGGACTAAGTTAGGTTTTCTCACTAAACCTAGCTAACTTACATTTTTATTAATGGAAAAACCATTCAGATTAGTAATTAGTTGATGAATTGGTGTATGAACAAGAAATTTTGGTTGAAGTGGTGCACAACACACGTGAGACGTGACCGTATCTATCAGAAGAGAAACTAACCACATTTGAACCGTTCTTAATTATTTAATTAAAATTTTACTTGTTATGATGATATGATTCATATATAATGAATGATAGTACTAGTTATAGGATTCGAAGCATTTGATTTATTTTATTTAATTGAATTATTCTAAGTTTGTAGCAAATATTTATTAGTAAGTTGTATTGACTGATTAATGGTGACTAACTTATGTTGATTAAATGTTTATGTATATTGATGCTTAAATCATTTTACGTAAATGATTGTAAATGTACCTAATTAGAATGTAAAATAAATATTACTTTTGATTCTAAATAATCACATAACGGAATGACTTAGTACACAATATATGAGTTATGACTTAAAACTCAGGTAGGAGGGTACACACCCTGTACACTAATTTCAGGACATAACAGAACTCCCACTATTAAAATTTTCTTAAGAGTTGCAAAAGTTTTGAATCAAGTTGTTATTTATGTTTTCCCTTGGACCATGTATGTGTGACCTTAGCAACAGGTTAAACATCACGGCTGACCCTAAATGGTGAGCTGACGCAGGGGAGGACGTGAGGTCGAGCACCGTCTTCCTCAAGAGGACAACTATTCCGAATCCACGGAACCTCTCTGGACTCCTCACAGAGACTTTCTCGAATCCACGAGAAAATATAAATAAATTCTAATAAATTCGAAATAGATTAATGAATGAATAAAAATGAGTTCACAACCCTTTAAATAAGGGTACTAAGCAATGGGAAAGAAATCATAATCAAACTACAACTAGGACTCCTAGAATTCGCGACTTACTATAAATAGTAAACTTACTATTTATAGATGGTCGTGATGTCTACTAGTGCGCAAGGTTTTTGGCCAAAAATAGTAAGTGTCCTATTTGGCTTCACCAACCCGTTCTCCTAGTTATTCTAAGCTCTTTTCACGTTGGGCGCAACTCCTAAAGCCCGACGGATGAAGAGTTATAAGTAAACTAAAACTTACTATTTATAGTAAAAATGAAATTGAAACAGGGAAACGACCGTCAAATCAGGGGTTTCTCGCAATTCCGAGCGTCGCAACCCTGCATAGCAGGGTTGGTTGGCTAAAGTAGCTCGTTCTACCCCAAAATCATATATTTTTCGTCGGCTAACTCATCCCGGATTGTGAGATACGCTTGATTTAAGGTCTGATGGTCCAGATCACTTCTGTTGCCGACCGGGCCTTTTCTGATCCATCTTTGTCATGTAATTGTCCGCGACCCGCTCTACATCAGTCTCCTTCACTTCAAAAGAACTCGTCCTCGAGTTATCATTATGCACTGGTTCATGATACTCAGTTAAGTCCGCGACATTGAAAGTCTGTGAGATCGTCATATCATCTGGAAGATCAACAACATAAGCGTTGTCATTGATCTTTCGGATGATTGGTACCGGTCCGATCTTTTTATTCTTCAACTTGTTGTACGTTCCAGTCGGAAATCTTTCTTTGCGCAGATGGACCATTACTTGGTCGCCCACCTCGAACACTTTCTGTCGCCGATGCTTGTCCGCTTGCTCCTTGTACTTTTCGTTCGAGGCATGTAGCTTGTTCTGTACCTCCACATGAATGCCTATGATTTTGTCTGTCATATGTTCTGCTGCAATGCTCATGCCTGGGAGCTTGGGCAGAGGGACCAAGTCTAGTGTATGGCGAGGTACTCGTCCGTAGATAACCTGGAACGGAAATTTTCCTGTCGAGCGGTTCACCATGTTATTGAATGCAAACTCCGCTTGAGACAAGGCCAAATCCCACTGCTTCAGTTTTTCTCCTGAAATACATCGAAAGAGATTTCCCAATGTGCGATTCACAACCTCAGTTTGACCGTCAATCTGTGGGTGGTACGCGCTGCTGAACTGAAGACGTGTATCGAATCGAGCCCACAAAGTCCGCCAAAAGTGGCTTATGAACTTCGTGTCACGGTCAGAAGTAATAGTCTTGGGAACCCCGTGTAGCCGCATAATTTCTCTGAAGAATAGATTCGCCACGTGTGTTGCATCGAGAGTCTTCTTGCATGGAATAAAGTGCGCCATCTTGAAAAAACGATCTACTACCACGAACACCGAATCCATGCTGTGTTGTGTTCGTGGGAGACCAAGCACAAAGTCCATAGATAAATCTTCCCAAGGGCCGTCAGGTACGGGTAACGGGGTGTAGAGGCCCGTATTATGAGATTGCCCCTTGGAAGTCTGACAAATATAACAGCGTTGGACTGCCTTTCCCACATCACGTACCAATTGCGACCAGTAATAACGTCCTTCCACAAGAACTCGCGTCTTGTCTCGCCCAAGGTGTCCACTGAGGCCACCTCCATGTATCTCTTGGACTATCTGTTCCCTTAGCGAACTCTTCGGGATACATAGTCGATTTCCCTTGAAAAGGAACCCGTCTTGTAGATGTAAGTCACCGGGGTGACCTTCCTAACATCTAACCCATGCGTCCTTGAAGTCGTCGTCGTCGGCATATATGTCTTTGAGGCGATCGAACCCGACAACTTCATTGCTCATAGTAACTAACAAAGTTGCACGGCGACTCAGCGCATCAGCTACTTTGTTCTGTTGCCCTGACTTATGCTTTAGCACGAATGTGAATTCCTGTAAAAACGAGATCCATCTAGTATGCACACGGTTAATGTTAGCTTGACTATTAATAAATTTGAGGGCTTGATGGTCCGTGTAAAGTATGAATTCCCTTTGAATCAAATAATGTCGCCAGTGTCGCAGTGCCTGAACCACCGCGTATAACTCGATCTCATATGTAGACCAGTTCTTGCGTGCATCACTAAGTTTCTCACTGTAGAAGGCTACCGGCCTACCTTCTTGAGACAAAACTCCCCTAATCCCGACATATGAGGCATCACATTCGACTTCAAACAGTTTGTCGAAGTTGGGAAGTACAAGAACCGGGGTCGTGGATAATCTGCGCTTGATTTCGGCAAAGCTTCTGTCGGCTTCGTCAGTCCACTGAAACTGCCCTTTCTTCATACAATCTGTAATCGGTGACACAATGGTACTAAAATTCTTCACGAACCGACGATAGAATGTCGCTAGTCCATGGAAACTTCGTACTTCGTGAATATTTTTAGGAACCGGCCATTCTCTGATTGTCTTCACCTTTTCCTCATCCACTCGAATGCCCATGGATGTAACCACAAAACCCAGAAACAATAGGCTATCTGTCATGAAGCTACACTTTTTTAAATTGAGGTACAATTTATTTTCAGTGAGCACTTGAAGGACCTTCTTGAGGTGCTCCATATGGGTGGTTTCGTCTTGACTGTATATCAAAATATCATCAAAATAAACCACAACGAACCGCCCAATGAAAGGTTTCAGAACTTGGTTCATCAACCTCATGAATGTGCTAAGCACATTAGAAAGACCGAAAGGCATGACCATCCATTCGTACAATCCTTCCTTGGTAAGGCTGTTTTTCACTCGTCACCCGGCCGTATTCGAATCTGATGGTAGCCGCTCCTTAAGTCCAATTTAGAAAATATTTTTGCGCCCTCTAGCATATCCAACATATCATCCAACCATGGTATAGGAAACCTGTATTTTATGGTGATCTTGTTAATGGCTCGGCTGTCGACACACATGCACCAACTCTCATCTTTCTTTGGAGTTAGAAGAGCTGGTACAGCACATGGGCTCATACTTTCTCGAATAAGACCCTTACGGACCTCCACTTGTCCCTGCAAAATCTCGCACTCATTTGGGCTCATTCGATAATGAGGACGATTAGGTAAACTGGACCCAGGGACAAGGTCGATATGGTGTTGAATATCTCGCATAGGGGGTAACCCATCGGGAAGGTCCGGGCCAGATTTCTTGGAATTCATGTAATAAGGGCCTTAGTCTTTCAGGGATGATGGTAGGCTCGAGTTTTTTCCCTTTCACAATTAATGCATAAGTCTGTCATGTTTCTTTGGATTCTTCCACGAAGTCCCGAATGGTTAAGAGAAAATGACCCTCCACTTGAGAAGTTTCAGGTGGTTCTTCTGGATCTATAGGGGCCAATATGGTCTTCCGGCCGTCCTTGACAAAGATATATATGTTATCTCGCCCTTTATGAGTGGCGTCACGGTCAGATTGCCAGGGTCGACCGAGTAGTATGTGACATGCTTCCATGTCAACCACATCGCATACTACTTCATCCTTATAATGTTTGCCAATTGAAAAAGATATGGTGCACCGTTCAGTTACCTTTGTCTCGCTGACGTTCTTGATCCTACCGATTGTATATGGAGAGGGATGACGCTCTGTTTTCAATTACAATTTTTCCACCATGATCTTGGATACGATATTCTTGCTGCTCCCACTGTCAATGATCACGTCACAAACCTTTCGATTCACCGTACACCTAGTGCAGAAGATGTTATGCCGCTGTGGATGCACTTCTTTTCTTGGCGCATATAATAGCCGCCTCACGACGAGCGACTCGCCTTGATCTTGCTGAACCCAATCTGAATCATCTACCTCGTCCTCGGCGATATGCTCCTATTCTTCAACATCTGGATCTTCATAAGTGTTATCAGCACTACCATCATTAATGGCGACGTTTGCCACTTTTCGCTGGGGACAAGTATTTGACAGAAGGCCGGGCTGACCACAACGATAGCAGCTGTAGGGCCTTGGCCGACCATAAGGGTTCAGAATTCCACTTGGACCAGCAGCAGTGGAGACGCCCCTTTGGGGTTTAGCTTGCCCGCTTCCCTGATCTCGGTTCTCAGACGTAGGAGGTTAAGTGTGTGCTCCTACGGGCTCCTTCCCCTTAGGCTGTGGAGCTCCTTGGGGTGGACCTGCCGCAGTAATCCTCGCAGTAGGATAGGCCCGTGTGTTAGAACGTTCAAGTTGCGCTTCTGCCCGAGTACCCAACTTGATCGCATCATTCATCGTCCAGACGGACTGCATCTGGACCCGATCCTGGATCGCCATACGTAATCCACCGTTGAATCGGGCGACTTGCTGCGATTCAGTCTCGACCAAATCGTTGCGCGCCGCTAAGCGGTAAAATTCTTCTGCGTACTCTCTCACCGACCGACTACCATGTCTACAATTTTGGTATTGTTGGAATAATACCTGATCGTAATCGCTAGGGAGGAATCGGGCACGTAGTAGCTGCTTCATTCGCTGCCATGTACGGATTGGTGTTTTCATCTGCCTGGTTCGTGTGAGTTGCAGTTGTTCCCACCAAGCTGAAGCTCCTCCTTTCAACTTGTAGGCCACAAGTTTGACCTTCTTTGTTTCAGGGATGTCCATATAGTCAAAAAATCGCTCAACTTCAGAAAGCCGATCGAGAAAATCCTCAATGTGTAGCTGGCCGTTGAAGTTAGGAATATCAACCCGTATCTTGAAGTCTCGATCTATTCGATCTACCCGATCACCGCTTTGCCTGGGGTGTTGGAAGATCACGTCATCAATCTCCTCTTCACTGGAGCCACCGTCCTCAGGGACGGCCCTTGGATGCACTGCTGGTATTATCCTGCGATCAGGGTGATTACGGGTTTCAGCAATTGGTGGTGGAGGATTACCACCAGGAACACGGAGTTGCCCTAGGGTTTCTGCCAAGAGGTTCGCTATGCGGTCCATGGAAGCCTGCAGCCCTTGCATAGCTTGCCGATTCTCTTGCTGTGTTGCTTGAAAAGTTGCCGCCGTTAAAGGAAAATTCCCTGGAGCACCGCCTATGGGATTGTTGCCCGACCCGTCGTTAGAAGCCATTGACCCGAGGAGAAACCTCGCTCTGATACCAAATTGACGCAGGGGAGGACGTGAGGTCGAGCACCGTCTTCCTCAAGAGGATAACTATTCCGAATCCACGGAACTTCTCTGGACTCCTCACAGAGACTTTCTCGAATCCACGAGAAAATAGAGCAGAAAATATAAATAAATTCTAATAAATTCGAAATAGATTAATGAATGAATAAAAACGAGTTCACAACCCTTTAAATAAGGGTACTAAGCAATGGGAAAGAAATCATAATCAAACTACAACTAGGACTCCTAGAATTCGCGACTTACTATAAATAGTAAACTTACTATTTATAAAGCGACGTGATGTCTACTACTAGTGCGCAAGGTTTTTGGCCAAAAATAGTAAGTGTCCTATTTGACTTCACCAACCTGTTCTCCTAATTATTCTAAGCTCTTTTCACGTTGGGCGCAACTCCTAAAGCCCGACGGATGAAGAGTTATAAGCAAGCTAAAACTTACTATTTATAGTAAAACGCAATTGAAATAGGGAAACGACCGTCAAATCAGGGGTTTCTCGCAATTCCGAGTGTCGCAACCCGGCATAGCAGGGTTGGTTGGCTAAAGTAGCTCGTTCTACCCCAAAATCATATATTTTTCGTTGGCTAACTCATCCCGGATTGCGAGATACGCCTGATTTAAGGTCTGATGGTCCAGATCACTTCTGTCGCCGACCGGGCCTTTTCTGATCCATCTTTGCCATGTAATTGTCCACGACCCGCTCTACATCTCACGAACGGTTAATGACTATCTTTGCCTGTGGTGTGGTCCACCTGAGATTTCCATGTGCTTCATTTTTTAAGAAAATGCGCTGGCATAACACGTACGGCATGGATATACAACATATACACGGAGGCGTGCCCACGGTTAGGGCTGCAGCAACCGGGTTACAGGATAACACCTAATCCGCGTTCCCTGAAAAAGCGGCATGTATATGTATGAATCCAGACCGTCCATCTAGTGTCTCCCACCGTACACTATCGAGTGACCTGGGCAATCGAATCAGTGTCATTCAAACTCGCCAGGGAAAACATAAACCGTCAAAGTAGATGGTTATAATCGGATGATAGGTGAATCGTGTGGCATCCTCAATAAGACCAACTAAATAGACGGTCACGGACGGTATCTGACCTGCCACGTGTATTACGACCCACTGGCTGCGTACGTTCTGTATGCTAGGGTTATAGCATAATTTCCAACAACCACTGCTTCTAGAAGCAGTCGTCCCGCAAAACTCTCAAAAAACCTCTCGAGTTACACGTGTGACGCTTCGGTGTACCCCGGAAGAGACGGAAATAAAAGCGGCCTTACCAGCCGTGTAACCACTTTATACGAAGGCAGTCAGAAGCAACGAGGAGGCATACACAAAACTCACGCTAACCCGACTAAATTGCCGTACATATTGCCCCTAAGTCATAGAAAGAAAATCAGATTGGTCAGACAATCTTAACCTCTGATTCTTCTTGAAAAAAGATGGTTAGATTCTTCATTATTAGTGGTCCAATAAATGTCCACCAATTGGTTAGTCAGTTAATCAAATAAGGCCATTTTTTTTTTTGTTGAATAATAGTCTAATTTGAGAAACACAAATTGCGTATGAAACTTCGCCGAGTCAGTTAAAAAGCAGAGTATACCGTTAGAATATGATTAGTCACACGCATATATATATATATATATATATATATATATATATAGAGAGAGAGAGAGAGAGAGAGAGGGAGAGATTAATCCAAGCCGTACCACCGCCAGGATGTAGGTCAAACGAAACATTTACCACCTACCCACAAGGAGAAAAAGCTATCAGCGATGGGCACTCTGATAGGGAGCGGATTAGGTGCGGCGCCGGCATCCCCCTAGACGGTGCGGCGCTTACCATGAGGCCCACCTTGATGCATTTATTCTATATCCACGCTCTTTATCTATTTTGTCAGATTATTTTAGGGCATAAGCACATAAATAAATAAATAAATAATCTAAATCTGAGGTGGACCATGTTACAAGAAACAGTGGTGATTGAATACCCACCATTAAAAATTCTTAGGACCTACTGCAATATTTCAGTAATGTTTATTTCCCATCCGAGTCACGTAAACTTGGATGAAGGCAAAAGCAATGTGGTCCACGTAAGATTTGGATCTGCTTGATTTTTGGGCTCATTCTATAAAATCATAAGATGGAGAAATGTATGTACGGTGTGGATATAATACAAATATGGTGTGGCCATAGTCAGAGATCCACTGACCTCGGTGGATCCAAGATCCACTGAAGCCGCGCCAACGAAAACGGTTACTTGTATAAATTCAACGCGTGGAGTCAAATGGTTCACATTTTCCAATCGGCGTCTTTTTTCTGTTTTTCTTTTTCACACACCCATGAGCGCCACGTAAACTCCCGTGAGCCTACCACTAAGCCATAGGTGAGCCAATGGGTCGCAGGCGTCCCAACCGATGTCATTTTCTGCTTTTTCATTCATAACGACGACCACTAACTTTATAATCCGTGGTGTAGATTGCCACGTGTATGGTGGATAAGTTGCCAATAAAATAAATTATATCAGAAGGGAAACCCTAACAAAGTCCTGCCTAACAACCATCAATACGAATCGGTACATCTCGGAGTTATTTTTTGATGCCAGGCCTGGTATAGATTGAAAACCCCAGATTGCGACCGTCGGAAGCCTATCAACCAGACTTTTGTTTTTCCTCTTAAAAACAGTGCAACCACCATAGAATATCTAAGGCCTCGTTTGGCACCTTTGATTTTGAATACCTGTATTAGCAATCCCTCGAACTCAGATTTCCCTTATATTCAAAAGTAGCTGTGCATTGAAATTATATAATATACTTACAAGAGTTTTAATTTAATTATTGCTTGGACTTTAATATCCCTAGTAAGTATACATATGTAATTTTGACACAATAATTATACTAAATTCATTAAAATAAATACTTTGGCTAAAAGTGATGAAACTCTAAACTTCAAATGAGCCATAAGCATCACAACTGAGTGACTAATCAGCATTTTCTAATCGTTCATTTATATGGCCAATGTTTGAACTGTTCAAATCATTCATAGCCACATTTACAATATATTAGTAGACTAGCAATGTCTATGTTACATGCCATGACTCTCTTACCTTGAAAATTGAGTAGAAAAGAAAAAAGTTGGGAATCCAAGTAAAAGGGTGTGCCTGCAAAACTCAATGAAAGTGAGGATTGGCAATCCCCTAATTTGGAATACCCCTCATTCTATGCTGTCAAGTGACTTGTGGACTGGTGACACCCTCCAATCCCCCTCAATCCACGGTTCCAAGCGACCCCTAATTGGCCATCATTCAATTGTGGGAAATTACTTGATGCTCTAATAATGAATGATGCTCTAATAATGAATGAACGTTTGATACACATATCCTCATAAGCTGCACTGGTGGTGGTGTGTGTGTGTGTTAAATAAAATAAAAAAAGCGAACATTCATTCCATGTCGATCGACCAACACCACGGTGTATCATTTTACATTTTGATACCTTTTTCAAAAAGCTACTTAGCTAATCACTATAAATGCCATTCTACTGCCTTTTAGTACATTTCTTTAACAGCGAGATTGGTGGGTGAGAAAATGAGTCAGCTCCTTGGGGTGGGCCTCACCATGATGTTTATGCAAAATCCATTTTGACCATAAGGTGTGTCCGTCCATGATTCAAATGGAACACATGATTGAAATAGTTTATAAGGTAATATTTGTCCTCTAAATTATTTTTCTTGGTATGGCCTACCTACATCATTAATGGGCCTAATTTTTAGGCGCCAGGTCTAAATTTTGGTGTGGCTTCTAATGATTGCAGTGGATTTCATATAATTATCACCATGAGCTTAGAAAAAAAAAAAATCAAAGGTGGACGTCTTTCTTCCAATTGTTTTCTTTGATATGGCTCACTTGAAGAACATGTCAGCTGGATCTGTTAGATCTAGGCCTAATATGAGACTAAATGCCCAATTAATGGAGTGGATCTTACACAAACAGGGTCTCTCAAAATTAAGAGGGTGTCCAATACAAATCGGTTTTTTCTAAACACGTCTCTCTGACTAGATGGAGGGGACACCCAATTTGATTTTTGGTGGGGCCCACCAGATACCCATCAACCATAGCTTTTTCTTAAATCTTTTTCTTTTTCCTTAAAAAACTGTGGAAGGACCTCGGAATGTCTAACTGTCCATCATTCCATCTGGTAAATGAGAGAGAAAGTTATTTTATACTCTTAATCGTTTGATGCAAAGGCACTCAAAATTAGGAGCATATAAGAATTCAAATTAAACGGGCTAAACTGTGGAATCAACGGTTGATAAATCAATCCTAAAATCCAATTGGTTGTGATTATTGGAGCATCGAGTATTTTCAATTTTAAAATCCATTAAATGTCATCCAATCCCGGCTAGCGTATCATTTATCACATGCATTTGCCAATGGTAGGGACCCAACAAATGGACGGCCTGGGTCTTCTCATGTATACCACAAGTATGGAGATAAAGTAATTGACAAATAACATAGAAAAACAATATCTCCAGATGCTTTGACCGAGAAATATATATATTTTCATTACTTTGAATTAGAGAAAGTCTCTTTTTTCTCCATTCTAGATGCCGTCTCAAAAGGACGGGAATTTCCTACAACCGCTGTTAGAGGGAACCTGTTTGACGGAAAGCTCGAGTGAGGCCCACTATAGGAACGGTGGGGATGGGAACACCCACCATTGAAACCTTTGTGGGGCGCATCATGATGTGTATATGCCATCCAACCCGTTTATACAGTGAGCTGCACACGGATGAAGGGAAAAACCAAATCTCTGCCTGACTTGAAACTTTAGGGTGGCTTAGAAAGGCTTCAACGGTGGGTTTCCAATCCCTATTCCTTCTCATGGTGTGACCCACTTGAGTTTTGAATCTGCCTGATTTTTTAGCTCACGTCCTCGTATTACTTGAGCGTCTATACAGCAAAAGGGAGGATTTGGTTGTCCACACCACTGCATCTCATGCAAGCATTCAAGATGCAAATTTTCAAAGCCTTTTTTGAAATAGCTGTTAAGATTCATGGCCATTATTATTGGACGGTTAAGGAATATGTTAATGCGTAAAAAATATAAATATAAAAGTAAAAACACTAGAACCACAGGTTATATGCTTTCATATTGCAAAAGAATAAAAAAACTAAAAAGCAGAACGCATATGTCCCCTACAGGGAATGCTACTGTGTAGCAGCTGCAGGAAAGTTCTGAGCAGTTTCTTCTTCATGGTGCAAGTTGCACAAATATCAGGTGATGGGACTGTTGATCTGGTGGGCCACCATATGGATAGATGTACGCCAACAATCACAAAGATTAAACATGGCCCGCTGCACAAACATTATTCAGCTGGCACTGATTTGATGACCGCCGCAGATTAATCTCCATCCTTTTATTGATTGTGCCTATCCTTGCCTGATGGAAAAAAACAATATTCTTAATTGCCTGACGTTTTTCATGTGTGCTATGAGAAGGGAGCTATTTTGCGCAGGTACTTGGGCACATTTGAATCATAAGGGCCTGTTTAATTGGCCGGGCAGATTGGATGGGATTGGAAGGGATTGGAAGACAGATCCCGGGATTGGCCAGGGGTGCCAAACAGACACGGGATCCTAATCCCGGGACATACCAATCCCATGGATCTTAAGACAATCCACTGACATCACCATCATTACCTTTAAATCCCATCCAATCCACCCTAATCCCTTCAAAATTGCCGGGACGTGTTTGATTTGAGGGATTGAAAGGGATTGGAAGGTTTAATCCCGGGATTGGCCAGGCGTGCCAAACAGACCGGACATTGCAATCCCGTGATATAGCAATCCCATAGATCTTACACCCATCCACTGATATAGCTATCATTACCTCGAAATTCATGCAATCCACTCTAATACCATCCAATCCCATCCAATATTCCCGGCCAAACAGGCCCTAAGTCATTTTACTTTAGCTTCTAGTTGCTCAGGAAGTTGATCTCAGCTTCTACTTATTTATGGCCCCTTTTGATACCACTAAATAAGCTACATTTTCTACTTATAACATTAGATAAGTAACTTATTTAAGATAAGTAGGTCTGGTTTATGATCAATTATAAGTAGCTTTTATACTTAAAGTTACTTTGTTACTTCAATTTAATAAGAAGAAATAAAAATAAGCTATCGAAGGCATAAGTAGCTCCTTTTAAGTAACTTAAGATCCAACCGTCCCTTATCACCAAAATATTTTTGGTACATACTTACTGGTCAAGAAGCCCTCCAGCCAGCTGAAAACTTAATCATAATCAGACTTAAGTTGGCCTTAAGGCATCTTACCCAGTTCAAATTGGATCTCATAATATTAAAATACATATGAGTTACAATTAATATACATGACATAAAAGTAAAATAATAACATGCATAGAAAATAATACTAAATTGGCAAACCAACCATATCATGGATTATGTGTTGTATGTACTTGAAAATGCCTACAATTGAAACTAGCTTGAATACTCTCTCTAAGGGGGGCATTTGGATAGTAAGTTACTCAAAATAAACTACTTATATCTCAAGTAGCTTATCTTAGTTTCTACTTATTAAGTAGAAAAATATATTTAGTAAACAACATACTTATTAACTTTTCTTCTCTTTCATCTTTCCTAATGCCTCTCTTCGACAACTAATGAAAAGTAGAAAAGTTAAAAGATTTAGCTGAAGTGATTAAGTTGTTTTAAATTTTTTTAAAAAAGTTACTTATAAGTAATAATAAACCAAACTTACTTATCTATTGTTGTCATTAAAGAAAGTAACTTCTTTGGTGGTATACAAGTAGGCCCTAAATGTTAGCAATTTTCGGTATCCATTTCTTTAATTAATTTATTTATGAGTTGTGATTGTAAACTTTATTTTATTAATTTTATTTAAATACTTATGAATATAACTTTGGTGGTGTTATTTAATGATTAGAAATATAATTTTGTGTTACTTTACTAGTTGAATGTAACAACTTGTACGCACACATAATATAGGAGTAATCTTATTTGATAATCAAATGGGTATTTCCCTTGGTTATGATCAAAGGATGCAAGCCCATCATAAACACTATGTTGGGCATTGTTCACACCATCAGATGGGAGTAGTTTAGGTGCAGCACGGGCCTCACCTAATATGTTGCCCCTGCCTCACCCAAGATGTTGTGGCCCTCACCATGGGGATCATATTGATGTATTTATTAATTATGTATTCATGTTGATATGTTTTGTCATGCCTCGAAATTTGAGTACAGAGTGTGCATTCTCATACCCGAGTTTTGAGTCGTAACTTGTACACAAAGTGTACTAACTCAATTCTTTAATCAGTTTAATCAGAGGTGATAATTATATTCAGTTTAAGTTTCACCCCAATTCTAATCACACATACATAACATTTAGCATCAATCAATCAGGCATATATAAATTTTAACGATCTTTAAAATAATATAAATCTTAAAAATCATTCATTTATTATATTATCATACTATAAATATATTTATTCCAGACTAACATTGTTTCAATGAGATAAATCTAAATAATTTCTTAAAATCTTAAAATCAATACCAATATGCATTATACGCTAATCAAACTATTCTACCAAATATATCACATAATCAGAAACGATCTAATGTCGCCACTTCATCTTCAGATAAGTATGGTCACGTTTCACATGGGTCGTGTTCAGGTGTGGTAGATCCTTCCGGTTCTTGTGCCACATCATCTGCTAATGGCTCCTCTGTATGGTTTTTTCATCAATAAAAATGTAAGCTGCTCAGGTTTAGTGAAACAATCCAGCATGGTTCATAATCATGACAATTAAAATAATACAAAAAAAATGTATGTACAATTATATGAATGCATCAAATTGGATGATTGTCCATCTACTTGGGTTGGAGGTCATCAACCCACATCCACCTGTTAGGTAGGTTTCCACCTTTCGGTAGGCTTAAACATACCCCGCATCTGATAACGCTCTACTAGGATTGACATTTCTTCCAATGAGGGCCCTTAAGATCGACCATGCATTATGTAAATGTAATGAAAGATGAATGATATATGAATATATCATTTTCATATTCGGCATAGTTGTCTTGATCAGAACATTCATATATGAATTTAACGTACAATTATCGTAACAAAATACTCAAGTCAATATATCAATCAATCAAACCATCATAAACGATTTATTTTAATTCCAATGAATCATGATGCATGTTGGGTTACAGGTAGTATAGACACCGTAGGGTAACTAGGTTGGTTTGAATTACGAGGTCCTATCAATTATATCAACGATATTATTATTCATATAGTTTTATTACATGGTGAGGTTCACCTTTGATTAACATCCAAGGTAGTCAAATCTTAAATTATTAAATAATTAAAAATTTTATTTAGATTTTTATCTATTATTTCATTTTTAAGATTATAAAATTGAATGGAAATTGCTTGATCGAGATAATCCATTGGATGATTAAATCATTCATATTCTTGAGGTATTATCATATTTTGCCTCTACAGATTAGGTGGATGGTGTGGATCTAACCACACATACACCGATGACCCATCTTGACCTTTTACGCCAAGTAATACCAACACTTGCGCAAATATTTAAGATTATCTTATTAAATACTTCTAGATCTGACTAATGTGGTTCATCCGATGGTTAGATCGATCTGAAAATTAGGGCCCTTGTATATTTTGGCCTTATGGATCATATGATCTATACAAATCTAATATAATTCGACTAGATGCACATCAATCACAATTACAGAATTTTAGACTTTCCTCACATTTTCATCGTATCTACCCATAATTCAATGCAATGAACATATGGTTGATCCACACCGTTCCTTGCATATATCAAATCAAATTACATTAAATGTATAAAAATACTAAAAGAATGACGATATATATACCTACTCTAAGCTATCTAAAATTCTCTTTCTTCATTTCTCTGTTGTCGCAGGTAGCCTTTTTGTAAATATTTAAGTTGAAGTGGAATTACTCTTACACAATCCTTAAAAGGAAAACTCATTTGATGGATTGAGACTTGAGAGATACGGGAATGATTAAGAGTATATATAAGGGATAATAGTTAGAGATACAGGTAAGATAAGATAGATATAAGATTATAAGATATATATATATATATAAGATAAATATAAAAATTAGATAAGATAAGATAAAAATCTTTATTATTATTTTTAGTATTAAATTTGAAATTTCATGGGTGTTACATGTTTTGCCATATTACTTTAAGGCATAAATCCAAAAATAAAACAAATCCAAATCTCAACTAGGTCATACTGCAGGAAATCGTGGGGATTGACTATTAAAAAAGATTTCTTCGTGGACTAAAAGTTTTGTATCAAGCTAACATTCTAATCCTCCCTTCCTTAGGTTTGTGTAAACTCCCTTCAAAGTAGAAAAGGGTTTGTATAACCTTATCAACAAGTTAAATGACATATATACATTACGGTGGCCCTAGGAAGTTTTTAATGATGGGACTTTTGATCATCGCTATTTCTTTTAATACGGACTACATGAGATTGGATTTGCTTCATTTTTGGGCCCTATGAAGGGATTTTCAATTATCACCGTTTATTCTAGTATTGTTCACATGAGATTGGATTTGCTTCATTTTTAGGCTCATGCCTTGAAATGATCTAGCAAAATGGATGACAACATGGATACATAATAAATACATTGAGGTGGGCCCCACTGAAGGCCTCACCGTTTTGGGTGAGAACTGGGCCGCACCTAATCTGTTCTCCCATCAGATGGCACGCATGTCAAGATCGGGACGATTTGAGCAGGCAATGTAGATTGCGAACATGCCTTGAATTAATTAAAACAAAATAAAAACAAAATAAAAAACTAGTCCGCCGATGAGGCATACTTGTATGAGAAAAATCAACCGTTAAAAAGAATAAATGATCAGATCGATGGCCAATGTACATCCAACGGTGGGAGCAAGACCCTACACCATAAGCGTGACGCGGTGGCCGTATTCCATCAGATCTACCTTCCATTAATAACCACCAATATATCCTCATAGCCGAATACCGAAGGCCCTTCTATATTTGGATTTTCTTTTCTCAATATCGTCACCCGTTTAATAGTCCACGGACTTCTTTTATTTCGTACACCTTATTGATTAAATGCGTGGGACCAGCGTAGGTGGGCCCCTATTCGGTGGTCCGCAGAGCATATATTCGCACGTGAACGTAATACCACTTTAAAGCCAAGCCTAAAACTCCCTCTACAATATATGCGTCCATAGCAGCATACAGCTGTCTTCGTTAGACTTAGTCCGGATGGACACGTCTTCTTAAGGGAAAGAAAACAAAATGAAAATCTGTTGCCTTTAAAGAACTTAATTCGACGCTTTCATTGCCTTCGACGAACTCGCCCTAAAATACATCCCATATCACGTTTAAATGATGTCCGCCTGATTTGGCGCATGCCATATGGACTGTTTATCAGAGAGAATCCGCGTATGGGTCCCACCTATGATAGGCCACTGTACAAAATTTTGGCTGATCTTATTAGGAAAATCATATTGGCACCCGTCCTAACTGATAAAGACGCCCATTGCCTTTTTTCGACCTTTTGATATAGTTTATTTTATTATTTATTTATTTTTTTAAATTTTTTTTTTTTAACACGCATACACACCTAGTAGCGTTCACCAATTATGGGTGCTCAAACCTTCAACCAGGTATTGAAACTCCTGAGAGTATACCACCGGAGAAAGAGTAAGGACACTGATATACTTATCCCACAGTGTATAACTCAAATTAAACCTTGAAAATCGTTGGGCCCACTTTAAATGGGTCTTGAACTAGCATTTATACTTAGCTTACATCCTAGCTGCTTGATTGCAGGACATCTGATGAAGCGTTAAAATAAAACGTAGTTAACAATATGAATTCAGTGAACAGACGTTGATTAATCAGAGGTTGAGATCATCAGATCAATCCAAATTTAGATCTAAGGCCTATCTACTCTAGCCTCTAGGAGTCGTGATTTGAACAACTTTTGTATGCAACATTTATCATTTCTTACGGAAGCTGATTGCTTTTGGGACGACGTGACCAAGGTCTATGGGGGCCCCTTTGATGAATGTGTTTTATCCACACCGTCCATCGATTTTTCCAGCTAGCATTAACTCAAATTGATGTAGATCCAAACCTCGAATGCAACACATTACAGAAAACAGTGGGGATTGAATGCCTACCGTTGAAAACTTTAAGGGGCTACAAAAGTGTTATATATATATATATATATATATATATATATATATATATATATATATATATATATATATATATAAAGATTTTTGTATTTTCCCAACATTTATGGATGCGGATTGCGTACTGCCCCCGCCCGTCCCCGGCTCCGAACGGGCAGTTCTGTGGGCAGGCCCACCCTGATGTATCTGTACGTTGTCTATCCCTTTTCTGATTATTTTGAGGCATAAAATCAAAAATAAACAGATCCAACGGTCAAATGTACCACACCGCAGATGACTCTTGCATTTAATGCAACTGACATTTAATGCTTACTGCATTTTAATGTAACAAAGCTTATTATTTGGTGTGGTCCAGTTAAGGATTGGATCTGCCTTATTTTTGTGTTCACGCATTAAAATAATTTGAAAAAAGGTATACATAGCTTAGATGTACAGATACATCACGGTGGGCCCGCCCACAGAGCTGCCCATCCTTCATTCACGCCTGTGCCCTCCCCGTGAATTGGTTGGATAGCAAATAAAACATTACGGTGGCCCCTTAAGAGTTTTCGACGGTGGATGTTCAATCCCCTGTTTTCTATGGTGTGGTCTACTTAGATCTGGAAAAATGGATGGACAGTGTGGATAAACACATAAAGCATCGTGGCCCCCACAGCGCATGGGCCACGTCGCCACCGGCAATCCGCTTCTACGTCTGCCTGCGCTATATATATTATTGAGAAAATGACCACTGTAGACAAAACCTTTTGCCCAGCGGTTTCTATGAAAGAATACAAACTTTAGTTACCAATCTAGACTAGCACGTGCGGACAGCGACTTTGAGGACGAAACTACCCCTCCTTTTCGCTGCGAAGACGAGCGCTGACGCTCCTCAACTGAGAGTTGTTCGAACGGCTTAAAAGAGATCAAAGTTACATGGCCCCACAGCTATATATTTATTATATCCACAACGTTCATCCATATTTCAAGATCATTTCGGAGCATTATCCAAAAAAAAAATCATATCCAAAGATCAACTGGACCACACCACAAAGAGCAGCGGGGAAATTGATTTTCACCGTTAAAAATTTTGTAGGGTCCACCATAACATTTACTTTCCATCCAATCTATTCATAAAGTCACAAAGGCCAGGATGAAGAGGAAAAACAAGTTTCATAATGATCCAAAACTTCTGTAACCCCTAAAAGGGTTTCAATGGTAGACACTCAATCATCAACAGCCTTTAACAGTGTGGTCCACTTGATAGCTAGATCTGTCTTATTTTTCGTCTCAAACCTTAATACTAGTTTGCCAAAAATATGGACGGTTTGGATATAACACATACCTCATAATAGGACCCACAAAAAGCGATGGGATTACAACAGCAAAAAATTAATTTAAAAAAAAAAAAAAAAAAAAAAAAATCGTCAATATATTGACAGCCAGTAGATATATCGAAAATGGTCCAGAACTGTCCAGTGAGTTTTCCTCAAAAATCTTACAATTTTCGATATATCGACTGTCTGTCGATATATCGAAAAAGGTGTTTTACCTTTAGCTACGGATTATAACCGTAGCCATAACTGTAGTTTGTGCCAGTCTATGAAATTATTATTTTTTTATTTTTTTTATTTTTTACATGGAAAAATTTATTCTACCTACAATTTTTTTAATACATATTTATATAAATAGGTATATATAAGCATATAAAAAAAATTTCCCTCTTTTTTTTTCATTTATTTCTTTAATCATTTAACAAGAATATCTTCTAAACCAAAATTAATTAGTTGATGTACCACATATGATTTTGGGGTAAGAGAAGCTACTTTAGCCAACCAACATAGTTATTTTCCAAGATTCCATCAGGTCGATGGTTGAAAATACATTTCATTCACTTCGCTGTCAATTTCAGCCACTTCGCGGTCAAACTAGAAATTAAGCGGGACAAATATGAAATTGAGTAGGCAAATTGAAAATTGAGTGAGGCAAGGTAAGAATTGAGCGAGGGAACCTAGAATTTGAGAGAGGCAAGGTAGGAGCTCAGCAAGGGAATCTAGAAATTGAGCGAGGTAAGCTAGAAATTGAGCGAGGCAACGTAGAAAATGAGCGAGGGAACCTACGATTTAAGCTAGGCAACTTAGGAATTGAGCAAGGGAAGCTAGAAATTGAGCGAGGGAACGTAGGGATTCAGCGAGGGAAGCTAGAAATTGAGCGAGGGAAGCTAGAAATTGAGCGAGGCAACGTAGGAATTGAGCGAGGCAACGTAGGAATTGAGCAAGGGAAGCTAGAAATTGAGCGAGGCAACGTAGGAATTGAGCGAGGGAAGCTAGAAATTGAACGAGGCAACGTAGGAATTGAGCGAGGCAACGTAGGAATTGAGCGAGGGAAGCTAGAAATTGAGCGAAGCAACGTAAGAATTGAGCGACGGAAGCTAGAAATTGAGCGAGACAACGTATGAATTGAGCGAGGGAAGCTAGAAATTGAGCGAAGGAAGCTAGAATTTGAGCGAGGCAACGTAGGAATTGAGCGAGGGAAGCTAGAAATTGAGCGAGGGAAGCTAGGAAGCTAGAAATTGAGTGAGGGAAGCTAGAAATTGAGTGAGGCAACGTAGGAATTGAACGAGGGAAGCTAGAAATTGAGCGAGGGAAGCTAGGAAGCTAGAAATTGAGCGAGGGAAGCTAGAAATTGAGCGAGGCAACATAGAAATTAAGCGAGGGAAGCTAGAAATTGAGCGAGGGAAGCTAGAAAATGAGCGAGGCAACATAGAAAATGAGCGAGGGAACCTACGATTTGAGCTAGGCAACCTAGGAATTGAGCGAGGGAAGCTAGAAATTGAGCGATGGAAGCTAGAAATTGAGCGAGACAACATAAGAATTGAGCGAGGGAAGCTAGAAATTGAGCGAGGCAACGTAGGAATTGAGCGAGGCAATGTAGGAATTGAGCGAGGGAAGCTAGAAATCGAGCGAGGCAACATAGGGATTCAGCGAGGGAAGCTAGAAATTGAGCGAGGCAACGTAGGAATTGAGCGAGGCAACGTAGGAATTGAGCGAGGGAAGTTAGAAATTGAGCGAGGGAAGCTAGAAATTGAGCGAGGCAACGTAGGAATTGAGCGAGGGAAGCTAGAAATTGAGCGAAGCAACGTAGGAATTGAGCGAGGGAAGCTAGAAATTAAGTGAGGAAAGCTAGAAATTGAGCGAGGCAATGTAGGAATTGAGCGAGGGAAGCTAGAAATTGAGCGAGGGAAGCTAGAAATTGAGCGAGGCAACGAAGAAAATGAGCGAGGGAACCTACGATTTGAGCTAGGCAACCTAGGAATTGAGCGAGGGAAGCTAGAAATTGAGCGAGGGAAGCTAGAAATCGAGCGAGGCAACGTAGGGATTCACGAGGGAAGCTAAAAATTGAGTGAGGGAAGCTAGGAATTGAGCGAGGGAAGCTAGAAATTGAGCGAGGCAACGTAGGAATTGAGCGAGGCAACGTAGGAATTGAGCGAGGGAAGCTGATAATTGAGCAAGGGAAGCTAGAAATTGAGCGAGGCAACGTAGGAATTGAGCGAGGGAAGCTAGAAATTGAGCGAGGGAAGGTAAAAATTGAGCGAGGCAACGTAGGAATTGAGCGAGGGAAGCTAGAAATTGAGCGAGGGAAGCTAGGAAGCTAGAAATTGAGCGAGGCAACGTACGAATTGAGCGAGGGAAGCTAGAAATTGAGCGAGGGAAGCTAAAAATTGAGCGAGGCAACGTAGGAATTGAGCGAGGGAAGCCAGAAATTGAGCAAGGGAAGCTAGAATTTGAGCGAGGCAACGTAGGAATTGGGCGAGGGAAGCTAGAAATTGAGCGAGGGAAGCTAGGAAGCTAGAAATTGAGCGAGGGAAGCTAGAAATTGAGCGAGGCAACCTAGGAATTGAGCGAGAGAAGCTAGAAATTGAGCGAGGCAATGTACGAATTGAGTGAGGGAAGCTAGAAATTGAGCGAGACAACGTAGGAATTGAGAGAGGGAAGCTAGAAATTGAGCGAGGGAAGCTAGAATTTGAGCGAGGCAACGTAGGAATTGAGCGAGGGAAGCTAGAAATTGAGCGAGGGAAGCTAGAAATTGAGCGAGGCAACGTAGGAATTGAGCGAGGGAAGCTAGAAATTGAGCGAGGGAAGTTAGAAATTGAGCGAGGCAACGTAGGAATTGAGCGAGGGAAGGTAGAAATTGAGCGAGGCAACGTACGAATTGAGCGAGGGAAGGTAGAAATTGAGTGAGGCAACGTAGGAATTGAGCGAGGGAAGCTAGAAATTGAGCGAGGCAACGTAGGAATTGAGCGAGGGAAGCCAGAATTGAGCGAGGGAAGCCAGAAATTGAGCGAGGGAAGCTAGAAATTGAGCGAGGCAACGTAGGAATTGAATGAGGGAAGCTAAAAATTGAGCGAGGGAAGCTAGAAATTGAGCGAGGGAAGCTAGAAATTGAGAGAGGCAACATAGAAATTGAGCGAGGGAAGCTAGAAATTGAGCGAGGGAAGCTAGAAATTGAGCGAGGCAAGGTAGGAGTTCAGCGAGGGAATCTAGAAATTGAGCGAGGTAATCTAGAAAATGAGCGAGGCAACGTAGAAAATGAGCGAGGGAACCTACGATTTGAGCTAGGCAACCTAGGAATTGAGCGAGGGAAGCTAGAAATTGAGCAAGGGAAGCTAGAAATTGAGCGAGACAACGTAGGGATTCAGCGAGGGAAGCTAGAAATTGAGCGAGGGAAGCTAGAAATTGAGTGAGGCAACATAGGGATTCAGCGAGGGAAGCTAGAAATTGAGCGAGGGAAGCTAGAAATTGAGCGAGGCAACGTAGGAATTGAGCGAGGAAGCTAGAAATTGAGCGAGGCAACGTAGAATTGAGCGAGGAAGCCAGAAATTGAGCGAGGAAGCTAGAAATTGAGCGAGGCAACGAGAATTGAGCGAGGAAGCTAGAAATTGAGCGAGGAAGCCAGAAATCGAGCGAGGCAACGCACGAATTGAGTGACTCGAAGCTAGAAATCGAGCGAGGCAACGTAGGAATTGAGCGAGGAAGCTAGAAATCGAGCGAGGCAACGTAGAATTGAGCCAGGAAGCTAGAAATTGAGCGAGGCAACGAAGAAAATGAGCAAGGAACCTACGATTTGAGCCAGGCAACCCAGAATCGAGCGAGGAAGCTAGAAATTGAAAGCGAGGCAAACGTAGGATTCAACGAGGAAGCTAGAAATTGAGCGAGGAAGCCAGAAATCGAGCGAGGCAACGTAGGAATTGAGCGAGGAAGGTAGAAATTGAGCGAGGCAACGTAGGAATTGAGCAAGGAAGCTAGAAATCGAGCGAGGAAGCCAGAAATCGAGCGAGGCAACGTCACGAATTGAGCGAGGAAGCTAGAAATCGAGCGAGGCAACGTAGGAATTGAGCGAGGAAGCCAGAAATCGAGCGAGGAAGCTAGAAATCGAGCGAGGCAAACGTAGGAATTGAGCAAGGGAAGCTAGAAATTGAGCGAGGCAACGTAGGAATTGAGCGAGGGAAGCTAGAAATTGAGTGAGGAAAGCTAGAAATTGAGCGAGGCAACGTAGGAATTGAGCGCAGGAAGCTAGAAATTGAGCGAGGGAAGCTAGAAATTGAGCGAGGGAAGCTAGGAAGCTAGAAATTGAGCGAGGGAAGCTAGAAATTGAGCGAGGCAACGTACGAATTGAGCGAGGGAAGCTAGAAATTGAGCGAGGCAACGTAGGTATTGAGCGAGGGAAGCTAGAAATTGAGCAAGGGAAGCTAGAAATTGAGCGAGGCAACGTAGGAATTGAGCGAGGGAAGCTAGAAATTGAGCGAGGGAAGATAGGAAGCTAGAAATTGAGCGAGGGAAGCTAGTGTAACGCCCTGAAAATTGGGCATCGAGCATAAACTCAACTCCCGAGTTCCAGAACATCACTTATGCAACAAAATGAATGATGATTGAATGTTGACTGTATTCATGCATTGAACATGAGTGAGATTAAGCCAAAACAACATATCATACTCCAGAGACAGTTAAATTGCAAGCGGAAGATGATGATATATAGATAAAATATATAAATTGTGATGAGTCTCCAGAGTGTGATAACATTACTAGGTTAAATAAGTACAAGTACAGTTCTAAAATATACCAAATGTGTAAGTGTAATATCTTCTATCCCAAGTACCATAGCCCCGTCAAGCACTGTGTCTTCGAGACCCGTTAGAGAGTTACATGATAGGAGAACTCCTCATCACCATAGAAGTAGTCCGGCTCTGCTTCATAAGCATCGCCATCATCTGAAATTCAACAAATCTGGTTGGTGTGTACAACACCGTCCCGTATCGTGGGAGTGAGTGATCAACTCAATGGAACAATAAAGCATAGGTTAACATGTTATCAATTCACTCAAGCAGTAATGATAAAGCAATACAAATCAAACAATTCTAACTACTCTTATTAAGTGCGAGAATGAAATGACATGATGTTTGTATGCCTCTACTAAACCACCCTCATGCGACATCATCTTACGTTCGCGAATGCTTAACTCCCTCGGTGCGCCACATCTACTAAGCACATGCGGTGCGATGATGATCATGATTACCGAGTTATTATTAGTCCATTTCAAACACCAGTATTGAGAAACTAAGGTACCTCCCTTGTATCATTCCCAAACATGATCCATTCTAGGGTCGTCAATCCTAGTTAATCTCATACGATATTATGGTTCGAGAAGCATAGTGAAGGCATCGCAAAGGGCTCGTCACCGTCAGCGCGGATACAGATCTCACCGTATGCGGCTCAATTGTTGGCCGTCGGCTCGAGTACGGTCTCACCGTACTCGGCTCAATCACTAGCCGTCGGCTCGAGTACAGTCTCACCGTACTCGCTTTCAACTCATACTCTAGTTCTTTGTGAAAGACTCGTCGCCAATCACAGACCCTTGAGTATACTCGAAGATACTACGGAGGACTCGTCGCCGCCGTCAAACGAGCACAGTCTCACCGTACTTTCGGCTCTCGCCAGTAAGTATCGATAGCTCGAATATAGTGTCCCATACCACCGTAATCGGCTCACGAGTCCGGTTGCTCACCGGTCACTACGGGGAGGCACGTGGCCCCACGTGAGGCCGAGCCGACAAATACCACGGTGTCCCATACCACCATGCCCGGCTCATGAGTCTTAGCGGATCGAAGTACCATGGTTAAAAGGGATTTCACTTGTAAGTTTGGTACCCTAGGTTCAGGCAATAGCGACCAAACATGGTGAACATACATAAGACAGATCGGGTTACTTGACGAGCTCGGCTAGCTCGAGCGCACAACAAGTTGAACGACATGAAGTGCATAAGCACTTCGCATGGCCAACCACTATCGCCAATCGAAGTACGACTTGGGTTCGTCGAACACATCTCACGTGGCAAATGAATCGCAGCCACGAATTCAATTCTGGTACCGATTGTCTGGACTATAATCATAGCCCCAAACATGATAACTTGCAGATAGATAAAGCAGTAATGGATCAAGATTCCATTCATACAATCAAGGTATGGTATTATCCGTTTAGGGCTGCCAGAGGTCATTGCAGATGCACTCGTTGCTCGCTCCCCATCACCCATGACGGATCATACAACGTAAATATAAATTTAAACATATGCATTACATAGTTATAATCATAAAGCAGTTGAGCATGTTATGAATCACAACACAAGCATGAGTTTATACATGTTCAATTCCTAATCACACAACAATCCAAGGAGATCATACACATAGTTAAAAGAGGTTGAGAATCACATCTCAACACCCTTATACATTACAATTTGCTAACTACTACTCATTGAGACATTCCAAGAAACACTTAAACAAACATACATCAACATACATGACATATGTCGATCACATAGGCATTAGGCCAAATCCTTTCCCTAGGGAGTTGCCCCAATCATAACACGCGTACACCCACGACGGATAGTCATGGCAAGGTGAATCCAAGTTCCATATTCATTCAAATCATTTCCACAAACACTTGGGCCACACATTTTAGCATATATGGTGTCTATTGGCCGTAAATGGCGTGATTTAGGCAAATCCTTTCGTCAAAAGGGTATCGCCAATACAACAATCATGAATCCATGACAATTAGTCATGGCGAGCACGAATGAGGATTCTATACTCATTCAATCATTTTCACAAACACTTAGAATACACTAATACAACATACATGGTGTATGTTAGCAAAACATGTATTAGGGCTATCCTTTAGCCAAGTGAGTATTTTACCCATGTATAATATATTACTACAGCAAATAATCATGATAAATGCATCTCCAAAATTTATACGTATACAGTATTTTCTAGAATACGCATTTTCAACATACATACTGTATACAAGCAAACATGTATTACGACGATTCCCTTCGCCAAGCAATTATTTTATACGCACATAATATATTTATACGACGATTAATCATGACAAACACATCGCTAAAATATACATGTATACAGTACTTCTTACAATACCGTATTTCTACATAAATAGTGTTTATTAGTAAACATGTATTTAAGCGAATCCTTTCGCCAAATAAGTATTTTATCCATACGTCATATATCCATACGACAAATAAACATGTCAAACACATTTTCATAAAAAATATGTATACGGTATTTTATACGAATACCTAGAGTATGTGAAATTTCAAATTCTACAATTCTAATCGAAACTGAAAACGGAAAGCACTTTGTACATGTGCAATTGCATGCAGATCATGAATCTACCATTATCTGACATTGAAAGCGTTGAAAACCATAACCTATACACCTAAAGTCCGCACCATGTGTCGTAGAATCGTAACGGAGTCGATAGGTTCACTAAGGTTCCGTATACGGGAGTTTGGCAGCCTAAAGAACGAAACAAGTTAGCTATTTCATAACCTACAACCTATACAACCCTAAAACAGATTAGGGTTAGGGTTTCTTACCTAGAAACGACGCCGGAATCGCCGGGAAAGTGATGAGAATCAGGCGGTGGAGCCCGAATAACGGCAGGGAACAGCAGCAGGGAGTTCCTCCCACATCTCCCTCACTTTCTCTCTCTTTTCTCTCTCTCAAATCCAAATTCGTATGGCTGGAATGGGAGAGGGTTTAAGGTCCTTTTATAGCCTAAAACCTTCCCAAAATAGACTCAGGTTCAAGGGTTACTGCTATTATAAGCATTTCGGCGATGTTCCAGCTCAAAAGAGTATTTCTGGTGGCCCCCCTTGAGCCAAATGTCAGACTTAAGCTCTCCACACATGGATCTACGTGGGATTACGCTTTCGACTCGATCGGATTCCCAGATCGCACGTGGCGGACCACTTTCAGTTCAACGGTCAGTGGGCCACGATCCGAAATTCCAAGTACATGTAAATGTTCCTGAAATTTTTCCTGATCCGAGGGTGTAATTTGGTCTGATTCTGACGGTCTGGTTGCCTAATACTAATGCGCAAGCGAATGGTGCCAGATCACTATTCCAGATATTTATTTTGTAAAGGGAATAGTGTTTCTCACACTCCCTCGCTCCGGACTCAAGCGAATGGCCGTGAGACATCGGCTGGACTTGATTTCTGAGGTGGTTGTCAAGCCCAGTGAGGCGGTCCTAGTTCCTTAACTTCGTGTTAATCGGATTTTCGATGTGCGGTCTAGACCTAATACGAAGTTTCGAGATGCTCCCATGAGCAGTCGAGTAATGAGATTGATCCTAAGTTTTAGGGTAACCTAGCGTCAATGATTGTACAAGTTTTGAGTCTTGCAGAACGTATTTAAAGCGATTGGTGCTAATTTCACAGGCACTCTAGTTTAACACTAGCTAAATCTCACTTAATTTCTAAAGGATTTAGTCCTGTAAGATTTCTGTCTGAGATGGTACTTAGGCCTTTGTAGTTTGTATATAAAGTGATTCAAGTTTTACTACTTAGCTAGTTTAAGTTAGTGTCTAGGACTAAAGTGCTTTGAAAAATTGAAAGCACAAGGTAGTGAAGGGTGGGATTTGTAAAGAAAATGGTTTAAAAAGGGGTTTGAGGCTTTAATTAAGCGTTTGGGAAGTTAAACCTGTGTTAGGATTGACCCATCACCTAAGGACATCTAATTCCAGGTTGAAAAAAATCCGGGATGTTACAGCTAGAAATTGAGCGAGGCAACGTAGGAATTGAGCGAGAGAAGCTAGAAATTGAGCGAGGCAACGTACGAATTGAACGAGGGAAGCTAGAAATTGAGCGAGGGAAGCTAGAAATTGAGCGAGACAACGTAGGAATTGAGCGAGGGAAGCTAGAAATTGAGCGAGGGAAGCTAGAAATTGAGCGAGGGAAGCTAGAAATTGAGCGAGGGAAGCTAGAAATTGAGCGAGGGAAGCTAGAAATTCCGCGAGGCAACGTAGGAATTGAGCGAGGGAAGCTAGAAATTGAGCGAGGCAATGTAGGAATTGAGCGAGGGAAGCTAGAAATTGAGTGAGGAAAGCTAGAAATTGAGCGAGGCAATGTAGAAATTGAGCGAGGGAAGCTAGAAATTGAGTGAGGCAACGTAGGAATTGAACAAGGGAAGCTAGAAATTGAGCGAGGCAACGTATGAATTGAGCGAGGGAAGCTAGAAATTGAGCGAGGGAAGCTAGAAATTGAGCGAGGCAACGTAGGAATTGAGCGAGGGAAGCAAGAAATTGAGCGAGACAACATAGGGATTCAGCGAGGGAAGCTTGAAATTGAGCGAGGGAAGCTAGAAATTGATCGAGGCAATGTAGGAATTGAGTGAGGGAAGCTAGAAATTGAGCGAGGCAACGTAGGAATTGAGCGAGGGAAGCTAGGAATTGAGCGAGGAAAGCTAGAAATTGAGCAAGGCAATGTAGGAATTGAGCGAGGGAAGCTAGAAATTGAGCGAGAGAAGCTAGAAATTGAGCGAGACAACGTAGGAATTGAGCGAGGGAAGCTAGAAATTGAGCGAGGCAACGTACGAATCTGAGCGAGGAAGCTAGAAATTGAGCGAGGCAACGTAGGAATTGAGTGAGGAAGCTAGAAATTGAGTGAGGGAAGCTAGAAATTGAGCGAGGCAACGTAAGAATTGAGCGAGGGAAGCTAGAAATTGAGCGAGGCAACAAACAAAATGAGCGAGGGAACCTACGATTTGACCTAGGCTACCTAGGAATTGAGCGAGGGAAGCTAGAAATTGAGCGAGGCAACGTAGGGATTCAACGAGGAAAGCCAAAATCGAGCTGCAGGCAACGTAGGAATGAGCGAAACGTAGAATTTTAGAGGAAGCTAGAAATTGAGTGAGGAAGCTTTAGAAATTGAGCGAAGTTAGAAAAATGAGCGAGGCAACGTAGAATCGAATTTAGCGGGAAGCTGAAATTGAAGCGGAAGTTGAAATTGAGCGAGGTAACGTAACGCAGAATTGAGTGAAGGCTTAATGAGCGCAACGTAGAATTGAGCGGAAGCTAGAAATCGAGTTTGTAGGAAGCTGAAATTAGCCAAGGCAATGTAGGGAATCGAATTTGGCTTCTGAGGAAGCCAGAAATTGAGCGAGACAACGTAGAAATTGAGCGAGAAAATAGAAATTGAGCGAAACAACGTGGAATTGAGCTAAGCCAGAAATTGAGCAAGGCAACATAGAATTGAGCGAGGAAGCTTGAAATGAGCGAGGAAGCTAAAATGAGCGAGGCAACATAGGTTCCCACGCTCACCTCGCTTCCTCGCTCAATTTCGCTTCCTCGGCTCAATTCCTACGTTGCCTCGCTCAATTTCTAGCTTCCCTCGCTCAATTCCTAGGTTGCCTCGCTCAAATTCTTGGTTTCCTCGCTAAATTTTTACCTTCCCTCGCTCAATTTCTAGCTTCCCTCGCTCAATTTCTAGGTTGTCTCGCTGAATTTCTAAGTTCCCTCGCTTAATTTCTAGCTTCCCTCGCTTAATTCATAGGATTCTTCGCTGAATTTCTACGTTGCCTCGCTCATTTCCTAGGTTCCCTCGCTCAATTCCTATGTTGCCTCGTTCAATTTCTAGCTTCCCTCGCTCAAGTCCTACGTTGCCTCGCTCAATTTCTAGCTTCCCTCGCTCAATTTCTAGCTTCCCTCGCTCACCTCAGACGTTGCCTCGCCTCAATTTCTTCTTCCGCTTCGCTCAATTCAGTGCGTTGCCTCGCTCAATTTCTACTTCCTAATTCAATTCTACGTTGCCTCGCTCAATTTCTACTTTTCCTCACTCAATTTTTTCTCGCTCAATTCCTACGTTGCCTCGCTCAATTTCTAGCTTCCTCGCTCAATTTCTAGCTTCCTCGCTCAATTCCTACGTTGCCTCGCTCAATTTCTAGCTTCCTCGCTTCAATTTCTAGCTTCCAATCGCTCAAACTTTCTAGCTTCTCTTCTCAATTCCTACGTTTCCTCACTCAATTTCTAGCTTTCCTCACTCAATTTCTAGCTTCCCTCGCTCAATTCCTACGTTGCCTCGCTCAATTTCTAGCTTCCCTCGCTCAATTTCTGGCTTCCCTCGCTCAATTTCTAACTTCCCTCGCTCAATTCCTACGTTGCCTCGCTCAATTTCTAGCTTCCCTCGCTCAATTCCTACGTTGCCTCGCTCAATTTCTAGCTTCCCTCGCTCAATTTCTAGCTTCCCTCGCTGAATCCCTACGTTGCCTCACTCAATTTCTAGCTTCCCTCGCTCAATTTCTAGCTTCCCTCGCTCAATTCCTAAGTTGCCTAGCTCAAATCGTAGGTTCCCTCGCTCATTTTCTACGTTGCCTCGCTTAATTTCTAGCTTACCTCGCTCAATTTCTAGATTCCCTCGCTGAACTCCTGCCTTGCCTCTCTCAATTTCTAGGTTCCCTCGCTCAATTCTTACCTTGCCTCACTCAATTTTCAATTTGCCTACTCAATTTCATATTTGTCCCGCTCAATTTCTTGTTTGACCGTAAAGTGAGTGAAATTGACAGCGAAGTGAATGAAATGTATTTTCAACCATCGACCTGATGGAATCTTGGAAAATAACTAGGTTGGTTGGCTAAAGTAACTTGTCTTACGCCAAAATCATATGTGGTACATCAAGTAACTAATTTTGGTTTAGAAGATATTCTTGTTAAATGATTAAAAAAATAAATGAAAAAAAAGAGGGAAAATTTTTTTATATGCTTATATATACCTATTTATATAAATATGTATTAAAGAAAATTGTAGGTAGAATAAATTTCTCCATGTAAAAAAAAATAAAATAAAAAAAAAATTTCATAGACTAGCACAGACTACAACAGTTATGGCTACGGTTATAATCCGTAGCTAAAGGTAAAACACCTTTTTCGGTATATCAACAAACAGTTGATATATCGAAAATTGTAAGATTTTTGAGGAAAACTCATTGGACAGTTCTGGACCATTTTCGATATATCGACTGGCTGTCGATATATCGACGGTTTTTTTTTTTTTTTTTTCTGTTGTAATCCCACCGCTTTTTGTGGGTCCTATTATGAGGTATGTGTTATATCCAAACCGTCCATCTATTTGGCGAGCTCATATTCAGACTTGAGACTAAAAATAAGATAGATCTAACTATCAAGTAGACCACACTGTAAAAGGCAATGGGGAATTGAACGTCTACCACTGAAACCCTTTTAGGGGTTATAGAAGTTTTGGATCATTATGAAATTTGTTTTTCTTCTTCATCCAGGTCTTTGTGACCTATGAATGAACTTAGACGGGGAGGATTTCTCACGAACATCACAGTGGGCCCCCAAAAAGTTTTTAATGGTCGACGCTCATTCAACACTGTTTCCTGTAATGTGGTACACTTGAGATTTGCATATACCTCATTTTTGGTCGAATACCATAAAATGATATGGAAAAATATATGGACAGCGTGGATGAATAGCATACATCATGGTGGGGCCCACAGACCACCGACCATCCGCCATTGGCTGGTGGCAGGGGGAAGTACCCAATCCGTTTCCGTGAAAGGAGGGGTAGTTTCGTCCTCAATGTCACTGTCCGCACGTGATAGTCTAGATTGGTAACTAAAGTTTGTATTCTTTCGAAGAAACCGCTGGGTAAAAGGTTTTGTCTACAGTGGTCATTTTCTCTATATTATTTATAAAGGAGAACGCTCCAGTGCTCTCAAAGCACAATAAATTATAGTGGTCCTAGTTGCATCAATCCACTTCTACAATCTAAGAAATCAATCTGAACCGTCCAGTAAGTCCAGGACACTTTTCGCGAGCTATTAAAAAAATATAGCACTGATAGGATATCCAATTCTTTCATGATTTGGACTTATTTTATATAGCCATCCCTTATACCAAGCCATGGATGGGATCCTAAGATTTCTTAACGGTAATGATTTCGAATCATAAGGAATCAACAAATAGATGATAGAATTGTTGATTGGACCTTTGTTTGTGTAAATGATATTAGCCAACCATATTAAAAGTTCAACGTTCAAAGGTTTACATTGATCAAATCCTGTGGTGTTTCAATGGTAAACCATAATAAATGCCTTGGACCTAAGGAACAGTCCGGATTAATAAAATGAACTGCAAGTGTCCCGATACAAATAAGAGCTCTATAACGTACAAGCTTCAAGGGAATTACAGCATTTCTCGTTATCAAATAACCCGGTTCACCGCTATTTAAAAAATCACGGTGAGGTTTTACTGTACATGTGGCGTAGTTTCATTGCAACCGAACCGTCAAAGTCCCTGATAAAACTGGGGGACGCGGATTGCGTACAACACCCGCCCGTCCCTAGCTCCGAACGGGCAGTTCTGTGGGTGGGCCCACTGTGATGTATCTGTACATTCAAACTGTCTATCCTTTTTTTCAAATTATTTTAAGGCATCAAAAAACAAAAATGAGGTAGATCCAACGATCAACTGGACCAAACCACATATGACTCTTGCATAGACGCGGATTACGTCCTACCCTGCCCGGACATATTACTGCCTGGGCAGGGCTATGTGTGGCCCACTGTGATGTAATTGTTTTATCCACGCCATTAAAAGCTTTTATCAGATAATTATAATATGTGAACCACTAAAGAAGGCACATCTAAGGATTAAGTGGACCACAAAGTGGGGATTGAACGTTCATCATTAAAAAATTCTTGAGAGCTGGAGAAGCTTCGGATCAAGCTAATATTTGTGTTTTTACTTCATCCACGTCTACATGACATTATTAATAGGTTGGATGGTAAAAAACACATCACGTTAGCCCTTATAAAGGTTTTAATTGTGGGTGTCATTATCAATGCAGCTTCCTTTGGTGTGGTCCATTGGAGCTTTATACATGCCTAATGTTTAATATCATATCTTAAAATGATATTCCAAAAGTATTTAACAGTGTGGATAAAACATTTACATTACGGTGGACTCCACAAAGCCCTGCGTGGTTGGATTACCGTCTGAGTAGAGGTAAGACGCAATCTGCCTCCCTCTTGCATTTAATACAACTGACATTTAATGCTTTACGCATTTTCATGCAACCAAACTTATTATTTGGTGTGGTCTAGTTGAGCGTTGGATCCACATCATTTTTGTATTCATGCCTTAAAATAATTTGACAAAAAGGTATAGATGACTTAGATGTACAAATACATAATGATGGGCCCGTCTGCAGAACTATCCGTTCAGAGCTAAGGACGGGCAAGGTTAGTATGCAATCCGCATTCTTGTTTTGGATGCGGATTGCGTACTACCCTGTGTGTCCCTAGCTTTGAATGAATAGTTTTGTGGGCGGGCCCACGGTGATGTATCTATACATTCAAATTGTTTATGCCTTTTCTCAAATTATTTTAAGGCATTAAAATAAAAATGAGGTAAATCCAACGGTCAAATTGGCCACACTACGTATGACTTTTGCATTTAATGCAACTGATATTTAATATTTTGTGCATTTTAATGCAACCAAGCTTATTATTTGGTGTGGTCTACTTGAGCGTTGGATATACCTCATTTTTGTGTTCATGCCTTTAAATAACCAAGAATAGGGATTGATGGTTTGGATGTACAGATGCACAACGTTGGGCTCGCCAATCAAACCGCCCGGTTCGGAGGTATGGACAGGCGGGGTTAGTTGTCGATGGAGACTAATCCAAGAATTACTTTAACAAGATGATATCAGCCATCCGATTTTGTCCTTTGAATTTACGCCATTCAGTATTTTACTGTTAACCATCTCTTTGATGGCCATCAATAGAACGGATAGGATTGCTTTGATAATTCCAATGTAACATATATCCTTCACAATCCGCCTACAATTTGGATAACCTGGACAGTGGTACGTGAGGGTCAGTTAAATTGGATTGCGTATTGAGTTACTCGGTACGGTTGGGCTCACTTTGAATGCATGTGATTTATCCACGCCATTCATCCATTTTTCCAGCTCAATTTTAGTGGTTGAGACCAAAATTTAAGACTATAAAAAGATCAAGTGGACCACACCACAGGAAACAGTGGGAATGATGCCTTCCACCGTTGAAATCTTTCTAGGGCCGACAGTGATGTTTATTTGTCATCAACGTGTTCATGAGATAACACAGACATGGATGAAGGGAAAACATAAATAACAGCTTGATACATAACTTCTGTGGCCTCCAAAAGTTTTTCAACGGCAGAATTTAAATTCACACTGTTTCCCATAGAGGTCTACTTGAGCTTTGGATATACTTCATTTTTGGGCTCAAGCACTAAAAGTATTTGTTAAAATGGATGAACGGAATGGATAAAATACCTAAATCTTGGTGGACCCACAGAGTTTACTCAGTACGCAATCCCCGTCCATTGAAAGAAAGGTGAGTCACCGCCATTTTGAAAATGGTAGTGAACTCACTGTAGGAGTCTTACGTCCTACGACGAAAGATGTCTCCAGGCATATGAGGCTTTGGAGCTGGGTATACCAACGGCAGGGATCATTAGATTGAAGGGTCTGGATATTCAGAAATAAGGGCCAACTTGCATAACTTTTGGCCGAGGATCCCATGATTTTTAGAAATACTTTTGATATTACACGGTGTGTCATGAATGATACGCACGCAGTTAGAAATTACTCAAAAATTGCTTCGTTGGCCTACAGATGATTCAAACTAATCCGTCCAGATTATGGAGACCAGTTCAGATGTGTTATGAATAAAAAAGGCTACCCACATCAGGTCATCAAAATATCAGATTGCTGAATATTTTATTAAACGTTTAGAAATAAAATATATCCAATTGTCTAATTTCGAAAATAAAAATAAAAATCCGTAAATTAGAGGTTACGGCCAACCTAATTTTTACACGCGGCCTGAGTATAAAATAAATGGACGCGGATTGCGTACTACCCCCGCCCGTCCTAGCTCCTAGCAGTCAGTTCTGTGTGCGGGCCCACCGTGATGTATCTGTATATCCAAACCGTCTATCCCTTTTTTCAGATTATTTTAAGGCATCAGAACAAAAATGAACAAAAATGAGTTAGATCTAACGATCAAATGGACCACATCACAGATCACATCACGGATGACTCTTGCCTTTAATACAACTGAGTGAATTTTAATGCAACCAAGCTTATTATTTGGTGTGGTCCACTTAAGCGTTGGATCTGCCTCATTTTTGTGTTAATAGCTTAAAATAATCTGAGAAAAGGGATGGACGGCTTGGATGTACATATACATTACGGTGGGCCCGCCCACAGAACTGCCCGTTCGTAGCTAGGGACGGGCGGGGGTAGTACGCAATCCGCTCGCCACATAAATACCCGTAATTTTTTTCAATAAATTAATTCTGCGTGGGACGCCAGCTATGACAGGACGGTGATATCAGCACGAGAAGCGAACCAGCTTGGAAGGAGCTGCCCTTGAAGTCAAAACAGAACCGGAGTATTTATCTTGACGCTCACGCCACCTGCCATTTAGTATAAATGAATGTGATCCAGCGCTCTCCGTCACAAGACAGACTGGAAATATAAAAAATAGCAAAAACGGACGGTTTGGAAGCTACTCTCAGGGTATGTACTGCAGGTCCTCTTCTTACTTGTCATGACGAAGAAGATCAATCACAGCCATCTGATCTCCGTGCTACTGCTTGTGTTAGCACCGATCGTCGCGGCACAAAACCAAAATGAGACGAATCCGGGTCAAGAAAATCAGTACGGGTTCAATACCCGAATCAACCCGTCGATGGCGATCATCATCGTCGTCCTCATCAGCGCTTTCTTCTTCATGGGCTTCTTCTCCATCTATATGCGCCAGTGCTCCAGAGAGTCCGGCGGTGGCAACGCCGGCATCCAGAACGGCGCCCGCGGCAGATCGCGGCGCGGTGCGGCGCGAGGGCTCGACCCGGCCGTGATCGAAACGTTTCCGATCCTCGAGTACACGGTCGTCAAAGGGCTCAAACTGGGCAAGGGAACGCTAGAATGCGCCGTGTGCTTAAACGAGTTTGAAGACGACGAGACGCTGCGACTCCTCCCTAAGTGCAACCATGTATTCCACCCGGATTGCATCGATGCTTGGCTCTCTTCCCATACCACATGCCCCGTCTGCCGCTCCAATCTCGTGCCGGGATCCGAATCGGAAGTTGCCACTTCCGAAACGCCCGAATCCGAACCCGTTACGGAAGGCGAAAACCGAGATTCGCAGAGGCTGGAGCACGTTGCGATCGACGTTCCGGATGAAAGGGACCAAGATCTGCAGCCGGAGGTGATCAACCCCGCGCAGATGCCTGTCCCAATTCAGAACCGGCCGGTCCGGTCCAAGTCGAGACGGCGGCCGTTGAGATTCCCGCGGTCGCATTCGACGGGGCATTCGCTCGTGCAGCCCGGGGAGAACGTGGAGAGGTTTACGCTGCGGCTGCCAGAGCACGTGCGGAAAGAGATCGTGAACGGGCGGCTGCAGCGGACGACCAGCTGCGTCGCTTTCCCAACCGGAGATGGGTCAGTTTCCGGTGGGAGCAGCCACGGCGGGAGGATCTATAAAGGCGGAAGAGGAGAAGGGAGCAGCCGGGGCGGGAGGAGTTATAAGGGCGGAGGAGAAGGGAGCAGCCGCGGTCGGAGCTTCCGGTTCGATTGGGCCGCTAAGTCGGACCGGTGGGGTTTCTCGATGACGCCTCCGTTCTTTTCTAGGACGCTTTCCGTTAGGTCTCCAAAGGTACCTGACGGCGAGCAAACGTCAAATGCTAAGAGTCTTTTTCCCTCCGTTAAGACGCCGTTTGACTGCTTAGGAGCTAAGGCCGAAACCGAAGGGCAGGCGTCGGCCCACGGTTCGACCCCGGTTTTCACGGTTTCTAGTTCTGCCCAATAGAGTAGAAAAGCAAAAAAGAAAAAGAAAAGAAAGAGGGACCGGTATTCCGAAAGGGCTCGTATGCCCTGCGGTGCAGCTACATGTATCTGACTGGGCGTTTGCGGTATTCGCCTATTTCGCTCGAAAATGGGATGCCGTAGATTACTAGATTTTGCCTAGCATAGGAATATTTTTCTTTTTCAAAATTTCATTTTTTTCGGTCATATTCGTTTTTGAATTTTGTGTTGGAAAGGATTGGTTACATTGGCACTGTGAAGCACAAATGTAAATAGCATCTATCAATTTTCTTTTTTTTTTCCCAAATTCATGAGATAAGTCTATTATTTTGAATAGGTAATTTAAATTAAATTACATGTTTCAAGAATAGTGTTTTTTTTTTTTTTTTTTTGCTGATTCAATTATTTAAATATCATATTGGTTAGTCCTGTGTTTTCTTTGGCTTGAAATTTGAACTGTTTGGGTTGGGTTAGGCAAGGGCTATTCAAAATTTTGATTTTTCTTGGGCCCATTGATAGCTCCATCCATCTAGTTCTCAATTTTTATACGTGAGTTATGTCTGTAGTTTTTGTACTTGATATCATTAACATGTCCTGTCCTATTGTGGACAGGAGATTCTTAATATTTGGAACATGAGGCTCATACATGGATGGTTAAAATGAGACTTATCAGAATCATTAACTTCAATTAGGAGAGTTATGGACATAGGGCTGCCTACGTGGTAGCCCTTTCTCAACTCATTTTGGATATCTTTATTTCTTTTTGCCTTTTGCAGGAGCCACAGGTTGGTTTCAGAGAATCTCATGGTTTGGTCAAAAGAACGGTACTTCAGCTATGTAGGCACACACATCAACATGATACATGTCCACATAAGACACATCAACATGATACATGTGTACAATCAATCCCAACGTTCACGTGTTAACTGGCTTGGAACATACTTTCTACAGTTGCACATCTTGCAATTCAATTGAATTAGGGCGGTATATGGTTCATTAGAACCCTTTACGTGGATATTTTTGGATCACTGTCGGTCGACTGGCCCGTGTTGGCGAGTGAGTGAGGCTGCTCGGCTCTTGTAGTGCAAATAACGTTTTGGGTTGTTCTTCAGTTTGTTTAACAGAAAAAATTAATAATAAGGAAAAACTGTTGTTCAGTTCTATATTCACCCATCAAAGTATCTCCACCTTACACGTGGCACACTTTTTACAACAATAAGGTGGACCAGCATGAGAAAAGGGCTAGGGCTATGGCTCAAAAATCACATACATGGTCAATGTTATGGGAAATCTTACATCTAACTCTGAGTCGACTCGTGTCATACTCCGAGCAGTTTGGGCCAGCAGAGCACTACGTAGTGTGGTGTAACCTCCTCCGATCTCCAAGTAAAGTGAAATCAGGCTCGGAATATAGGTATAGTACCTAGCTCTCCCTCTGAGTCTGATGGATACCACCATTGCGAGAACTGGCTGCAAGGACCGTTTCGAGTTGGACCTCGGTTCATCATCAGTGCTTGGATTATCCTCGATGTCGCGTTCTCAGGATAACTGCTTAACCACCCACACCTGCATGACTTTCGCACAACCTCCGTAAGGTGCCGAGAATAACGGACACGTCTACTTTAGATGAAATGTATAAATAAGAGACATTTTTATGGGAATAGGTACGCAACATTTGGTATTCTCACCCTACTCTACACTACTTAGACCTGGTTTCCTAGCCTGACTTTAGCATTGGAAGGTCCCCTGCTCTAGCCAGGGTCACCTTTGTCTTCCAGTTGTGCAGGGCCAGGGCTCGCTCCGAGCACTCGGCGCTCGTTGGAGGGTGATCCAGATTTCAACATCAATATTTTTGGTGTTGTCTATGGGAATTTTCAAACAAAAACTATTTGTAGGTGTTAGCAGCTTAACACCTATAAATGGCTAAGGGAAAGAGGAGAGCACTGCCGATCCAAGCAGCGAAGCTGGAACTTGCTGGGCAACGGCAATCCTCATCAATACTTCATGCCGAATCGGCTCTGACCGGACTGTCTTAACGAACTCGAAGCCGAGGAGGCAAGTTTTGGGCAATGCAGAATTAGATACATGCATTGGTTAACGAGGTTAACCAATTGAAGTAGCAGCAGGTGGTGGGACAACAACCTCTCTCCGACTGAGGAGAAGTTGTCCTGGTCGCGATAGAACAACCGATTCCAATGGGCTCGCAGGTAGGAGCGTCTCGAACTGCATCAACTCGGGCCCCAGCTCACACTCAGAATGTAGCGACTCGAGTTCCGACCTATGTATCTGAGACCTCGGCTCTCGCCCCAACCGATCTCCGTCATGAGTTGGAGCGGAGGAGAAGAGGTAAGACACCCGAGGCTGAGGTCCCTCCCGAGATTGTTGCGGAGAATAAGGATCCATGAGAAGCCTAGCTCGACGAACTTTGTAATCAAATCAAGAGCATGCAGCGAGGGTGTCAGGTGCAGACTCCAACTACAGTGGAATCGATGATGGAGGAGACTGAACCTCCATTCACCAGTGAAATCATAAGTGCGGCGATGCCTCCGAGGTTAAGGATGCCCCCCATCAATCAATATTCGGGCTCTGGAGATCCAACGGAACACTTAGAGTCTTATCGCTCTTGGATGCAGATCCAGTCGGGCGTCTGTCCCTTAATGCCATGAGGGCAGTGGTGTCCATGTACCACCTTATGATGAAGTTCCTAGCCGTAGGAGGGGTCGACTATGTCCCAGGCGATCAGCGGGAGGCCTGACGCTGCTATTCCATTGCTGTCAGACAGGGTTCAATGAAGCAAGCCTTCACAATAGGTTCGCTCGACCCTAGAGAAGGTACCTTAATGGAGGGCTCTCCTATCAAGGACCTCCTCTCCCTTCCGCTTGACGATGTCGATCCGACCAAGACGGTTAAGCTCGGGTCAGCCTTGAGTCCCAAGCAACGGAGTGGAATGTTGAGTTTCCTACGACAGCATAAAGATGTCTTCACATGGTCCCACCAGGACATGTCAGGCATAGCCTCCGAGGTCATGGTCCATAGGATGAATGTGGATCCAAAGTACAAACCGATAAAGCAGAAAAGAAAGGCTTTTGAGCCCGAGAGGTGAGCAGTGATTGCTGAGGAGGTCGCAAAGCTCCTCGACGCCGGCTTTATAGAAGAGGTCCACTACCCAGACTGGATCGCCAACGTTGTGCTTGTTAAGAAGGCCAATAGGAAATGACGCGTCTGTGTAGACTATTCCGACCTCAATAAGGCATGCCCCAAGGATAGCTTCTCCTTCCCGAGGATCGACTAATTGGTCGACAGTGCAGCCGAGCACGAGCTCGTATCCTTCATGGATGCATACTCCGGCTACAACCAGATAGCTATGCATCTCTCGAATAAGCAAAAAATAACATTCGTCATAAACAAAAGGGCTCTACTGTTATCGGGTTATGTCGTTCGGGTTGAAGAATGTAGGGGTGACCTATCAGCGATTGGTAAACAAGATGTTCGCATAACAGATCGGCAGGACCATGGAAGTCTATGTCGACGATATGCTTGTGAAGAGTATCAGGTTGACAGATAACATCTCAGACCTATCTGAGGGCTTCTCTATTCTTCAGAAGTATCAGATGAGACTGAACCCCACGAAATGCACATTCAGAGTAAGTGCGGGTAAGTTCCTCGGCTTCCAAGTCAGTCAAAGAGGCATTGAAGTCAATCCAGAGAAGATAAAAGCTCTTTTAGATATGAGTCACCTCGGAACCTGAAAGAGGTACAACACTTGACGGGAAGAGTAGCTGCTCTCAACCATTTCATCTCTAGGACCACGAACAAGTGCCTCCCTTTCTTTCAGCAGTTGAAAGGTAATAAGAATGCAGAGTGGACTCCAGAGTGCAAACAGGCATTTCAGCAGTTGAAGATGTACCTCAGATCACCCCCTCTGTTGTCCAAGCCATAGAAGGGAGAGTTGTTGTTTTTATACCTAGCTGTATCCCCTTCAGCCGTCAGCTCAGCGCTCATCACAGAGTTAGAGGGGAAACAACACCCGATTTACTATGTTAGCAAGGCATTAATCCTGGTGGAGACGAGATATCCTGTTATGGAAAAGCTTGCCTTAGTCTTGATCACTTCAGCTCGGAGGTTTTGACAGGCACATCCCATATGTGTCCTTACAGATCAGCCTCTCCGACAGGTGTTATAGAAGACAGAGGCGTCCGGGCGGTTGGTTAAATGGGCAGTTGAGCTCGGTGAGTTCGATATCGAATACCGACCAAGGACGGCTATCAAGGGCAAGGCTGTGGGCGACTTTATAGCGGAGTTCATCGCTCAGAATAGTGAAGATGAGCTGTCGAGTTCAGACGTATCTACTGACCAGGTAGAGGACTCGGCGATTCAACCCATTCCTCAATTCAAGGAAGTGGCCAAATCAGAAGATGTGTGGACTTTATATGCAAATGGTTCATCGAACTCCAAGCGCGAAGGCGCTGGGATCGTCCTGGTTGCTCTCGATGCAACAACAATCCAATATGCCATCAACCTCGGATTCCGAGCCTCGAATAATGAAGCAGAATACGAGGCACTATTGGCTGGACTCAGATTGACAGTCAGCATGGGAGTTTGAGTCCTAATCGTTAAGTGTGACTCCCAGCTAGTCGTAAATCAGATAACCACAGAGTATGAAGCAAAAGAAGCTAGGATGATAGCCTACTTAAGCAAAGCTCAGGAGTTGATTGGAAAGTTTCAGGAATGCAATGTCAGCCAAATCCCGAGGACAAAGAATTCATGGGCTGATGCACTTACCAAGTTAGCCTCAGCGACCGAGGGAAGAGTTCCGAAATTCGTTCCAGTGGAATTCTTAGATAAGCCAAGCATCGACGATTACAATATTCCGGAGGTCATCCGACTCGTGCAGACTACTCCCGAGTTGGATGAATCCAATCATAGAATTCCTCAGGAATGGTAAAGTCCCTGAGGACAGATTGGAGGCTCGTCAATTGAGGATCAGATCGGCTCGGTATATCATCATTGGGGACACGTTATATAAGAGGGAGTTCTCTCAACCTTATCTGAGGTATCTGAGGCCAGATGAGGTGGACTATGTGATCAAAGAAATCCATGAAGGGATATGCGATAATCATTCCGGGGGTAGGACCTTAACACAGAAAATTATTCGTCAGGGGTAGTTTTGGCCGATAATCTAGGCCAACTCTAGTGACTTCACTCGGAGGTGTGACAAGTGTCAAAGATTTGCAGCTATCCCTAGACAGCCAGCTGAGGAGCTGACCCCGATGACTAGACCTTGGCCATTCGCTCAATGGGGGATCGATATCATCGGTCCCCTGCCACAAGGTAAGGGTTAGATAAAGTATGCGATTGTGGCGATGGATTACTTCACTAAGTGGGCCGAGGCGGAGCCTGTCGCCAAGATAACTGACCAAAAGATAACAAACTTCGTCTGGAAGAACATAATTTGTCGGTTCGGAGTCCCACATACTATTGTCTCCGACAACGGAAAGCAATTCGACAACGATAAATTCAGAAGCATGTGTAGAAACCTCGGGATCAAGAATGCCTACTCATCACCTGGACATCCTCAGTCAAATGGCCAGGTGGAGGCAATGAATAAGATCATCAAAGGCCAACTCAAGACCAGATTGGAAAAAATAAAATGGCTCTGGGCCGTCGAGCTCCCGTTTGTGTTCTGAGCTTATAGAACCACAGCTCGGATGGTAACAAGAGAGACGCCATTCTCCCTCTCTTATGGGACAGAAGCTATCATCCCAGTCGAGATCGAACTTCCCACTGCCCGAGTGCAGTCATATCATGACGGACAGAACTCCGAGCAGCTGGCAATGAGCCTCGACCTTATTGAAGAATTGAGGGACATCACCAGGATGCGGATCGCTGCTCGACATCAGCAGGTCGCCCGCTTCTACAACTCCAAGGTCAGAGTGCGGCGATTTCGACTAGGGGACTTAGTCCTACGTCGCGTGTTTCAAAATATGTCGGAACCAGTGGTGGGGAACTTAGGACCTATCTGGGAAGGTCCTTACCGAGTCGTAAGCTTGGCAAAGCCCGACTCTTACCGAATCGAGGACCTAGAAGGACGGCCTCTACCACATCCTTGGAACTCCAAGCATCTAAAGATGTACTACCCATGAAAAGCAATGCAAATCGTTCCATTTCATCAAGAGTCGACGACCTTAATAAAGAATGTTCTCTTTTTGCAAGACATCCGTTTCGTTCTATTCAGCCTATCTACTCGGCCTACATGGGATTTTCATCCTGAGAAGTGAGCCGATCACTCAATAAAGAATGCTACGAAGAGCCATCCCTCATGTGCAGGGATGGGACTGAGCTGACTCTTAAAGAAGAGATCGGCCTATTATTCGACAAGTGCTAAGTATCTACACATTCAAAAGAATCATCATCATCGTCCACAAAATTAAAATATCCAGAACAACGCCGAGGCGTTGTAACATCCATCAAATCTCAAAACATTGTTTAGAAAGAGGAAAAAGATAACTAGCTGGTCGGAAGAGGAAGGGCCTCTTGAGCCTGAGCGACAGGAGGGGCTCAAGAGTCGGGGACTCGGCCGGAAGAGATGTCCTCGGCTGGTTGCTTTTCTTCATTAGTGGCAAGGTGTTCACTCCCCAAGTGCAGGGTTGTGATGTAGTAATAAACTCGATAAGACCGAGGTCGAATCCCAAGAGACTGAACTTGTACGTAATCTGAAAACTAACTAGATGTAGAACTAGAATGAGATGAAATCTAAATTGATTTGTAATTCGAGGAATGATTGTGAAATTATTATCTAAAACTTAGGAGAAATTCAGAGGAAAGACACTAGGGATTCAGAGGATCCACTTGTAGAGATCAGGGAGATCTACACTTGATTCATGAAAATCAACTGAACTTCCTTTGATGTAGTTTTGAAAAGATGAAAGGTATATGAATTAGAATGGATTCCATCACCAAACCATGCCTAGGAGACAAAGTAAACAATAGAATTAAACTAATTACCAACCAATCAATGTATGAAGGTTAGGAAGGGTACCATCATCCGACCATGCCCAGGAGACGATGGTGAACAACAGGGCTTCCTGACGTCATAATCATAAGAAAGAAGGAACATGCTCAAAGCCATCGCAGACCCATTGTAATTTCAGTCACAACAGACCATTAAAGACTAAAAACATTCCCTTAATAACATTAAATAAAAATTCATTCAGTCTAAATAAAAGGCACAAGTATAAATCCTCCCATCACGCTACAAGCTTCACCTCTTAGCCCTAGCTAAGAGGATTTAGCCACACATGATTGGGCTAATCATCTTAAAAGGAATAAAAATAAAAGAATAAAAATATGTTTACTCTTCCTCTCTTCTCTGCTTCACGTCAACCGAACTTCAAGCTCCTTCCCAAGCCACGATGCTCCAGCCGTTCTCCTTTTCTTCTCTCTTTATAGCTGTGAAGGGCAGTAGGAGGATGTCCTCCTGGAGTCTATGATGTTGCTTGGCTTTTACGCAGCCAGTTACGCAGCAAAAAAAACTCCCCTGCGTAAGCTCTATTTACGCACTCACGAAGACAGCACTAAAGATGCCCCTTCTCCTTGCTTTCGTCCAAAAGAATAACGTCCCCTGAAGTGTTTTTGGGTGGCCTACATGATGGACGATTTGGATTACTGATCCGATCACGGAGAGTGGCCCACAATCGCCCGGAGTTTCCGGAATTTTCGGACGCGCGTAAAGCCTCCGCGAACGTGCTGACGTGTTCGGTGGGCCCTCCAATGATATTTTTAATAAAATCCACCCTGTCCATTAGATTCATCAGGAAAAACCATTTGGATACGGACGGTTTTGAATTGCCAATGACGCAACCCACTTGATTTTTCACATTGCCATCCAACCTACGTTTGAGTGGTATTTTCCTTGTGTGTGCGAGCATGGAGTTGTAAAAACCTTTTATGTACGGTCGGTTTTCTCTTCTGGAATGAGTGGACGGTCCTAATTTACCATATGGACCATGATAGTGGCCCACGAGATCCGTCCGCAAGTTGAAGACGTCCGCTGAGATGCTGGTGGAGCTCATGATCGATGTCTTCTGTGAAATCCAGTCCGTCCATTCCATTTCCCACAAAAAACCGATCGGTCATCATCGGTTTTGGATCAGCTTCGTCGAGACTCACGTTGTTTTGCTTGGCACCATCCATTCCTGCGTCTACTCCCCCATGTTTATGCAGCATCTGAGAAAGTCTGGAAACAGATCAGGGGACGGTCGGTTTGACCTTCTGATTATAATGAGCGGCTTGGATCATCACTATGTGTGATGATGGTGACCCATCTGCACCCGACCGTAAGTCCCTGTTTGGATGCTGGAAGGAAAAACGGGTCTTCCATTTTTTTTAAGCAGAAGCCTCGGTCCAGCGTCAGTTTGACCGCTTCTTAGTTGCCATGCACGGCTGGTGCACTAGTGCACCATGCACACCCAACTCAGGTGGGGCCCAATGTGCTACTTGTAAGAGATCTGATCTGTTCATCCATTTTCTTATCTCATTTAAGCTGTCCAGCTCCAGTTTGAAGAATATTCAGATCTCAGGTGGGCCTAAAATCAATGGTCTATAGGATGATCTGTCCGTCAGGCCACTTCCACAATGATTCGGGAGCTGAAATTTGACGTGTACGGTTCATTTATGATCTCCTGACCCTGGATGAAGTTTCGAGCCGATCAGATGGTGAGAACCCTGTGACCTTGCATTCTAAACATTTTTCAGGCCACTTGAGCTTCAGTTTCTTGATCTTCTCGTATCTCGGCCGTGTAAAATCATCGATCTCAATCCCCAGGAGTCCGTCTCTTGCCTTGGTGACTTCAAAATCTCAAATCCACGCTTTTAGCACCTTTTTGTAGTCCACGCTTGCAAATGTACCTTGCGTCACAAACATGATTAAATTGGGCTTTTAAACGGTGGCATGTTCATAAATCCAGTAATCACTGGGGTCTAATATGTAATATTTGACCCTCAACACAACCCCCAACCAGCATTTTGCTAGTCCCGAGCAAAGTATGCGAAAAATAAGTTAAGAATTACAGGAGAATTTCTATGAACTTGAGTGATTTTGGAAAATAATCCAGATATTTTAGATTTCAACAATTCATGAATGTTGGGCCTTACTCACTCCTAGACTCAAACACACGGTAAACTTCATAATCAAATTCAAAGTATTAGTCCCTTAATTAGAACAATCCTAAACATTGAGTTCCACAGATGTAAAGTGTAATCCCGACCTATCATCATTAAGAGATCAAATTGTCGATTTCATGATATCATTGGTAATCAATCAGAAACTTCATAACTACCATCACCTAAACCAGAACTTTGCCTCACAGATCATTCTTTCATTTTCTAGGTGTTTTTTATTTTTTATTTTTTATTTTTTATGTCAAGATGGGAATCAAATTTTCACTTATAGGGAGCAAACCTATGGTGAAACTAGTCGCCCAACTCTTTCCAACTGTTAATCATGAAAAATCGAATCCACACCTATAGGGAGCAAACCCATGGTGTAATTCTCTGTTTTTTTTTTTTTTTTTATACCCTGATGGCCAAATCTTTTAGGCTGGTTTCTTTCATGCTCAGTGATTACCAAATTAACCCTTCAGTTTCAAACTGAAATCTTAATGTGTAAGCGAGATGTGACATGTGAAATCATGACTCAATCAATGTTTACAACTTCTAATCATGGATTAATAATTCAAACTTAACTGTGAAATCTAACGAGCAACTGAATCCAAGAGTAGTAAATCACCAACATTCCATATCCTGTAATTCTAAATCAAAGATGGTCGTCAAATCACTTCAAATTCACCAGAAAGTCCAAAAATTTTTAAAAATTTTCACAAATTTTTGCTCAAGATAAAGAAAACACTGATTAGGTAACCTAATCTCCCACCCCCAACCTAAAAGCTACATTGTCCTCAATGTAAAAGATATGAGCATGGAATGCACATGGGACAACAAAAGTAAATGTGAAGTGATGGGAAGATAGTACCTGGATGATGAATCGTGAGAGACATTTCAAGAGATCGCAGCATGGAATCCAATCAATACGAGAGAGAGAGCAACACAAAACTAACAAAATAAAATAAAATTCTATCTATACCACTTCCGCAGGTGCTCTCGCTTGCATTTAGCGCATGCAACAAGCCTTTAAACCCCTAGGTTGCCCCTAGTGGACGAGTTGTAGTCTCGTGAGGGTTTGCAGCAATGTTACCCACAAACATTGAACTAACAAATTAAGAAAATGGAATGGCATGAAAAAGCTGGATTGCCTCCCAGGAGCGCTAAGTTTAACGTCTTCAGCCAGACAAATAATGCAGACTACCCTAGTCCTAAGAAAGCGATAACCCTACCTATACCTCCATCAGACTAGGAGATCAGTCTTGGTAAACAGGATCATTCAAAGGCGTGGACATGTCCTCTGAATCAAATTTCTCAACAAAAGGTTTTAATAGATGTCCATTTACTTTAAATTTCTTACCATTGTCGGGATCTCTTATCTCAACGGCCCCATGAGGATAAGCAGTAACAATAATGTAAGGGTCGGTCCAACGAGATCGAAGCTTACCCGGAAATAGATGTAATCGAGAATTATACAAAAGGACTTTCTGGCCTGGCATGAATGATTTTCGTAGAATATATTGGTCATGAAACGCCTTCATCCTGTCCTTGTAAATTCTCGAGTTCTCGTATGCGTCGTTCCGGATTTCTTCAAGTTCATTTAATTGAAGTTTGCGTAGCGAGCCAGCGTTGTTCAGATTGAAATTTAGATTTTTGATCGCCCAGTAGGCTCTATGTTCCAACTCCACCGGCAAGTGGCAAGCCTTCCCATAGATGAGTCTAAAGGGAGACATTCCAATAGGAGTTTTAAAAGCAGTACGGTACGCCTATAAGGCATCGGTCAATCGAATTGACCAATCCTTACGGTCAGGGTTAACCGTTTTCTCCAAAATGTGTTTGATCTCCCTGTTAGAAATCTCAGCTTCCCCACTTGTCTGTGGGTGGTATGGGGTAGTCACCTTATGAGAGATACTTTATTTCTTCATTAAACTCTCAAATGGCCTATTACAAAAGTGTGAGCCCCCATCGCTAATGATGGCTCGAGGCGTTCCGAATTGGGAAATGATGTTTTCTTTCAGGAATTTAATGACCGTGCGATGGTCATTAGTTCGACACGGAATCGCCTCGACCCATTTAGTGACATAGTCTACGGCAAGCAAAATATATAAATTCCCAAAAGATTGGTGGAATGGCCCCATGAAATCGATGCCCCAGCAATCAAATGCCTCTATGATAAGAATGAGATTCAAGGGCATCATATTTCGATGGGACAATGCTCCCAATTTCTGACAACGCTCACAAGCTTTGCAAAACTCATGAGTGTCCCTGAACATAGTGGGCCAATAGAAGCCACACTACAGAATCTTGGCCGTGGTCTTTTTTGCAGAAAAGTGACCACCACAGGCCTGTGAGTGACAGAAGGAGATGACACTCTGATGCTCATCGTCTGGCACACATCTCCTCGAGATTTGGTCTGGGCAATATTTAAACAAGTATGGATCATCTCAGAAGAATTTGTGCACCTCGGTGAAAAATTTCTTCTTATCTTGCGCAGTCCAATGTGTCGGTATGGAACTTGTAGCAAGATAATTAGCAATATCAGCGAACCAAGGTGAATGAGAGACTCTGAACAGTTGTTCATCAGGGAACATGTCGTTGATATGGGTCGCCTCAAGGGAATCAGAGGTATTAAGGTGAGAAAGGTGATCGGCCACTACGTTCTCTATTCCCTTTTTATCTTTAATTTTCAAATTAAATTCTTGAAGTAGAAGGATCCATCGTATCAAGCGGGGCTTAGAATCATTCTTAGAAAGAAGATACTTCAGTTCCGCATGATCTGTATAGATAATGATCTTGGATCAGATCAGGTAGGACCTAAATTTGTCCAAGGCGAACACCACGGCTAAGAGTTCCTTCTCTGTAGTCGAGTAGTTCACTTGGACAGGATTTAAAGTCCTACTCGCATAATGGATGACGTAGGGCCTCTTATCTTTTCTCTGGCCTAGAACCACTCCAAGAGCATAATCAGAAGTGTCGCACATAAGCTCAAAAGGAAGGCTCCAGTCGGGTGGCTGCATGATGGGTGTAGTGGTTAACATGCCTTTAAGCTTGGTGAAAGCTTTCTGGCATTTCTCAGTCCACTCGTATGGAACATCCTTTTGAAGAAGATTACATAAAGGACGAGAGAGGAGACTAAAGTCCTTTATGAATCGCCTGTAAAATCCTGCGTGTCCTAAGAAGGATCGCACGTCCCTGATGTTCTTGGGTGGAGGCAGGTTAGAGATAAGATTGATTTTTGCCTTATCTACCTCAATTCCCTTGGACGAGATGATATGTCCAAGGACAATTCCCTTATGAACCATGAAATGACACTTCTCCCAATTAAGTACCAAGTTCTTTTCTTCACATCTTTTCAGCACACATTTAAGACTTTCCAAGCACTTGCTGAAAGATGAACCATAGACAGAGAAATCGTCCATGAAGACCTCTAGATATTGCCCTACCATATCAGAAAAGATACTCAGCATACATCGTTGAAAGGTAGCAGGGGCATTACATAGTCCAAATTGCATCCTTCGGTAAGCAAAGGTGCCGTAGGGACATATAAATGTGGTCTTTTCCTGGTCCTCAGGGGCAATTTCAATTTGATTGTAGCCCGAATACCCGTCAAGAAAACAGTAATAGGAATGACCAGCTAGCCTTTCCAAGATTTGATCGATGAAGGGCAAAGGTTTTAGGTCAAGCTTCGGTGCCTTGAAGTTAGACGGAAGAGGCACTACATCAGTTTGTGACAATTCTTCAAATTGTGGCCTCCACTGGTTAACTTCAAGTACCGGTGCAGTATCAAGCAAGGCACACGTCTCCCTAATCATATCATCATCAAACTCATGGGAGTGGGCCAAGTACGTCTCTAGAGGATCAGAGGATAAGGTAAGGGGTGTCCTATCTTCCACGAAAGTATCGATCATGTTAATGTCGTGGACATCGTCATCATCTTTGAGTTGTTGCCGTTATTAAAAAAAATGTTTGACTCCAATGTCAAATTTCCAAAAGACAGTCATGACACCATTCCTGCAGTTGATGATTGCATTTGACGTGGCAAGGAATGGGCGACCAAGAATGACGGGAATCTGAGTGCTCATGTTATTGATGGGTTCGGTGTCCAGGATGATAAAATCTATAGGGTAGTAAAATCTATCGACTTGGACTAACACATCCTCAATAATCCCTCTTGGTACACGAACAGTTCGATCGGCAAGTTGTAGTGTGGTTAGGGTGGGTTTTAACTCACCCAACCCTATCTGTTTGTATACCGAGTAGGGAATCAGATTAACGCTCGCTCCTAAGTCAAGAAGTGTGTGATCAATTCGATGGTTCCCAATTACACATGATATGGTTGGGCTACCGGGATCCTTAAATTTCTGCAGCACGTCTTGCTTCAGGATGGCACTCACTTTCTCAGTTAAGAAAATTTTCTTTTGAATACTTTGCCGTCTTTTGGTCGTGCATAGGTCTTTCAGAAATTTTGCATATGAAGGAACCTGTTTTACGACATCAAGTAGAGGAATGTTGAATTTCACTTGTTTCAACACCTCCAAAATATCCTGAGAGTTAGAAAGACGTTTTGGTGCAACCAACCGTTGGGGGAACGGAGCAACTGACTTTTCTAAAAGTTCCGGTTCTAATTTTTGTGGGGCATCACCAGATCCATCATTATTGTCCTTTTCTGGTTCTTGAGGCTTTTCAGGCCTAACCAGAAGGGTTTTATCAATGATCTTCCCACTCCTAAGAGTGGTGATGGATTTAGCGTGTCCCATTTGATTTGAAGAGCTGGGATCATTTATCTCGTACTGCGGTTTAGGATTGGGGAGCCGTTGTGCAGGAAGGATCCCCTTTTCTATAACCGTCATGCGTGAATCCATTTTTTGCATCAAGTCTGTAAGTCCACGCATTGCCTGAGCCAGCTCTTGTATGGAATTTTGAACCGGTTCTTCTTGAGGTTGCCCCTGATTTGGATTTTAATTGAAGAAACTTTGAGGGGTAGCAGTTTGTCCATTCTTCCAACTAAAATTTGGATGATTTCTCCAACCAGGATTGTATGTATTAGCGATAGATCCATTGAAAGGTCTTTGATAGTTATTTACAACATTAGCTTGCTCATTCAACACTCCTCGAAAAGCAGATATGGTAGGACAATTTTCAGTTGTGTGAATGTTGTAATCACGGATGCCGCAAACAATTTCATTAACCTTATCCTTCTTTCCTTCCATGGCCTCGACTCTTCGTATGAGATTAGTCACTTTAAAATTTACATCATCCTCTTCTTTCAGGAGATACACTCCACCTTTCTCTTTAGATTGAGTTGGCCTAGACGTGGTGTTTGATTTTAGGTAATGGTCTCAAGATTGTGCATTTTCGGCAAGTCTATTGAGATAATCTCATACCTCATCGACCTCTTTATTCATGAATTCTCCATTACACATTGTCTCGACTAGTTGGCGTATGGAAGATGTCAGTCCATCACAGAAAAAATTTGTAATGCGCCACATTTCAAAACCATGTTGTGGCCATGAACTGACAAGATCCTTGAACCTTTCCCAACATTGGTAGAATGTTTCATCTTCCTTTTGGGCGAAGTTCATGATTGCTTTTCTGAGGGTAATCGTTTTATGGTATGGGAAAATTTTTTTTATGAATTCCCTCTGCATATCATTCCATGTGCCAATGGATCTAGGACGCAGTGAATGTAACCACGTCTTAGCCTTCTCTTTCAAGGAAAAAGGAAAGAGTTTCAGCCTGATTGTATCCTCGGATACATTGGGAAAGTATAAGGTGGCTATAATCTCATCAAACTCTTTCAAATGTAAGTATGGACTTTCTTATTCAAGCCCATGGAATTTAGGAAGGAGTTGGATAACTCCTGGCTTGATGTCCATCTGTCCTGTGTTTTTAGAAAAAATCATACATGAGGGCGTACTCACCCCTGCCGGTTGTAAATAATCCCGTAAAGTACGAGGCGGGGTTGCTTGATGCACCTCATTCTCATCATGTACTTCCTTATCTATATGTTAAGGTAGTGCTTGAGGTTGATTTGCAGCCATAACCTCAATTATCTCAGGGGAATTCGAGCGGTGTCTAGTCCTGCGCTGGACAGTCAACCCCTTAACTAATCCTCCTTCAGTCAAGAGACGTCGAGTGTCGTCACGGGCCCACTTGGGCATGAAACACTCACAACCCTCAATCAAATTCTAAACCTAATCCTAAGAAAGAAAATGAAAATCTAGAAAGAAAGAGAGGGTTGGAAGGAAGTTACCAAATTGGAGTCCCTAAGCTAAAAACCTACAAAACAAAACAAAATAAGTTAGTTTCTAAATAGAAGAAGTTTCTAAAGCAAACCAAATCTAAAGAGTTAGAAAATCTAGAAAATCAGAAAGAGTTTACCAAATTAGAAGTTCTATCTTAACAACCTACAGAATAAGAAATAGGTTAGTTCTATGAATCAAATAGAAAACAAAATTAAAATTAGTAAAATCTTAATCTTAAACTAACTCTAAAACCAATTAATTTCAGAAAATCGTAGCCGTCAGTCCCCGGCAACGGCGCCAAAAACTTGTTCACTCCCCAAGTGCAGGGTTGTGATGTAGTAATAAACTCGGTAAGACCGAGGTCGAATCCCAAGAGACTGAACTTGTATATAATCTGAAAACTAACTAGATGTAGAACTAGAATGAGATGAAATCTAAATTGATTTGTAATTCGAGGAATGATTGTGAAATTATTATCTAAAACTTAGGAGAAATTCAGAGGAAAGACACTAGGGATTCAGAGGATCCACTTGTAGAGATCAGGGAGATCTACACTTGATTCATGAAAATCAACTGAACTTCCTTTGATGTAGTTTTGAAAAGATGAAAGGTATATGAATTAGAATGGATTCCATCACCAAACCATGCCTAGGAGACAAAGTAAACAATAGAATTAAACTAATTACCAACCAATCAATGTATGAAGGTTAGGAAGGGTACCATCATCCGACCATGCCCAGGAGACGATGGTGAACAACAGGGCTTCCTGACGTCATAATCATAAGAAAGAAGGAACATGCTCAAAGCCATCGCAGACCCATTGTAATTTCAGTCACAACAGACCATTAAAGACTAAAAACATTCCCTTAATAACATTAAATAAAAATTCATTCAGTCTAAATAAAAGGCACAAGTATAAATCCTCCCATCACGCTACAAGCTTCACCTCTTAGCCCTAGCTAAGAGGATTTAGCCACACATGATTGGGCTAATCATCTTAAAAGGAATAAAAATAAAAGAATAAAAATATGTTTACTCTTCCTCTCTTCTCTGCTTCACGTCAGTCGAACTTCAAGCTCCTTCCCAAGCCACGATGCTCTAGCCGTTCTCCTTTTCTTCTCTCTTTATAGCCGTGAAGGGCAGTAGGAGGATGCCCTCCTAGAGTCTATGATGTTGCTTGGCTTTTACGCAGCCAGTTACGCAGCAAAAAAAAACTCCCCTGCGTAAGCTCTATTTACGCACTCACGAAGACAACACTAAAGATGCCCCTTCTCCTTGCTTTCGTCCAAAAGAATAACGTCCCCTGAAGTGTTTTTGGGTGGCCTACATGATGGACAGTCTGGATTACTGATCCGATCACGGAGAGTGGCCCACAATCGCCCGGAGTTTCCGGAATTTTTGGACGCGCATAAAGCCTTCGCGAACGTGCTGACGTGTTCGGTGGGCCCTCCAATGATATTTTTGATAAAATTCACCCCGTCCATTAGATTCATCAGGAAAAACCATTTGGATACGGACGGTTTTGAATTACCGATGACGTAACCCACTTGATTTTTCACATTGCCGTCCAACCTGGGTTTGAGTGGTATTCTCCTTGTGTGTGCGAGCATGGAGTTGTAAAAACCTTTTATGTACGGTCGGTTTTCTCTTCTGGAATGAGTGGACGGTCCTGATTTACCATATGGACCATGATAGTGGCCCACGAGATCCGTCCGCAAGTTGAAGACGTCCGCTGAGATGCTGGTGGAGCTCATGATCGATGTCTTCTATGAAATCCAGTCCGTCCATTCCATTTCCCACAAAAAATCGGTCGGTCATCATCGGTTTTGAATCGGCTTCGTCAAGACTCACGTTGTTTTGCTTGGCACCATCCATTCCTGCGTCTACTCCCCCATGTTTATGCAGCATCTGAGAAAGTCTGGAAACAGATCAGGGGATGGTCGGTTTGACCTTCTGATTACAATGAGCGGCTTGGATCATCACTATGTGTGATGATGGTGGCCCATCTACACCCGACCGTAAGTCCCTGTTTGGACGCTGAAAGGAAAAACGGGTCTTCCATTTTTTTAAGCAGAAGCCTCGGTCCAGCGTCAGTTTGACCGCTTCTTAGTTGCCATGCACGGCTGGTGCACTAGTGCACCATGCACACCCAACTCAGGTGGGGCCCAATGTGCTACTTGTAAGAGATCTGATCCGTTCATCCATTTTCTTATCTCATTTAAGCTGTCCAGCTCTAGTTTGAAGAATATTCAGATCTCAGGTGGGCCTAAAATCAATGGTCTATAGGATGATCTGTCCGTCAGGCCACTTCCACAATGATTCGGGAGCTGAAATTTGACGTGTACGGTTCATTTATGATCTCCTGACCCTGGATGAAGTTTCGAGCCGATCAGATGGTGAGAACCCTGTGACCTTGCATTCTAAACATTTTTCAGGCCACTTGAGCTTCAGTTTCTTGATCTTCTCGTATCTCGGCCGTGTAAAATCATTGATCTCAATCCCCAGGAGTCCGTCTCTTGCCTTGGTGACTTCAAAATCTCAAATCCATGCTTTTAGCACCTTTTTGTAGTCCACGCTTGCAAATGTACCTTACGTCACAAACATGATTAAATTGGGCTTTTAAACGGTGGCATGTTCATAAATCTAGTAATCACTGGGGTCTAATATGCAATATTTGACCCTCAACACAAGGGCATTGAGGTTAAGGTCCGGGTGCAATTCCCGGTTGTCCTCTCTGCAAGCATTGTAGCCGCAATAGTAGAACTTTTTAGCCTCGGCGACCCTTTCCTCTGAGGCTTTGTACACCTCTACAGCAGCAGCGGTCATTGAAGTGACAGAGGCCTCGAACTCAGCTCACTGAGCTGCCACCGCCTTCGCAACTTCAACCTTCAGCTCTGACACAACGTCGATCTTAACTTGCTCTAGCTTCTCCTTCAATAGGGCATTATGCTCATCCGCAAAACCGAGGGCAGCCTTGGTCTTGGCGAGCGCGGACTCCGCCCCCTCGCATCGGCTTCGGAGCTCGAAGATGTCCCCTTGGTAGAGCAACTCCTTGACCTTCAACTCGGACAGTTGGCCCTACAGCTTTCCCCCGCTCTTGTTTGAGCGCCTCGACCTCGGCTTGAAGAGCCTCGATCTCCCGGTCCTTCTGAGTTATCTCCCTCAGCCGCTCCCGGGTCAAGAAAAGCATGGGCACCGACTGAGTCAGAAGAAGCCATTATCAGATCAAGGGAACAACTCAAAGTTATTCGTGGCTAAATGAAAGCGTGCACAAGTGTTACCTTGTAACAGACAGAGGCGATGTCATTGATGAAAGACTCGTGCTGCTTAGTGAGCAAGTTAGTGATCTCCTCCTCCAGGGCATGCCTGGATGCCCAGTTGGCCACGCCGGACATGTGGTAGCCCGACGGTAGCCTACCCCCCTGGGGGATCGTGGCAGATCCTACCGCTTCCCCGACTCCACTTGCCACCAACGTCGGAGCCTTGGCCATGGCGGCGTCCCCTTCCTCGCGCGCTTCCTCTCCCTCGGAGGAAGAATTGATCGTGATCGCTCTAGGTTCGAAGGGGGAGGCAGGAGGGACCTTAGGGGTCTAAGTAGGGGTGGCGTCCGACACCGCTGCAGTTTCGGCCATGGAGACCCCCCGACTTGAGGTGTCTCCTTCCTCTTCAGAACTGCCCAACCTTAACCACAGAGACCCCAACCCGAGGTGTCTCCTTCCTCTTTAGAATTGCTGCAGCCTCGACCAAGGAGACTCCGACCTGCGGTGTCTCCTTACTCTTCCGGGAAGTAATCTTGATCCGAGTTTCGGATCGCAGTATTTCATCAACGGTCGAAACCTTCTTTTTCCTCGACCTGGACACCTCGGCCATACCTGCGTAAGCATTGAAGATTAAAAAAGTTCAAAGACCATAGAAATTCAAGTATAGCGGGAGTAGCACTTACTCAGAACAGAAGCGAAAGGTTTGAGTCGGCAGATCCTGGACTGGTGGAGGTTGTGCGGGGTAATCACGTAGTGCCAGACGCGTTGCTCCTCCTGAAGCAACCTTGCCCTGACAACTTGGGATTTGAGGGGTGACGAGAGTTGGGGGGCTCCCTTCGGGAAAGCTGCAAGGGAAAATAAGACTTGGTTAGAGCAGAATTAATTAAGAAAGTAAATAGTCAACAGCTATCTCTTGGAATCTGACCTGGAAGAGAAAATTTTGTGGGTACGCTGACCCGTAGGTTTCCGACTTCAGCAGCCGGTGCTTCCCATTCTCCTGAAGCCTAAAACCACTTATTCTTCCAATCTTTGTTGGAAGTAGGGAGTCGAAGGATGATACCCAAGCCCTGATGGGCTCTAGTGGCAAAGTAATACCAACACGACTCACTATGGTCGTGTTTAGCTTGGTACAAGGATAGGAACTCGTCAGGCGTCAGTTCCTGGTTCTGAGATTGACGCCATATCATATACGAGGCCATCAAGATCCTCTAAGCATTAAGGATGAGCTAACCCGGAGCTAGCCTCAATTTTGCAGTTAGAGCTTGGAGGAAAGGGTGCATCGGAAGTTAGAGCCCACATTGTAAGGCACAAAGGAAGATGACAATGTCGCCCTCGGCAGGGTCTCCTGGGGCGTCATGGGGGGTTGGGGCTCGGATGATCACGGAATCCGGGATCTGGAACTCCTCTCGAATTTGAGCCATCTGGGACTCAACCAGCACGGAGCCCCTAGGGACGACCTCTTTCGACCGACCGCCAGATGACCCAGCTAAGGCTCTTCCCATCGGGTCTCGGGGTATTCTTTTTGAACCTTTGGGGCGTGAGCTGGCTTTTTGGCTCCTCCCTGATTACGGACCGGGTAGAGCGGGATTGCCTCCAAAGGCCCCTCTAAGGCCTCAAGCCTGGAGTCCTGGCTTTCTGGCTCGCACTCTTCTTGATAGCCACGGCCTTCCCGGGCATCATCCGAGTCGTCCGACATTGTAATAAAAAAATAAAAGGGAAATGGAATGGAAGAAGATCATAAAAGGAAGAAAACTCACCGGAAGTTATCACTCCGGGGATCTTTTAAAGGCAAGAAACTCTCAATGCTTTCAAGGCATAGAAATGCTCAGAGGGAGGAAAGAATGATTTATATAGCCCCAGCATGACTGTTCGCCATCATTAGGAACAACTGTCTTCGAAGCCAAACCGACATCAGTCGAGCTGGGAAAACACGTGGCAATAAGTCATTCGCTACTGCACTCCGAGCCATGTGCCACCAAGCAGTCATTATGCTTCGACTCCACCCCCAAGAGTCCACGTGGCAGTCCTGCATGGGTCTTGGCGATTCGAATATGTAACTGTCACCATGTGTTCAGCGGTGATATGCGCGTATTTGAAGGGACACAGTAATGCGCCGCCTCAATAATGAAACGGTATAAATGTGACCGTACGGCATGACCCGAGCAGGTCGACTCTTCCTTACAAGAAATGCGACGGTTCATTTCCCCAGGTCTTGTACTCCCTAAATTTGAGCTCGGACTCAGGGAGTAGGGGGCTTCTGTTATGGGAAATCTTACATGTCACTCTAAGTCGACCCGTGTCATACTTCGAGCAGTTTGGGCCAGCGGAGTATTACGCAGTGTGGTGTAACCTCCTACGATCTCCAAGTAAAGTGAAACCAGGCTCAGAATATAAGTATAGTACCTAGCTCTCCCTCCTAGTCTGACGAATACCACCATTGCAAGAATCGGCCATAAGGACTGTTTCGAGTTAGACCTCGGTTCATTATCAGTGCTCGGATTATCCCCGATGTCGCGTTCTCAGGATAATTGTTTAACTGCCCACACCTGCACGACTTCCGCATGATCTCCATTCGCACTACCTCTGTTGTTCACAATTGAGGCCTAATAAGGTGTCGAGAATAACATACACTTCTACTTTAGATAAAAGGTATACATAGGAGACATTTCTACGAGAACAGGTACGCAACATCTGGTATTGTCACCCTATTCTACACTACTTAGACCCAGTTTCCTAGCCTGACTTTAGCATCGGAGGGTCCCCTGCTCTAGCCAGGGTCACCTTTATCTTTCATTTGTGCAGTGCTAGGGCTCGCTCTGAGCATGCGGAGCTCAACGGAGGGTGATCCAAATTTCAGCATCAATAGTCAGTATTAATGACAATTATAAACATACACTGACTATCAAGGTTAAATTAGTTGGTTTATCAGATGTCAAAATGGATTACTATTGCACGTTTAAACTAGCATGGGCTGTAAATGGGACATCAGACAATCTTAATCAGCTAATCTCAACCCATTGAAGTTGGACAACTGTCAGTTTACCCTAGACCAGAAGTAAGTAACATTTAAGTCTAGTTCGGGCCTGGTCCACTCTCAAAGTACTTGGCCCATGGATATTAAATACTTGTGTTTGGGTTGGGCCGGCCTAGTTCTCTGGACTTTCAGCAGATGTAAGCCCATAGTATTTGTTGGGCCCTTATGGCCCATATACGGCCCAAGAGCCTTGAGGTTCAACCCCAACCCAGCCTTGGGAAAGGGACTGGACTGTCCGGAGCTGGGCCACCTCTAAATCATGTGATCCCTAAGGATAGATTTTCAGTTTTACCAATTAGGGGTGATCCAGACTGCTGATCTGATAGGCCCCAAAGCGGATGTTCGAGATTGGAAAGTATAGCTTTACAGTTTCTGTCATTTTTCTCTGTCGTATAGAATCTCACCGTGGGACTCGAACTCATTACTCGTTAGTCACCCCTCCAGTACCGAAATCTCGGTACTGGTCGGTGCGGTGGGCCCCACCATAATGTATGTGTTTTACCACTCTGTCTGTCCATCCATCCATTTTACCCGCTCATTTTAGGGGACGAACCCAAAAATGAGATAGATATAAATCTCAGTGGACCACACCATAGGAAACAGTGGTGATTGAACGACCACTACTAAAAAGGCGGGCCGCACCAAATCCACTCCCTCCTCACGGTGCCAGGTGGCCATGCCCCTCTCTTTTTTTATACGAAGAGACAAGAAGCAAGAAAGAAAAAAAAAAAAAAAAAAAAAAGAGAGAGAGGGAAAGAGAGAGAGAGAGAGACATGACCCACCCGCTACATGACGACGAGAAGATGAATGGCATATGCGAGTTTTGGATCGGGCTCTTCTTGGATCACATACATGAGCTAACGTAAACGATGGACAGAGTATGTCCCACACAAGTCACATCATGTCGGGGCATGTGACTATCGTTGCCCGGGCTACTTAATGGGCTGTTTGATTTTTAATTTCCCTTGGTAAAAGGGCTTTCTTGATTTTTCAACTCAAATGTAACTGGTAATAATTATTTACCTATGTAATTAAATCATCTTTCCCGATACTGGGACAACATACTTTTTAAACACTTATATCAAGAATTTTATGAAATCAATGTGGGCCCATCATGATGTATGTGACTTATCCACACCGCACATTTGTTATGTCAGCAGAATTTAGGGCATGAGCAAAAAAATGAGGAAGATCCAAAAGCTCAAGTGGACCACACCAAAGAAAACAGTGAGAATTGAATGCCTACCATTAGAAACTTCTTAAGGCCCTTAAAAGTTTTGGATGAAGCTGATATTTTTGTTTTCCCCTTATCCATGTCTATGTGACCCTATGAACGGGTTAGATTATTAAAAAAAATAATAATAAAAAAAATCAATGTTGGCCTAGTGAAGGAAACAACTTTTAACAATGGATGAATTAAGGCCATTGTTTCCTTTCATGTGGGCCATTTGAGCATTGGATCTGCCTCATTTTTCATCTCATGCCCTAAAATATTCTAATAAAATAAATGGACGGTGCGGATATATCATATACATTATGGTGGGGTCCACATATTTAAATCAACACTTTTGTATCGATTTTCAAGGTGAAATTAATCTCACATTTTCAAACATGATGAAAAAGTAATAATTACTTATTAACCCGGATTTACATGTATCATGTAAAATTAAACAGACCCAAAATGAATCCAGATCCCGTGCTTGGCACAAGTAGGAAAATCTTACCCTCCTACGTCTTGATTGGTCTACACATTACTCTCTTTGTTAGAACTACTGTATTAAATGCAACGTAATGATGTGGTCCAATTAGATTGGAACAATAAGGGGTCGTTTGGCACCATGGATTAGAGAGGATTGACAATCCCCTGGCTGTTTGGCAGCATAAAGTAACTGGAGGTTTCAAATCCAAGGAGTTTCTAAGCCCCTCTTTGAGGGGGTTTGCAATCCACAGGTAGAGCTTAGATTACACCTAAAATCATTTCAATAGTTGCAGGTGTAACATGTGTGTTACTGTACACTGTCATTCTATCGGGCACATGGCCCACTAATGATGATCAGCACCGTCCAAACATTGTCCATGTAAATCAACACCTTCCAAACATTATCCATATTAATCAATGATTAAAAATCGTTGCTTAGTCACTTAGACATGATCTTGTGCTTGCGGTCCTTCCGAGATTTGGAATTTCATCATTTTCAGGCAAAACATATATTTCAACGGGCTTATCACAACCATAGTGTCAAAAATTATATATCTCACTAATTAGAGATATTAAAGTTGTTTTAGTAATTAAATTCAAACCCCTATAGATATGCCATGCATAGGTATTTTTGAATTAAAGTTGATTCACACTCCAGGGTGCCAAACACACCTGGAGGATTGCCAATCCAAGGGGTTTCGAATCCTGGGGGTTTCGAATCCAGGGGGTTCCAAATCCACGCTCCCAAGGATTTTTCTGATTGTGGTAAGCAGAGGATCCCGATTCAATATGTTATGTGTATACACGTAGTTCATCCATTTTGAAAACTCATTCTAATAAATGATCCAAGAAATGAAGCAGATCCAAATCTCATGTAGACCGTAATATAAGAACAATAGTGATTGAATTCCCATCATTAAAAACTTTTCAAGGGATACAAGAATATTTATTTGCCATCCAAACCATCGATAAGGTCACAAAGACATGGATGAAGAGACCATACAAATATCAACTTGATCTAAAAAATCTATGGCCTATGAGAAGTTTTTAGTGATCACTGTTCATGTAATATGGTCCACCTGATATTTGAATCTACTTCATTTTTGGATCATGCCCTAAAATGAGTTTTCAAAATGGATGGAACGTGTGGATACGAGGAACATACATCATTGTGGGCCCCACGGTTAGGGATCCCAAATTGCGCCCTTAAAAACATGTGGCGTAGTCAGTTTTGATATAGATGGCCCATATTGTGATGTGGTCGTGGCAGGAGCTCATTTGGAACAGACTTAAGGATTTGTAGCTCTACATTTACTTTTTCATTTTTTAGAGGATGAAAATGCCCATTTGCTGCAGTTGTGCCTCTTATGGCAGGACCTTGTCTCGGAAAGAGAAATATCATTTTAAAAAGAACATTGGCCTCATTCAAAACTAAAATTCAGCCCACCCCTTATGCGATTTAACCCATTCATTTTAATCGGACATTCGTGAATCGACGGGAGGATTTTTTTTTTCAATTTTATGTTTAAAACTATCTATGATCCATAAGTACACTAATGTTGTGCATTAATTTTGAGTTGTTTTCTCCTGTATGGTTCATCTATGATGAGTTTTTTCCCTCGAGCTAGGGCCAATGATATAAAATTAAAACTTTCTGCATGTAGACATGATTGATTTACTATAAGACAACCCAGTAGGCCTCACATAAGATGTGGATAAGTTTAAAACGTAGAGCACTTCTGTACGAGCAGGGTTATTTGGTCATTTCCTTCTACCTTAATTTTTTCATGAGATGGGAGGATGGTGTTTTTTTTGCTCCCTTAGTTCTTCCTTCATTCTTCATTATTCTTTCCTTGATTTTCTTTATAGTTGTTTTTAGTTTTTTATTTATTTAATTTGGCATGAATGGTGGGAATTTGTGAAATGGAAGAGTTAGTGGAAAAGTATTGTAATCAATGAATTTTATAATGGTAGGATGTTGAAATGGATGAATTTTGTAATAGAAGAATGTTATAATGTATGAATTTTATAATGGAAGAATATTATAATAGATGAATGTGATGAATGTTTGAATGGATAAATATTGTAATGGATGACTGTTGTAATGGATTAATTTTGATAATGAAAGAATATTGAGATGGAAGTATGTTGTAATGGATGAATGTTATCTAGTAGATCATCAATATTTATTATGGATCGCTCATATTCACTGCGGATCACCAATATTTTTATTATGGATTGCCAATATTAAGTGTAGATAATTGATATTCACTATGGACCACTGATATTAAGAGAGGACCGCTAATATTCAGCGTGGACCGCCGATATTAAGAGTGGACTGCTAATATTTACCGTGGACTGCTGACATTTCTACTGTGGATCGTAGATATTCATTATAGGTCATCTATCTGACGAAAACAACCATAACTCTCTCGTTACATGTTTGATTTTGATGATCTTGTGCTCGTTGAAAGGTAATTTGATAAACTTTCAAATGAATTTGAAATTATTTCATTTGAACACCATTTGATTTCTCAAAAGTGAGCCCAAAGTTCATCAAGACCATTATCGAACATTGATATTCACTATGGGCCATCTATCTGATGAAAATGGTCATAACTCCCTCGTTACATGTCCGATTTGGATAATCTTATGCTTATTATAAAGGTAATTTGATAAAATTTCAAATAGATTTGAACTCACATTATTTGAACACCATTTGACTGCCCAAAAGTGGGCCTCAATGAATATTAGCGATCCACAGCGAATGATGAACTTTGGAACTATTTTTACACAATCAAATAGTGTCCAAATGAATTTTTTTTTAAAGTCATTTGAACTTTCATTAAATTACATTTCTAACGAGTATAAGATCACCCAAATCGGGCATCTAATGAGGGAGTAATGAATATTTTCATCATATCGATGGCCCATAGTGAATATCAGCGATTCACATTAATCTTTATGAACTTTGGGCCCGCTTTTGAGAAATCAAATAGTGTTCAAATGAGATGATTTTAAAGTCATTTGAAAATTTATCATATTACATTTCCAATGAGTTTAAGATCACCCAAATCACAAATGTAACGAGGGAGTTATGCATGCTTTTGTCATCAGATTGATGACCCATAGGGAATATCAATGATACACAATGATCTTGATAAACTTTGGGCCCAATTTTTAGAAATCAAATGGCGTACAAATGAGATGATTCAAAAGCCATTTGAAATTTTATCAATTTATCTTTCTAACGAGTGCAAGATCACCCAAATCGGACATGTAACGAGGGAGTTATGTTCGTTTTCGTTAGATCGATGGCCCATAGTGAATATCAGTGATCCATAGTGGAAATATCAGTGCGGTCCACAGTGAATATTAGCGGTCCATTCTTGATATTGTTAATGCACTTATTTGTGCACCTTGTTTGTCAATCATGTGAGTCCGCGTGTCATATACTCAGTTGAGCTCTTGGTAGCTGAAGACCAAATACACAAGAGGACATGGAGCATTAAGGAGTAAAAAAAATAGGTAAATGAGATTCCTTGGTGACCATAACCATTGACCTAAAATTGCCCAAACCTCTAGATGATCAATCCTTAATAAGTAAACCATTGATTGATCATTCCATAGCCTTAAGAGCCCATTTGAACATGTTTAAATAGGTTATAAAGATCTCAAGTTGCTGTTAAACCAAACTGCTTAAAAATAGCATACTCATAGGGTCGTTGATCAATTCTCTGATCGATTTGATGGCATGATTGATCGATCGATGGACCTGCCCGATCGATTAACCATAGCCAAAATTACCTAACAAGTTTCTATTTGGAAATCATTTCGATCGATCGATTAATAGACCGGTCCAATCGATTAAAGGTGCCCCGATTTATCCAGCAAGTTTTTTTTATATAAGTTGGAATTATAGTAATTGATCGATACATCGCTTGATCGATCGAAGCGGAATTTGATCGATTAACAGCTCATATCGATCAATTGAACCGGTCATTTTTTGCCCCCTTTTTTTTACCATTAGAACTTGGTTTCTTTATAAAGGGCATACAGACCTTGGGCTTTTAGATGGATTTTTGATGTAATAGAAGCTTAGGAGATTCTATATTCATATTATTCATCCTAAGTCTCTAATCCCACGAGTTTCAAGTTAACTTCTTGAGCTTTAACACTCAAATGAGGATTCCAACCTCCAATGAGAAGATGAACTTGAAAACCACCATATTCTAGAGATTAGAATTGAACCAACAATCAAATCCATTATCTAAATCCTTTAGGACACCCATATAGGTGAATTCCCTAGAATTCCAATATTCACAAGTATTGCAGGAGATTTCACCACCCTCCTATCACATTGGTCACCTCAAAATATGGAGCATCACATACAAGGTATTTGTTCATGGAGTTGAACAATTGGCATCAACGGTCGTAAGAGCAAAAGGGAAGTATATTCAAGCATAAGTTTCATACCCCAAACTTAGAAAACGGGCTAACAGAATTCTCGATCGCCGAATACGTTGCCGATAGCCTTCGTAGTACCTCATTCTCAGCTCCCAGCACCCATACGCCAGGTTCCGATCCTGGGATCCTACAAGGAGTATTTTCAGTGTGAATTTTTATTTTTATTTTTTTTGCAACGAAAGGAGCATAACCATAAGATGGGAAAGAGAAAGATAGAGAGAGAGAGATGTGAGGTGGGGGAGCTCCGCCACTATGATCTCCCCTAAGGTTTATACAACACATACATCAAGACGGTTCCCAATCAGGTGGGCCCTCAATCATAAAATCAAGGGTGGAAATCCTTTTCCCACCAACAATGAAGATTCACCCACCGATTTCTCTTCTTCTTGGCTCCTTAGAATGCTAAGCTTCTCAGCTTCCATTTTAATAGAGGATGATGAAGATTGAAGGGCTAAGATGAGAGATGAGGGGATAGGAAGTGGGCTACACTTGGCTCTCTTAGGAAGCTTGGACGGTCCTCTCTTTGGTGCTTGGAAAAAAATGGTGGAGAAAATGAGAGAGAGAGATGTAAGGAGAGAGGGATGGGTTGTTGTAAGGAAGGGATGGGTGTGTGTAAGAAAAGGGATAGGTGGAGAGAGAGAGAGAGAGAGAGAGAGAGAGAGAGAGAGTTGACTTTGGGGATGACTTGTGTAAGAGAGGGATGGGTTATGAACTTGACTTGTGATTGATTAATGGATGTGATGGGTGGTAGAGATTCTCTTAGAATTTGTAATATGTGGCGTTTCCTTGAAATATGCGCGGGCCCACAACTCCTGGCCTAGGTATTACATGGGTGTGCAAGATTCGGCATTAGAACAGTGGCGACGGCGCGGTCGCTAAGGTATAAGTCTCGGGTCGAGTCAACTCAGATATACAGGATGTGACTTAGGGTCACGTGCAAACGCTAATTACATGTCGCAGGTTGCTAGAATTCGAAGAGGAGAATCGCGGGAGTCTAAGGAATGGTACGGACTAGGATACGGGCCTTACAGCTCTCCCCTCCTAATAAAAATTTTATCCTTGAAATTTACTGTCATGCAGATCAAAATAAGAAAGAAGTTAGTATCAGAGCATAACTTGGGAATACCTGAGGATAACATCACATATCTAACAATAGCTACCCTAGACTCTATGATAATTGAGAACTTAGAATGAGTAGGTCCCCGAATTCGAATAACTTAGAGATTTTCTGATATAGCTCCCCATCTTTTTGTAGATTGATTGTGCTTTGTATTATATCTTTGATATGTGTTATGCGATGTCATGTTTTCTCTTCTTTCTTGTTTTGATCTGCGTAATAGTAATTTCGAGGACAAAATTTTTATCAGGAGGAGAAAGCTATAAGGCCCGTATCTTAGTCCGTACCATTCCAGCAACCTGTGACTTGTAATTAACATTTGCGCGCGACCCTAAGTCGCATCCCATATACCCCAGACTTATACCTTAGCGACCGCGCCGTCGCCGCTGTTCCAACACTGTGTCTTATGTACCGATCGATACCCAGGCCAGGAGTTATGGGCCCGCGCATATTTCGAGGAAACGTCGCGTGTTACAAATCCCAAGAGAATCTCTACCACCCATCACATCCATCAATCAATCACAAGTCAAGTACACAACCCATCCCTTTCTTACACAAGTCATCCCCAAAATTAACTCTCTCTCTCTCTCTCACTCTCTCTCTCCACCCATCCCTTTTCTTACATACACCCATCCCTTCCTTACAACAACCCATCCCTCTCTCCTTACATCTCCTCTCTTTCTCATTTTCTCCACCATTTTTTCCAAGCACCAAAGAGAGGACCGTCCAAGCTTTCTAGGAGAGTCAAGTGTGGCCCACTTCCTACCCCCTCATCTCTCATCCTAGCCCTTCAATCTTCATCTTCCTCCATCAAAATCGAAGCTGAGAAGCTTAGCATTCCAAGGAGTCAAGAAGAAGAGAAATCAGTTGGTGAATCTTCATTATTGGTAGGAAAAGGATTTCCACCCTTAATTTTATGATTGAGGGCCCACATGATTGGGGACTGTCTTGATGTATGTGTTGTATAAACCTTAGGGGAGCTCATAGTGGCAGAGCTCCCCCGCCTCACGTCTCTCTCTATCTTTCTCTTTCCCATCTTGTGGTTATGCTCATTTATTTGTAAAAAATAAAAATAAAAAATTCACACTGAAAATCCTCCTTGTAGGATCTCAGGATAGGAACCTGGCGTATGAGCGCTGGGAGTTGAGTATGGGGTACTACGGAAGCTGTCAGCACCGGATTCGGTGTTCAAAAATTCTATGAGCCCATTTTTCGAGTTTGGGGCGTGACAATAAGAGAGATTTGAAGAAGCAACTCAAGAAAGCGCATCAACGGGGCTCAATTCGAAAAGTAAGTCGTCAATTAGTTAGTTTATACTTTGTTTCCTTGTGTAGGATTGAGGATAAGAGTTTGTGACATAAACTCAATTATGTTCTTATGTAGGACAAAGAAAAGTTAAAGTGTTAGAATTGTGACGAGAAATGGCATATGAAGGACTGTTCAAATCTAAAAATTCAAAAGGATGAGAAATCAAATGATTCACCAAATGAGGCCAATTCAATGGAATCCAACGAAGAGACAAGCGGTTGTGATATATTGCCTATGTCTAAGGTTATACACTTGTATAACGAGTGAATTTTCGTTACGGGGGCATTGTATCACATGTATCCTTATCAGAGTTGGTTTACCACATACAACGAGTATGATGATGGCCTTGTTCTTATGGGCAACAATCATGCCTTTAAGATAATTGGAACTGGTTCAGTCTGTATAAGAATGTTTGATGGGGTAAAGCATACACTGACTAATGCAAGGTATATTCCGGACTTGAAGAAAAATATAATATCTCTAAGAGCTCTTGAAGCATTAAGATGCAAATTCACCATGTATGAAGGTGTCCTATAACTTTCAAAAGAGGCTCCCATTATAATAGAGACATAATGAAGCTAAAACCTTTATAAGTTGATCAGGAGTACTATATCGTGTGAAACTGCAGCATCTAAAATGAAATCCATGTCAGCACCATGTGGGGGCCGCCATCCCTTGTTTTTAGAAGAGGGTCGTCATTCTTTGTAACATTCATTAACAACTTCTCTAGAAAAGTTTGAGTTTATTTCTAAAAATATAAATCTGATGCATTTGCTATTTTCAAGTTGTGAGAGGTTATGGTTGAAACACAGTCAGGGTGGAAACTAAAATTCTGAGGACCAATAACAACGAAGATTTTACTTCTAAAGAATTTAATCAATTTTGTAAGAAGGATGGGATCGTGGGACATAACATAATAATGCATACAACAAAACAGAATGATGTGGCAGAGCGTATGAATTAAACTCTTTTAGAAAGAGCCCGAAGTATACTGAGTAATGCTGGGTTAGGCGAGGAGCTATGGGTTGAGGATGTTAACTCGACTAGTTCTTTAGTAAATCATTCTCTGTCTATGTCGATTGATTGTAAAATTTCAGAGTAAGTATGGAGTGGTCAAGAAGTTGAATAATTGATGCTACAAATATATGATTGCGAAGCTTACTTTCTTGTATCGTCAGTTAAGAGAGATAAGCTAGACCAAATGGCTAAAAAGTATACAATTTTCAACTATAGTTATGGAGTGAAAAGGTATAAACTATACGACCGGGTTTCACAGAAAATTATATTTAGCCGTGATGTCAAATTTGATGAAGGTTCTTTGTATCGAAAGGATGAACACAAGGAAATCAAAAAATTGGGTGTTGATATTAAAATAGATAGAGGTAAAACACCTGAAAAAGTTGAGCCACTGGAAGAGATACATGAATAGTGGTAGCTCCACTTGTCAAGAGAAATCCACTGAGAAATCATAGGGTACCGTTGAGATACATGGATGACTTAAATGTTATTTTTGCCCTTATTACGAATATGAGGGATCTGTCCACATTACATGAAGCATTAGATGATTGAGATACTGAGAAGTGGTTGGTGGTGATGCATGATGAGGTGAATTCTCTATACAAGAATGAAACTTGGGAGCTGATGGGGCTACCCATTGAAAGAAAAATGATTAGGTGTAAGTGAATTTTTCGCAAGAATTCGGATATGTATAAGGAGAGACTAATTGCGAAGGGTTATGCTCAGAAAAAAACATCGACTTCGGTGAGATATTCATGCATGTGATCAAGTAAGTATCTATCAGATTTATATTGGCGTTAATTGCCCAATACAATATGGAATTTAATAATTAGATGTGAAGACTGCTTTTCTACACAGGGAAGTAGAAGAAAAAATCTACATGAAGCAACCTGAAAAGTACAAAGTGCAAAGAGCAAAGAATAAGGTTTTCATATTAAAGAGGTCGTTGTACGGCCTAAAACTGTCACTTAGGTAGTGATATAAAAAGTTTGATTCTTTAATGATGAACCAGTGATTTATCAAAAGTGAATTCACTCATTGTATCTAATTTATATTACTGAGTGATGGAGAATTCATTATAATGGTATTATATGTTAATGATATACTTATCATTAGTTATAGCATATCTGAAATCAACATGCTGAAGGCTCAATTATCTAAGATTTTGAGATGAAAGATATGGGGGTTGCAAAAATGATTATTAGCATCAACTTACATAGAAATAAGGAAAGCAGCATGTTATGGTTATCTTAGGAGGAGTATCTTAAGAAGGTCTTGGTCAAGTTCGAACTTGATAAGGCCGAACTAGTTAATACATCCCACACTGCTTGCTTTCAGCTTTCTTCGAAATAATGACCTACGTTGTAAGGCCTGTATCCTAGCCTATATTGTTCTATCGACTCTTGCGATCCTTCTTGCCGAAGTCTGGCAATCCGCGACCTTTAATCGATGTTTACGCGCGACCTTAAGTCATATCCCATAGATTTGAGTCGGCTTAATCCGAGATTTGTATCATTGCAACCACATTGTTACCGCGGTTCCAACGCCGCAACTCGTGCACGGACCCAATACCCTGGCCGAGAGATGTGGGCCCGCGTTCAGTTCAAGGAAAACACCGCGGGTTTACAATCCCAAGAGAATCTCTACAACATGTCTTATTAATCAATCACTCAAATCAATCAATCAATCACCTCATGTCAAGTACAAGAGCACCCATACTTTCTTTCTCCACAAGTTAAGCAACCACCAAGTCAACCCATCACTCACCTCACATCCATCACCCATCACTCTCTCCTTACAACGCTCTATCTCTCTCTGTCTCTCTTTCTCAACACATTTCCCCGGCAAGAGAAGAGGCTCACGTCCAAGCTCTTCCATGAGAGAAAAATGAGTTGTGTGGCCCACTCACACCCTAAAATCCTTCATCTTAGCCGTTTAAACTCCATCGCCCTCTATTAAAGAGAAGCATAAGGAGATTGTTTTTCCATCAGACCAAGAAGATCAAGCAGTGGGTGCTTTTATAGGCTAGTTTTCATATTTTTATGATGAGCCAAGTGAGGCCTACCGATCAATGGTATGGATCTCACTTTGGACCCTAAAATGTGGTCGATGGCCCACCTTGATTCTCAATATCATTCCATGATGGGGTCATTCTTCATGGACCCCATCATGATGTTTACTTTCTAGTTTAAAAAGGGGTCATCTAAACCTTTTATTTCGGTGGAGAAAGGATCTCCACCGTTGATTTTGATCGGTGGGCCCATATGAAATGGAACCCACTTGATGTATGTTTTAAATCATGCAAGGGAGGGCCCATAGTGTCGAGGTCCCTCTATCACTCGATCTCTCTCTTTCTTATTGTTAGCCCCTTGATGTATGTATTTTATACAAGTTACCCACCTTTGTGGGACCCACTTGATGGACGTGTAGGATCTACACGTCCAAACCATGTGGGCCTCACCTTAGGGAGATGAGAAAACACATATCGCATTTATCTACGTGGGCCACGTCCACGTGGGGCCCACCTTACATATGTGTATTGCCAAAGCCGTCCAGCTTCCAGGGATGCTGGACGTGATATTAAAAAAAGGTTTTCTTTCGTTTTGGGGTGGACCACTCATGCGGGCCCCACCTTAATGTATGTTTTTAATCCAAGCCGTTCATTCCATTCCTTAGACCATTTTAGGCGTTGAGCCGAAAAATGAAGCTGATCCAAATTTCGGGTGGACCATAGCATAGCAAACAGCGTGTCTACCATTGAAATCCACCCTAATATTTTGATGCGCTAAAATATATTGAATATTGGGCTCGTTTAGTCTGTCTTGAGCAGTAAAGACCAATGGCTAGGGTGGATTTACCTGATACGGGCTACACATACGAAAAACATCAAGAAAACTGTAACACCTTGAACTTTCCGATGCTCGGGCATCGAAAGTCCTCGAGCGTTACCATAAGATTCAACGTGACATATACACGTGTACGATACCAATCCAACTATTCTAGCCTTACATCCTTTCCCTGACACTAACTTAACCGTTGGGGATTATCTTCATTCATAAATCAATCCATCTGACCGTTGAATTTCAAGACAAGCTCACCCATCACGTGATTTGACGTAAGTACTTTCCCATGAAGAACACGACGAAGAGCTTCCTATCCGTAATGATTTAGATATATATTCTTTTGTAAGAACTTCTTAGAAACGTGCCTATAACCATGTAGAGCCATTGGATTTCCCAAAACTCACACATTAGCAATAATTATGAAAATGTCATTGACCTAGGCCCCTGAATTCCAATTCACACGGTCCTCATCATCCGTTTCATGTGAAAATTTATACCAGGCCTAATTATCATAAATTAACCGTACACATCAAATTTCACCCCTTGGATCATGGTAAATCAGCTACTTGACCTCTACATCCATTCGTACACTTATCAGATCAAGATTCTAATCCGTCCACCTTGTTCACACTACATGAATATGCTTAATCTACCATTGAATCTGAGAAACTTTCACGTGTAAGAAAGTCACTCAAATCTAACGTTATATAAACCCTACCCCTAATCACTCCAGAAACCTATTTTATGTCCATCCGTTTACGAAACTAACCGTACATCAACCCACATACATGGCCGGAGTGCATTCCTTTAAGTTTTCATATTTTTAACAAGTCATCTGACTATCCATCCTAATTAGATCCGCTGAGTGGGCCATTCGAATATCAGGATAAATCGGTCATTACGAAATCTTTGGGTTTAAGTCCAAACTGCCCGGTAACCTGTCAATCAGAGGAGTACAAATATTATTTTAGAATTTTAAAATATATTAGCCATTAAAGGAGAATCTTAGTCATCATTAAGAGATCAGAGCTCAAATTTGGGCGACGGAAAGAGCTTGAAAAATAAAGACCACCTGTCAAATTTCATCACATTTGGACGGTAGACTCATGAGTTACGGATGGCAGAAGTTTTTTTAAAAAAAGGGTACAATTATAACGGTGAGAATTCTCGCTACTCGGCGGGACCGTGCAGTCCATTGGATTAACTAAACTACTCTATTTTGGATAGAGTGTCCTAATATAGCGATACAAAAGTGGTGAATGGCATGGATCCTTGGAAGTCATCACAAACGGACCCCACCTGATATTTTTTTCAAGCCGTGAGAATTTACGTAAAATCATGCATGTAAATGAATTCCTGTTTAAATGTGAATACAGTACATGTTGATTAAAGTGTGGCCCACCCAGGACATGAATGTATCCCATATTTTGGCCCCTAGCCTAACATCACCTTACAAAACTGGTGGAAGGAATGGATTTTCTGTAAACCATAATAGTGAACCCCACCAATATGACCCCAACTCGAGTTATGGGCCCTACCTAGACATTAGATCGGCCTGATCAACGGCCCAAGATCCCTTGGAAGAACACCATACAAGGATGTACGGAGTAGACTTCTCACATACGTCACGATGGGCCCCACCTCACAGCGTGAGTGCACGGCAGAGACGTGCACTGGCCATGCACCGAGTGGGGGACGCTCGGTTAGAGCCTCTGACCCGCACCTTCTCAAAGCAGAGAGTTTTCTCTCTCTCATTACGCCAGCCGACGAACCACGTCCGTCTGGGACGCGTTGGGGCCCACCATCTCTGATCAGATGAGAGATCTGATCTGTCCATTTTGTACAAAACATGGCCCAAACCAAAACCATGCCCTCCATCCCCATTCACGTGACCATATGTGCACGCAAATGTTGGCACAAAAGAAGCCTATAAACATAACCTTTTCAGAAATGGATACTGCCTCCACTGTTGCTAGCTCAGCGATCCGACCGAGGAGGGTTCCTCCTATCCCAGACGTCCATTTGAGGAGATCTCAGCTGTCCAACTGAGGGCGTCAGTTCCTCAAAACCAGGGGAGAAAAACCAGTGGCCGAAACCACCCACCGCTAGCTATTTGAAGAAAAACGGGGGGTCGATTTGGGCTTGGTTTAAATGACGCTGGATGCTTCCAGCAACAGCAAAGAGGGAAAGAAAGAGAAAGTGAGAGAGTAAAGGAAGAAAGAAAAGAGAGAGAAAAGAGAGGAAAATAGAGAAGAAGGTGGTGGGTGTGTACGTGTTAGCCCAAGTTCGGGTCGGACCCAACTGTCGAAGGGAAAACCTCTCCCTCCATTTTTATTTTCTTTCATTAAGAAACTCTAAAATGAACTCATACTAAGCTCCATAACACCTCACCACACATGTGCAAAAACGCCCATCAGCAGAGACTATACATAGAGCAAAGGACAGACTTTGTTTTGAAACTAAACGAAACCTGCGTTTGGGCATTATTTCAAGGCCGAACCGGCCTGAGTATGGCCCTGTTTTGGGGCCAAACAGTGACATGAAGATGGCCTCAGATAGCGGCTGAAACACAGTGAAGTGGCAACTCTCAAACCAGCTCCGTTGAGCTGCAACAGCGGACTGATATTAGCCCGGAAAATAGTCTGAAAACAAGCTCTGATTCGGGCCGTTCTTTGGCCGAGAAAAGGGCAGCTACCGTACCACCGATTGAGCACTGATGAGGTGATGAGTGTCAAATATTGCATCTCAGACCCCGACTATTGCCTAATTTTACATACATGATAATGTTTAATGGAGTGTTTTAATCGTGTTTTTATTACAGGATGAAATCAGGAGCGTTAATTGGAAAGATGATGTTAAAAACATGGATTTGATGATCCAAAGTCTCCAGAGCACGGGATGGACTCCAGAGAACCAATGTGAAGAATATACACGCCTGAGATCTGAGGAAAGCACGATAAAGAGGCCTGAAATTGGTGCAAAATGCAAGATCACATATTTTCCGCCATCCGATTAACTCGGAACTTCATACATGTGATGGGGGCCGTAAATTAACCGTACATATTAAATTTCAGCCATTGATGATCTCGGGAAGTGGTCCAACAGACAGATCAGTCCGTTAATCTTCAATTTGGGGTCCACCTGATATCTAGAATGCCAAAACTTTGGTATTGATGGCCAAAATTACATGAGAAAGAGGATGGATGGTGTAGATTTCTCGTAAACATCACGGTGGGCTGTATGTACAGCGTGTGTACACTGAGTACACGTGCGCCGGCCGTGCACCGCACCGTCAAGACGGTCAGCACAATCGCTGACCCGCGCTTCTCTCTCAAACCGCTGTTTCCAGCATCCGCGAAGATGGCAGCCGGTCTTCGGTTGTGGACCCCACACGTTGTCCAAATGGACAATCCAAACCGTCCATCCGCTTCCTGGGGCAGCTATTACCATTGCCTAGGTGGCAAAAATTTGAATGAAAGTATGGATCAAATTCCAGCCGTTCAAACGCAGGTTGGACGGCAAGACAGAAAGCCACGTGGACTGCACCGAATCCACCCCAAAACCAGTCAATTCCTACTGATTTTTTGATCTAAATCTAATGTACGGAGTAGATTTCACAATAAACATCAAGGTGGGACCCACCCATCACCACAGCTCGTTGTTCGCGTCCGCGTAAGCAAGGACGCTGCCGATTTTTGCGGCGGATTGTGGGCCCTGTACGTCACCTGTCCGGCCGATCCGAGCCGTCCATCGTGTAGATGGGTTCGTAAACTTCAAAACTATGCTGATATTCCACTCCCATGCGTACACACGTGCGTGATACAGAGGCCACAAACGGACTGCTTTGTGACGTTCAAAACTGATTTTGTTGAGATTTCTTCTATGGGCCGCGTCAATGGACATTCAAAACCACCCATTCTTGACTGAAATTTCATCCTGAATCCAATGGACGGGGTGGATTGTCCAGAAAATACCTCTGTGGGGCCCACCGATCACGACTGCGAAAATTTGTACTCCGAGTTCTTCTACGACTCTGCCACCAGGCTTGACCATCCAAAGCGGCTATAAAAGGGGAGTTTTGGACGTGGGAAAGGTATTCAGAGCCAGGGAATTCGAGATCCAGAGCAAGGAAGAGAAGAAAGAGAAGAAAGAAGAGAGAGAGAGAGATTGTTTGGTTTGACGTTCTTTTCTGAATTTTATTTAATCTTTTTTGATGGATTTTATGGGTCACTAATCTCTCAGCTATGGCTGAGATGAAGCTCCTAATTTGATTAGCTCTTGTATTGGTTGATTTACTTTGAATATTAATCAATTTGTTTCTTTCTCTAAGTGGGCTTTATGGGTTTAAATTCTATACTTCTCCATCTATGAACTTGATCAAAGTATATATATGGATGTTGTTTGGATGCTTATTATAGGTGCTTGTGTCTGATCAAGAACAGGTTTCCTATAGAGGAAGAAACAGGGTGCTTTAATGAATGTACATTCCATGTGCCCGACCAAGGACATGAGATATGTTATTCATGGCATTGCTTAAAGGAATTAGACATTCTGTATGCCCGATTCAGGACACAGATTGTGCTTTCTCTGTATAAGTGGTATCAATCTAGATTAAGGTGAATCAACAGACAAAACAAGGGTTAGGATAATTAGGGTTGGATTTGAAAGTCCTGGTGCTCTCTCTCTGATTGAATTTTCTTCCCTGTTCTTAATTGTTTTTTTTTCTAGAATTGTGCTTAGTAGTTCAGTCCATTATTTGTTGGATTAGTTAAGGAGAGTCATAGATTTGAATTGTGACGACCAGTCCTCGTGGGAACGATCTCGTAATTCGTATCGTATCTACATTTGATTCGTATACTTGCGAGTTTAAATATCATTTAAATCATGTTGGTTTAAATAAAACATCAAGTTTTTGGCGCCGTTGCCGGGGACTGTTTCATTCCAAATTGAATTTAAGATTCTCTCTTATCATAATTCATAGCTTAGGATTTTACTAATTTAGAGTTCTTTTCTTTATTTTAGAAACTAACCTATTTCCTGTTTTGTAGGGTCCTGAAATAAACTTCTAATTTGGTAATCCCTTTCTAAATTCTTTATTTTTTTTCTAATTTCTATTTTTAGAACTAGGATTTTATTTTTAGAATTTTTTTTTAGTTTCTAATTTTAGATTTAGATTCTTCTTTCAATTAACTTTCTATTTTCTAGTTTAGAAATTCTTTTTTTTTTTTTAAGAATCTTTCTTTTTAGAAATTAACCGTTGCTTAGGATTTTTCTATCATTATTTTAGGAAACTTAATTTGTTTTTTTTTTTTTTTTACAGGAATTGAGGAAGGAAGCTACTAAGTAAAGGAGGAACTTCTTAAATTTTTTGAAATCAATCATCTCCTTTTCCGGGTTCTTTCTTCCCATTCTTATTTACATAGTTTTAACTTGTTTTAGAATCTCATAGTTTCTAGGTTTAGTTTTATTTCTCTTAGGTTGCTTCTTAGTTTAGTTTTCTTTCTTACATTGCAATAACATAGTTTATGCTAGGACATAGATCTCTGAATATAGAACTAGCACCGTTTGATCGTGAAATTGAAAGAACATTTCGTGAAAGTTTGAGAAATAATCCTGTTGAAATGGCGAATGAGAATGAAGTTAAAGCTCTCAAAGATTATTCAGCTCCTGTCCAATTTAATGCGCCTTCATGCATAGTGTTGCCAACCACTACGGCAGCACACTTTGAACTTAAACACGAGTCATACAATTGTTGCCATCCTTTTACGGATTGGACAAGGAGGACCCATATCATCATGTGAAAGAATTCCTAGACATTTGCTCCACCTTTAAGTTCCAAAACTTCTCAGACGATTTGATCCGCCTACGCCTGTTTCCTTTTTCTTTGAAGGATAAGGCGAAAGCATGGTTGAATTCTCTAGAAGTTGGATCTATCACTACATGGGACCAACTGTCTAAGAAGTTCTTAAACAAGTTCTTCCCCGTTCACAAAACCAATGCCCTCCGAAGAGAAATTACTAACTTCACACAAAAAGAGGGCGAGCACTTTTATGAATGTTGGGAAAGATGGAAGGACTTGCTTCTTAAATGTCCTCACCATGGTTTTGAGAAGTGGCAACAAGTTCAATACTTCTATGACGGTCTGACACCCCAGAACCGTCGTATGGTTGATGCCACCAGTGGAGGGTCATTCATGACCAAAAGTGAAGTCGAAGCGTGGAACTTCTTTGAAACCTTGTGCGAAAATTTCCAGCAATGGGACTATTCAAATAGAGGTGACAGAAGTCCCCAACCACAAAGGAGAGGTGGTATATATGAGATAGGAGTCGTGCCAGAGCTGTGCGCCAAGCTTGATAACCTGACAAAGAAAGTTGATGCTCTGGTATTAAATAATGGACCTCCACAAACAGCTCAAGTGGAGGCATGTGCCACATGTTCTAGTCCTGCCCATCCTATGCAGTCTTGTCCATCTGGTGCTGCATCCCTAGAACTTCTCTCTGAACAAGTTCATGCTATGAACACTTTTCAAAAACCTGGGAATGATCCTTACTCGAACACATACAACCCAGGGTGGGCTAGGCATCCAAATTTTTCTTGGGCAAAAGGACCACAACAAGGAGGACCATCTGAAAATCCTCCCATGCAACCGCACCTCCAAGTTGGCAGTCAACAACTTCAACAGTTTCCACAATATCAACAACTGCTTACACAATCAAGGAAACCCTCTCTTGAGGATACACTTCATCATTTTATGCAGAGTTCTCTCCAATTCCAAAAAGACACCCAACAAACCTTACTAGCCAACCAGCAAAGCTTACATGCAAATGCGCAATCCATTGCCAAGCTGGAAGTACAAATGGGTTAACTAGCTGCCACATTGAGTGAGAGAGAGAAGGGCAAGTTCCCTAGCCAACCTGAGGCTAATCCAAAGGGACAGTATGAGATTGGCTCTAATTCCAACCAAGGGCACTATCATGAGCAAGCCAAATCGATCACTACCCTTAGGTCAGGCAAGCAGATTGATAACAGAATAGAGATGCCTGGGGATGAATCAAATTCTAAAACAAAAGATCAAGATGAAACAGAGAGTCACACCAATGCATCCAAAGTCCAAAAGCTCTCTGACTCTCCAAGAGCCACTAATGTGCCAACCTACGTGCCCAAAGCACCCTTCCCTCAACGTCTGGCACCAATGAAGAAAAGAAACAACTTTGATGAAATCTTGAATGTGTTTAAAAAAGTGCAAGTCAACATCCTGTTGCTTGACGCTATCAAGCAAGTCCCTGCTTACGCTAAGTTCCTGAAAGATTTATGCACTCAAAAGCGTAAGCAGAATGTTCATAAGAAGGTCTTCATTGCAGAGCAGCTCAGCTCCATGATTCAACATAACACCCCTCCAAAATTTAGGGATCCAGGAGCTCCCACCATTTCTTACGGCATAGGAGATCATAAGATCGGGAAGGCATTACTTGATTTAGGGGCGAGCGTCAATTTGTTACCATATTCGGTTTATGAGCAACTAGGACTTGGTGAGTTAAAACCGACTAAGGTAACATTACAACTAGCTGATAGATCTGTCAAGGTGCCCCGGGGTGTTATTGAAGATGTGTTAATCCAGGTTGATAAATTTTATTTTCCAGTGGATTTCATAGTTATAGATACTCAGCCTGTCCAGAATCTTCATAGTCAGATCCCAGTCATCTTGGGTCGTCCATTTTTAGCCACATCTAATGCTATTATAAATTGTCGGAATGGAGTTATGAAATTGTCCTTTGGTAACACGAATATTAAACTCAATGTTTTTAATGCAGGACAACAATCCGCAGATTTGGATGACATATCTGAAGTGGACATGATCGAGAGCCTAGTGCAGGACTCCTTCCGTAAATCTTTTGAAGATCTTCTTGAGACCTGCTTGGCACAATCTGGCATGGATTTTGACATTTATAGTCTCATCCACGAAGTTAATGCACTGCTCGACTCTACCCCTATATTGGAGACTGAAAAATGGAGAGCGAAAGTGGAACCTCTTCATCCCTCTGAGACTCTTCCTGACAGCACAGCTTCGAATTCTGAGAAGACAAAGGCGAGCAGGCTGCTTAATTTTCTTAGAGCATATAAGGTAGCAATTGAACGGAAGATAGCGGAAATACTGGGAGTATGCCCCACTGTATGTATGGATCATGCTGTGGAAATGTCGCGTGAAATGCAAAGGAAGCGTGATCCTAACATGGAAGAAGTCGTTCGAGCAGAAGTCCTTAAATTATTTGACGACAGTGTCAGTTACCTCATTACAGATAACACAGCTCATGGGAACTCACATCACTTGTCTGGGATCGGTTAATTAAGGTATTGAGGTAATTTCTTTGGCGGACCCTGGTTATAAAGATTATTTCATTCATGGTCCGTTCTTGTCTGGCTAAAGACGTTAAACTTAGCGCTCCTGGGAGGCAACCCAGCCTTTTGCTTTATTGTATTGCTTTTTATTTCATTCCTTTTCATTTTTCTAGTTAGTTAGTTCAATGTTTGTGGGTAACATTACTGCAAACTCTCACGAGACTACAACTCGTCCACTAGGGGTAATCTAGGGGTTTAAAGGCTTGTTGCATGTGCTAAATGCAATCGAGAGCACCTGTGAAAGTGGTATAGGTAGGATTTTCTTTTATTTTTCTTTTTGTTACTTTTGCTTCTGTTGATTTCTCTCTTATGCTAACTCGCGTTTACGTTAAAATTTTTTCTTTAGAAAGCTTCTTGATTCTCCGTCCAGGTACTATCTTTCCCTCATTCCTCTTTTATTATTCATTGTCCCATGTGCATTGCTTGCTTATTTCTTTTACATTGAGGACAATGTAGATTTTAGGTTGGGGGTGGGCGATTAGGTTACCTAATCAGTATTTTCTTGGTCTTGAGCAAAATTTGTGAAAATTTTAAATTTTTTTCTGGAATTTCTATTAAATTCAACGTGATTTTGAAGGATAGTTGTGATTTTAACATTATACGATATGTGATGCTGGTAACTTATGACTCTTGGATTCGGCCATCTGCTTGATTTCACAGTCAATTTTGAATTGTTAATCCATGATTAGAAGTTGTAAACATTGATTGAGCCATGATTTCACATATCACATCTCGCTTACACATTAAGTTTTGGTTCGATAACTGAATGATTAACTTGGTAAAAGAAGAATTAAAAGGCTAAGTCATATAATCTTCACCATAGGTTTGCTCCCTATAGGTGCAGATTTGATTCTCCATAGTTGACATATGAAAAAAAAAATTAAAAAAAAAAAAAAAAAGTTAGGCGATAAGTTTTCGCCATAGGTTTGCTCCCTATAGGTGAGAATTTGATTCCTCTCATTGCGTTATTGTTCATAAAGAAAACCAAAGGCTGGTAAAATGAAAAGTTAATCTGTGAGATAAGTGTTGGTTTCAAGTTTGGTTGTCACGAATTACTAATGATATCATGAAATTGACAATTGGATCTCTTAATGATTGTAGGTCAAGATTACACTTTACATTCATGGAGCTCAATGTTCAGAATTGTTCCAATTAATGGATTAATAATTTGAAATTAATTATGAAATCTGCCGAGAGCTTGATTCCAGGAGAAAATTCTACTTACCATTCATAAATCTTAGAATTTTCACATCTCAGCTATCTGTGCACAAGTCACTTGAGTTTACAGGAATTATCGTTATTTCTAAAATTATTTTTCGCATGTTTTGCTTGGGACTAGCAAAATGCTGGTTGGGGGTTGTGATGAGTGTCAAATATTGCATCTCAGACCCCGACTATTGCCTAATTTTACGTACATGATAATGTTTAATGGAGTGTTTTAATCGTGTTTTTATTACAGGATGAAATCAGGAGCGTTAATTGGAAAGATGATGTTAAAAACATGGATTTGATGATCCAAAGTCTCCAGAGCACGGGATGGACTCCAGAGAACCAATGTGAAGAATATACACGCCTGAGATCTGAAGAAAGCACGATAAAGAGGCCTGAAATTGGTGCAAAATGCAAGATCACATATTTCTCGCCATCCGATCAACTCGGAACTTTATACATGTGATGGGGGCCGTAAATTAACCGTACATATTAAATTTCAGCCATTGATGATCTTGGGAAGTGGTCCAATGGACAGATCAGTCCGTTAATCTCCAATTTGGGGTCCACCTGATATCTGGAATTGCCAAAACTTTGGTATTGATAGCCAAAATTACATGAGAAAGAGGATGGATGGTGTAGATTTCTCGTAAATATCACGGTGGGCTGTATGTACAGCGTGTGTACACTGAGTACACGTGCGCCGGCTGTGCACCGCACCATCAAGACGGTCAGCGCAAGCGCTGACCCGCGCTTCTCTCTCAAACCGCTGTTTCCAGCGTCCGCGAAGACGGCAGCCGGTCTTCAGTTGTGGACCCCACACGTTGTCCAAATGGACAATCCAAACCGTCCATCCGCTTCCTGGGGCAGCTATTACCATTGCCTAGGTGGCAAAAATTCGAATGAAAGCATGGATCAGATTCCAGCCGTTCAAATGCAGGTTGGACGGCAAGACAGAAAGCCACGTGGACTGCACCGAATCCACCCCAAAACCAGTCAATTCCTACTGATTTTTTGATCTGAATCTAATGTACGGAGTAGATTTCACAATAAACATCAAGGTGGGACCCACCCATCACCACAGCTCGTTGTTCGCGTACGCTTAAGCAAGGACGCTGCTGGTTTTTGCGGCGGATTGTGGGCCCTGTACGTCACCTGTCCGGCCGATCCGAGCCGTCCATTGTGTAGATGGGTTCATAAACTTCAAAACCATGCTGATATTCCACTCCCATGCGTACACACGTGCGTGATACAGAGGCCACAAACGGACTGCTTTGTGACGTTCAAAACTGATTTTGTTGAGATTTTTTCTCTGGGCCGCGTCAATGGACATTCAAAACCACCCATTCTTAAACTGAAATTTCATCCTGAATCCAATGGACGGGGTGGATTGTCCAGAAAATACCTCTGTGGGGCCCACCGATCACGGCTGCGAAAATTTGTACTCCGAGTCCTTCTACGACTCTGCCACCGACCCCAGCCATCCAGCAGCTATAAAAGGGGAGTTTTGGACGTGGGAAAGGTATTCAGAGCCAGGGAATTCGAGATCCAGAGCAAGGAAGAGAAGAAAGAGAAGAAAGGAGAGAGAGAGAGAGAGAGATCGTTTGGTTTGACGTTCTTTTCTGAATTTTATTTAATCTTTTTTGATGGATTTTATGGGTCACTAATCTCTCAGCTAGGGCTGAGATGAAGCCCCTAATTTGATAAACTCTTGTATTGGTTGATTTACTTTGAATATTAATCAATTTGTTTCTTTCTCTAAGTGGGCTTTATGGGTTTAAATTCTATACTTCTCCATCTATGAACTTGATCAAAGTATATATATGGATGTTGTTTGGATGCTTATTATAGGTGCTTGTGTCTGATCAAGAACAGGTTTCCTATAGAGGAAGAAACAGGGTACTTTAATGAATGTACATTCCATGTGCCCGACCAAGGACATGGGATATGTTATTCATGGCATTGCTTAAAGAAATTAGACATTCTGTATGCCCGATTCAGGACACAGATTGTGCTTTCTCTGTATAAGTGGTATCAATCTAGATCAAGGTGAATCAACAGACAAAACAAGGGTTAGGATAATTAGAGGTGGATTCGAAAGTCCTAGTGCTCTCTCTCTGATTGAATTTTCTTCCCTGTTCTTAATTATTATTTTTTTCTAGAATTGTGCTTAGTAGTTCAGTCCATTATTTGTTGGATTAGTTAAGGAGAGTCATAGATTTGAATTGTGACGACCAGTCCTCGTGGGAACGATCTCGTAATTCGTACCGTATCTACATTTGATTCGTATACTTGCGAGTTTAAATATCATTTAAATCATGTTGGTTTAAATAAAACATCATGAGGGTTGAAAAACAGCCTGAGATGGGTCGTGTTTGAGCTGGAAAGCAGGGCCGAAAATGGCCTCCAAAGTAGCTTGCAACAGGGACTGTTTTCACGACAATCGCGTTGACGTTGGGCCTCTCCAAAACACTGGTGGGCTACCCTGGCCATGAGCCCTGCACAAATGCAGGTGGGCCTCACCAAAATGATGAAGAAACCAAGTGGGCTACGCTGTGCTGGACCCTGTTCAAATATATATATATATATATGTTATATCATATATACATATATACATAGATATATAAACACGTATATGTACGTGGTGGGCCCCACATGGGACCCACTGACTGGAGTGGATTGGCTGGTTCTGTGGGTCCCTCCTGATGTATATATTTTATTCCACGTCATTCATCCGTGGCCCAGCAGCAGCAGGACGGCTTCTGTTTGACGTTACCAAGTTACGTGGGCTTGACTGTGGTATGTGTTATTCAACATTACCCATCGATTTTGCTTAAAGTGGGACCCCACCTAGGTGTATATTATGCCTCCACCGTCCATCCCATTTCCCACCCCATTTTAGGCGTTGACCCGAAAATGAAGCCAGTCCAACTCTCTGGTAGGCCACACCAGCAAAAAGACTAATTTAATAGTGGTGCGTCAAGACATATCGATATTGGACCCATTGGACCTGCCCTGAGCCTGGAACCCAATCGACGGAGTAGATCCTCCTGAGGCGGTCCCCACCTATCAAAAACAATATATATATAAAGAACATGCACGTGAGGACGCTGCCTCCTTGTAGTTGAGGTTTTAGCTAGGGCCATGGCCCCACCACAGGCTCTACAGTGATGTGTGTTCAACATCGACACCGTCCATTTGATGGGTTCCCTTTATATATGGGGTGCTGCCAAAAATCAGCCATACATAGAGATCAGGTGGCGCACACCATCTGTAATCTTGTGAAGACATGTTAAATCATATAAAAGCCCTTGCTGGGGTCCATATGAGATTTGGGTGCACTTGAAACTTGGTTTGACCCCTTAACCTAGTGGGACACACATAATGGATGGGTTGGATTGGTGAACCACAACTTGGTGGGCCCAACAAATGATTACGAATGCTTTAATGGCGGATTATGGTATCTATTATCATGATTAAATCCACTACTGATACTTGATAGCTATCACTATTATCATTAGTATTACGATAATAACTACGGTTGTTAAACACAACTAACCAGTAGCAGGTTATCCATGCTAATAGTAGTGCTTACAAATAAAATTATTGTTATTACATATTAGTCATTTAATTATCATTCTTAGGTACAATCATTAACAGTAGATCATAGCATTACTAGCATTATAATGATTATTATTGGCTAAAGTTAACACTAATGTTAACCATTACTTTTCAATTATTAAATTAATATAGTAAATTATCATATGTCAACTACAATCCAAATCCTAAAAGCAATTTATCATAGATCTAAACTCAAGGGTGAACCCTAGACTTAGGTAATCCAAACCCTAGGTTATAATCTCAACTATAAATAGTGTGAAGAACTCGATCTAACCATATAATTTTCTAATTCATGATAGGACTCGACTATAAGGGACCACACGTCCCCTAGCCATGCTGATAGGCGATCCATCTATAAGGTGATGATTCTTCCTCTTGAGCTTTCCATCTTCTCAGTAGCTTAAGTTATAGTTTTTATTTAAGTTCATATCTCCCTTTATAATCACATGTGTTAGCTAGCGAAAATTGCATTGTTGTATTACATGCTTTATGATTATCCTGTATAATTGCTCATGCTTGTGGATTGCTTATGGAACTTAAACTAGTATATTAGTGAAAAATTCTCACATATGAATGTACACCCATACTTGGATGTAACTTGACTAGTTGTGATTGTAATGGACATTCGACTTGGTGGTTATTGAGTAGTGGTCTAGATAGATCATTGATGTAGGCCTACCATTCAAGGTTGTTGTGTCCAATGGTTTTCAAGGATGTTCTTTTATCGCATGATTTTGATATTCGCCCTATGTGGCTCGTTTTGATACTCGCCCTGCGTGGTTTTGTTTTGATATTTTTCTTATATGGTTTGATGTTTTATACCGTATAACCATGCGATAGTAAGCCCCATACACTGAATATGATTGGCCACTAGTAGATTGAGTTCCATTTGATATCTTAAGATGGTAGCCTCATGAGCCAGAGATAGTGGTAATGGGATACTATGCCTGAGCTGTCGGCCTACGCTGGGCTCTGAGCTCCCCATAGTGACCTTGAGCTTACCTAAATTGGCTGATTATAACTGGACTAATAACAGTTTGGCTAATTATGCATCCATAGCATGTTGGTGATGACAGGTGGCTAATCTGGATGTTGTAGCACGCGCCCTTAGGATCTTCAGGGTATCGTTTCGCTAGCTCTCAGACCATCGACTATCGGCCCCTGTCCAACTGGATGATTTTTTTCCAGGTCGATGATTTGCATGGGCGACGAGCTCAAGTCCGACTAGATGTGCATCCCCAGGTCGATGTGCATTCACGCATCTATGCATTTAAAAGGACTGTATCATGTATTATTTTGATTGCCTTGTTGTTTTATAACTATACTTACCTAATGCGGCGGTGTGTAATCTTGAGGAAAATTCACACTGAGTTGGCCACTCATACATCAAATATACAACCGTACAGGTAGTACAGATGGCTTTAGTGATATGCATGTTCAGACTTGATGAGGAGCAGGGTACGATCGCTAGGGATGCATGGCTGTATTTGCCTGGAGGAGCTGCGTGGTCTTACGGCTTATATTTATATGCTTTCTTCTATTCTTCATGTATTAAATTCTTATAAATCTTGTACTTGTTAAATTCAGAGACATTAGTTTGTATAAGTCATTATGAGCAGCTTCTTGTATATTTGAATGATAATGAAATTTTCCTTTACGTCGATTTATCCACACTATGCTCATCTGCTTACTCTAATAGTTGAAAAAAAAATGTATGTACACTCGAATTTGACTATCCTTTAAGGTTAGCACTCGAATTTTTAGGAAATAAGTCATATACTCGGGTCCTGAAAAGTCGAGGCGTTACAAAAACGGTTTTCAAAAATATATATATAAGTAGTAGCAGCGCCTGCTGCTGCTGTCAGGGCTGAGGACTCGCAGGCGTCCTGCACTATGGACGGACGGGCGGGACAGGGTCCCACTCGTGGGCCCCACTGTGATATGTGTTGGATATCCACACCGTCCATTTTGTAGGCCCCCTTAGGGCAGTGCGCCACCCCGAAAATCATCCATATACGTGGCTCAGGTGGTCCACATCATAGGAAATAGCAGGATTGAACGTCAGCCAATGGCACCCTTTTGGGCGTCCAGAGGTCTTGGATCATTTTGAAATTTATTTTTCCTCTTCAATCCAGGTCTGCGTGACCTTATCAATAACTTGGATGAAAAGTAGACATTGTGGTGGGCCCCACGTGGGACCCACTGGTGTATGCATGTATACCCACACCGTCATCCATTTGGTGGGACGGCTGGTGTACCTCACTCTAGCCATGGTTGCTGGAGTGGCGTCACCAAGCTTCATGGGCTCCCCTGTCTCATCCAGGCCATTCATTTGTGGGACCCATCATGATGCATGTGCTACATCCAAACCGTTCATCCATTTTGAAAGCTCAATTTATGGCATGAGCTAAAGAATGAGTCAGATCCCTAGTTCAAGTGGGCCCCCACCACTGAAAAAATAGCGGGGATAGTGACATTCATTGTTCAAACTTCTAAAGGGTCACGATAGTTCCGATCAAGCTAATGTTTCTGCCTTCACTTCATCTATTTCCATTATTGGGCCCTATAAGATTTTAATGGTGGAAATCACTGTCACTACTATTATTTGGAGTGCAGTGTAGCTGATCTTTTGATATGATTCATTTATATATATTATATGCATCTTGATGTACGCGTGGCCGTCCATTGAGGCCCACCTTGATTTATATGAGGCCCATGTGATGGGGCCCATATTGATGTATTTGTGACCATTACTGAGGCCAACCTTGATATTTATAGGGACCATTTAAGGAGGCCCATCTCGACGTAGTTATGGCCCATCCATTGAGGCCCACCTTGATATATACATGAGGCCCATGTGATTAGGCTTATCTTGATGTATTTATGGCCCGTTGTTGAGTCCCACCTTAATATATTGAGGCCCATTTGATGTATTGGAGGCCCATGGGTCGAGGCCCCATGGGATGTACATAAGGCCCATTGAATGTGATTCCACCGTGGTTTATGTGTTGACCTTTATGGCAGGCTATGCCTTGGGAGCAATGATGGTTTGACATCCATATTGTAAGTACAATGTTGGTTAAATGTACGCATTGTAACTCTCCTTAGGGCCCATTGATAGGCCCATACTTATTGATAATTCATCGCTTTATAACATGCTCAGTATAACTCCATGATTCATGCCCATACGCATCATATGTATGCTTAATATGAGGAATATTTGATCATAGCATAGCCATTGGGCTAAGACATTTACAGGACTCCTTATAAGATAAAGTGCCCCACATGATCGCGTGGTACGCGCAGGATTGCTGCATGATTGACGGTATGACTCATGCATTTTGCATTATGTGTCATGATTACTGCACGCCCTAGTGACATTGGGGTCATGGCCTCCACAGGTACATCGTGGATGGTCGTATCGGATACCAGAAATATTAGCTCTAGTATTATGGGCACTTAGGATGTCTTTGGGTGAAAATCTTATAACCTTTTTGGTACCAGAGGATGCTCCAATGCCTAGACCGAGTGGATACACGAACGCCCGAGTGCCGAATACCAGTAGGCTACATCTCCCACTATATCATGGTCGGTTAGAAGGGGGTGTGGCCTTATCCGCCCAAGTGAGGGTGCTATAAGCTAGGCTGAGTTTGACCAGCTCGCAAATGAGTCCGCTATCGACGAGCTGGGTATGTATTGGCAGACTACTGGTCAGGCGAATAGTGTGGTCATAAAGGTAACATCATTGGCGTATTGGCATAACTACAAGCATAGGTAGTAAAGGTAATATAAAGGTAACATCATCATAAAGGTAACATCATCATCACATATCCACTAATATGTTACCTTTATGCTTGTAGTTATACGAATAGTGTGGTCATAAAGGTAACATCATTGGCATATTGCCATTACAAAAAAAAATCATACTGAAAATCCTCCTTATAGGATCCCAGGATCGGAATCTGGCGTATGAACGCTAGGAGCCAAGAATGGGGTACTACGGAGGCTGTCGGCGCTGGATTCGGCGATCGGAAATTTTGTGAGCCCGATTTTCAAATTTGGGGCGTGACATATGTCAAATGAAGAAAAGCAATATATGTCTTGTGTGCTCTATTCGAGCGTAGTTAGCAGTCTTATGTATGCCAAGGTGTCACATGTGGTGGGTGTTATGAGTAGATACATGTCAAACCCTAATAAGCAACATTGGGAGGTAGTAATTGGTGGGCTATGTGGATTTGTATTATGTTGATAATGCATATGGACAATAGAAGCTTGACTTCCAGTTACTCATTTGTATTAGTGGGTGGAGCGATCAGTTGGATGTTAAAGCTTTAGTTTGTGATTGTACTTTCGTAACCGAAGTAGAATATATGGCGGTGATAGAAGCATTCAAGGAAGCTATTTGGTTGAAATGAATGATAAATGAGTTGGGGCTTTAACAGGAAGCCATGCCTATGCATTGTGACAGTGAAAGCACAATCAATTTGGCAAAGAAGTCAATGTACAATTCTCGGACTAAATAGATTGATATGCATTGTCACTTTATCCGCTGGCAGATACTAGAGGAAGGCAGTGTTACTCTTGAGAAGATTCACAACAATGAAAATCTAGCGGATATGCCTACAAAGTTGTTCTTACGGAGAAGTTCAAGTTTCGTTCAACTTCTTTGGGCTTGGTGAAGGATGAATGAAGATGTAGTGTGCATAAAAAATGACGATGGTGATTATACCATGAAGAAATTTTGGAGACGCGGATAGCAACTTGGAATAATGAAGATGCAAGATTGAAGCTACAGTGAAAATTGTTGATTGAGTGCCTTCAATCTGATGCTGAACTAGGGGATTTTGATCAGATCGAATAGATTGTCGATCAATTGAGAAAATTTCAAAAATATGAGTTTACTATTTAGACACTTTTGAGCATGTTCAATTCGATCGAGCATGGGGTGTCGATTGATCAAAGATCATCTATCGAAATCGATCAATACAAGGGTTCAATCAACAGTTCATGCAACTTTTGCGTAAGTGTGTTGTTTTATTTCTAATTCTGTAAGCAGGTTATATAAGTCGTGCTAATTCGATATTAGGCTTATCTGTAAAGGTGAAAAACGTGAGCGCTTGAGATTCATAGGGTTTTAAAGGGAGAAAACTAAGGTTTTCATATATGTAAGTTGATTTTATCTGTTGTAACTATCTATTTATAATGAATTGTTTATCGATTGGTGCCGCGATTTTTTCCCACAAGCGTTTTTCCATGTAAAATTTGTGTTCTCTATGATTGTTCAAATTTTTTGTTTCTCTATTACGTATTTTTGATTATTTCTAATGTTGCTTCTGCATGTAACTTGTTGCGGCTAAGCAGAACAAGAGAGAGAGAGAGAGAGAGAGAAGGGTTGGATCAACCTAAGCCTGATACCATGTAGTTTAGGAAAAGTTAAGAGTTATCCCACCCTCCTTGCTCCTATTTATAAGAATAATAAGTACATGGTAGTCTGAACCCTACTAGATACACCATACACCACTCTAACACACAAAATCTAGTTGGCCCATTATGCCAACATATTTGAAAAAGTTACAATTCATATGTTGAAGGTGACTGAGAAGATTAAACTTTAGGTGAAAGAGCTTTCCTCATCAGTTCTTTTACAATTGAAGCATATATATATATATATATATATATATATATATATATATATATATATATATATATATATATATATATATATATGGGAAATGGTACTATGAGGTTGAGCTGTGTGGGCTCCACCGTTATGTGTGTCGAACATAACATCGTGCATTTGATGGGTCCCATTAGGTTATAGGATATCCCAAAAATTAGTGGTATAACGGAACTCAGGTGGGCCATACCATTTAAAACCACGTGAAGACAAGTCTAAAACGTATAAAATCACTTGGTGGGGCCCACCTGAGTTTTGGATGTGGCTGAAACTTGGTCTAACCCCTCATCCAAGTGGGACACACACATTGATTAGATGGGCTAGATTTGTGAACCATGTCTCATTGGGCTCAATAAATGATTATGAATATCTTAATGGGAGGGTAACCTCTCTCAACCGTTGTATGTGGTGGGGCCCACCAAAGCCATGGATTTTCTTAATTTTTAAGCCCATGGCCCACCATGGAATGACGCATCTGACTGATAGGGTCAAAACTTAAAATGGGCGATTTGTCTAGAGGCAATGTAGGTCCTATATGTAAGACCCGTATCCTAGTCCATACTGTTCCGTCGACTCCCGCGGTCATTCCTGATGAATTTCGGCAACTTGCGACCTATAATCAACGTTTGCGATCGACCCTAGGTCGTATCCTGTAGAATTGAGTCGGCTTAATCCGAGACTTGTACCATTGCGACCGCACCGTCGTCGTGGTTCTGACGCCGTGACTCGCGCACCAATCCAATACCCTGGCCTAAAGATGTGGGCCGATGTTTATTTCAAAAAAATGCAGCGTGTTTGTAATCCCAAGAGAATCTTTACAATATGTCACATCAATTAATCAATCCATCCATCAATCAATCACATCATGTCAAGTACAAAAGCAACCCGTGCTTTCTTTCTCCACAAGTTAAGCAACCACCAAAGTCAACCCATCACTCACCTCACATCCATCCATCTTACAACCACCCATTTTCTCTCTCTCTTTTTCCTCACAATTTCCAAGCAACACCAAGAGCAAGAGAAGAGGCTCACGTCCAAGCCCTTCCATGAGAGAAAAATGACTTTGTGTGGCCCACCTTTTTCATCCCAAAAATTCATCATCTTAGCCCTCCATTTCTCATCCTCTCCATCAAAGTGAAGTACAAGGAGACCGAAGTTCCAACGGACCAAGAAGATCGAACGGTGAGTGCTCTATTAGGCCTAGTTTTTTCCTTTTTTTTTAAATTTTTATAAAGGGCCAAGTGAGGCCTACCAATTGATGGTATGGATCTCACTTTGGACCCTAGGTGTGACCAATGACCACCTTGATCCACATGATCTTTCCATAATGGGGCCATTCTCCATGGAACCCATCATGATGTTTATTTTCCTTGCACAAGAAGAGGTCATCTAGACCATCCATTTTGGGTGGAGAAGGATCTCCACCGTTGATCTTTGATTTAGTGGGCCCACTTGTATTGGGACCCACTTGCTGTATGATTGAATGCAAGGGAGGGCTCATAGTTGCGGAGCCCTCCATCACACGTGTCCCGTCTCTCCCTCCCTCTCTCTCTCTCTCTCTCTCTCTCTCTCTCTCTCTCTCTTTTCCCTTTTTTTTGTGTGATGATGTAGTCGTGTGGCCCACTAGGATGGACCCCACGTTGATGTATGTATTACTATACCATCCAACCCCTTTTTGGGTGGCCCATGTCCATGGGTGGGGCCCACTTAACTATACATGTTAAAACAAGATCGTCCAACATCCTGGGACGCTGGACGTTGGAAATGGTAAATGCAAATATTAGCTTGGTAGGAAGCAATGGGGTGGGCTACTTTTATAGGCCCCACCTTGATACATAAATGGAATCCACGCCGTCCACCCCGTTCCCAAGCTCATTTTAGGCGTTGAACCAAAAAAGGAAGTCAATCCGACTTTCGGGCGGGCCATACCTTTGAAAACAGTGATTTCCACCGTTTAAATTCATCTTAATTTTACTACACGCCAAAACATGCCCAATATTGGGCTTGATGGATTTGTTATGGACTATAGGAAGCAGTGGACGAGGAGGATTCTTGCGATGTAGGCCCCACACGTGAAAAACCTTAGAAAAAAGTGTCTTTTATAAAAAAAAAAGGAAAAAAAGAAAGGGGCAGCGCCTGCAGCAGACGCTGCTGCTGCAGAGGAGCATAGGCAGCAACGACGGGTGGACAGGCAGGGACCCACGGCCCCAGCCGTGGGCCCCACCATGATGTATGTTATATATCCACACCGTTCATTCGGTGGGCCCTTTCCTGAAGAGGGCCCCCTCCAAAGATCAGCCCGATCTGAGGTTCAGGTGGCCCACATTTTAGGAAACAACGACGATTAAATGGCTACCATTGAACTCGTTTTGGGTGTCACAGAAGTTTTGTATCAATTTGAAATTTGTTTTTCCTGTCCAATCCAGGTCCGTGCGACCTTATCAGCAGGTTGGATGGATAACAAACATTATGGTGGGCCCCACATGGGACACACAGTGATGTATGTACCTTACTTCCACCGTCTAGGCAGACGGTGGAAGCCCACAATGGTGTATGTGAATTATTCACACCGTCCAGGGGACGGTGGAACCCACCAAAATGTATGTGTTTATCCATGCTGTCCAACCATTTGGCTGGGCTGCGGGAAGGCTACGTGGGCCCCACCAGTTTCACCATCGCCGTCCATCTATGAGCCCCACCATGATACTTGTGTTGCACCCAATCTGTCTAACCATTTGAAAGCTCATTCTATGGCATGAGCTAAACTGAGACAGATCCAATATCAAGTGGACCGCACAGCAAAAATAAGTGGGGATTGAGTGTCTGCCATTGAGACCCATTTGATATATACATGAGGCCTATATGCTTAGGCCCATTTTGATGCATTCTAAGGCCCATGGGTTATGGCCCATTGCAATGTACATAAGGCCCATTGGTGCGGCCCATTGATGAGGCCCACCCTGATGTACATAAGGCCCATGTTATGCGACCCATTGTGATGTATTAAAAGGCCCATGGGATATGGCCCATTGCAATGTACATAAGGCCCATTGATGTGGCCCACTTGATTTATATAAGGCCCCTATGAGCCGGCCCATTTGATGTATCTAAAGCTTATGGGTCGAGGCCGAATAAGATGTATATAGGTCCATTGCAATGTGTGATTCCCTATGGTTTATGTAAAGATATTTTATGACGGGCCATGCCTTGGGAGCAATATTGGTTTGACGTCCACATTACAAGAATAATGTTGGTTTAATGTCCACATTATAAATCTCCCTAGGGCCTATTGATAGGCCCATACTAGTTATGTGTAGGCCGTTTAGGCCCATCTTTGGTGTAAGGATAGTTCATTACTTTATAACATGCTTAGTACACTTCCATGATTTATGCGCATATGCATCATATGTATACTTGATATGAAAAATGTTTGATCATAACATAAGCCGTTGGGCTGAGACATTTACGTGACTCCTTATGAGACGGAGTGCCCCACATGATCGTGCAGTATGTGCAGGAATGCTGCATGACTGACGATGTGACTTATGCATTTCGCATTGTGTGTTGTGATTACTGCACGCCCTAGCGACATCAGGGTCGTGGCCTCTACAGACACATCGTGGATGTCGTATCGGATACCGAAAATATTGGCTCTAGCATTGTGGGCACTTAAGATGTCCTTGGGTGAAAATTCCAGAACCTTTTTGGTACCAGGAGATGCTCCAACGTCTAGACCGAGTGGATACACGAGCGCCCGAGTGCCGAATACTAGTAGGTCGCGTCTCACACTGTGTCGTGGTCAGTTGGAAGGGGGTGTGGCCTTATCCGTCCGAGTGAGGGGGCTATAAGCTAGGCTGAGTTTGACTAGCTCGCAAATGAGTCCGCTATCATCGAGCCGGGTAGGTATTGGTAAACTACTGGTCAGGCGGATAGTGTGGTCTCTTCTACTTGCTTGACTGTACAGCTAGGGAGGAGGCAGTCAGTGTGAGGTGTATTAGACCCCGGTGATATCTAGAGAGGAACTATACTGATATGTGTACTTGATGAGGACTGGCATGCTTGCTTTGCATCTCGCATATGTATCTGGCTACATAGGTCTCACATCTCATGGCCTTGGTATGGCTGATAGCATTCATGACTTGCATCACATAGCTTTGGTATAACTAATAGCATTCATGGACTTACCGCATATTTCTGCATTACTCTGATATTGTATACTTGACACTTGCCTTGCGCACACACTTACACCACCCTCTAAGCTTTTATAAGCTTATGCACGACCGTTGCGTGTAGGTAGCGTTGGACAGTAGCAGCGCTGAGGCAGGAGCGCGTAGCAGATCATTTTAGAGCGTTTGATTTACATTGTATTTCCCTTTCCACATTGTACTTAAAATTTTTGATATAGTGGATATGTGGTGTTGTTGTTTTTGTGACTTGGTTATGCTTGTGGTTATGCTCCATTACAAAAAAAAATTCATACTGAAAATCCTCCTTGTAAGATCCCAGGATCGGAATCTGGCGTATGGGCGCTGGGAGCCGAGAATGGGGTACTACGGAGGCTGTCGGCACCGGATTCAGCGTTCGAAAATTTTGTGAGCCCATTTTCTGAGTTTGGGGTGTGACACTATAGCAAAGGCTAGGGTTGTTGTTGGGACTCAAATGATAATCATATTTGCATTCCAAGACCATAGTAGAAGCGTGTGCCATTTGTGATTAACCAAAGAAATGCATATGTATGAACCTACTGAATGTTATATGGTAATTAAGAGTGACTCTCACATTGTAGTTAACATGATTCTATCATCATCCTTAATTGAGGGATTTGTGAAAAACGTGACCATCTTAGGAGGCTAAATATATTATAGAAATGATAAATAATGCAAGGTTGAGTCACATTCATGCATGGATGGTGTGTTGGAATATGGAGTTTGGAAAACTATTTAAACAAAATAAATTTAAATTAAGAATAAAAGAAAACTTATCGATTTATAGAAGTCGAGGCGTGACGTGAGTCACTCGGCTTGAAATCGAATTTTCTCTCCTTGGACAGCGTCCCAAGTGTAACAGGTTTCTAGAGCAATTGATCTCCAGGATACAACAACTATGACCTGGTCCCAGCAGTGCACTCACTGTACACGGGCTCGACCCACTTGTAGTCTTAACCCGAACTAGAAAATACTTAAACAAAATTTTTAAAGAGAAAACCAATTTTCTAATTTCAAAACTTAAAAACAGAAGTCTATTTATAGACTTTGTGAAAACACCCTTAAGGGTGCAAAGACACCCTTTCATAAAGGGTTGTGACTATTGGGTTTAAACCCAAGTGGTGCGACCCTTAGGCTTAAAAGGACACAACTTTGCAAAACAAAATATGAAAGGATGTAACCTTTTAGACTTAAGTGAAAAGACACATCCATAGGGCACCTATGGCCACAACTATAACCTATCCCAATGGATTTTTGAAATACCAAATTATTTTAAAATAATTTAAAATACAACAATCCCCCATAGGTTTTAAAATTTTTGATATTTCGATGTATCATTGACTAATCTTTTAGATCATTTCTTGGTTAGAGAATTTATGACCCGTAAGCCTTTTACCTCCACTTGTCATTGCTCCGTCAGGCTTTCTTCTCATACGAGTTTGGTCATGTCTTAGTTCCATTGTGGCTAATCATCCTTTCAGATCAGCTAGGGATCATCGTATTGGCAAGCTATTGCCTCACCAACTAGCTATTTAGAAACGAGTCTCTACTTAGGAAGATTCATTCTTTTGCTCCTTAGTCAAGTCTTCGACAGTCAGCCACATCCTCTTTGACTATTCATGTCTCAAGCCAATGCATACCAAACTCATTTCTAACCTCATAGAGTTAATAATTACGACTCTATCAAACAACAAATATTGTGCATCACTTTTATTATGATAGTTGTCGTATCACTGGCTCTGAATACAACCAACTTTCTCAGCCTTGAATGTACTCTTACAATTCAAGCTACTTCACTAGCCTACCATTCAACTAATTGGTGGTTAAGTCAATCGACCTTATTGTATTTGCAATACAAAGAGGCTGGAGTAATTTGTCATGCATAGACATATGATAACTAAAATAGAGTATAACTTTCATGTAATCATATCGCAACATTATCATGTTATCATATGTTCCATAACACATGAAAGGTTGACCAATTTATCAATTAGTTATTAGAATTCAATACAATCAATAGATATTTAGCAACTGAATATGGAGGAGAAATGTCCAAGTTCATTATCAAGTATCTTGATCGATGGATTGAACAATGAACTCCATATGTGCATAAGTTTGACCATTAGATACATTTGTTGATGGTAAAACAACACAGTTCATTACATAAATTTATAGTTTCATATGAATATTAATCTCAAATGTCCAAATTTAACCTCCAATGAGAATAGAATATAGCCTAAAAATCTCATTGATCCAACAATTATCTTATAAATTCAGACCGCTACCAATATTCTTTCTACCATTCATTTGATGGCTACCAATTTGATTATTAAAACATGCAATATGTTTAATTCCAGACACCTTGTCTCAAAGACCTACACATCAACGTAAAACATGTGCATATTGATCCATAACATTCAACATATAGTTTCCTTAGTACAAATCTTCAATTTTATGTCAACCCATTTATCAAATATATATTGACTAAACTTAGATTCCATGTGTTAAGTGGTTTATGCATCTGAGTGCACCCCCATAATTTCAGATTTAGCCTTGTATGAATTGAATTCTAGTTTACATCAAATATACTACTCTTAAACACATTGATTCTTACTCCCGAACAACCCCTTCTATATATGCCTACACTTATCTAGGTAGCGTAGCTCTTCGGAAGAAGTAAAAATGTAATAAGCCAATTACATATTCTTGTAACGCATTTCCCAACATGTAGACAGGGGTGAATAGTTGAATCCCCCATTCCCCAGTGATGATGGTTGGCATACATTAACTCATAAACCTTATCAATGTTCATATGTCCATTGAATGTCCAAAAATCATCTAGTTAAGATATCTAATCATATAAACTTTGATATATGGTCTATGGAAATCAATGCTCATTATTTGAATATTCTAATCCAAGCCGATTTTACTCACGTTTACAATTTCAATTATTATCTATGCATCAAGCAACACTCCACAAGGGTATCAAAAGTATTCCTCTACTCTTTACCATTATTTGCAAATCAACTACTCTATAAATCCACCTTGGTAGAAATGTGAGAAGTTGGGACCTACTACTAGCATGTCCTTCTCCAAAGCTAAGTGATGTAGAGCGGGTCACAAATCTATTCTTGACACAGATGGACTGAAAGAAGCCCGAATGGAAGCGGGCTTAGTCCGTCAAATTCGGGCTCATTCTTACATAAGGAGTGATGTAATTGGGCACCAAGAGCGTCCGGATCGAAGAAATTCATTCCACATAAGGAGAAATTGTAGTTTGAAATGTGAACCAACTTTTTATTCAGACAATGTTATGGAACACACAACTAATGAATTTTGATTAGAATAGACTATTCAGGGCCAACCAACCCTGTAAGCAGGTCGTATTACTCCGTTTTATAAGAAAATGCTTTCTTCCAATTTAAAATTACAATTAAAAAAATTTATTATTTTTAGTAAGTTTCAGGTTAAACGCATCACTTTCATTTTAGAGTTTAAGCATATACTATCTTCCCACGAATTGCTTCTAATCATGCTAGGAATCATCTTGCATAAAGCTTTCTATTTTTAATAAATTTTATTATTTTTGATAAAATTCAATTTAGTTGAGTAAGAGCTCTTAATTAAAGTGTATGTTTTATTATCTAAAGCATTATAATTTTATTTTAGATATACACATCAATGGAATATTTTGAATTTTCTTTTATCTCTTGTGAATTCAAGACTGATTACACCTTTTTAAATTCAAGGTTCATATAGCACAGAAGAGACAGTGTTCTTCTTTTATTCGACTTAACACTCCTTCCCTACATCACCAAATCGGTCACTAATAAAACCCAATGTTCCGAGGGTTTAACATGAGTTGTACGTGTGCCAAGTATGCCAACGCAAGTGCCTATACGTATCATCCATCCTAATCCGCCAGAGCATCGAAGTTTCTCTCACGAATTTACGGGGAACGTATGGTAGTTCGTTGGACCACCAGAGGAGTTAATACCCTAAGCTGCGTTGTTGAGACGGATATGTCCTACTTGTGACATGATCGGGCTTCTTTCAATGCGTGGTCCCCAAACGAAACTGGCTACATCCATTGGCCTTTCATAGGGGTGCAAGGGTCCTCAGAGCATTTAATCAATGGTCCAGTGGACTACCAAAGCCTTTTTAAGTGGGAAATTATTTGATATCCAGTAGACTCAGACGTTTGATCAGGACACGGCCGGGTTGGATGCTGACAGCGTATTAGATGCGGACCCGGCCTCACCCAACACGCTGGGGCTCTGACAGTGGGGTCCACTTGATGTATGTATTGTATATCCATGCTGCTTATCCATTTTTCCAGCACATTTTAAGCCGTAAACCCAAAAAATGAAGCAGATTCAATCTCAGGTTGACCACACCAGAGGAAATAGTGGTGATTGACCATTAAAAACTCGTTGTAGACAATGAAAGCTTTGGATCAAACTGATATTTGTTTTTTCCCTTCATCCAGGTCTGTGTAACCTTATCAACAGATTGGATGGAAAATAAATAGTACAGTAGACATTATAACAGGCCCTCAGAAATTTTAATGTTAGATGTTTAATGTCAAGGAAGAATCTGGATCTTCACAGTACTATTTATTTTCCCTTCATCCAGGTCTATGTAACCTTATCAATAGGTTTCATATGTTTTGGTCCACCTGAGATTTGGATCCGCTAAGTTTTTGGATCATACCCTAAAATGAGCTTCCAAAATACATATATGACGTGGATATATAATTCTACCAGAAAAAGGGGCAAAGGCTATGGAAAAAAACCGTACCCAAAACCCTATGGCTACGGTTATCATCCGTAGCACGATCGTAGTCGTAGGTGCCGTAGCCATAGGTCTAAAAGCTATGGCTACGGATTTAATCCATAGCTATAGACATCAATAGCTACAAATATAATCTGTAGCAATACTTTTTGTAGCAAGATGCACATACAACTACGGATAATATATATAGCTAAAAGTTAAACAAGATCCGCAGCTATAGCCTAAAGTCAGGAATGACTACGGGTTTTTATTAGCCGTAGCCATTTTTTTTTTTTTAAATAATAATAATAATGGCGTCTCTTACCATTGCTAGTACATGCCTTGATAGATCAATTCATATAAAATTGAAGCACACCATCAGCAAATATCTACAACTGTGAGATCCAAATCGATGGGAAGCACACCAACAAATTGAAGCAAGAAATTTTCCAAAATTTAAACAAGAGTCTCAAATCTCATTTACCTGTTTCTGAAAGCATAAGACATACGAAATATCTACATCGTCGATTTCATCAATTCCCCATTAAATGTAACAAAATTGGGCTTTCCTTGTGTAGTACTAGAACTGCAAGAAACAAATATTTTGCCTCAGTTCGCTGATCATATGTTCAAAGTAAGTACAGGAAGCAAAAACATAATTAGAAACAAGACCTTAATTATATGGTCAAAATGACAAAGCAGAACGGCCACTGTTGCCAGTAGAGTAGCCACCACCATACACCTTGCGATCTAGAAATTCAAAAATCACAAAGAATTCACATTTGCAAATTATTATTTAAAAAAAAAAAAAAAACCAAACCACTAATAACAAATACACAATCCTAACAAATCAAAAACCCAAATTGTGGAATGGTAGTTTGATTGTTGAGTTCTCAAGGCCTATTGGAATAATGGATTCCAATTATGAAAGCTGCAGTGTATCTCCACCAGAAATCCCGCAGTTTCTATTGTTGGGAGTGGATGATATAATACTTGTATTCATCCAATCCTTTGGTCATTTACAAACACCGGATGGAATTTGCATAGAACAAGTGCAATTCCATACCACCTAATCCCATGTCCCAAACAGGCACTAATGGACCCACTTCTGATTTCTAGTGTTCCCACAATTTGATGCTCAACTTTGTGAATGACAAATTAGAAGGAATGCTTAAAGCACCACAAACATACACTGCTCATAAACTGAAAAGCCAATTGCCATCCATGGTTCTCCTCAACATAAAGGAAAAGACGTATGATATGCAAAATGGAGTGCCAAAATAACTTCTTTTAGTACCAACAAGGGCGATGTGAAAATAACAGGAGTAGAAGTAAAAGGTATATGACACAAATTGTTAGGGAAATGATAGTTGGGTCACTTGGCAAAAATTCGGCCAAGATATCATTGTTCTCACTTTTTATAGCATATGGCATGTCCTTGGACACTTGTTGAGAATCTTGACAGGGCATTCAAAAATATCACTCGGTCAGCTCAATTCGCCCAGAAAATCTCAATTGAGTACTCAATCAGGTTTTGAGTTGAGTGGACTTGTCAAGTCACAAATCAGGTTTTCAAGTTTTCAAACCTTGTTATTTAAATAGAGAGGTCTAAGTTAAAATTGGCCATTTGTAGGAAGAATATTGGTAATTACATGAGCCCAAGTACAGATAATTAGGGGATACGAGGCAAGATTAAAAGAAGATGGAAGAAAATGTCGGATGAAGAAACATATCTCTTCATTGGACATACCAGGTTTGCCCTCCGCCCTCATAGCACCCTCGGCCTGCGATGTCATACAGGCGACAAAGTTTTTAGAAAATGCAGCCATGAGAATGATGATTGTCTTAATGTAGGATGGAAAAATAGAGGAATTTAGATTTATTTTTTTACCTGTCAGCACTTCCATTCATGAAAATGTTACAAACTTGCAACCGCCACCGAAAGATGCAACTTGGGTCCTTGATCTTGATAATTATCCACGACTGTACGACCTTATCCCATGCATCATAATAAGCTTCAAGTTTTTTGTTTACAATTTTCACCTGGAATATGAAGTATGATATGAGTAAAAACCAAACTGATTAATTAACAATAAACATGCATAAAAGCCAAATTGATTAACTAACAATAAACATGCATTTTGAAAAAATACACTAACCAAGCACATGCATATAAAACATATGTGAGCGCTGGATCCCATTTTCAAGGGCTAACCTGGGGGTCAACTGCTTTGACGACTTCGTTTGGTAGAGGTTTGAAACCAAGCATCCAACCTTCGAACAATATGACCTAAAAAACCACAACATAATCAAAGTACTAAACATTAATCATTGTATATACCATACACAGAATCAAAAGGTTATTTTGGGTGTGCTTGAGTGCACTGCCAAATTCACGGTTGGCAGGGCTTCTATGGCAATTGTGTAAGTGTTGGGTGGGGCGGCAGAGAAAACAAAACAACATTATGAGGGACTGTCTGCTCTTTCCATTCAAGGCAGCGAATGAGATAGAACATGATAGGGTAAATGAAAACCCACTCCTTATTCCCCTGCATAGACAAAAAGAAACAAGGTTCAAAAACTGAATCTCCAAACAAACCAATGAAAAGGTGGGAAATCGAATTAAATATGCAGGTAGAAATTACACAGGTACCATTGATTTGGGCGGCAAGTTAGACTTGAATTTTGCCCTGACAATTCCCCTATTTCCATTGATTCTGATATACAAATTCTACCTATAGCTTCAACTGATTGCAATAGAATGTGTAGTGCCCCATTCGCAGTCTGGTAAGGAACTGGTTGAATCACACTCAAAGGTTCATCCTGGACGTATATCGACCCATACTTCTTCCATGAATGTCCAGAATCAGCTGAAACTTGTACCATGCAAGTCAAAAGACATGGAAACATGGAATATCAGCTACAATGTGACTCACATTTTTTATTTTCTTCTTCTTCTTCTTTTCTTTTTTACAATCAACAAAATGCTTGTAGTGAGAACCAAAAACTAATCTTTAAGAAGCAATACAAAAAAGAAAAAGAGAGAGAGAGAGAGAGAGAGAGAGAGAGAGAGAGAGAGAGAGAGAGAAGAGAAGAAGAAGAAGAAGAAGAAGAAGAAGAAGAAGAAGAAGAAAATGGAGAAAGTACAAATTGAAGCCACAAATATGGTGTACAAATATCTGATGAAGAAAACTAGAACTACAAGTGACTGCAATTTAAATTAGGCATATTGAGCGTCATAGTTGTAGTAGCATCAGCCCAAGAATAGTCAAAGACAAATTCTCCATACAAGTGACTGCTCTGATATCTTTACAAAGTTAAGATAATCTTCTAACAACTAGAAGCTAAGGTTATAAATTTGGATGCCTTATCATCTAATCCTCGGAATATAATAACTCGACAAGAAAATTAATGTTTTCCCTATCCATTTCTAGGTCTCTTAACCTAACCTAAACTTCCTGCATTCAGGTTGTTTTTTTTTTTTTACTCACTTTTCTATTATGTAATTACCATTCAGATTCACGAATGTGTAAATGTAACATTTGACTTGAGATACATGCAGAGAAAATAGCATAGATGTTGGATAACAATCACATAAATAAAGTGATAAAACGAGAAGAGCAAACCTGATAAAGAGCAAACCTTAGGTTGGGAAATTGTGGGCCCACCTTACTACGTTCATGGCCAATTAGTCTGGCAGTCCAATGGATACCAGAGGGCTGTAATTGTAATTCCATCCAAAATTGACTTACATCTGAAATGCAATAGAGGAATGAGAGTAAAAACTTCCAAATGATGCGTTGAACAGCTAATGTCATACATATTATATTCATATATTAACTATGAGGGAAGGTTCAACACCTATTGATTGATTGTGACAAAAGACCTTAAACTTTTCACAACAAGCCAGACCAAATTACAAAGCTCTGTACCTTAAGCTTGATCCTCCAAGGAAAAAAATCCAATCCCCTCAAGAAACAGCTTTTGTGCATGGAGTCTTTGACCAGATTTTCATTTTTTTTTTTTTTTTTTTTACCATTGACTAGTCACCACAAAGATGAGAAAAAGGCATCTATAGCTTAAAAGAAAAAAACCAAGATGAAAAAATTGCGGGAATTTTTCAAAAAGAAAAGAAAAAAATAATAAAAAAAATAAAAAAACAAAGACTAGTTCTGAGTAAAAGAGAATCACAGAAGTTGAATTGATGAAGACCACCTGTTCTTTTGATGTGGCCATTGTCTTTGGAGCATTGGGAAGGACCTTCTGGCTGCACTTCATTCTTATCCATCTGTTCTCATTGGTTTTTGATGCGGGAGTTTCTAGATTTCATGTATCAAGGCCATCAATAACAAATCATTAAGTGCATCAAAGAATAAACTAAATTGGAAATAAACATAGAAACAATAGATTTTATTCTTTCATCCAATATAACCTGCTCCAATCACTCCAACTGTCTACCCCTTGAGTAAATTACCAGCAAACCTATTGAAAACAAGAACCCAATTAATGAATTTATGTTGGCTACGTTTGGGCTGCATTTGGATGCACTAATTAATTGAATTGCAAAAATCCATTAGACAGTGAAAATGACAAAATTGCAATTAACTTCCTTGGTTCTACAATGAAGGCAACACCAAAATCCAATTATGTTAGTTTTCAAGTTGAACTTGTAATACAAAGATGTTAGTTTCCAATTCACTTGAGATCACCTAATAGTTTCCAAGTACCAAAATGAGAACTTTAAGGGCATGGAACTTGCCTTTGCAATATACCAGTTATCTTTTGGTACGAACATAAAAGCCTGCCATGAATTGTCTTCCTGTTGCCCAGGTAAATTTACCCAATTCTCCGTGTATATCTGCATTCAACAAATTACGTAATTAGCTATTACATTCAAAATACATTTCTGGCTCTCTTTTGGTCATTGATTTCTTTTATGAGTGGAGAAATACTTTTCTAGGCCTTTTGGCTAAGATCAAGTATAGCATTTGTTCTTACCAGTTGCATGGGTAGTGGAAGGAGAAACTTACAGTAGATACGTAACATCTCCCATCTCCTTTGAGCTTCAAGAGAAAATAAGGTGCACCGGAATTGCACCAACATAAGGAGATATTGTGGTTTTTGGATGCAAGACATGGATTCCATGATATTTTTATTGTGAAAATAATTTCTTGTGATGTTTGGGATCCAGTAAGTTTTGTTATGGTAATATAAACATAAGAAGAAATTCAACCCCATGGTGTAAAAGGTGTAGGTATGGTGAAACATGTGTATGTGTATAGAGTGGGGGCCTACCACTGATTTGTGTCGAGGTCCACCCAAGTTTCAGATTGGCCTGATTTTATTTTATTTTATTTTGTGTGCCATTATCTGGGGCAAGCGTTTCATATCAATAGATGGGATGGCATACACAACATGGTGGGCCCTCTATTAAAATCAAGGGTGGGAATCCCCTCTTAATTGTTCCTACTGTTGTGGCCTGCCTGAGTCATGGATAGGCTCGTGTTTTTTTGGCCCATGGTCAAATGGCGTGCAAGATGGTTGGAGTGGTTCAGTCCTTAACTTTCTCTGTTCAGCATCCACGGAGTAAAAGGAATGCATAAAAAAAAGCTTCTGTTGCCTTTATTTTTTCAACAGTTATGCTTGCACTCCGAGAACCAAATCTGTCATTTGTTAAGGAGGACCAATATCCAAAAACTTCATCTCAGCCAAGCTACTAATGAAAACAGGGTTAAGAAAAATGCAGACTGAATCAACGGATCACGCATGAAAGATATGAAACATCAAATAGACCATCATCAACATCGTAGTAACAAATGAACTCAGAGAAAATTCAGGACTAATCTGATTTCAAATGCATCTAATGCTAAGTAACTAAAGAGATGAGAAAGAAAAGAATCTTGAAGAAATCATGGCCCGAAATGAGAATGTATGTATCACACATGATAGATACGAAACATCAAATATACAATCATCAGCATTGTAGTATGACTGATCTAATTTCGAATGGCACTGAAGCTGAGTAACTAAAGAGATGAGATGGAAAAGAATCTTGAAGGAAACCATGGCCAGAAATGAGAATGTCTCTACAAAAATGAGATATCGAGTGAAGAAAATCAAAGAAAAGCAATTAGATCTAAAGACTGCGAAATGGCTAAGATCCCAATGCATACGTTATTTTTTTTTCTACAACAAAAACATAATTTCTCATTTTCTGTATGTAAAAGTTCAAACCACACCTCTGTAAGTGTCTAGACACCACATACAACAAAGCTCCATCCAGCAATGAGAAACTCCTAACAATCAACAGCCATAAACATATGAACAAGGAAAAGAACCCCAAAAAATAGAAAATTCTAATAGTGGAAACATCTATAGCACTTGTCTAGACATGAACAAGCCCATCGCTGATCTGCTTGACTCTCAATGTCAGATATATCAGCACCATTGTTCCCATGCTTGATAATGACACAAATGAAGGTGGGATCAATTCAAGATGGAAGAGAAGAGAACTATTCTCCTCGAATTGAATGAAGCAGACTGCTTGTATCTTCGCCATTTGTTATTAGTTGTATCATACCCCCTCTCGTTATTACATTTGTCTCTAGAAGTGCACCTTAGTAATGTTGCACTGTGGTCCATTAAAAATTGCATCATTTTCCCACCCAATTATAGACTGCCCTTAATTGACAAAGCACTGTTTAGTAGCACCTCGCTTCTCATTGGGCTACCAACAGTTTCATCATTGATTTTAGGAGTTTCTAAACATCCATCCTGCATCTCTACACCCACACAACACAATTGACATTTGTCAGCACTTTCTATCTGCAAAACGATGTGATTACTGCAATTCCAGTGGACATCCGAGCATGATTGACTTTCAGATGGATACGGAACTTCCAAGAAACTTAAAAAAGTTAGCTGTGATGGACTCTCTGGACTGATATCGCCTTTCTCAAGCACCCCTGAGATTCCATAGAAACCCTGGCCCTGTTGGTAACTGCCATAGGGGCATATTAAATTCACTGGAATAGAAGCTTCATCAAGAAGAACCGGGAGAACATCTAAACAATAAGAATGGGTGGTGGCATCTGCCCTGGGCTTCAATAGTAGAATGCTCAAACAACATCTAAGAGGGAACTCATGGCTTCTGTCAGCAATCCCCTTTTCGTCCAGGCAAACCGCCACTGTAAGAAGAAGCTACGCACAACAGAGAGAGATGGCTGCAGCAGATCCCAATGCATACATAAATAAAAATGTACACATGAAATCTAATATACATATATAGTACATTGTGAAGTTTCTATTAGAAAAGTTATAGCAATAGAGCCTTTCTTTTACGCCATGTACAAAAAAACCTAGCTCAGGGGAATACGGTAGGGTTCTCCACAATACAGCAAGTTTGGGCTTTTTGGCATTTTATCAAGCACGAAAGGTGCCAAAGAATAACATAACCAAATTTTTTTAAAAAATGACTGACGTAAACTATACAGGTTTAATCATTTGCAACTCGTTTTATAACCTACAGTAATACACAAAATCTAAAGAAAAAAAATTGATTAAATTGATGAACGAAAAATATGTATAGAGAAAGAGGACCTGTAGATCTTCAGGGAGAAATTTGTGCTTTATGGAGAGATCCATTGCGCACTTGAGGTGCTGGTTCGTGGGGTCGATGATCTCATGAGGCAGGTGGGCTAGGGCTTCCGTTCTTGCTTCCTTGTGTAGGAAAGAAAAGAAGAGCAATGGTTTTCTTACCTGGCGCAGGAGCTCTTTTTAGGGCGCGGGAGCTATTTTTTTGGGTGCCGATTTGGTAATAACTAAGGAATTAAGACGGATGGTCCTGTTGGAAGCTCCGTGGGGCCTACCGTGATATATGTGGTTCATCCACACCATCCATTCATTTTAAAATATACTTTTAGGGCATGATCCCAAAAATAAGGCAAGTCGAAGGCCCAAGCTGACCACACCACATATAACGGTGGGAACTTAATCTCCACTGTTTCCTTCCATGTGGTCCACTTAAGACTTCTATCTGCCTCACTTTTTGTGCTCATGCCCTAAAATGAGCTTTCAAAATGGATAGATGACTTAGATAAAACACGTGCATTGCGATGGGCCCATAGGTCCCCTTACGGTGGTGAGATTGTAGCTTTTAGCTATAGATGGAATTAAATCTGTAGTAATATAGCTACAGTTTATATCCATAGCAAAAGTCTCTCACAGTCCGTAACCTTTGCTTATTTTTTTTTTTGTAGTTATCCATACATCAAGGTGGGCTCCACAGTCAGGCCGCACCGTGTCGGTGAGGACAGGCTGCACCCAATCTGCTCCCATGGATGCTAGCCTGCCCATACCAAGCTCGTGACAGGTGCAGGACGTGGGGTCTAGCCTAGTGCATACTCAACCCAACCATCATGAGAGTGACTTGCGGTCCAATAAAAAATGATCATGTGTAGAGATGTCAATTGGCTAAGCCTGAGATAGATCTGGGCCCAAAATTTGAATGGTTATTCTTGATTCAAAAATCTATTTTTGCAGTACCAGCAGATCTATACCCAATCTATGTCCATGGGATCTCAAGCACTGAGAGATTGTATAGGTATTCGAATTACACCCACTAATGTGTGGAAATGAGTGTTGGCTCAGTCCTAAGACCAGTATCATATTGGTTGAACTGCCCCGACCTTTGAATGGTGGACACTTGTTTGTTGGAACATTAAAATCTGAATATTACTGATTTTTAACTGTCTGATAAATGTCCACCAATCTGATAGTTAGGTAATGAAATAACTATAATTTTTGGTTCATGCCGCATCTAAGCTGGAACCCATAATTTGAAATACTTACTTGCCTATAATTTATAAGTGCGCGCGTATCATTATTACACTTGCATCGCCAGAGTATCAAAGTTTTTATATTTTTGAACCCGCAGAGTCAACTGTACCGGAAACACATGCATGACCTTTCCAGCATTCACATGCCAAGGAAGAATCTGGATCTTCACCGTCTATCTTGCAGGATACATCATGAATGTTCCAGTATTTAGATAATTCAATTCGTAACTTTTTTCTACCTTTCTTAGCGAGTTCCTGATTGGGCCATGAATTCCGGCCCAAACTGAGACAGAGAAATAGACATTTAGGGCGTGTTTCGACGGCCCCATCTCATGGGATTGGATTGTATTAGGGTGGATGGCAAGTAATGATGGTTGTGTCAGTTGATAGTTGATTGCTGGCAATCCCACGGGATTGCAATATCCAGGGAATTTACCACCGAGTATGTTTGGCTCTGGGATTGCTCTGTCTAACCAAACATGTCCCAAGCAAAATAGATGGGATTAAGGAGGATTGGGTGGATTTCAAGGTAATGATGGTGATGTAGTGGATTGCTGGCAATCCCATGGGATTGCTATATGCAACTTCTGCCTGTTTGGCACGTCCGGCCAAATCCAGAGATTGCTCTTTCCAATCCATCCAAATACAACCTAATCCCATTCACCCTACCGGGCCAAACAGGCCCTTAGGAAATTCGGGTACCCGCAGAGTTATTACATAATGATATTTATTACAATCTCACGAATTTACGGGGAACGTATGGTAGCTCGTTGGACCACCAAAGGAGTTAATACCCTAGGCTGCATTGTTGAGATGGATATGTCCTACTTGTGAAATGATCAGGTTTCTTTCATTGCATGGTCCCCAAACGAAACTGGCTACATCCATTGGCCTTTCATAGGGGTGCAAGGGTCCCCGGAGCATTCAATCAATGGTCCAGTGGACTACCAAAGGCTTTTTGAGTGGGAAATTATTTGATATCCAGTAGACTCAGACGTTGATCAGGGCGCGGGTTGGATGCTGACAGCGTATTAGATGCAGACCCGGCCTCACCTAACACGGTGGGGCTCTGACAGTGGGATCCACTTGATGTATTTATTGTATATCCATGCTGCTCATCCATTTTTCCAACTCATTTTAAGCCATAATCCCAAAACATGAAGCAGATTAAATCTCAGGTTGACCACACCACAGGAAATAGTGGTGATTGACCATTAAAAACTCGGTGTAGACAATGAAAGCTTTGGATCAAACTGATATTTATTTTTGAGAAATTTCCAACTGTACGACCGGTATATGGGCCACAACCTTTTTAAGCCTGTTGCTTTTTACTTGCCAAGAATACTCCCCTGGCGTACGGATAACTTGCCAAAGGTCGAAAATGCCCCTGCTTTTCCTTCCGCAAGAGGATCGGCCGCTTACGCTCCTCGAACTCCGAGTTGTACGAACGGTTCAAAGGAGATCAACGCTACATGGACCCCACAGTTATGTATTTATTATATACAACGTTCATCAATATTTCGAGATCATTTCGGAGCATTATCCAAAAAAGAAAATCGTATTCAAAGATCAACTGGACCACACCACAAAGAGCAGCAGAAAATTGATTTTCACCATTGAAACTTTTGTATGGCCCACCATAACATATATTTTCCATCCAATCTATTCATAAGGTCACAAAGACCTGGATGAAGAGGAAAAAAAATTCGTAATGATCCAAAACTTCCATGGCCCCTAAAAGGGTTTCAACTGTATACGTTCAATTCCCAACTACCTTTTACAGTGTGGTCCACTTGATAGTTAGATCTATCTTATTTTTCGTCCCAAGCCTTAATATGAGCTCTCCAAATAGATGGATGGTTTGGATATAACACAGACCCCATAATGGGACCCACAAAAAAAAAAATAAAATCAAAGACTATCGGGCGGTAGTGCCGCAGCGGTCTAGTAGTATTTTTTTTTTTAATTATTTTTATTTTTATTTTTATTTTTATGGGGAGAACTTTTTCTCCCTTAAATTTTTCTCAAATACATAATTATGTAAATATGTATATATAAATATATAAAAACATTTTTCTATCTCTTAATTCATTTCTTTGTCTATTTATTTAACAAGCATATCTCCTAAACTAGAATGAGTTACTTAACGTACCATATATGATTTTGGGGTAGGAGAAGCTAATTGAGCCAACCAACATAGTAATTTTCCAAGATTCTATCAGGTCGATGGTTAAAAATCCACTTCACGGTCAATTCACTTCACTTTATGGTCATTTTCGTGCATTTCGTGGTCCAATCGCTTCAATTCACCCCCATTTCCATGCATAACACGGTCATTCCCACATATTCCGTGTTGATTCTCTGTCATTCGACGCATTTCGCGGTCCCGCGTCTTCACTTCATGGTCATTTTCGTGCATTTCGCGGTCCAATTGCTTTACTTCACCTCTATTTCCATGCATATCACGGTCATTCCCGCATATTCCGGGTTGATTCACGGTCATTTCGACGCATTTTGCGGTCCCGCGACTTCACTTCATGGTCATTTTTGTGCATTTCGCGGTCCAATCACTTCACTTCACCCCCATTTTCATGCATATCATGGTCATTCCTGCATATTCCGTGTTAATTCACGATCATTTTGACGCATTTCGCGGTCCCGCGTCTTCACTTCACGATCATTTTTGTGCATTTCGCGGTCCAATCGCTTCACTTCACCCCCATTTCTATGCATATCACGGTCATTTTCGCATATTCCGTGTTGATTCACGGTCATTTCGACGCATTTCGCGGTCCCCCGTCTTCACTTCACGGTCATTTTCGTGCATTTCGCGGTCCAATCGCTTCACTTCACCCCCATTTTCATGTATACCACAATTATTCCTGCATATTCCGTGTTAATTCATAGTCATTTCGACGCATTTTGCGGTCCCGCGTCTTCACTTCATGGTCATTTTCGTGCATTTCGCGGTCCAATCACTTCACTTCACCCCCATTTTCATGCATATCACGGTCATTCCCGCATATTCCGTGTTGATTCACGGTCATTTCGACACATTTCGCGGTCCCGCGTCTTCACTTGATGGTTATTTTTGTGCATTCGCGGTCCAATAACTTCACTTCACCCCATTTTCATGCATATCACGATCATTCCTGCATATTCCGTGTTGATTCACGGTCATTTCGACGCATTTCGTGGTCCCACGTCTTCACTTCACGGTCATTCCCGCATATTTCGTGTTAATTCATAGTCATTTCGACGCATTTCGTAGTCCTGCGTCTTCACTTCACGGTCATTTTCGTGCATTTCGTGGTCCAATCGCTTCACTCCACCCCCATTTTCATGCATATCACGGTCATTCTCGCATATTCCGTGTTGATTCACGGTCATTTCGATGTATTTCGCGGTCCCGCGTCTTCACTTCACAATCATTTTCGTGCATTTCGTGGTCTAATGCTTCACTTCACCCTCATTTCCATGCATATCACGGTCATTCCCGTATATTCCGTGTTGATTCACGGTCATTTCGACGCATTTCGCGGTTCCGCCTCTTCACTTCACGGTCATTTTCGTGCATTTCACGGTCCAATCGCTTCACTTCACCCCCATTTTCATGCATATTATGGTCATTCCCGCATATTCTGTGTTAATTCACGGTCATTTCGACGCATTTTACGGTCCCGCATCTTCACTTCACGGTCATTTTCGTGCATTTCGCGATCCAATCGCTTCACTTCACCCCCATTTTCATGCATATCACGGTCATTCCCACATATTCCGTGTTGATTCACGGTCATTTCGACGCATTTCGCGGTCCCGCGTCTTCACTTCACGGTCATTTTCGTGCATTTCGCGCTCCAATCACTTCACTTCACCCCCATTTCCATGCATATCATGGTTAATTCCCACATATTCCGTGTTTATTCACGGTCAATTCGATGCACTTCATGGTCAATTCACTTCACTTCATGGCCATTTTCACGCACTTCGCAGTCAATTCACTTAACTTCACCGTCATTTTTGAAATCGCCGGGAATGACTGTGAAATGCATGGAAATGACGGTGAAGTGAAGTGAATTGACCGTGAAATGCATGGAAATGACCATGAAATGAAACGGAATCGTCGGGATTGACAGTGAAATGCATGGAAAGGATCGTGAAGTGAAGGGGATTGACCATGAAATGCATGAAAATGACTGTGAAATGACGGGAATTAACCATAAAATGCATGGAAATGATCGTGAAATGAAACAGAATCGCCAGGATTGGCCGTGAAATGCAGGGAAATGACCGTGAAGTGAAGCGAATTGACCGTGAAATGCATGGAAATGACCGTGAAGTAAAGCGAATTAACCGCGAAATGCGTGGAAATGACTGTGAAGTGAAGGGAATTGACGGTGAAATGCATGGAAATGACCGTGAATCTAAACGGAATAGTCGGAATTGACCGTAAAATGCATGGAAATGACCGTGAAGTGAAGCGAATTGACTGCGAAATGCGTGGAAATGACCGTGAAGTGAAGAGAATTGACCGTGAAGTGCATCGAAATGACCGTGAATGTAACGCCCTGAAAATCGGGGGTCGAGCATAAACTCAACTCCCGAGTTCCAGAACATCACTTATGCAACAAAATGAATGATGATTGAATGTTGACTGTATTCGTGCATTGAACATGAGTGAGATTAAGCCAAAACAGCATATCATACTCCAGAGACAGTTAAATTTGCAAGCGGAAGACTATGATAGATAGATAAAATATATAAACTATGATGAGTCTCCAGAGTGTGATAACATTACCAGGTTAAATAATTACAAGTACAGTTCTAAAATATACCAAATGTGTAAGTTTAATGTCTTCTATCCCAAGTACCATAGCCCCGTCAATACAGTACCAGGTCTTCAGAGACCCGTCAGAGAGTTACATGATAGGAGAACTCCTCCTCATCACCATAGAAGTAGTCCGGCTCTGCTTCATAAGCATCGCCATCATCTGAAACTCAACAAATCTGGTTGGTGTGTACAACACCGTCCCGTAACGTGGGAGTGAGTAGCTAACTCAGTGGAACAATAAGGCATAAGTTATCATGTTATCAATACAGTCAAGCAGTAATGATAAAGCAGTAAATCAAACACTCCTAGTTACTCTGGTTAATGCAAGTATGAATGCAGGTATGATAGATGCCCTCACCGACATACTCCCTCATGCGACACCATCTCACGTTCACGGCATGCTTACATCCCACAGTGCTCCACATCTTCCAGTCACATGCGATGCATGATGAGCATGATTACCGAGTTTTTAATTAGTCCATTTCAAACAGCAGGATTGGGAAACTAAGGTACCTCCCTTGTATCATTCCCAAACATGATCCATTCTAGGGTCGTCAGTCCTAGTTACTATCAGACGATGGTGTGTTTTCTAGGTCACTGCAGAGGCTGCCAGGGCTGTTACGCACAAAGGTTGCACCACTCCCCCATCACCCCTTAAACGATTCATCACTATACAGAAACAGGCCTAGTTCATACTCTATATACCGCGACAAACTCTAAGGCTCACCGCGATTTCAGAGTATGCTCAAGGTCACTACAAAGGGCTGCTAGGGCTGTTGCTCGCATACGTTGCACCACTCCCCCATCACCTTATCAATGTAGGCCGACAGCACGAATATAGTGTCCCATACCACCATAATCGGCTCACAAGTTTGGTTGCTCACTGGTCACTACGGGGAGGCACGTAGCCCCACCGTAGGCCGATAGCGCGACCACGGTGTCCCGTACCACCATGCCCGGCTCATGAGTCTTAGCGGATCGAGGTACCATGGTTAAAAGGGATTCCACTGGTAAGTTTGGTACCCTAGGTTTAAGCAGTAGCGTCCAAACATGGTGAACATACATAAGACAGATCGGGTTGCCTGACGAGCTCAGCTAGCTCGAGCGCACAACAAGTTAAACGACATGAAGTGCATAAGCACTTCGCGTGGCCAACCACTATCGCCAACCGAAGTACGACTCGAGTTCGTCGAACACATCTCACGTGGCAAATGAATCACAGCCACGAATTCAATTCTGGTACCGATTGTCTGGACTATAAACATAGCCCCAAACACAATCAATTTCAAATAGTAAAGCAGTAATGGATCAAGGTTCAGATCATACAATCAAAGTTTGATAATATCCGTTTAGGGCTGCCAGGGCTGTTGCACGCATTCGTTGCTCCACTCCCCCATCACCCATGACGGATCGTACAACGTAAACATGAATTTAACATATGCATTACATAAATAAAATCATAAAAGCAGTTGAGCATGTTATAAAGCACAACACAAGCATGAGTTTGTACATATTCAATTCCTAATCACATAGCTATTCAAGGAAATCATACACATAGTTAAAGGAGTTGAGAATCATATCTCAACACCCTTAAACATTACAATTTACTAACTACTACTCATTTAGATATTTCAACAAACACTTTAAAATACAGGAATCAACATACATGACATATGTTGATCACAGAGGTATAAGGCCAAATCCTTTCACTAGGGAGTTACCCCAATCATAACACGCATACACCCATGACGGATAGTCATGGCAAGTAGGAAACCAAGTTCCATATTCATTCAGTCATTTCCACAAACACTTGGGCCACACATTTTAGCATATATAATGTGTATTGGCCGTGGCGTGATTTAGGGCAAATCCTTTCGTCAAAGGGGTATTGCCAATACAACAATCAATTATCCATGACAATTAGTCATGGCGAGCACGAATGAGAATTCTATACTCATTCAGTCATTTTCACAACACTTAGAATACACTATTACAACATACATGGTGTATGTTAGCAAAACATGTATTAGGGCTATCCTTTAGCCAAGTGAGTATTTTATCCATGTATAATATATTACTACAGCAAATAATCATGATAAATACATCTCCAAAATTTATACGTATACAGTATTTTCTAGAATACGCATTTTCAACATACATAGTGTATACAAACAAACATGTATTACGGCGATTCTTTTCGCCAAATAAGTAATTTATCCATATGTCATATAATCATATGACACATAATCATGGCAAACACATTTCCAAAATATACATGTATACGGCACTCCTTACAATACAGTATTTCTACATACATAGTGTATATTAGTAAAACATGTATTTCGGCGAATCCTTTCACCAAATAAGTCTTTTATCCATATATCGTATATCCATACGACAAATAAACATGTCAAACACATTTCCATAAAAAATACGTATACGGTATTTTATACGAATACCTAGAGTATGTGAAATTCCAAATTCTACAATTCTAATCGAAACAGAAAACGGAAAGCACTTTGTACATGTGCAATTGCATGCAGATTATGAATCTACCATTATCTGACATTGAAAGCATTGAAAACTGCAACCTATACACCTAAAGTCCTCACCTTTCTTCTTGGAATCTCAACGGATCGACAAGGGTTGAGGAGCTTCCGTATTCGGGAGTTTTCTAGCCTAAAGAGTGAAATCGGTTAACTATTTCATAACCTGTAGCCTATATATCTCAAAACGGGTCTAGGGTTAGGGTTTATTACCTTAAAACGGAGTCGATATCGCCGGAAAAGCGATGAGAATCAGGCGGTGGAGCCCGAATAGCGGCAGGGAACAGCAGCAGGGAGTTCCTCCCGCATCTCCCTCACTTTCTCTCTCTTTTCTCTCTCTCAAATCTAAATTCGTATGGCTGAAATGGGAGAGGGTTTAAGGTCCTTATATAGTCTAAAACTTCACCAAAATAGACTTCTGGATAAGGTTCACCTAGGTTATAGCCAAAGCGGGACTTTTTCAGCTCAACGGAGGACTTCTGGCGGGCCTCCTTGAGCCAAAGGTCGGACTTAAGCTCACTAACGCTGGATCTACGTTCTATTAAGTTTTCATTTCGGTCGGGATTCCAGATCACGCGTGGCGGACCAATTTCAGTTCAACGGTCAGCGGATCTCGATCGGAGATTCTGAGTACATGTAAATGTGTATGAAATTTCTCCTGATCCGAGTGTGTAATTTGGTCTCATTCTGACGGTCTGGTTGCTTAATACTGATCCGCAAACAAATGGTGCCAGATCACTATTCAAGATATTTATTTTGTAAAGGAAATAGTGGTTTTCACACTCCCTCGCTCTGGACGCGATCGAATGGCCGTGGGACATTGTCTGGACTTGATTTTCGAGATGATTGTCAAGCCCAACGAGGCGGTCCTAATTCCTTAACTTCGAGTTATTCGGACTTCCGACGTGCGGTCCAGATCTAATAAGGAGTTTCGAGATACTCCCCTGAGTAACCGGGTAATGAGATTGATCCTAGGTTTTAGGGTAACCTAGCGCCAATGATTCTACAAGTTCTGGGTCTTATAGATCGTATTTAAAGCGATTCAAACGGATTTCGTAGCTAACCTGGTTTCGCACTTAGTTACTTTGTCTCCTTTCTAAAGGATTTAGTCCTACGTGATTTCTGTCTGAGGTGGTACTTAGTCCTTTGTAGTTTGTATCTAAAGTGATCCAAGTTATACTACTTCGCTAGTTTAAGATAGTGTCTAGGGCGAAAGTGCTTTGAAAAATTGAAAGAACAAAGTAGTGAAGGGTTGGATTTGTGAAGGAAATGGGTTAAGGAGCGATTTTAGACTGTGAGATTCAGTTCTGACAAGTTAATAAGGTGTTAGGATCGACCCATCGCCTAAGGACGTCTAATTCCAGGTTGGCAAAAATCCGGGGTGTTACAGTGAATCTAAACGGAATTGCTGGAAATGGCCGTGATATGAAGCGAAATGACCGTGAAATGCATGGAAATAGCCGTGAAGTAAAGGGAATTGACAATGAAGTGCATGGAAATGACCGTGAATCTAAACGGAATCGCCGGAATTGATCGTGAATTGCATGGAAATGATCGTGAAGTGAAGCGAATTGACCGTGAAATGCGTGGAAATGACCGTGAAGTGAAGGGAATTGACCATGAAATGCATGAAAATGACCGTGAATCTAAACGGAATCGCTGGAAATGACCGTGAAATGCATGAAAATGATCGTGATGTGAAGCGAAATGACCGTGAAATGCATGGAAATGGCCGTGAAGTGAAGGGAATTGACCGTGAAATGCATCAAAATGGCTGTGAAGTGAAGTGAATTGACCGTGAAGTGCATCGAAATGGTCGTGAACGTAAAAGGAATTGCCGGATATCGCCGTGAAATGCATGGAAATGGCCGTGAAGTGAAGAGAATTGACCGTGAAATGCATCGAAATGGCCGTGAAGTGAAGTGAATTGACCATGAAGTGCATCGAAATGACCGTGAACGTAAACGGAATTGCCGGATATACCGTGAAATGAATGGAAATGGCCGTGAAGTGAAACAAAAGGACCGTGAAATGCATCGATGCACGCGATTGCCGAATATCGCTGGAATTGATTCAAGGTCATTTCCACGCATTTTCCGGTCATTTCCCTTCACTTCGCAGGCATTTCCACGCATTTCACGGACATTTCCCTTCACTTCACAGTCATTTCCATGCATTTCACGATCATTCCAAACAATTTCGTGTTGATTCACGGTCATTTTCACGTATTTTGTGGTCATTTCCCTTCACTTTACGGTCATTTCCACGCATTTCGCGGTCATTTCCCTTCACTTCACAGTCATTTTCATGCATTTCACGGTCATTCCAAACAATTTCGTGTTGATTCACGGTCATTTCCCTTCACTTCACAGCCATTTTCACGCATTTCGCGGTTATTTTCTTTCACTTCATAGTCATTTCCATGCATTTCACGGTCATTCTAAATAATTCCGTGTTGATTCACGGTCATTTCCACGCATTTTACGGTCATTTCCCTTCACTTCACAGCCATTTCCACGCATTTCGCTGTCATTTCCCTTCACAGCCATTCACGGCCAGTGAAGGGAAATGATCGCGAAATGCGTGGAAATGGCTGTGAAGTGAAGGAAAATGACTGCAAAATGAGTGGAAATGACCGTGAATCAACACAGAATTGTTTGGAATGACCATGAAATGCATGGAAATGACTGTGAAGTGAAGGAAATGACTGCAAAATGCATGGAAATGGCTGTGAAGTGAAGGGAAATGACCGTGAATCAACACAAAATTGTTTAGAATGACCGTGAAATACGTGGAAATGACTGTGAAGTAAAGAGAAATGACCACAAAATGCGTGGAAATGCCTGCGAAATGAAGGAAAATGATCGCAAAATGCGTGGAAATGACCGTGAATCAATTCCGGTGATATCCGGCAATTGCGTGCATTAATGCATTTCACGGTCATTTCGCTTCACTTCACGGTCATTTCCATGCATTTCACGGCGATATCCGGCAATTCCGTTTACTGTCATGGTCATTTCGATGCACTTCACGGTCAATTCACTTCACTTCATTGCCATTTCGATGCATTTCACGGTCATTTCGCTTCACTTCACGGCCATTTCCATGCATTTCATGGCGATATCCAGCAATTCCGTTTACGTTCACGGTCATTTCGATGCACTTCACGGTTAATTCACTTTACTTCACAGCCATTTCGATGCATTTCACTGTCAATTCTCTTCACTTCACGGCCATTTCCATGCATTTCACGGCAATATCCGGCAATTCCGTTTACGTTCACGGTCATTTCGATGCACTTCACGGTCAATTCACTTCACTTCACGGCCATTTCGATGCATTTCACGGTCATTTCGCTTCACTTCACGGCCATTTCCATGCATTTCATGACGATATCCGGCAATTCCGTTTACGTTCACGGTCATTTCGATGCACTTCACGGTTAATTCACTTCACTTCACGGCCATTTCGATGCATTTCACAGTCAATTCTCTTCACTTCACGGCCATTTCCATGCATTTCACGGCAATATCCGGCAATTCTGTTTACATTCACGGTCATTTTGATGCACTTCACGGTCAATTCACTTCACTTCACGGCCATTTCGATGCATTTCACGGTCAATTCTCTTCACTTCACGGCCATTTCCATGCATTTCACGGCAATATCCGGCAATTCCGTTTACGTTCACGATCATTTCGATGCACTTCACGGTCAATTCACTTCACTTCACGGCCATTTCGATGCATTTCACGGTCAATTCCCTTCACTTCACGGCTATTTCCATGCATTTCACGGTCATTTCGCTTCACATCATGGCCATTTCTAACGATTCTGTTTAGATTCATGGTCATTTCCATGCACTTCTGTAACGCCCTGAAAATCGGGGGTCGAGCATAAACTCAACTCCCGAGTTCCAGAACATCACTTATGCAACAAAATGAATGATGATTGAATGTTGACTGTATTCGTGCATTGAACATGAGTGAAATTAAGCCAAAACAACATATCATACTCCAGAGACATTTAATTTTGCAAGCGGAAGACTATGATAGATAGATAAAATATATAAACTATGATGAGTCTCCAGAGTGTGATAACATTACCAGGTTAAATAAATACAAGTACAGTTCTGAAATATACCAAATGTGTAAGTTTATCGTCTTCTATCCCAAGACTACAAATTTCCAGACAATACAAGCATCAGGTCTTGAGAGACCCGCCAGAGAATTTCATGATAGGAGAACTCCTCCTCATCACCATAGAAGTAGTCCTACCTCGCTTCATAAGCATCGCCATCATCTGAAATTCAACAAATCTGTTTGGTGTGTACAACACCGTCCCGTAACGTGGGAGTGAGTAGCTAACTCAGTGGAACAATAAGGCATAAGTTATCATGTTATCAATACAGTCAAGCAGTAATGATAAAGCAGTAAATCAAACACTCCTAGTTACTCTGATTAATGCAAGTATGAATGCAGGTATGATGGATGCCCTCACCGACATACTCCCTCATGCGACACCATCTCACGTTCGCGGCATGCTTACATCCCACAGTGCTCCACATCTTCCAGGCACATGCGATGCATGATGAGCATGATTACCGAGTTTTTAATTAGTCCATTTCAAACAAATAGGATTGGGAAACTAAGGTACTTCCTCAGTATCATTCCCAAACATGATCCATTCTAGGGTCGTCATCCTAGTTAATATCGACGATGGTGTGTTTTCTAGGTCACTGCAGAGGTTGCCAGTGGCTATTACGCACAAAGGTTGCACCACTCCCCCATCACCCCTTAAACGATTCATCACTATACAGAAACAGGCCTAGTTCATACTCTATATATTGCAGCGAACCCTAAGGCGCACTGCAACTTCAGAGTATGCTCACGGTCACTACAAAGGGCTGCCAGGGCTGTTAGCACAAAGGTTGCACCACTCCCCCATCACCTTATCAATGTAGGCCGATAGCACGAATATAGTGTCCCATACCACCATAATCGGCTCACGAGTTAAGTTGCTCACTGGTCACTACGGGGAGGCACGTTGCCCCAGCGTAGGCCGACAGCTCGGCCACGGTGTCCCATACCACCATGCCCGGCTCATGAGTCTTAGCGGATCGAGGTACCATGGTTAATAGGGTTTTCACTGGTAAGTTTGGTACCCTAGGTTCAAGCAGTAGCGACCAAACATGGTGAACATACATTAGACAAATCGGGTTACATGACGAGCTCGGCTAGCTCGAGCGCACAACAAGTTGAACGACATGAAGTGCATAAGCACTTCGCGTGGCCAACCACTATCGCCAACCGAAGTACGACTCGAGTTCGTCGAACACATCTCATGTGGCGACATGAAACTCAACCACGATCTCCAATCTAGTACCGATTGTCTGGACTATAATCATAGCCCCAAACACAATCAATTGTCATCCATAGCATGTGGAGTAAAGCATGATAAACAAAGTAATTCAAGCATGATAAATAAAGTAATTCAAACATGCTAGTAGGCATGTTAAAAGCATATTATAAAGCATGATATAAAGCATGTTGTAAAACACTACATTAATAGGAATACAAACACATGTATTGTAAATAAGTGTTTTAAGTGATCAACCTCATGGAGGTAATCATACACGTCGCTAGGGTAGTTGAGAATCCAATCTCAACACCCTCCTAAGGCATCAACATTCAAACACTTGCTCACCCAAGCATTTTCACAAACACTTAAGTACACTAGTACAACATACATGGTGTATGTGAGCAAAACATGTATTAGGGCTATCCTTTAGCCAAGTGAGTATTTTATTCATGTATAATATATTACTACAACAAATAATCATGATAAGTACATCTCCAAAATTTATACGTATACAGTATTTTCTAGAATACGCATTTTCAACATACACAGTGTATACAAGCAAACATGTATTACGGCGATTCCCTTCGCCAAGAAAATATTTTATACACACATAATATATTTATACGACAATTAATCATGACAAACACATCGCTAAAATATACATGTATACGGTACTTCTTACAATACCGTATTTCTACATACATAGTGTTTATTAGTAAACATGTATTTAGGCGAATCCTTTCGCCAAATAAGTATTTTATCCATACACCATATATCCATACGACAAATAAACATGTCAAACATATTTCCATAAAAAATACGTATACGGTATTTTATACGAATACCTAGAGTATGTCAAATTCCAAATTCTACAATTCTAATCGAAACAGAAAACGGAAAGCACTTTGTACATGTGCAATTGCATGCAGATCATGAATCTACCATTATCTGACATTGAAAGCGTTGAAAACCGTAACTTATACACTTAAAGTCCTCACCTTGTGTCGTAGAATCGTAACTGAGTCGATAGGTTCGCTAAGCTTCCGTATACGGGAGTTTGGCAACCTAGAGAATGAAATAGGTTAGCTATTTCCTAACCTACAACTGTCTAATCCCCCAAACAGGTTAGGGTTAGGGTTTATTACCTAGAAATGACGCCTTGAATCGCCTAGGAAAAGTGGCAAGAATGAGGTGGTTAAGCACCGATAAATAGCGGGAATGAGCAGAAGCAGGAGTTTCTCCCAGATCTCCCACACTTTCTCTCTCTTTTCTCTCTCTCAAATCCAAATTCGTATGACTGCCATGAGAGAGGGTTTAAGGTCCTTATATAGTCTCAAAATTCCCCGAAATAGACTCAGGTTCAAGGGTTACTGCTAATATAGGTATTTCGTCACTTTTTCGGCTCAAAAGAGAGGTTCTGGTAGCCCTCCTTGAGCCAAACGTCGACCTAAGGTTACCACCTAATGATCTATGTTGGATTACGGTTTTGACTCGGATGGATTTCCCGGATCGCACGTGGCGGACCACTTTCCGTTCAACGGTCAGTGGGCCACGATCAGAAATTCCAAGTACATGTAAATGTTCCTGAAATTTTTCTTAATCCGAGGGTGTAATTTGGTCAGATTCTGACGGTCAGGTTGCTTAATACTGACACGTCAACGAATGATGCCAGATCACTATTCCTGATATTTATTTTGGAATAGGAATAGTGTTTTTCACACACCCTCGCTCTGAATCGAAACGAATGGCCGTGGGACATCGGATGGACCTGATTTTTGAGATGATTGTCAAGCCCAACGAGGCGATCCTAAGTCCTTAACTTTGCGTTAATCGGATTTCCGATGTGCGGTCTAGACCTAATACGAAGTTTCGTTTCATTCCCGAGAGCAGCCGGGAAATGAGTTTGGTTCTAAACTTTAGGGTAACCTAGCGTCAATGATTCTACAAGTTTTGGGTCTTGCAGAACGTATTTAAAGCGATTCGAACGGATTTCGTAGCTAATCTGGTTTCACACCTAGTTACTTTGTCTCATTTCTAAAGGATTTAGTCCTAAGTGATTTCTGGTCGAGGTGGTACTCAGGCCTTTGTAGTTTGTATATAAAGTGATCCAAGTTATACTACTTAGCTAGTTTAAGATAGTGTCTAGGGCGAAGGTGCTTTGAAAAATTGAAAGCACAAGGTAGTGAAGGGTGGGATTTGTGAAGAAAATGGTTTAAGGAGCGATTTGAGGCTTTAATTGAGCGTTTAAGAAGTTAAACCTGTGTTAGGATTGACCCATTGCCTAAGGACGTCTAATCTCAGGTTGATAAAAATCCGGGGCGTTACAACTTCACGGTCAATTCCCTTCACTTCACGGTCATTTCCACGCATTTCACGGTCAATTCGCTTCACTTCACGATCGTTTCAATGCAATTCATGGTCAATTCCGGCAATTCCGTTTAGATTTATGGTCATTTCCATGCACTTCATTGTCAATTCCCTTCACTTCACGACCATTTCCATGCATTTCACGGTCATTTCGCTTCACATCACGGTCATTTCCAGCAATTCCGTTTAGATTTACGGTCATTTCGATGCACTTCACAGTCAATTCCCTTCACTTTAAGGTCATTTCCACGCATTTCGTGGTCAATTCGCTTCACTTCACGGTCATTTCCTTACATTTTACGGTCAATTCCGGCTATTCCGTTTAGATTCACGGTCATTTCCATGCATTTCACTGTCAATTCCCTTCACTTCACGGTCATTTCCACGCATTTTGCAGTTAATTCGCTTCACTTCACGGTCATTTCCATGCATTTCACGGTCAATTTGCTTCACTTCACGGTCATTTCTCCGCATTTCACGGTCAATCCTGGCGATTCTGTTTCATTTCACGATCATTTCCATGCATTTCATGGTTAATTCCCTTCATTTCATGGTCATTTCCATGCATTTCATGGTCAATCCCCTTCACTTCACGATCATTTTCATGCATTTCACTATTAATCCCGGCGATTTCGTTTCATTTCATGGTCATTTCCATGCATTTCGCGGTCAATTCACTTCACTTCACCGTCATTTCCATGCATTTCGGTCATCATTCGACGATTAAAAATGACGGTGAAGTTAAGTGAATTATTTGCAACGTGAAAATGGCGTGAAGTCGTCAATTATTTGTGAATCAACACGGAATATGCGGGAATTGACCGTGATATGCATGGAAATGGGGGTGAAGTGAAGCAATTGAACTACGAAATGCACGAAAATGACTGTGAAGTGAAGACGCGGGACTGCAAAATACGTCAAAATGACCGTGAATCAACACGAAATATGCGGGAATGACCATGATATGCATGAAAATGGGGGTGAAGTGAAGCGATTGGACCGCGAAATGCATAAAAATGACTGTGAAGTGAAGACGTGGGACCGCGAAATGCGTCGAAATGTCCATAAATCAACACAGAATATGCGGGAATGACCATGATATGCATGAAAATCGGGGTGAAGTGAAGCGATTAGATCATGAAATGCACAAAAATGGCCGTGAAGTGAAGACGCGGGACCGCGAAATACGTCGAAATGACCGTAAATCAACACGGAATATGCGGGAATGACCATGATATACATGGAAATGGGGGTGAAGTGAAGCGATTGGACTGCGAAATGTACAAAAATGACCGTGAAGTGAAGACGCGGGACCGCGAAATGCATCGAAATGATCGTGAATCAACACGGAATATGCGGGAATGACCGTGATATGCATGAAAATGGGGGTGAAGTGAAGCGATTGGATTGCGAAATGCACGAAAATGACCGTGAAGTGAAGATGCGGGACTGTAAAATGCGTCGAAATGACCGTGAATTAACACAGAATATGCGGGAATGACCATAATATGCATGAAAATGGGGGTGAAGTGAAGTGATTGGACCGCGAAATGCACGAAAATGACCGTGAAGTGAAGATGCAGGACCGCAAAATGCATTGAAATGACAGTGAATCAACACGGAATATGTGGGAATGACCGTGATTGCATGAAAATGGGGGTGAAGTGAAGCGATTGGACCGCAAAATGCACGAAAATGACCGTGAAGTGAAGACGAGGGACCGCAAAATGCGTCGAAATGACCGTGAATCAACACGGAATATGCAGGAATGACCGTGATATGCATGGAAATGAGGGTGAAGTGAAGCGATTAGACCGCAAAATGCACGAAAATGACCGTGAAGTAAAGACGCGGGACCGTGAAATATGTCAAAATGACCGTGAATCAACACGGAATATGCGGGAATGACCATGATATGCATGAAAATGGGGGTGAAGTGAAGCGATTGGACCGCGAAATGCACGAAAATGACCATGAAATGAAGTGAATTGACCGTAAAGTGGATTTTTAACCATCCACCCGATAGAATCTTGGAAAATTACTATGTTGGTTCACTAAATTAGCTTCTCCTACCCCAAAATCATATATGGTACGTTAAGTAACTCATTCTAGTTTAGGAGATATGCTTGTTAAATAAATAGACAAAGAAATGAATTAAGAGATAGAAAAATATTTTTATATACTTATACATACATATTTACATAATTATGTACTTAAGAAAAATTTAAGGGAGAAAAATGTTCTCCCCATAAAATTTTTTAAAAAAAAACTGCCAGACTGCCGCGGCACTGCCGCCGGTTCGGCGGTAATGCCGCGATAGTCTGTGGTTTTTTTTTATTGTTTTATTTTTTTTATTTTTGTGGGTCCCGTTATGGGGTCTGTGTTATATCCAAACCGTCCATCTATTTGGAGAGCTCATATTAAGGCTTGGGACGAAAATAAGATAGATCTAACTATCAAGTGGACCACACTGTAAAAGATAGTTGGGAGTTGAACGTCTACCATTGAAATCCTTTCAGGGGTAACAGAAGTTTTAGATCAATATGAAATTTGTTTTTCCTCTTCATCCAGGTCTCTGTGACCTTATGAATAGATTGGATGGAAAATATATGTTATGGTGGGCCCTATGAAATTTTTAATAGTGAAAATCAAGTTTCCCGCTGCTATAGTGTGGTCCAGTTGATCTTTGGATATGATTCTTTTTTTTCGATAATGCTCTGAAATGATCTCGAAATATGGATGAACGGTGTGGATATAATAAATACATCATTGTTGGGGCCATGTCGAGGAGCGTCAGCGCTCGTCTTCGCACACCAGCCAATCGGCTTCCGGAAGGAATGAGTGACGGGGGTATTTTGGTCCCTTGAAAAGTCAGCCGTACACAGGGGAGTATTCTTGGAAGCTTAAAAAGAGGTGGGCTTCAAATGGCTGGTGGGCCCTAAATGGGCCGTACATAGGAAATTTCTCTTTATTTTTCCCCTTCATCTAGGTGGATCTTCATCGTACTATTTATTTTCCATTCATCCAGGTCTGTGTAACCTTATCAACTAGTTTCATATGTTTTGGTCCACCTGAGATTTGGATCCGCTGAGTTTTTAGATCATACCCTAAAATGAGCTTCCAAAATACATATACGACGTGGATATACAATACATACATCAAGGTGGGCTCCATAGTCAGGCTGCACCGTGTTTGGTGAGGACAGGCTGCACCCAATCTGCTCCCATGGATGCTATCTTGCCCATAGGACTAGCCCAGTGCATACTCAACCCAACCATCATAAGAGTGACCTGCGGTCCAATAAAAAATGATCATGTGTAGAGATGTATCATGTGTAGAGATGTCAATGGGCTAAGCCTGAGATAGATCTGGGCCCAAAATTTGAACAGTTATTCTTATTCAAAAATCTGATTTTTCAGTACCAGCAGATATATACCCAATCTATGTCCATGGGATCTCAAGCACTCAGAGATTGTATGGAAAATAAATAGTATAGTAGACATTATAATAGGCCCTCAGAAATTTTAATGTTAGATGTTTAATGTCAAGGAAGAATCTAGATCTTCACCGTACTATTTATTTTCCCTTCATCGAGGTTTGTGTAACCTTATCAACTGGTTTCATATGTTTTGGTCCACCTGAGATTTGGATCCGCTGAGTTTTTGGATCATACCCTAAAATGAGCTTCCAAAATACATACATGACATGGATATACAATACATACATGATGCGGATACCAAGCCATTCAAAGTATATCAACGTAGGAGACGTGCATTACCCGTGTCAATGTGGTTAGATGACGGATACGGGTCGGGTCTCTAGAGGTTGAAGACCTTACACATGTGTTCATGGCATGTGTAAGTTTCTTAGAGGAGACATTTGGATCATTGGATCGCGAGGATGGTGTGATTGGACCGTTGGATCGTTACGGCCCACCTTCTTCACACTACCTTCGCAGCACTATCATCGGGGCCCATCGGGCATCTTAAATTTACATTTAGTTTATGAACATTTGAGTTAATTAAGTTTTGAGACAGTTTGTGCGCAATTTTGTGCGAATTTCTTTTTTTTGAAAATTTTTTAAGTAGGGGTATTTTGGTAATTTCATGTAATTACGATTTTATAAGGGTTGTCCTAAACCCATAGCAGGTTATGTAATGTTTGATAAAAAAAGAAAAAAAGAGCTTTTTACTTCTGACGATCTCGTCTTCGACTTCCAGTGATTGGAAGAGGGCGTGAGACCCAGGTAAACGATTTCTCATCCCCTACTTATTTCTCCTTCTCTCTTTTCTTAAGGTATTCTTTTCTTTAACCTCATTCTCTTCTTTTTTCTCCTAATCTCAAAAGATTTTCACTTCCTTTTCATCCCCACATAAAACCCATCACCCAAATCTATATTTAAAGAACCACCATTTTTTTTTATGAATGCAAATCTAAAAATTTCAGATTTAGACTCTATATGCGATGCATGAAACCCTAGAAAATAAAATAAAATAAAATAAAAATATAGACTCTTGATAACTCGATCTAAGATGACCCAATGCAAGAACTAAGCTCTGATACCAAAATTGATGTAGGACAGCCTAATCTAACCTTAAATGAGCATGCTATTTGAGAGGGGCAGATTCATGCAATCTTAAAACAAATAAATATCAGCTTGATTTATACATCCTAAACACAAGAAGGAAAATTCAAAAAAAAAAAAAAAATGGTCTAACGATTTCCACATTTGCATCATTCTAAAGGTTAGGATCATCGGTGTCCATAGTCTTGTGTCAAAACAGTCTCTTAGAGTCATGTTTTAGGAAACCTAAGTTGAGTCTTATTGTGTATGCCCACTCGGACTGGTAGAGGATTTGGTCTACACCCGATTTTCAATATGGAACAGTTGACTGAGATGATGAACACGATCAACCAACGTTTGGCCGTCATTGAGGCACAATCTAGGAACACGAATACCCGTATCGACCAGATAGAAGCATCCCTAAGAGAAATCGCCGACATTGGAGGGGATGAACAGTCTCACGTAGGGGGAGTAGTTGAGGAATGGGTAGAAAATCGTGGTAGAGGTCGTGGAGCATGTGGCCGAGGGGTAGGACGTGGAGGGGCACGAAATCCGCAACCCGCTATCGAGTATCAAGACCGTTATGATGTCGATGAGAGAGTCTTAAAAAGTGTTAAAGTAGATGCTCCTAGTTTTGATGGGCGTCTTGACCCAAAAGCATTCCTTGATTGGTTAGCGGACATGGACCATTATTTCAAATAATATGAGATGTCTGAGAACCGACAAGTGCGGTTTTCAAAGATGAAACTTGTGGGTCAAGCTAAATTATTTTGGACAAATACGGAGCGTAGGATTGAGAGATCAGGAGGTGTCCCAGTCGCGCATTAGGTAGAGATGAAGGAGTTATTAAAGGAAAAATATCTTCCTGTCTCTTATCGTCAAAAGCTCCTATATCAATGGCAAGCATTACGCCAAGGACCTATGTCGGTTGCAGATTACATCACAAAATTTGAGGAGTATATGATGCGGTATGATATTCAGGAGGATCCCTTAGTGACCCTGGCGCGTTTCAAGGTTGGATCTGCAGCGTGAGCTTATGACCCATGCGGTGAGTGACTTGGATCAGGCTTACCAAGTTGTACAGGAGTTAGAGCTTTACCTAAAGTCTCCTGTCATGAGGCGCTTTGAGTCCCGAGACTCTACTGTTAGATTTGGTTTTCAGGGAACCAAACCTAAAATTGGAAGTCAGCCTAGGGCGCAGGCTAGTGCACCGCCTAAGCCTAAGGATGATAAGGGAAAAGGTGTCCTTGGTGCCAATCCTGGCAGTGGTAGTCATGTGAGATGTTATGAGTGCGGAAGTACAGGTCATTTCGCATACCAGTGCACGGCAAAGACTCGTGGGAAAGCCTTAGTCATAGACGAGTCAAATGAAAATATGGGTGACATGGGTGATTATGAAGTTGAGGAATATCATCCAGAGATAGGTACTAGTGATTATAAAGAAGAAGAACCAAAGACTGCACCACTAGTTGTAGTTAGATGTGCTTTAGCGTAGGCTAAAGAGAGTGATGATTGGCGCAGAAGCACAATTTTCTACACGTTTATCAAGAGCGGTGACAAAAACTGCAAAGTCATCGTGGATAGTGGTAATTGCACCAACGTGGTCTCAATTAGCACAGTCACTCGTTTGGGTTTAAAGCCCATCCCTCACCCTCAACCCTACAAGATTTCTTGGGTTGACACGTCTTCTATGCCTGTGTCCCAGCAGTGTTTAGTCCTCATCCAAATCGGTTCATATAAAGACATGTTGTGGTGTGATGTTTTACCTATGGATGTAGGTCACATCATTTTAGGGAGGCCATGGTTATACGATAGAGATGTCATGATTTTTGGTCGCTCGAACGTGTGTACATTCACGCATGAGAGCAAGAAAATCAAGATTAATCCGTTGCCACCTAAGAGCCACACAGACAAGGCTAGGGATGTGAAAACGAGTGAGTCAAGGAAGGATATGAGGAAATCTATTCTGAAGTCTCTACATATCATAAATGCAAAAGAGTTTGAGAAAGAGACAGAGGATGATTCGACGGTGTACGCCCTAATGGCTAGGGAAGTTACACCCGAGGTTCATGTAGAGTTATCCCCTGAGGTGACTTCAGTTCTTAAAGAGTACAATGATGTATTCCCCAAGGATTTACCGGATGAGCTTCCACCTATGCGGGACATCCAACATGCCATTGATTTCGTCCCGGGGTCTTCTTTACCGAACCTTCCTCATTACAGGATGAATCTTGCAGAGCATGCAGAGTTGCATAGACAGGTAAATGAGCTCCTGCAAAAAGGTTTCATCCATGAGAGTATGAGTCCGTGTGCCGTACCAGTGCTATTAACGCCTAAGAAAGATGGTACATGGCGGATGTGTGTGGACAGTAGGGCCATTAATAAGATCACGATCAAGTATCGGTTTTTGATACCGAGGCTTGATGATATGTTAGACATGATGGCCAGATCCACCATTTTTTCCAAGATAGACCTCAATAGCGGGTATCACCAGATACGCATACGCCCTGGAGATGAGTGGAAGACAGCCTTCAAGACGAAGGATAGGTTGTACGAGTGGTTGGTCATGCCCTTTGGCTTGACTAATGCACCCAGTACTTTTATGCGTGTGATGCTTCAGGCGTAGGTATAGGAGGAGTACTAAGCCAAGAGGGTCATTCAGTTGCCTATTTCAGTGAGAAACTGAATGAGGCAAAATAAAAGTATTCCACCTATGACAAAGAATTTTATGTGGTAGTGCAATCGCTACGTCATTGGCGTCATTATCTTCTACCACAAGAATTTGTCTTGTTTTCTGATCACGAGGCTTTGAGGTATTTGAATTCCCAAAAGAAGCTTAACCCAAGGCATGCCAAGTGGGCAGCGTTTCTTCAGGAATATTCATTTATCCTGAAACATAAAGCCGGGATCGAGAACAAACCAGCCGATGCCCTTAGTAGGAGAGTGACATTGCTCAACTCTTTGAGTGTAGAAGTTGTCGGGTTTGAACAATTGAAAGACGAGTATCCCATGTGTCCAGATTTTGGGAGAAAATATGTGTCACTCTTAGGTGCCCAGCATAGTTCGGGTGAGTTCGTGCTAAAAGATGGTTTCCTTTTCAAAGGAGACCGACTTTGTATTCCCCGCACTTCCATCCGGGATTTCCTTGTTTGGGAGCTTCATGCTGGAGGTATTGCTGGCCATTTTAGTCGAGATAAAACCATCGCTCTAGTGGAGGATCGATTTTATTGGCCAAGTCTTAAGCGAGACGTAGCCAAAATTTTAGGGCAACGTCGAACATGTCAACTGGCAAAACAGAAGAAGCAGAATACTGGATTGTACACACCATTGCCAGTGCCACACGCACCGTGGCAAGACATCAGTATGGATTTCGTGCTTGGACTTCCCAAGACAATTAAAAAACACGATTACATTTTTGTGGTCGTGAACCGTTTCTCAAAAATGGCCCACTTCCTCCCTTGTTCTAAAACCTCAGATGCGTCCAACATAGCCAAGATTTTCTTTGAAGGGGTGGTTCGCTTACATGGTTTACCTAAGACTATAGTATCTGACAGGGATGTCCGGTTTACTAGTTATTTTTGGAAGACATTATGGCATATGATGGGTACGAGACTCCAGTTCTCGTCTGCCTACCATCCTCAAACTGATGGTCAAACTGAAGTTTTGAATCGAAGTCTCGAAAATCTACTACGATGTTTAGTGGGTGAACACATTAAAACTTGGGACTTAGTCCTACCAGTCGCTGAGTTTGCATATAACAGTTCAGTTAATAGGTCTATGGGTATGAGTTCATTCGAGATTGTTAGTGGTTATAAACCTAGATTGCCCATAGATTTGTTACCTATGTCAGTCACTCAGAGGACCTCAGAGTCAGCCGATGCATTTTTCCATCACATTCATGAGTTGCATGCAGAGATTAGGAGGCAGATAAATGCTAGTAATGAACAATACAAAATTTCAGCTGACTTACATCGTAGAATTCAAGAATTTAATGAGGGTAATTATGTAATGGTTAGGATAAGGCCAGAACGGTTCCCATAAGGTACCGTTAAGAAGTTACAAGCACGCAGTGCTGGACCATTTAAGATTCTGAAAAAGATTGGGTTCAATGCGTACGTGATAGATCTTCCACCTCGCATGGGGATTAGTTCAACATTCAATGTGGAGGATCTAATGCCTTGTTCAAGCCATCCCATAGGCCCTAATTTTGTTCCAAACCATTGGCCAATTTCTGAATTTTCTTCCCAACCTACACCACCTATGCCTATTATACCTGAGATAAGAGAAGAAATTGAAGGAATTGTGGATGAGCAAATTATTTCCACTCGAGACGGTGGATTTCAGAGGTACTTAGTGAAGTGGAAGAACAGACCATCATCCGATTGTACATGGTTGACAGAAGCAGAGTTGCAGCGACTAGATCCAGATTTGTTAGAAAAGCACAAAAGTTTTATCTCACCGGAGTCGAGATCTTCTCAGTCGAGGGGAGTTGATGCGGATACCAAGCCATTCAAAGTATATCAACGTAGGAGACGTGCATTACCCGTGTCAATGTGGTTAGATGACGGATACGGGTCGGGTCTCTAGAGGTTGAAGACCTTACACATGTGTTCATGACATGTGTAAGTTGCTCAGAGGAGACATTTGGACCATTGGATCGCGAGGATGGTGTGATTGGACCATTGAATCGTCACGGCCTACCTTCTTCATACCTTCACGGCACTATCATCGGGGCCCATCGGGCATCTTAAATTTACATTTAGTTTATGAACATTTGAGTTAATTAAGTTTTGAGACAGTTTGTGCACAATTTTGTGCGAATTTCTTTTTTTTTAAAATTTTTTTTAAGTAGGAATAGTTTGGTAATTTCATGTAATTACGATTTTATAAGGGTTGCCCTAAACCCATAGCAGGTTATGTGATGTTTGATGAAAAAAGAAAAAAAGGAGCTTTTTACTTCTGACGATCTCGTCTTCGACTTCCAGTGATTGGAAGAGGGCGTGAGGCCCAAGTAAACGATTTCTCATCCCCTACTTCTTTCTCCTTCTCTCTTTTCTCAAGGTATTCTTTTCTTTAACTTTATTCTCTTCTTTTTTCTCCTAATCTCAAAAGATTTTCACTCCCTTTTCATCCCCACATAAAACCCATCACCCAAATCTATATTTAAAGAACCACCATTTTTTTTTTTCTGAATTTTCCAGATTTTCAATCCAGGAAATTTCTATTTTTTTGGATTAGAAAATCCACTTGGATCGTTAGACGGACCCATTGCAAGACGAAAGTTCTATCTTTCGCCGGATCCAATTATATTCAGATTTTAAGATTCAATACTTTGTGTTTGTGATGGATGACCCTAATTAATGCTATGTTGCCATTATTTCCTTCTTGTGTTTATGATGTATAAATCAAGCTGATATTTATTTGTTTTAAGATTGCATGAATCTGCCCCTCTCAAATAGCATGCTCATTTAAGGTTAGATTAGGCTGTCCTACATCAATACATCAAGGTGGGCTCCACAGTCAGGCCGCACCGTGTTCGGTGAGGACAGGCTGCACCCAATCTGCTCCCATGGATGCTAGCCTGCCCATACCAAGCTCGCGACAGGTGCAGGACGTGGGGTCTAGCCTAGTGCATACTCAACCCAACCATCATGAGAGTGACGTGCGGTCCAATAAAAAATGATCATGTGTAGAGATGTCAAAGGGCTAAGCCTGAGATAGATCCGGGCCCAAAATTTGAATAGTTATTCTTGATTCAAAAATCTAATTTTTCAGTACCAGCAAATCTATACCCAATCTGTGTCCATGGGATCTCAAGCACTTAGAGATTGTACAGGTACTCGAATTACACCCACTAATGTGTGGAAATGAGTGTTGGCTCAATCCTAAGACCAATATCATATTGGTTGAACTGCCCTGACCTTAGAATGGTGGACACTTGTTTGTTGGAACATTACAACTGAATATTACTGAATTTTAACTGTTCGATAAATGTCCACCAATCTGATAGTTAGATAATCGAATAACTATAATTTTTGGTTCATGGTGCATCTAAGCTAGAACCCATAATTTGGACAGTTTAATTTGAAATACTTACTTGCCTGTAATTTATAAGTGCACGCGTATCATTATTAAACTTGCATCACCAGAGTATTAAAGTTTTGCTATTTTTGAACCCACAGAGTCAATTGTACAGGAAACACATGTACGACCTTCTTTCCAACATTCACATGCCAAGAGAATTTGGATCTTCACTGTCTATCTTGTGGGACACATCATGAATGTTCCATCTTTTTGAAATACCACAATATTTAGATAATTCAATTCGTAACTTTTTTCTACCTTTCTTAGCGAGTTCTTGATCGGGCCATGAATCCCGACCCAAACAAAGACAGGGAAATAAACATTTCGGAAATTCGGGTACCTAAATAAGGTATTCGGAACCCGAATCCCATGGTTCGTGAGTTATTATATAATGATATTTATTACAATCCACGTGATTCAATCAAATTTAATAAATATTCAACGACATTTAAAAGAAAATACTGCTGAAATGTTTATTAAATTCAATTCTCTTGATATATTTTTTTCTATATCGAAATTTGGAGTCTAAACTAAACCTAAATAACAAAAACTGAATTGAATTTAAACTAAACCTAATTTTCTAGAAAAAAAATAAAACTAATACTAAAGGCCCGCCTGCTCGTAGTAATCCAGCTCTGCACCTGTGTATTTTTTAGTAGGATGAGCATAACAGCCCAGTAGCCAAAATTTAACTTGTTCAGATAATATCATTTTTTTTTAAATAATAGAGGAAAATTGAATACAAATAATGAATTTAAGCAACAGAAATGCGAAAATGTACGTGACGCGTGTGATAATTTCCATGAATTCTCATAACAATTATATCATTTTTTACAACACCGTACCTAAGTGGATGGTCACATTGCATTAATGCCCACGCACTGATACCTCATGGTGATGGAACCATTTATACGTTAGCTGGTCAGACTACTGCTCTAGTTGTACCTTTGACGTATGTCCGCGCACACAATTGTACTCACGTCGTACACAAAAGAGACTCCAAATGTTCCAGTGGGTTCTAGGGTCTTTCACCTAAGGGACACAATTGCCCTACTTGCTGGCTTTAGGGTCTTTCACCTAAGGGACACGATTGTCCTACTTGCTAGCTTTAGGGTCTTTCACCCAAGGGACACGATTGTCCTACTTGCTAGCTTTAGGGTCTATCACCCAAGGGACACGATCGCCCTACTTGCTGATACAACTATATATATTTTTTTACAATTAAATAATCAATAGAAAAGCATGAATAACATAAACAATTCTAAAATCAACAAAAATAAATAAATATAATAAATCAAATTTCTACACTATAATGCAGGTTCTATATGAGGTGTATAAATTCAATATTATTAAAATTTATTTTCTGAAATTTGTTAAAATATCAAGTTGTTTTCTATAATAGTGATAGAAAATTTACAAGAACTCATGAAAATGCTGGAATACCAATTTTGTCTCAAAATTTGAAATTTGAAATTACTTATTTATTCGCAATGTAAATAAATTATTTTACTTAAAATTTAAATTCCTATTTATTAATTCATAAAAGTTTAGTTGTACCTTATATTTTAATTATTATTATTATTATTATTATTTTATTTTTATAACTTAAATTAGAGTTTAAATTAGAATAATAATTAGAAGTTTGAATTAATATCATGTTAAATTTCGACTTAATTAATTTAAGAAATCATACAAATCAGAGTTCATAATACTTACCAAATAACTAAAATTTTGAATTATAATTAAATTTTAAAGCCTTTAAAGTCACCTTAAATTTAGATTTACGTTAATTTAATTCTTACAAAAAATAATAACAATAACAATAACAATAATAATAATAATAATAATAATAATAATAATAATAATAATAATTTTTAATTCCCAATTAGTATAATTAATATTAATTCTCAAACTCTGAAAAAATTAAAATTTTAAATTAACTGCTTGTTAATAATTTAATTGTAACTTAACGCAGGGATGAACGTGATGAGGATAATTACTCCGAATCCACGGAGCTTCTCTGGACTCCTCACAGAGACTTCTCGAATCCATGAGGAAAGAAAGCAGAAAAATAGAAATAAATTCTAAGAAATTTGAAATTAATTAATTGATGACTAAAAATGAGTTCACAACCCTTTAAATAGGGGTACCAAGCAATGGAAAAGAAATCAGAATCAATCTACAACTAAAACTCCTAGAAATCGCGACTTACTATAAATAGTAAACTTACTATTTATAGATGGCCGTGATGTCTACTAGTGCGCAAGGTTTTCGGCCAAAAATAGTATGTGTCCTATTTAGCTTCACCAAACTGTTCTCCTAATTATTCTAAGCTCTTTTCACGTTGGGCGCAACTCCTAAAGCCTGACGGATGAAGAGTTATAAGCAAACTAAAACTTACTATTTATAGTAAAAACGAAATTAAAACAGGGAAACGACCTTCGATCTAGGGGTTTTTCACAATTTCGGGCGTTACAACCCAACATAGTTGGGTTGGTTGGCTAAAGCAGGTCGTTCTACCCCAAAATCATATATTTTATGTCAGCTAACTTATTCCGGATTGCGAGATACGCCCGATCTAAGGTCCGACGGTCTGGATCACTTCTGTCGTCGACTGGGCCTTTTCTGATCCATCTTGGCCATGAAACTGTCCGCGACCCGCTCTACATCATAACCACTTTACTTTAAATTAAATTAATAAATCATTTTAATATTTGAAATTTCACTCGATCGAGATTAATTTAATTTAATTAATTATTACTTATGAAATTAAATACATATATTAAACAAAGCTTAAAATTTACAAATTAATTTAAGTTATTAATTCTATTTTTTTAACTAAAAATAATTCTGAGTTAAATTCAACAATTCTGATATAAAATAATAAAATCTATCTGCATATACTATATTACATCTAACTTAAAAATTCATAACTTAATTTGAACATATTTTATTTTTAATAATTTACCTTTATATAAATGAATTTTAAAATTTAGGAGTAACTCATTTTAATTTTAATATTAACAAATATTATATATATATAATTATAATTTCTAAATTACAATATAAATTTAGATAAATTGTTTATTTTATTCCGTAAATTTATATATATATATATATAATTATTTATAAATGAATTTGATAATTCTATTTCTAAGAAAATTATTTCAACATTAAATATCAGAAATATATAAAATAGAGATTTATAAATGAGTAGGATTCCCTACATAATAATCAATTGACAATAATATTCCTATCAAAATTTTGGAATAAATAAGTATAATAATTAATTGATAAACTTTAAGATAAGATCACCTACCTTAAAAGTCTAATGATCCGTCTTCACTCTAAAAATCAGGTGGATCCACCGTAGATATTGGACACCTTTACCAATTCAATCATTTGGCTCAACCTGATTTTTGGAACTTTCATTTTCACAGTGGCATCTGATATATACATAATATGGTAGGTACATGTGTCTACAACTACTTCCCTATGAAATAGGGGTAAAAGTTAAATTTCAAAGATAAGGATGGTAGTAAATCGTGTTTGGAGAACTTGTAATGAATTTGTAAATCAAAGGAGCAATACTTGAAATAATCCAAATTGCAAGAGAGGTGTCTGCAACATTTAAAATTATCCCTTCATCAGCATGCCTACAGCCAAGCACAACATCCCGGAGAGAATCTGCATTTGCAACATTTAAAATTATCCCTTCATCAGCATGCCTACAGCCAAGCACAACATCACGGAGAGAATCTGCATTTGCAACATTTAAAATTATCCCTTCATCAGCATGCCTACAGCCAAGCACAACATCACGGAGAGAATCTGCATCAGATCCACTCCATCCATCAGGTGAGCCGCCGCAATTTCACCATCATTCTAAAAATTAATCCAATCCAAGACTTAGGTGGGGTCACACCATAGGGAATGATGTAAATTCAAGCTCGAAAACTCCAATTAAGGTTTTTCAGGAAACACTATTTATGTTTTTCATGAATCGAAACGACCCTAAAGAAAGAATTTGATGCCAAAAGGTGGAACTGGACAATCCAAATGCCATGGTATTTACATGAACGCAATCGTTTCATTTAATCCCACGGTCTAAACAGCCCTCAAAATCTACCTGTGTCGCCTACTCAACCAGGCCGGAAATTACGAGTTCATCAATGTAGCATGGTGTGACAGGCGTGGTCGTGGATTGGATACTGACAAGGTCCGTCGCCAAATCAGTATTGGAGTCTCGTCACCAAGCTCTGTGAACCCTACCATGATGCATGTGTTGTATCCATGCTATCTAACCATTTGTAGAGATCATTTTATGACATTACCAAGAGAATAAGATAAATCTAAATTTCAAGTGGACCCAACATAGAAAATTGTGGGAGCAGTCACACCCACCTTTAAAACATTTATAGTCCCCACCGTGATGTATTTTTGAGATCAAACCTATTCATAAGTTAACATAAAGATAGATGTAGTGAAAACAAAAATATCAGCTTGATTGGAGACTACTGTGGCCCCTAAGAAGTTTTGAACAGTGGATGTCACTGTCCCCACTATTTTCTATAGTAGGGTCTGCTTGAACTTTAGATCTATGTCATTCTCTTTGTATGCCATAAAAGGATCTTTAAAAATGGTTGGATGGTATGGATACAACACACGCATCATGGTGGGTCCACGGAGCTTCGTGACCTCACTTCAGTAACAATTTGGCTACTGACCTTGTCAGTATCCAATCCGTGCCCGTGACAGGCATGTTCGCCGGGTTGCATTAGGGGGAGCGGATTGGATACTAAACGCTTCAGTAGCGAAAACGCTAATGAAGTGATGTGGCAAAATGTTCCCTAGGTATAAATGCTGCTCCGTTAGATCCGTTAGGGCCTGTTTGGCTGGACCAATCCCACAGTATTAAGAGGGATGGGATCGCGATATCCCGGGATATGCATGACGAGCCAAACAGACCCGGTGAACTTGTCACGGTATATAAGCAATCCCATGGATCTTAAAACAATCCACTGACATCACCATCATTACCTTAAAATTGTCCCATCCCTTGGTTGGATGGATTGGAAGGTAAAATCCCAGAATACGCAGGCGTGCCAAACAGTGAACTTGTCCCAGGATATAGCAATCCCATGGATCTTAAACCAATCAACTGACACCACCATCATTACCTTAAAATCCATCACATCCCTCCTAATCCCATGGGATTCGCCCGGCCAAACAGGCCCTTAGTGGATCTTTCTCCGTTTCCGCCGTGCACACTCGGCCAAGAAATCGGATTGTCATACGGAGAAAATTCAGTTGAGCCCACTGTGAATTTATGTGATTTATCCACACCTTCGATCTGTTTTTCCATCTAATTTTAGGTGTTGAGCCCAAAATTGAAGCTTGTAAAATCTCAAGTGGACCATACCACATGAAACTGTGGAAATAATAATTTCCACCTTTGAAACCTTTCCAGGCCCCACAGTGATGTTTATTTTTCATCCAAACTGTTCAAAGGATCAAAAAATATGTATGAAAGTAAAAAAAATATATATATATAATCTTGATCCAAAACTTCTGTGGCCCCCAAGAATTTTTCAACGGTATAAATTCAATACACACTGTTTCCTTTGGTGCGGTCGACTTTAGCCTTTTACATGCTTAGATTTTGATCTAAGGCCCTAAAATTATCTTATAAAATGGATGGACAAACTGGATAAAATACATAAATCATGATGGACCCACATAATTTACTCAGCAGGCAATCCGCTTCCCTTGGCCACGTACCGGTAAACTTCCGTACATTTTTTGAACAGTATCCAAAGCTCAAGTGAGCTGTACTAAAGGAAAATGTGGTTAGGGAAATTCCTACCGTAAAATCTACCTAAGTTCGACAGTGATGCTTACCAGCCACCCCTACCGTGAATAACTTCATTCCTACTGGAACGAGCCGAAATAAAAAATATTAGCATGACTCAAAACTTCCGTGGCCCACGAATATTTCAACTGTGAACGTTCAATTATCACGTTTTTGGCCCACTTGAACTCTGGAAACGGTTTCGTGTCATGAATTGAACTCAAAAAATGGATGGACGGGTAGGATTTCTCACAAACATCACAGTGGCCCCACCTAAGTTCCCAGGGCAGGAACTTCATGCGAAAGTTTTGGCAGGAAAGCCACGTCCTGTTTTGTCTTAATATAAACAATTACCTGTGCGTGGCCGAGTGCGTTTACGGCCTAAACGGAATATCATCCGCCAAAGGATCTCCGTTGGAAGAGCATATATGGGAAGGAAACAGCCGATTGGTATCCACCTGTGCCATTTTGCCACGTCACTTCGCGTTAAGTATCCAATCCGCTCCCGGTATTAGGCTGTTTCTTTCCCAAAACTAATAGCAAGGAAATTTTAGTCATTTGACTTTCCCAGAAACTACATATACCATTGCTAGAATCATCCGTTCTGTCTAAAGCTGATTACTACATCCCGGCTGCAAGGTCCATTCTCCTCCACGTCTCGAAAGCCATCGTTTCTCCAATTCTCCGTCCATGGCATCACCTCCAGTGCATCGCGATTCACCCCCGTTTCCAAAATCGAGTATCAAAGACCTCTCAGAATCTACTAACCTCACCTCCGTACCCTCCAATTATGCCTTCCCACCCCACGACAACATAAGCACCGACCCAGTAATTTCACAGAAAATCCCAACCATCGATTTCTCCTTACTCACCAGCGCGACTCCAGATCAACGGTCTCAGATAATCTGCGATCTCGGCCGTGCATGCAGAGAATGGGGATTCTTCATGGTAATCCAAACGGGAATTGTTTTCTTCACTTTCCATTCTCGTAAATAAGTAAATTTTTTTATTTTTTTATTTTTTTATTTTTTTTTTCTGGTTTACAATTTCTGTCTGTCGTTTTAGTTGATAAATCACGGTGTGGAGGAGAGCCTGAGGGAGCGGATGCTCGATACGTGTCGGGTGTTCTTCGATTTACCGGAAGCTGAGAAAAGGGAGTATATCGGGAAACACGTGCTGGATCCGATACGTTACGGGACCAGCTTTAATCCAGCGGTGGAGAAAACTATGTACTGGAGAGATTATCTTAAGGTGATTGTGCATCCCGTCTTTCATTCGGCCGATAAACCGGCCGGTTTCAGGTACGATACGATCTCTAAAATAGTGGGTGCGGAATGTTACGACCCGCCAGGCTGGCCAAAGGTTTACACGCGGACCCTCTTCCACAAAATTCCGTTTTGTCGGGGAAGGAACTTGAACCGTTTGCCCCTGCAAAAACTCTAGCCTTGCGATGTAGATTGGCCGATTCGGGAGCGGATTAGCTTTTCGGGAGAAATTGACCATTGTGGACGCCACCTTTTACCGGGCGTCTTTTCGAAGCGTTCCCAAACTTCACTTTCCCGAATTAAACCATTCTGTACGGACGCACTATTTGCAGACGAAAATACCCTTGGCAACATACCTTTAGCTACGGTTATAATTCGTAGCTATATGTTTTCAGCCACCGTAAATGAAAGGTATTTTCGTCTGCAAATAGTGTGCCCGTACTTGGGAAAGGGAAGTTTGGGAGCGTTTCGAAAAGACGCTGGGTAAAAGGTGGCATTTACAATGGTCAATTTCTTTTTACCTTACCCGGTAACAGCTTATTAGTGGGTGTTACCCTTACCGTGTGGCCCCGTACTTATGAATATTCTTCATATCCACGCCGTACATCCGTTTTTTTTTTTTTTTAAATTATTTTTTTCAGCTGATATAAGACGTTATGCCAAAAATTAAACAGATACAAATGTACGTTGTACCACACCACCCTAAAAAGTGACGAATGATCATTAAAATCTTTTTGAAGATAAAGTTCTTTTGTTATTTTCCTTCACCCAGTTCTGGTTGACCTCATCAACGGTTTGGATGGAAAATAAATATTTCGGATCTTTTTACAGTGGGGCCTTGGGAAGTTTTTAACAGCCAACATTCAATCATTGCTGTTTCGTGTGGTGTAATGCACCTTAGATTTGGATATGCTTAATTTTTGGGACCGTGTTCTAAAATGAGCTGTAAAAACGGATGGGCGGAGTGGATATAAAACACATGAACAAAGTGGTCCTTACGGTAAGGTAACACCAGCTGTTACCGGGTAACATCTAATCCTCGGCCGCCTGATTCAGGCAGCCCCGCCCAATTAAAAAATGGTCACGTGCGTCTGTCAAATGCAAACCCTAGTTGTGAGAAGCGATTTTTTTTTTTTTTTTTTTTTTCTGCATTTTGCCTTTTATGTTTGGGGGAGCGGATTCGGTGCGGCCCGACTCATCCAAGACGGTGCAGTCCTTACCGCCCACCTTACTCGCAGTATGTATTCGACGTGCACACCGTCTATCAGTTTTTCTAGAACATTTTAGACATGAGCCCAAATATAAAGCAGATCCAACGATACTATCGGAAATAGTGGTGGCTGAATACCGGTACTGTAATATATATTTTTCATCCAACCTGTTGATAAGGTCATAAACACTTGGAAGAAAGAAAAAGAAAATCAGCTTGATCCAAAACCTCTATGGCTCATAAGAAGTTTTGAAAGGTGAGTAAAGGCCATTCACCACTGTTTCTTATGATACAGTCCATTTAGATTTTGATTTATTCATTTTTGGGCTCATGTATTAAAATGCACGGGGTGATATCCAATACATACATCAAGGTGGGCTCCATGATAACGCGTCACCCAAGGACCGACAGTCCACCACAGTTTTTAAGGATGCCTAAGAAAATGACTTTTTTTACCCTTTCAGCAGTGGCTTTTCGCTAATTTAACCCAGAGCCCCGTTTCATAAAAAAGCATTGCATCTATAAATTTATTATTTTTTTTTTAAAAAAAAGAGCATTGCATCTGCATGGCCGGTTTGCATGGTAATATAGTGGTCCTAATAGTGCTAGAGAAAACCCCTTACCACAGGTGACTTTGGTGGGGCTCACTGCAGTGTCCATATGACAGCCACCATCCATCCTTTTTCAGGGCTCATGGAAGAATGTAAGGGAAACTTAGGTGGGCCACACCACAGTAAATAATGGGATTGAATGCACACCAACGACAATCCTGTCACCCACTGTTGCTTGTATGGCCCACCCCAAACATTAGATCTGCATAATTTTTGGGCTCCAACCATTTCACCATCTCATGAGTCTGATTGAAGGAGTTGATGTCACAAAGGCAAGTCAGTGAACCACACCATAGGAAATAGTGGGGATTGATGTCTGCCATTGAAAATTTAATGAGGGCCACAAAAGTTATAGATCAAGTTGATATTGTGTTTTCCCTTCATCCATGTTTGTATTACCTTATGAACAGCTGATGGGAAATAAACATTATGGCAGGCCCTAGGAAAATTTCAACAGTGGACCTCATTATCCCCAGTGGTGGACCTGCCTCATTTTTGAGCTCTTGATCTAAAATGAGCTACCAAAACAGATGGTTGACGTATATAAAACAAATATAACACAGTAGGCCTGACAGAGCCTCCTCTTAATCTCTCTCCATTGAAAAACTAGCATGCTCACCTGGATGCTTGCGACAAATTCACTCTGGGCAAATCCAAAACTTAAGCGGGCTAAGCGGCACAAAATGATGGGCATTGAACTCCAACTGTTGAATCTCTCTCCCTTGAAAAACTAATATCCACTTTGAAGTTTGTACCAAATCCGTTGTCCACCAGTTCTGATGTATCATTGTAGGGCCTGGGCCGAAAATTGAAGTATTTCCAAAACTCAAGTATAACCGCCACTTTCACAAGATCATTTTAAGGCGTCAGCCAAAAAATGAGGCAGATCCACAACTCAAGTGGGCCATACGTCACGAAACGGTTGGTATTGAATACCCACGGTTGAATCTCTCCCTTGAAAAAATTGTGGGCCCACTGTAGTTTATGAGAAATTCACCCTATCCACCACTTTCACCTATTATTTTAGGGAATGGGCCCAAAAATGAGGCAGATCCAAAAATTCAAATGGGCCCGTCAGTAGGAGACAATCGGGTATTATTGATTGCCCACCATTGAATCTTGTTCTCCCTTGAAAGTTCGTGGGCCCACGGTGATGTTGATGACAAATCAACCTCATCCATCAGTTTACCAGATCATTTTAGAGGTGCCCAAAAATGAGTCAGATCCAAAACTCAATTGAGCCACACAGCAGAAACAGCGGGCATTGGACGAAGACCACCGTTGAAAAAGTTGTGGGCCCACTATTACTTTTTGAGAAATCTACCCCATTCATCCGTTTTACCAAATCATGTTGGGTGGGTGGAACTAAAAAAGAGATAGATCCAAAGCTCAGGTGTGCCACACGGAAGGAAATAGTTGGACACACTATGTTGATTCTTTCACTCCCTCTATGGGAGGAACACCCTTTGGTGACATGCAAATCCTCCCCGTTCAAAAAATTAGTCAAATACAAAACTGCTTTAGGCCACAACATAGGAAACAGTAGGTGTTGATAGTCCACTGTTGCAATAGTTGAGGTGCCCACTGTTATGTTATGAGACATCTACCCCCACAATCCATTTTACTACTTCATGTTACAGGGGGTGGGCCTAAAAATAAAGCAGATCCAAAATTCAAGTGACCATACGGAAGGAAACAGTGGGTTTTGATAGGCCACTGTTGCAGTAGTTGTGGAGCCCACCGTTATGTAATGAGAAATCCACCCCTGCAATCTGTTTAATTACTATTTCATATTAGGGGGTGGGCCCAAAAATAAGGCAGATTCAAAGAATGTTTGTTGAAAATTTTGTGGGATCACCATGATGTTTGTGACAAATCCATCGTGTCCGTTAGTTTCGCCAAATCATTTTAGCAGGTGGTATAAAAAATGAGTCAGATCTATATGTCAAGTGGGCCACAAGGAATGAAGCTGGCACTCTACGCCCACTGTTAAAAAATCCATGGCCCAACATTATGCTTTTGAGAAATCCACCCAGTTCATCGTGCTTCCAAATCATATTAGGGGTTGGCCCCAAAAATGAGGCAGATCAAAAAGTCAGAGAGGACCACGTGGCAGGAAGCAGTGGAGATTGAACGACCACAGTCTAAACACTCGGAGCCCTCCCTCCGTTGTGATGTTTCTGACAAATCCAACCTGCCACCAATTTCACCATATCATATTTTAGGGGGTGGGCCAAAAATCAGGCAGATCCAAAACTCAAGTAGGCCACACAACAAGAAACGGCTGATATTGAACACTCACTGTTGAAACGCTGGTGGGGCAGTCCTGAGCCCATAGAAGTTCTGGATCAAACTGCTATCTTTGTATCCTTAATTCATCTAAGTTGGAATGACATTATGACTAGTTTTGATAGCATATAAACAGCATGTGGACCCAGGAGGCTTTCAACAACATTAGGTATTTCCTTCTCCACTGTTTACGGCCCACTTGAGTTTTAGATCTAGCCCATTTTTATTTTATTTTTAGCCGTCCTCACATGAGCTGGCAAATTAAATGATTAAACGTGGTGGGTTTCTAAAAAATGTAACAGTGGACTCCACCTAGGTGACGGTGTTACAGTCACTTTGTCTGGTTAGTAGGATTAGAGGTCATTTTCATTAATACAAAAATATGAAGCTAATTTTGTATGCAAGACTATCCGGGAGATTTATTGGCTAAGAATGAAAAAGATAGGCCATTTATTAATCAACGATGATTGAAAATAAGTATTCTATGAAAATAATTTAGAAGTTGCTGATTAAGACCTCAAAACTAGGGCTGTCAATGGTAATGGAACGGAACCAACTTTTATGGGCCTGATTTCTCAGATTGATTTAGAAATCTGTTTGGGTTCAGGTCAATGTAATTTTGGACCCGCTTTAAAAATGGGTCTTGTTGGGTTTGTATCAAGTCCATCATCTTGGACCCAGTTAAAATCAAGTTGTGTTGTGGTCTCTGGTCCAATTAATTTTGGTACTAATATCATATTTATTGATTATATGTTATTTCTACTCGCAAGGGAATAAGATTTGCTGAGCCACGCACGTTAAAGAGCTCGATTTGCACCATGCATGTATTAAAGTACACAAGTGTGTGTGATCTAAATTATCTATTTAGGTGGATCCGGCCACGTAAACGCCCTTATTTGACGTGGACTTGACTAGACCCGATTTAGATAAGGGTATCCAAATCTGATCAGTTTTGGGTCTTGAAAATTGGGACCCAGACACAGCTATGCCCTAACTCGAACAGTCTAGGTCAAGAAGCTCTTGCAGCTGGCCCGTTGTCAGCCCTACTAAACAATCATCCCCAGGCACAGCCTCTTGGCATTTAGCCTCATACCAAATCTAGCCAAGAATGGGCCATTTCACCTCTAGTAATGGATCTGAAATCTATACACAGGGAGGCATCCTTGGAGTACTGCACAAAGATAAGAGAAGTGGTGAAAGAGTTACTTAGAGGGATATCTGAAAGCCTGGGGCTAGAAGACTGCTACATAGACAAGGCATTGCAGCTAGAGGCTGGTCTACAGATCCTTGTGGCGAACCTCTATCCGAAATGTCCACAACCAGAACTCGCAATGGGCATGCCCCCTCATTCAGACCATGGCCTTCTAACCATCCTCATGCAGAACGAGGCTAGCGGGTTTCAACTGCAACACAAGGGGAAGTGGGTCCATGTGGACCCCCTACCCAACTCTTTTCTGGTGAACACAGGAGATCATATGGAGGTGAGCTTAGAAATTTTGTTAACTCGATTTTTATAATTAAAAAAAAAAAAAAAAAAAACCAGAGAATTTCTGAGCTGAGAAATATAAAAACCAGTTATCCAAACACCCCCTAACTATATACTTTCACTTTTAAGTTGGGCTGATTTCACTTCCAAATGTATCCATTACAATTCCAAAGCCTGCCTAAGTTGTTACATTTGTTTCAAAATTGGTTGGTTTACATGTATGCATGGAACATATTGAAATCGTGGAATTTCTTTTTTCAAGTAGTCAAGTAAAGCTACATTGATGGTTTTTTCATTGTAAATTTGACTAATATTAGAACCTAACCCAATAGGAATAAAAGGGTTTTGACACTACAACTACAAAAACTGATGTGGCTATGGATGCTTGCTGTTGGGCCAACACATGATAAATGCAACCTTTTCTAATAATGTCCAAATATATTAAGGGAGTGTTTGGATAAAAGAAATACAAGGGAAAAATACAAAAATTGATGATTATGTAATGATTATTTTAAAAAAGGAGTCTATATTTAAACATCCTCTTTAAATAGCAAAAGGAATATTTAAATTCATTAGACAAAAGTCACCTATTTTCTTGTGTAAGAGAATCTTTACTATGGATAACTATAATGATTTCTTTGTCCAATTCATAGTAAAGATTCTCTAGCATAGAAAATTAGGTTAAAAACAATGTTCATTTCCGCATGGATTTTGCATATCTAAACATGCCCTAAATGAGCTTCACATATTAATTAGAGTTTGATTGACTTGGCAACAGTTGAATCTGTCGAAATTGGAAGAGATGGGGGCTAGAACTCCTTTTATTCTTAAGATTAAAAAAAAAAAATAATTTGTTGAAAATCAATCTACATTAGTATTACTATGTTGTTATTCTACATTACATGATCTTTTCTTAACCTTTAAGAACTTTGAGTATTCACATGATTGCATGAATCATTCTTTTCTCGTCTTCAACAAGTTCCTTTTTTCTTTTTTCTTTTCTTAATTTGATTCAAAAAATAACTAGGTCAATGAAGTTCAGATTTTGAAACAGGGGAGAGGGTGTCATTAGGATTTTATCCCAGACGGTTTGAAAATGAACATAGAATAGTCATTCCCATTGATGGTTGTCCAATGATTTGATTAACGTGCATTTATATTGTTTATCAGATCTTGACCAAATGCATAATCTCGTAACTGTTTACAAGCACAAACTCTAGTATATTCTTGTCAATTCGGGGATCTTGTAACCAATATTTTTGTCCATGATTTTTTTAATGTTCCAATGTGCTTCTCATCATTGCATTATTTGATTGTTTGGATTTCCTCACAATATTATTGCTTTCACATTTCATGACTAGTTCTTTACAGAACTTTTTCTGAGGGAATCTGAAGAAATGTAGCTATAGTTTTCACTGAAACAAGTTCGACAAAGGGACCATCCACAACCAGTTGGATATCTTATATCTGCACTATAATTAGATAGTTCTCAATTCCATCTTATTTAAATAAGATTTGTTTCTAACTTAGACATTTCGTATGCATCATGAAATAGATATTGAGTAATGGGATGTACAAGAGCGTGCTGCATCGAGCTGTAGTCAACAACAAAAGTACAAGGATTTCCATAGGTATTGCACATGGGCCATCTCTGGATGCAACCGTTGCTCCTGCGCCACAGTAGGTCGACATTGATAACTATCCGCCAGCTTACCGTGGGATGAAATACAGAGATTACATAGACATTCAACAGAACAACCAACTCAACGGAAAATCTTGCTTGGATCTGGTTCGGACATTAACTGTCTAATGGGGAGGGAGACTCAAACCTGCAACCTCTAATGCAGGTGAAGATGAACTTAACCAGAAAACTTTAATGATTTTAAGAGAAATTTTGTATATTGTATTTTGTATTTTGTATTTTGTATTACCTATACTTAACTATGTTAGATATATATTCTTATCTCTATTTTTTTAAATTTCTAATTTCTTAAATATTGAGTCGCGTTTGGTCAGGTCTTCAGTTGGACCTGACCCAGCTGAACATCAAGTTGGGAGAGTTTTCAGGTTATGATCTCATCTTAGTTGATTTTGATGAGTATTAAAAGCTAATCTTGACAACTCTATAATTTATATAACCTGTGATCTTTACCAAATGAATTTAGTCCATCAATTAAGTGGCTGCCACTGTAGATTACACCAAGTTTATGACATAAATCTACTAAGTAGGTGTCATTCATGCCTTCAAGGCTTTACTAATTCCAGACATGTCAGAGCCGTGACCTTTTTGAACTTTTCATTAGCTGAGATACATTTTTTTCAAAAAGATTTTCCTGCATAAAACCCATGTAATTTCATAGCTAAGGTGGGCTATGACCAAGGTATTCCATTACCGTAACAGGCACCACCATTAAGTGCGTTAATGACATTTATGGCTTATTTAAAAAAAAAAAAAAAAAAAAACACAAGTTTTGACCAAGCGTTACATGGCCTGTAAGGCCATAGCACACGGTTAAGATTTCTTGATATTTGTGATTTTAAATATGGACTAATCACCATTTTACAATTAAGATTTCCTTCGACCACCATTAATTGCAAGGTTAAGATAATTTATTGTACTTCTTTTAATTTTCTGCTCTGCAGGCCCACCGAAGGAGTGCTGATCATCCCTCAACGCAGAAATGCCTCTCCCAACCATTGTGTCAAATATTGCCAATATTTTCAAAATTCATATATTTCTGTGGAAATAATTTATCCAAAGATACCACAAATCGCACGAGATCTTCAAAAATCTAGGAATCTTTTAATTTTACGATTTTATCACCAAATATGCCCATTTGCCATGCAGGCTAATATTCTGATTTGTAGATGTGCTTGCATGTAAATAAACTTTCGAAGGTCCATTGAAGTTTTGGATCAAGCTGGTATTTGTGTTTTCCCTTCATCTATGTATGAATGATCTTAAACAGGGTGTAGCAAATAAACATAAGGTATACATTAGGAAGGTTTCAACATTGGGCATCATTCTCCCCATTACTTTATGGTGTAATCCACTGGAGCCTTGGATCTGTTTCATTTTATCTCATGCCCTAAAAATTAAATGATCTAGCAAATTACATGGACAATGTAAATATAACACACATCATGGTGGGGCACACAAAACTTTCTTACGTTTTCAAAACCTGAAGGGTATAATGTTGTCTTTTTAAAATGTTTGTTATGATATTTTCATCAATCGTCCTCCAAATATTTAAAGAAGAGTCACTTATCACATTCGGCAATAAGTAATAGATGAAAGGCTTCTCTCCGGAAAAATAATAATAATAATAATAATTATAAGTAAATTTTAACATTAAGTGTTTAATCTTTTATCTTTATCAAACAGTATGAATTCCCAAAACCACTGAATCTGACAATTTTCAGTAATAAATAATGAAATTAAGTTTTATCAAATGCCACCTAAAAAAAACTAAACTAAACTCGAGTTCATAACCAAACTCTTAAAACTGTAAAGATACAAAAAATGGAAATTACCAAAAATACTAAGTTTATCTTAAAATCTTAGTTTGCCTATTGAATTTGCAAAGCAAATTGGCGTCAATAGACCTCAGGTGATTAGCCATGGGGTAAAGCTCATCAATAGCTTTTGATCGAGTGGCATGTTATACGTCTGAAACAGACACCTAGTCGGTAAGTTATGGCTGTTGAAACTTATAGTGCATGTTTAGGCCCTTTTCGTTGAATTAGGGCCCTTCTACCCAGAAATTGTGCAATTCTGACCTTGCATTGAGTCATTATTTATCCATCCTACATTAATTAGCATGTTGGATTCTTCCTACTTGGATTAGGATTGTGCATACAACTTTTATAATAAAAGAAAAAAAAAAAAAAAAAAAAGCAAAAAGCTACACCTGATTAGAACTTAATGGGTCACTCTTACTCATGCTTATGGCCAGAATGAATTTCAAATGAGTAGGCACTGACTAGGACAGTTCGATAGTGTGGGGTTTCACAAGTGAACATACCATATCCCAAAATCAAACTGGTCCATTCATTTGGTGGGCCGACAAAGCACAGGTGGCCTTCCTGATAAGTGGACTACTCTAGGTCATTCTTGCAATGCAGCGCACCCGATGGACCCATTGAATCTTACATGTGTACAACGTCAGTACATGCCACAGAATGAATCGAAATAACAATACCAGTTCAACAATGCATGTGAACTTCACCAATTGGGCATCCGACCTAAATCCATTGCCCGTTGGTGAATCTACTTATGGTCGTTTCGGCGTTAATGAAATTCAATCTCCTCAAGATTTTTCGTGAAGAAACCACCTCTTTATTCATTCGTGTGCTCGCTTTCATGGCCTGGGATGAAAATGCACAAAATAGCCATGTTAAGAAATTAAATGAATACAAATAATAATTCAAAATACAACAGAAGGATGCTGAATATAATGTGTCTTACCTCCATTTCCCAATCACACCACACCGTGAGGTAAGCCAATATCAGCGTTTGGAAGGCAGTCCCACCAATCATTCCGGCCCAGATGCCCTGTGATTTTATATGCAGGTGTTCAAAGCTTAAATATCATTTTTTGGAGAAAATAATACTAAATGCAATTTTCATACAAGTTAGTGATTGAACATGGTCAGGAATGGGTCAACCCAACCTCTGCCGCTTTATTTATCCCACATGAAATTCAGTCATGCAGCTGGCCCATTCATATTGGGCTGTAGTTGGGGACCATTCTCAGTAATGATATCTGTTAGTGGACCTTGACACAAGCACAGGACAGGCTTCAACCGTATTTGGTATCCTAAGACCAGAGCCAGGAATGCACCAGGTCAGGCCATGTTGGGTCCGGTCTTTTAACGGTCCAAATTTTAATCAGCCCCAAACATCAGGCTATCGTTTAATATTTGCGCCTTAAACTCATTAAGGGTGCTTTTTCTCTGCTGGGGTTGGGCCTTAACAAAAAAAATCTTGTAAACCTCAGCCCAAAGGCCTCAGACCCAGACCATGTTAGCAACCGTGTCTCAAAATGGAGCCTGGACCAAGAAAAGAGCAAAAGTACAACTCCGTCCCATATCTGATCATGAACCATCCACGGTGAAGCCCGTATCCAGATCACCCCACATGTGGCCAGTTCAATCTCAATCGTGAGTACTATTTCGAAAGGTGTAGATATCTGATGGGAGTGAAGATAAATAGACATACCAGGACTCCAAGATGAAATACCCATCCCAAGAAAACTCCAAGAGGAACTCCAATCAAGTAGTAAGATCCAATGTTAACATATGCCACGAAACACGTGCCAACCTGACCCCACTGCAACACCTGCATTACTAATATTTATCAGCTAATAACCTCTGAAAATATGATCGTTCATGTCGGCCTCACATTCATCCATCTGGACCATCCGTCTGCTGTACCGAGCATTATTTTCCTGATGGCCCAAAAACTGCTAATGTTCGTGTGATCCTAACCATTTGTTCAAAGGCCTGAAATTGGGTGGTGGAGAAAATGAAGGCATCAGTAGGTACTTGGCGCAAAGAGAGCCACGTGGGTGGAACTTGAGACGCCCACCATTAGTTTTCATTAGGTTTGTATAGGGCCCACCATGGTGTTTATGTGCCATCCAATCCATTCATCTGATGTGCCTCACCCGAATGAAGGAATAAATAAAAAATCACAGTACCCCAGAACTCATGTGGACCATACCAAGTGAATTAGTGGCCCACCTAAGTTTGAATTAGCTTGATTTCTGGAATCAAGGCTAAACAAGGTGTGTGCAACAAAAGGTGGCTCCAGTATATTGTACGGTCCTATTTTCGATCGGTTCATATGTGAACATATGGGTAGTCTATTATATTGTGATGATGCATGAAGGTGTAAGTATAACAGTGAGATGCGTGACTCACATGGTGGTGACGTACTTACATAATAAGAATGACAAACTGATCACATGCTGCCAGTTGTATGCTGACTTAGCATGCAGTTCTGTTTTTTTACCAATATCTCAGATGTGCATGCGACATATGAACTTGTAAAACTTAGGTCCCAGCATGAAAATCATTTATCTTGAAAATCAGGCTGATCAGATTGGTGGCCCACAAATAGATGGCTAAGAAAAGAAATACACCAGCAGTCCACAATTAACTAGGAAAGGGAAAATTAATGGCTAAGATCTTTCAATTTGGGATATTTCTTGGACATAGTCCATTAATGGTTTGGATTAAAAGACACTCAAATCCATATACTTTATTCTCTTGTTATATTTGTTGCTTTTCTATTGATTTCTTGCTGCCACATTCTGACCTAGATGGTGAATTATTTCGGATATCATACATTGGTGGACAACAGAGCCTGTAATCTAACTCATTAAAATTGACCCAAGACTCACCAGACAGAATTGGTTGGATGCTATTAAGTAGGATTGTGATAGCCAATTGGACAGCCAATCTGTTAACTGCATTGCTAACGATGGTGCTTGATGTGAATATCAGAGCGAACTTTTCGTGGCAACGATAATCAGCACCCAAAAGAAGAGTCTGATCACCGAAGATGTCACAACAGATACAACCGTAGCAAACTTGACAGCTTTCCCATTCGTACTCTGTATAATCACAAACATCACAGACTGTTTATAAGATTTAAGCATTGATTAGGGAAGTATTTAAAAATGATTATGAATTAGTATGTATGGATGTGTAGAACTTCGCTCTCACAGAGTATGATGGTTCATATGCATGGACTTAGAGAATGTATTCAAAGGAATGTAGGCACCATTTTAGATGGGTCATAAACCCAAATCCTACACCAACATGATACCCTGACTTGCCCGTTAGTGGAAATCTTGTGAAATAAATAAAGAGAAAAAGTCCATTAATTTGAGATTAGGATGAATCCAATCAATCTGATTTTAAGTCTGTGACTCATCTACAGTGGGACACAAGATCTCTACTGCTTAATTTGAGTTAATGTTGGCCATTATATGTAAAAATGTATTAATGGGATAACCTTTCAAATAAAAAATTAAAATAACTTTAAAAATCATGTAGGTAACAACCAAGGACTAATTTTAGCAGATGGGAAGCTAGTGTAGCTAGGGGTGTACACGAACCGAGCCAGCTCGGTTAGCTTGCTCGACTCGACTCGAAAAAGCTCGATTCAATTCGGTTCAAAGTTGAGTTCGAGCAGAGTTGAGCTGATTTTTTGAGCTCGAAAATAAGTTTGAGCCAAGTTCGAACAGGCCCCAGATCGACTCGACTCGGATCTAATCCAGCTCTCTCTCTCTCTCTCTCTCTCTCTCTCTCTCTCTCTCTCTCTCTCTCTCTCTCTCTCTCTCTCTCTCTCTCTCTCTCTCTCTGGTTTTTATGTTACTTAGAAGGTGTTTGATAAAACACTTGTAAAACCATTGCCTTTATTTGTAAAACAATGGGTTTTTGAAGTTAAAGTTCAGGTGTTTGTGGAAATGCCTAAATAGTGAACTAGGCTCGATCTTGGTTCAAACTCGGCCTGAGCTGGCCCGAGCTGCTAATCGAACCGAGCCGAGCTAGCCAGTCAGGCTCGAGGACCAAACCGAGTTCGAGCTGAGGTCAGCCAGTGTTCAAGTTGAGTCGAGATGAGGCCAGCTCGACTCGATTCGACTCGATGTACACCCCTAAGTGTAGCACGCACCACCGACATGGATGATGTGAGTATGTGTCGTGCGAAAATGAGAGCTGATGGTACTCAAGTTCCGAGCTGTACCAACGGTTCAAAGGAGATCAAGGTTATATGAACCCCACGACGATATATTTATTATATCCACACAGTTCATGCATTTGGCGAGATCACTTTAGAGCATGAGCTCAAAAATAAGTCATATAAAAAGCTGAAGTAGATGATGTAGAGCGGGTCGCGGACAGTTCCATGGCCAAGATGGATTAGAAAAGGCCCGGTCGACGACAGAAGTGATCCGGACCATCGGACCTTAGATCAGGCGTATCTCGCAATCTGGAATGAGTTGCTTGACGTAAAATATATGATTTTGGGGTAGAACGAGCTACTTTAGCCAACCAACCCAGCTTTTTCGGGTTGCGCAGCCCGGAATTGCGAAAAACCCTGGATCGACAGTCGTTTCCCTATTTTAATTTCGTTTTTACTATAAATAGTAAGTTTTAGTTTGATTATAACTCATCCGTCGGGCTTTAAGAGTTGCGCCCAACGTGAAAAGAGCTTAGAATAATTAGGAGAACGGTTTGGTGAAGCCAAATAGGACACTTACTATTTTTGGCCGAAAACCTTGTGCACTAGCATACATCACGACCGTTTATAAATAGTAAGTTTACTATTTATAGTAAGTCGTTGATTCTAAGAGTTTTAGTTGTAGTTTGATTCTGATTTCTTTCCCATTGCTTGCTACCCCTATTTAAAGGTTGGTGAACTCGGTTTTAGTCATCAATTAATCAATTTCGAATTTGTTAGAATTTATTTCTATTTTCTGCTTTCTTTTCTCGTGGATTCGAGAAGTCTCTGTGAGGAGTCCAGAGAAGCTCCGTGGATTCGAAGTAGTTATCTTCATCATGTTCATCCCTGCGTCAGTGGACCACATCACAAATAGCAGTGGAATAATGATTCTCACCGTCAAAAAATTTGTAGGGCCCAAAATAATGTTTATTTTCCATCCAATCTATTCATAAGTCACACGGACCAAGATGAATACGGAAATCAAATATCATATTAATCCAAAACTAATATCTAAAACTTCTGATAACCCAAGAGAGTTTCAATAGTCGATGTTCAATCCCCCACTATTTTTTGCAGTGTGATCCAATTAATCTTCGGATTTTTCCTATTTTTCGTCTTTTCATCTCAAGCCTTAAGATGAGTTCGCCAAATGAAAGGACCGCTTAGATATAACATATAGCTCATGATGGGACCCGCAGAACTTGGTGACGTCAACACACATCAGCCAGATCAGTGGTGTGTACACCAGCCAATTGGCTTCCTAGGATATGAGTTGTCAATTAGTTGTACATCCACATTGGACTGACAAAAAATAAAATAAAATCTTATCATTTCCATCGATATGGAGGGTCAGAGTCTTACATGGTATTTCAAATAACTTGCTTTCATGGTATGTCATTGATGATAGAGACGTAACCTATGAATATGGAAGAAACGACACGTTTGTGTGGTCCAACTTGTACGTATTTAGGAGTTTGGGTTCGGTAATTAATGGTTATAAAGCAAGAAAAACTCTTGTGGGGTCCAATCACTTTGATTATTTGGTAGGTGACAGTGTACACTGATCTTGATTGAATGACTGATGAGATATGCACATGAAATGAAGTGCGTGTCTCTGACGAATACCGCTTCAATTCTTTAAACATAAACTTCCTTGTGATTGTGAGGACACGAGGAATCATGTGATTTGATATGTGGCCAGCGTCTTAGCACTATATACTCAGGTTCTTTGTTTTACACAAGTGAGGCCTATGGATGGGTAATCTAGATCATTGGTCTGTTTTGTAACACGCAGAAGGATTATGTCTCAAATTTCTATGGTACAAGTATCTTTACTTTTTTGTGTCCCTGAAAATAGATGATTATGAAGACTAATTCAACTGAAGAAGTCCACATGACGGAGGGAAAGATTAATTAGAGTTGGGTAGGGAATGACTCGACTCATCCTGCTTGTTGAGATCTGACTTGATTCTTAGCGAGTAGGTGAGTTAATCGGAATCGAGTTGACTTCGTCCAATCCGAACTCAAACCGAGTCAAGTTCGAGTCACCCAGTAACTCGACTCGACCTGAAATCCAACTCGGTACTGACTTGACTTCATCCGAAACTCGACTTGTACATCTATATTTAAAACACTCAGATATAACGTTTCAGATCTGAGACGCTATGTAGCTGATGAAAACACTACAATTCTGGCAATTGAATCTAGGTTTTGAGTTGTGATTTCAACCCATGGATAGCCAGTGCACCCAACCTGACTCGGTGCCAAGTCAACTTGACTCATCAGTGCTTGTGATCGGGTCAGACTCGGTCGTCCAGGCCAAACCCGAACTTGGATCGACTTAGGGATGCTAGACTCAGTACCGAGTTGGGTCGAGTTCGGGTCAGGCCTATTTCAAAACCGGATCGAGTCGGGTCAACCCTAACTTGATCCTACTGACTCGATGCCCAACTCTAGGTAAGACGCTTTAGGGAAAACGCCCCTAAGCGCATAGTTCATGTCGGCTGAAAGAACCTTATTATATACCCTAGTAATCATGAATCCCATGTCGTGTCCTTTCATCATTTATCCATTTCTGATGTCATGTTTCCTGGATCCTGTGGCAGTGGCGCAGTTAAATCTATCGGATACCAATCGCTTGGAGTGTCACAGAAATCGCTCTGAATTTTAACCTCAAACTATCTACAATTTCCTGAACATCTTCAACTTCCAGATCCTATTTAAAAAATGGAGAATTGCCTAATTTTGGATCCATAACTTACAGGAATAAATGGAAAATGACGGAGATCTATAAAGATCTGTGGAGATCTTCATACATACGTGTGTGTGTGTGTGAATCCACCTATATAATTATCTATTATATGTATGGTTTTACATACATATCCTATACTCTAACAATCTCTCTCAAATTGGAGTATGATTATTAATCATACCCAGCTTGAAATATATACCAAAATGACTATAAAAATCATCATGGGATAAGTAGGCATTTTTTATGACTTATGGAACGTGAATGATTTGGCCGTATAAATGGTTTGGCTCACTAGATTTGATGTAAATGCAAGTGCTGCAAAGCAAATGGTAGCAGTGACATAGCGGAGATGTAATTGCATGCAATGAGAAGCATGGAGACTTTGACAAAGATGAATCAGAGATAGTGGTAGGTTTAGAGATCACTAGTTGTGTAGTGGGGTTTTTGGATGGGTTGCAGTTAATGGCGGACCAAAGATGGTCAACAAAAGAACACAATTAGGGCTAAGATCATGACCATGATCATATGATGTTATACACGAAAAATTACATAATGGAAATTATATATCTTAATGTTTATTTCACTAATAATGATAGGAATATATAGTAAAAGAAAAAAATATGTAGAAATCATAACTGCTATACATGAATCTACTCATTTAACATTGGTTAGAAATACATGATGAGAGCCTTACAAATGGCCCATTTAGGCCTTTTAGCCGTTGACGCCCAACTTCGAAACCATCCGACCAACAGATCAATGGGAAATCCATAACCAGGACCAAAATCAGGTTGTGGCCCCACCTAGGCATTTTATCTGTTGATACTTGGCTAAAGGCCTTAAACGGACCCCTAGAACATAATGGATGGAGTGGATTCCATCCAAACATTACTTTGGACCCCACACCTATTATGTGTGTGCACCAGACCAGGGCCTGGTCAAATTCAGCCTGACCCGTGTCTAGCTGAAAGAGGCAAAAGCCTCCTTCTCTCGCCAATGAGTTTTTGAATGGAGGATCTCCGTTTTGGTTGCACTGTGGCCCACCATGGGGACCCACCTTCATGATCCAAACCGTCCATGATCATGTCGAGGAGTTCATTCTAACCAAAACCATTTCTTGCATATGCATTCGTGCAACCACACGTGCACATAAATGCCGGTGCAAACAGGACCGAGAAACATAAAATTTCCAAAAAAAGAAACTGTCCATTGCCAGCTAAGCGTTCCACGTGCGCCCTCATCCTCAGATCTCAACCGTCCATGAGAAGAAGATCTTGGCCGTCCAATACCAGCAATCCAGCTGTATGAATAAAAAGGAAAAAAAAAAAAAAAAAAAAAGAGAGAGAGAAAATCAGCCGTTTTCTTCTCCAGACGAACCCACCAATGAAATCCTCTCCAAACTTCTCCATCCTAGAAACTTCTTACCACTGATCCAAAGCCTCCACTCAAATCGGATTTGAAGAAGGCCCTTTCGTTTGAAATCTGCCATTAACGGCTGCCTTCTTTCCCACCGCAAAACGTCAACCGGGTCGTGCCGCACCGAGCTGTTGGGTCGTCAAGTTGTTTCACTAAACCTACAACAGATGAAAGAAATGAAGAAAGAAATGAGGAGAGGAAGATAGAGAGGAAGAAAGAAAAAGAAGGAAGAAAACGAGAGAGAGGGGTGTGCGGCTGCCACCGCCGTTGTCGCACCAAACCGCCGAGTTCGAGCCGTGCGTCGGGCTCAATCAGGCCCTGATGTGCTCGGGGTTGGTTTGGGAGTCAAGCAAGGAAGGAAGAGAATGAGGGAGAAAAACAGGGGAAGAGAAAAAGAGAGAAATAGTGGGAGAGAGAGGGGTGGTGCACGTTGCACCCACTCAAAACCGTGCCGAGTTTGGGGTGGCACCAGCTCGCGGAACTGACCAAACTCCAGCAAGTTTCTGGTCATTTCATTGCCGGTTCACGGAGTTAGGGAGGAGCTAGGAAGAAAGAAATGGGGAAAGAAAAGAGGAAGAAGAAGGAGAGGTTGGTCGAGTTGATGGCTGAGTTGACTCGGCTGAAACCGAGTCCAGACGATTTGAGTTGAGTTGGTCTGTCTAGGCTCTCTGTTAGGCATTCCAACAATGTTCTCCATCACATTATAATTTGTTTCTCCATTCATACACATAAGCTGTTAAAGTGTAGCTAGACAAATTTGTCATTTTACCTTTTCTTGGGTGGACAGTTCGTCCCTATCCATTTTTCTCAATGGAAATTTATCCTTCTGTTCCACCTCTCTAATTTTCTAATTAACGTTTCATTTTTTAGTAGATGCATCTCAAAGTTTCTTTTCTTAACATAGATATAGTTCTTTTCGGATGTGTGGCCTTTTCATTTCTTTAATTTATTTATTTTTTCTGGTCTGCGGGGCTCATGATTATGTATAAATGGTATCCACCTTGTCCAGCAGGGTCCCTTCTCCGTAGATATTGGACGCCTTTACTAATTCAATCATTCGGCTGGCCAAACCCAACATAAGTTTCAAAATTTTAATCAACCTGATTTTTAGAACTTTCATTTTCACAGTGGCATCTGATATATACATAATATGGTATACATGTGTCTACAACTAGTTCCCAATGAAATAGAGGTAAAAAGTTAAATTTCAAAGGTAAAGATGGTAGTAAATCGCGTTTGGAGAACTTGTAATGAATTTGTAAATCAAAGGAGCAATACTTGAAATAATCCAAATTGCAAGAGAGGTGTTTGCAACATTTATAATTATCCCATCATCAGCATGCCTACAGCCAAGCACAACATCACGGAGAGAATCTGCATCAGATCCAGTCCATCCATCAGGTAAGCTGCCGCAATTTCACCATGATTCTAAAAATTAATCCAATCCAAGACTTAGGCGGGGTCACACCATAGGGAATGATGTAAATTCAAGCTCAAAAACTCTAAATAAGGTTTTTCAAGAAACAGTACTATTTATGTTTTTCATGAATCTAAACCACCCCTAAAGAAAGAATTTGATGCCAAAGGTGGGATTGGACAATCCAAATGCCATGGTATTTACATGCACGCAATCGTTTCATTTAATCCCACGGTCTAAAAAGCCCTCAAAAACTACCTATGTTGCCAACTCAACCCGGCCTGAAATTATGAGTTCATCAATGTAGCATGGTGTGACAGGCATGTTCGCGGGTTGCATTAGGCTCTTTCTTTTCCAAAACTAATAGCAAGGACATTTTAGTCATTTGACTTTCCTAAAAACTATATATACCATTTCTAGAATCATCCGTTCTGTCTAAAGCCGATTACTACATCCCGGTTGCAAGGTCCATTCTCCTCCACGTCTCGAAAGCCATCGTTTCTCCAATTCCCCGTCCATGGCGTCACCTCCAGTGCATCGCGATTCACTCCCATTTCCAAAATCGAGTATCAAAGACCTCTCAGAATCTACTAACCTCACCTCCGTCCCCTCCAATTATGCCTTCCCACTCCACGACAACATCAGCACCGGCCCTGTAATTTCACAGAAAATCCCAACCATCGATTTCTCCTTACTCACGAGCGCGACTCCAGATCAACGGTCTCAGATAGTCTGCGATCTCGGCCGTGCATGCAGAGAATGGGGATTCTTCATGGTAATCCAAACGTGAATTGTTTTCTTCACTTCTCATTCTCGTAAATAAGTATTTTTTTTTTTTTTTTTCTGGTTTACAATTTCTGTCTGTCATTTTAGTTGATAAATCACGGTGTGGAGGAGAGTCTGAAGGAGCGGATGCTGGACACGTGTCGGGCGTTCTTCGATTTACCGGAAGCTGAGAAAAGGGAGTATATCGGGAAACACGTGCTGGATCCGATACGTTACGGGACCAGCTTTAATCCAGCGGTGGAGAAAGCTATGTACTGGAGAGATTATCTTAAGGTGATTGTGCATCCCGTCTTTCATTCGGCCGATAAACCGGCCGGTTTCAGGTACGATACGATCTCTAAAATAGTGGGTGCAGAATGTTACGACGGGCGCGGCTTAGATACTACCCCCGCCTGTTCGGAGCTCGCGACAGGCGGAGGCTATGAGGGCCACCGAGGGTCCACCGTGATGTATGAATCTTATCTACACCGTCCATCTCTATTTTCATACCATTGTAGTGTACCAAACCAAAAATAAGGCAGATCCGAGGCTCAAGTGGTCCACACACCATAGTAAGCAGCAGTGCTAAGGATGCCCACCGTTGAAACCTTCTTAGGCCCACTTTGTCTTTTATTTTCCATCCAACCCCTTGATATGGTCATATACACCTGGATGAAGAGAAAAAATAAATATCATCTTGATCCAAAACTTCTGTTGTCCCTATGAAATTTTCAACGGTAGGAATTTAATCCCTACCGTGTGTCCCATTTGAGAGTTGGATCCTTGCTATTTTTGGAATAACATTCTAAAATAGTATGAAAAAAATGAAAAAAATGGATAGACGGTGTGGATAAAGTTCATACCTTACGGTGGCCCCTCAGCGGCCGTGGGAGCCTCCGCCTGTCCCAAGATCCGATCATGCGGGGGTAGTACCTAACCTGCGCCCATGAAAAACTCTAACTTTACAAGTTACAACGTGGATAGGCCGATTCGGGAGCGGATGGACGCGGATTGCGTCCTACCCCCGCCCGGACCGTAATCTGTTCGGGCAGGGCTCTGTGGGGCCCACCATGATCTTAGTGTTTTATCTACGCCGTTCATCGTTTTTCTCAGACCATTTTAAGATATGAACCAAAAAATGAGGCAGGTATAGGAATTAAATGGACCACAAAGTGGGGATTGAACGTCCACTATTAAAATCTTCTTGGGATCTGGAGAAGTTCGTATCAAGCTGATTTTTTTTTTTTTTTTTCACTTCACGTATACATGACCGTATGAATAGGTTTTATGGTAAAAAAAACATCAAGGTGGCTCTTAGAAAGGTTTCAACGGTGGGTGTGATTACCACTGCAGCTTCCTTTGGTGTGGTCCACTGGAGCTGTGGACGTTCTTCATTTTTATTGTTCTACATTAGAATGACCTGATAAAATCGATTAACGGCGTGGATAAAACACTTACATCATGGTGGGCCTCACAGAGCCCTGCCCGGACGGTTATCCGTCCGGGCGGGGGTAGGACGCAATCCGCATCCGGAGCGGATTAGGTTTTAGTGGGTGTTACCCTTACCGTGTGGCCCCATATTGATAAATATTCTTCGTATTCACGCCGGAAGTCTATTTTTTTCTACAGCTCATATAAGACGTTATGCCTCAAATTAAACAGATACAAATGTACGTTGTACCACACCACTGAAAAAGTGATGAATGATCATTAAAATCTTTTTGAAGGAAAAGTTCTGGATCAAGATAATCTTTGTTATTTCCCTTCACTCAGTTCTGGTTGACCTCATCAACAGTTTGGATGGAAAATAATCAGTGAGGATCTTTTTACAGTGAGCCTTGGGAAGTTTTTAATGACCAACATTCAATCATCGCAGTTTCGTGCAGTGGAGTGCACCTTAGATTTGGATATGCTTAATTTGTGGGACCGTGTCCTAAAATGAGCTGTAAAAACGGATGGACGGAGTGGATATAAAACATATGATCAAAGTGGCCCTTACAGTAAGGTAACACCAGTTGTTACCCGGTAACATCTAATCCTCAGCCGCCTGATTCAGGCAGCCCCGCCCAAATTAAAAAAATGGTCACGTGAGTCTGTCAAATGCAACCCTAGTTGTGAAAAACGAATTTTTTTCTGCATACCGCCCACCTTACTTGCGGTGCATGAATTCTACCTGCACACCGTCCATCAGCTTTTCCGGAACATTTTAGACATGAGCTCAAAAATAAAGCAGATCCAACAATATTACAGGAAATAGTGGTAGTTGAATACCATTGCGGTAATATTTATTTTTCATCCAACCTTTAGAAAAGGTCACAGAGACTTGGAAGAACGGAAAAGAAAATCAGCTAGATCGAATACTTTTGAAGCTTATAAAACCTCTTGAGAGGTAAATAAAGGCCATTCACCGCTGTTTCTTATAGTACAGCCCATTTAGGTTTTGATATGTTTCATTTTTGCGCTCATATACTAAAATGCACAGAGTGAATATCGAATACATACGACAAGGTGGGCCCCACAATAACACGCCACCCAAGGACTGACAGTACACCGTAGTTTTTAAGGTTGCGTGAGAAAATGACTTTTTAACGCTTTAAGAAGGCTTTTCACTCTTTTAACCCAGAGCCTCATTTCATAAAAAGCATTGCATTTGCATGGCCGGTTCGCATGGTAATATAGTGGTCCGAGAAAACCCCTTACCATAGGTGACTTTTGTGAGGCTCACTGCAGTGTCCATATGACAGCCACTCCATCCATCCTTTTTCAGGGCTCATGGAAGAATGTAAGGGAAACTTAGGTAGGCCACACCACAGGAAATAGTGGTATTGAATGCATACACAACAATCCTGTCATCCACTGTTGCTTTTATGGCCCACCCCAAGTATTAGATCTGCATAATTTTTGGGCTCCAACTATTTCACCGTTTCCTGAGTCTGATTGAAGGAGTTGATGTCACAAAGGCAAGTCGGTGGACCACACCATAGGAAATAGTGGGGATCGATGCCTGTCATTGAAAATTTACTAGGGACCACAAAAGTTCTACATCAAGTTGATATTGTGTTTTCCCTTCATCCAGGTTTGTATTACCTTATGAACACCCGATGGTAAATAAACATTATGGTGGGCCCAAGGAAAATTTCAACTGTGGACCTCATTTTCCCCGGTGGTTCGATTAAGCCGTGGACCTGCCTCATTTTTTAGCTCTTAATCTAAAATGAGCTGCCAAAACAGATGGTTGACTATTATAAAACCAATATAACATGGTAGGCCTGACAGAGCCTCCTTCTAATCTCTCCCTTGAAAAACTAGTATGCTCACTTTGATGTTTGGGACAAATCCACTCCGTCCACAACCTTCGCTAGATCATTTTAGGGCAAATCCAAAACTTAAGCAGGCCAAGCGGCACAAAACAATGGGCATTGAACTCCAACTGTTGAATCTCTCTCCCTTGAAAAACTAATAGGTCCACTTTGAAGTTTGTGACAAATCGACTACCCGCTAGTTCTGATGTATCATTGTAGGGCCTCAGCCCAAAATTGAAGTATATCCAAAACTCAAGTGGGCCACACAATATGAAACAATGGGTATTGAATGCCCACAGTTGAAACTCTCCCTTAAAAACTAGTGAGCCTACCATGATGTTTGTAACAGATTCACCTTATTGACCACTTTGTCCATCTCATTTTAGCTCGTGGGTCAAAAGAAGAGGCAAATTTATAACTCAAGTGGGCCACACGGGCACACTGACAGTGTGTATTGAAATGCCCATGGTTGAATCTCTCTCTCCTTTGAGAAACTGGTGGGACTCTTAACTTGATGTTTGTGCTTCACCAATTCTGCCATATCATTTTAGGGTGCATGCCTAAAAATGAGGCAGATCCAAAAATCAAGTGGGCCAGATAACCGTACAACGCTCATAATAGAAGCTCTCTCCCTTAAAAACTCATGGGGGCTACCATAATATTTTTGACAAATCATACCAAAATTATAAAATAATAAAGCAATGAAATAAATCAAACCATAAACCACACCACACAAGAGATTTTAACATGGAAAATCCTCAAAGAGGTAAAAACCACGGGACCTCATCTAGATCAACAATCCACTATGAAGTAGAACGTTACAACCTTCTTCATTTACGCAGGAGTGGATAAATAATAAGAGAATAAAAGGAAAATAGAGAGATCTCACCGATCACGAGGATGTAGAAGCGTTGAGATGTCGAGTGCACAATAGATCACCTCTACGAGCATAACCTCCCTTCCATAAGCTTCCTCTCTCTCTCTCTCTCTCTCTCTCTCTCTCTCTCTCTCTCTCTCTCACACACACACCTTTGATAGCCCTAAACCATTTAACAAACCCTTGGAAAGCTTTAGGAAACCCTCTTGCATTACCTAGAAAATTCCTAGGCACCCCTATTTATAGTTTAGGCAACTCCATTTTGCACCTCTTACGAAACTGCCTCAAATTTTTGCAGTCCGCATAAGATCCGGACTCAAATCTACTTAACCTCGACTAGTCGAGCAGAGTCCTCAACCGGTCAAGCGGCCCACTCGACCGGTCGAGCACCTCCCTCGACTGGTTAAGCACTACGGAAAAAATAAACCCAGTCGAGCACCTCTCTCGACTAGTTAAGCACCATGGAAAAAATAAACCCAAAGTTGCTGGATTTTGAGTCGAGCCAGGGCTCAACTGGTAGAGCACCACTCTCAACCGGTCGAGTGAGGCTCACAACCGGTCGAGCCTGGGAGGAAATCCCATCAAAACTCTCCCTTTTCGACCCATAAGGGATTCACATTCTTCAAGCTAGCCAGGTTTCTACAAACCTCAAACTTGCCCTTGAACAAAGCCTTTGTCATCATGTTTGACCCATTATCATCCGTGTGGACCTTCTCAAGCTGTAACACCTTCTGTTCTAAAGTATCCCTGATCCAGTGATACCGAATCTCTATGTGCTTTGACTTGAAGTGCTGACTTGGATTCTTGCTCAAGTGTATAACACTTTAACTATCGCAATAGACCACACATTGCTCCTGCTTTAGGCTAAGTTTCTGTAGGAACCTCTTCATCCAAAGCATCTTTTTATATGCATCTGTGACTGCAATATACTCAGCCTTTGTCGTCGACAATGCTACGACCTTCTATAGCTTGTTATGCCAAGAGACCGCTCCCCCTGCAAACATGAACATGAACCCCGATGTAAACTTCCTTAAGTTTATGTCACCTGCCATATCTGCATCTGTGTAGCCCTTTTCCTTCACCATAGCATAGGCTCAATCTGGATGAGCCTCTTAGATACCGCAGTATCCATTTCACCGCTGCCCAATGCTCTTTGCCAGGACTGGCAAGATATCAGCTAACAACACCAACCGCATATGCTATGTCTGGACGCGTACATACCATAGCATACATCAAACTTTCTACTGCTGACGCGTAGGATATCTTCTACATCTTGTCCACCTCTACCTTCGTCTTGGGACACTGCCTGTCGCTCAATCTGAAGTGACCATCCAGTGGAGTATTGACTGGCTTCGCTGCATTCATATTGAACCGCTCGAGAACTTTCTCAATATACTGCTCTTGTGACAACCAAAATTTTCTGCTATTTCTGTCACGGATTATCTCCATTCCTAGGATTTGTTTAGCCAGGCCCAAGTCTTTCATCGTGAATGACTTGCCCAACTCCTATTTCAGCCTATCAATCTTTTTGATGTCTTTTCCCATGATGAGCATGTCATCAACGTACAAAAGTAGAACTAAGAAATCACTATCTGAGAACTTACGCGTGAACACACAGTGGTCCGACTTCGTTCTGTCATACCCATGCTTCAACATAAATGAGTTGAACTTCTCGTACCATTGTTGTGGAGCTTGTTTCAGCCCATACAAGCTCTTCCTCAGCCTACACATCATATGCTACTTGCCCTTGGCTTCGAACCCCTCTGGTTGGGCATGTAATCTCTTCTAGGTCACCATGGAGAAAGACAGTTTTAACATCTAACTGCTTTATCTCTAGATCCATGCTAGCCGCCAACCCAAGCAACACCCATATGGATGTCATCTTTACCACTGGTGAGAATATCTCCTCGAAGTCTATACCTTTCCTCTAACCGAACCCTTTCATCATAAGTCTAGCCTTGAACCTCGTCTGTAAATCCTTCTCCTAAATTTTCTTTCTGAAAACCCACTTGTTGCTTAGAGTTTTCTTGCCCTTAGGCAATTTCACCATATTATAGGTGTGGTTCTTATGCAAGGATTTCATCTCCTCTTGCATAGCTTTCAACCACTCCCCCTTAAGCTCGTCGGCTAGGGCCTCAGAATAATCTTCTATCTCTCTCCCATTAGTAAACATAATGTATTCATGCGGTAAGTACCTCATGGACGGCTGTCTGTCCTTAGATGATCTCCTCACCAATGACTCAACAGGTGGATCAGATAGGGGTTGCTCCCCTAGTCCACTTTTGTAGGAACACCCTCGTCCTCTGCACCTTGCTATACTCCCCTATCATCAAGCACCACGGGAGGAATAACCGGATCCATGTCCTCTATCTCACCTAAACTAGGTTGGTTCTTCTCTGGCTTACAAATATCATCTATACATTAATCTTCAAAGAATACCACATCTCTGCTCTTGACGAGCTTCTTCTCGGTCGAATCCCACAATTTGTAACCGAACTTTTCATCACCGTACCTCAAGAATACACACTGCCTGATCTTCATATCGAGCTTGGACCTCTCATCCTTTGGTACGTGAACGGATGCCCTGCATCCAAACACCTTCAGATGACTGTACGATGGATCTTGTCTAGTCCACACCTTCTCAGGAACTTCTCCATTCAACGGGGCTGATGGAGACCTGTTTATTAGATACACTGCTGTGTGCATTGATTCTCCCCAGAACGTCTTGGGCAATTTCACATGGGATAACATGTATTTGATTCTCTCTACAATGGTGCGATTCATTTGCTCAGCCACACTATAATGCTGGAGGGATTGGGAACCGTTTGTTCATGTTGTATACCCATGGACTTACGATACTCATGAAAGTCGTCAATGTATTCACCACCATTGTCAGTGCGGATGCACTTCAATGATCTACCTATCTCTCTCTCGACTATAGCAGAAACAATTTAAACACACCAAAGACTTCATCCTTGGATTTCAAAGCATAAACTCAAACTCTCCTAGATGCATCATCTATAAAAGTGACAAAATACAATGTCCTACCCAAGGTTTTTATCCTCATAGGACCATAAACATCAGAATAAACCAAATCTAATGTATGCACTTTATTAACATGAAAAACAGATTTAACAAATGAAACTCTATGCTGTTTTCTTGATAAACAATCAATATAGTTAGGTTTTGAAAGGTATACCTGTCACGTATGGAAGGAGCCGCTTCCTCCCTAGTACTTGAAGCCCTTTTTCACTCATGTGGCCTAGACGCCTGTGCCACATGTTGATAGCTGAATCTTCCGCTGCGTTCAACCCACGCTTGCACACACTGACACTTGCCTTGTAAAAGGTGCAATACTTCTTTCCTCTGGCTGTGATCAACGAACCCTTGATGAGCTTTCAACGCTCACCAGTAAACCGGCTTTCATAGCCATCATCATCCAACCTTTCCGTTGATATTAAGTTGAGGCGAAGGTCTGGAATGTGCCTTACATCCTTGAAAACCAATGTGCAGCCCACATCGGTCTTCACACAAATATCACTGACCCCTACGATCTTCGATACGCCGGAATTTTCCATCTTCACGATCCCAAAGTCACTTGACTTGTAGCTTCTGAAGAAGTCCCTATGTGGAGTTACATAAAAAGAGGCTCCCGAGTCAATCACCCAGACGGTGTCCTGACTCGTAGTTGTGAGACAAACATCATGATCTGCTGAATGAATAACTACAACGTCGCCATCTGAAACGACCGCAGTGGAGTCTGATTCATCTTCCTTCTCATTTCCTTTTCCTTTCTTGTCATTCTACTTACCACCATATTCATGCTTGTAGTGGCCTTTCTTACCACAATTCAGCAATTAACATCATTTATGGTACGCGACTTGCCTCTTGAATTATCTCAGGCCTTCCCGCCCTTTCTGTTCTTTCCTCTCCCTCGTTCTTGTGTCACCAAAGCCTCTTGCTGAGTAGACCCCTGAGACTTCCTCCTTGTCTCTTCATTGAAGAAATAGCTAGTTACATGTTCCATGGACACCTTTTCGTCTGGCGCAGAGTTACTTAGAGACACCACCAATGTCTCCCAACTATCAGGCAATGAGTTAAGGAATAGTAAAGCCTGTAATTCATCGTCCACGACCATCTTCATAGCGGAGAGCTAATTCAATATATTGCTGACTTCATTTATGTGCTCAGCTACAGAACCACCATCTTTGAACTTGAGATTCACAAGTCATCTTATCAGAAAATTTTTATTCCCAGCTGTCTTCCTCTCATACAACCCTTGCAATTTCAACCATAGGCTAGCGGCTGAGGTCTCCGTAGACACATGGTGGAATACGGAATCGTTCAATCATTGTCTAATAAACCCCACTGCCTTCCAGTCCATCTTTTTCCAATCATCATCTATCATATCCTTTGACTTTGCTGATATGCCTTGAATAGGAGAATACAAGTCCTTGCAGTAAAGTAAGTCCTACATCTTAGCCTTCCATATGGTTCAGTTAGAACCATTGAGGCTGATCATCCTTGATGAGCCGCCTTTCATAATTCAGAACCGATCCCACTCCGTTCAATTAACCTGTCTTTGATACCACTTTGATGGGGGCCTTGCATAAAACCTTAGGATCTAGCCTCCCAAATCAAACCAGAATTATGGGATAGTAAAGCAATGAAATAAATCAAAGCATAAACCACACCACACAAGAGATTTTTACGTGGAAAACCCTCAAAGAGGTAAAAGCCACGGGACCTCGTCTAGATCAACAATCCACTATGAAGTAGAACGTTACAACCTTCTTCATACACGCAAGAGTGAATAAATAATAAGAGAATAAAAGAAAAACAGAGAGATATCACCGATCACAAAGATGTAAAAGCGCTGAGATGTCGAATGCACAATAGATCACCTCTACGAGCATAACCTCCCTTCCACAAGCTTCTCCCTCTCTCTCTCTCTCTCTCTCTCTCTCTCTCTCTCTCTCTCTCTCTCTCTCACTCACCTTTGATAGCCATAAACCCTTTAGCAAACACTTGCAAAGCTTTAGAAAACTCTCTTGCATTGCCTAGAAAAGCCCTAGGCACCCCTATTTATAGTTTATACAACTCTCTTTCACACCTCTTGTGAAACCGCCTCAAATTTTCGTAGTCTGCACAAGATCAGAACTTAAATCTGCATAACCTCGACTGGTCGAGCAGAGTCCTCGACCAGTCGAGCTCCTCCCTCGACTGGTGGAGCACCACGGAAAAAATAAACCCAAAGTCGCTGGACTTTGAGTCGAGCCAGGGCTCGACTAGTCGAGCACCACTCTCGACCGGTCGAGTGAGGCTCACGACCGGTCGAGCCTAGAAGGAAATCCCATCAGTGCGGCCCACTTGAGTTTTAGATCTAGTTCATTTTTTTAAAAAGAAGTCCTCACATGAGCTGGCAAATTAAATGAATAAACGTGGTGGGTTTCTCAAAAATGTAACAGTGGGCTCCACCTAGGTAACGGTGTTACAGTCACTTTGTCTGGTTAGTAGGATTAGAGGTCATTTTCATTAATACAAGAATATGAAGCTAGTTTTGTATGCAAGACTAGCCGGGAGATTAATTGGCTAAGAATGAAAAAGGTAGGCCATTTATTAATCAACGATGATTGAAAATAAGTAATTCTATGAAAATAATTTAGAAGTTGCTGATTAAGACCTCAAAACTAGCGCTGTCAATGGTAATGGAACGGAGCCGACTTTTATGGGCCTGATTTATCAGATTGATTTAGAAATCTGTTTGGGTTCAGGTCAATGTAATTTTGGACCCGCTTTAAAAATGGGTCTTGTTGGGTTTGCATCAAGTCCATCATCTTGGACCCAGTTAAAATCAAGTTGTGTTGTGGTCTCTGGTCCAATTAATTTTGGTACTAATATCATATTTATTGATTATATGTTATTTCTACTCGCAAGGGAATAAGATTTGCTGAGCCACACACATTAAAGAGCTCCATTTGCACCATGCATGTATCAAAGTACACAAGTGTGTGTGATCTAAATTATCTATTTAGGTGGATCCGGCCACGTAAATGCCCTTATTTGACGTGGACCTGACTAGACCCGATTCAGATAACGGGTATCCAAACCTGATCAGTTTTGGTTCTTGAAAATTGGGACCCAGACACAGCTATGCCCTAACTCGAACCGTCTAGGTCAAGAAGCTCTTGCAGCTGGCCCGTTGTCAGCCCTACTAAAAAATCATCCCCAGGCACAGCCTCTTCCCAAATCTAGCCAAGAGTGGGCCATTTCACCTCTAGTAATGGGTCTGAAATCTATACACAGGGAGGCATCCTTGGAGTACTGCACAAAGATAAGAGAAGTGGTGAAAGAGTTACTTAGAGGGATATCTGAAAGCCTGGGGCTAGAAGAATGCTACATAGACAAGGCATTGCAGCTAGAGGCTGGTCTACAGATCCTTGTGGCGAACCTCTATCCGAAATGTCCACAGCCAGAACTCGCAATGGGCATGCCCCCTCATTCAGACCATGGCCTTCTAACCATCCTCATGCAGAACGAGGCCAGCGGGTTTCAACTGCAACACAAGGGGAAGTGGGTCCATGTGGACCCCCTACCCAACTCTTTTCTGGTGAACACAGGAGATCATATGGAGGTGAGCTTAGAAATTTTGTTAACTTGATTTTTATATATATATATAATAAAAAAAAAAAAAACCCAGAGAATTCCTGAGCTGAGAAATATAAAAACCAGTATCCAAACACCCCCTAACTATATACTTTTACTTTTAAGTTGGGCTGATTTTACTTCCAAATGTATCCATTACAATTCCAAAGCCTGCCTAAGTTGTTACATTTGTTTCAAAATTGGTTGGTTTATATGTATGCATGGAACATATTGAAATCGTGGAATTTCTGTTTTCAAGTAGTCAAGTAAAGCTACATTGATGGTTTTTTCATTGTAAATTTGACTAATATTAGAACCTAACCCAATAGGAATAAAAGGGTTTTGACATTACAACTACAAAAACTGATGTGGCTATGGATGCTTGCTGTTGGGCCAACACATGATAAATGCAACCTTTTCTAATAATGTCCAAATATATTAAGGGAGTGTTTGGATAAAAGAAATACAAGGGAAAAATACAAAAAGTGATGATTATCTAATGATTATTTTTAAAAAGGAGTCTATATTTAAACATCCTGTTTAAATAGCAAAAGGAATATTTAAATTCATTAGACAAAAGTCACCAATTTTCTTGTGTAAGAGAATCTTTACTATGGATAACTATAATGATTTCTTTGTCCAATTCATAGTAAAGATTCTCTAGCATAGAAAATTAGGTTAAAAACAATGTTCATTTCGGCATGGATTTTGCATATCTAAACATGCCCTAAATGAGCTTCACATATTAATTAGAGTTTGATTGACTTGGCAACAGTTGAATCTATCGAAATTGGAAGAGATGGGGGCTAGAACTCATTTTATTCTTAAGATTTTTTTTTTAATTTTTTAATTTTTTTGTGAAAATCAATCTACATTAGTATTACTATGTTGTTATTCAACATTACATGATCTTTTCTTAACCTTTAAGAACTTTGAGTATTCACATGATTGCATGAATCATTCTTTTCTCGTCTTCAACAAGTTCCTTTTTTCTTTTTTCTTTTTCTTAATTTGATTCAAAAAATAATTAGGTTAATGAAGTTCAGATTTTGAAACAGGGGAGAGGGTGTCATTAGGATTTTATCCCAGGCGGTTTGAAAATGAACATAGAATAGTCATTCCCATTGATGGTTGTCCAATGATTTGATTAACGTGCATTTATACTGTTTATCGGATCTTGTCCAAATGCATAATCTCGTAACTTTACAAGCACAAACTTTAGTATATTCTTGTCGATTCGGGGATCTCGTAACCCATATTTTGGTCTATGATTTTTGTAATGTTCCAATGTGCTTCTCATCATTGCATTATTTGATTGTTTGGATTCCTTCACAATATTATTGCTTTCACATTTCATGACTAGTTCTTTACAGAACTTTGTTCTGAGGGAATCTGAAGAAATGTAGCTATAGTTTTCACTGAAACAAGTTCGACAAAGGGACCATCCACAACCAGTTGGATATCTTATATCTGCACTATAATTAGATAGTTCTCAATTCCATCTTATTTAAATAAGATTTGTTTCTAACTTAGATATTTCGTATGCATCATGAAATAGATATTGAGTAATGGGATGTACAAGAGTGTGCTGCATCGAGCTGTAGTCAACAACAAAAGTACAAGGATTTCCATAGGTATTGCACATGGGCCATCTCTGGATGCAACCGTTGCTCCTGCGCCACAGTTGGTCGACATTGAGAACTATCCGCCAGCTTACCGTGGGATGAAATACAGAGATTACATAGACATTCAACAGAACAACCAACTCAACGGAAAATCTTGCTTGGATCTGGTTCGGACATTAACTGTCTAATGAGGAGGGAGACTCAAACCTGCAACCTCTAATGCAGGTGAGGATGAACTTAACCAGCAAATTTTAATGATTTTAAGAGAAATTTTGTATTTTGTATTTTGTATTTTGTATTACCTATACTTAACTATGTTAGATATATATTCTCATCTCTATTTTTTTTAAATTTCTAAATTATTAAATATTGAGTCGCGTTGGGTCAGGTCTTCAGCTGGACCTGACCCAGCTGAACATCAAGTTGGGTGAGTTTTCAGGCTATGATCTCATCTTAGTTGATTTTGATGAGTATTAAAAGCTAATCTTGATAACCCTATAATTTATATAACCTATGATCTTTACCAAATGAATTTAGTGCATCAATTAAGTGGCTTCCACTGTAGATTACGCCAAGTTTATGACATAAATCTACTAAATAGGTGTCATTCATGCCTTCAAGGCTTTACTAATTCCAGACATGTCGGAGCTGTGACTTTTTTTAACTTTTCATTAGCTGAGATACATTTTTTTCAAAAAGATTTTCTTGCATAAAACCCATGTAATTTCACAGCTAAGGTGGGCTATGACCAAGGTATTCCATTACCGTAACAGACCACCATTAAGGTATGGGCCTTAATGACATTTATGGCTTATTTTTTATAAAAATTAAAGTTAAAAAATAATTTTAATAATTAAAAAAAAAAAAAAAAACAAGTTTTGACCAAGCGTACATGGCCTGTAAGGCCATAGCACACGGCTAAGATTTCTTGATACTTGTGATTTTAAATATGGACTAATCACCATTTTACAATTAAGATTTCCTTCGACCACCATTAATTGCAAGGTTAAGATAATTGTACTTCTTTTAATTTTTTGCTCTGCAGGCCCACCGAAGGAGTGCTGATCATCCCTCAACGCAGAAATGCCTCTCGCAACCATTGTGTCAAATATTGCCAATATTTTCAAAATTCATATATTTCCGTGGAAATAATTTATCCAAAGATACCACAAATCGCATGAGATTTTCAAAAATCTAGGAATCTTTTAATTTTACGATTTTATCACCAAATATGCCCATTTGCCATGCAGGCTAATATTGTGATTTGTAGATGTGCTTGCATGTAAATAAACTTTCAAAGGTCTATTGAAGTTTTGGATCAAGCTGGTATTTGTGTTTTCCCTTCATCTATGTATGTATGATCTTAAACAGCGTGTGGCAAATAAACATAAGGTATGCATTAGGAAAGTTTCAACATTGGGCATCATTCTCCCCATTACTTTATGGTGTAATCCACTAGAGCCTTGGATCTGTTTTATTTTTTCTCATGTCCTAAAAATTAAATGATCTAGCAAATTACATGGACAATGTAAATATAACACGCATCATGGTGGGGCACACAAAACTTTCTTACGTTTTCAAAACCTGAGAAGGGTATAATGTTGTCTTTTTAAAATGTTTGTTATGATATTTTCATCAATCGTCCTCCAAATATTTAAAGAAGAGTCACTTATCACATTTGGCAATAAGTAATAGATGAAAGGCTTCTCTCCGGAAAAAGAAAAAAAAAAAAAAAAACTAATTATAAGTAAATTTTAACATTAAGTGTTTAATCTTTTTTCTTTATCAAACAGTATGAATTCCCAAAACCACTGAATCTGACAATTTTCAATAATAAATAATGAAATTAAGTTTTATCAAATGCCACCTAAAAAAAACTAAACTAAACTCAAGTTCATAACCAAACTGTTAAAACCGTAAAGATACAAAAAAAGGGAACTTACCAAAACTACTAGGTTTATCTTATAATCTTAGTTTGCCCATTGAATTTGCAAAGCAAATTGGGGTCAATAGAATTTTAACACCTAGTCGGTAAGTTATGGCTGTTGAAACTTATAGTGCATGTTTAGGCCCTTTTCGTTGAATTAGGGCCCTTCTACCCAGAAATTGTGCAATTCTGACCTTGCATTGCGTCATTATTTATCCATCCTACATTAATTAGCATGTTGGATTTCTTCCTACTTGTATTAGGATTGTGCATAAAACTTTTATAATAAAAGAAAAAAAGCTACACCTGATTAAAACTTAATGGGTCACTCTTACTCATGCTTATGGCCAGAATGAATTTCAAATGAGTAGGCACTGATTAGGACAATTCGATAGTGTGGGGTATCACAAGTGAACATACCATATACCAAAATCAAACTGGTCCATTCATTTGGTGGGCCAACAAAGCACAGGTGGCCTTCCTGATAAGTAGACTAGTCTAGGTCTTGCAATGCAGCGCACCCGATGGACCCATTGAATCTTACATGTGTACCACGTCAGTACATGCCACAGAATGAATCGAAATAACAATATCAGTTCAACAATGCATGTGAACTTCGCCAATTGGGCATCCGACCTAAATCCATTGCCCGTTGGTGAATCTACTTGCGGGTCGTTTTGGCGTTAATGAAATTCAATCTCCTCAAGATTTTTCATGAAGAAACCACCTCTTTATTCATTCGTGTGCTCGCTTTCATGGCCTGGGATGAAAATGCACAAAATAGCCATGTTAAGAAATTAAATGAATACAAATAATAATTCAAAATACAATAGAAGGATGCTGAATATAATGTCTTACCTCCATTTCCCAATCACACCGCACTGTGAGGTAAGCCAATATCAGCGTTTGGACGGCAGTCCCACCAATCATTCCGGCCCAGATGCCCTGTGATTTTATATGCAGGTGTTCAAAGCTTAAATATAATTTTTTGGAGAAAATAATACTAAATGCGATTTTCATACAAGTTAGTGATTGAAAATGGTTAGTGATTGAAAATGGTCAGGAATGGGTCAACCCAACCTCTGCCGCTTTATTTATCCCACGTAAATTCAGTCATGCAGCTGGCCCATTCATATTTGGCTGTAGTTGGGGCCCATTCTCAGTGATGATATCTGTTAGCGGACCTTGACACAAGCACAGGACAGGCTTCAACCGTATTTGGTATCCTAAGACCAGAGCCAGGAATGCACCAGGTCAGGCCATGTTGGGTCCGGCCTTTTAACGGTCCAAATTTTAATCAGCCCCAAACATCAGGCTATTGGTTTAAAATTTGGGTCTTAAACTCATTAACGGTGCTTTTTCTCTGCTGGGGCTGGGCCATAACAAAAAAAATCTTATAAACCTCAGCCCAAAGGCCCCAGAGCCAGACCATTTTAGCAACCGTGTCTCAAAATCGAGCCGGAACCAAGAAAAGAGCAAAAGTACAACTCCGTCCCATATCTGATCATGAACCATCCACGGTGAAGCCCGTATCCAGATCACCCCACATGTGGCCAGTTCAATCTCAATCGTGAGTACTATTTCGAAAGTTGTAGATATCTGATGGGAGTGAAGATAAATAGACATACCAGGACTCCAAGATGAAATACCCATCCCAAGAAAACTCCAAGAGGAACTCCAATCAAGTAGTAAGATCCAATGTTAACATATGCCACGAACGCTTGCCAACCTGACCCCACTGCAACACCTGCATTACTAATATTTATCAGCTAATAACCTCTGAAAATATGATCGTTCAACCATCAAGACCATCCATCTGCTGTACCGAACATTATTTTCCTGATGGCCCGAAAACTGCTAATGTTCGTGTGATCCTAACCATTTCTTCAAGGGCCTGAAATTGGGTGGTGGAGAAAATGAAGGCATCAGTAAGTACCTCGCCCAAGGAGAGCCACGTGGGTGTAACTTGAGACGCCCACCATTAGTTTTCACTAACTAGGTTTGTGTTGGGCCCCACCACGGTGTTTATGTGCCATCCAATCCATTCATCTGATGTGCCTCACCAGAATGAAGGAATAAGTAAAAATCCACAGTACCCCAGAACTCATCTGGACCATACCAAGTGAATTAGTGGCCCACCTAAGTTTGAATCAGCTTGATTTCTGGAATCAAGGCTAAACGAGGTGTGTGCAACAAAAGGTGGCTCCATTATATTGTACGGTCCAGATTTTCAATCGGTTCAGATGTGAACATATGGGTTTGAAGATGCATGAAGGTGTGGTATAACGGTGAGGTGCGTGACTCACATGTGGTGATCTACTTACATAATAAGAATGACAAACTGATCACCTGCTGCCAGTTGTATGCTGACTTAGCTTGCAGTTCTGTTTTTTATACCAACATCTCAGATGTGTATACGATATGAAAATCATTTATCTTGAAAATCAGGCTGATCAGATCATAGGTGGGGTACACTTGTACTTTTTGAGTTGTACCATCAGCCATCCATTTATTTCAATGGTGCAGCGCTCGTGATGAGTTAGCATACCTAATTCCCATCTTTGGCATGGCTCAAATGTCACAGCAGAGATGTGCAACATTGGTGGAAAAGATGGGTGTGCGTGCTCAACCAGTGTAAATTTCAATCTCAACCACCTATTTACAAGCATCAACAAGCCATTTCAAATTTCACGGTGTTGATCGCCTGATACATGATATGTGGAATTTTGCATTGAATCCAGATGGACCAGATAGAAAACTGAAGGTATTAGTCCAACTCATATGAACGAGCGCCTTCCATTGGACAGCCAAACTTTAAATCGGTTCATTTGGAGAGACCAATGGCTCTGATCATCCATCATGTTGTCATTAATTTTCCAACATGGGCGAATAGGACCTCACCATGGATGGACCATCCCCAAAAATATCCTCAACATCACATTCCAACCTTTAGATTGGTGACCCACAAATAGATGGCCAAGAAAAGAACTACACCAGCAGTCCACAATTAACTAGGAAAGGGCAAATTAATGGCTAAGATCTTTCAATTTGGGATATTTCTGGGACATAGTCCATTAATGGTTTGGATTAAAAGACACTCAAATCCATATACTTTATTCTCTTGTTATATTTGTTGCTTTTCTATTGATTTCTTGCTGCCACATTCTGACCTAGATGGTGAATTATTTCGGATATCATACATTGGTGGACAACAGAGCCTACCATCTAACTCATTAAAATTGACCCAAGACTCACCAGACAGAATTGGTTGGATGCTATTAAGTAGGATGGTGAAAGCCAGTAGGACAGCCAATCTGTTAACTGCATTGATAACGATGGTGCTTGATGTGAATATCAGAGCCAACTTTTCGTGGGCAACGATGATCAGCACCCAAAAGACGAGTCCGATCACCGAAGATGTGATCACAGATACAACTGTAGCAAACTTGGCAGCTTTACCATTTCCCGCTCCTAACTCATTTGAAACACGTACTCTGTATAATCACAAACATTACAGACTATTTAGAAGATTTAAGCATTGATTAGGGAAGTGTTTAAAAATTATTATGAATTAGTATGTATGGATGTGAAGAACTTCGCTCTCACAGAGTCTGATGGTTCATATGCATGGACTTTGAGATTGTATTCAAAGGAATGTAGGCCCCATTTTAGATGGGTCATAAACCAAATACTATCCGACATGATACCCTGATTTTGCCCATTACTGGAAACCTAGTGAAATAAATAAGAGAAAATTTCCATTAATTTGAGGTTAGGATGAATCCAATCAATCTGATTTTAAGTCTGTGACCCATCGGGACACAAGATCTCTACCGCTTAATTTGAGTTAATGTTGGCCATTATATGTGAAAATATATTAATGGGATAACCTTTCAAATCAAAAATTAAAATGAACTTTAAAAATCATCTACGTAACCACCTAGGACTAATTTTAACAGATGGGAAGCGGATTGGCTGGTGTAGCACACACCACCGACCTGGATGCTGTGAGTATGTGTCGTGCGAAGACGAGCGCTGACGGTACTCGAGTTCCAAGCGGTACCAACGGTTCAAAGGAGATCAAGTTTATATGAACCCCCACAATGATGTATTTATTATATCCACACCGTTCATGCATTTTACGAGATCATTTAAGAGCATGATCTCAAAAATAAGTCATATCAAAAGCTCAAGTGGACCACACCATAAATAGCAGTGGAACAATGATTCTCAACACTAAAATATTCGTAGAGCCCGCAATAACATTTATTTTCCATCTAATCGGTTCATAAGTCACACGGACCAAGATAAATATGAATATATATATATATATATATATATATATATATATATATATATATATATATATATATATATATCCAAAACTTCTGCGACCCCAAAAAGGGTTTCGATGTTAGACGTTTAATCCCCCACTACTTTTTGTGTTGTGGTCCACTTAAGCTTTGGTTCTTTTTCATTTTTAGTCTCAAGCATAAGCACGAGTTCACCAAATGAAGGGATGGTTTAGATATAACATATAGCTCATGATGGAACCGCAGAACTTGGTGACGTCAACACACATCAGCCAGATCGGTGGTGTGTACACCAGCCAATCCGCTTCTTAGGATATGAGTTGTCAATTAGTTGCACACAGTATTTCAAATAACTTTCCTTCATGGATGATAGAGAAGTAACCTACGAATACAGAAGAAACGACACGTACGTTTGTGTGGTCCAACTCATACGTATTTAAGAGTTTGGGTTCGGTAATTAATGGTTATAAAGCAAGAAAAGCTCTCGTACGTGGGGTCCACTTACTTTGATTATTTGGTAGGTGACAGTGTACGATGATCTTGATTGGATGACTGATGAGATATGCACATGAAGTGCGTGTCTCAGACGAATACCCCTTCTTTAAACATAAACTTGCTTGTGGGGACACGAGGAATCATGTGATATGATACATGGCCAGCGTGTTAGCACCATATACTCAGGTTCTTTGTTTTACACAAGTGGGGGCCATGGCTGGGTAATCTAGATCCATGGTCTGTTTTGTAACACGCAGATGGATTATGCCTCAAATTTCTATGGTACGAGTATCTTAACTTTTTTGTATCCCTGAAAATAGATGATCATGAAGAGAAATGCAGCATGAGTTAATTCAACTGAAGAAGTCCATATGACAGAGGGTAAGATTAATTAGAGTTGGGCAGGGGATGACTCGACTCGTCCTGCTTGTTGAGATCTGACTCAATTCTTACCGAGTAGGTGAGTCAATCCGAATCGAGTTGACTTCGTCTAATCCAAACTCAAACCGAGTCAAGTTCGAGTCACCCTGAAACTCGACTCAATCTGAAATCCAATTCGGTACTGACTTGACTTCATCCGAAACTCGACTTGTACATTTATATTTAAAAAAAGTCAGATACAACGTTTCAGATCTGAGACGCTGTATGGCTGATGAAGACAGTACAATTTTGACAAGTGAATCTAGGTTCTGAATTGTGATTTCAGCCCATGGATAGCCAGTGCACCCAACCTGACTCAGTGCCAACTCGACTTGACTCATCACTGCATGTGACCGGGTCAGACTCGGTCGTCCAGGCCAAAACCAGACTCGGATCGAGTTAGGAATGCTAGACTCAGTACTGAGTTGGGTCAAGTTCGGGTCAGGCCTCTTTCAAAACCGGATGGAGTCGGGTAAACCCTAACTTGATCCAATTGACTCGATGCCCAACTCTAGGTAGACGCTTGAGAGAAAAGGCCCCTAAGCGCATTGTTCATGTCAGCTGAAAGAACTTTATTATATACCCTAACTTGAGCGAAAAGGCCCCTAAGCGCATGGTTCATGTCAGCTGAAAGAACTTTATTATATACCCTAGTATTCATGAATCTCATGTCGTGTCCTTTCATCATTTATCCATTTCTGATATCATGTTTCCTTGATCCTGTGGCAGTGGCACAGTTAAATCTATCGGATTCAGTGTCGCAGAAATCGCTTTGAATTTTAACCTCAAAGTATTTACAATTTCCTGAACATCTTCAACTTTCGGATCCCATTTTAAAAATGGAGAATTGCCTAATTTTAGATCCATAACTTACGGGAATAAATGGAAAACAGCTTGAGATCTATAAAGATACGTGGAGATCTTCATACACACGTGTGTGTGAATCCACCTATATAAGTATCTATAATATGTATGGTTTTACATACATGTCCTATACTCTAACAATCTCTCTCAAATTGGAGTATGATTATTAATCATACCCAGCTTGAAATAGATACCAAAATGATTATAAAAATCATCATGGGATAAGTAGGCATTTTTTATGACTTATGAAACGTGAATGATTTGGCTGTATGAATGGTTTGGCTCACTAGATTTGATGTAAATGCAGGTGCTGCAAAGCAAATGGTAGCAGTGACATGGCGGGGATGTAATTGCATGCAATGAGAAGCATGGAGACTTTGACGAAGATGAATCAGAGATAATGGTAGGTTTAGAGATCACTAGTTGTGTAGTGGGGTTTTTGGATGGGTTGCAGTTAATGGCGGACCAAAGATGGTCAATAGAAGAACACAATTAGGGCTAAGATCATGACTATGATCATATGATGTTATACACGAAAAATTACATAATGGAAATTATATATCTTAATGTTTATTTCACTAATAATGATAGGAATATATAGTAGAAAAAAAATATGTAGAAATCATAACCGCTATACATGAATCTACTCATAAATATCCTATATCCTAACACTCCCATTAATTTCTCATTTACTTTTCCAAAATCTATATCTAGATGAATTTTCAAAAAGGCTATTCTTTTCTCAACAGCAAGAGATATCCTCTTAAATTCAGTCACTAAAAAGATAGATTTAGGACAAACACATTAGCTATTGCTAGTAGTTCAGAGCCCACAACCACATGCTGTTGTTGCATCCGGTCTGGATATTGGAGTGTGGTCTGTTAGTGTGTGGGGCAGTGGTACCCTCTGTTTCAATAACATAAGGCCTGTCAAATGATTTTGAACTTTTAAGGGACCCACACTTTCACAGCAAGTCATCTACAGTGTCTGTGCCCGCTGTTCTGTATGTCTCGGTTTTCCAGCAGACATCTAGGGCCGACACGCCTTACGCGCGTGCTCCAGAAAACATCGGCCTTGCTAGCAAACATTTACTAAGAAACCCGTGTTAGATGACCTTTCGCTATCTTGATGGGATGCTTAAAGAATGTAAACACTTGTATTATTAAAATAAATAACAAGGAATGTTATCAGTTTATATTAGAATGTTATTTTCATATGAATAGCTAACCGTAAACATTAAATCTAATAGAAATCTGTTTGCGTACTGAGTAAACTCTGTTGGGCCCAATGTGAATGTATGTAGTTTATCCACGCCGTCCATCTGTTTTTCCAACCCAATTTTGGGTTGAGCCCAAAATTTAAGCATATCCAAAGCTCAGCTGGACCACACCACAGGAAACCGTGGGAATAATGATTTCCACCGTTGAAACATTCCTAGGGCCTACAGTGATGCCTACTTGTCATCTAACCTGTTCATAAGATCACACAGGCATGGATGAATAGAAAAATAAAAAATAAAATCAGCTAGATCCAAAACTTCCGTAGCCCCAAGAATTTTCAACAGTAGACCTTCAATTCACACTTTTTCCTGTGGTGTGATCCAGTTGAGCTTTGAATATGGTTCATTTTTGGGATCAAGCGTTAAAATTATATGGTAAAAAATGAACAGACGGAGTGGATAAAATAGATAAATCACTGTAGGGCCCACAGATTTTATTCATTACACTTAGCGTACTGAGTTTCTCAGTACGCAATCCACTTCCCATTTAATAATAGCGGAGTTATTTGGTACTCCGGGAGAGTATGACGCATGATAGGCTTGCAGGCACTCACATATTTTATAGTTTAGATACAGGCACACAGCATACATCAACTCAACTTAAACCGACTCAATTTTTGAATCACTGGCACAGAGTCATAGTCTCAATATTAGATGATTTGAACAGTTTGTGATCACTTTCATCTTTAACCGTCCAATAAATGTCCACCATCAGTAAAATAATCAAACAAGCATAACATTTACTTCATGACACATCTAAACTGGGATCCATTGTTTAAACAGTATATTTTAACTTGCATGCCCATCTGTGCAGTTTCTACGTGTGGGGCAACATGTGCTGATGACCTGATGAGCAACAGGTGAGAAGGGAGGAAACCGATTGCCAGGCACCGTAGGCCCACAGTGATTTGTGTTTTATCATGCTATCCATCCGTTAAAATAAGCAGATCAAAGCTCAAGTGGACCACGTTTAGGGAAACAACGGTAATTAAATGCGGGTCATAAGAGTTTTAGTACAAGCTGATATTTTTGTGTTTTTTCTTCATTTAGGTTTGCGTGACCAAATAGGTTAGATGGCAAATCAATATCATGACCGACCTTCCACTGGTTGGTGTCATTATCACCACTATTCCAATGGTGTGGTACTGGTTTCATACCTTCTTTTTTTTTTTTCTTTTTCTTTTTCTTTTTTTAGCTTGTTAGTACACCCACGGTCAATTCACACTTCACTGTTAGTCACCTCCACTAGGGAATTGATACCAAGACCTCGATGTTAAAATGAGGTATCTTTCACTCAATCTATCACTTGAGCTATGGATCAGGGTGTCTTGAGTTAATACCTTAACATGAACTGAAAAGCTAGATTGATGGTGTGAATATGAAACACATACAGTACGGTGGGCAATGCTGCGTCAGCCACTAGAGATATCCGTGCAGAGTCACCAAGCGAGAATGGACATCACTATTCAGTTCTCGTGCAACACGCGCACCAGAGTGCGTTGATCGCTTTTATTCTGTGAAGTAGGCACTTTCGCTTTATGGACGCGGATGGCCACCATTGACCTCTGTCCTGGCAGGACTCTGTGGAGCCCACCATGATGTATGTGTTTTATCCATGCCATTAATCCATTTTTTCATATTGTTTTAGACCTTGAGCATAAAATTGGAGCATATCCAAAGCTCAAGTGGACCACACCGTTAATTAAATCATATATTGTGAAAACAAAAACCCTTGCCTTTATGGGCTTGACTATTGGCTGACATGGATGGAAGACTTCATCTGCATGACACCCACCTAATCCATCTTGTGTTTGAACTAGAGCCTAAAAATCAGGGTTTTTTTTTTTTTTTTCAACTAGAGCCTAAAAATCAGGTTGAGTCAAAGCTCAGGTGGGCTAAACCATGGGGAATAGTTGAGTTAGGAAGTCCCACCATTAAAATCATGTGAACAGTGCATGTTCCAGCATTACTTTTTCATGCCATCCAACCCACTTGTTCCATGGGCCACACCAAGATGACTGAGTTCCCTGAAAATCTGGACATCTCAAAACTCACGTAAACCACGCCACGTGAATTTAAAGTCTTTAGGCATAATTTTTTACCACTTTCTATGGTGTGGCCGGCATAAGCCTGGATTGTACCGGGCTTTTTGGATCCACGGTGAAAAAGTAGCATCCAACCTGATGGAATAGGTGTATTTGATGCAGATTCTCCACTAACTGATGCGCCGACTCTATGACTAGTTGTGGTGAGCTAAGCCCAATCCTTTCAAAAGTATCCTGCACCTCATACATAACTGTTAATCGCCATCGTTATCTTTTATTCTTTTCTTTTAATAAATAGAGGCGAGCTTTAGCATCTTTTTCAATCATGAACTTTAAGCATCTTTGCCTTTCTTGTCAATGGCTAGGAAAGTAGGAGTTACTAATTGGTTGTCTTAAAAAGGTTTAACCGATGATTTGGACCATCCTTCATTTGGACTGACCTTTGATCATTTTCATTAATCTCAGGAATTCAGGTAAGGAAAAAGATCCTAACCATCTAGTAAATGGCAACTAAATACCCAAGAAGACGAGTAAGGATAGGGTTATGATGGGTAGTTGACAGAATTACTGTGACAAATATGGCAAGGAATATATGAAGATATCCTGACAGATTTGACGTGGTAAAAAATTCACGTGGTGTGGGTCGCTTGAGTTTTGAGATGTCCATTAAAAACAACGTTGTGAACCACGCCACTTGAAATTATCGAATATTGCTTGTTATTAATTTATAATAAATATTTTAATACTACTTTGAATATCTTGAGTCAATAATTCATTAGAGTTAAGAGATTAAGAAGGATGTTGTTAATAAAATTCAAGCTTAAAGTATGAAAATGCATCTCTGAAGTTTTTGTATGATCACTTTGTACCACTTAAATTGAAAGAAAAATTTTATAGGCTCATTTTATGGGATACTTACAAGACTAGCTATGCTTTATGTGATAGAATATTGCATAGTTAAGGAATAACATTTTCATACGACTAGCTAAAATGAGGATATTAAAATAAACAAGCGACAAGACGAGTAAGAATAGAATTAAAAATAAATGCATTTAGGAAAACTTAATTGGGCGTAGCACTAAAAATGATAATAAGATGAAGGAAGTAATCAAGAACTTAGACCATAGGAAAGATGAAGATAGTAAGAAAGACTGGATGACACATTCTCCTACTTACTGAGGTTAGGGAATGGTGGAACAAGATTTATAATGCCGATTCAAATAAACTAGGATGAAGATCAGACAATGATGATTTGATATTTTTATTAGTAACAATTCTAATAATATCCTATAAAAATATTAAAATTGTGAATTTGTGTCGATAAAACACATACATAATAGAAAGCCCATAGAGCTTTGACACCAGCTAGCTGGCTGATGTTGGGGTTACTAGCCAAACCGCCTTGGATTTGCCGATAACGTAACGTGATTTGATGGCTTAGATGGGGCCAGCAGAGAACCTACACCAAACAGGTAACGCTTCGGCCACCGTTATGTATGTCCTTGACATCCATGCCATATATATCCAGTTTGACAGCTCATTTAAGGGCATGATTCTAATTAAAATGAAGTAGATCCTAATCTTAGGTGGATCACACCATTGGAAATAGTGGTGATTGAATACTTATCATTAAAACTTCTTGGGGCCATCAGAATGCTTATTTTACTTCCAAACCTGTTGATAATGTTACAAAGACCCTGATGAAGGGATGATACAAATATTAATTTAATCCAAAACTTTTGTGGCTCACAATAAGTTTTTAGTTAATCACCACTGTTTCCTATTATGTGGTCCACCTGAGATTTGGATCTTCTTTGATTTTGGGATCATTCACTAAAATGAGCTGTCAAAATAGATGGACATCATGGATGTAAGGTACATACATCTAGGTGGGCCCCACAGTGAGGGATCTACCCAAGCCGCGCCAACTCTAGACAACCTTCCAAAACATGACTTGTGAGCTCATCTCTAATAGCCATCTGTCTTAGAATGATGTCCCCTAGTTTCGCACGTACAGGATCAGTACCCAATCCTAACCCATGCATGATAGTTAACACATGAGAGTCCATGCGTCCGTATCTGAATGCATGTGTGTGGTCACTTTCAGCCTATCGAGGGATGCGATTTGCCTTAACTGTAACCCAAATGTCTCTGGAGTGTTGGGTCCATCAATGTTTTTACTGTATCTACTCTATATGTATGTTTCACCACGAGATTTTTTAACATGAGCTCAAACAAGAGGGATATCAATAACTCAAGTGGGCCACACTACAGGAAATAGTGTGGATTGAACGCCCACACTTGAAATCGTTTCGAGGCCACAGAAATTTGGATCACGGTGATATTTGTATTTTCGCTTCATCCAACTAGAAATCACCTTAGAACGGATTCGATGGTTTCCCTGGCATATAAATAATATGGCCCGTGAAGGTTTCAGCTGTAGGCGCTTCCATCTCCACTGTTTGCTTTTGGTGTAGTCCACTGAAGACTTTGATAGCCCTCATGTCCAAAAAATGATGTGGCGTAGTAAGATGGACGGAATGGATATAACACAAACATTAACAGTGGGCCACATTTAGCTTCGGGTTACAGGGGATTCATGCAACCCCGCGTTGCAGGCAAGTCGAAAGTGAATCAGCTTGAATCTGGGATTTGCAGTGACCCCACCTCACGAATGGATGGGATTTACTCTCGTGTGCCAGGTTTCACCCGTGCCGGACCATTCAACTTATCCATTCGCGAGGAAACAAATGCAAATAAAACCATTTGCCACCTGTACATGTACCGAAAACCACGTGGCCGAGACGTGCTCACTTGAATCAGATGAAAGGTTGTCCGTCCGTCGGTCGCCTACGTGGATGTTTACTAGCCAAGTCTTTCCAATTGATGATATGTCAATCTTTTCCAAACGCGGATTAGGTGCTGGGAAGCTAACCACACTCAGCTGGTGACGTGGCGAGATTTGATTGGTGGGACCGTATGCATTTGCTTGGTGGCCTTGTGGGCCATGTATCATTCACCAAGCACCGTCCTCATAGACGTGTGCCACATTAGCACTCGTGGTGCCCGTGTGGATGATATCAATGACACAAACTAGGGTCCTTACTCATACTCCAGCGGTAGACTCTCAGGAGTTTCAACACCTGGTTGAGGGTCCGAGTAACCAAAGGTGATGAAATCCCACCATGGCGTGAGTGTGTGGTGGTGTGTGTGCGTGTGTAAAAAATTTAAAAATAAAATAAAAAATGACACTAACTAAGAACTTAGGAAAAATCGATTTCCAGATGTAATGCACCTTATTGATTCATCGCCCCCTTTATCGTAGACATGGTTTTGTGGTCAATTGTTATAATCTAGAGTCTCCATTTGTCGGGCCATGTACGACAAACACCCTGATTGGACTCCGCAGACCGTACAACTAAATGACTATTCCTTCCGAATCTGAACCGTTGACCCTGTGTTGTTTTGGTATGGTTCTTGTACAATGGACCATCCATCACGACGTACCAGATTTGCTAACCCAATAATCATGTGTGTTGCGTACATTAGGTTGACATTTTTATCCACGTGACTAGATTCCTCTTCCTAATAATAAGTTATTTGAAACGGGATTAATTAGCTGGGAAAACTTGTAAAGTTACATCACGCGAATCAATACCACCCACTGTCGGAGCAACGGCAAAATTCCTAGTAAATTCACATTTTACTAAATAATCTTCTAAGAATGGAAATGTCAGAAATAAAAATTTAAAAAAAAAAAAAAAAAACTTTTTGAGTCGAGAAATTACTATAATGTACACCCTATACATTTTCTTAAGAAATAGGAAAAGTGGAGAATTTTTGGGGCACATATTATTTGTATAATATCCAGCTGGTCTAATAAATGTAATCCATCGTTATGTGTAAAAGAATTTATTAAAAAAATAAAAAATTTAGTTAATCTAAATATAAAATAAGCTACTGCAGAAAATTATAATATACACCGCTTGCAAACATCAAAATGCACATTTGGCAACTCTATTCGAAAAATGTATGAGACGTGTGAATATTATGTTCGGATGCAAAGTTCTGACTTTATTACTTTTTAGCGAAAAACAATAGATGAGTCCTTCAAAACCACAGTGAACTATCACTCTTTGGGTTTTGGTGGGAACTTTTGAAATTCAAGAGGAAATCTTGGGTAAAAATCCTGACAACTACAAAAATAAAATAAATAATAATAATAATAATAATAATAATCAGCGTGCGAGGGAGCATACCCAGTTCCGGCGAAGAATGCAAGTGGAATCATCAACTCCCAGCCGTTGATACTCATGCTGTCAAACAATGTTTTTTAAAAAAAGGATTTTTTCAGTGAATAAGGTACAGGAAAAATGACCCACTTCACTACACGTGAATCTGACCACTATCCGGTCAACACCGAATGGGCACGTTGGAGATCGAATGGTGATGAGATTCACACCAGATCAGGTCCATATCGTAACACTTTCAAAATAAAGTAAAATGAAGTAGAAGACTCGAACCAGATGGACAGAGCATCGACAGCGATTTCAGCGTTCTTCAGATTCCCGGTTAACAAGATCAATATTCTATAGTACCAGTTCTCTAAACTGCGATGAACATATATATATAAAAAAAAACAAACGTTAGAATTCATTTGTACTCGGGCAAAGTGTGATGGTTGATACGCAGGCACTAAGAAATTATACAAGTGGCATACAAAACATATAATAAACTCAAGTTAAGCTGTCTAAACCAAACTAAAATTATTTAGAGAGAGAGAGAGAGCGTACCACAACATAACACCCGAAGCAATGGAGAGTTTGAGAAACTCCCATAAACCAGAGAAAGCGTCCTTAGAGAAACCGGTCCATGTAAGAGGACACCCTCCGAAAGCAGTATAACCAAACTGACCAAGCACCACCACCCACCATGAGAAATTCAAGGTGCATGCGGCACCGATGATACCGAAATCGAGAACGTACACAAACAGCCAGCTAATGAATATATGTACAGCGAACGCGAATGCAGAAACGTATGCGATGACGGCGTTCTTGAGCTGGCACTGCAAGAACCTTTGTAGAGGGAACTGAAAGGCGAATGAGAAATGAAGAGGGATCATCCACAGAGACATCGTCCCTGCCAACTCTGCTATGTCACGTGGCTGACCCATGAGCATCAGGATCTGAGCTGCATAGATATATATCGGCAAAAGAAGGATAGAGATGCCAACGAGGACGATCCAAGACCGTTGCATGTAGATGCCCAACATGTGGTATTTCCTCGCTCCGTAAGCTTGTCCGCATAGAGTTTCTAGAGCGCTGGCCATACCTAACTGAAGCATTGCATGTTATTTGATTGGAGGAATCTGTAATATATGGAAAGAAAGGGGGGAGAAGAATATTACCATGAGACCGAAGACAAGTCCGACAACGACGGTGTTGGCTATGGAGAAGGCAGCAAGCTCTAGATCGCCCAAATGACCGGCGAAGGCCTGTGATACGACGTTCATGGTGAACATGGCTATGCGGCTGAAGATGGCAGGGCCGACGATCTGCCATAGCTTCTTTGATTCGATCAGGATCTTGCGGCCCAAACCAACGTCGCTGGCTTCGACTGCTGATTCAAGCAGCAAAGGCACCTTCTCCTCCTGGCCCTCCATATCGTCTCTATGTTTTTCTTTTTTATTTTTCTTCTCAAAGAGAGAGAGAAAGAACCGTCTCTTTAATGGGCATTTACGATTTGGCAGCCTATCGTCAGGCAACTGTAAGTGCTTATGTCAGCTACTTTGGCATTGCATGATGATTAACGTCGGCTGGGGAGAACGGATTGTGTAGTGAGTTACTCAGTACGATAATTAAGTACGCTTTTATCGTACTCAGTAAACTCTGTTGGGCCACCGTGAGTTTATACGGTTTATCTACGCCGTCCATCCGTTTTTTAATCTCTTTTCAGGAGTTGATCCAAAAATTGAAGCATATCTAAATCTTAAATGGATCTCACCAGAGGAAACAATGGGAATAGTGATTTCCACCGTTGAAACCTTAATAAGGCCTAATGTTTATTTCTCATCCAACATGTTCATAAGATCACATGGACCTGTAAGAAAGGAAAACAAAAATATCAGCTTCATCTAAAACTTCCGTGGCTCCTAAAATTTTTTTAACGGTAGATTTTAAATCATACTGTTTCCAGTGAAAGTGGTATGGGATACTTAATTTTTGGGCTCAAGCTATAAAATTATCTGTTAATATTGATGTGTGGAGTGGATAAAATACATACTTCACGATGGACCCCACAAAGATTAGTCAGTACGCAATCCCTTTCTGGCTGAGTGATATGGGGGGAGTGATCCCCTGGAAATTCGACTTGGGGCGATTAACACGGACGCGGATTGCGTCTTACCCCTGCCCGGACGGTATTCCGTCCAGGCAGGGCTTTGTGGAACCAACCATGATGTAAGTGTTTTATCCATGTCGTTCATCTGCTTTCTAAGATCATTTTAAGATATGGTGCAAACAATGATGCAGTTCCAGGGCTTACGTTGACTACAAAGTGGGGATTGACCGTACATCATTAAAAACTTCTTGAGAGCTGGAGAAGTTTCGAATCAAGCTGATATTTGTGTTTTCACTTTATCCACGTCTGCATGACCTTATTAATAGTTTGGATGGTAAAACAACATCACGGTGGCCCTTAGAAAGGTTTCAACGGTGGGTATCCTTATCACTGTAGCTTCCTTTGATGTGGTCCACTGGAGCTTTATAACTGCTTCGGTTTTTGTCTCATATCTTAGAATGATCTGAGAAAAGGGATGAACGGCGTGGATAAAACAGATACATAACGGTGGGCCCCACAGAGACCTGGATTACTGTCCGGGCGGGGGTAGGACGCAATCCACGTCCGATTAACCCGAATCGACTACTTTTGTCCAATTCAAAATATCCCCTTAGCAACGATACCTTTACATCTTTTGTGGCGTATCTTTTCACGGTGAACCACTGTCGCTTCGTGTGACCCACCTGTCATGGTTACAAAAATACGAACTGTACATGTGATCAACACCTCATCCTCACCGTACATTTAAAAATTATTCCAAGCAAAAAATTGAGGGTAACAGATCACAAATGAAAGTTGTGACAATTTCTGCAATAAGGGCACTTTTGTCCAATGCAAAATATATCATTCCTACTCGCATCTACGAATAGGATTCCCTTCACATGTATTGCGGCATAGTTATTTATGGTGAACTCTCACTCATATGACCCACCTGTCATGTGTATAAAGAATCCAACCTGGAGATATGGACCATATGGTCAATCCCCTCGTCCTCACTGTACATCTAAAAAATTCATCCTAGTAAAAAATTGAGAGTGGCATGATCACTAGTGAGTAGGAAAGATATAGAGAGAGAGAGAGTAAAAAATCATCCTGGTAAAAACTTTGTTACTATTATCCCGGGATTAAATGCTATGGGATTGCATTTAATGAGATTGACATCGTTATTGTAAATGCATGTAAGGAAATACCACAGTATTTTGACCATCTAATCCTGGGATCATATATTTCCTCTAGTGAAACTCATGTTTGTTGTACCTTAGAATTATAAGTTACGTCACTCACTTCTGCACATATATAATTAAAATATCATGTGTAAAGGATACATATGGTTGAATGACAGAGATAAAACACATGCATCAATGCCGGGCTTAAGGATATAGTGAATTTCGAAACTCACTAGAAATCTTGCACAAAACCAAATGCAATTTCATCCCCTTCAAACGTCCTATGGAATTTGCGCATGACCAAGTGGGGATTGAACCTGGGAGAACTCACACATGTTGCAGACATGTGCATATGAAGTTGGATTTTAAAAGACATGATTAATATGGCATGAAAACAATGATGAAAGATCCAAACTGCACATATGAAATTAAGATGGTAGGGCCCACATAGGTCAAACGCTACGTGAACACGAGAAAAACAAACAAACACCAATGCAATTTTCGAAACATCCAAAACCGCCAAAATTTTCCCAACAACAATAATAAATACACAAAAAGCCAAGGGATATATATATATATATATATATATATATATATATATATATATATATATATATATACCAAAAAAAAATACAAAAAAAAAACTAAAAACTTTAAAAATTATTGACGATCATAGCTATCAAACTAAATAAAATAAAAACACACACAAAATTTTCAAGAAGTATCCAAAAAGATCTAGAAACACAAAAACAACACTCAAAAATATGAAAAACACTGTCGAATACCTATATATATAGAGAGAGAGGGAGAGAGAGATGAATGCTCATATGCGCACCTTCTTATGCGAGCACCCGTGCCGTGTTATGGGCACAAAATCTGAACGAACCACGTGATGTGGCACCTCTTGAAACCTTACAAGCCCAACTTTCATGCCGATACAAACTTTGGTGGGCCATGGCAATAGGAAACATTTTCCTCCATTGATTTGTATTTTTCTTTGCTACGGCCGACTAGAGTTTTGGATCAACCTAAAAATTGGGTCCAAGGAGTTTCAAGGGGATCCACATCACGTGGACTGTTTGTATTTTGTGCCCATGACACATGCGCAAAGGTGCTCACGGGTGCTCACACAAGGTATGCAAGTGAGCAATCCCCTCTCTCTCTCTCCACCCGCACGTGTGTGTGTGTGTGTGTGTGTGTGTGTATATATGTATATATATATATATATATATATATATATATATATATATATATATATCCCACAATATCTACAAACACTAAGAAATGCTTGGAGAAATACCTCAAATGGTCAAGAAACAATCGGGAGCACACAAAAATATGCAAAAAAAAAAAAAAAAAAAAAAAAAAAAAAAAAAAAAAAAAAATCCATAAACACACAAAAACATTTAAAAATTACAATATATATATATATATATATATATATATATATAATAAAATATATATATAACAAAAAAAAAAAATTTTAAAAAACCAAGAAATACTCAAAACACTTAGAACGCTAACAAATACTTATTAATAGGGGTACACATCGAACTGGTACAACCGTGGAACCGAATTGGAACTGACCAAACGGTCCGGTTTGATCCAGTTTTAGAATGCACTGGTTCCAAAAATCAAAGAACCGTTTAGTTTGGTTCGATTCTCGATTTGGGAGTATGTAGAACCGAATCGTGGATCCGAACCACAGAACAGAACCAAGAAGCGAACCTATATTTAAAAAAAAAAAAAAAAAAAAACCTAAACCCTAAGTCCCTAATATTCACGCTTAACTAACCCTCTGCGTGGCTCCCTCTCTCTCTCCTCTCTCTCTCTCTCTCTCTCTCTCTCTCTCTCTCTCTCGTAACTGTCGGTCCTCTCTCTCTCTCGTTGCTCCTCTCTCTCACCGGTTCTCTTTCTCTCTCTCTCTCCCGCATCTCTCTCTCTCTCTCTCTCTCTCTCTCTCTCTCTCTCTCTCTCGTAATCTCGTCCTCTCTCTCTCTCGTTGCTCCTCTCTCTCTCACCGTTCTCTTTCTCTCTCTCTCTCTCTCTCTCTCTCTCTCTCTCTCTCTCTCTCTCTCTCTCTCTCTCTCTCTCTCTCTCTCTCTCTCTCTCTACTCTCCTCTCTCTCTCTCTCTCTCTCTCTGAACCGTGGAGCCATGCTGGAAGCAAACCAGTTTTTACGGTTCGGTTCCAGTTCGATTCTAGGGTGCTAACGGTTTGATTCCAATTCCGAAAATCCTAGAACAGTTAGGAACGATTCGGTTCCAATTTTCCCCATAACTGGATCAAACCGACCCGTGTGCACCCCTACTTATTAATGTCAAGGAACATTTACATATACTCAAAAATACTAAGAAATGGCCCAAGAACACCAGAAAGAAAAACTTAGAAACACTCAAAACACTAATAAATACCCAGAATCACCAATAAACACCTAGGAGTTTTTCTCTTTTTTTTTGGTGAATTCTCTCTTGATTAGCCTTTAAAAAGCTTTGAGCTATAAGCATTTCATTCCCACTATTTCTTGATGCGACCCGCCCACTTGAGCTTTGGATCTACCTTATTTTTAGCTGATGTGATAAAATGATCTTCCAAAATAGATGGGCGAACAACATAAAACACAAATAATGGTGGGGCCCATAGAGTGTTGCCATGCATAAAGAGTACCCATGTTAATACTGTGTTGTGTTCTACACTACGTACACAATTAAAAAGTCCATCCTACAAAAGGCCGTTGGCTGCTCTAGGACAGCAAGGAAGAGGTTTGTGTTATGCCTCGCCATGATATCTGTTATATCCACACCAACCATCCATTTTTCCGAGGTACTCTGGGACAACATGGTAGAGGTTTGCATTATGACCCGCCATGATATGTGTTATATCCACACCAACCATCCATTTGTATTATGAGCCATCATGATATGTGTTATATCCACACCAACCATCCATTTTTCGGAGGTACTCTAGGACATTGCATGGAAGAGGTTTGTATTGGAAGCAGATTGCGTAGTAACTCACTACGCTTATCGTACTGAGTAAACCTGTGAGGTCCACCATGATTGTTTTATTTTATCCACTCCATCCATCCATTTTCCCAGATAATTTTAGGGCTTGAGCCCAAAAATGAAGCATATACAATGCTCAGATGGACCATACCACAGGAAACAGTTGAATTAAACGTCTACCTTTAAAAATTTTTTGGGGGCCACGGAAGTTTTGGATCAAGCTTATATTTGTGTTTTCCGTTCATCCATGTCTTTATGATTTTATGAACAGGTTGGATGACAAATAAACATCACTGTGGGTCCTAGAAAGGTTTCAACGGTGAAAATCATTATCCTTACTATTTCCTGTGTTATGATCCACTTGATCTTTGGATCTACTTTAATTTTGGGCTCGACCCCTTAAATTAGATGTAAAAACGGATGGACGGCATGGATAGACTACATACATTCAAGGTGGACCCAAATGAGATTACTCAGAACGATAAGAGCATACTGAGTAACTCAGTAGGCAATCCGATTTCGTTTGTATTATGCCCTGCCATGATATATGTGTTATATCTACACCAACCATTCATTTTTTCTTGATCATTTCAGTGCATGAGACCAAAAATGAGGCAGATCTAAAGCCAAAGTGGGCCTCACCATAAAAAGTAGTGGGACAACGTGGCCCACCATTGAAATCTTCCTAAGGCCCACCGGATCTGGATGAAGGGAAAAACAAATATCAGCTTGATCCAAAACTTCCGTAACCGTAGAAACTTTTCAATAGTAGGCATTCAATCTCCACTGCTTTCTTTAGTGTTGTCCTCTTGAGATTTGGATCTATCTCATTTTTGAGCTGTCCTCTTGAGCTTTGGATCTATCTCATTTTTGAGCTCATACCGTAAAATAATTTGGTAAAACCGATGGACGGTGCGGATATAACACATACATCATGGTGGGGCCATAGAAGTTTGGCACATCAACAGTCATGGACATTGTTGCTGTGTTCTACATGGTGCTGTGTTCTACACTACGCAGTCCGAGTCCTTCAAAGTTGAAATGTTTGTATGCGTTCATTTGCACGGTAATCACCATGTGTACAAGTTGTGTGGGGCCCAATAATAATGAATGGTCGGAATCAAAACTGTTATTTGGGCGAGAATCTTCGATTTCACCATACATTCCGCTAATTAGCCTGATCGAAAATTCAGGTGTAACAAAACACGAGGAGAAATCATACATTCACTTCTAAAACCAATATACTAACGTGATATTACCAATTTGATATTGGCATGGCCATGCATTTGTTTTTCCCTTCATCCTCGTTATGAATGAATGAATTGAATGGCATATATGCTCCCTGGTAGACCCCATATTCCACACGAAAGTTTCTATGGTGGGCGTCACTCTCCCTAATGTCATTGTTTGTTCCCTTTTCTGTGGCCCGCCTTTGTGATAGATCAGGAGAACTTTTTATATATCAGGAGGCCTAAAATGCAGTTTCATATCTAAGGGATGGATTGGATGGTAATGTGAGCCCCGTATATCATACACAAGCACTGAGACATTTATTTGAAAATAACTAAATGCAATATAATTACTTGAATTTAAAATTAAAAGGCACAAATCATGCACGAGTCCTTGTTTAGAGTTATCAAGAACTAAAAATTATGATTATGAGATTATGATCTAACTATTGATTGTTGGACATTTATTGGACAATTATAATGAAAATCTACAGTTCTGATTCCGCAAACAAGTATCCAAGAGTCGAAGGTTAGGATTGTTTAAGAAATCATCTGATTTTGGAATAGTGACTTATTGACAGTAGTCAGGATAATTTAGCCTATTTAAGTTGAGTTAATATAAATGACGTGTACAAATTCAGAGTAGTTAATACAGGTGACGTGTACAATTTTGGACGGGATCAACTACTTACTGTGTTAATAGCTATCTGATGTAGAGCGGGTCGCGGACAGTTTCATGGCCAAGATGCATCAGAAAAGGCCCGGGTGACGACAGAAGTGATCCAGACCGTCAGACCTTAGATCGGACGTATCTCGCAATCCGGAATGAGTTAGCTGACGTAAAATATATGATTTTGGGGTAGAACCAGCTACTTTAGCCAACCAACCCTGCTATGCGGGGTTGCGACACTTGGAATTGCGAGAAACCCCTGGATCGACAGTCGTTTCCCTATTTTAATTTTGTTTTTACTATAAATAGTAAGTTTTAGTTTGATTATAACTCTTCATCCGTCGGGCTTTATGAGTTGCGTCCAACGTGAAAAGAACTTAGAATAATTAGGAGAACGGTTTAGTGAAGCCAAATATGACACTTACTATTTTTTGCCGAAAACCTTGCGCACTAGTAGACATCACGACCGTCTATAAATAGTAAGTTTACTATTTATAGTAAGTCGCGAATTCTAGGAGTTTTAGTTGTAGTTTGATTCTAATTTCTTTTCCATTGCTTGGTACCCCTATTTAAAGGGTTGTGAACTCATTTTTATTTAGCAATTAATCAATTTTGAATTTATTAGAATTTATTTCTATTTTCTGCTTTCTTTCCTCGTGGATTCAAGAAGTCTCCGTGAGGAGTCCAGAGAAGCTTCATGAATTCAGAGTATTTATCCTCATCACGTTCATCCCTGTGTCAATTGGTATCAGAGCGAGGATTTTCCTCGGGCCGATGACAAACAATGAAGGTACAAATCAAAATCCCGTAGACAGTAATCCAGGGATTCGTTATCTTTCGGAAAGAATGGAAGCTTTCCACCGAGAGATTCAGTTGACCATGCAAGGGCTACAGACAACCCTCGACCGTCTTGCGGATGCGCTACTTCCGCCCCGAGCCCTATGCGGTGCTCCACCACCTATGGTTGTTCCACCACCCATGGTGGCTCCACCACCCATGGTTGTTGTACGACGCAACCCCGATTTCCGTAGGGCACTACCAGTGGCAAACCGTAGGGCTACACCAGATGATTCAAGTTCTAGTGACGAGGACTTTAATGAGGGTTTTGCCCGACAACCAATCTATGGAGGCGATCATCTAGATCGTGCTGAAAGAGACTATCGAGGTAAGGCTGAACTTCCTAGTTTTAATGGCTCATTACGTATAGAAGATTTCCTCGATTGGTTAGCCGAAGTAGAGAGATATTTTTATTATATGGACGTGCCAGATCATAAAAGCGTAAAATTGGTAGCGTTTAAGTTAAAATCTGGTGCTTCTGCATGGTGGGAACAATTAAAACTCTTACGAGCCCGCCAGAACAAAGCACCTATCTCATTATGGCCACGGATGAGACGCCTTCTTCGATCACGATTTCTCCCCAGTGATTATGAGCAGATATTATTCCAGCAATACCAAAATTGTCGATATGGAAATCGAACCATCACCGATTACACTGAAGAATTCCAGCAGTTGGCTACACGAAACGATCTGTCAGAATCTGAGTCACAGAAGGTGGCACGATTTATAGGTGGGCTGCGACCGACAATTCAGGACTGAGTTCAGATGTACCCAGTCGGGACCATGGATGAAGCAGTTCAATTAGCGGATAGGGCAGAAACACAACTTGCAAGAGTTTCTGCTCGTCCCTATCCTTCAACTCAACCCCCTGTGACGGGTCCCACGCAGGATCCAGTGCTGGCACGAGGAAAAGATTCAGTAGGAGAACGTCCTCAACATCCTACAACCGCAAACCGTGATATGGGGAGCGACTCATCCAGACTTCAATGTGCAGCACCCACAAAAGCGGGTCTGAGTAGGATTCTAAATCCTTATGCTCAACCAAGGTCGAACAATTGTTACCGCTATGGCCAGTCAGGCCACTTATCAAACACCTGTCCTCAACGTCCCTCAGCACACTTAACTATAAACGAAGGAGGCACTGAAGATGAGGTCACAGAAAAAGACCATGGATATAATGAACATGAATAAACCACTGAAGAAATAGCAGGTGGCGATGAAATGACAAGTGAGGATCGTGGCGAATTTCTAGTTGTGAGGCGATTACTGTATATCCCACGAAAGGAATTACATCCACAACGACACAATATATTTCGTACTCGGTGCACTATCAACAGAAAGGTCTGTGATGTGATCATAGACAGTGGTAGTAGCGAGAACATCGTCTCAAGAGTGATGGTGGACAAATTGCTGCTACCAATGACGAAACATCCTTCCCCGTACTCAATCGGCTGGATAAAAAAGGTGAATGAAACCAAGGTAACTAAACAATGCACTATCTCGTTTTCAATTGGTAAAAATTATAAGGATCAGATATTTTATGACGTGGTTGACATGGAAGCTTGCCATATGCTACTCAGTCGACCCTGGCAGTCGGACCGTGATGCGACCCATCGGGGACGCAACAATGTCTACGTACTCGTCAAGGATAGCCGAAAAATAATCATTGCCCTTATGGCACCAGAGAATCACCCTGAAGCCTCTAAAGTGGAGGGGAGTTCCCTCTTGACCATTCGAGATTTCATGGAGGAATCCAAGAAAATTGGCGAGGTGTACGCCATAGTGGTGAAGGGCGAAGAAGAGGAACCCTCAAACATTCCTCCAAGTTTAAAACTGTTGCTAAACGAATTCAAAGAAGTCTGGCCTGAGGATTTACCTGATGGATTACCCCCCATGAGAGACATCCAACATCACATAGACCTCGTCCCTGGGGCTAGCCAGCCCAACCACCCTCATTATCGGATGAGTTTGAAGGAGTGCAAGATACTTTAAAGGCAAGTGGAGGAATTGATCCGCAAGGGTCTCTTAAGAGAGAGCATGAGCCCATGTGCCGTACCAACATTATTAACGCCAAAAAAAGATGGAAGCTGGTGCATGCGTGTCGACAGCCGGACAATCAACAAAATTACCATCACGTATCGGTTCCCAATACCACGGTTGGACGACATGCTCGATATGCTAGAAGGGGCTAAGGTGTTCTCAAAACTAGATCTAAGGAGTGGGTACCATCAGATTCGTATCCGACTCGGTGATGAGTGGAAAACGGCATTCAATACCAAGGAAGGGTTGTATGAGTGGCTGGTCATGCCCTTTGGCCTATCGAACGCACCAAGTACTTTTATGCATTTGATGAATCAAGTTCTAAAACCATTTACTGGCCAATTTGTGGTAGTATATTTTGATGATATATTGATATATAGCAAGGATGAGGCGGAGTACAGGAAACATCTCAGGCAGGTGCTGCAGGTCCTACAAATTAATAAGTTGTACCTCAACTTGAAGAAGTGTAGTTTTTTAACTGACAGCCTGTTGTTTTTAGGATTTGTTGTAACGTCCACAGGCATTCGTGTGGACGATGAAAAGGTGCGAGCTATTAGGGAATGGCCGATCCCGACAAACATTCATGAGGTGAGAAGTTTTCACGGGTTGACGACTTTCTATCGTCGATTTGTGCGAGATTTTAGCACCATAGTCGCGCCTATAATAGATTGCATGAAAAAAAGACCGTTCCAGTGGACCGATAAAGCTGATAAGAGCTTTCATGAGATCAAGCATCGTTTATCTACAACACCAGTCTTGGTGCTTCCTAATTTCGATAAATTATTTGAAGTTGAGTGCGACGCTTCATACATCGAAATTGGAGGAGTGTTATCACAGGAAGGCAGGCCGGTAGCCTTCTACAACAAGAAGCTCAGCGAAGCCTGAAAGAAGTGGTCGACTTATGAGCTTGAGTTGTACGCAGTTGTTCAGGCGCTGCAACATTGGCGGCATTATCTAATTCAAAGGGAGTTTGTTCTGTACACTGACCATCAAGCATTAAAGTTTATTAATAGTCAGACTAACATAAATCATGTGCATGCTAGATGGGTTACGTTTTTACAGGAATTTACGTTCGTTCTGAAGCACAAGTCAGTGCAGCAGAACAAGGTGGCTAATGCACTTAGCCGTCGTGCATCACTACTCGTTACGATGAGCAACAAGGTGGTCGGCTTCAACTGTCTCAAGGAGCTGTATGCCGAGGATAAGGACTTTAAAGATTCTTAGATGAAGTGCCAAAAAGGTCACCCCAGTGACCTTCATATACAGGACAATTTTCTCTTCAAAGGAAATCGATTGTGTATCCCCTAAAGTTCTCTGAGGGAGCAGATTATTCAAGAGCTACATGTAGGTGGCCTTGGTGGACACCTTGGGTGAGACAAGATGCGAGCTCTTGTGGAAGAGAGGCATTATTGGCCGCAGTTAGTACGTGATGTGGGAAAAGCCGTACAACGTTGTCATGTTTGTCAGACCTCCAATGGACAATCTCAGAATACGGGCTTCTACACCCCGTTACATGTGCCTGACGGTCCTTGGGATGATTTATCAATGGACTTCGTGCTTGGTCTCCCACGAACACAACGCTGCATGGATTCGGTGTTCGTGGTGGTAGATCGTTTCTCTAAGATGACGCACTTTATCCCATGCAAGAAGACCCTCGATGCAACACACGTGGTTAATCTATTCTTCAGGGAAGTCGTACGGCTACACGGGGTCCCCAAGACCATTACTTCTGATCATGACATGAAGTTCATTAGCTACTTTGGCGGACTTTGTGGGCTCGATTCGATACACGACTTCAATTCAGCAGTGCTTACCTCCCACAGACTGATGAGCAGACCGAAGTTGTGAATCGCACGTTGGGAAACCTCCTTCGCTGTATTTCAGGAGAAAAACCAAAGCAGTGAGATTTGGCCTTGTCTCAAGCAGAGTTCGCATTTAACAACATGGTGAACCGCTCGACAGGGAAATCTCCATTCCAGATTATCTATGGATGAGTGTCTCGCCACACGCTTGACCTGGTCCCTCTGCCCAAGCACCCAGGCATGAGCGTTGCAGCAGAACATATGGCAAACAAGATCATGGGCATCCATGCGGAAGTGCAGACCAAGTTAAATGCCTCGAGTGAGAAGTACAAGGAACAAGCGGACAAGCACCGGCGACAAAAAGTATTCGAGGTGCGCGAACACGTTATGGTCAATATGCGCTAAGAGAGATTTCCGACTGGGACGTACAACAAGTTGAAAAATAAGAAGATTGGACCCATCCCAATCATTCGAAAGATCAATGACAATGCTTATGTTGTTGATCTTCCAGATGACATGGCGATCTCACGGACTTTCAACGTCGCGGACCTGACCGAGTATCATGAACCAGCGCAGGATGAGAACTCGAGGACGAGTTCTTTTGAAGTGGAGGGGACTGATGTAGAGTGGGTCGCAGACAGTTTCATGGCCAAGATGGATCAGAAAAGGCCCGGTCGACGACAGAAGTGATCCGGACCGTCAGACCTTAGATCGGACGTATCTCGCAATCCGGAATGAGTTAGCTGACATAAAATATATGATTTTGGGGTAGAACGAGCTACTTTAGCCAACCAACCCTGCTATGCTGGGTTGCGACGCTCGAAATTATGAGAAACCCCTGAATCGACAATCGTTTCCCTGTTTTAATTTCGTTTTTACAATAAATAGTAAGTTTTAGTTTAATTATAACTCTTCATCCGTCAGACTTTAGGAGTTGCGTCCAACATGAAAAGAGCTTAGAATAATTAGGGGAACGGTTTGATGAAACCAAATAGGACACTTACTATTTTTTGCCGAAAACCTTGCGCACTAGTAGACATCACGACCGTCTATAAATAGTAAGTTTACTATTTATAGTAAGTCGCGAATTATAAGAGTTTTAGTTGTAATTTGATTCTGATTTCTTTCCCATTGCTTGGTACCCCTATTTAAAGGGTTGTGAACTCATTTTTATTCAGCAATTAATTAATTTCGAATTTATTAGAATTTATTTCTATTTTCTACTTTCTTTCCTCGTGGATTCGAGAAGTCTCTGTGAGGAGTCCAGAGAAGCTCCATGGATTCGGAGTATTTATCCTCATCACGTTTATCCCTGCGTCACTATCTTAGAAGTGGCGTTAGCAAGATCTGTGGGCCCTATTATGATATATGTGTTTTATCCACATCATCCATCCATTTGGAGAGATCATTTCAGGGCATGAGCAGAATAAATGAAATGGATCCAAAACTCAAGTGAACTCATTACGGAAAACCCACCTTTGAAATCTTCTTAGGCCTTACTGTGTTATTTATTTGAGATTTAACCTGTTCATAGATTTACATTATATGAACAGAGAAAAAATACAAGTTATCAGCTTAATTGAAAACATCTGTGGCCCCAAAAAGTTTTCAAGGAAGTTTTTAATGAATGACGTTTAATCCCCATTGTTTTCTGTTTTGTGTGATGTGGTTTATTTAGCTTTGAAATGATTTCTTCAAATGAATGAGTAGTATGGATACAATACATAGGCAGTGGGGTCATAGAACTTGTTGACGCCTAAGGTACCTACTCCCCATCCGTTTCGTAGTGGCTGTACATCAAGTGTCTGCGGCTTGATGGAGCATCTCTATTTCAGTGTACATGAATGCACCATACCTACTCAACAGTCATTTCCCTCGGGAGAGATCCGGTGGTAATTTGCGTTGGATTTGGACGAGAGTAGTTGATTTACATTGAAGTGGCTGGGCTGTAAATTGTTAGTTTGAAATTCATTGAATGTTTGCATTCTATCCAAGCATAATTAAAAAGTAATAATGACCCTTTTTACTCACAGTACCATAGTATTTGGTAATCCAAAAACACCCTGGGCGTTCCCCGGCTTTTGAGTTGAGGGAGTAGATTAGCCGTTACCTTGAGGAATATGTTTCTTATTCACTCCACTAGTTCGTTTTTTTCAGCTCGTTTAAGGATTATATCCCAAAAATTAAGCAAGGTGAACCACTCCACTAAAAAAAAATAATAATAACAAAATAAAAAATAAAAAAATGGTGAACGGCTATTAAAAGGTTTTTTAAGCCACCAAAATTTTGGATCAATCTAATCTTTGTATTTTCCTTTGTCAGGTTCTGGTTGACATTATAAACAGGTTGGATGACAAATAAATATTACTAATCTACTTATGGTGGGCCTTGAGGAGTTTTTAATGGCGAATATTCAATTATCACTTTTTCTTGTGGTATGGTCCACCTTAGATTTAAATGTGCCTACGTTTTTTTGTATGTAGTACTAAAATGGGCTGGAAAAATGACTGGACGGAGTGGATATACAACATTTCAGAGGCCATCGAGCCGAAAAATACTCGCAGTAACATCTGCCTCAAGGGACTATATTGGACAAAAATACCCTTTGGCCTCTGGTGTGGCCCACTTGAATATTGGCCTGACTTTTGGAGGAAAAAAAAAAAAAAAAGAAGAAGTATAACATGAGGGGCCGAACATGATAGACGAATTGGATTTCATTTTTCAAATTAATGGTTTCGTACGATAAGGTTATCCTATAAACTTTGAAGTAACCTTTAAAAAAGATAAAGCTCTACAGGGAACTGTCCCCTCTCGTCTAAAAATTAGATAAGGCAGGATGCAATGAGACGCTCTTGTCGAATCCCAGGGCTATTTGGATTTATGAAAAGAAAAGCAAGCAGCCTACACAGTCCTCTGTTCTTGGAACAGGAGCGAAATACAGTTTTTTCACTTTTTCTTTCAGGGAGAATTATAAATTTATTTCCCCAACTCCGCTACTCACAAAAGGATTGCTCCACCATAAGAGATATTGTGGATGCAGAAATTTAACAAATTGAGAGTAAATAAGGTAAGAAGTGTGTTTGGATGAGAGTAAATGTCACTAAATGAAATTAGGAGTAAATGGAGCTGATTTTAAATTCTATGGAAGAGTAAAAAATTAGGAGTAATTAGCTTGAAATGCCTTTTTTTCTTTATTCTTTTATGAGTTGGATGAATAAACAACGGTACCATTATATTCCTAATCCGCGGTACATGTGGCATATTGGTGAAACTCTGAAACAATCCAATTATCAATTGCATCACTAAAATCATACTAATAGAATGAATCAAACCGTTCAAACATTGGTCATCTAAATAGGCGGTTATAAAACATTGACAAGTTACTTGTTTGTAATCCTTACATTTGTGGTCCACTCGAGGCTTGAAATTTTTTCTTTCATTGCCAAAGTATCCATTTCAATAGGCTTACTAGAGTCATCTCATCAAATATCATGCATGTACACTAGTTTGGGATGTTAAAGTTAATTCGAGATATCACATGTTTTTGTGAATATATTAAAGAATTTTAATGCATTCTAATTTCTTTTATATACACCTATCTAGCATAGGAAAGAGCTTAAAATAATAATGAGAAAGATTACCATCTTTCTCAAGTAGGCAAAACATTAAATCTGCAAAGTTTATTTTGAATTCATAAGATAATAGGAAATTTTAGAATTTAATTATTCGATGATTTATAGACTTCCCGATTACATTACTTATAAAAAAATTAAACCCTAATTTAGAATTCTGATTGAACTAAACTAGAATTTATCTAAAATAGAAAATTATATAAAGTCCTTAATTAATCATGCCACGTGATTCCCAACATGATTATAAGTAATTTCTAAGAAGACTATGCATATATTAAAACTCTAAAATAAATAAAACATGTCAAATTAAAACATATTTTTTTAAAAAAAATTTAATTGTGATTTTGAATTGAAAGGAAGCGCTTTCTCGTGAAATGGACTGATATGATCTATTCTGGAGGTCGGTTAACTACAAATGGCTTGTTATAATAAAGATTGATTGGTTGTGCTTCCTGTAACGATACTCGGATAAAAAGTTATGATTGATTTATAGTTCACACTTTAAACAATAATTTATCCCTATTGGGAATAATTTTTTTCAAATTGAATGCATCTGAGGCTCAATTACATCATGTCCTACATAGGTGTGGGCTTGGATCTAATGGACTACGCCCACTTCGATCGGTTCGGACTTCTTTCGCTCCAGCTATAACAAGAATGATATCATTGTATTTCTTTATAGGCTACCCAACGTGATTGAGGGTTCCATTTATACATGGTAAAGTGATACATCAACTGTGTCCACTCATATGTATACTAGCAACATGATAAATGGATTAAGTTTTAAAAATAAATTCATAAGATTCCTTCACTGTTAAGTAATTTATTGAATTGTGGATTCGATCTTTAATTGTTTTTATTTTTCTACTGCTTCTTTAATGCAGGTCTATGAGAGTAATTTTGAGATATAAACCATCTATTTTGGAGCTCTGCGTATGGATGGATTTGATTTGCAAATCACCCTATCCGGTCAAGAGTCTACCATATTACTCTGTATGATATCCCTTTAGTAGTGCGGCGCAGAGAGGAACGGGGAGAGAGACTTTTAGAGAGAGAATGAGAGAAAGAAGGTGCTACCTAAAAAAAAAAAAAACATGGAATATATTAATGGGAGAAGGTGCATGCTACAATATCAGAAGATAAAAATGGAAGGAATCGGTAAATACTAATGATCTAAAAACCCTTTTCTATATTCAAATTCTGTCTTTGGATGCTCGGCCTGAAGGTTAAATTAAGGGTTTTTTTCTCTACAGTCAACTACCTTGCTAACCTTTAAAATATCTTCAAAAACCTGCTTAAGTAATTAAAAAACCACCTTTGTTAGCAGACTCGTAGATGGCTAACGGAATGGGCCTTTAATTAATACAAAGTTTTTTTAGTTGGATATTATAAATTTTCTAGGCTTTTACCCCATTACTTGATGTTGCAAAAGATTTGTTGGGCATACGAAATTCGGTGGGATCCACTAGTACTCTTGTTGAGATCCAGGCCGTCCATCAGTTTTGATAGTCCATGGTAGCATATGAGGCCAAAAGGCAAGAAGATTCAAAATTCATGTGGGCCACACCGAAGGAAACAACAGGAATGAACAAAGTTGGCATTTTGATACCCTACTATTTTTTGGTGTTACCCCACTTAAGCGTGTGTTTTGGGTTCTTGCCTTACCACGTGTTGGTGAAACTAATGGATGGAGTGGATGTCATGAAAGACATTGCAATGACCCTAAACATCAACGATGGCCATTTTCACCTTCATTTCTGGTAGGGTGACTCACCCGAGTGTGCGTTTTTGCTGATTTTTTGGGCGTTGCCCTTTCATTGCATGGCAAAACTGACTGACAGACCTTAGCCCATGTGGTGTGGGTGCGTGCGTGTGAGTGAATATGGTTTGGATGTGTGTTAAGAAAAAAAAAAACCCACCTAATTTATTTTAATCCTTAAGCTGGTAACTGCCATCTGCCAGTTAAAAATTTTGTCATCAGCACAGAAAGATGCTATATCCGAAATGGGCTGGACGAGTTGAACGGTCAGGATTCTTTTACATGTATGATCAAATCAATTTAAGAATGGGTCATTTATGATATACATAATCCTGGCATGTACCAATAATCCAAAACAGCAAAATATGTGGTTGACACGGCAACAATAGCAAGTGCGATGAAAATAGCAGGCATGTGATGTCAGCGGTCTAACATGGAATAATAACAGCTTCTCAAATGGGTCCTTAGTCTTGCCCGGGTAGTAGACTCCCGGGACTTTCAACCGCCGGTCAAGGGTTCGAGTACCCATGCGTGGTGAAGTTCCACCAGCGTGAGCGTGTTGTGGGTGCGTGTGCGTGTTAAAATAAAATTTTAACAAAAAACTGTAATTTTCTACTAGGTTCCCACTGATTCAACCGCGCAGGAACTTCATGCGCGAGAATGCTGGGTGGGGCCACCACGATATTTTTGAGAAATACACTCCGTTCATCCGTTTTAGGAAATCATTTTACGACACGTGACCAAAAATTAGGTGGATCCGTGGATCCAAAACTCAAGTTAGCCACGGGAGAGGAAACAACCGGGATTCGGTGAGCACATTTGAAACATTCTTATGGCAATGAAAGTTTTTCACCAGGATATTTTTTCGGTTCTTTCACTTTATCCTATTGGGAGTGACCTTATAAACGGTTTGGATGGCCCATAAACATGGGAATGGAGTTCAGGAAGGTTTCAACGTTACAAATTTTTTTCTCCAATTTTCCCTCTTGTGCGACTCTAACTCATTTTTTATTAGACGTCCTAGGATGAGCTATAAAAACGTATGGGCGAGGTGGATTGATCAAAAACATTGCAGTGGGACCCACCCAGCAGCTTTGCGCAGGAACTTGCTGCGAAAGGCTTTCGCAGGAAATCCGCGTCCTGACGAGTCATTGATAGCGCCACGCCATGGACGGGACGGGCCACTCTTTGTCTTCTACTAAACCAACAGTTAAATCCAGGAGATATTGGCCGTTCGTTTCAATCATCCGAGTGATAAACATCACCGTGGATAATTTTGATTGACAGTGGGGCGCACGATATGTGGTTGTAATTGTACTACGTCATAAATGAGAGTGATCCACGTGTTTTCTTCAACAAATAAAAAAGTAATAGAGAGAGAGGGAGATGTCTTTTCTTTTTAAATTTCGTCCCTGATATCGTCCTATCCACGTGGATGATCAAATAAAATTTCGTAGAGCATGTGCAGGGCGTCCAAGCCATTCAAAATGTGCGCCCCGCAATGTTTGACGACCTAATCCCAAGGTCAGACTAGTCAACTCAGTAGACGGGTCGCGCGCATCTGTATGATACACATCTCCATGATCCATTGGTTTCGTTCTATCCCACACTAGGTGGATCAACGTCCGAAAATTGCAATGAACCGGTGACGTTGCGGCCCAAACTAATGGCAAGTTTCTTCAACCTTACACTGCAACGAAAATCGTGGCCGATCTATATTTGGATCCAGTTAATAAGCAGTTAGCATGGCACCACGTGTCCACCTGTGCAGGATCACGTGGAAGTTGTGCAGGGTGCTCTGAAGAGATAACCTCGGGGCCTACGTTTACGTTTGCATGACGTCCACATCTTCTAGAAAGCGGATTGGCTGGTGTACTACACTACACGCCAGCTATATAGCTGCTGTAGCCTGTAGGTACGTGTCGTGAGAAGACGAGCACTGACGCTCTTGGCTCTCCGAGTTGTACGAACGGTTCAAAGGAGATCAAAGTTACGTGGCCCTACAATGATGTATTTATTATATCTACACCGTCCATCAAGTTTTAGAGATCATTTTAGATCATTTTCCAAACAAATTAATCATATCAAAAGTTCAGATGGACCACACCAAAAATAACAGCGGATGTAATGATTTTCACCGTTAAACAATTCCCAGGGCTCACCTTAATATTTATTTTCCATCCACTATGATCATAAGGTCACAAATACTGAATGAAGAGTAAAAACAGTTTTCATATTAATCTAAAACTTACGTGACCTCTAAAAAGGTTTAAATGGTAGTTGGTAGACGTCCAATGCTCCACTACTTTTTGCAGCTTGGTCCAGTTGATGGTTACATCTGTCTTATTTATTTTTCATCTCAAGCCTTACGACGAGGTTACAAAATGGATGAGCAAATTGGATATAACAGATAACCCACCAAACTTACTGACATCAATACAACTATATGGCTGGTGTGGATACGTGTCTTGCGAAGATGAGTCCCCACCCTCGGTGAGCACCGAGTTGCACGAACGGTTCCTAGGAAATCAAAGTTACGTGGCCCCACAATGATGTATTTATTATATCAACACTGGTTATTTTTTTTTTTTTTTTTTTTTGAAATAAGTTTAGAGTATTAGACAAAAAATGAATTATACCGAAAGCGCAAAAGGACCACACCAAAAATAGCAGCGGGTAAAATGATTTTCACCATTAAAAAATTCATGGGGCCCACTATAACATTTATTTTCCATCGAAACTGTTAATAAGGTAGGGATGAAGAGGAAAAACATATTTCATATTGATATGAAACTTCTTGACCCCAAAAGTATTTGAATGGTAGATGTTTAATACCCTGTTACTTTTTGTAGGATTGTCTACTTGGTTTTTATATACGTTTTATTTTTAAACTCAAGCCTTAATATAAGCTCGTGAAATGGATGGACAATTTTAATATAATACATACCTTATGATGGGACTTACAAAACTTGGCGGTGTCAATACACCAGCTATACAGCTGATGTGGCTGATGTACCACACACCAGCTATATGGCTGGTGTAGATGCGTGTGATGCGAAGATGAACGGGGATGCTCTCTTAATTGTACCAAGGGTTCCAAGGAGATCAAAGTTACATGGCTCCACAATTATGTATTTCTTATATCCACAGTGCTCATCAAAATTATAAGATCAATTTAGAGCATTAGCCAAAAAAAGAAAATGAATCATATCCAAAACTCAAATGGACCACACCAAAAATATCAGTGATAATGATTTTCACTATTAAAAAATTCGCAAGGCTCAACGTAACGTTTATTTTTCATCTAATCTATTTATAAGGTCAAAAATACCTGGATGAAGAGGAAAAACAAATTTTATATTGATCTGAAACTTCTGTGACCCCAAAAAGGTTTCAATGGTAGACATTCAATCCCCCACCGCTTTTTTCAATGCCGTCCATTTTATCTTTAGATCTGTCTTATTTTTCAGCTCAAGCCTTACTATGAGCTCGCAAGATGAATGGACGGTTTGGATATAACACATACCACATGATGGGACTCACAAAACTTGCTTACGTCAATATACCAGATATATAGCTGGTGTGTGGTACACCAGCCAATCCGCTTCCATTTTTAACGCAGATTTGATCAAAGATACGAACCGTGGCCCCACTCGCAAACCTTGATATGCATCCCATTTTTATTTTTTCCTGCGTTGAGGCTCATAAATTTATTATTATTATTATTCTTTGCCTGACGTCATGGCATCTAGGATTGCACCTGATGAGCGGAGTGGATTTCTTGTGGACAACACGGTGGGTGCCGTAGAGCAACGGCTCAACGGGAATACGGTAGAGGCATACCGTTGAAGGCCACTAAAGGGATGGCTGTGATTATTTAAGTTTATTTAAAACCGATGAAAGGATTGATCATAACCGACATGTGTGATACAATGAGATGTATCACCCATATTTATGGGCTTCACCGTGTAATTGCTATACGGTTAAAGTTCATACGAATGCATTCGGCAAGCGTTCACGTAGCATACTTTAAAAGTCGAAGTGAACCGTTTTAAGTTGTGGGGACCCACTGTAGGTATGTCATCACCCGAAAATGGACGCGGATTTCCTGGCTTTGGCAGGAAGTTCCTGCACAAGGACGCTGGGTGGACTAAGGGTGGGCTACCACGATGTTTGTGAGAAAATCCACCCTGTCCATCCGTCCTGCGAGATCATTTTAGAACGTGCTACTAAAAATGAGGTGTATACAGCACTCAAGTAGGCTACACGAGAGGAAACAGTGAGCATTCATCCAGCACCGTTGAAGTTTTCTAATGGCCATAAAGTTTTTTGTCAGGCTTTTCTTTGGGTGTTTTCACTTCATCTCATTGGGAATGAGCTTGTAAACGGTTTGGATATCATATAAACAGGGAATGAGCTTGTAAACGGTTTGGATATCATATAAACATAAGGTGGATCCCAGGAAGGTTTCAACCGTAGGAATTTCTTTTCCTAATTTTCACTCTCGTGTGACACATTTGAGTTTTGTATCCAACTAAAATTTGGTCAAAAGTTCTAAAATGAGCTTGCAAAAGGGATGGATGGAATGGATTTAAAACATACATTGCAGTGGACCCCACCCAGCATCCTTGCGCAGGATGGCGTCCTCCGAAACTAGGCTTGACTGGTCGATTCTGACGTCACGTTAACGGAGACTTCCCTTTCTAAATATAGACTTTTACAGGTTTTTGTAATCAGTGTCCTACAATCCGCCAGGACAGATGATCACGTCCCGTGGTCGCGGATGAGCTCTCTCGCATGTGTGCCGGAGTATATCATGTGTACACGGCATCCGATCTTTAAAATAAATAAATAAATACATATTGCATTTTAATCACCTGGTATGAAAATGAAAGGCCGCAATGGGCTCGGTAGCGTGCATGAACCAACGAGCCTAATGTATCTATATATGGGCCTGGCTTGGATATACTATGTCACGACCCGGATCTCGGGTCCTGGAGTATCCAGCGTATACTTCGAACTTGAGATCTACGTCATGACTTATACACCAAGTGTATTTAAATTGTTAAATTGTTTTAAAAAAATAAAAAATTATATACCTATTGACTTTACCGTAAATCTACATTCCATTTATACTTAAGCAGCATCTCATAAATAAGAAACGAACATTTATTTCAATAATCAATTATTAACACAGTTAAAGCCCTTCTCATTCGGAGTCTTACGAAATAAAATAAACATTTCCAATAACTTAAAAGAATTAATTAATAATATAAGAAAATCAAATATAGTTAAAGTAAAAAATAAAAATAAAAATCATGGCTACTGTAGGGCAGCAATTTCTTCCTTTGCTAAGTAGGGCCGCATATCCCTTAAATCCTCTTCTGAGTCGACCACGTATTCTTATTCTCGAGCCACCGGCTCACCCTCATTCATATCTGTATGGTTTTACATTAATAAATGGTAAATTGGCTAATCTTAGTGAGAATTTTCTACATGATTCTTTACATCAAATTATAATGGAATGCCAATAATCATATACAATATATATATATATTATAAAAAATACAAATACAACGCATCAATACATCAAGTGGAAATCTGTCCACTTGCTTGAGTTGGAAACCCGTCAAGTCGCATCTACCCTTTGGCAGGCTTCTACCATTTGGTAGGCATAAGCAAAGCCCGCATCTACTCCTTGAGTAGGCTTTCACTAGTATAGTGGCTTCTAGAAACGATTCTATTAGGATACCATTTAGGGAGGTTCCCCAGGAATTCAGCACATGTTGTGCATGCAATTGATAGATGCACCAAGTAATCATGAATTATGTATTGCATAGATTATTTTGATTATTACATTTGAATCAAAATAGTCTAACACATTAATGAAATCATATCATTATTATTATATTAATACAGAAATCACACAGTTATTTAATCAACTAAGAGTATATGACAATTAAATCAGGATAATTATACAACATATCAAACAATCCATTTATTTTAACTTGATGGATGAGAAACGCATCGAGATCACTCCCTCGATACGGTGGAGATGATTTCGTGAACCAATGGTTTGAATTAAATTAGAACATCCTAAAATCACATAAATAAGAATTTTATTTAATCTTATAATTACACATAATGAATAAAACGTATGATTTATTATCTATCATTTCTTCAGATTGATGTTGCCCATCTAATGGTTTGATCGGTCTAGAATTTAAGATTTTAATTTATTCTAATCTCAGGAAACTAATGAATTGTGATGATTTAATCAAACATTTCAAATTATGTCATATAATTCTGTGTCAAGTTGTATCTAGTGCATAGAATTACTCTTCCGATTTTTATTCAATTTCATTAGATTAAGGAAGAAAATTGATACATCTATGATCAATAGGGTCGAATTGGTTTGATTCTTAAAAATATTACATAATTAAGTCTTATAACACCCATGAACAGCACAGATCATACTGATCGCTATCCATCATGGAAAATCTCACATTCTACACATTAGCCTGAAATCCATGAGTATACTTTAAAATCTCACATTTTATACTTTAACCTTAAGGTTATACGCATACTTTTTTACATGAATGAATTAAATCTACACAATGTATGTTTGATTGATCCAATCCATCAAATGTGTAGATTATGTCAAATTAACTATTGCATAAATAAAATAAAAATAAAATACTAACATGAATAAGTGAATTTCAAAAATTCTCCTTCCCACTTTTCCTTTCGTGTTTTTTTTTTTCTAATTTTTTTTTTTTTTCTTCTTCTTCTTTGGTTCTTCGTTGGGAAACTATGAGATAAAAGGAAAGTTTTGAATGACGAGAGATAATAGGAAGGATAATGAGATCGATAAATCTCTTTCTTACTCAAAACTTAAAACTTAAAATTTAAAATTTAAAATTTATTTTAAAAAAATACGCGCGTTACATACTAGCTTGACCTGTGGGCTGAGCTTGGGCCTCAATGTATGTCCTGATCAATTGAGGTTACTAACAAAAAGCCTAACCCAAACTGGCCCAAACGAACAAATATTCCATATTAAATATAGACTGTCAGTTTCATTCCTCTGATTTGTCGGTTTCATTCCTCTAACGTGTCTTTATGTAAGTGGGGCCTGCTTGATCAATGGACAGATTAAGAAATTCTAAGTGGAAAATAGGCATTTTAATTATCAATTTTTTGACTGCGTCAGGTCAGGCCGGACCTGGGCTCAACCATTTTTTGAGCTTGGGCATGGGCCGAGGTCTTAAGTGTCGAACAGGGCCGTGGTTTAGTCTGGCTTGTTCAAATCAGGGTGATCCACTCATTTGGATAGGTCACACCTGTTACAAGGAGCAGGTGCAACAAAAAGCACCATTGGGCTAGTGTACAATAATAATCCATTAGGTGCAGCATCTTATCTAAGTACATTAGCCAGAAAAGAAAATGTATCTGAAACAATGGGGGAAACATTGTGAGACCGACAATATTGTTTTTAATGCCATCCAACCCATTCGTAAGGAGTCTTACAGGGATGAAGGGAAGAAAAACGAATGTAGGGTTGATCTTAGGCTTCTGTGGTGATGTAAAACGTGTCACAGATACGTTCCTAGCATGGTTGGGCCAAAAGAAGATGGATCGTAAATTGACCATAACTTTTGATCCGGGTATCGTTATGGGACGCACAACCTATCAATCTTTACTAAAACGGGCCATCAGAGGTGAACTGACCCACAAAGTGGGTTGCATCTGTCCGTTTCGTCAGAAAGCACGCGCTTTCGGCTCAAAAACGAATTTTTAGGAAAATTTTACTATTTTTAGTAATTTCGAATTTTTTAATGTTTTTAAAGTTCCAGATTTTCTTTCCTTGTAGAAATAACTTTTAGTTATAATAGGAGTCTTCTAGAGAAAGTTTATTTGCAATTTTTATTTTTAGAAACTAGGCCTTAAAAGAGCTGTATTAGAACTAGGATTTTTATTAGAGTTAGAATTTTGTTATTTTTAATAATTACGAATTTTATTTTTTTTTCTTTATTAATGGTGTAAGGAGACACATTAGAGGATTATCAATTATTCATTAATTTATTTCGAATTTATTAGAATTTATTTCTATTTTCTGCTCTCTTTTCTCATGGATTCGAGAAAGTCTCTGCAAGGAGTTCAGAGGAGTTCCGTGGATTCGGAATAGTTATCCTCTTGAGGAAGACGGTGCTCGACCTCACGTCCTCCCCTGCATCACATGGTCTTCAAGAAGTTTTAATTGGTAGGCGTACCCATCCTCACGTTCCTTATGGCGTGGCCGACTTGAATGACTTTCAAGCTCAAGTCCTAACATCACCTTAAAGATGGACAGCTTGGATGTTACACACATCACAACAGACTCATGGAGCCTTTTATTGCAGCCGCTCCCAAACACCTGCACTTACAGAATTCCACACCATCCGAACTGAAGCCCAACTGTGGATATATGGAACATAGTCAAAAGAGTGCACTGCTGACTATTTGACCTTAAATAGCCAATTTACCTGCAAAATTAATTTAATGGCTAGGATTTCTTGAGTCACCCCTGTCTTGGCTGAGTCAGGCAATTCATCCCCAACTAAGGCGAGTAGGAACTCAACTCAAAATCGGATGAATTGGTCCAAGTCAACAAGCTTTATCTTTTTAACCATAAGAATTGTGGCCAAAGCTCTTCCTACTAATTAAAATGTCGGGGCGTGATTTTATTTCAAAATAAGGGGATCACGAGAATCTCTGTCCATGATGCATGAGAGCCAATATTTCAAGATTCGATACGGCAAAACCACTATTATGTGGGGAAGGAAGCTAGCTACCATCAACGTTCTATCCTTTTCAGTCGTATGTCTTCTACACTCTTGTGCACCTGATGTTTCTTTCTTTCTTTTTTTTTTTTTTTTTGTTCTTCTTCTTTTTTTTTTTTTTTTTTTTTAAGTAATAATAATAAATAAAAATTTCTTGTGTACATGTTGTACTGACTTGTCTCTGATCACATGTTGGCAGATACGGACAATATAGTGACTCGTCTCTGATCACGATCTACGGAAGCTGATAGGCTGGCGTACCGCGGACGCGGATTTCTATCAAAGTCTTTAGCCGGAAGTTAATGCGCAGGGGTTATGTGTGGTGCCAATGCGAGTCCTTCCATTTTTCGAGTTTGAAATCTGATGTCCAATTTTAAAACAAATTAAATCTTTCCCATTTTGGATTTTACAAGCAACCAGTTGTTTTTAAGCGTGGAGCATGTTTGGGATTTGGTTAACTCATGAAATTTTGATGTTATAGATTTTTCTTTGGATATGGATTTAACAAATTTCAAAGATCATTGTTTTGCAATAAGACTACAAATTCATGAATTTGAAGAGCATTTGTTGTAATTGCAGAACATTTGTTGCAAGGCCATAGATTTTTATAGGCTTTGGGTGAGTGATTTACGGCGTGCCGCAAATGCGTTCTAAGCACAATTAGCCCAAAAGAAACTCGTATGAAAATGGAAGTAGTATGTAAGACTTGGGCCTAGTCCTACATAAGGCATGGCATAATTAGGTCCACACATGTCTAGTTCTAAGAAATTCATTCTGAATATGAAGAAATTATTATTTGAAGTTTCTATAGTTAAAAGGTCGTAACTTTTAATCCAAGCATCATCACGAAATGCATAATCTATCAATCTTTACATAGTGATGTTTTCGAGGTCAACTGATCTCCATAGCAGGCCACATACATATGTTTCATGAGAAATGCACGAGGATCGAAATTGAGATTTTAGAAATTTTTTTAGTTTCTATTTTCATCCAATCTCCTTGTGTTATGAGTTTTAGAAATTTTCATCTTTTTAAAAGTCACTTGTAATAATTTTAGAAATGTTCTAATAAAATTTTATTGTCATTTCTATTTTTTACAAATTTACCCCCTAAGAGGGATTTTACTATTTTGGATAATTTTTATTTGAGTTAGGATTTTAAGTTGTCCTTATAAGTGATCTAATTGAGCAATTTTATTATTATTCATTAATAAATTATTCAAAATTTCTCAACTTAGCTTGTGAATTCAAGGTCTTTGTTTTTTTGAGGAATACGATGATATTTTTCTCATTGTTTCACATCCTTTCCTATGTCAATCACCGATTTGCAAAAGTCCTTGTTTATTTTTAGGATTTGGCTTTTACATAAATCCATAAATTGTGTTGCCAGTATGATTTAGGAAATGCAAAGATTTAGCAAATCTCCAACAAATGTAAATAATGGGATGTCTCCGAAAGTTAGTAGTCTCTGGAACTTAGGCGGGTTACACCACCTAAAATCACATGAAATCATGCCCAAATCATCGCCCAAAACATCTAAAAGCAATTGGTGGGTCTCATTTGAGTTTCGAAATGGCCTTAAATTTGGTGTGACACCTCATCCAAGTAGTACACATGATTAATGGCTGGATGTATACACCCCACTCTAAATCGTTATCTGTGGTGTGGCCCACCCATCGTGGATTGGCTTGTTTCTAGGCCACTAGCACATTATGGATGAGTGCATCTATTGATAGAGTGGATGTTCGTCGCAGATTACAGCAATGCACATAGAGCTCGACCTCATGGTAACAAAAATCAGAGAAATCAACTCATGAGGTGGTAACAGTGATAAATGGATGGTTTAGAAAGAAAACCACAGTAGCCTATATTTGATGTACTCCTTTAGGCCTGAGTTTTATCCATCGATGATTCACGTGAATCCGGATTCTCAGCTTATCACAGCAGAAAACTTATGTTTCCTTGCATTATGCTTGGTCAACGTCATCAATGACGTTATCAGCATTGTGCATTAAATGCAGTGTTGACGATGGGGCCAGAGTGCAATAAAGAGTATTTCCTGCTTTTGGTAAGCAGAGGATCCGCATTCTTGGAAAGGCCAAATGCTCGGTGATCTCACAACACTATGACTAAACTTATAGTGCTCCTAGTTTCATCGGGGCACTTAGGCAATCCAATCACTTGCTCTACTGTACAGGTTTTATGAGCGACGGTGGAAATATAGAACTAACTAATCTGGCAATCCCAACTTTATAATCAGTAGGGTTTAACTTGCACGGTTCAGATCATGTATGCAAAAAAAGGCCAATCAACAATTCAATGAATCTATTTGTTGGAGCCCTCCATAGATTGCTTATGATTTTAGAGAATTACTTTTGTCATAAAATTCTAACCAATCCATCCATGGATCGGAAAAAGGATGGGTACATCAATAATGTTTTGGACAAATTATAGATGGATTACATCATGCCATCAGCACATTTTCCATAATATACCATAAAATATGTTTTGGACTTGATAGACTGTTCAGATGGGTCAATTGGACTGTTTAACTTACAATGCAATTAGTAGCATTCTAACTTATAGTGCTATGAGAACACTAGGGCTGAAAGTCGGGCCGGTTGGGTCGGGTTGGTGCTCAACCCTAACCCAACCCTAGGTTCCTATACCTCAACCCTAACCCAACCCAACCCAACCCAACCCTGGGTTGGGAATTCTCAACCTAAGCCCAACCCAAGCGGGCTCGGTCGGGTTGATCAGGTTGGTCGGGCATACGTGCTAATATTTTCGTTATTACATTAGTTTATTATATTTCAATATAGAACTTATTTTTTTATATATATAATGTTATTAATTATATATGTGATAATTACTCATAAAGAAATTCATTTTTTTCTTTAAAAAAACAAGGTAAAATATAGGACAACTACTCCTTTAAAAATCATGTAGCATAGCACGCAATTTATTTGGAAGAGAGAAATCCGACTTATCTTGTTAACATAAGTCCTTGGAAATGACATGGACAAATGAGACCCGACATCGCTAGTGTGCCTTCGACACAAACGATCCACACTCAATTATAATTTGTAACCGATATATTGATCGGGTTCGGGTTGGGTCGGGTAACCCAAGACCTCAACCCGAGCCCAACTCAAGTTTTATCGGATTGGTGTTTGTACAGCAAAAGCTTAAGATCGGACCCGATATATCCTGCCCGAGCCCAACCCAATGTCGGGTCGGTCACGGGTCAGACAGGTTGAACCCACCCAACTTTCAGCCCTAGAGAACACTAGATCTTCTCTCCTTGGAAATATAAACAATATATAAATAAGAGCTTTATTTATATCTTGTTAAAAAAATGGTGATAAGAGCCGTGATCCAATCCATCCATCAGAATGGTACCAAAATATTAATGCCCTAGCCCAAGAATCAGATTGATCCACTGGTAATGCAGAACAAAGTTTGCAAAAAAAATAATAATAAATAATTGTATGGCTCTAGAAAACATGGCTGAACTTTTCTAATCCATCCATCGTTTCCCAACAGTGGGGCCCACATGCTGATTGAACCGGACTTGGGGAAATACGAACAAGGTTGGATCAACCTGATAATGGATTAGATCTCCCACATATGTGCCATGCTGGCACATGTGGCATGTACACAAGCTTTATTGCACGTGTGTGCCCTTAATCGGGTCAAGTAAAGTTTTATCAATTTTCTTTGAGCTTTGGTTGAACTGAGCCATGAGTAGATGAAGTTTTCACCGAGTCTTGGTGAAATCTGGTGGAGTCCGGTCGGATTTTTCAACTATGATGAGGATACTTCGTCTGGTGGATATCACAGCTGATGAGTCGTATTAGAGAAGAAACTCACGCTAATAAGATAATCTAGAAGACCACCGATATGGTGATGTGCTCTGTGACTTCTGTATATATATATATATATATATATATCATAAGTGTAGGGGTGGCAATAGGCCGGCCTCGGTTCGCCCTAGTCCACTAAACCCTGCAGCTGGCCGTAATTGGGCTGAAAAAGCCATTGCCCCATGCGACATAAGAAAATAGATTTAAGTGATCAACGGTATAAAATATTCCAAATTCCTTTTCTATTCTTTTTTTTTTTTTTTTTTTTTTGGTATTCTTCATGTAGGCCCAGTTTTGTGATATAAATGGTTTGGATTGCCAAAACATGACTCAGATCCAACAAATGTCAAATGTATGGTGAATGGGAGTAGCTCACAAGTGAATTTAACCAGGACACCGGACCTAGATTAAATGCCCATGCCCAGCTCTGGGGCCTAGTATTGGGCCCAAGGCCTGGCCCTACAGGCCGGCCTGCCCTGCCAGACCATTGCCTCCCCTGGTCTAACCACATTTATGGCAGTTGTCCTGTTATGGGCTGAGGGATGTCGACCCAATTAAAGAGGAATGAATTTAGTCCTCATATGAGCAGACCTAGGCCCAGTCTTATCAAACTACAACGACAAGGTATATTTTCTATTTCTAAGGCCGGAGCCACTGCAAATTTGTAGGTTAAGCTTAAAGTGTGGGGCCCACCATGATGCGTAAATGAAATCCAGTCCATCCATCATGTGGGTGGTATCGAGTTCTCTTTTTCGCCCAAAAATCGGGCCGTTCAAAGCTTAAATGGGCCACAACATGTAAAATCATGCTTAAAACCTCTAAAATCACTTGTTCTGGCTAAACTGAGTTTTAGGATGGCTTGAAATTTTTTATTCGTCCATTCATCCTGGTGGGTTGCATCTTCTGAATGGATTGGATGACATAAAATAAAATAAAAATTCAAAAAAACCATAGTGGCCATTTGGAAGATTTTTAGCGGTGCGCATTTCATTGTGGTGTGTCTCAATTTATTTTATGGTCAGCCTACTTTTTTGGGTCCTAAAAAGAAACTGAGGGGAACAAAAACAATAGACGGATCGGATGTCATGCACATATCATGGTAGGTCCTTGACAGTGTTGTTCGTTGATCTTCTACAAAAGTTTGTAGTGGAATATCCATTCTCTTTCCCTTTCCTTTTAAACAAGTTGTAGAACTTGTAGTTGTTATGGAGTTAGATTCATGGATATACACGCCGTGACAAACGATAACATGCGATGGGCGTTTCTACCAATTACATGCGGAAAAGCACGTGCCCATATGTGCGGCCCATAGATTTTCGTTGCACGGGTTCTCCGATTCGATGTCCGCCTGGAGCAGGCCGCTGGGGATGCGGACTGCGTAGTAACTCACTACCCTTAGCGTACTGAGTAAACTCTGTGAGGCCCATGTATTTTATTCGCTCCGTCCATCCATTTTAACAGATATTTTTACGATATTTGGCCAAAAATTAAGCATATATGATGTTCAAATGGACCACACTACAGGAAAAAGTTGAGTTGAACGTATACCGTTGAAAAATTATTGGGGGCCACAGAAGTTTTGGATCAAGCTTATATATGTTTTCCCTTCATCCATGTCTATATGATCTTATGAACATGTTGGATGACAAATAAACATCACTATGGGGCCTAGCAAGGTTTCAACGGTGGAAATCATTATCCCCACTATTTCCTGTGGTATGATCCACTTGATTTTTGGATATGCTTCAATTTTAAGCTCAACCCCTTAAATTATATGGAAAAACAAATGGACGGCGTGATAGACCACATACATTCAAGGTGGGCCCAACTGAGTTTACTCAGTAAGATAAGAGCGTACTGAGTTACCCATTTGGCTGTTTGGCAAGCCTATTGGCCAGCACTCTGTACTGGTTCCACCAACATAAAAAGCTCATTCCATATCATTCATGAAAATTATTGTTGGCGGTCCTCCTCGCTGAGCTGCACCGTTGATCACCAAAATTTAGGGCCCAACAGGCCTGGCTGATTAACAGCCCTATGCTATCTCATGTGAACTGTCCAACCCTTGTGATTAATACAATAAAGTTTTGAAAGGGCCTAGAAAAACACGCCCAGTCTAATAAAAATCTGGTCCCAGACTGACTGACTAGGGGTGGCCTAACAATAAGGCCTGTCCAAGCTGATGATTGAGTTCACCAATAATAAGGCCTATCCAATATCAGGTGGGCCACAAAATGAACAACCACCCAAATTCTTCCAAATTCACATAGTGGCCCACATTAGTTAGATTGACTTCATCGACAACCCTGTTGGAATAGTCAGATGCCCTGTTCACAAGACGGCAGATCCCACATGCAACAGCTGTGGAATAACCTTATTCAACAATCGTTATAGAAGGGCTATCAATGGCCCAGGTATGGGCTTGGCAGATGCGAAACTTTGAACGGGTTCAGTCTATTGGCTTCGCCCAACATTTCAAACCCGAGGCTAGGCCCATTGACAGCCCTAGCTACACTGCAGAGGAGCTGGCCTCCTCTCCATCCGACGTCATTTTGCAATTCTACTTCCCCTTTATTCCTAAAATGGCCCCTAGAGCTGGGCATCGGTCCGAGTTGAAACGGATTGGGTCCCACCGGATCAGATCCGAAATCTCAATGGCTTGACTCAAATTCGTTCCGATTCGAGATCGGTCCGGGTTAGGTGACCAGGACATATTCGAAATTTGAATGGGCTGATCCGAGTCCGATTCCGACCCGGTGATAAAACTGAATCGGATCTTTAAACCAAACTTTAATCATATTTTTGTGTTCAACGCTTAAAATCATACCTCAAAATGAATGAATGGCTTAGATCAAACATATACATCAAGGTGGGCTCCACATAACTATAAGAAAAGTGCATGAAGCTTCGTATGGACGTTATCATGTTGACGTGCTGTCCCCTTACGCTTCCTTTTCACGAGCTGTATTAAGGTTACTGGTTAGCAAGTCTTGTGAGTCTGACGGTGGGGTATGTGTTATATCCAAACTGTCTATTCATTTGGCTAGCTTGTCTTAAGGCTTAAGACTAAAAATAAGACAGATCTAACTACCATGTGGACCACACAAATTGTTTAACGATGAAAATCATTCTCTGATGCTATTTTCGTGTGGTCCAGATGATCTTTGGATATTATTCAGTTTTTGGAATATGGTCAGTAATGATCTCTAAAAATATATGAACGGTGTAGATATAATAAATACATCACTGTGGGGCCCATGTAACTTTGATTACCTTTGAACCGTCCGTACAACTCGGAGCGTGCGACGCGTACCTACAGGCTATAGTAACGCCTGTGTGTAGTACACCAGTAAACCAACTTGTTATTGTACACCCTAAATTCTGTTGGGGCTCACCTTAAATGCATATGATTTATCCACGCCATCCATTCGTTTTTGCATATCATTTTAGTGGTTGAACACAAAATTAATGCATATCCAAAGCTCAAGCGGACTATATCACAGGAAAAAAAAATAGAAAGATCAATAAGAACTACCCCGGATCGGGTAGGATCGGATTTTTCCGAGTCCATTCGGATCGGGTCTAGTCAGATCAGGCCAAATCCGAACTCGACCTGAAATGTTCGAATGTAAATGGGGCTACCCGATCAGCACCGATTCAGACCGTTCGTTCGGTTCTGGTCGGGTCGGATCAGGTTTGGTTGGGTCGGATTAGGTCTGGTCGGGTCGGATCTACCGGATTGGGTTCTTTTTGCCCAGCTCTAAATTATTGGCCCCGCCGACGCCTCTTTTATCGGATGCCAATTGCATGTAACCCCAGGTATACGGCTCACATGTAACCCACAATTCCATGGCCTAGTACGATGTTTGCCCTATGTTATATCAAAATCGTCCATCTGTTTGGACAGTTCATTTTAGGACATAAATCCAAACATGAGGTAGATCCAGCACTCAAGTAGGCCACACCCCAAACTCCATTGCCTCCAAGAAGTTTTCAACGGTGGATGTTCAATACACACTGTTTTTTCCTTGTTGTCCACTTGAGCTTTCTATCTACATTAGTTTTTGGCTGATGCCCTGAAATGATCTGGAAAAACAGATGGTCGGCATGGATAAAACACATATATCACTGTGGGCTCCATGGAGCTTGGGCCACGTCGTGCCACAGGTAAGTGCCGGAGGCAATCTGCTTCCCTATTTTTAATAGCCGATTCCATCATGTATTATAAACCTTTATCTGATGGATCCCATCACTAATTACATCATATGGGGCAGGTAAAGTACTTACGTGGGGTTACAAACCGGAATTTGGCACCTACTCTTTGGACTCGGTTTGGGTAGCGACCCCGCCAGTACGGATAGCGGAATAGGTGCGGGCCGGGCTTCACCCAAGACGGCGCCGCCCGTATTGTGGGGCCGACCTTATTGTATGTATTCTGCATTATCACCGTTCATCTGATTATTATTATTTTTTAAATTATTTTAGAGTAAAACTTAAGCAGATTCAAATCTCATGTGGACTATTCGTTTCGGAAACATTAAGATGGGCCTAGAAAGTTTTTAATGGTGGTGCATTCAATCCACTTACCTGACAAGCTTGGTGCTGAAAAAGATGTGGGCCTCACCATGATATATGTGTTTTATCGACGCTGTTCATCCACATTTTCAGCTAATTTTTAGGGCATGAACCCAAAAATGAGGCAGATCCAAATCTCAGGTGGACCACACCACAAGAAAAGTTGATGATTTAACACCCACCATTAAAAACTTTATTGGGCTGCTGTAATGTTTATTTGTCATCAAAACTGTTGTTAGATCGTACAGAACTGGACGAAGGGAAAACACAAATATCATCTTGATCCAAAACTTTTGTAACCCCAAGAAGTTTTTAACGGTGAGTGTTCAATCACCACCCTTTTCTTGTGGTGTGGCTCAACTGAGATTTTGATCCACCTAATTTTTGGGATCATGTGCTAAAATGAGTTGGAAAAAATGGATGGACAGTGTGGATGAAATACATACATCATGGTGGGGCCTCTGAATCACCGACCAGTACTGATCTCGGTACAAGAGGGGTCCCTACTGAATCCGAGTCCTTGCTCTTTTCTTTGACGGTGATCTGCAGGGCCCGTGAGATTTATCTAGTCCACGTGGATCTGACTCGACGATTTGGGAGCTGTGTGCCTTTTTTGCTACCTGACAAATTTTGATTTTTAATTTTAAGCCGTTGGTCTCACTTACAGAGTAAAAAATTACGTTCCTAAAATGTGCTTCATGTGTTTGATCCAGAACAATCATCTGGATTAATCGCCATGGATGGCCCACAGACCGAACCTTATCGGATTCGGACATTTTCTGACAACTAGGGAATTTGGCCATTGAGTCTTTTTTAGAATGGCCATGTTGGGCTTAGGCCAATCCCTGGACATGGGCCTAGTAAAAATCCCCACAAGGGCATGAGAGGACTCAATCGATAGACCCACGGCTCACCAAGTTGTAAGCGGGCTTTAGTTTTCTCCCGAGCCCAAAGCTGGGTGCATCTCCTATTGGGCCAACCCAAAAAGCCTGCTGACTGGGCAGCCTGACCTTAAAAATACCATGCCCCTAGGAATCTTCTTCTACATGTGTAAGTGTCGGCCCATCTTTCCCGTTAACGTGAGACTTGCCGAGGACATCCATATCATGATCCGGTACGCCCATCACTACAATCACCAGTACACAAATCAGTCTGGTCCACTCATCAGCTAGGCCCTACGGTTGTTATCAACGGTCAACCGACAGTCTGACTCATCATACATGTGTGGCCCACCTAGTGACCGGATCAGCATGTTAGTGGGAAAGATGATAAGGCAAGTGACATGGCAGTTACTTGTAAAGCCCATTTGGAAGCTTGTATTTGCAATGCATCGGAATCCAAATCACAATTATATTGGAATTAAGGTGATTCCAAGCGTTAGTTGTGTTTACTTGGAAAGCATTGAAATTCTTTAGTATATTTATAAGATGTGAATTGGATTAGTTAAATTGGCTTTAATATCTTAAATTAGCATCCATATATATGTAATATCTGATAGAATGGTTCTAATAAGCCCATTCAAATATACCTTTTAGTTAAAAATGATAAACTTTCAATTCCAACCTTTTTTTAGCTGTCCATTTAGATGTCAACCTTTTGAACAGTTGGAATCAATTTATCATCCGATTTTAGTGTTGCAGCTGATAATTGAATTGTTTTTAAATATCAACAATGTGACAAGTGTACAATATATTAGTAGCTTAGAAACACTTTTGTTACACCGTGACTCATCTGCCATTTAAGGGAGTAGTAAAAAAACAAAAAAAACAATTTACTCATGCTACACCCTCCAAAAGTATGTATTTCAAGTAGTATTGATTTCATTTACCTTTAAATTAGAGTTGTTAATACAATTTAAGATATAATCTCAAAATGGGCCCAGCTCCATGATTCAATAGCATATGGATTCTGTTTCAATGCTGAGAACATAGGATCAAGTGTCCATGCCGCATGAGTGTGGGGTGTGGGTGTGCGTATAAAATTATTAAAAGTAAAAAAAATAAAAAAAATAAAACTCAAAATGAGGCAAATCTACGGTGGGAATTAAATGGCAAACGATGGAAATTTCTAGAGAGTGGAGCTACGGAAGTTCAGGATAAGCTGATATTCATGGTTTCCTTCATCCACGTCCATATCCCTATCAGGGGTGGCTATCAGGGGGTTGGCTGCGTATTCTAGAGGATCTGAAGGGTATTTTCGTCACTAGGTATCAACTACCAGTCGTTGCCAAGACGACCGGTTGTTAACGATTCCCATATATCTATACTCACGTACAACCGATGGAAATGCGAACTAGTGCTGTAAGCTTGTCTAAAACGAGAGTAGAGAATATGGATGAAGAAGCCAGCCAAACGCCCACAAACACCAACAGCAATCTCCCACCAGAAACAAGGGAAGGAACCAGATGGTGGCTACTCCTGGTAAACTGCGCCACCATGGCAACCGGCACCATAGGTGGCCCACTCATTAGTAGACTCTACTTTCTCCATGGAGGGAGTAGGAAATGGGTGCCAAGCTGGTTACAGACCGTTGGATTCCCCATCCTACTCATCCCACTATCCATCCTCTACTTCCAAAACCGGGCCCAAGAACGGCCCGGCAAGTTTTTCGCCGGATGGAAGCTCTTGATCGCCAGCGCTGTGATAGGCCTCCTTGTGGGCCTCAATAACTATATGTACTCGGTGGGCCTCTCGTACCTGCCAGTATCCACGACTTCTATCCTCTTCGCGACCCAGCTCGCATTCACCGCCATCTTCGCTCTGATCATCGTCCGACAGAAGTTCACTGCTTACTCTATCAACTCTGTGGTCTTGATGACCCTTGGATCAATCATTCTTGGGATTCACAAAACTGGCGATCGACCACCCAATGTCTCAGATGGTCAGTACTTGTTGGGGTTCTTGATAACTCTAGGTGCAGCCGTTCTCCTCGGTTTCATCCTGCCGTCCATCGAGCTCGCTTATGCTAAGTGCACCAAGGCCATCACCTACACTGTAGTCATGCAATTCCAGCTCGGTGTTATGCTCTTCGCTACCATCTTTTGCACCATAGGAATGCTAATAAACAATGATTTCAAGGTATACATCCAAACCCACTAGGATTAACAAGTAAAAATGAATAAAAATGTATGTTTATGATGAGTTATTGGTGGTTGCTTATATATCGATCGGCCCATGGTTTGGTGATTCAAACCATTGATTTGATGGATGAACGGAGTGGATATGCTTCATTTTTTGGATCGAGCCCTAAAATTATCTGCTAAAATGGATAGACGGAGTGTATAAAATACATAAATCAAAGTGGACCCACGTTGATGTAGAACGTGTCACAAATACGTTCCTAGCATGATTGGGCCAAAAGAAGGTAAACTTTTAGTAATTTTGAATTTTTTAATATTTTTAAAGTTTTAGATTTTCTTCCTTTTCAGAAATAACTCTAGGAAAAGTTTATTTGAAATTTTTATTTTTAGAAATTAGGCTTTAGAAGAATTTTAGTAGAATTATAAATTTGTTATTTTTGGAAATTATGAATTTTAGTTTTTTTTTTCTATATTAATGATGTAATAGTCACATACAAATTAGTTAATTCATCAATCAAATTCGAATTTTATAGAATTCATTTTATTTTTTGCTTTTGTTCTTTTCCTGTGGATTCGAGGAGTCTGTGTGAGAGTACAGAGAAGATTTCGCAATAGTTATCCCCGTGAGGAAGATGGTACTCAACCTCACGTCCTTCCATACCTCACACATAGTTTACTCGAAAGTCTGGATCACCACACTGATAGAACTTAGAATCCCTTGATGTTAGTTTAACTCCACGATAACACATGGATTGTTGTTTGCAGGCTATTCAAAGAGAGGCGAACGAGTACGGGCTTGGAGAGACAAAGTACTATGTGGTACTCGTCTCATGCGCCGTCCTCTTCCAAATGTTGTTTATCGGAACCTTAGGTGTCGTCTTTTGCGTTTCCTCTCTCTTTACTGGTGTCCTAAGCGCAGCGCTGCTGCCGCTGACAGAAGTTGCTGGTGTTATAGCTTTCCATGAGAAGTTCACCGCTGAGAAAGGCATGGCCTTGGCTTTGTGTCTGTGGGGCTTCACATCTTACTTCTATGGAGCATATGTCATGAACAAGAATCAGAAGCCGCCGGTAACTGAGTCGGAAGTGAGCAACGTGTGACTCAGTCTTGAGTCTGTTTGATTTGTATATCATTGTCATCTAAGCCTTATCCCAACTAATTAGTGTGGGTTGGCTATACAAATCCTCTTCTGCCATTCCACTCTATCAGAGACCATATATATAAATATTAGATGTATGTATCATTTCTTAATTAAATGAGTAATTAGTTTAGTATATTAATTTGTAAAACAAACCAATCTCAGTCAAGTATATATGGTACTTCTGCTTTCATCGTGTCGTTTGGATGACTAGACCTACGTTTCTTTTTTTCTTCAAGTGTATTTCATGGAGTGATTATCTCATGCATGGCTTATAAAAATGGATGGACGGAGTGAATAAAAACAAATACATCATGGTGGGGCCACAGAGCTTTTCCAGCACCGACCAGTACGGGTATTCGAGGGGTCATTAGTTCACTACCGAATCCGAGTCCAGTGAGAACACCCTAACTTATCATGCAGTAACCCTTTCCGATAAGGTGTCACTTCCATAGGACATCGGAACCATGCAAAAGGTAGGCCTTGCCATGAAGATTTATCAGCTCGAAAATCAGACTGATCCAACTGATTAGATGGACCGAGTGATTTTTATGGTGTGGCCAACGGTATGAGCGGTAGGATCTGACTGGACTAAATCCTAAACCTTGTTCCAGATGTGAACTCTATGGTCTTCCTAATCCATGTTCCAAACTTAAACCTAACATCGCTGCTGGGATATCCCAATCAAGTTCGTTACGGGTCCAACACGTCCCATAACCGTGCTAACCCGAACCAGCACGAGTTGGAATCCCTTGGTTGGGTTTGGTTCACCAGTCTCCAACGAACTCAATCCATTTACAGCCCTAGATACTCATGGCCCAAACCATAAGATGATGTATCCCTTGGTTGGGTTTGGTACGCCAGTCTCCAACGAACTCAATCCATTTACAGCCCTAGATACTCATGGCCCAAACCATAAGATGATGTATAAGTTAGTCAATTTGAATGAGGATGCACCCCCAAGTTATGTGGTGCTAGACAATTTTATATGTAAAATCCAAGAAACCAATCATGTTTTATCCTTGATTCTAGCCTTAGGGATATAAATCAACAACATCCACAACTTAGGTGGGCCATACCAAGGGAATAAGGATAGGATGTTAACTGTAGGTTGCCATGTAGGGTCAAGTATCTTTCAAGAAACTTGTAATCAAGTGTAATTCAAGAGAGCTCAAGTGGTAGAATGAGTGAAAGATACCTCGTTTCAACACCGAGGTCTTGGTATCGGTTCCTAATGGGAGTGGCTAACAGTGAAGTATAGTTTGATCGAAAAGTCAGAGGACCACAAGCACGAATTTAATTTAGAGCTTTTAGGAGAACTTTTACATTGTTTGGCATTAATATAGTCGATTGAGCTGTTTTTATTAGGTTATTCTTTCGTATGTGCCATATAAATAAGGTTTCCCACCCAATAGATGGAGAGGATTTACACATACAACATGGTGGGCCCCATGGAGATCCAGTGTTTTATGCCATTACGACCGTTGGTGTTTAAGCTGGGTGTTTTAGGCGTCACATGAAAATATAATCCAAAATGGTGCAAATTGCCTTTGCGGCAAAAGCTACATGCAGGCAATCACAAGTTCCTTACAGCATTCACTCTAGTTACATGTTTTGTTGGCTTATGTTAGTACATCACGAGTCAAAAAAACCATGGAGATCCATAACTCAATCGGAGTGCCGTTAGCAAATTTTAGGATTAAGTGAATTGAACGCCCACCATTGAAACCTTCATGGGCCACAAGTTTTGAATTAGGTCAATATTTATATTTTTAGTTCAGTCCGATTACAATAACCTTACGAGCAATTTGGTTGGCATGTAAACATCAATTGGGTTCCAAAAAGTTTTGAGCGTTCATCCTCACTATTTTCTATCATGTGGCCCACTTGAGTTTTGGATCCAAGTCATTTTTGGGCTTGTGTCCTAATGTATGTGGTGAAACTAATGGATGGAGTGGATTTCTGAGGGACTTGTGACAGGCCTCACCGCTTGTACAATGAAGTTAGTCATGTGAAAGGGGTGTATTCTTATTCAAAAGAGCATAATTATTAGATGTTGGAGTGCTCTACCAGAGCATTATAAGTTATATTGCTCATCGTTAAATTTGGAATCTTAGATAACCCAGTAGATTCATATAAACCTCATGGGATACTCTAGCCCGTTTGGCAAGTGACGGCTGCCCGAATTGGATCTACACAAGCTGCTCGTCCCTTCCGAGGCTTGTTAGAGGTCAGCTCATGCTGGACAACATGGGCTTAGGTGCCGTTAGACCCTCGTGATTCTTTTCCTCTCTCCCTTCTGTGGGTCAGAGTTGCTTAGCGTTGTTCTGCGTCCCATGAGGGGACCCTTTTGCCTTCTTTTCAGTTTGCTTGACTGCGTCTACACGATAGGTGTGGTCCTCTTCCTTTTTGTAGGGACCCACCCGAATGGCTGTACATGTTGTTGATTAATCGAATACAAGCTTTCCTTCAAAAAAAAAAAAAAATATATATATTCTCCTATATATATATATATATATATATATATATATATATATATATATATATATATATATATATATAAACCATCCATTAGGTCCAACATACGTTTCTTGTGCTACCATGTAAATATTACACTGGTATAATGGTATTAATTATTTGATCAATGGCTTCAAATATGGACAGTCAAGATCATTGTAAAATAATAGGTCTAACCAACATCCGATCTGGCTATTTAATAGTTGTGATCATAGATTACTTATGATTCTAAATATTCACTTCCATCAGGCAATCTTGACCATCCCATATATGGGTTGGAAAAATGATGACTATAAAAAACAAGGCTGAATCTATGATGGATTTGATTATCAAATTAGTCTCACTTTTGCATGATAATGCTTGAAATGTGTTCTAGACTTAATGGATAGTTAGATCAATCTAGTGGATTATCAAATTTACTCAATGGAACTAGGAACACTGTAATTTATATGCCTTGAGAGCACCAGGGCATTTCTCAAAATCGTTTATTTATTTTTATTGATTTTTTATTTTTTCTATCATAACTGGCTTTGGCAACTGCCAATGCCAGTTAATATTAAGTAACATATTTAATCCAATAGTTAGGACATGTTTAGGTACCACTAAAGTAATTTTTTTAGTAAAAAGTTACCCTTTTAAAGTTATATTAGTTTGAAAGCATAATTCGAAAAAGTAACTTAATACTTTAGAGTTGTTTATGGCAATCCTTGCCATACAAAAAAAAAAAAAAAAAAAAGTTTTTTAACTGTTTACTATTCTACTCTCTCATCTTGCATGATGAACTGTCCACATTAAAGGTGGGACCCACACGATAGAAAATCTATATCAAACATTGGCTCCACATGATGAGTAGTGAACATTAAAGGAAGGTCCCACGTAATGGACAATTAACATTGATGGTGGGCCCACATAATAGATTATTCACATTAAGATGGGTCCCACGTAATGGGAAATGGACATTGAATGTGGGCCCCACATGATGGATGACCCGTATAAAGGTGGGCCTATATAATGGATGGTCCACATCAAAGGTTAGCCCTAAAGATGAATGGTCGAAGGTGGGGCCCACATGATGGGCAATCTACATCAAAGGTAGACTCCACATGATGGACGATAACATTGATGGTGGGTGGGCCCCACATGATGGATGGCCCATGTTAAGGTAGGCCCCACATAAGGACAATCCACATCGATGGTTGGCTCCTAATGATGAATGGCCCACATCCAAGGCATGCCTTACATATGGAAACCCACTTTAAAGTTGGACACTGCATGATGGGGTGTCTACATTAAAGGTGGGCCTCATGTGGCGGACAATCCAAATCTAATGTCCGACGTAATGGACAACTCACATCCAAGGTGAGTCCTGCAAATGATAGATAGCCCACATTGAAGGTGCGCCTCGCAAGGTGAATGGTCCACATTAAAGATAGGCCCTATATGATGGGTGTATGGTTCACATTGAAAATAAGGACAAGATGGACCAACATAATTAATGGTCCACATCAAAGGTTGGCCCCATACAATGAATGATGGATATTAAAGGTGGACCGAACATCTTTTTTTACTTGATCGAAATAAACTTAATTTAGCAAACACGCTTATCTGCTGAATAAAGTAGAAATCAAAATAAATTGTTGGTGGTATAACGAACTTACCTAACTCGCTGGAGCCTAAGTTGCAACTGAGACGTCCTCGAGGCATAAACACCCACCAAAATGATTGACAGAAACATGTCACAGAGATAGGTGACGCACCTACTAATTAGATAGTGTGAGATGTGCACCTCATTCCTTTCCTTTAAATTTCGGTGCATGGAGTTCACCCTTGAGTATTTTTATCGTCGTTTCTATCGGATTTGTAAATTCCCTGGCACGTTCCATCATCCTAGTCGATATGGCTGCTTGTACCATGATTTGGACCATTAGACGAGGAGCTCCACCATGGATGGGCCACCATATGAAAGTCGCAACCATCAAAACATCCTAACCACTTGATGATAAAACTATTTGGAGCTTGAACATGGATTGTTACTCATCCATTGCTCTTTTTTGTTTTCAACCTTTCATTTGCAGTCAGCAGTCCAATGGTTAGAACCATCCATTCAACCCATAGTTGATGTAGAGCGGGTCGCAAATAGTTTCATGGCCAAAATGGATCAGAAAAGGCCTGGTTGACGACAGAAGTGATCCGGACTGTCAGACTTTAGATTAGGTGTATCTCACAATCTGAAATGAGTTATCGGACGTAAAATATATGATTTTGGGGTAGAATGAGCTACTTTAACCACCCAACCTTACTATGCCAGGTTACGCAAGACGGATTTGCGAAATACCCCTAAGTCTATTGTAATTTGATGTCTCTAATCTGAATTTTTCCGGGCTGCTCAATTGGTCGAGGGCCTGGCTCGATCAGTCGAGGGTCCACTTGATCGGTCGAGGCCAGCTAGACTCAAAGTCCAGTAGCGATATTCCTTTATGTATCTGTGGTGCTCGACCGGTTGAGATCGAGGCTCAGTCTCGATCGATTGAGGGTCCGCTCAACCAGTCGAGGACCTAGCTCGACTAGTCATTGGTTACCTAAATTCATCGCAGATTTTGCACAGACTGCATAAATTTGAGGCGGTTTCGTAAAGTTGCGAAAGGAGAGTTTCTTAAACTATAAATAGGGGGTCCCTAGGGCTATTTTAGGGCATTCTAAGGCTTTCTAAAGATTTTCCAAGGGTTCCTAAAAAGGTTTTAGGGTTTCTAAAGGGTGTAGCAAGGGTGAGATTCGAGGTTGTTCGAATCGGGCAAGTCCGCTCTCTTTGTAATTTCTATTTTCATAGTGAAGATCTGTCGCTTTGTGCCGTGATTTTTTCCCGCAAAGCTTTTCCACATTAAATCTATGTTCTCTTGTGTTTCCTTGGTGCTCGTGGATTACTATCCTAAATCTAGATCTGTGTGATTCGGCAGACCAAATCAACAACAAGTGGTATCACAGCAATCGTTGGGGTACATATTTGAATCTGAGGGATTAGTAATAATGGCAAGACCAGGTATGATATTGAGAAGTACTCAAGGAAAAATCATTTTGAGTTATGAAAGATCAAGATGATGAGTTCCTTAATCAAGCAAGGCGAAGATGGTGCTCTTGAGGAGCGAAAGTCTACTATGACTGATGATGAATGGAATACTCTTGATAAGAAAGCTTTATCATCGATCCGTTTATGTCTCACAGATGAGGTTCTCTATATTGTCATGATGGAGAAAACTGCGGCTAAGTTATGGGCAAAGTTAGAGGATGTCTATGTGAAAAAATCCTCTGAAAATCGCCTACACTTGAAGCAGCAGTGGTATAACTTCAAGATGACAGAGGGTGGAGATATGGAGACTCACATCAGTAACTTTAATAAATTTGTTTGCAAATTGCTGGATATGGATGAAGTGATGAAAGATGAAGAACAAGCATGTATGTTGTTGAATTCTTTTTCGGTATCTTATGAGTCATTCAAGGACACAATGTACTCCACGAATAAAACCCCGAGTGTCGAAACTGTTATCTCAGCCCTTCAAGGGAAGGCTATGAGAAAGCTTAATGTCGATATGGGGATATCTTCTGATGCACTGTTTACAAGGAGTAGGAATTCTGAACAAGGCACAAGTTTTTTAGGTTCTAGATCCAAATCCAAAGGCAAGAGCAAAGGAAAAGTAAAGTGCTAGAACTATGGGATGGAAGGACATGTGAAGAAGGATTGTATAAATCTTAAATCTAAGAGAGAAGATTATGAGACTTCGTATAGAGAGGCCAATACTGCCACATTAGATAAATCGAGTGGATGTGATCGTGATGTTTTGTCTCTGTCTACGATCAAACGGCTATACGATGAGTGTAAGGATGAGTGGATGTTAGACACAGGGGCATCTTTTCACATGACTCCTCATCGGAGAAGGTTCACCAGCTATAGGGAGTGCGATGGTGGACAAGTATTTATAGGCAATGACATTGTCTGTAATGTTGTGGCTATTGGTACAGTGCGTATTAAGTTGTTTGATGGGGTGGAGCATACCTTGACTGGTATGAGGCACGTTCCTGACATGAAGAAGAATCTGATTTCTTGTGGTGTACTTAAGGTAATGGGCTGCAAGTTCACAGGTATTGATGGTGCTCTTAAGGTATCTAAGGGGGCACGAGTAATCATGAAAGCGCAATGACTCGGTAACATGTACAGGTTAATCAGGAGCACTTCTAAAGGTGGAATTGCAGTTGCTGTAGTGGATTTCACTTCTGCACGTGTGTGGCATTTTGGACATGGCTACATGATCTGGCAGGGCATGAAGGCTGAAACGCGTGGACAGTGATACAGATCAGGTAGAGCAGTCACCTGTGAGAAGAATCACACAGCATAATCGCAGGATATTGGTGAGGTGCATGGACGACTCTAATATCGCAGAGGATTCATCTTCTATTCAGATCGCTCTAGGTGAGCCCGGTGCTGAGAAGTGGAAGGTGACTCTGGGCGATGTGATGGACTCATTGTACCAGATCGACACATGGGAGCTGGTGGAGCTTCCGATGGGTCAAGAAGCGGTTGGATGCAGGTGGATCTTTAGGAGGATACAGTATAAATACAGATCGAGGTTGGTAGCGAATGGTTATGCTCAGAGAGAAGGGATCGACTTCTTAGAGATATTCGCGCCGATGGTATAACAAGTGTCTATTAAATCCGTGATTAGTGCTGTTGGCCAATGTGATCTTGAGCTGAAATGATGGATGTAGAGTCTGTACTTCTGCAAGGGAAAGTGAAGAGTAAATCTACATGAAGCAACCAGAGCGGTTCAAAGTTAAAAAGGATGAGAAAAAAGTTTGCAGGAAGTCGTGGTTCGACTTGTCGCCTAGGCAGTGGTAAAAAAGTTTGATCCCTTCATAATGAGTTAGGAATTGATGATATATAGATCGCTAATTATGACATATCTGAAATCAATATACTGAAGACTCGGTTAAGTGAGACATTCAGGATGAAGGACTGGGGGGCTGCAAAAAGGGTTCTCGGCATTGAGACTGAAGGAGGAGTAGGCTTTGGTTATCGCAGGCAGAATACCTTCGGTAGGTATTAATCAAGGATGTGATGAACCAGGCAAAGCCAGAAAGCGTTCCCAACGCGTTTCTCCTCAAGTTTTCCTCAGGACATGTCCCAAAACAGATGAGGAAAAGTAGGATATCTCATGAGCCTTATTCGAATGCTGTTGGCAGTGTATGCCATGGTCTGGATTAGACCGGTTATTTTACAGGCTATCAGTGTTGTGAGCAAGTACCCCAGTAAGCAATATTAGGTAACGATGAGATGATAAGAAGACTACGTCTTTCCTTTTGAGAAGACATGAGCAAAGGTGGTTGGGCACGTGGATTTTGATCCGGCAGACATGTTCTCCTAGATCATTCCTGTAGAGAAGTTCAAGTTCTATGCAACTTCTCTGGGCTTGGCGATGGTGGAAAAGAAAGACGAAATATGCACAAGAAGCTATGATGTAATGCAGAGATAAGAGAAGAGGTCAAGAAACTACACGGTTAAATATTGAAGACATGGTGGAGATTGTTGTAATCTAATGTCTCCAATCTGGATTTTTTTGGGCTGCTAGACCGGTCAAGGGTCCACTCGACCGGTCGAGGCCAGCTCAACTCAAAGTCCAGCAACGATATTCTTTTAGGTGTTCGTGGTGATTGACCAGTTGAGGCTCAGTCTCGATCGGTCGAGGGTCCACTTGACCAGTCGAAGACTTGGCTTGACTAGTCGAGGGTTATGCAGATTCGTTACGGATTTTGCCCAAACTGCGTAAATTTGAGGCGGTTTGGCAAAGGTGCGAAAGAGGAGTTTCCTAAACTATAAATAGGGGTCCTTAGGGCTATTCTAAGGTATTCTAAGACTTTTTAAAGGTTTTCCAAGGGTTCTTAAAAGGGTTTTAGGGTTTCTAAAGGGTGTAGCAAGAGTGAGATTCGAGGTTGTTCGAATTGGGTAAGTCATCTCTCTTTGTAATTTCTATTTTCATAGTGGAGATCTGTCGCTTTGTGCCATGGTTTTTTCCCGCAAGTCTTTTCCACATTAAATCTGTGTTCTCTTGTGTTTGCTTGGTGCTCTTGAATTGCTATATTAGATCTAGATATGTGTGATTCCGCAGACCAAATCCCCAACAGAATTGACGGTGGTTTTCCTATTTTAATTCCGTTTTTACTATAAATGATAAGTTTTAGTTTGATTATAATTCTTCATCCGTCAGGCTTTAGGAGTTGCGCACTACGTGAAAAGAGCTTAGAATAAATATCATAAAGGCTATTGCCATCCTTTCCCTATTAAAACATCTCAAAATTCAACGGAGGAATGCTTCAGCAATTGAATATGTGGAGGAGAAGGAACGTAAACTGAAAAGCAAGAAATCACGGAGGATCTGAAAACTTTGTATTTATGCGGACGAACAATGAATTAAAGAGAAGATGGTTTGAGGAAGACAGGTTTTATAGTGGACCCCACGTGGATGGGAAAGTGTAGTGGTCCTCTCAATGGGATACAACCTACCAGTCCTGAAAATTGTTTATTTTAGATCGTCACGATGACTCAATAATTGCTGGAGTTACTGAAATGGCAAAGACCTGATATGACGTGGAGGAGGTTGGCTGGCCCCACGTGCATGACGTTTGCTAACTTGGCAAGTGCTTGAGGTGTGCTACGGACTCAATGTTTCACAAACACTTTTTCCTTATTTTGTATACTCGGGGCTTAGTAGATAATGTTTACCTTATGTGTATAGAAACGGTGGAGAAATCTTGAATTATGTATATTGTCGCTCAATTAATTCTTATTTGTGAATGTGAATTTGCTCAATTCAGGTACTTAACTAAATTCTTGCATTGAATTTGGATTTGACACATTCCAAAGTCTACACTTTAAGAATTGAAAATATAAATCCATGGAATTGCATTGAATTTGGGTTTGACACATTCCAAATTCTACACTTTGAATTGAACTATAAATTCATGAATTTACATTGAATTTGGATTTGACACATTCCAAAGTCTTCATGTAAGAATTCAACGGTAAATCGATGGATGCAGATTAGCTACCGACGGCTTCAGTAGCTGTCATGCTACCCAAGTTACGTCACCAAGTTCTGTGGGGCCCACCATGATGTATGTGTTGTATCCACACTGTCCATTCATTTGGGGATATCACTTTAGGGAACGAGACAAAGAATGAAGTAGATCCAAAGCTCAAGTGGACCCCACCACAGAAAGTAGTGGGAATTGAATGTTTACCATTAAAAACTTTCTGGTGGCCACAAAAGTTTTTGATCAAGTTGACGTCTATGTCTGTCTGAACTTATGAACAAGTTGGATCTCAAATTAAAATCATGATGGGCCCTTGAAAGGTTTCAATGGTAGGCATCACTGTCCCATTGTTTTCTTTAATGGTCCATTTGAGCTTTGGATCTGCTTATTTTTGAACTCTGGATCTGCTTCATTTTTGAACTCATATCCTAAAATGATCTTGCCAAATGGATGGACGGTATGGATACAACACATATTATGGTGGGGCCCACGGAACTTTGTAACGTCACTTCGACAAGCCGTCAGAAGCTAATCTGCATCCTATCCATGGATTTAAGCATTCTAAAATGATCTTGTCAAATAGATGTACGGTGGATACAACACTTATATAATGATGGCTTCTGGTGTCCAAGCCACCATAAATCTATGGATTTGAGGTAAATCTAATTTCAAATAAATAAAAGGCAAAATTAAAAATAAAATGTCCCCTGGCTTGCTGGGTTATTGGGAATTTATTCTGTGATTTTTATGTTTTGCGAGAAATGTTGAAGTTGATTTCATTTCTCCTAGGAAATTATAAATTTTGGTTTGGTTGATTTGTGGGGTTTTCTTGAGGTTTTCATTCCAACTAAAATTTGAAATAAGGTTTTTTTTAAAAGTTGGGGAATGAAATTTCAAGGGAGATGTATTAGTGATAAAATAAAATAAAAAGAATGATCCAAACTTGATTTTTTAGGAAAGTCAATGAATTACTAAGCTGAGAAATTAAACAACCAGCAACCGCACAACCCCTCAGGGAGTTGAAAATGTTGTATTTTGTTTTAAAATAATATTAAATTTTGATTTTCAAATTTTCGGTGGTTTCCCTCCACATTTAAATTTTGGTGTTTTTGAGGTGTGGGTTTTGTCCCACATCAGATTTGACAAAGAAAATTCTCTTGTATATAAGATAGGCTTTTTGCCTTGGGCTTGAGCCCCATTCAAGGGGCATATGAATTTGGTCCTATGGGGGAGCTATGTCATTGACAATAGCTCTAATCTATGTCATTGACCACACACGTGCGCGCGCATCGAGCCGTGTCCATGTGCGCGACGGGACGAGATGTGCTGGGCTGAGTGCGGGTGCGGTGTGAGTGTACTCACGTGGGTGTGTGTGTGTGTATGGGTATTCGCGGGACTTTAGTTGCAAGAGTGTACTCGCACTTGCGCATTTTCGTTTTAAACAAGAGAGAGAGAGAGAGAGAGAGATGTATTCGTTCCGGTTGGTTACATACAAAAAATTATTTCTTTTATATAACTCTCTCTGATACTGTTTTAAGAATTTTAATTGTTGAGCTCGTCGCTGAGTTAACTCAGTACTTTCGGGTTAAACTGTAAGTGGTTCGAGCCCGCGTATGGTGAGTGCACCGCTGGGACCGGGTCAGTCATTGTATCTTGAAGGTCGATTGCTCTGGAAACCTGTTGCACTTGGGACGCTGTCCAAGGGGAGTAAATTCGATTTCAAGCCCAGTGACTCAGTCACACCTCGACTCAATTCAATAAGTCCTCTTTCTCAAATTTTTATTTTCTTTTTTGGTTCTCGATTTTCTATAGTCTATTTAATTCAACCAAATATTACAACAAACAAATCCTGATAAAAGAGGGGAGCCACACAACCCCTTAAAGAAGGTCACACACAACTAGTTGTATTTGCAGCTAGTGGGGATATTAGGTCCATGATGGTTTATGCATGGCATCCAACCAATCTCACATGGTTACCCTATAATGAAGATGGGATGCCCCAAAATCATGGGGATCCAACCATCAAGTGGGACACCAAGTGCATTTCAAGGCTTTTGGATGGTTACCTTCTTCTTTTTTTCTTTTTTCTTTTTTAAATTATCATTTGGCAATACAATGTTGGATCAGCATGATTTTGAGCCATCCTATTTGCACAATTGGACAATCCTATTAGATAAATTTGATGTCATACATATTGATGAAATTTTATCAATTTGCACATTGGAGTTTGATTTTTTTTTTTTTTTTTTACATAAAATAAAAGAAAAGAAATCACAGTCCCAAGATTTCTCCAATCTAAAGAAACGTAGTAATGCAATGCCGATGATGGTTCTCCAAACTAGAAAATTTTTCTTCGATTTATTCTAGTATCAGAGAGATTTAAAAAGCCTAAGAAATATAGTATAGTAGGTTCTAAGGAATCATACAACCATTCACAAGGATAGACCATATAGAGATGGAGGAGTGATAAAAAATAAAAAAAAAAAAAAAAACTCATTTTTTTCTCCCTACAATTTGTTCTCTCTTTTCTCTGATTTACACACCCAAGGGAAATGAGTTTAGAGATTCTGGTATCTACTCCTATGAAATAGTATCAAACAAATAAGGAGGAAACTTAGTATTAGGGGAATAATGGTATGGTACTTCGCCACCATACTCACAAGTTTATAACACATTGTGAGGGAAGTACATTGATTTGCCTCATTTATGCACATACTCGTGATCTAATCCATCCATTATTATGTCCATCCAGTAATGATCATATCACATGCTAATCAGAAATGGACTGTCAGATCTGAACCATCAAGTTGTCATCGAGTGTGATCAAAACAGTTTTAATGGTTAAAAACTTTTGAAAACCCGATTAAGACAATCAAAATGTTGAGCCTAGTGAAAAAATCACTTGATGAGTTTTTGATGTATTTATATCAAAGCCATAAACATATTCCTGAGCAAAATAGTAGATCCATTGTTAGAACTTGCAAGAATCAATGGTTCTTGATGGAAGTACCCAGCTACATATACTTTATTGACCCCCTACATGGACCTCGTAGGAAAAGGCAAAGTCAACCAATCAAGATCATGATCCTTACATATACTCAAGTCTAAGGACTAATCATCTTTCATGCATCATAAAGTCCTAATCTCACAATCTATGTTCAGGCTAATGGGCTTCCAGACTATTGACTTGATCTCGATCCATCAATGTAAGTGACAAAAGGCCTGAACCTGAATTCTTTGTTCATGGTATACTCGCACTCCTGTGTGGGGTAAGGGTAAGGGATCAACCGACACTAAGTCAGTTCCATAAGGCATCAACCGACACCGAGTCAGTTCCCGATAATGGAGACTATCCATCTGACACAAGTTAGTCCGCTCACATAAGATGGTCGTACATCTCATGAACTGATGTTCGCAAGTGTTTCCCATACACCTGCGATGGTCATGGTCTAATAAGACACTGAGATCCATGGACCATGACTCTCCCAAGTCGATGACCGTCACGTCTAATCTCAAGTTTCCAAGGATGATTAAAGGAATCCCTTCTCAATAAACCCTCATATATAATAAAGATTCAAGGCAACTCTATACACTGAGGATCAATCAGATGCTCACCGAGAACTCATGCACGTTATGATATACGGTAGAGATCGCACTAATCACATACACATGGTTAATAAATTAGAACTCATATTGGTTTTCCATGACACTGGCTCTAACACATACTATGGTGCCCCACATGCAGCTAGTTAAAGTTTTTCACTTCTTTGCAATAGATGCTTTGCATTGACATAAATGCTCCCCAGATCCATGTGACAATCAAATTGTCCACTAATTAGCCATGCAAAAAAAGTACATTGAATCATTGCCAATTATTTCCAATATTGTCTCACTTAATGATAGTATTAGATCTACAGTTCATGACCTGTTGCTAGAGATGAACCGCATAAAGCATGTTTGGATGTTGTACACGTCTCTGACAATGACATTGAATTCTGCCTTGTTAGGACACCAGAGATATTTCCAACACTGTTATGAATTTCAAATTTTACGGTATTTCCTTTTATTTAAAACAAGAAAGGTGTGAGCAGCCGAGCGGGCGTTGTAATTTTGTTGATTTAGCGAATAACTGTAAATTAGGATGGCCGCCGCCCAAAAAAGGTATGGGTGACCCTCCTACTGTTTAGAATAGCCAAATGCATGCTATCCTATTTAGATACAGCCAGCTACATCAGTGATTGGAAAACAAAATTACAGTGGCACCACCACCTGCATGAGATCGCAAAACAACTCATCAAATACAGGACACAAGAGCCTTCCCAATCATACAAGCTGGGTTGATCAACGTACCCCATTGATCAGCCACACCTTCAGCTGTTGCTGCTGAACAGCCAGCCACACCCAAGAGCACCTCACTCTACCACCATATTGTAAGAATTCTGTAAAGTGGGCCTTATTGATCAACAACTTAGATTGTCCTAAGGGTTGGATAATGTGATCGGGTGCACCAATGGACCCCACTAAGTTGTGATGATCCTACACCAACAGTATTCCAGTGGGACTAAGTTGTGAATCAAGACGAGCTATCCAAATATGCCGAAGCATCAGGCCATGAACAAGAAAGCTCCACCCTTCTCCTTGCACAAGAGAAAAGTAGTGATCAGCAGGACGTATGGTATCTCGACACGGGTGCAAGTAATCACATGTGCGGCGACAAGAAACTCTTTGTGGAACTCACAGAAGGAGTTCATGGCGATGTAACATTTGGAGACTCATAAAAAACGCCAGTAAAAGGTAAAGGTAAAATCAAAATCTTTCAGAAGAATGGTGTTCCAAACTATATTTCCAACGTGTACTCACGTGACACATGAAAAGTAACATCTTCGGAACACACAAAACTCTTCTCATAAGGCATGGACGTTTGATTGTAAAAGTCCGGATGGCGAAGAATCGTATGTTTCCTCTCCATATAGACACTCAGAAGTGTTTTTATGGAAAAGTTTCAACGAATGTGGCACTTCGCTTTGGCATATAAACTTCATGCTTTGAAACTTGACATCAAGCATGCTAGTTGAAGCTCCATGTGTGAGGCGTGCAATTTGGAAAACAACAAAGAAACTCCTTTCCAAGTGGAGTATCCCGAAGAGTAAGAGAACCAAGTACATTGGTTCACACCGACATCTGTGGACCATTAGAGCCAATCTCTCTTGGAGGTAATAAATACTTTATTACCTTCATTGATAATTCGGTAGAAAGTTGTGGGTGTATGTAATCAAAGAGAAGTCTCTTTGCTTTTACTATTTTTAAAAATTTTAAGCCTTGTTGAAAAAGAAAGTGGTCTTGACATCCGACAGAGGTGGGGAGTACATCAAATGTTTTCGAGAATATTGCGGGAACATGGCATTATGTGACAATCCAAACAAAATGGAATTGCGAACGGAAAAACCGCACCATCCTCGATATGACGAGGACCATGCTTGAATGAGAAAAGTACGCCAAAGAATTTACGATCATTGCATCTGCTGCATCTATCAATAGGTGTCCATTAAGAGCGTATTCACACCGCAGAAGCATGGAGTGGTTACAAGCCGGCGTGGCGCACCTTAAGATCTTTGGGTGTGTCTGTTCCGCGTGGCGAGATTCATCGACTACACATCAAAGCATACAAGCTCTACAACCCACTAACCAATAAGTCGGGTGGTAAGTAGATGATGTAGTATTTCTGCGAGGAAGATCTTGGAAGTGGAACCAGGAAGATTCGACCAAAGAAAGTCGAGTCAAGCCAAGAATATGAAGAAGAGAGGCATGTGAATCGAGGATGACACCCACATCACCCCCTTCAAATCGTACACGTTCGAGTACGCTCCATATCTCCTGAAGTACTTCATTCAGACATCCAGACATCTTCATACCCTTTTAAAATGAGAAGCAACACTGTTATGAATTTCAAATTTTACGGTATTTCCTTTTATTTAAAACAAGAAATGGTGTGAGCAGCCGATCGAACGATATAAAGTAATTTTGTTGATTTAGGTTGAAAACTGTAAATTGACTATGAAGAAGTTTTCGCCCCACTTGCTGCTTGACACCTTGTAAGAATGATTATCTCCTTGATCAACTGTGATCTACCAACTGGATGTGAAATCCGCATTCTTAAATGGGATACTAGAAGAAGAAGTATACGTTGACCACTGAAGGCTTTGTCATAATGGGAGGAACACAAAATGTATCATGCCCCGTATGGGTTAAAAAGCTCCTATGCTGGAATGCACGGATGACCCTCTTCAAGAGAATGGTTTAGAATGAGCATGCCACCTACAATGCATGCTTATCGCTTGTTTATGTTGATGACAAACGCCAAGAATACATCAAAGAGTTCGATTGGATTGATGTCTTTCTTCTTGGGCATTGAGGTGAAGCAACAAGTTACAGTATTCACATATCCCGTAGAAGAAGTACACAAAGGAACTTCTTGAGAAGTTTCGATGGTTGATCAAAGCCACCACATATAACTGGCACAGAGATCACAAAAGATGGAGAAGGAAGAAACGTCGACTCACCCTATTCAAGAGCCTTCCCAATCTACAAGCTGGCCGGTTGATCAACGTAAAAGAGTCCACCATTGATATCAAAGGGACTATTGAGTTTGGTCTTTTTATCCGTACAATGATGAGGCAATGTTGTACTCGATAGTGATTGGGGTGGTGACCAAGATAAAAAAAAAGCATCACAGCTATGTTTTCTATCTTGCTGGAATTGCTGCTGTGGTCGCTCCACAAGCCAGCGTCCACCATCTGTGAGGGAATTTGTTGAGAAACCTAAAAGGAGTCAAGCATCCGCAGAAGAATCTACAATCATATATGTGGATAAAAAGTCAATGAATCGAGCTAGCTAAAAATCCATGCAGCATGGAAGAAGTAAACTATTGATACCCCATTTTTTTCTCGAGAGATCATGTGAAGCGAAAACGATGAAATTAGAGTATTGTCATACTACTGGAATAGGTGGCGGATATTTTCACAAAGGCATTGCCAATGGCGATTCAAACGACTAAGAACGATGCTCGGAATGAAGCCTAGTTTTGGTTTGAAGGGGAGTGTTGATACTGGTGGAGGATTTGTACAAATCCAAAACCGGATCCTTTGTGCTAGTTGTGATTTTGCTAGTGTGAGTTTTTCTAAGTTTAGAATACTAACTCAAATTCTCTATTTTTTTTTTCTTTCTTTTAGGTGCCCCTAGAATGTATCTAGACAGAGATAAATCAGTAATAGAGTAAGAAAGCCTTATAAAAGGCAGCAATGTTATACGTTTTCTATTGAATAAAATAACAAGAAATACAACAACAAGAGTTCTCTTTATCTTTTAGTTTTTTTTTCTTTACAGTGGTTGCAGCCACACGTCAGCAGAAGCTATTCTCGTCAGCAGAAGGTGTGGGGTTTACAACCCAACACTAGGATTACCTAATTCAGGTGGAGACATGGTAAGAGGAGTTTGGATGGGTTTCAAACTCCTCTATAATCTATATAAGAGATGTTTCGATGGGTTTCAAACTCCCCTATCAAGCAAGAATCCCATAAGAAGAGTTTCCATGGGTTTCAAACTCTTCTGTCTTTTATAGCTATAAGAATAGGACTGGTTCAAGAATCCCATTAGAGCTTCTTTAAGGGTGTCAAGAAAGGAAGACTTCTTCACATCTCCATATCCTATGCATAACGCAGTCCTTGCAATTCGGCATATAGTTTAAAGTTGGCATCAAGTATAGAGGATCAAAGATTATTAGGTATAGAGGATAATTTGGAATTTCGAATCCCAAGGAACCTCCACTCGCACAATACACGTACAACTAGCCATAAAAAGAAACAAACAGGCTAAAGAAAAGATACAAGCCACCAGCTCATACCGGCAATGACAACTCGCACCTTGAACACACCTGAGACAGGCCCTCTTCGTAGGGATCATCTGGTAGCATGATAGCATAGTAGTAAAACAAGCATGAAGTCTGTTGAATCTTGGCTTGGATGCCCAGGGAGCTGATTAGAAGCAGGAGAGCATGGCAACAACAAAGCAGAACCTCAGCCACATTACGGTTATACATGTGACATGTCGGCCGGTTAAAAATGTCTGTACCACAACTCATGATATAACACCCGTACCGTATCATTTTTTTAAGACGCCCACCATACATCTCCGTTTGTACCTTTTGTGCATTCGGCACTTAGTTGGGAGCTTGCCTTATACGGACGCGGATTGTGTGGAGAGGAGCTCACCATGCTAGTGGGGTCCACCGTGATGTATGTGTTTTATCTAGGCCGTCCATCACCTAAAATGATATGAAAAAACTGATGGACAGCATGGATAAAACACATATACATCATGGTGGGCCTGAACCACACCACGCTATAGCGTGGCAACCTCCTCACTACACAATCCGCATCCTCTTATACTTGCTGGCGTGGCATATGTCCACTGATGCAATCTTTTAATCATAAAAGTTAAAAGACGGGTGAGGCTGGAAAGTGCTGAGTTTGGGCGAGTTAGGATCAGCACAAGCCCAACCCATTTACTGGATGAACCTGGCCCACTTAAAATTTACTTAGTCCTAGCCTAACCCAACACATCTCACTTAATCATAATCAGGTTAGGCTCAGCTGACACGATCACACTGGAATTTAAGAAATGTAATATGGGGCTAAAGGTATTCCCAGCCCTTTCCAATCAGTCAATACACACATCATGTGTACATATTCCCACTTATCATCTATCCATTCGTTCCAGGTTCTAGGCTGGGTTAGTTTAGTCTGCTGGCCTAACCCATTGACAAGTTATTTGTGGGTCTGATTGGTTTGGGTCAACCCAAGCCAACCAACTAACCATTTATCTTGGTCCACACCTGCCTCAAAAGTCGGTTGAACCAGTTCATTCGTGGGCAGACTCAAGCCAATGCCACTCTTAGACGTAGGCCCTTGGCATGTTTGCCTCTTCCCAAATTGTGGAGCCACGTGTTAAAATAAGGAACACGTGCAAGATAAAAGCCGCTCATCAAGAGGTTCCCCTGTGTAGATATCATGCTTCTAAAATTAGACCGTTATGATCATCAGATGGACCTTACGTGTGTATTGAATTTGAAGACTTGGTCATTTTTTCTTTAAAAATCTTTTATTTTGTGCAGGTATGGCCCACCTGACTATCCCATCGGCCTCAATATTTTGACACATGCATTTACCAAGTGGGAGCCTGACTGTGGGGGCCACATCGATGTATGTGTAGTATATCCACTCTGTCCATCCATTTTTTCAGCTTATTTTAGTACATGAGACAAAAAATGAAATAGATTCAAATATCAGGTGGGCCACACCACAGGAAACAGTGGTGACTGACCATTAAAAACTTCTTGTGGGTCACAAGTTTTTTTATCAAGCTTATATTTGTTTTTCGTTTTTTTTTTTTTTCCTCTTCATCCAGGTCTGTGTTACCTTATCAATAAGTTGGATGGAAAATAACATTACTGTGGACCCTTGAAAGGTTTTAATGATGGGCATTCAATCACCACTGTTTCCAATGGTATGGCCCACCTGAGATTTGAATCTACTTCATTTTTTTGGCTTATGCCTTAAAATGATCTTGAAAAACGGATGGACGGTGTGGATGTACAATACATACATCAAGGTGGGGCCCACAGTCAGGGCCACACCTAATCCGCTCCCTTACCCAGTGGGGGCACTTGATGAATGGCTTTAATCGCACACTCGTACACCTCATCTCAATGTTCTAGGTGATTACACTTTAGATTTGCTAGTTACTGCCGTGCAGCCCAACCGATTAGCAGAATGGCGTCTTCTTCGGGCAAGTGAACGGACCCTCCAAGATGAATGGGTTGGAGAGCGAGTCTCTTAGCCCCCAATCCACGGGTACCCTTTGCATCCTAATCTCCACGTGGATCACACGTGTTTGTACAATAAAAGTAGGTGAGGAACGCCAACTGCACCCGCGCCCTTTAGAAGTGGGCCTTTGAGCAGATGTGCCGACATTGAATACTTATAAGAGATCCTGTCCATTCATCAGAAAATTCGAATCGTCAGCGTGTGTATGGCCCAAGAGGACTGGTCAACTAATCTAGTGGGCTGCACTAAGAGAAAATTGGCCGAAGGTCTGTGGTCAACCTCACATGTGGCTTACCTCACTAGTTAACCAGGCTAGTTTCGTAACAGGCTACTGTTCATAAATTGCAGGTCCTAATGAATAGCCCACATGTGATGTTGGACAGAAAAAGGATGACCAAACAGAGGCTGAGATTAGGCGAAAAAAAAGAAAAAAAAAATGAAAACCTAAATGCACAGGATTCGATGGCCATGACTTTGAGATCAGTTGTTTGTTTTACATGTATAATATATTATTGGAAAGTTATTAATGAGCTTTATAATTTGATTAATCACCCACAGTTCATTGGCCCTTTACAACTTTAAATTAAAAAAAAAAAAAACTCACTTTAGAGTTCAATATAAGATTTTAATATTTTTAAGGTTTGAAGAGTCATGTTATAATTCAAAGTCTTTGTTTTAAACATTTAAAAGGTTGTTTATGAGTTTTAATATAACTGTCTTTTTACTTTTTTTAAAATATTTTTTATTATTTTTTTTAAAAAAATCTATGACGCGTCTAATTAAAGTTTTCAGATTTATTGTTATTATATAAGGCTATTGTTTGTACCAAAATTCGTGTCGATCAGATAAATGGTACAGATTTAGCCACGTGGCACGGAAGATATTTGAGAAGCATGTGTCAAGAATTTGTAGATCGATTCACCTTTTTTGAGGGTGTTTTCAGCATTTTAGTTTTCTCCGGATAATTAAAATTGAACAATTATTCCAGCCACATCAGCCTTAAGCATACAGTGAAGATATAAGGTCACGATGGATGAAATGTAACTACCTTTTTGTCAGCTAATTACACGCAAAGGGACCACTTGGATTAATAGTTGTTCTCCATTCTCCTCCAAAAAAATATAAATAGAATAAGTAGATCCAAAGCACAAATCCCTCTTCGAGTCCAAAAACCTACAAATATCCAATGCAATATTATGTATTTATGTTTAGTTCTCCCGTACTTAGTGGCAACATACTCTTAGTATAGATTTAGTCTTAGTTTGTCCATGCACATACGCTGGACTAGCCATAGTCATTAGTTGTAATCCCCGTCCATCTGTACCTATGTGGTGGATCTGAACAAAGACCTCAGCTTAGGAATATGTCTGTCTTAGCTCATACGTTGGGCTAACTTTAGTTGTAATCTCCAGCACTACTTTTACCTCACTCATCAGCACGCTGTTCTTGGAAGTACCATACTGCTCTTAGTCAGGTCAATAATTCTGCTTTAATGGTAAGTTACACAGTTTCATCTACGCCGTGATCCATAGCTCAAGTGATAGACTGAGTGAAAGATATCTTATTTCAACACTGAGGTCTTGGTATCGATTCCCCAATGGGGGTAGCTAATAATGAAGTGTGAACTGACATTGGGGTGTACTAACAAGCTAACCAACAGTTATTAAATACATCATAACTAGAACCTTTCATTAATAACATTACTTTTTTTTTCTTCATTTTTTAGAGATCTCTTTCTTTTTATAAATTCAAGGGCCATTTTAAAGAAAAAGACATTGATCTTCTCTTTTGTCCGCACAGCCGCTATGTTAATTTGCCTTACATGTGTGTCACATGGCCATATGTTTGGTAATTCCCATCTCCCACGAGCACACTTGGCATTAATGCTCATTGTGGTCATGAACTGTCACACACAGACTACTAATGTGAACTTGTGATCCATGTAATTGGGGAACTATATAAGAAGTAGACCCCACCATGCATGAGCTATATGTAGAGTTTGGGTTGTCAAAAAAAACCCAAAAACAATCTGACTCTTGGACTACTAAAATTACAGAGCTCAATGAATTATATCGATGTCTTGTTGGATTATATGGTTGTAAAGCATTGAAATTTTTTCTTATTCTAATATTTCCCATTAGCATCTATCATGGGAGGCACTCTTTTTTCTCTCTTTTTGTTTTTTTGTTTTTGTTTTTTCAGTAATCTACAGTGTTGATAGTTGACATTATAAGCCTTACTGTTAGCAATAGGTAATGTTCATCCAGCAATACCTATAGAAGATATGGTTGATTCTATGTTTGTGTTAGCTGATGTGTGTGTGTATAATTTAATGTTTCACTTCCGCCAAAAGTAATATGGAGCATGTTTTAGTGCTCTTGGGTTGGGCAAGCCATGCTGACTATGCATCACTGTCTCTATCCAACTGAGCCCAGGCATTGAGATGCCCACCCCTTGAGGTGAGTTTTAGAAGTCTTTCCTTAGAGAGAGAGAGAGAGAGCTGGGTGCTAGCCTAGGAATTGTTGGAATATTTGGTTGAATTAAATAGACTATTAAAATCGAGAACAAAAAAGAAAATAAGATTTTGAGAAAGAAGAACTTATCGAATTGAGTCGAGGAGTGATTGAGTTACTCGGCTTGAAATCGAATTTGCTCCCCTTGGACAGCGTCCCAAGTGCAACAGGTTTCCAGAGCAATCGACCTCCAGGATACAACGACTATGACCCGGTCTCAGCGGTGCACTCACTGTATGCGGGCTCGAACCACTTGCAGTTTAATCCGAAAGTACTGAGTTGACTCAGCGATGAACTCAGTAATAAAAATGCTTAAAACCGTATTAGAGAGAGTTTTATAAGAGAGAGTATTTTCGTATATTTAAAACTAGAATCGGTAGTCTTTATATAAACTCTGAAGTGGTGTATAAACACCCTTTACAAAAGGTTAAGTCCGTTGGGTTTAAACCCAACAGGTGCTACCAACCGGAAAGGATGCATCTCTCTGGTTTAAAAAGAAAAGGTACTCGCAAATAAAGTCCCGTGAGTACCCATACACACACACACCGACGCGAGTACACTCACACCGCACCCGCACCCGCGCCCAACTCGGCCCGTCGCGTCGCACACGCGCACACGCACACGGACTCGGGCTCGGCTCGGCATGGCTCGGCTCAGCGCGTGCGCGCGTGTGGTCAATGGCATAGATTAAAGCTATTGGCATAGCCCCCCCCCACAGGACCAAATTCACATATCCCCTGAAAGGGGCACAAGCCCTGGACAAAAATACTATCTTATATACAAGATAGTTTACTTTGTCAAATTCGATGTGGGACAAAATCAACAACACAAAAGTACTAACACTTTTCAAATGTGGAGGAAAATTATCAAAAATTTGAAAATTCAAATTTCAATATTATTTTAAAACAAAATATAACAATCCCCCACATGTTTTAAAATAAAACTCTTTCGGAATAAAGCGTAATAGTTGTGTAATGGTACCAGTGTCACCATAGACTTGAACCGACATTAGAGCAAGCAAGACATGTTTACAGGAATCAGGTGACACCATAGTCTTGAACCTGAATCCTTTTAATGTAGATTACAAGTACATGTCACTCACATAACTCTTCCTCTGCAAGTGATTATGCGATTCGGTGCATTTCGGTCATACACCATTATCTGGATTTCATGAGTGTTCTAGAGAATTCACCTAGATTTTCATAGGAAGTGGCCTCCACCTCCACACCCATATATGTGAATTCCATCAAGTGTATGAAGCAACTATATACACCACCAAATATATAGCTATGGATTCATTAAGAGTTCTAACAACTCATCCTTCTTCGTTGCTCCTCGCACTGTACACCATAAAAGGGGCTCATACAACTCAGTACAATCGTCTACCTCGTGTCTTGTTGTTTACCCATTGAACCTATCTCATGGGATCTCCACTTGTATAGGTTGGGTTGCCGACACTGGTAGCTCATATATTAGGCTCAGCCTCATTCCCTTTGATGTATCATTGACTAACCTTTTAGATAGTCCTTTAGTCAGAGGATCTGTTAGATTCTTTTCTAACCTCACAAAGTCAATAGATATGACTCCATCACGCAACATGTGTTTCACCATGTTATGTCTGAGTCTAATATGTCTGCTCTTTCCATTATATATTTTACTTTTTGCTTTCGCTATAGCTACTTGACAGTCACAATGAATAGACACGACCGATACAGGCTTTGGCCACAATGGTATATCAGCTAAGAGATTTCTAAGCCACTCGACTTCTGATCTAGCCTTTTCTAAGGCAATAAACTCGAATTCCATAGTAGACCGAGCGATACATGTCTGCTTTGTAGACTTCCAAGAGACCGCTCCTCCACCCAAAGTGAAGACATATCGACTTGCAGATTTTGTCTCATCTGAATCACTGATCCAGTTAGCATCACTATATCCTTCTAATACAGCAGGATAACCATTATAATGTAAACCATAAGCTATACTGCCTTTTAGGTATCTGAAAATCATAGATAAAGCATTCAAATGTTCTTTTCTAGGATTATGTGTATATCTACTTAGCCTTCCTGCTGCAAAAGTTATGTCTGGTCTAGTGTAGTTTGTTAGATATATAAGGCTACCAATTATTCTGGAATACTCCAATTGAAACACACTATTTTCTGTATTATTCATGAGAGTCACACTATAATCACAAGGAGTACTGACAGGTAAACAGTCAAAATGGTTAAACTTTTTCAATATCTTCTCAATGTAATGAGATTGTGATAATATAATAATACCATTTTTCCTGATTACTTCAATACCCAAGATTACACTAGCCTCTCCTAAGTCTTTCATGTCAAACTTAGATGACAAGAATTTCTTAGTTGCATCAACTAATTTAATATTAGTTCCAAAAATAAGTATGTCATCAACATAAAGGCATATAATAACATAATCATTTCCAGAAATTTTACTATATACACATCTATCTACATCATTTATATGATAACCATTTGATTTTAAAGCACCATCAAATTTTTCATGCCATTGTTTATGAGCCTGTTTTAAACCGTTTAGTGATTTAATTAGTCTACATACTTTATTTTTTTTACCTGATATCTTATAACCCTCAGGTTGCTCCATATATATTTCTTCTTTTAAGTCTCCGTTTAGGAAAGTCGTCTTAACATCCATCTGGTGTACCACCAGTTTATATATGGAGGCTATCGCTATTAAAACCATGATTGATGTAATTCTAGTTACAGGGGAATATGTATCAAAGTAATCTATTCCTTCCTTTTGTTTAAAGCCTTTTGCTACCAACCTAGCCTTAAACTTATCAATAGTTCCATCTGGTTTTAGTTTCTTTCTAAACACCCATTTACAGCCTATTAGTTTCTTTCCAGGTGGTAGGTGTACAAGTTCCCAAGTATTATTAGATATTATAAATTCCAACTCATCATTTATTGCTTCCTTCCAAAAGGTTGCATATGGAGAATTAATAGCTTCTGTATAGGTTGTAGGATCATCTTCTACTAAGAATGTGAAAAAATCATCTCCTAGGTTAGTTTCTCTTCTAATCCTAGTACTTTTTCTTGGTTGTATATCTTCTATTACTTTCTCGTAAACATTTTTACTAGTAGACGCAATATCTGATTCATTAACTTCCTCTATTCCTATAGATTTAGATTTCATAGGGAATACGTTCTCAAAGAACTCTGCATCCCTAGCTTATATAATTGTATTCGGATACAGAATATTGTTCTTAGTTTTTAAAACTAGAAACCTGTAGGCTGCATTGTTTGTGGGTAACCTATAAATACACAGTCAGTCGTTTTAGGACTTAATTTTCTTTTCTTAGTTTCAGGCAATCCTACTTTAGCAAGACAACCCCACACTTTAATATATTTGTAACTAGGAACATGATTCTTCCAAAGTTCATAAGGTGTTTGTTCAGAAGATTTAGAAGGAATCCTGTTCAGGACATAACAAGCAGATAGAATTGCTTCTCCCCACATATTTGAAGGTAAGCCCGAATTGTTTAACATGGCATTCATCATCTATTTTAGGGTTCTATTCTTACGTTCTGCTATTCCATTATGTTCTGGTGTATAAGGAGCTGTAGTTTCGTGAACTATTCCATTCTTTTCACATAATTCTCTAAATTGTTCATATTCTCCTCCTCTATCTGTTCCAAGTCTTTTAATTTTTATATTTAACTGATTTTCAACTTCAATTTTGTATTTAAAAAAAGCATCTAAAGCTTCATCTTTGTTTCTTAACAAATAGACTCTAGTGAACCTAAAGTAATCATCTACAAAAGTTATATAATATCTTTTTCCACCTCTAGATATGTGATTTCTAAAATCACCTAAGTCACTGTGTATTAACTCTAATAGAACAGATGATCTTTCTATTCGTTTAAAAGATTTTCTAATGAATTTTGATTCTACACATGTTTCACATTTTTCGAATTCTTCATTAGATATATTAGGTAATACACCTAATCTTTTCATTTTCTTCAAAGATACTTTATTCACATAACCTAATCTACTATGTCATAGATAAAAAGGTTCAACGATATAAATAGAACTAAATGCCTTCTTATTATTATCATTGGATACATTTACAATGAATAAACCATCACTACAGTATCCTTTACCAACAAAAGTTTCATTCTTGGTCATTACAAGCTTATCTGAATCAAATACTAACTTAACACCTGTCTTATTGAGGAGCGAACCAAAGACCAAGTTTCGTCTAATGTCGGGCACATGTAGGACATCATTCAACATCAGAGTCTTTTCAGAAGTGAGTTTCAGAAGTACTTTCCATTTTCCTACAACTAGAGACGTTCTAGCATTACTCATAAACATCTGTTCATCATCTCTTGATACTTCGTAGGAGGTAAACATGCTACGATCCTTGCGCACGTGCCTAGTTGCACCAGTGTCTAGTACCCACTCCAAGTTGTTTATCAGGAAGACTTCTGACACCACAGCTACTATCATGTCAGACTCATTGCTTGTTTCTGTAAGATTAGCCTGCGGCTTATCTTTATTTTTCTTAAGCCTGCAGGTTTTAACATGATGTCCAGGCTTTCCACAGTTGTAGCAGTTTTCCTTTTTCTTGAATTGATTATTTGCATTCTTCTTTTTTGAGCTACATTCATTTGCGTAATGTCCAGGTTTGCCACAGTTATAATAGTTGTCATTTTTCTTATTATTTGTCCGACTTGATTCCACAAGATTCGCCTTTGAATTTATCTCATTTCCATTTTCTTTTTGGTCCCTAATTCTAATGGCCTCCTCTATTCGTATATGTACGATAGTGGTTTCCAAAGAAACACCGTTCTTTTTTTGGTTTCATTCTATTCTTATATTCTTTCCATGAGGGCGGAAGTTTTTCTATTAGCGCTCCTGACAGAAATACCTCATCCAACTTAATTCCTTCTGTCGATAGTTCGTGAACTAGACTTTGAAAATCATGAATTTGATTTGTGACAAGTTTGTTGTCTGTCATTTCATAATGAATGAAATTAGCAATTGCATATTTCTTAGGGCTTGCATCTTCCAATATGTATTTCTTTTCCAAAGTAGTCCATATGTCTTTAGCGGACGCGTAAGAAGCATACACATCATATAATTCGTTGGATAAAGAATTTAGAATATAGTTTTTACAATTATTTTCATCTGTTACTTCAGTTTGATTTGCTGGATCTATAATAAATGATTCAGATAAAATGTATGAAACTTTCAAGGTGGTCAAAGCGAACATCAGTTTTTGTTTCCACCGTTTAAAGCATTGTCCATCGAACGGTTCGATTTTGGCTAACTTAGTAGAAGCATTTACTGTTACTGTAGTCATAGTCTATGTAATTCAACAATTCGATTTCAAGATTGATTGTTGGAATATTTGGCTGAATTAAATAGACTATTAAAATCGAGAACCAAAAAATAAAATAAGATTTTGAGAAAGAAGAACTTATTGAATTAAGTCGATGCGTGACTGAGTCACTCGACTTGAAATCAAATTTGCTCCCCTTGGACAGCGTCCCAAGTGCAACAAGTTTCCAGAGCAATCGACCTCCAGGATACAACGACTATGACCCGGTCCCAGCGGTGCACTCATTGTACGTGGGCTCGAACCACTTGCAGTTTAATCTGAAAGTACTGAGTTGACTCAGCGATGAACTCAGTAATAAAAATGCTTAAAACCGTATCAAAGAGAGTTTATAAGAGAGAGTATTTTCGTATATTTAAAACTGGAATCGATAGTCTTTATATAGACTCCGAAGTGGTGTATAAACACCCTTTACAAAATGTTAGGTCCGTTGGGTTTAAACCCAACAGGTGCGACCAACCGGAAGGGATGTATCTCTCTGGTTTAAAACGAAAAGGTGCAAGTGCGAGTACACTCTCGCAAATAAAGTCCCGCGAGTACCCATACACACACATACCCACGCGAGTACACTCACACCGCACCCGCACCCGCACCCGCGCCCACACCCAACCCGGCCTGTCACGTTGGGCACGCGCACACGGACTCGGCACGACACGGCTCGGCTCGGCGCGTGCGCGTGCGTGTGTGGTCAATGGCATAGATTAGAGCTATTGGCATAGCCCCCCCCCCCCCCCCACGGGACCAAATTCATATGCTCCCTGAAAGGGGCACAAACCCTAGGCAAAAATATTATCTTATATACAAGATAGTTTACTTTGTCAAATCCGATGTGGGACAAAACCCACAACACAAAAGTACCAACACTTTTCAAATATGGAGAGAAATTACCGAAAATTTAAAAATTCAAATTTCAATATTATTTTAAAACAAAATATAACAGGAATGACAATTGGCTGGGCAGCCTGGCCCAGCCGGGCAAAGGCCTGGGCTCTTAAACTTGGCCCAAGGCCTAAGCTAGGTTTGAGATCTAACCGGTGTATGCTGGCCCCAATCAAAGATGGATACCCAAGCTGAGTCCAATCATCAATTGTACAGGGAGTGGATTAGGTGCACCCTGGCCTCACCCAACATGGTGCGGCCCTGACCTTGGGGCCCACCTTGATGTATGTATTGTATATGCACACTGTGAATGGATTAGGTTAGACCCCGGCCTCACCCAAGATAGTGCTGCCCTTACCATGGGGTTACTGTGAGGCCCACCTTAATGTATATATTATGTATACATGATGTCCATCCATTTTCCATTTCATTTTAAGGCGTTATCTCAAAAAAGAAGCTGATCCAATTATCAGGTGGACCATACTAGGAGAAATAGTGGTGATTGACCCTCTTACCAATAAAAACTTCTTAGGGCACACCTTAATGTTTACGTGATGTTTATTTACCATCCAATCCATTGATAACGTCACATCGGCCTGGATGAAGGGAAAAAAAACAAATATTTGATCCAAAACTTTTGTGGCCCATTAATGGTCAATCACCATTGTTTCTTATGGTATGGTTCACATGATAATTGGGTCTGCTTTATTTTAGAAATAAATTCCAAAATTATTATTATTATTATTATTTTAACAGATGGACTGCATGGATACATAATACATGCATCAAGTTCAGCCCGGTGGTAAGGTCGCCTTATCTTGGGTGAGGCCAGGTCTCACTTGATCTGCTCTTATCCACACCGTACATCGGTTTTGCAAACTGATTTTAGGGCAAAAAAAAAAAAAAAAAAAAATCTAGGGTGGAAAACACCACAGGAAATATCGGTGATTGATCTTAAAACCATCTCGTAGGCTAAAAAAAATTGGATCAAGCTAATATTTTTTTTTCCCTTCATTCATGTGTGTGACCTTATCAATAGATTAGATAGGAAATAACCACCGTAAGAAGTTTTTAATGGTGGTCATTCAATCAACACTGTTTCCTACGGTGTGGTTCATGTGAGATTTGGATGCCCTAAAATGAGATAGCAAAACAGATGGGCGGCGTGGATACACAATACATACATCAAGGTGGGCTCCACGGTCAGGGCCGTACAATGTTGGTGAGTCCGGGACCGCACCCAACCCACTCCCCAATTGCCCAAGATGAACAAAGAGTTTAAATATGACGATGCCTACAAGTGGTCGTATTCAATCATTTTAAAAAAGAACTCTTGGATTGAAGCTTATGTTCTGATGATCAAAACCATTCATACGATGAAACTCGCTATGGACGGATGACATAAGCCTAAAAAGTCTTGAACCCTGCCTTAATCATTTCCCACTCGTTGTAACCCTGAGTCCGGCCCATTGCCACTCTTAACACTGGCCTACGATATAGCCCCTCGTTTCTAGTCCATGGCATAACCGTCTTACACGTGGCCCGCGGACTACAATTTAAGTTCAGTCGTCCGCTGATGACCAACCTTTTCTCTCTCAAGCTAAAGACGAAAAAGGATTCCGTTTCCATCCGTCTTCCTCCTCAACCCTCTTTACAACGCTTTTCCCTGTCCCACCTCCAAATCGCATATATCCACGAACGCATCTCTCTTTCTCTGACTCTCTCGAACGGAGACGTCGATCATGTAAATATCCCTCAAAACTTCCCTTATGTATTCTTTGATCTTCGCTTTCAGTTCCTATTTACAATAAGAGGAACAGATTCGATATCGTTATGTATGTATGTGGATATAGACTTTAGGTAGCGTTTGGCTCATGAGCGTATCAAGAGCGGAGAAAATTAAAATTTTCGGTTTTGGTTTTCAACTCTCAGTGGGATTTCCAAAAGATCGCGAGATGGAGCTCTTTTGTCTTGTATTGGAAAGAAATAGTTCTTTATCTGCATCCACACAAGTATCGTTTCATGATTTTTGGAAAATCCATTACGAGTAGAAATCTCAAAAATCGGAAATTGTTCTCTTTTCACGGCTCGAGCAAAACGAAGATGTTAATTAAATGAGTTGGGATCGAAATATATAATATCTTCCATTAGAATTTCATTAATTTATCTTCTAATTGTAGTTTTCATTGGTGCCTGTATCGAAACTCTACTCTCTATCCTTTTCCTATTGATTTAGAGAATTGTACGTTTCAGCCTAAAGTGGAGAGAACCGGTTCTTCGTTATGAGGAATTATAGGGTCCTGTGTCGCTTCACACAATTTCCTAAATGTGGGGCCCATACTTGGGTGATCCAGACCCTCTATAATCTATATGACGGGCACCGGTGTGAACAGTGGATGCCCTAAAAATCTCCCAGATTTGAACATTCTAACAGTTTCATACTTGGGCTCCGAAGGTATACATTCAACAGGAAGGGCCGAAGGTTGAAGGATTAGGATATTCCAATACAGAATATTTTTTAGGGGATTCTCCAACCAAGGTGGGTTCCGTCTGCCTGATGGACATTGTGGATAACCAAACCATGGGCTCCACATGTGTGGAAGTGTCAAAAGCAGAACACTGTATTATTTTATGATGCTCAACCTGTGAATATGCACACCGTGCTTGGGCTTTAAGTTTGTCTAAGTAGGGATCCAGACTGAGTGACGCATACTGTCGACATGGTAGGGCCCATTAAGGATTCTCCCTGTAGAAAAATTCCTGGAATGTAAGTAGGCATTGACTTTTTTGGCGTTTTCCTGTTGAATTTGGACTGTTGCTGTATTTTCTTTCCCTACCATCTATTAGCTGCCCACCAATTGAATGGTTAGGATTTACCTACTGAAGAGATTTTTGGTTCAAGGGGCTCCAAAGTGGGACCCTTTTTATCAAGTTATGAATGGTGTGTATCATAGACTATGGGGTGCCACTTGCATAAACTGAAACCAGAGTCCATGGGATCCCTCTTGCCCTAACTGAAATCATGGGTTCCCACTTGAATTCCTGTATGTTCTTTTTGTCGATTGCGGACCATGTTAGATCAGAGAGTTAACATTGAAATAGTTCAGTTTTGCAAAATGATATTCTGATAGCCTAAACAGGATGATTTTCTGTTAGTTTACATACATTCTTGCTGTCATTTTACGTCATTTTTTTAAATGTTTATTAACTATTCTGTAATAAGAAAACTGTTTGACTTTTAGACATATCATCAACTTCTAATGCACATTGTGTGTCTGCACTTTGTGATTCGATAGAAATGCTAGTTTGGACCTTGATTTCCTTACCGAGGGAGGAGAAGAAACAAAATCAAAAGCATAAGGAGAGAAAAGACAATGTTCTTTTTATGGTTCGATGACTGTGATCTATTGTCATTGTCATGAGCAGCAGTAGAATGTCGTCATCATTGGCCAATACCCAATCTCCAGGGCTAAAGACCTATTTTAAGACCCCAGAAGGCCGTTACAAACTCCACTATGAGAAGACTTACCCTGCTGGCCTCCTCCATTATGCCCATGGGAAATCTATCTCCCAGGTAATAAGGTTTCTCTCTCTATTTTTCTCACTCGCTTTTCCATACTGATTCTTCCTTATGTTTTCTATTCAAACTCAACGATGAACAAGATGAGGAAGGTCATAAACACAAAGTTTGATTTATGGAGAGGTGCTTTAGAATCTAAAGGATTTAAAATTAGTCGGACTAAAACAAAGTATATATTGAGTGCAATTTTAGTAATGATAGTAGTGGGAATGACAAATTAGTAAAGATTGTTGAACAAGAAGTTTTCCAAAATGACCACTTTTGATATCTTGGGTTGATAATTTATAATAGTGGAGAGATTGAGAAGGATGTTGCCCATAGAATTCAAGTGGAGTGGAAGATATGGAGATGTACCTCTAGAGTTTTATGTGATCGTCGTGCATCACTCAAATTGAAAGGGAAATTTTATGGGATGGCAATAAGACCGGCCATGCTTTATGGGACAAAATGTTGGGCGGTTAAGGAATATCATGTCTATAAGATGAGTGTAGCTGAAATGAGGATGTTGAGATAGATGAGTGGCAAGACGAGGCAAGATAGAATTAGAAATGAATGCATTTGATGGAATTTAGGATTAGCGCCAATAGGTAACAATATGAGGTGGTTTGGTCATGTGCAACGGAGACCAAGAACTGTGCCAGTTAGGAGTGACTTCGCACAAGTTGAAGGCTCCAGAAAGGCAAGGGGAAGGCCCAAGAGGACGTGGGTGGAGTTAGTTAGAAAAATGACATATGGTTTAATTGAAGTTATGGTGCTTCATAGAGTGGAATGTGATTCACATAGCGGACCCCAGTTAGTTGGGATAACGCTTAGATGTTGTTGATGATGATGATTCAAACTCAACAATGACAATGTCATGGTTTCTAATTACTGTCACAAATTACTTCTGCTTTATTTATCTTCAGGTAACCCTTGCACATCTTAAAGATAAAACTACCTCTTTCGCCCCTCCTCCCTCCAACTTGAGTGCTAGCAATGGAGCAAAGTCGGTGGCTGCAAGGTTATTAGGCGGCGGGAACGGGAGCCGAACCTTGAGCTTTGGAGGCAATGGTGTGATTAAAGCGGTTGCAGGAAACACCAGGACCAGATCCGTTGGAATTTCTGGTTTCAGTAATTCTTCATCTCCCCCCAACTATGACGACAAAGGAGTGTACTTGATTTTCAATGTTGGAGATACTCTTTTCATTAGTGATTTCAATTCCCAAGACAAGGTACTTCCTATGATCCTGTCGCTTCCTGCTCTTATCTGTTGATAAGTTTTTGCACAATCACCTTCAGAAACTTGCAACTCTAGGATTGAAATTATTGTCTATTCCAGCATCCTATCAAATCCATCCATTTCAGCAACTCGAACCCTGTATGCCATGCATTCAGTCCTGAAGCAAACGACGGTCATGACCTCCTTATTGGTTCAAACACAGGAGATGGTGAATGTCCTCTGCACCAAGCTTGCTGTCCTACATATTTCAGTCTCTACTACTTGAACCTTTCTCACTATTTTATTGGCGTGCTCTTCCTACATGTTTCCCAGTCTACTCAGTCTCATTGAGACAACAATTGCAAGATCCTGGGAAGAAGCTTGTTGGAGCGCAACACTACAACAAAGACGGTTTGCTTAATAATAGGCAAGCATGCCCTTCTCAGATTCAATGTTTGTTCCTTTTCATCAAATTGTTATTTCCTTGTGGAGGGTTTTAATGCGGAGTTTGAAATTTGCACTTTGCATGTCACTCACAGTCATACCAACCAATAAAGCTTTTACATTAGCTTTCTTCTCCAACCTTGCTTCTTTTGCATGCCATGAAAGTATGATTTGTTAACATGCATGTTGATTATCCTGTTCGTGTTCTATGCACAATTGCTACCATACGCCTGCGCAAACCTTAAGATACATGGCATATATTTTCCTTTTCTTTATAGGCATCTGCTTTAATCCCAATGGTGCAAACTTTTAAATGGTTACATGATTTTGCATCTCCATGGATTTCACGAAGGACATGTGAAATCCAAGGCGAAAGAAAGGAAAAAAAATAATAATAATAATCATCCAATGATGATTTTCATGAGAACTATTGAAAGATGGATTCCAATTTTGAGTTCTTGTTTGGGTAATAAGTGGAAATCTCATGTTCCTCTCACAATGCTCACCTAGTTTCTTGTGCCAAGAATCCAAATTCTGGAAAAGTGTAAGGATTGCTTGTTGGAATCCACCATTTTTTTGCTATCCAAACAACACAAATGGCCACATTAAAGGAAAACCCTTTTCCTTTTCCGTTGATTGACATGGAATCCATGGTTTCCAAACATGGCCTAAGATTTTTTTCATCTCATTTTCTATTTTTTTGATATTTTTTAAAATATTATTTTCAGCTATATATATATATATATATTTTGGAATGAATAGTCAATTCTAAAATTTCAGCAAAATTCTTCTTTTCTTTTTTTTCTTTTGTTTTGAGTGTGGATAGGTGGGATGCATGTAAACTCTGTGCATCTACACATGCATGCACTAGATCAGATTTTCTTTTTCATCTCATTTTCTATTTAGATCAAATATACGAGTGTTATAGTGAATCTAAGCTTGAAAAGTTCATAAAATCATCAAGCAAGTCGAGACAGGATTCTACCAACGAGCGGATTGTTACACCATCATAAACGTGTTCAATATTAGAAAATAATACATATTTGGAGTCCTCTAAATATTTGGGTTTTCTTCCACTTTCTTGAGATTTTTTCTTTTAAAAAAATTGACCATTACACCCCCTGTAACAGTCGTAATGGCCTATAATAGTAATGGTTTCCACCAAAGCCATTATGGCACTGTTACCATTACATAATACCTTGGTCTTTTTACAAAGGCATTAACTACAAAATAAAAGAAAAGAGTATGAAAGGTCAACCCATCAGAAAATTGAAAGAGGATGGATACTTTCAAGATAACGACCACAATGATACTTTCAAAGATCTCATAGATTGATATGAAAAAATAAAATAAAATGGTGGGGGTTCCCTCATCTCTACCACTACAACAAATAAAATAAAATAAAATAAAATAAAATAAAATAAAGCACACCTCTGATTCATCAACAGGAACTAGGAGAATGCACAAACTTTTTCCTTATCAACAACTGTAGGGTGGACACCACATGGTTTCTTCATCAACAGGAATTGGAGGCGAAGCCCATGAATGTATTCATCATCAACAAAAATTAGGAGGCGAACCCACTTTTTCTTCATTGACATTTCAGAGCAGACCCTCGCAGATCCTCTTTGTCAACAAAAGCCGGAAGCACGCCCACACACGTATCTTCTTCATTTACAAAAAGTAGGAAAAGACCCTTCAACATGTTTTTCCATCAGAAAAAGCTCACATTATTAGTATTGACATGCTTGAACGCTATGCAACTGCTTACATCTGAAGTGTACGTCCTCACAAAAATAATACAACCCTTCTCTATGAAGGGGGAAATTTGATGACAGTGGATGCTCACATGTGCGTGCGTGTGCATTGCACATCTTCATCTCAATGCTTAATTCTCATTGTGAGTTGCTGCTGCATTCAAGGAGTAGTTGCAGAAATAATTTTCAAATGGATACAAAAAAGGTTGCTAATACTCGTGCGAAAGAGGAAGCAGTGAGAAGGTCACTCACTGTGGATTCCTTGTTGCCTCTCCCTTAATGTCGTTTTGTTCTCACCCATTTCTCTCTCTTTATAAAGCTTTGGTTATCTTTAAAAAAAAATTTAAAAAAAAAAGGAAAAAGAAAGAAAGAAAGGAAAAGAAAAAGAAGAGATTTTATTTTTTATTTTTAAATGAAAGCTGAATCTTCTTTTGGTTATTAAAAGATAAAATGTCTTCTTTCCATAGCCAGGCAAGGAAAAGCAGATTGCAAGCATTATAATATTGTATTAGGTTATAACTTCTTTCAACATGTTAATGGTCACATCCCTTGTTGGTTCTGTTTATTATATGCAATTTCTTAGATGATTTGATGCTTGTTTGTTCCTGTAGAAGATCTCATGTGCTTGTTAGCCTAAAGCTGCAAATATTATTTTCCACAGTCGATGCACCAGCATCGCATGGGTTCCTGAAAGTGAAGGCACTTTTGTCGTTGCTCATGCCAATGGAAACTTATATGTGTATGAAAGAGTAAGTCCTAACACTGGCCAATAGCTGGCTTTCTTTTAACAGTTTGTGAATCTGCATGGACTGCATGATACTTAAGTTTCTTATTTGTCTTAGAACAAGGATTGCATTGGCGATTCTTCATTCCCTGTCATCAACGACCAATCTCAGTTTTCTGTTGCACATGCACGGTCCAACAAGGTAATTTGGCCCTGATCTTTTCCAGCCATTTTGAGTTGTCAAAATATATCATCAGCCCTGGTGCATCAAATCAAATGAGTGCCAGTCAGACAATTGTTTTTGCACCATGCATCTAGGTACTAATATCTTTTGACCTTTCAAAAAACAAGCCTAGATTTTGTTCTAACTGAATATTAAGATAAGGTCATTGAACGAGGTGGTTTGTTAAACTTTATTATTATTTTAAAATTAAAAAAAAAAAAAAAGGATTCCGAAGCTTCCTTTGATTTCCAAATATATAAAAGGTTTTATAAGTTCTCAAATCAAACATTGGAATAAAAAAGAGGCTTCAAATCAAGGAACAAATATGATTTTAAATATTAAAGAACAGACTATATTGTCATTAACTGTAATAGTTGAGCTTTGTGCATGTTTGTTTCTTCTCTCTCCAAAAAACAGCCCAAAAAGTAATTCTTATAAATTGTTGGTGAAGGTTGATAAAATGGATTCACATTCAATACAATTTCCATGGTATTAAAAAGGGTTACGTTAAGGCCATAACGGCCGTTATGAAATGGTAACGGTGGAACCTATTACACGATTCAGGGTTGTAACTCCCATTCTGAGAAAATGGCCTGTAATGGCCCGTAACAGGCCAATACAGGGCCGGTTTTCTTCATATATTTATTTTTTTACCATGACAACGGCATAATGATCATTGTGGTCTCTATCATAACGGCTCCGAGGCTGGCCATTACAACCACCATTATTGTTATTGAATACCTTCACAACAACGGTTTGGGAAGGTTTTTTTTTTTTTTTTTTTTTTTTTTTTTTTTAATGAATTAAGTTGTTGTTGTCGTCATCTAAACCTTATCCTAACTAATTGGGATCAGCTACATGAATCCTTTTCTGTCATTCCGCTCTATAAAGGGCCATACCCTAGATGATAATGAAGTATGATGTTTTAATGGTAGATGGTAAGGAGACACACACAGCTGCACTAACTATCGTGTAATTAAACTTATGGGTCATGCTATGGAACTTTGGGAGAGAATGATTAGGTAAAGATTAAAGCATTAGACTAATGCATCAAAATAATTGTTTGAATTTATTCTAGGGAGGTCAACCAGGCTAAGGCTATATTCTTACTTAAACAGTTCATGGAGAAGTCCGGAGAAAGGAGAAGGATCCTCCCATGGTTTTTATTGACTTGGAGAAAGCATACAATAGGGTCCCTATAGAGATAATATTGGGAGCATTGGGAAAGATAGGAGTTCTAAGGAGAACATATTGACATGATTAAGGACATCTACAAAGTTCATTATTTAATATTTTCTTCTCTATTGTGGCAATTAAGTGGGAGTGATGAATCTATAATTGGTATGTATGCCTTTTCCCCTCGGTTTACTTTCAATGCCTCGCCCATAAAAAAAAACAAAAAAAAAAAAGAAAAGAAAGAGGAAATAAAGAAAGAAAGAAAAGAATAGAATAGAAAAGAGTAGAAAAAGAAAAAGTTCAATCTTTCTCATTGTTACTAGGGGTGTACATTGAGTCGAACTGAGTTGAGCTAGCCTCAGCTCGGCTCGGCTCGAACAGAGCTCGAACTCGACTCGATTCGATCCTTGAGCCTGACTAGCCAGCTCGGCTCGGTTCGGTTAGCAGTTCGGGCTGAGTTCGAGCCGAGTTCGCCATTGAGGCATTTCCACAAACACCTGAACTGCAACTTCAAAAACCCACTGTTTTACAAACAGAGGCAATGGTTTTACAGGTATTTTCTCAAACACCTTCTAAGTAGCCTAAAAAAATAAATTAAATTAAATTAAAAAAAACAAAGAGAAAAAAGGTATTTGTTTCATGTACAAACCTTCCTTGCCACCAGCCACATTTCGTTGAGTCATTTTATCAAACAGTTGGTGAGCAACATCAATGGCAAAGTAACTGAGTCACCGAACTAGTTCGATTCGAGCTGGATTCGATCCGAGTCGAGTCGAGCTGGGGCCTGCTCGAACTCATTTTCGAGCTAAAAAAATCAGCTCCACTCGGCTCGAACTCAGCTTCGAACCAAGTCGAATCGAGCTTTTTCGAGTCGAGTCGAGCGAGCTAATCGAGCTAGCTCGGTTTGTGTACACCCCTAATTGTTACATCACAAGGGTGACATTGCGATCCATTAAGAAGGGTGTTGATGATTGCATTTATTGCCCTTTCGACTTGGGAAAATGGAATGTTTTCCCTTGACGCTTGATCCCATATTTTGTCAACCATAATAGACAATCTCCACGGATGGGTAACACCATGTGAATTTGAGACCAAGGTATTTTTCTTTTTATTTTGGTTTTTAGAGGGTTTTTTTTTTTTAAATAAAAAATAAAAAATTAGTTGTTTGTATGGCATTTGAATGTTATGTGCTCATTTTGGATATGATTGCATCACTTATTGCCAGTGTTCTTAGTATCGGTATCGTTATACGTATCACTAGCTAGGGATATAGAAACATGTATCGATGCGCTGATATCATCGTTTATGCCCGGAAATGTATCACTGACTAAGGGAAATATTGGAGAACACGAGGAAATTGTGGAATTTCTTAATGAAACTTCAGGAAATACTAAAATACACATATTTGCATATTTAGGAATCAAATAATTGCAAAAAAAGACGCATACATAATAAGTTTCTCTTTTATGAGTCTAGAAGCATGTAACACTAACTCAAGGAACCCTTAGAAAAACATAGGAAAAATAATGGAATTTTTCAATGATATATTAGTTGATGCTAAAATACACATATTTGCCTATTTAATAATCAAATAATAGCGAAAAAGATGCATGTTTGCATATTTAGGAATAATAATTTTTCCCTTAATGGGGCCTAAAAGCACATATCGTTGACTCAGGGAAACATGGAGAAAATTGTGGATCCATCCATCCATCATGATGCGTGCATACACACATTCACAAACACACCTCATCCATCCATCCATACTCCATCCATTCATGCATGCATATACACACATAAAAACATGGATTTCATCATACAACCATGCACCCATTAAAAAATGAAATGGAAAATTGTTTTAATGGACAGATTTTTGGCGATATCAATACATTTGCAATACATTGGCGATATTATTGAAATATCGCTGATACATTGGTGATATAAGCGACATTTTGAATTTAGATAGTTGAAAATATTGGCGATACGTTGGTGATATCGATACATTGGTGACACTAGCAATACTTGGAATTTACACAATAAAAAATATCGGCGATACAATGACGATACTAAGTGATATATCCCGATACTTGAATTTTCTGATATTGTCGGTGTTATCAGTATCACCGAGCTGGAGATACCGATAATATCGGGGATACTCCAAACAATGCTTATGCCGACAACTGCATAGTTTTGTCACCTAAACAATGGAAAAATATACTGCATTTTTTATTTTTATTTTTTATGTAATGTTCGAGTTTTATGTGTGTAATCATGTGTCTTTAACATCTCCAGAAGTTCTCCTAAAAAATTCCACCATTTTTCTGAAGATTCCCCAATGTTTCCCTCATACTACATTACATTGTGCGATGCATGCAATATTTTTTAATATTTCCATATCCCAAGGGTGTAATGCATGGTGCAAAAAACATTGGGTTTCAATTATAGTAGGCTTAGCATTAGTTACGGATGAGTTAACTAGGCACTTATAGGAAGAGGTCACTTGTTTTATGTTTTTTTTCTTTCTTTCAGAGGAGTTGCTTAAGACTGATGGCCAAGAGGCACCTTAAAATGACCATTTCCTATATCTTGAGTTGATGATTCGTGAAAACGGAGAGATTGAGAAGTATGTTGTTAATAGGATTGAAATTGGGTGGATGAAGTGGAGATGTGCCTCTTGATGTTTATGTGATAGCTACATACTAATCAAACTAATTGAGGAATCCCAGACCATGTCTCTCGCAAGAAGGTGGTCCTTCCTTAAAACAGTGCATATGGCTTTGAGAGAATGTTATAGGACAGTTATAAGACCAGCCATTGTCTTTGGGATAGATTTGGGTAGTCGAGGAACAGCATGTAGAATGTGCAGCTAAATTGAGGATGTTGAGATGGATGAGTGGCAAGACAAGTATAGAATTGGAAATGAATGAATTCAAGTGAACTTAGGAGTATCCCAAATAGGTAATAGGATAAAGGAAAGTAAACTTAGATGGTTCGGCCATGTGCATTGGAGACCTAGAAACTACATTGGTAGGAGTTAATTCAGGTTGGAGTCTGAAAGGGAAATGGGAAGGCCAGAATTACATGAGTGGAGCCATGGAGGTGGTAAGAAAAGACTTTATGACGTATTGTTTAACTGAGAATGTGTTAAGAACCTAACCAATACCCAAAAGCCCTAGAATGATGAAATGCATCAAGCTAGACCCTTTAAACCAGATTGTAACATACCACCATGTTCCACAGTCAATGTCCAGGGCAGCCCACTATGTGGCGGCACTCACTCTGGCCTTATTTCCAGGTAGCCCTTGCCACTTGGAGACGGCATGGTGGCTGCACTATAGTTGTCTAGGTAGCCCTTTCCACACTAAAGATGGTATGGTGGCTGCACTCTGGTTGTTCCAGGTAGCCCATTCCACCTCGTGGTTTGTGACACAAAAATGGGATGTGTTGTTGTCTTTGATAGCAATTGTTAAGAGCCTAACCAATATGCCAAAAGCCCCAAACTGAAGACTGATGCAATGCGCCAAGCTAGGCCCTTTGAACCTGTTCATAACCATGGGCGTAAGTGCAGGTAGTTAGAAAAGACTTCATGACCTATGGTTAAACTGAGGATATGATCCTTTGATAGAATAGGATTTGTGTAGTAGACCCCAGTTAATTGGGATAACGCTCAGACGATGATGATGATGATTTTTAATGGTAGATGGTGTTTAGGGACTTATGGATGGCCTCAAATAGTTCCTTTCTTTGAACTAAAGTGGTTAGCGTGTCTAAGAAGATGCACATGAGGATGGTTCTTTTGCCAAGTATGTACCAAAAGAACCAAAGTAATTTCCTCCTTGCCTTGCATGGATATAGTGTTCACAAGGTGAAACAATACCGTCCTCACTGTTTCATAGGCATCCACCTTTAATATTGGAAGTCTAATATCTCTAGCTCAGAGATTTTATTTTTCTTTTTTAAATCTTTGGCATTGATTCAATTGCACATGCATTAATTGTGAGTGCAATGTTTCAACATGGCAATGGTCGGTGTTTCCGTCTTGTTTTATGCTGATATATATATTCTCAGTTTGTGAGCTTCCACTTAGCAAAAGTTGACTTTTTGGATTTACTTGCAGAGCAACCCAATTGCCAGATGGCACATTTGCCAAGGTTCAGTCAACTGCATTTCTTTCTCAATGAATGGAACATATTTGGCGACTGTCGGAAGAGATGGTATCCCTTCATACTAATAGATATCCTTGAATTCTCCTAATTGTGTTGCTCCTTTTTCATGTTTAATTCAGATAGATCAAGTGCCTCATGCAGGTTACTTGAGAATATTTAATTACTCAAAAGAACTCTTAGTGTGTGGTGTTAAAAGCTATTATGGCGCTTTACTATGTTGTGCCTGGAGGTAAGGAATTTTTAATTTACATCCTCAGCATTGGCAAACTGACTTAAAATTGAAACTTGTTAATGATCATTCATCAGCTCCCTTCCAATTATTTATTTTATTTGTTTGCTCATTGTTCCTTAGCTCTGACGGGAAGTACATTTTGACTGGAGGCGAAGATGATCTAGTACAAGTTTGGAGCATGGAAGATCGGAAGGTCGTGGCATGGGGTGAGGGACACAACTCGTGGGTAAGATCTCTTTGTCAGAGAGTCGGAATTTGTATAAGCCTGCATGCCCCTCCACATGGCCACAGATGCCAATGATTTTTTGGGCGAGGTCATCTACAGGGTGGGCACTGCCTGATGCACTGCTCAGAAATCCCATGGACATGCAAGGTGGCATGTCTGGCTGCTGAATGTTGTATGTGTTATATTTCTTCTGCCATCTCACTTCTTTTAAGCTGTTGGTAGGTTAGTGGAGTTGCTTTTGACTCCTATTGGTCATCACCAGCTTCAGATGGCTCTGGAGAAAACATTGTGTACCGCTTCGGTTCTGTTGGCCAGGTACAGAATGTTGTTTACTTCATAATCATCTAAATTGGTGGCCACATCAGGAGATAGAGCATAACGGATCATTACTGTGGATATTATATTCTTTGGTTTATTTCTTCTTTGGCATGTTAGACAGTGGATGTGTGATAAATTCTTGTAGTCTTTTGCTGAAATGGTACCTATGCCTCTCTTCTCTTCTGAAGAAACTCCAATGCCTTCACGATGACTTAAAACATGCTAGTGCTGATGGTAGAGGATTGGTTTGTCTCATCTTTAATCTTTTTCTTCTTCTTCTTCTTCTTCTTTTGTTTGACCTCTTTTTTCTGAATTCTCTCTTCATCTTTTGGTTTACCTCATTTTTTCTTCTTCTTTCTTTCCTGCTTCTTCCTCCCTTTCTTCTTCCACTTCTTTTCCTTGCATGGATTTTTGTTACCTCGGCAATTTCTTCCATTCCATTGGGTTTTCCAAGTTGGGTGAATTGGGTATTCATATCCTTTAGCTTGAAAGTGGATTTAGCAATGAAAAGAATGACCCACACCTCTTTTGATAGATCAAAGTGTTTGTTGGTTGATTTGGGTTGGGTTTTCTCTTCACTTTTGAGATTTTTTTTTTTTGTTAATATTTTCTTTTCTTCAAATGGTATTGAATTATAGATATTCATCACCGTTCAACATGTGTTTGTGTGATTTATGCATGTGTAGATTTTGCTTTTTAAATATATGTGGACTTCTTTGTTTTATTTTCATTGGTTTATTTCTCAATTCTGGTTCTATTGTTTTAATTGGTATACATGTTCATACTGTATGTGTTGATACTGATTTTCTTGCATTGTTTCTTGCCCTTAATTCTTTCTTTTCTTTTCTTTTTCCTTTTTTTGTTGTTGGTGTTTTGTTCCTTTGTCAGTTCTCACAAATCAGCATGCATTTAGTCCATTTATGACTGAAAAGTGCATGAGCATACATTCCCAAGCATGTGCATTTAGCTGTATCAGAAGATCTCCTTGATACACTGAAGGATTAGAGCCAAAGGACCCATTTGGATACACTTCCCCAAAAGGGGTTTTCCTGCAAAAGTATGTACCAACTTCGTTGGTCGATTTTCCGAATCAGCAAGTGTGCTTTTTCATGCCTATTTCAATGAGTGGGAGATCAGCTGGGTTCGCAAAAGTACATCCAAACACAACATGAGATGTGGGTTGGCTCAAAACTGCATTTAGGAGTTGAACGCCCCTTTTGAGGGTGCAGCATCCAAACCGGCCCAGAATGTGGGATTTCAGACCTCAGTGGCACATTACATTCTCAATTTTCTGCTACTTCTGGCTTTCCATTATTTTTCATATAATCTTTCTATTGGTGAGCAGGACACTCGGTTGCTTCTATGGGACCTTGTAGTCGATGAGATTGTCGTGCCCGCACATCGACATCCTCCCAGTGGATCACCTGCATCCTTTGGTGGAAACCAATCTTCAAATTGGGACAACATTTGTTCAGCAGGTACCCTTCAACCTGCTCCAAGCATGCGAGATGTTCCAAAACTCTCGCCGGTAGTTGCTCATCGTGTTCATGCAGAGCCCCTTTCTGGTTTGACATTTAGTAATGAATCAGTCGTCGCCATTTGCCGGGAGGGTCATATGAAGATCTGGGTGCGGCCTGGATTTGCTGAGAACCAGCCAAGTGGCTTGGAGGGTGTTTTAGGCACCAGCAAGGTTGGCAGTTCCACTTACAGGCCGTAGACATCCATGCTTATTATATTTCTTACTGTTCAGTGGTATTTATGAATTATGACTGATAACTGTATTTAGCTTAATAGCTTCTTGAGTCCTTTCAATTCCTCGTGTCCACCGAGGATGGTGGCGTTCTACAGTGCAACTGCACGTCGTGTGTTTGATCCTAGCTTACCTCACTTAAAAATGTGCTCACATAGATATTAACACATTCGATTGTATATTTACTGACGGTGAAATGGAAGAGCACTTTTGTAAAATAAAAAATAAACAAAAAAGGATGTAAACATCACTCTATAATAAAACGCACATATTTATTCCTGTGCTGTGTTTTCTCTTGGTGGATGGAATGGTTTGGTTTGAGAATCAAACGGAATAATGACAAAGAGATATGAACGGGATATGGACAATCAAGACCATTGATTATTGACCACTGGAAAGGGTGATGCTGAGCATAGGCTAAATTATAACTCATGATTCTAACCAACCGTTCATTTATATATATATGTAAGATTTTCTACGTAGAAAGATCATGTTGTAGGTTTTTCTTTTTCTTTTCTTCTTTTGCCCTTATGATTAAACAGAAAAGAGAGATACTCTGAATATTAGAGGTGGAAGGCGGGCTAGGCCCGGGTCGGATCCAACACTTGATGACAAGGTGAGCCGGCATGGGCCCAGCATAACTGGTGCAAGCCCGACTTGAAAAGAATTGGTTGGGCACAATGTGGTCTGAAAATTGGTAAATTTCAATTACCCCATAGAATTTTCCTAATCTATTTGTTTATCAAGTGAGCCACACGTACAAAGAAATAAATATTTTAGAATGAAACCGATGTGTCCACATTCAAGATGGATGCTTGCCTAGCTAAGGATTAGAGTGCCATGTTTGCAGGGTATAACACATTTAGATATAAAATCAGGTTAGCCCAGGCAGGTTTGGTTTGTTCGGGCCAAGATGACTTGAGCCTAAGCCTGACCAGGAAATTAATTGGGCCCTGCATACAAGGCCCAAGCACGGCCCATGAGGCAAGCTAGTATGACCAAATCGGTTCAAAGCTGGGTCCGGCTCGACAGGTCTTGCAGGCTACCTAGCCATTGACGCCTTACCTCTCCTAGTTGCATCGGGACACGTATCTTACTCATTGATCCAGTTCGTTTATTAGGTCCATGCACACATCACATGGTTTGAACAAAAATAACCATTGGATCCACGCCCTTTAATATGAGAGGTCAAGATCATTTACAGACTATCTTGGATTGCTTATGATTCTTAGGCAATCATAACCATCCCATCCATGGCTCGGGAAAAAGGCTGCCAGTAGAAAATAAGGCCAAATGAAGGATGGATTGGATCATCTGATCGGTATTATTTTTGCGTAGTAGCCAACAAAAAGTGTCCTAGACTTGATGGACAGTTTAGATTGATCAATTGGACTGTCCGAGCGTTCTCTAGAGCACTGGAGTATTTCTCGACAGCAAAATCCACTTGCTTCATATTTCTTGACATCATGCTACAAGTCAAACGACAATTTTGAGCATTGATTAAAGGAAAATGCAGAGATCTCATAGATAGTGGGTAAGGAAAAAGTTCCCATGCATCTGCATGTGCCAAAGGCAAAAATGACCCACGTGCTGACATGATTCACGTTTATTTGAGAGCAGTCTGTTCTCCTTGGTGAATGTGTAGACTAAAAACTAGCATTTTTCTCATCATGTGGACCACACTTGAAGAGTCTGGTGTGTGCAGGTATATGTGCTGCAACTATCATTGGTATTAACGGGACCCAACCCAAGTGAGTGAGAGACAGTGGGGTACCTCATGACACACGTATGAGATCCAGACAACATTAGCGGCCCTAGAAACTGGTTGGTCACATACGTATGAGGAGATTAAATGTGGACGCAGATTGTCTGTATCCGGTGCCACATTACAGGAAACAGTGGGGATAAAGAGTTCCACCGTTGAAATCTTTCTAGGACCAGCTGAGGTGTTTATATGTTATTCGACCTGTTTGTAACACGACTCCGACCTCGATGAAGATGAAAGGATAAGCACAAATATCATCTTTATTTGAAAATTATGTGGTCCTCATAAAATTTTTAATGATGGGCATTCCATCCCTAATGTTTCCTATGGTTTAGTCCATTTGAATCTCCCTAATGTTTGGGCTCATGTCCTAAAATGAGCTGGCCAAATGGATGGATAGAATGGATGTAACATATGCATCATGATGGGCATTATCCGCGTCCATCAAATGGTTACAGAAAAATGGTCAGCCCAAATGGGCCACTGATGCGAGAACAGAACAGCTTTCTTTGAGCTCGTCTCACGTGGGTCTTCGTGCGTCACGTGGGTACCTAATCTAAAGTTAATAAGTATCGTTCGGAAGGAAGGTGGTTTGCTAGGGAAAATGCTTTTGTGAAGATGCGTGTGGTCATGGGGAAGCGTGACTATTAGCTTACGTGGATAGAGTACGGGGTAGATATCTAACAAACATTATGGTGGGCTCCATCGCGCATCCTTGCGCAGGAACTTCCCGCAAAAGCCGCGTCCATCCAGCCGGACCATCAGCCGCGCCTACCTGTGTTTGGACCAAGAACCAAAAAATCGGGGCGATTCAAAACTGAGGTGGGCAATACCATGGATAACTGTTAAGATGGGAAGTCCCACCGTTAAGAACGTCCAAATTGAATGAGTCCACATTTCCTATCTACTCATCTGACTTGACGCAGCAAGAAGGAATGGAGTCCCAGAAAATGAGCACCTTAGTGATGTGTGAGATCTAGGCTTTCCATCTGGTGGGACAAACTGAACAGATGTTCTGCCTCAAAAATCAGGCCTTTTCACGGTGTTCCGCAATATATAAGTAGACGTTCAGAAGAATTTTTTTTATTTTTTATTTTATTTAATTCGAGCGAATAGACCTCGTGGAGATTAAAAAAATGCGTCCCACCCGATGCAAAGCTCAGATAATGTCTTGTAGCCCTTGAGGCTTTTGTCGTTTGTTATTGGAAAAAAGAATCGTCAGTCACCACCCCCACAGCTAACAAATCACGAAGCTGCCTATCATTGCCATTACTCACTCACCCTTGATGAATGGAATTTCGAAACAAATTCCCTTGCTGAAAATCGCAATTTTATGGTCTGCAAAACGTACCTGAGTCTCGACCGTCCATCTGCCAGGCCCTACAATTGATGGCCCAAATTAGAAGAGAACACCCCAGACACATTTCAAAGTTTTTTTATTTTTCTTCCTTACCTTCTAATGAGAGTGAAATAAAAAAGGAATTTCAAGGACCCATGTTCAAAAGAGAAAGGTCTACGAATCAAGGTGGTTTTTGTTCCATGTGCCATTCACAGTGGGGCCCATCAGTGAACAATCCGGAAATAGAGTGGCGATGAACTGTAAATGTTACATCCCGCTGTAAATTTGGAAGCTTCGCTTGATAAAAATATCAAATTCCCCCAAGCCGCCCATGCGTGAGCTAATCAGTAGGAGCAGGACGCGGATTTCCTGCGAAAGCCTTTCACAGGAAGTTCCTGCGCTTGAAACTTAGGTGGGGTCCACCGTGATGTTTTGCAGAAATCCACTCCGTTTATCTGTTTTTTGAGATCATTTTAGGAGTTGAAACCAAATTTGAGCAGGATACAAGACTCAAGTGGACCGTACTAAAGGAAAAGGTGGTTAAGGAAATGTCTACCATCGAAACCTCCCTAGGTTCGACAATGATGTTTACATGCCATCCATACCGTTAATAACGTCATTTGTACTGGGATGAACTGAAAACACAAATAATAGTGTGATTCAAAACTTATTTGACCCCACGAATATTTCAATGTGGACGTTCAATTATCACGTTTTCGGCCCACTTGAGCATTGGATACCGTTCATTTTTGGCCTCATATCCTAAAATGAACTAAAAAAATGGATGGACGAAGAGGATTTTTCACAAATATGGCAGTGGCCCCACCTAGTTTCCCAGCATAGGAACTTCCTGTGAAAGACTTTCGCAGGAAATCCGCCTCCTGCTCTAAGCATCGGTTCGGGTCTAACCAAATTTGGCATAATCCGATCAGATTCGAAATCATGGTAGTTTAATCCAAACTCGATCCGATCCAAGACCAAGTTTAGGTCGCCTGACTCGGACAAATCTGATATGTGGCTAACTTGACCCGAACCGCGTCCGACTCGGTCACCCCCTGCCCGAGTTGGATCGGGTTGGATAAGATTCAAATCATTGGAATTTAATCCAACTATTTCATATGGTGTGGTCCACTTCAACCTTCAATATACCACACTTTTGTGCTCAACATCTAAAATGATATGTCAAAATGGATGAATGGCTTAGATAAAACATATACATCAAGGTGGGCCCCACATGTCTTTGAAAGAACATACATACAATTTCACTGCACGAAAGTGCAGTGCCGTCTTTTCAATTTTCACGAAGTCTGGGACTCTTGTTTTGACATTAGCAAGTTCGGGGGGTGTGATCATGGGAAATGTGTTATATCCAGACCGTCCATCCATTTGGTGGCCTTGTCTTAAGGATTGAATGAAAAATAAGACAGATCTAACCATCATGTGGACCACGTGAATTGTTTAACAGTGAAAATCATTCTCTACTGCTATTTGTGGTGTGGTCCAAATGATCTTTGGATATTATTTATTTTTTGGATAATGCTCTATAATGATCTCTAGAAATACATGAACGGTATAGATATAATAAATACATCACTGTAGGGCCATATAACTCTGATATCCTTTGAACCCTTCGTACAACTCAGAGCTTGAGGAGCGTCAGTGCTCGGCTTCGCAAGACAAGTACCTATGCCAGCTGCCTGGTTGTCAGACAACCATCATGGTGGCCATGGGCGGGAAACGGAATGGCTACACCGCTGACATGGTCGGTGCTATGTGGGCCCCACCATGATATATGTGTTTCATCCATGCCGTCCATCTATTTTTAGAGATCATTTTACAACATGAGTCTAAAAATGATGTATAAGCAAATCTCAATTTGACCACATTAAAGAAAATCGTATTGAATGAGAGTCGACCATTAAAAACATTTAGAGGGCCATAAAAGTTTTGGATCAAGCTGATCTTTGTTTTATCTCTTCCTTTGGGACCTTATGACCTAATCAATAGATTGGATGTCAAATAAACAGTATAGTAGGCCTTAGAAGGATTTTAATGGTGGATATCCAATCACTATTGTGGTCCACTTGAGATTTATAACACTTTTTTTTTTGGAATAAAACTCTAAAATTATCTTTAAGAATGGATGAACGAAATGAATAAAACAAATACATCATGGTGGGTCCCACAGATCACCGACCACGCTGTATCTGGTGGAGTTATTTGACACTTTAACGGTGTACGAAACTCAATACGCACCTCCTTCAAATTGCACGGATAAGCTGTGAAACCCACACCAGCAGTAATGGGAAGGGGGAGGCTGGAGACAGGAGAGTGGAGAGAAAGAAGAAGAATAAGATCGGGAAGGGGAGGCTCGTTCGTTCGCTAGGATAAGAAAATAGGGGAGGGGTGTAATGTAAACGAGTGAAGGTAAAAAGTCTAAAAGAATATTTATATTACCCGTTCCGGGTCGGGTCGGTTCGGATTGGATCCTTTTGGTTCGGATATTCTGGTCGGATCGGTCCGAATCGACCTCTATCCGGACCCAACCTGAAAGACGATCGGATGGGTGGACAAACTCGATCAGGCTGATTTAAGCCGTCGGTTCTATTCGGAAATGTACCGAATCGGGTCGGATCCACCGGATCGGGTTCAAAATGCCCACCTCTACTCCTACTTATTGGCCATACGAACGATTCAAAGGATATCAAAGTTTCAGGGGTTCCACAATGATGTATTTATCATATCCACACCGTTAAACCATTTGGCAAGATTATTTTAGAACTTTAGTCCAAAAATGATTCATATCCAGAGCTCAAGTGCACCACACCACAAATACAAGTAGGGATAATGATTCTCACTGTTAAAACATTCATAGGGCCACCATAACGTTTATTTTCCATCCAATCTATTCATAAGGTCACACATACCTAGATGAAGTGAAAAAATCAAATATCATATTTAGCCAAAACTTATGTAACCCTCAAAAGGGTTTCAACGATAGACGGTCAATCCACCACGGCTTCTTGTAGTGTGGTCCATTAATCCTTGGATCTGTCATTTTTTCAGCTCAAGGCACAAGTTCGCCAAATGGACGGACGGTTTGGATATAACACATACCTTACGGTGGGACCCATAGAACTTGGTGACGTCAATACACCAGCTAGGTCGGTGGTGTGTGGTACACCAGCCAATCTGCTTTCGGGTAGAATATCTGTATCGGTCAAAATATTTGCAGCCGCCAGCCGCCCTTGGCTTTGCTTAGGTGGGCGACTCCGCTAGCGCACAAGTTCAGTTTTCCCATGCGCGCGCATCTAAGGTTAGCATCAGCTGATGAGGAATCGTCGCATGGACTTGATATGCAACATCATCTCCACTGTACAGTTGGCACATTTTTAATCAGTTCATTTGCAGCCATTGATCAAATGATTAGGATCTCCGACTGAATGGATCCACCAGATAAAAGGTGAAGCCTGCCGATTTTATCGCGGGCAATGGTAGCATGGTTTGAAGGCCCCTCCATTACAGTGGTGGAGAACATCTCCACCGCTCATGTGGCGAGCTGACTCATCAAGGTTCCATCTGGACCCACCAAGCAAACCATAACCAACACCAGCAACAGAAGATCACATCCATCAAACTATGGCCCTTGGCACGTGTGGTTAAGATAATCGTCCGCCCTCTTCGTACGTATCTCCTTTTGTTCCCGTACCTTTGCTACCCGACTACAATTATATATGGTCCTCCGGAAGAGTGTGATGCCACATACGCATGAACTAATAAACTGCTGACATGGCATATATATAACTAAATCAAACCGTCCAAAGAGTAGGACTCAGTTTAGATGGTTAGTGTTCTAAAAGCTACACTAAATCGAAGTCCTAAACGATCGATGGGTGGACATTTAAAATGAGAATTTAAGAACGGTCTGAATCAAACAAACAAATGTCCATTAAAAAGGATGGTTCAATCAATCTGATTTTGAGAATATGACCAATCTGTGGCGACTCTTACAATGTGAACGGTTTAGAAAAAAAAAAAAAGTTACATATATGCCACGTATACAATAACTCAGATCATACCTATGAACCATGACGCCTGCCAGAGTATCAAACCAACTCTTCGGACCCATTATCATCATCTGTATCGGTCTATAAAAACAAGGAAGCATTCAACAGTCCTCCACACTCACTCAGGCTCTTCGTTTTCTTTTACAGAAAAAAAAAAAATAACAAAGGAAAACAGGGCATATCCATGGATTCAGAAACCTTCGAAGGTATGGAGAAAGCAAACCACAACCAACAACAGAAGAAAACCATACCCATCAAACGGTGGCTCCTTATCCTAAACTGCATCCTAGTGACCATCGGACAGGTGGGTGGTCCATTGCTCCTACGGCTCTACTTCCTTCATGGTGGCAAACGAAAGTGGTTTACCAGCTGGATCCAAACCATAGCCTTCCCCATCTTACTATTCCCTATTTCAATCTCGTACATCTGGTCCAAAGCTGACGGAAAGGCCTCCTCCAAGTTCCTAGTGGGGCGTAAGCTGTTCGCTGCCAGTGCCGTCATGGGTTTCTTCTTCGCACTTGATAGCTATCTCTACGCCTTCGGCCTATCTTATCTCCCAGTCTCCACATCTGCACTTCTCCTTTCCACCCAAATGGCATTCACCGCCGCGTTCGCCTTCCTTATCGTTAAACAGAAGTTCACGTTCTACTCGATCAATGCCGTCATCTTGATGACCCTCGGAGCAGTTGTTCTTGGGGTCCATGCGAGCAGTGACCGACCTCCTGGAGTATCCAATGGCCGATATTACTTGGGTTTCTTCATGACGCTAGCCGCAGCTGCTCTTTTCGGTCTTGAATTACCATTGATCGAGACCATTTACTCCAAGGCGTGCAAGGCCATCACATTCCCTCTTGTCATGCAAGTTCAATTCCTAGTGGGCCTCTTCGCCACTATATTCTGCACCATAGCCATGATCATAAACAAGGACTTCCAGGTGAATGATTTCACCATTTTTTTTTCTCTCTCTTTTATTAATTCCCCAACTTATGTATATTACTAAAGGGTTTTTGACGTCTTATATATTAAAGAAGTTTAATAAGATAGAATTATGATTTGTACAGGCTATTTCGAGAGAGGCACAAGAGTATGGGCTGGGAGAGTCCAAGTACTACATGATACTGGTGTGGGCGGCCATAGCCATGCAGCTGTTGGTCATAGGGAATATGGGTGTGATTTTTTGTTCGACGTCTCTCTTCAGCGGCATTTTCATCTCACTTCTGGTCCCAGTTCAAGAGGTTTTTGCAGTCATCTTCTTTCACGAGAAGTTCACTACGGAAAAGGGCTTGGCTCTGGCAATGTGCCTTTGGGGATTTGCCTCTTACTTCTATGGGGAACACAGGAAGAACAAAGCGGAGAAAGCGGCCACGATCGAAACGGGTCTAAAAGAGAAAGTGGACATGATCGAATCAGGTCCAAATGTAGCTTGATAGGCCTACATGTTTGTTTTTCATTAACATTCGCTTGGAACGATTGAATTATAGTGTGATTTTTGTTTCTTTACTTGAGAGAGTTTGTAAAGATATATGGAATCACAGGACACAGACCAAGCACATGGTCATATGAGTTTTTGATTTGAATATGTGTTGTTTCGTTAGCCCACGTGCGTAACGTGTTCCGCATGTGAGCCGTGCATCGGACAATCCTAGAGCAAAGATCAGATGGTTCGCTCATCAAGCGGGCCACTTGTATATGTTCAATGTGGACTGCCCATTATTTTTATGCATGTGTATCGCCCTCTTGCATGGGACGCGGATTGGCTACTCCCCCTGACACCAGCCAATGGCTGGTGGTCGGTGCTCCGTGGGACCCACCATGATGTATGTGTTTCATCCATGCCGTCCATCTATTTCTACGGATCATTTTAAGATATGAGACCAAAAATGAGGTATATCCCAATCTTAAGTGGACCACATTACATGAAACAGTGTTTAATGAGCGTCGACCATTAAAAACCATTTTGTGGCCATGAAAGTTTCGGATCAAGATGATTTTTGTTTTTTCCCTTCATCTGGGCCTGTGTGACCTAATCAACATATTAGATGTCACATAAACAGTACAGTGGGCCTTAGGAGAATTTTAATGATAGATATCCAACCACTACTGTTTTCATGTGGTGTGGTCCACCTGAGATTTATATACCTCTAATTTTTGGGAATGAGCCATAAAATGATATGTAAAAATGGATGAACGGAATGGATGAACCGCATATATCATGGTGGGGCCCACAGAGCACCGACCACCAGCCCCGGGGCTGGTGTCAGGGGGAGTAGCCAATCCGTTTCCTCTTGCATGAGATGCATGTCAGCAAACTGTACCTAATCCGCGTCCGTTTCCTGATGAGTGGGCCTGCGACAGCGGCGCGGATTGGCTACTGACAGGTTGAGTAGCTAGACTGCTACTAAATGAGTGCTTCAGTGGACCCCACTACTGAAAACAGTGGGGAGAGTGACGCCACCATTAAAAACTTCCAGAGGCCACTGAAGTTTTCGATCAGGCTGATTTTTGTGTTTCCCTTCCTCAATGTCTTTGGTAACTTTTGAACGGGTTGGATTTTGAAAAAACATTACGGTGGGCTTTAGGCAATCCTCCTGCTGTTTTCTATGGTGGGTCTACTAAAGCTTTGAATCTGCCTCATTCCCTGGGTCATGCTTTAAAATAGGGTCGGGATCCTCTGTTATCAGGTTAACAGAGAATTCCTGTTATCCAAATGGTTTGGCATCCGAAGCTGTTTTTTATTATTTTTATCTTTTTGGTGAGTTAGTGACGTGGACCAGGGTATCAAGAATTGTCTGTCATCCTGGTAACAGAGGATCCAGACTCCTTAAAATAACATCTACAAATGAATGAATGGACGTTGTGATACAACACATGCATAATCGTAGAGGAGTCTACTTAGTGACGTCACTTCAATAGCTAGTCTCACTGCTCTACCTGCCGTATTTAATTCGCGTGTGACTTTGACCGCAAAATTCGTCATGAGCGGACACCGATTAGATACCGCCAGGTTGAGTAGCAGACACGCCACTGACATGGCACCACCAACTTTTGTGGCCCCTATGTTTCGTATCCACATAATTCATTCATTTGTAGATATCATATTTAAGGGTATGATACAAAGAATAAGTCTGATCTAAAGCTCGAGCGTACTCACCACAGAAAACAGTCCACCGATAAAAAGTTCCAAACGCTACAAAAGTTTTCGATCAATCTCATATTTGTGTTTTCCTTCTTTCATAGCTTCTTTAATACATGAATAGGTTGGATTTCTAATAAACATCACGGTGGACCTTCAGAAGATTTTAATGATGTGCATCACTTTCTCCACTGTTTTTTTATGTGGTGTGGTCTATTGGAAATTTGGATCAGACTCATACCCTGAAATGATCTCTCCTAATGTATGGACGGTGTGGATACAAAACATACATCATGATGGGTCCCACATAACTTGGTGACGTCACTTCGTAGCGACTCTCGCTGCTCAAGCTGTCCGTAGCTAATCCGCGTCCGTCGTGAGCAATGACTGTCCTGAAATCGTGTCACATCCAACCCGTCCGGTAGGGGAGCGGATTGCCTGGGACCCGGGCACATAGATATACCTATTCCCGAAACTCATGTGGGCATACCACACAAAAAAGTTGGAATTGAACGCGCGGGGTGACAAAAGCTTTATATCAGGATGACATTTGATTTTAGCGTTTATCTGGGGTGGTAATAACCATATGAATGGTTTGGATGGCATATAAATATCATAGTTAGCTGCAAGGAAAGTCTCAAAGGTGAACATTTGTGTTCCCACTTTTTCGTTGGTGTGGCCCACCTGAGTTTTGGATCGGTCTGATTTTTATAACCCCGTCCTATTGTAGTCTTTCAAAACAGATGGACGGATTGGATTTGTCATAGACATCTCTGTGGCCCTACACATCTCCTAAATATCTCTATGACAGGGTCACAGGCAATCCGCTTTCCAAGACGACGGTACAACACAGGATGATGATTGGATGAATTCCGATTTCACGCCTTAGAAAAATGAACACCTTAGAAAAACCTCCAAATTCATATGTGGCCCACTAGATGATAGGACAGCCTAATTATTGAGTCAAAGAAACACGTCACAAATTATATTTTAAAAGGGTCTCAAGTCCAATTAATTAGACCAAAGTTTATGGTCCACCCAGGGGATTACTGCTAACCTGTTAAGAACTTGTGGCATCCAATCTTTCTAACAATAGGTTGGTCCCACTATGAGGATCACCTTGTACAAAAATTAGTCCCATCTGATCATCAAGTGACCTGCACCTTAGAAAACAGTATATAGCCATTAATAAATAGGAAAATACAATTGTGGTTCAGTTGTTTAGTAGATGGGGCTGATTTTTTCATGAAATTTTCTTCATGGTTGGGCCAATCCATCGAACGGTTTGGATATCCCATGTGATTAGCAAGTTAGAAGATATCTGCTGAGTGGATATAGAATATGCCCAACTAATTGAACCCGAGACCTACTCATTTTTTAATTGATACCTGCCTTCTCGAGTACCATTTTTAAAAAGGACGTGGATTAGCTACCGACAGGTTGAGTAAAGATACTCGCTACTGATAGAGAAACTCCCTAGTCCAAATCAGTTGGACGCCCTACTAAGTACATTAAGGTGATTAATTAATGTGAATAAACACCATTTATTTCACCCCGTGGAAAGGGTAGGTGGCTTGGGTGGTACCTTTTCACCGTGTTTACGTGAAATCCACCCCAACCATAAGGTGTGTCTCTCCGTGATAGCCCCCAGCTGAGAAATCAGTCTCATCTGTGATTCAGGTGGACCACAAAGTTGGAAACAATGTACAAGCAATGCTCACCCTCCAAATTATTTCTCTCCGTGTGGCCCGTTTGACTCGTGGATGAGTTTACTTTTTGAAACCCAGCATAAGTTTTGGTGTAGCAGGTAATGCCAGTAAGCGGATTGCCTTGATTTTCGAGGAAGCCTGCGGAAGACAAATTGAATAGTTTAGACGGCAACATTCGTTGTGGTCAGCCCAACATTGAAGGCTTCCCTCTGCAAGAAGCTTGCCTACCCCTGTTTTGAGGGTTTGGAATCGTAGAGAGACGAACTCGGCCATCTCCTGCGTAGTCTTATGATTATGACCCATAAACTGAGTGAATTACGAATCATTCATATTATTGCAATATAGGTATGGTGGATCAATTAAACTGGGTACTGAGTAAACTCTTGTTGGGATTTTTGGCCTGCGGAATCACACAGATCTAGATTTAGGATGGTAATCCAATGGCACCAAGCACACACAAGAAAAGAGAACACACAAATTTAATGTGGAAAACCCTTGCGGGAAAAAACCACGGCACAAAGCGACAGATCACCACTATGAAAGCATCAATTACAAAGAGAAAGGACTTACCCGATTCGAACAACCTCGAATCTCACCCTTGCTACACCCTTTAGAAACCCTGGAACCCTTTTAGAAAGCCTTAGCATTCATCACCCCTTCCTAGAAAGACCCTAGGAATACCTATTTATAGTTTAGGAAACTTCCCTTCCGCATCCCAGTTGCGAAAGGACTCAAATCCGCAGTTTCGCGTAAAAATCGCGGAACAAACTGCGTAACCTACGACTAGTCCTGGCTCTCCTACGACGGTGTAGCTCACTCTGACCGGTCGTAGACCACCCACGACCGGTCCTGCTACGATAAAAAAACAAAGAAAACTTTCTGGACTTTGAGTCGTACAAGGGCTCGAACCTACGACCGGTTGAGCGTCTCCTACGACCAGTCGAAGCTTCCCACGACCGGTCGAACGACCTCAAAACCTTCCGATTTAAGACTTTTCTCAACAATCTCCACCAAGTCTTCAATCTTCAACCGTGTAGCTCCTTGACCTCTTCTCTTATCTTTGCTTCACATCATAGCTCAAGATCACATTGGCCAACCAGTGCCAATCACGGATCTGATAGATACCTGCTATACCGTCGGCACGAATATCTCTGAGAAGCCGATCCCTTCTCTCTGAGCATAACCCTTCGCTACCAACCTCGCCCTGTATTTATGTTGTATCCTCCTGAAGATTCACCTGCATCCAATCGCTCACCGACCCACTGGAAGCTCCACCAGCTCCCATATGTCGGTCTGGTACAACGAATCCATCACATCGCCCATAGTCACCTTCCACTTCTCAGCACCAGGCTCACCTAGAGCCATCAGAATAGAAGATGAATCCCCTGCAATATTGGAGTCGTCCATGTACCTTGCCGATATCCTGCAATCATGCCATGTGGTTCTTCTCACAGGTGGCTGCTCCACCTGCTCTGTATCCCTGTCCGCACGTCTCAGCCTTCCTGCCCTGCCCGCTCATGTGGCCATGCCCATCATGCCACACACGTGCAGAGGTGGAATTCGCTACATCCACTGTAGCTCCACCTTTTGAAGTGCTCCCGATCAACCTGTAAACATGATCGAGTCGTTGCGCTTTCATGACTACCCGTGCCCCCTTGGATACCTTAAGAGCACCATCAATACCTGTGTACTTGCATCCCTTTGCCTCAAGCACACCAAGAGAAATCAGATTCTGCTTCAAATCAGGAACGTGCCTCACATCTGTCAGGGTACGCTCCACCCCATCAAACATCCTGATGTGCACCGTACCAACAGCCACAACATTACAGGCAATGTCATTGCCCATAAATACCTGTCCACCATCGCACTCCCTATAGCTGGTGAACCAACTCCGATGAGGAGTCATGTGAAAAGATGCCCCTGTGTCTAGCATCCACTCGTCCTTACGATCATCGTATGACCGTCTGAGCGAAGACACAGACAAAACATCACCATCACATCTACTCGATTCATCTGACGTGGCAGTGTTAGCCTCCCTGCATGAAGCCTCAGAATCTTCCCTCTTAGATTTAGGATTTTCACAATCCCTTTTCACATGTCCTTCCTTCCCACAATTCCAGCACTTTACCTTTCCTTTGCCCTTGCCCTTGGATTTGGATCTAGAACCTGAAGAACCTGTACCTTGTTCAGAATTCCTACCCACTGTAAACAGTGCATCAGAAGATGTCCCCATGTTGTTGTCTAGCTGTCTCATAGCCTTCACTTGAAGGGCTGAGATAACAGTGTCGACACTCAGAGTTTTGTTCATGCTGCACATAGTGTCCTTGAATGACTCATAGGACGCCGGGAGAGAATTCAGCAACATACATGCTTGTTCTTCATCTTTCATCACTTCCTCCATATCCAATAATTTGCAAACCAATTTATTAAAGTTGCTGATGTAAGCCTCCAGATCTCCACCCTCTGCCATCTTGAAGTTATACCACTGCCGCTTCAAGTGCAGACGATTTTCAGAGGATTTCTTCGCATAAACATCCTCCAACTTCGCCCATAAATTAGCCGCAGTTTCCTCCCTCATGACATTGTAGAGAACCTCATCCGTAAGACATAAACGGATCGATGATAATGCCTTCTTATCAAGAGTATTCCAATCACCATCAGTCATAGTGGACTTTCGCTCCTCAAGAGCACCATCCTCGCCTTGCTTGATTAAGGAACTCATCATCTTGATCTTCCATAACTCAAAATTATTTTTCCCTGAATACTTCTCAATATCATACACGCTCGCCATTATTACTAATCCCTCAGTTCAGATCTGTGCCCCAACCGATTGCTCGATACCACTTGTTGGGATTTTTGGCTGCGGAACACACGGATCTAGATCTGGATGGTAATCCAATGGCACCAAGCACACACAAGAAAAGAGAACACACAGTTTAACGTGGAAAACCCTTGCGGGAAAAAACCACGGCACAAGCGACAGATCACCACTATGAAAGCATCAATTACAAAGAGAAAGGACTTACCCGATTCGAACAACCTCGAATCTCACCCTTCTACACCCTTTAGAAACTGCGGAACCCTTTTAGAAAGCCTTAGCATTCATCACCCCTTCCTAGAAAGACCCTAGGAATACCTATTTATAGTTTAGGAAACTTCCCTTCCGCATCCCAGTTGCGAAAGGACTCAAATCCGCAGTTTCGCGCAAAAATCGCGGAACAAACTGCGTAACCTACGACTAGTCCTGGCTCTCCTACGACTGGTCGTAGCTCACCTACGACTGGTCGTAGACCACCCATGACCAGTTCCCTAGCTACAGTAAAAAACAACAAAACTTTCTGGACTTTGAGTCATACAAGGGCTCGAACCTACGACCGGTCGAGCGTCTCCTACGACCAGTCGAAGCTTCCCACGACCGGTCGAACGACCTCAAAACCTTCCGATTTAAGACTTTTCTCAACAACTCTATGGGACAACCGTGATTTATGTATTTTATCCACTCTATTCATCTCTTTTGCCAAATAATTTTAAGGCTTGGCCCCAAAAAATGAAGAATATCCAAAGCTCAAGTGAACCGCACCAAAGGAAACAGTGTGAGTTGATTTGTCCACAGTTGAAAATTTCTTGGGAGTATGGAAGTTTTAGATTAAGTTGATATTCGTGTTTTACCTTCATCCATGTGTGTGTAATCTTATGGACAGATTGGATGACAAATAAACATCGTTGTGGACCCTAAGAAGCTTTCAATGGTGGATATCATTATTCCCACTGTTTCTTATGGCATGGTCCACTTGATCTTTAGATATGCTTCAATTTTGGGCTCAACCCCTAAAATGAGTTGGAAAATGGATGGCGGCTAAACAACATATATTCATGATGGGCCCAACAGAGATTACTCATTGCGATGTAAGCATACGGAATTACTCGATAGGCAATCCGTTTTCCTAATGCTCCGCGTGGATTTCATACTATTATTACAGTTGGCCATGTAAAAATCAATAGTGGATGTTTCTACCAATTGTTTCCCATGATATGGCCCACCTATCCTTATTCCATATTCCATCTGACTCCTATTTTGTAGCCGTTCCACAACTCTTTATTTACAAAAGAATAGGTCAATCTGATTTTTATTTTTATTTTTTTGTTATGGGCATAGCATAGGATTACACATAATGGTAGATCACCGGTCAAAAATAAAGGCAGGTCCCTAAAATTCCCTGCTTTTAACAAGAAAGTCTCACCTGTTGGACTGTAGGTTAAGATTCAACCAGCGGATAACTTCCAATGTTTCATGTGTGTAAGAAATCTAACCTGTCTGATAGGTTTTCCCCATTAGGCCAATTACATCTTAGAAAACTTCACAACATCCACTCATTGAGTGGACCTCACTTGTGTTTAGCTATTTATTAATGTTTAGAGGATGTTTTAAATGGTGTGACCCACTTAATTTGTAGATAAGATGCCATTGTACTAGCGATTCTTATGGTGGGGTTAACCTGTTGGTAGGTCTGGAAGTCGCATACACTTAATACTTGGAAAGTTATCATATTGTTGGATTATAGCTTGTGATTGAAGGGGTTGGACTTAAGATTAGCAAAATTTGAAAAGATATTACTTTTTTGTCCAAACCGGCAGGAGAGATGTACTCGCCCCTTATTTTTAGGGCCTATAATGATGTGTATGTTAGATACACTCCTATCATTAGATGTGTAATTCTACCTTAGGCCATGGACAAAAAATTAGGTTAAGTGATTCAGGTGGGCCACACAAAGGGAAATAGTTAAGAGAGGTGTCAACTCTTGATTTTTTCAGGTCCACCATGATAATTACATGAAATCTACTCTAACTATTAGATATCACACCAAAATTTATGTCTAGGGCTCAAAACCCAAGCCTATTCACAATTGAAGTGGACCACATGAAGGTAAAAAGTTTGGAGGCATTAGCTTTACCCAGCACACTATTTTCAACCATGCAGTTAACCTAAATCACATATGGGACTGAAAGGTCCTTAGGACGATCATGGAGTGACACACCTGGTGGTCGAGGTGAATTTCACATAAATATCATGATGGGGCCACATGAGCCACCAACTCCTTTTACAACTTTAGAAATAACCCCTCTCCCTTGGGCATTTATTCACATTAATTAAGCACCAATATTCTTTTTTAAAAATACATTCATTTTAACTGAGGGAAGAGTAAAAGGATTGCCTGGAATGGAAATAATGACTGTTTTTTCCTCACCTAAACAACTCATAACGATGAAAATGAAGTGGTCTATCCACATTCCTACGTACGTGACACCCATTGCATCAGCCTGTGTCAAGACGCGAGCTTAAAATCAGACAGTTCAAAATTCAGGCGGGTCATACAATAAGAAACAGTGCAGATTGGACCTCCACCATTAAAAACTTTCTTAGGACCTATGGAAGTTTTGGATCAGGCCATTTTTTTGTATTTTCCCTTCCTTATGGTGGGAACAACCTTATGAACGAATTGAAGGGATATAAACATAATTGTATTTTGTATTTGGTTATAAACAAAATGCCCATTTGACCTATTAATAGACATCCTGGACGTAATACAATATGGTTAATGGTTCGTATGGCTGCCTGATGTAAGGGCTTCTTTTATTAACGACGTAAAATATAGAGGTTTACTGGAGAATACTGCTGAGGGATTTTATGGCAATAGACTAAAAGACGAGGGTTTACATGTCAAATCCTTTTTTTCAAAAAAAAAACTATACCCTGACGAAAAATGCCTATACTGTATCCCACGTGCAACACGCCCCCTTCGAGAGGTTTTGGAAGTCGAATCACGTGGGATCCATCCTAAGGCCATGGACGTTCGCTGGAACAGTCCTCCACATTGAGAATGAAAGTACGTACGGTCATCCTTAATAAAAATAAAAACGAGGTTGGTATGTGACGTTGGGATTTAGCCCGTGGAAACACACGGATGTGAAACTAGGACAGCAATCTGAGAGCACCAAGCAAATACAAAAGAATACACGGATTTAATGTGGAAAATTCTTTCAGAAAAAAAATTACAGCACAAAGTGACAGAAATCTAGAAAGCATAAATTACAAAGAGAGGAGACTTATCCGATTCAAACAACCTTGAATCTCATCCTTAATATTCCCTTTAAAATCTTAGAACTCCTAAAAACCCTTAGAATACCCTTAGAAGCCTTAGCATGCCTTAAAATGACCCTAGAGACTCCTATTTATAGTTTAGGAAACTTCACTTATACACCTCTCTGAAACCGCTTTAAATTTATAAAAGTCCGCGCACAACCTGCATAACCTTTGACTAGTCGAAGACTTCGAAAAATTTAGAAACATTATCGCTGGACTTCGAGTCGAACTTTTTCCAGAACTTTTCAAATTTAAGATATTCTTTTTAACAACATGTAAGGCATACATGTAAGGCCGTGAGGAAGTTCATCCCTTTCCAATCCCTTAAACAAACCATTAAGAAGTAACAAACTGGGCCTAAGGTTATCTGAGGCCCGGATTTTGAACTGTTCGGGCAGGCCATTCAAAAATTACATTTTCTAGGCCCACCTCTGACCCATTGACAGCCTTCTTAAGAAGGGTAAAGTGTCCAAATTCAGTAGAAAGAAGACCCAAGATCAATGGCTAGATTCTTTCAACTGGGAACAGTTTTGTGGCATGGTCGATCGACAGTCAGTCGTATGCATCAGACCAATGGTCTGGGTTGATTAACCATAGGCCCCACCTTTTCATAACTGTATACCTAAGTCGAGGATTGGGATGGCAATCAGCCTTCGTTTGAATGGTCCAATTTTCAATGGCCCAAAAGTCAAGCCTAGTGTGGCCATTCGGGCCCCAAAAAGCAAGCCCATGTTGAGAATTTTATACAGATTAATGTAATATCTGTATAATATGGAAACCAAAAATCACTACGATCAGAACTAAGGACAGGCTGAAGCACGTCTGAAACGCTGTCCTTAAAGCGTTATTTGCCCCTACTCAAGTAGAATGAGTATGCTGATAGGTTACAGGCAAATTGCTTCTAGGATATGACAAGCCTGGTGTGGGTCTGCGTTCAGTAAACACGAAGGCCCACCAAATGGAACTCTATTACACTTTTTCTGGCAATATTACAATATAAGAGAAAAATCCCAAAGAAAGAAAAAGAAAGAAAGAAGAAAATTGATTTTTGACCACTGCACTGGTCAGTTCAATTCGTCAGCCACTGGATCAGTTGAACAGTCCTAGACCACACCGCTGGTCTATTCTTCAAGCTAAGGTTCGAGCCTTACTATGTTACTGGAAATACTATAATATTATATGAGTGGAGAGGGGCTGGCTGTCTCTGTTCATATGGGTTTGCTGGAGTGAGCTGAGATTGTTTGGAAACCCATCCAAACCCTCTTTTTATAGGCTATGATGGCTGGGATTTATGGTCCAGGGAATTAAATTCCATGACCGTTTTCTAGCTGTTGGAGAAACTAGCCGTTATATGGCTGTTGTGAGAGAGCTGACTAGCCGTTTTATAGCTGTTGGGCTAGCCATTTTATGACTGTTGGCAACAGTTTCTTGTAATTAACTCCATAGCTGTTACACATTTGTGCAACAGCTATATTTCCAGCCTCTATATAATTAGAGGGACTCTCATTCAGTCCTCTTATTTTCCGTCCAGCCAACCATCTGCCTTAGCCACTAGTCGCACCGCGACTCGCAACCGTCTCGCTCCGGTTCGCGAAGGGAGCGACCCTCTGCGACACGTGCGAAGTGCGCCACTAGCGCCTCTACAGCCACACTGCCTCACATGCCCACGCCCTGAGCCCAAGACCGAGCCCGAGCCCGAGCTCGAGCCCGCGCGCGGGTGTTCCAGTGCTTCATCGCAAGGTCTATAGTCCACGCAAGGTCTATAGTCCACGGACTACGTAGGTAAATATTATAATACTCCGTTGTTTTCATTTAAACCAGATTTTCTTCTCTTCTCTTTCCCATGTGGGACTATTCCCAAAATCTTGAAAAACGTGTTTTTTCAAACATCTTTTTTTCAAATACTTTATTATAATATATTATTAAAATATATATTAAAATCAATATATTTATAACAGCCCATGCACCACATATTTAGATTAAATTGGACCCATGCCTGGCTTGCCTCATTAGAAATTTTTCCAAACGTGGCTGCATGTATGGGCCTGTTTATTTATCGATATCCAAATCATGCTCTTGCGTAAACGTAAGTCTGAAGCCATACTCATGTAAGCAAGCCTTAGATGGGAGACCTAACAATGTACTTATCTAAGTGATCGTAAAATTGATTGTTTTGTAATTTCTCAAAATCAAGATAGTCTGTGTTTGTGTGTTGCATCTCATATTTCATGGCAAAGGGCTGGGTGCCAGCTTTACAGCTGGGTTGGGCTGGGACCCAAGGATCTTTGGACAACAGGCTAGCATTAAGCCCAATGTTTGATTGGCTGAAACTGAGCTCTCATCTCTCTAAAAGCCTGACAAGTAGACCCAACCCAATTCGATTTGTTTAAAAGGGCTGAGTATTTGGATGATGGGCTCAGTTTTGCCTAAGCTGGATTACTTAGTTTGTAGGCTGGGCTGGTTCTCAAATTGAGAGTTCAGAGTGTGAGATATACACGTAGCATACAAGTAAATCAATCTAAACTGTCTAAATGGTGGACATAACGTAGATGGATTAATAGTCTAGAAGTGAAGCTGAACATTCTATCTCAGCAAACCAATAGGACTTTGATCCGGATTGCTGGCTATTTTTTCATTTTAATTAAAATCAAGTACGTGTAAACTCAGAGAAGATCTCTTCGACGAAGAACCAAAAGAAGACAATACATGGAGACAACATTTGTGAAAAGTGTAATGCGTGAAGCCATTTATGTATCTAATTTTGTTGAAGAGAAGCCTTCGTGTTAGTCAATTTGGATCCATAAAAAACACAGTGAAGATGTGCCTGAAAATCTTCACACATGGTATATTTTTTCATTCTCTAAGCACATATGAATATTGAGGAAATTGCACCATGGATAGCATGTGTGATTGGAACCGTCCATTACCACGATTGACGTGAGCCAAACTCATGAATGAGTTCCATTCAACTTGGGAAGGATGATGCAGCACATGCTAGTGGGACTTACGAAGTGAGACAGATTTGGTGGGCACATGTGGGTGGAGAATTTGAATGGATAATGAATGTGATAAAGGGAGGTCAAAATGGCCCATGCTTAGGGAGATGTTGATAATAAAGGACCATCCTATTATTAGTCTTCATCTATGAAGTAAAATCTTTCTTCTACCCTACTAGTTCTTGTAATTTTTTTCCTTCTTTTAGCATCAATTCTCCCTCTCTCCACAATGGCCTGTCCATCAAATCAAATCTCTTCAATGGGTCAACTGTAACCTTTAAAAATTTATAAGCCAAAAATGAATGGTTAAGAAAAATACTTACAAAGGCCTAACATTGGTGGGTCATCGAATCCGGGAGAATTTGGGTATTCAAACCACACATAGATATATAGTGGTATGCAATATACCAATGATCATTGAATTCTGGTTCAAGCCTGACCCACTACACATTTAGCATGTCGCAAACCCGGCTTAGAAGTGGGTTGGACCAGTTGACTTGTAGGCCTACCCAACTTGTCACTCCATCGACCACTCTCTAACTGTGATGTAGACCCAACCAATGGAAATAGGGCTGTGAGTCAGCTAGCTAATGAAGAGATTGGACCAAAAAAAAAATTCCTTCCTTGAGATAAGGAGGGCCAGTTTCAATCTATAACTAGCTTTCTTATTTCTTCCTAACTAGAAATAGAAGTCAATTAATGAAAAGCACATTCCTTTATGTAATAACACTTAGCTAATGAAGAAAGAGTAATAGACATGGTCCAAGGAACAAAAAGAAAAGTGCCTCTTTATAAGAAAACACTCAACCATGTCACTAATATTTAATTATAGCATGAGTGTATTCATATGGTTTTAAATAAATTCAAGTAGCCTTATGCTTAGATTATTTTTTAATATTTTAAGGAATCACATTCTTTTTTCGATAATAGCGTTAAGCAATCCAACCAGCACCACCGTCCATTGCACGAAGATGCCAAAGTTTCTTTCTTTGCAATCCGATCAGCACCACCTTCCATTAAACGAAGATGCTAAAATTTATTTCTTTTCAATGCAATCAGCACCACCGTCCATTGCACAAAGATGCTTTCTTTCTTTCCATGTTCGCTGCAACTCACTGCAACATATTGCTGCAGGTAAGTAACCGTTGGATTTGGGGTGTGATCGAGAATGTTGGTTGATACCTGACTCCAAAATCTTCAGGACTTGAAAATGCATAGCTCACAAGACAACGTTTAAGAAGGCGGCCCTAATCAAAGAAAAGGAGTGGTAGTGATCAAATGGTTGAAATAATTCTAATTTGAGAGATTTTTCTACATCCATGGTATGGCCTATCATATAAATATATTGAATCCAGGGCCCTTACTTATGCCTCCAGGGTTAACTCACAAGAGTTTCAACAAAAGGTCATGGGTTCGAGTACCCACTGTGTGGCGTGTGGTGTGTGTGGCATATATCCAACAGCTATAAAGCGTACCCGTTACAATACGCATTGGAGCAAACCTGTTTTGGCTTTGTCAAGAATACTACCTCCACTTACTATTTTGTCTAAACCATATTATATTTGAAAAGGTTGAAATATATTCTTGTTCATCCATTTCTTATTTACATTTTAGTAAAGTTTTCAACTAATTCCCCACCCAAAAATAAATTAATTTTTTAAAAAAAGAGATAAGGAAGAAGGTTGACCATTAAAAAAGAACAGTAAAATAAAAAAGATTGGCTCTAATAAAAAAACCGCAAAAGTGTTAATCTACCCTACATTATTTCTTAGGTGGACACAAATCCATACAAGTACCAGAATCCAAACTGTCTCATCCCATCCCATTCATTAAGGTGAAACATGTTATCTCATTTAGGTTTTAGTAAAGTTTTCAATTAATCCCACACCCAAAAGAAAGAAGAAGAAGAAAAAAGAATGCTGGCCTACCTAAAACACCATGTACCATTTCTTAGGTGCACGCAAATGTATAGAAGTGCCACAATCGAAACCGTCCAATTCATCTCATTCCACTCGTTAGGTGAAACACGTTATCATTCATTCATGTCTTTTGTACGTTTTACTTAAGTTTTCTACTATAAACAAGAAAAGAAAGTAAAAAAGAAGGAAGAAGGCCGGCCATAATAAAAATAATAAAGTGACTGCCTACCATCAGAAGATGGCGAAAGTACTAAAATACCCTCAACCATTTCTCAGGTGCACACAAATTATACTAGTACCACAATCCAGACAAATATAACATCCCAATCCACTCGATCGTTAGGTGTAACATCTTATCATTCATTCATTTCTTATTTACTTTTAACTAAAATCATATTTGCCCAACACCAAATTATTATATTTGGAAGCGGATTGCATGGTGTCCGTGGTGTATTGATGTCACCAAGTCCCGTGGATCCCACCATTATTTATGCATTATATCCATACCGTCCATCCGTTTTTTTAAATCATATTAGTGCATGGCCCAAAAATAAGGCAGATCCAAAGCTCAAGTAGACCATACTACAGGAAGCATCGAGAACAACAACGCCTACTATTGAAACTTTACCAGGGCCTATTGACGCAGGGGGGGATGTGAGGTCGAGCACCATCTTCCTCGAGAGGATAACTATTCTGAATCCACGGAACTTCTCTGGACTCCTCACAGAGACTTCTCGAATCCACGAGAAAAGAAAGCAGAAAGTAGAAATAAATTCTAATAAATTCGAAATTGATTAATGACCTAATAAAAATGAGTTCACAACCCTTTAAATAGGGGTACCAAGCAATGGGAAAGAAATTAGAATCAAACTACAACAAAAACTCCTAGAAATCGCGACTTACTATAAATAGTAAACTTACTATTTATAGACGGTCGTGACGTCTACTATGCGCAAGGTTTTTGGCCAAAAATAGTAAGTGTCCTATTTGGCTTCACCAAACCATTCTCCTAATTATTCTAAGCTCTTTTCACATTGGGCGCAACTCCTAAAGCCTGACGGATGAAGAATTATAATCAAACTAAAACTTACTATTTATAGTAAAAACGAAATTAAAACAGGGAAACGACCGTTGATCCAAGGGTTTTTTGCAATTTCGGGTTACGCAACCTGGCATAGCAGGGTTAGTTGGCTAAAGTAGCTCGTTCTACCCCAAAATCATATATTTTACATCAAGTAACTCATTCCGAATTGCGAGATACACCCGATCTAAGGTCCGACGGTTCAGATCACTTCTGTCATCGACCGGGCCTTTTCTGATCCATCTTGGCCATGAAACTGTCCTCGACCCGCTCTACATCAGTCCCCTTCACTTCAAAAGAACTCGTTCTCGAGTTCTCATCTTGTGTTGGTTCATGATACTCGGTCAGGTCCGCAACGTTGAAAGCCCGTGAGATCGTCATATCATCTGGAAGATCAACAACATAAGCATTATCATTGATCTTTCGGATGATTGGTACCGGTCCAATCTTTTTATTCTTCAACTTGTTGTACGTTTCGATTGGAAATCGTTCTTTGCACAGATAGACCATTACTTGGTCGCCCACCTCGAACACTTTTTGTCGCCGATGCCTGTCCGCTTGCTCCTTCTACTTTTCGTTCGAGGTATGTAGCTTGGTTTGTACCTCCGCATAAATGCCCGTGATCTTGTCAGCCATATGTTCTGCTTCAATGCTCATGCCTGGGAGCTTGAGCAGAGGGACCAAGTCTACTGTGTGGCGAGGTACTCGTCCGTAAATAACCTTGAACGGGGATTTCCCTGTTGAGCGGTTCACCATGTTCTTGAATGCAAACTCCGCTTGAGACAAAGTCAAATCCCACTGCTTCGGTTTTTCTCCTTAAATGCATCGAAGGAGATTTCCCAACGTGCGATTCATAACCTCATTATGACCATCAATTTGTGGGTGGTAGGCGCTGCTGAACTGAAGTTGTGTATCGAATCGAGTCCATAAAGTCCGCCAAAAGTGGCTTATGAATTTCGTGTCATAGTCAAAAGTAATAGTCTTGGGAACCCCATATAGCCGCACAATTTCTCTGAAAAATAGATTCGCCACGTGTGTTGCATCAAGAGTCCTATTGCATGGAATAAAGTGTGCCATCTTGGAGAAACGATCTACTACCACGAACACCGAATCCATGCCGCGTTGTGTTCATGGGAGACCAAACACGAAGTCCATAAATAAATCCTCCCAAGGGTCGCCAGGCACGGGTAACGGGGTGTAAAGGCTTGAATTATGAGATTGTCCCTTAGACGTACAACGTTGGACTGCCTTTCCCACATCACGTACCAATTGCGGCCAGTAATACCGTTCTTCCACAAGAGCTCGCGTCTTGTCTCGCCCAAGGTGTCCACTGAGGTCACCTCTATGTAGCTCTTGGATTATCTATTCCCTTGGCAAACTATTCCAGATGCACAGTTGATTTTTCTTGCATATGTAAGTCGTCGGGGTGACCTTCTTGGCATCTAACTCATGCATCCTTAAAGTCGTCGTCATCGGCATATGTCTTTGAGATGCTCGAACCCGACAACCTCATTGCTCATAATGACTAATAAAGTTGCACGGCGACTCAGTGCATCAGCTACCTTGTTCTGTTGCCCTGACTTGTGTTTTAGTACGAACGTGAATTCTTACAAAAACAAGATTCATCTAGCATGCACATAGTTAATGTTAGCTTGACTATTAATAAATTTGAGAGCTTGATGATCCGTGTAAAGTATGAATTCCCTTTGAATCAAATAATGTCGCCAGTGTCGCAGTTCCTGGACCACCGCGTATAACTCGATCTCGTATGTAGACCACTTCTTGCGTGCATCGCTAAGTTTCTCACTGTAGAAGGCTACCGGCCTACCTTCTTGAGATAAAACCCCCTCAATTCCGATATATGAGGCATCACATTTGACTTCAAACAGTTTGTCAAAGTTGGGAAGTACAAGAACCGGGGTCGTGGATAATCTGCGTTTGATTTCGGCAAAGTTCCTGTCGGATTCATCAGTCCACTGAAACTGTCCTTTCTTCATGCAATCTGTGATTGGTGACACAATGGTACTGAAATTTTTCACGAACCGACGATAGAATGTCGTCAGTATATGAATATTTCGCACTTCGTGAATATTTGTGAGAACCGGTCATTCTCTGATTGCCTTCACATTTTCTTCATCCACCCGAATGCCTATGGATGTTACGACAAAACTCAGAAACAATAGGCTAGCAGTCATGAAGTTGCACTTTTTTAAATTGAGATACAATTTATTTTTAGTGAGCACTTGAATGACCTTCTTGAGGTGTTCCATATAGGTGATTTCATCTTGACTGTATATCAAAATATCATCAAAATAAACCACAACGAACCGCCCAATGAAAGATTTCAGAACTTGGTTCATCAATCTCATAAATGTGTTAGGGACATTCGAAAGACCGAAGGGCATGATCATCCATTCATATAATCCTTCCTTGGTCTTAAAGGTCATTTTTCACTCATCACCCGGCCATATTCGAATCTGATGGTAGTCGCTCCTTAAGTCCAATTTAGAGAATATATTTGCACCCTCTAGCATGTCCAGCATATCGTCCATCCGTGGTATAGGAAACCTGTATTTTATGGTGATTTTGTTGATGACTCGACTGTCGACACACATGCGCCAACTCTCATCTTTCTTTGGAGTTAATAGAGCTGGTACAGCACATGGATTCATACTTTCTCGAATAAGACCCTTACGGATCAACTCCTCTACTTATCCCTGTAGAATCTCACACTCATTCGGACTTATTCGATAATGAGGACGATTAGGTAAACTGGACCCAAAGACAAAGTCGATATGGTGTTGGATATCCCGCATGGGGGGTAACCCATCGAGAAGGTCATCAGGCCAGATTTCTTTGAATTCATGTAAGAGGAGCCTTAATCTTTTAGGGATGATGGTAGGCTCGAGTTCTTCCCCTTTTACAATTAATGCATAAGTCTGTCCTATTTCTTTGGATTCTTCCACGAAGTCCCGTATGGTTAAGAGAAAACGACCCTCCACTTTAGAAGTTTCAGGTAGTCCCTCTGGATCCATAGGGGCCAATATGGTCTTCCGACCATCCTTTACAAAGATATATATGTTATCTCGCCCTTTATGAGTGGCGTCACGGTCAGATTGTCAAGGCCGACCGAGTAGTATGTGACATGTTTCCATGTCAACCACATCGCATACTACTTCACCCTTATATGTTTGTCAATTGAAAAGGATATAGTGCACTGTTCAGTTACCTTTATTTCGCTGACCTTCTTGATCCAATGGATTATATATGGAGAAGGATGACGCTCCGTTTTCAATTGTAATTTTTCCATCATGACCTTGGAGACGATGTTCTCACTGCTCCCACTGTCAATGATCACGTCACAAACCTTTTGATTCACCATATACCTAGTGCGGAAGATGTTATACGCTGTGGATACACTTCTTTTCTCGGCGAATATAATAGTCGCCTCACGACGAGCGACTCACCGTGATCTTGCTGAACCCAACCTGAATCATCTGTCTCGTCTTCGGTGGTATGCTCATGTTCTTCAATGTCTGAATCTTCATGAGTGTTATCAGCACTACCATCATTGATGGTGAGGTTTGCCACTTTTCGTTGGGGACAGGTATTTGATAGGTGGCCCGGTTGGCCACAATGATAGCAGTTTTCGGGCCTTGGCCGAGAATAGGGGTTCGGGATTCTACTTGGACCAGTAGTAGTCGATACGCCCCTTTGGAGACTAGCTTGCCCCCTTCCCTGATCTCAGTTCTCAGACGTAGGAGGTTGAGTGCGTGCTCCTACAGGCTCCTTCCCCTTGGGTTGTGCAGTTCCCTGGGATAGACCTGCCACAGGGATCCTTACAGTAGGATAAGTCCATGTGTTAGGACGTTCAAGTTGCGCTTCTACCCGAGTAGCCAACTTGATCACATCATTTATCGTCCAGACGGACTGCATCTGGACTTGATCCTAGATAACCATACGCAATCCACCGTTGAATCGGGCGACTTGCTCCAATTCAGTCTCGACCAAATCGTTACGCGCCGCTAGGTGGTAAAATTCTTCTGTGTATTCTTTCACCGACCGACTACCCTGTCGACAATTTTGGTATTGTTGGAATAATACCTGATCGTAATCGCTAAGGAGGAATCGGGCACGTAGTAGCTGTTTCATCCGCTGCCAAGTGCGGATTGGTGCTTCCATCTGTCTGGTTTGCACGAGTTGCAGTTGTTCCCACTAAGCTGAAACTTCTCCTTTCAACTTGTAGGCCACAAGCTTGACCTTCTTTACTTCAGGGATGTCTATATAGTCGAAAAATCGCTCAACTTCAAAAAGTTAATCGAGGAAATTCTCAATGTATAGTTGGCCATTGAAGCTAGGAATATCAATTCACATCTTAAATTCTCGATCCGTTCGATCTACTCGATCGCCTCCATATCTGGGGTGTTGGAAGATTATGTCGTCTATTTTCTCCTCACTGGATCCCCCTTCCTCAAAAACGACCCTTGGATGTACTACCGATATTATCCTGCGATCAGGGCGATTACAAGTTTCAGCAATTAGCAGTGGAGGATTACCACCAAGAACACGGAGTTGCATTAGGTTTTCCGCCAAGAGATCCGCTATACGGTCGATGGAAGCCTGCAGCCCTTGCATGGCTTTTCATTCTTTTGTTGCGCTACTTCGAAAGCTGCCGCCGTTAAAGGTAAATTCCCTAGAACACCGCTCATAAGATTGTTGTCTGACCCATCGTTAGAAGTCATCGATCCGAGGAGAAACCTCGCTTTGATACCAAACTGACGCAGGGGAGACGTGAGGTCGAGCACTGTCTTCCTCAAGAGGATAATTATTCTGAATCAACGGAACTTCTCTGGACTCCTCATAGAGACTTCTCAAATCTACGAGGAAAGAAAGCAGAAAATATAAATAAATTCGAAATTGATTAATGACCTATTAAAAACGAGTTCACAACCATTTAAATAGGGGTACCAAGTAATGGGAAAGAAATCAGAATCAAACTACAACTAAAACTCCTAGAAATCGTGACTTACTATAAATAGTAAACTTACTATTTATAGATGATCGTGACGTCTACTAGTGCGCAAGGTTTTCGGCCAAAAATAGTAAGCGTCCTATTTGGCTTCACCAAACCGTTCTCCTAATTATTCTAAGCTCTTTTAATGATGGGCGCAACTCTAAAGCTCGATGGATGAAGAGTTATAATCAAACTAAAACTTACTATTTATAGTAAAAACAAAATTAAAACAGGGAAACGACCGTCGATCCAGGGGTTTTTCACAATTCCGGGCTGCGCAACCCGTTGGTTGGCTAAAGTAGCTCGTTCTACCCCAAAATCATATATTTTACGTCAGGTAACTCATTCCGGATTGCAAGATACACCCAATCTAAGGTCCGACGGTCCGGATCACTTCTGTCGTCGACCGGGCCTTTTCTGATCCATCTTGGCCATGAAACTGTCCGCGACCTGCTCTACATCACCTACCATGATTCTTGTTTGCTATCCAAATAGTTCATAAGGTCACACGGATATGGATGAAAGCAAAACACAAATACCAGCTTGTACCAAAACTTTTTGTGGCTCCTAATAAGTTTTCAATGGCAGGCTTTCAATGCCTACTACTGTGTGGTACACATAATGAATGGAGCGGTGTGGTATAGTGTGCCCACAGAGCTTGGTGGCGTTGGTGGTGTGTGGCACACAACGCAATCTGCTTTCATTATATTTGGTCACCACCAGAACAGGGTCACATCACCCCCATATCAAGCCGTTTGGTCGAGGTGGGCGAATTCGATCATATATCATTTATTGATAGAACATGTGCTTACGGCAATATGCACCGTTGTGAGACAAATATTAGACCACTCACCACCTCACGCAGGCATTTGTAAATTAGATGTGGCCGCTGATAACTTCTTTTCAAACTGTCTTTTCTCTATTTCCCAGTAGCTAGGTGCCGCCTGATGCGTATGTGCCGCACAATTGACAAGTTGGCACGTGTGCTAACAATAAAAGTGCATCAGAGGGTACATGTGGAGCTAACAGTCAATAAATATATATATATATATATATATATATATATATATATATATATATATATATATATATATATATAAAAAAATGTAATGTAGATGAGCACCTGTGCGCACCTTTGCACAATTGTCTCAGACACAGAATTGAACGATCCACGTGATGTAGTATCCCTTGAAACCTCACAAGCCCAAACATAGCACCCACCGTGGATGGGGTGAACTTTCACATTCAACGGTCAGTGACACTTCCTTGTGATCATTCGATGGTGAGCTCAAGCGATGAACGGTCAGGATAACTGAACTCTTGTGTAACACATCCTGAATTGGTGGGGGTCTAAAATATTCATTAGTTGGATCCAAACATCACGACACATCCTGTTGTGTGGGGTCCTAGCTAGCTAAAGCATTCAACTGTTGCACCAACTATATAAAATTCTGGGTAACCATGTGGAGACGCTGGATCTCTACTACTGAGATGTGTTTTAGATGTAACAATTATTATACATTGGGCAGACCCTATCATGACCTCTAAAAACTTATAAAGAAATCCGAGTATCAAAGGTAGAAAACAACCTACTATACCCATGATAGCTGCCCACCAACTAAACTGTCAGACCGCTCCTATATTCAAAACAGAGCAAGAGAATGGAAAAACCAAATAAAAAACAACTCAGATTCAATGAATGTTGCTAATTCCTACTTTATCTCAACAGAAGCTTCCTCTTACCTCTTCAGGGAGATCTTCATGTTTAAAAAAGAAAGCGTCTCTCACACTCAAGCTTCCTATCCACGCTAAACCATCCGCTACTATTACCTTTCCAAAACAGGCTATCCACATTGAATTTGATTGTCTGCAACTTACTCATAGCTTCCAACGACCAATTTCAGATAGTGCATAACTGATTCAAAATAGATTTAATGTTGCTCACCACTATCTTTGAATCGCTTTCAATTTCAATTTCATTATTAGATGAACCTCACTCTACATATAGCAAAACACCATCAAGAAGAGCCCTCATTTCTGCCAATCAATTTTCTTATTTGGTCCCTACAATAACCACTGCCTCCATATTAAGTTCCACCATTTAATAGTCTCCGATTCACAATCGACACCATTTTAGACTTTTGGATGAAGATAAATACCAGTAAAAAAAAAAAATCATTAGGTCAACTACACCACAAAAACAATAGATAACAGCATCGTGATGGTTGGATTGACCTTATTTTTTTGTTATCTTGCTTTCGAGATGGTTGCATCCGCCCTATTTTTGGGGTCCCACTTTTTTTTAACTGGGTAAACCTCCTCGATGGGTTGGCTTACATACAGAAACAATAATGCCCATACAAAGAGTCTTTTGATAAACTTTCTCTGAAAAGATTCTAGATGATCTAGCATTGTTTGTCTTTCTATAATTATAAACAGGCTCTCGGTCCTTTCAATCTTTCTGAGATTTTTTTGTAGGTTTGATGAAAATTGTGACATGATCGCCTACTTTTGACTTTATTGAGAAGGGAAATGATCAAAATCCCTTTGTTCATTGGAAAAGACGACAATGCAAGGCTAACCTACTTTGAAAATGACAATCTCTCCAATAATTCAATGAACACCCGGCAAGAGAATAGCATTCATGTTAAACATTATTACACGTATAGCGTATATGTCTGGAATCCAAGTAATTCATCAAGTGAAAGAGAAAAAGTGCACCGAATAACAAAAACAAAAGAAAACACATTTAAATATAAGCTTAAAGGCACATTATAGTAACAATATCTTTAAGGTGATATTTACACCCTACCTGTGTTTAAACTAGTTTATAGGAGGGTTATAACAAATCTGTCTCTATGATACAATAACCCTCCTCTCCTAAGCTGGAGCAATGTGGAATTTAGCTTATAAAACCAAAAAACCACACCCCCAAACACAGTTATGTAATGTACGCCCTTGACTTTTTTATTTTTCATAGTTTACACCCTAATTTCTATTCTTCTACAATTTACGACCTTTTTTTTTTCTTTTTTCTTTTTTTGCAATTTCAACATATTTTCAAAGTAACTCGAATAAATAGTGAAGTAGAATATGGAGAGAGGAAATTAATGTTGATTATGATTTTCAATTATGGAATTTATGGATATAGAAAGAACACACTCTTTCATAAAAGGACACATGCCCTTTTCATGGTGTCTTTTCATTAATCAACCCAATAACAAGTAATTTATGTATTTTGGAGGAGATGTTTCATTTAGTATGTCTCAATAGAGATCACGGTAGTAAAAATAATTACAATTTGTTTAATAGGATGCCATCTGAGGAGCAACATATAAAGAGCAATTTCTAATTAGAAAAGAGTGTCCCACAGATAATTTTTAAAAAAAAAAAAAAACTACTAAAATGGTGAGATCTTCATATGTACCCACTAATAGAAACAAATCTCCCATAATGACAATCTCTCTCCTCTGCCAACACTCTCCCTCAATTCACTGTGAAAATGTCGATAGAGCCCAACTTGGACAATATCTCTTGAAACTTAGCAGCTAATAGTCTCTTGGCAAAAACATTCGTTAACTATTGATTACTATGAACAAAGGGAGTGCAAGTAACGTTGGCTTGAACGTTTTCTCAAATAAAATGACAATCTACCTCAATATGTTTAATACGCTTGTAAAATACTAAATTTGAAGAGATATGAACCACAACTTGATTATCACAAAACATTCTTGTTAGCTGAGAAGAACTAAAACCAAGATTATACAGTAGAGCTCGAAGCCAAATAATGTCGCTGGTAGTGGAGGCCATTGCTCGATATTCTACTTCAACGCTTGATCGAGAAACAACATTTTATTTTTTACTCTTCCAAGTAACCAAGTTACCTCTAATAAAGGTATAATATTCTGTTGTAGATATTCGATCAACTGAACATCAGGCCCAATCAACAACAGTATACGCAATGTTACAATTGTGACTGTTCTTACGCATCCGTATGCCTCTTCCAAGCGAACCCTTTAGATATTGACATATTTGGTTAACCACATTCATGTGATTAACTCTCATGGCATGCACGAATTAATTAACCAAACTCACAACATATGAGATATTTGGTCGAGCAATAGTGAGAAAAATCAGTTTGCCAACTAATATGAGAAATTAACCAATATCAGAAAGCAAATAATCATTTAAATTAAGTTTGTTGCTGATATCAGTAGTCATGTTTGACGGTCTTACACTCAATTTTTCAGCTTCTTATAACTAGTCCAACACATATTTTCGTTGATTAAAAGATATCATTTTTTTTGTAGGCAACTTCTAATCTTAAAAAATATTTTAATACCCCCAAGTCTTTAATAGGAAACCTTTTGTGTAAAAGATCCTTAAGCTTTGAGATTTCATGTTGATCATCACCAATGATCGCCATGTCATTAACATATACCAAGACAATAGTAGTACCAAAAACACCTCTTTTCATGAATAAGGAATTAGATCACCTGCACTTCTCTTTAGCCTGTTATTCATGAGAATATAGTTGAGCTTAGCATATCAAGTTCGCAGAAATTGCTTGAGCTCATATAAAACATTTCTTAGCTTGCATGTTAAATCACAACAATGAGACTCTTGTGGACGACTTGGTGTTATGTTTATATAAACTTCTTTTTTCTAGATCACCATGTAGGAATGCATTTTTAAAGTTCATTTGAAATAACTTTTAGTTTTGATTTATTGCTAGAGATAAAAGAATCCGAAATGTGTTTATCTTTGCAACAAGTGCAAATGTCTCTTTATAATTGACTCCATAAATCTAAATGAATCCTCTAGCAATAAGCCATGCCTTATGCCGTTCAATGGTTCCAGTACTTTTATATTTGATTTTGTATACCCAACGACACCCAACCATTTTCTTCCCCAGTGGCAACTTTACAGTACTCCGTGTTTTATTTTCATCAAAAACTTACAATTCTTCTTTCATAGCTTGTTTCTAAATTGGGTTGGAATTAGCTTCTCGATAAGTCTTTGGTTCTGGTTAATGAGATATTCTATTCAACAAGGCAAAATGTAACCAAATCACACTATCATATGTCACATAAGCTTTTGTAGGATAAGATGCAACATAGTAAGTGAAAATTAAAAATCCTCCTTTTTCTTTTTGTCGTTTTCCCTGAAGGATGACTCGCAACCATTCTATGATAAAACAAAAATATCAATATGATCGAAAACTTTTGAAGCCCACTAGAAGTTTTTAATGGTCAATCATCATTGTTTCCTATAATATGGTTCACCTAAGTTTTAAATATATTTCTATTTTTGACTTATACCCTAAAGTGATCTATCAATGTGGATGGATGAAGCGGATATAAAAAAAAAACATACATTAAGGTGTGCCCCACGGTAAGGGTCACACCATCTTGGGTTAGGCCAGGGGAAACGGATTGTGTGGCACCGATGTGGATCGTGTGTTGACATCACCAAGTTCGGTGGGCATGGGCCTGAAAATAGGCATATCGAAAGCTCAAGTGGACCTCTCCATAAAAAGCACATTGAGCGGAGAAAGAGAGAGAGGGAACAAAAAAAAGGATTAACCATCATCTAGAAACTACAGTTTGGTAGTCCACACCGTGAATGCCTTAAATATTATTCCAAAGGACCACAGTTTCTGATCTTTGGCTCTTAATTACAAACGAAAAAAACAAGGCTCAGAATCATCTGGCTGCTAGCGAAGTGTTCCGTTCCCTTTCCGTCACGTTTCATCCCCCATTATTTTTCCATTTCCTTCACGGATAGACGGTCAATCATCTGACCAGTAGGAGCAGCCTCGCGTCGTCATCTTTCTTTTTGATTTTTTTTTGTATTTTTTTTTTTGTATATATATATATATATATATATATATATATATATATATATATATATATATATATATATATATATATTGTCGTTTTTGTTTTTATCTTCTTTATGTTTTTATCCAATCCAAAAACGTTGTGTACCATGTCATGTGTGCCTGACACATGGAGATGGAAGGCCGAAAATTAAAGATTCTCTGCAAGAGAATGATGTTGTCGAGTACCCTTTTGCCATGGTCGATCCCATGCGTGTCCATCACCGTGAGAAATTAAAAATTCTGTGCAAAAAAATATATATGATATTTTATTCATTTTACTATGGATTTCATGAGTGTCACGGTAAAAAGTTTAAAATTTTCTATATAAAGAAACGATGTTTCTGCCCTTTTAGGGCTTGTTTGGACGGGCCTATTAGGATGGATGGCAGGTAATGATGGCGGCTGTGTCAGTGGATTGCTTGGGAGGGAATCTACCACCGAGTATGTTTGGCCGGCCAGGCCAATCCGGGGATTACACCCGGCCGATACCTTCCAATCCGTCCACCCAAACATGTCCCAGGCAAAATAGATGGGATTAGGAGGGATTGAGCGAATTTCAAGGTAATGATGGTGATGTCAGTGGATTGCTGGCAATCCATGACAATCTCCGGATTGCTCCTTCCAATCCCTTCCAATACAAACTAATCCCATCCAGTCTGCCCAGCCCAACAGGCGCTTAGCGTGGATCCCATGCGTGTAGGCACACATTGAGTGAAAATGGTAAGGGAGCGGATTGGGTGAGACCCGGATCCACGGAGTGGGTGGGACCCCTGACTTGGGGCTCACGGTGATGCATATGTCTTAAATCCACACCGTCCAATAATTTTGAAAACTCATTTTAGGGTATGATTCCAAAAATGAAGCTGACCGATATCTTAGGTGGACAACACCACAGGAAACAATCATGATTGAATCCCTACCATTAAAGTTATGAATCCCTACCATTAAAAACTTTATGGATTCAATCTGAATGTTTATGTTCCATCCAACCTGTTGATAAGGTCAAAAACACCTAGATAAAGAGACCACACAAATATCACCTTGATCCATAACTTTTCTGGCCTACAAGAAGTTTTTAATGGTCAATCACTACTGTTCCTGTACTATGGTCCATCTGGTATTTGGTATTGCTTTATTTTTCCATCATGCACTAAAATGAGCTTTCAATATAGATGGACGGTGTGGATGTAGTCACATACATCACAGTGGGCTCCACAGTCACGCACGGGTCCCACCCACCTGAGTGGATCCGGGGTCTCAGCTAATCCACTCCCCAAATAACAAGAGAAGGTTTGAATGACCATAGTTTTAACTTATGATGAACAAGATTCATGTAACTCATTTACGCGAGACGATGCATGGATTATGATGAACGATCCAAATGGACAAGAAATCTTTGCAGCAGGGGTTGTTTTCGTAAAGCTCAAAACAATGAGTAGAAGACAAAAAATCAAGTAAACCACTACTCTGAATGAGGATTATTTTTAGGTTCTGTTTGTTTTTCTCATAAATAAATAAACATTTACACCTGTAAATGTAGCCCAGCCGCCTCCACATGACGTAGCTATTACGTTTGTTTTGAAACTTCTGACGCTAAAATCAAAGAAAGGAAGCACGGTTCTTGTAAAATTTGCGGGGTCTACCGTTATGTTATGTGTCTGATCTATGCTGTTCTTCTGTTTTATCTGCTCATTTTAGGGCATGAGCCTAAAAATGAGAAATCTGCAAAGCACAAGTAGACTACAACACCGGAAATAAGGAAAATTAAATACCTACCATTGAAAAATTTACTGAGAGCCATTGTAGTATTGAATTAAGCTAATATTTGTGTTTTCCTTTCATCCATGTCGGCCGGGTCACCATATGAATAAGTTGGATAACTGAGACAAATCGTTGTGGGCCCTACAGTCATCTTAACTTCCACGATGGACATCATCATCTCCACTATGTCCTGTGGTGTGGTTTGCTTGAGCTTATAATCTATCTTATTTTTTAACTCATGACTTAAAATGAGATGGTAAAATGGATGGATGGTGTGGATTAGACAAATACATTGTAGTGATCCTTATAGATTTAATCGGATGCAATCGCTGTCCAATAACATATATGCCATCATACTTTTGAGAAGTCTATTTCTCTCACTTTCAAAAATCGGTGAGAGTTAATCATTACTCATTTATAAAAAATTTACTATGTAAGACAATTGATGACTAGGTTGGATGTAAAGTTCATACCTCGGTGAGCACCGCACGAAATCTACCGTTGGTGTTCACTCTCCCATTGTTCCCAGTGGTGAGGCCTACCTGAGTAATGGATCAAGCTGATTTTTTGCTCCAGATCTTAACATGAAGCTTTGCGTCTGATGAACGGAGTAGATATCATACATGTAACATGCTTGGCCCAACACTTCCACAGAATTCTGTTTTGAACCAGAACAATGCAGCATGTTATTTTCCTTTGTATCCCTCGTAGTTATAGATGGTGCACAATACACGTGGCACATCTTTAACCAGGCATCCTGCTTTCTCCATCATTGATTACCCACCATTTAAATAATAATAAAAAAATCGCTAGGAGTGGACAGTAGTAACCAACCAAAAATGGACCTATCCTCATTGAACGTGAGCTATTGCTGTTTTGTTGCTGTTAGTCTCCATTGAAGTATTAGGATTGCCCCCAACAGAGTAATTCATGAACTACTAGTCATTCACTACATGACCTTTCACATGAACGGTTGCAATCTAGTCCACATATGCAGCAATGAGATAGGGTACCCTACCGACCAATACCCCAGGAAGCACTGGATCTGACGCCACAAAAAAATAATAATTGGGTAACAAACGTATGCAACGTGTGGAAGGTTCGATTTCAGCTCTCTTTTTTATCAAAATAAATTTCGGTACACGTTTGGCATTGTAGAAGTTCCCTTACAGCTGCCAGTACTCCACCCGTACACATGAACCGTGAGATTTACTCTCACATTAAAGAAGGCCCCAGTCTCAAACATTACTTAAACATGAATCAACGAGACTCATTCGCATAATAAAAAAAAGGGCCCGGTCGCAATCATCCCTTACTTATATCTCATCTCGCATTTTCATTGTATGCAAACCTCAAACGATCCAGTGACCATGGACGATGAGATGGTAGCCGGTGGACCCCACCAACCCTTCGTCCAAAACAACAAGAGCAAAGCCATGAAGATTACCCTCTTGTTGATAAACGGCACCATGCTGGCAATCGGCAATACCGGAGGCCCCTTGATTCTCCGCCTCTATTTCGTCCGTGGAGGTAACCGCAAATGGTTATCGAGCTGGTTGCAGACTGGGGGTTGGCCACTCATTCTAATCCCTCTCTCCATCTCTTATGTCCATCGCCGTCAGAAGAGTAAGGATAACACTAAGGTCTTCTTCATAACACCATTCCTCTTCGCATCTTGTGCTGTGTTAGGCATCCTTACAGGCCTTGATGACTACATGTATGCCTATGGATCGACATACCTTCCGGTGTCGACTTCATCGATCCTAATCTCATCTCAACTGGCGTTCAATGCGGTTTTCGCGCTCCTTATTGTTAAGCACAAGTTTACACCATATTCAATAAATGCAGTCATTTTATTGATGGTGGGAGCAATCATTCTCGGGGTACATTCGAGCAGCGACCGTCCTGCGAAAGAGACGAATCTTCACTACTACTTGGGATTCTTCATGACACTTGGAGCGGCTGCCCTTTATGGGGTCGTGTTGCCATTGCTGGAGCTGACCTATATGAAGACCAAGCAGGCAATAACATATGCTTTGGTGATGGAGATGCAGATGGTGATTTGCTTCTTTGCTACTGCTTTTTGTACTGTGGGAATGTTGGTGAACAAGGACTTCAAGGTGGGTCATGAAACTTTTCTTTTATACTAATTTCATATGAATATGATCATTGAAGACCTCTCTGTGTGGTGAAGAAATCTTTCTCTTTAACTCAATTTCATATGACTATGAACTGACACGTATTGGGAATCAGTCGTATCGTTATTGATACTTATCATGTATCAAAGAAAAATCACGAGAAAGGTGAAAATTGCATTATTGTTATTTATTTAATCTTTTAACAACATATAACTTTTATCAATACAAATTAGGATTTTTATTTTTTTTTAATTGAATATCTTTAAAATTTTCACACTGATACGCCTGGTGAATTAGTCATATCGGCCTATACAATACGTATCGTATGGTGAATTAGTCTCTCTCTCTCTCTCTCTCTCTCTCTCTCTCTCTCTCTCTCTCTCTCTCTCTCTCTCTCTCTCTCTCTCATTCTTTCATTGATTTGAATGTGCAGGCTATTCCAAGAGAGGCACGAGAGTATGGGCTTGGAGAGTCGAGATATTACATGGTGTTAGTGGGATGTGCGGTGTTTTGGCAGTTCTTCTTCTTAGGAATGGTTGGCGTCATTTCCTGTTCCTCGTCTCTGCATGCTGGCGTGCTGATTTCCGCTTTCATTCCTGTCACAGAGATATTAGCTGTTTTCTTCTACGACGAGAAGTTCAATGCTGACAAAGGACTAGCACTCAGTCTCGCTCTTTGGGGGTTTGCCTCTTATTTCTACGGAGAATTCAAGAAGGACAAGAAAGAGAAGCTAGCAGCCCAGATTGAGATGCATGACAAACAAGATCCACAAGGGCAAGTCACATACACGTAGTAGTACGTGAAATGCTGTGATTCGTCTCCACGTGTTGGATTTTTTTCCGCTCCTCAGTTTCTCCGGGTCTTTCGATCAGGCATTTGGATGTCTTAATATTTCAATTACCAAGTACTGCAATATTCGGGTCCCTGCTCATGACTCAGGTGGTAGACTCGCAAGAGTTTCAACACAGAGATCATAGGTTCGAGTACCCATTGTGGTGTGTATGGGTGGTTAGTGTATTTGCGTGAAAAAAAGAAAAAAGAAAAAAGGTAGACATAACAGCCTGGGTTCATGGAAAGGAACGAAGTGAAGCCTCTGTAGTGTCGAGAGGGAGAGTTGTATTCGTGATTCCCAGTAAATTTCGTAACCATTTTATTGTGTTTGGGTGACATAGGACTAGTTTTGTGATTGTTGTATGTATGTGTGTGAAAGCAATCATGAATTGGGATGGATTAGGACTAGTTTTGTGATTGGTGTGTGTGTGTGAAAGCAATCATGAATTGGGATGGATTAATCTCCATGGGAAATGATGTAGTCAAACGGAGAGTTGTCTCCATGGTCCCCGGGTATCTTAAATTCCGTAACCACTTCATCAGGTTTGGGTAATTGCGGATTAGTCTTGTCGTTATCTTGTACACGGAAGCAATCATGCGTTGAGATGGATTAGTTTCCATCAATGGCCATATCTTGTTGCCATCGCCCTTTTTCACTAGTATTCACAGGTACCTGTATTGAGCTTGATTGGATAATCTCATTATCCAATCATATCAAGTCTCGTAACTGAGAGGCTCATCAGACTTAAATTGGATTGACTTGATAGTGTGCTATAGCTATGACTAATTCTGAAACCATGAAGTCATGGAAAGACTCCCATTGCTATGGGCACTGACACACTTTTTAATATTGTATTGGTGGCTGACATATGAGTGTTGGGTACGCAAATTAGAATGATGTGAAAGCCTTACACATCAACATGGATCCCAAAACTAGCTTGTGAATAGTTCTTGTTGATTGGACATCCATGGATTATATCTTTTAGTGATCCACCTCTTGCTCTTGCATGCCATTTTGAGCCGAGGATAGATACCACAATAGTGGAATATTGTGGGTTAATTAGAAATGTGAACCGATAAGATTGTAGACTTTTAATGATACAAAGCATACCAAAATCTATGAAGATGTGGAAAACCAAATTGGACCGAAAGATCGAGCTTGAGCTTGAGTTGGCCCGAGCTTCACTAAACTGGGCCAAGTTGAATAATCAGGCTCGAGGACTGAGCCGAACCGAATTTGAGCCAGAGTCGACTGTTGGCTAAGCCGAGCTGAGCTGTGCCAAGCTCCACTCGGGTTCAGCTCTTGCAAAAGCAAGTGGGTTGATTTTTCAAAAATCAATCCAAATTGATTTTATTTGAACGGGCGTTTTGGCGCATTCTCACAACCCCAAAAGGAAATTTGACTTGCCAGTAGATAATGTGATGCCAGGTAGGATCCACTCTCGATTCGCCCGGGGCCAAAATTTCACCTTTGGTTTTTTATTATTTTTTAGCCAGTGTCTTTTCTTAAAACTAGCAGGCAGACAACGCTATTTGGCAGGAAGGATAAATCATTGCAGAAAACTTTTAAAAGCTAAACCTACAATGCATGCGTGGGGTTCACCTGATGTGTGCATGACATCAAATCTATTCATCATGCGCGGGAGCGGATTAGGTGCGGCCCCCACCTCACTCAAGACCGTGAGGCCCTTACCGTGAGGCCCACCTTGATGTATGTATTCTATATCCACGCCATCCATCCGTTTAGCCAGATCATTTTAGAGCATGTGCCCAAAAATGAAGCAGATCCAATTCTCAAGTGAACTATTCCATAGGAAAAGGTGGTGATTGACCATTAATGGGCCACAAGTTTTGGACCAAGCTGATATAGATCCAATTCTCAAGTGAACCATAACATAAGAAAAGGTGGTGATTGACCATTAATGGGCCACAAGTTTTGGATCAAGCTGATATTTGTTTTATTCCTTTATCCAGGTTTATGTGACCTTATCAACAAGTTGGATAGCATATAAACATTACGAAAACCTTATGGTGGACCCTGGGAAGTTTTTAATGGTAGGGCGCTCAATCACCACTGTCTGCTATAGTATGGTCCACCTGAGATTTGGATATTTTTCGTTTTTGGGTTTATTCCCTTGGTATACGTCTTGTGAGGCCAGGGCGCACCTAATCCCCTCCCCCCTCACATTCCCACTAGCTATCGAAAAAGTCCGGTCCGGAATTCAGGTGGGCCACAGCCCTGGGAGCAGTGGAGATGTGGACGCCCACCATTAACAACCTTCCACTCACCTCAGGTAGTTTCCACAGTTATTGAAACTTGCGCCAATGGATAAGATTGTGTCAACGATAGTGGTTCACTTATTCTTTCTATGGGCCTGGGTTTTCTAGATGCGCACCGCACCGTTCTAGCGCCTCGCATTTAATTGAACTGACTTTGCAAAGCGACAAAAACCTCTGGGCTGAACCTGATGTGCGAAATCTGATCCATCCATCAGTTGCTCCAGATGACGTTAGGACGTCATCCCAAAAATCAGGTCGATCCAAGACTCAAGTGGGCCACACTAAAGAGAACAATGGAAGGCAATGCCACTAAAGTTTTGGATCAGGCTGATATTTGACTTTTACCTAAACACATGAAGCACACACATGGATGTGGCTCACATGTAAGAGGGACTCAGGTTGCTCATAGGATGATCCCCACTGTGGATGTTCCTTGACCCAAAAAACCGGCTGGTCTATTTATCAGGTAGGATACGTACTAAGAAATGGATATTTAGAAGAATCAAAACCAACATGCTACATCAATGTGCTCGTGATGAGTTGGATGTCCCAATCTTTGGTATAGAACACTTACGTGGTGGGAGGGACCACCCTATGATTGTCCCAGACCATGCACACATGTGCTCTCTGATGCATTTATGTTCAGCGCTTGAAGAAGGGGTGTCTGGAATTTGCATTCATCTTTGCAGTAATATGATGCAAAGCCCACATAAATTCAAGGAGCAAGTGTTGACTAAACACCAGAAGGCAGAATGGGACACGAAAATTGAACCACTATGGGAGTAAAAAGGAAAATATATATAGGACAAGCCAATATGGCAAAATGTAAATGTAGGCCTCTTTTGGACCGTAAACAAAATAAATAAATAAAAATTCTTTCTGAAATAGGTACAGGTAAAAGTAAATGAATGAGGAAAGAGTAAAGCCAACTTGTACAGTAGTTCCATACCTCAAGCTGGATATCGTTTCAAGGGGCAAGAAGGTGGGTGACAGCTCTTCCGTTCTGCTGGGATTTGGAGCAGATTCATCCATCACGTCACCAAGATGTTAACTCTTAGCCAATACCTCTGTTCAGCAACAGGAGCATCAATAGAAAGAAAGTGACTTCAAGCACAAACTTATGGTCCATCAAGCGATCAATTATTTGCTGCCACCTGTAAGTTCAACCAGTAGATAGCTGCTGAAAAAGCCTGTTATCATTTCCAAGGCCTCCATTACAATCAGAAATGATTGCAGAATTGACTGCTACAGCTAACAAACTTGATCAGCAAGGATACTCTAAATAAAGATACTGTAGATATAGATATATAAATCATCATTTCTTGCCCAAGAAACTATGATTCTTTTCATCATCATCAAAGACTTTCCCAACTGATCGGGGAACTATAATTCTTTTATATTCATTACATAATTACCAGATGATTTTGTTGGGGGGTGATGAATAGGGCTTTGTTGGGTAAGTGGCTATGGAGGTTTGGAACAAAAGAACAAACCTTATGAAGGGACACAATTGCTGGTAAATATGGTTGTGATGTAGGCGAATGGTGCACTAAGGACTCATCTTCGTATAGGGCTTCAACTATTTGGAAAGGGGTTGTTTTTGTTTAATCTTGCTTTAGCAATGGGGTTGGATTCGCAATTGGGGGGGAGGGGGTGTTTGATTGTAATTTTTGTGGCGTTTGTTTCTTCCTTGAGAGGGTTGATTGTAACTTTCTGTTGTAATTTTTGGGGAACTTATTTCTTCCTTGTATAGTTTTGTGCCTCGGCACTTCTTCTGTTAATAAAATTTTTGTTATCTTTGAAAAAAAATACAAGTTACAAAGAATCAGAACCAATTTGAGGCAGCAGAAGAAGAAAGAAGAAGAGAAGTTGAAACAAACAATTCTTTGCACAAACCACTCAATTCAAAGAGGTTGACTTTTTATGGCTTTCTATCTTTGCAAGAGTATTTTATCTCTAAAGTCGCTTGTAAATTTTATTTTTAAAAAATAATAATAATAAGATTCATCATCACTTTTCATACAAAAAGCCGTAGAGGTCTTACCTAGACCAGTGTTTTTAGTATCTTGCGATATCACCAATATATCCTATGATATATTGGTTATCCCAGCAATGCGACACAAAACCCAACTTTAATATGCATTTTTCATGGTATCGTGCAATATATCACACGGGATCGCGATATATCTTGTATATTGTGATGTCATGCAATATATCTACACTCTCCCTTTATAAATTCTTAATGTATCGTGCAATATATCGATACTGAGTGTGATATCAAAAGGGATAAAAGGGAAACCAACGTTGTCGTCTAGAAAATCCTAAAACAAATATTGATTTTTATTTATTTATTTTTTGCAAAAGAAGCGTCTTGATAGTACATTGTAAGGTGATTTCAACCAGTTAACTCTAGTTTGTTGGAAGAAAGTCTTCGAAATTTCTCTAAAACCGCGATTGGAAGTTTTTTGGGGACAGATTCTAAAAGTTGCATATTTTTTTAGTTTTGATTCTTTTTTTTCGTTTTTATATGTTATAAATAATGTCAAATGGTAAGAAATTCATGATTCTTCAAGTTTTGCATGAAAAATTATAGATTTGAAGCTTCAATTTCGAGATTTGGGAGAGATGGGCCAGGTTGTGGAAATTTTTAAAAAAATCAATTTTTTTTCTAAATCAATTGCAATCTCAGTATCCAAATATGAAATCAAACACGTATATAACTTGAGCTACACATTCTTGGAAATCTGGAGATTTAAAAATAATAATAATTTTTTAATTAAAAATAATTTTATTTTCGAAATCCACCAGTATATGTTTCTAGTTTTCTACTTCTCTTGCTTTTGAATGTAATACTTGTGTTTCCATACATGTCTTCTTACATTCATAAATTTTATGAATTGACTTTGAATATAATTGTATCAATTCAGTCAAACAATACATAGATTAGGACCCAATATAAAGGAAACCTATTATATGCACTTATTTTTTGTAATTTTTTTCATTTCTAAGTGTGTATTGGTGTCTTATTTTAACAATCCCTTGAGTTTCATTGAAAAATTCGACCAATTTCCCAATGTTTCTTCATGTTTCGCAACAACAGCGATAAATTACGCGATACAATCAATATATCTAGTGCGATAACTAATATGTATCCGTATCCCAAGAATGCAATACATTACGCGATAACGATACAGAAAACTTGTATCATTGATTTAGATTACACTACAAAAGACAAAGATCCACAGAGAACTTACCCCTATGACATAACAAAATCTCTAAAAGATCGACATAAAAGATAGGAAACATTTTTTTTTTTTTTAGGATTCTAAATCCCATAAAAGGATTTTTTATTTTTTCCCTTTTTCTATCAATCTTTCTTTCCTTCTTTTTTATGGCCTAATTCCATGAAAGTTTATCCAAGAACACCCAAAATACTCATATGAGGCTGTTTTAAAAAAATTAAGCCCATATGTAGGAGCATTATTTATGATTTTTTACTCCTTTATGAAGGCTGTCAATCACACATATTCAAAGTGGGGCCCATTCTCGACACGTGTCATGTGGACCTAGTTGCATCATAATATCTCTAATTATTACAAGCAATGTCGTCAAATCGCATATGATCGCATAAGTCACCAGCCAGAGTGATGTGGCCGATAACTTTTTTTTAATAACAAAAAATTATATATATATATATATATATATATATATATATATATATATATATATATATATTATATATATTGGGGGGAAGAAAAAACCATAAAAAATTCTTTTAAAAAACTGTCTAATTACTACAAGAAAAATTGGATTGGGTATTTTTTTTACCTATTTTATTGTAGTTTGACTATTGAACTATTTATAGGTTAAGTTATATTATATATAACAAAACAAATTTAAACAATCAACTAGTTACATTAAGAGAGAATTAATTATTAAAAACTACAAACATAGAAATTTTATTGATAATTTGAATCTTGATGAGTTGATGCATACAATACAAGTTACAAGTTACAAATTACAACTTACTACAATTTACAAGAAATATGACCATTAGCCATCATGCCATCGCATATTAGAGTATGCCATGGTTATGTGATTATGCCATCGCATAACCATCACATTCTTTCTGCATGGCATATGCAACCATCACATATGTGATCTGAGCCCATGTTTGCAATTGTGAAATCACATAATCGCTTATGCAATTGCACATGATAACACTGATTAAAAGATACAATTTTGTAGAAAGGTAAATTTTCTTAACATCATTGTGAACATATGATTGATCTTAAGATTCTTAAAGAAAAAGGTTGGATGAATGATTTTTTTTTTGTCACAAAATGGTGACCCTAGATGCATATAGGAGACAGAAATATATACTCTCTTCTTTTTTTTTTGGATCAGCAAGAAATATATTCCAACTAGGAAAGCAAAAAAGAAAGAAAGAAAGAAAGCAGGGTTCTTAGGAGTTGGAGGCATGAAACTTTAGAGGAAGAATTAAGGTTCCTACAATAGTCTAAATCCTTCGAGATGGGCGCGTTAGATGAAACCGATGAAACATGCAACTTATTTCTAAACCCTTACACTCATCAAAGGCAAAAGATGATGTGAATTAGTTGAGTGGTGAAAGCTTCACAAAAATGATCACATATGCTTTTGAGTTGCAGTATAAAGATGCATTAGTTTCTAGGTAAGGTGACAGAGTTACAGAATCACTAAACTAGAACCAACATTCAACAGAAAAGAACTGATATAAAAGTAAGAGTTACATTGAAGAAATTCTACAACCCTAGAAAGTGAAACTAGGAACCAACTTCCAAACCATAATATGCATACATCACTTACAACATTTACATTGTATGGAAACCATCAGTATGTGCATATTAATACTATTGTGCAAGGGAAGCTGGTTATGCAAAGATTAAATTCAAGCAACTCCCACAAGTTGAAATGTATTAAAAAATGTTATACCAAGGATTTTGAAAAAAACTTGCAATTCTCAGAGGGACAAATTATAAACTTACCACTTTCCTTCTGCAGAAGTGCTATTTTCAATAATAAATTCTTCCTTAGCAAATTCTTCTAGCAGAGCCCGTTGACGTTCATTTACGGATCTGAAAGAAAACAGAAAATAGTAACTGCAGATTTTTCCTCCTAGTTGAACAATAGGGGGTCGGCTTTGAAGGTACAAAATTTTATTTGCTTAGAAACAAGTAAAATACGCAAACTCACATTACATAAATAAATGACCCAATGATTCAAATCCCAAAGAGAGAGGATACAGAAAGCCATGATCATCATCTGCCCACTTTTTTTTATCATTAGCTGTCTACTCTTCAAGTGATCAACGGTTGGCATCTTGTCCTTTCTCACTAACCACCCGAAAGCTATCGCCCTTGGGGGGACTTTGATATATCCATTGTTCGGAGTATCCCCAATATTATCAGAATATCCCTGATATTATCCGTATCTCCATCTCGGCAATACGGATAACATTGGTAGCAATATCAGTAACACTAGTAGTCCAAAAATTTCTAGGTATCGGCAATGTTTTAAATATCGACAATATCAGCCAATATATCCCACAATATATCTTGTATCCCACCTGTGCGATACGAAACTCACAAGTAGTGTGATATATCTCACATGTTCGATCTGATGAGCATTTTCGATCCTTTTTTTCTATAAATCATGTTAAATCAGTGTCAAATTGTATCAAATCCACGGTTTTTCATGTTTTGCATGAAAAATCATGGATTAGGAGCTTAAACTTCAAGATTTGGAGATGGACCGAGTTGCGGAAAATTGAAAAAAATATTTAAAAAATTCACTTTCTCGCAAATCGGTTGCAATCCTTGTGTCCAAACATAAAATCAAACATGTATGTAACCTGATCTAGTGATTCTTCTTTTTCTTTTGAACGTATTGCTTGTGTTTCCACATGTGTTCTTACATTTATAAATTATATGAATAGACTTTTGAATATACTTGCATCAATTCAGTTAGACAACACATAGGTTAGGACCCCATACAACGAAAACCTATTATGTGCACTTATTTTTTGTAATGTTTTGATTTATAAGTGTGTGTTGATGTCTTTTTAACAATCACTGAAGTTTGATTGGAAAAAGCGACCAATTTCCCCATGTTTCCAACAACAACGATATATTACGCGATACAACCAATGTATCCCATGCGATAACTGATATGTATCCGTATCCCAAAGGTGCGATACATGCCGATACGTAACGCGATACCAATATTTCGAACATTGACTCAAACCATACACCAGTGGAGAAACCTATTTGAAGCCTAGTGTCGAATCCTACAGAAGCACTAAAACATAGAATTGCCTAACCCACCAATCCAACTTTCTCAACACCCCTAACTCCCTAATGGCCATGATGCCCCTAGCAAACCCAATTGCATCCACTGCCACCTAGTCTTTCATTCTGCCTTCCCAAAGCGAATCAACCAACCTACCATTATTAAATTGGATTTTTATTTCTTGAAATGAAAGCAATTGATTTGGGCTATTTTATGGGGACCAACCCAATCCCCTGACATTCCAAATTAAAATATTCATGACTAAACAATGCTAGCCCCCTTCCCTTCTTCTCCCCTCTAAATGAGTATCCTTTATCGTAATTGATTGAAGACACAAGACCCGCGTTGCTTCTACCCTTGGAGGTTTTAGAGGATTGACCCAACTGGGAGAGCTCCACTTTTTTTTTAATACTCCTTCGCTAATTTACATAGAGCCACAAAATCCTCACAATCGCCGAAGGGAACCCATACCATTCTCCCCACATGATTCATCATGTCCGAGATCCACCATGTATCCATTTGCAGCAAAGAGATCCATTCTTCCCAGCCATGCAGCAGCTTCTATCCCCTTTCTGTTCTCATCAATAACTTGTATGAGGGTAATTTTAAAATTTAAAAAAAAAATTATATAAAAAATAAAATTTAAAAAAAAAAAAAAAAAAAAAAAACTCCAAGACAAGAGACCATAATTTACCTCGGTGAGAAAGAAACTTTCACCAGCATTACTCGTTGTAGCCCCCTATTCATTAACACCAACTACTGAATCACTCCGATGAAAAGGTTAATCTCACTGTTTGTCTATAATACTTGCTTTTGTAGCAAGATCTCCATTGTCGTTCTTGTCTCGATGTTCTTGAACTGCGGTCGCACCCCTGAAACCGTCTGGTTCCTAAACCACTATCAGTGGGAGGTCTAAAGCCAACGATGAGTTGCACGCACCTTTGCTTAGCTTCATAAACAACAAACCTGGACAGCACTAGCTGGGCCGTTCCTAGAGATCTTCCTCAACATCACTAGCTTCTAAAGAGGGCTTCTAGAGAATTGTGTTGAGACCGTGATTTACCTCTACAAGAAAGAAACCTTTGCTGATCTTACCCACTGCAACCCCTTGCTCATTCACACCAACTGCTAATTCACTCCAATGAAAAGGCTGATCTCACCAGCTGTCCGTAATACTTGGTTTTTCGGCATGATCTCCATCAACAATCTTTTCTCGATAATCTCGAACTGCAGCCGCACCCCTGAAGCTATGTTCAGTTCTTGAACCACTAAAAGTGAGAAGCCAATGATTAGTTGTGCACACCTTTGCTTAGCATCATAGACGACAGACGTGGACAGCACAGCTCATTGCTCCTCTAGCTGGGGCCCATTCTAGGGATCATCCTCAACATCACTAGCTACTAACAACGGCTTCTAGCGATTTGTGTCAACCAGATCTTCACAATCCCCAACTATCGAAGCCAAACCCTCGCACGTTACACCACTTGTAAGTGGAAGTCAGCACAATCGGGTTTCAAAGGGAGTACCATGCATGCCTTGGCTTGTGCATGAGACTCCACCGTGGAGTCGACAGCAGCTGTAGCTACAATTGCAGAGGCTAAACTCTAAAGACATAGATCTCTTTCACCGCTCACGTAACCAGTCATGACACACCACCTGTCCCAACACAACTTAGTAGTCTATGGAGCAAACTACTCCCCCACCATCTTCCTTCCTACAGACAGATGAGAGAAATGGCTAAACACTCAGGATGGGAACCCCTTTCAACTTCTGCTGCTTATCCACTTCATTTCTCCCTTCAAGACTCACGACTACCATCAAATCGTTGACGCCCCACCTCAATTCAATCCGGCAACACAAGGAGCTTGTTCTTCTTGATTTCGTGTTGGTAAAAACCACAACTCTCCGCATTGGGGTCAATGGCTACCATCTCCAATGTGAGTGCCTACACCTCAAAAGACATCCAAAAAACATCCCGAACTTGAATCTAAACCTCCTCACCAAGCACAAACCAGTATATCCACCTATCAAGTGAAGAGATAATGCCATTTTTGAAGAGCTCCTATGCAAAGAGAAATCCACCTGGTTGAACTGTTGAGACTCTCAATGACTCGATCTTCCTCCAACGGTTTGCAAATCTGCATCATATGTCTCCGACCACTGATATCTTATTGACATACCTTGCTTCACCATGGCATCCAATGTCCATTCTAATGCCTTTCACGAACTGTTGACAATGTCCTGATTCATCCTCTCCTTAAAACCTTCCTCCAATGCTTCTCTCCATGCCCAATGGCAACCTCCCAGGTGCGGACTTCCTGCATTCTTAGGCTCAAATATCTCAGCTACCTCTTGCAGGGGTTCCTTCTATAACAATGTGTCACAGAAGGATTTGGAGCTCTATAACACTTTCCCCCCACCTTCCACCATCTTCCCCTTATGAGCTCAATGCCATCACTGTTTTTTCCCTTTGGTTTCCACCCCCGTGGTTCTCAGCCCTCATCTTCAACATTCAGTTGATGACCTTCGACTTATACCTCACCTTCAAAAGTGAGAACTTTTTACCTAAAATATAAGAACTTTTACCATTTGGTTGAGCCACTGCAAACTCTAGATTGCCGTTCTCGCAATCCTCACAAAAGTGAAACCACAATTCATTGTCGAACCCCTCATCTGAGGGATAGAAACCTCCATGACTTTCCCAAGCCTCTCAAATACTCTTTGAAAGTTCGTTTCCAACCACTCCTCCATGAAGCTTCCAAGAAACGTCATCAGAGGTCCCTTGATCTGAGTGGCAAACCTCATTGTCTTCTAACTTATGGTGCTTCCTCTCTGGCCTCTTGTGGTATCCATTTTCCCTCTTCCATCATGCCCCCTCTTCCACCCAAGGTGGGGGACTTGATAATTAGTCTTCTACAGCACAAGGAATAAATGTGCTCTTTGATCAACTTCAACTCCAGTACAAGGGTTTGAGCTTTTACCTCTTTTGAATCTTTCAATCCAATTAGCCAAGAGAAAACATCGCATCAACAATCTCTCACCACCCCTCTTTTAGGAGGTCTAAAATTTAATTTTGATAGAAGTATTCAAAGAAAATCTAAAGCCTAAAGGTTTTAGCATAATAACATAGGGCGAAGGATAATCAGTCCATGTTGATCCCTGGGGCCATCTTAGTGTCACTCATGCACAATAAAAGGCCCCAAGGAATGATCTTGAAATGCTGCAGTATTTCCTTCCTTAATGAACTTTCTTTAAGCCCTTGCTTCATTCATCTTCATGAAGGTCCTTTAAAGGGAAGCCAGACAAGTGGTGGATAAAGCAGCCAAGGCAGATATTCTTACTTTTAGCCAACTTAAGGACTGACTAGACCTTCATCTAGAACCAATATACCATTTCATGTTTCTCTTTGGACCAATTGAATACCTTTTCCATACAAGAGTCTGTTTAGGATAACAAAAATAATTGTTTCAATACCATAAAAAGGTGTTTACCAACATTTCTACATCATATGAAAACTTCTTCGGGCAGTTTGGATTGATGGTAAACCAGGAGAATGCAAGGGAAAGCAAACAGGTGACATAAGCAGATTGCAAATTGACATCAGCGCTATAGGGGAAGCAACCTCTTGAAGCCTATTTGTTTTTCTAGATAAACTATGAAAGAAAGTACTTTCCCTTTGCATTTTCCATTGTTTAGTTAGAAATTCTCAAAGGGAAACATCTTTTCCCTCCAATTTTGCCATTCAAAACATCCCATCAAAGGAAAACCTCTATTCTCACCATTTGACTTTTTGAAAAAAGGTCTACCTCCCTTGCTGAGAAAAGCAAATGAGTTTCCTTCTCTTTTTATGTAATCCAAATGGAGGAAATGTCAAATCAAAGGGAATTTGTTTGCTTCCCCTAATTTACCCCAAATTGAAACAGGCCCTTAGCGAATAGAATGCCAGTTGGTCCTAAAATCAATGATCCAATTGGATTGGCCTTTCAGCCCTCCTCTTTTTCTTTTTCTTTTTTACTATAAAGAGTAGCGTATCTGCCCTCTTGAATTGATAATTTGGAGAAGCGCAACATTTGAGCTTTTTTCGTAGAAGAAATCTCCTCCAGCCACCTCTTGCTTCCTTTCAAAGGTTGTGCCCACACTGATGGGGACATCTAGCGCACACGCGCATGCACACCATCACCCCTACGCACGTACGTACGCAGAAGGAGGATCCCATCATCAATCTGGCTCGATGACGACGTCCAGGGAGGGCCTCCTAGTTAGAAGACAAGTTTTGGTTCAGAAAAGTAGGCCCGATAGTCAAGAAAAGCCCATCATGGGATCTCATGATCGTGGCCCACTCGTCGGATTGATTTCATTTTTAGGTTTTACTTATTGTTATTATTTAGAACATTGTGAACGCTTTAGATTTCTGTGTTTGGTTTTTATTTTAGTTTACTTCATCGCCAAGTAATAGGTTGCGCACATGGTGCGAGTTTTTGGAGTATAGGGTTTTCTTATAAATAGGCACCCCTTGTAGCTTTTTTGAGAGATTGAAGATTAATAAAAATTCTCGTTTTCCTACTCTCTCGAGTTGTGAAGCCTAATTGGGTGCGAAGCCCTCCCTTCATCGAAGGGTTAACTACCGTGGTGCGAAGCCACATCTATCCCGATTCGCCCCCATCCATCGCCATCTCTACTACCCATCTTCTATCATCCCTTCTTCTCATCTCACCCCATCATCTACACTTTGAGTCAATCATCTATTGCAGCAATTCTCCTCCCCACATCAGAATTTCAGAATCTGGCCCTACGGGAGGGCTGAAACTTCGACGGAGTACCACGCACAAACCGTACATCGGATCGAGTTGAGATTTGGGGGTTTTGAAGTCCATCCTTGGCCGATCAGGGCCAAGGTGGCTTTTTTTTTAATAGTGGGCCCCACACACGTGTGGCCGGGATCACACGCATGTCCGTCTGGGCCATTGCTGTTGTCCACGCGCGGGATCGTCTTTTGGCTCAGGTTTTTATCCTCTTTTATCCTCTCATAGCCTTTTTTCATGAAACCTAGCCCTAGATTACGTTTTCCCTAACTTATATGCCCCTTTTCTTTCCCTAAGGTTCCTTGATTTGAAACTAGTGAATCCCTTGGATTAGGGACTGATTACTATGTATGTGTGAAGGATTATTTCTTATCTTTGAGTATCGTTTGCTTCAAAATTTTTATTGATCCAGCCCTATCATGTGTAGGCCTGGACCCGCATAAATTCCCTTTAATTGAACGTTTGGATTTTCATGTGGGATGTGGAATTTGTGTAATTGTTTCGAATTGGTATGATCTAAGCCTCAAATCTTGCATATCATATTTACATTTCATGTCCTGCATCAAATTTGGTATCAGAGCCTAGGGTTCTTGTAGGGGAATTCATTACATGTTTAGGGTTTGGTTGTTTATGTCCATTACGCATCAATTCTCATCATATATGGTTGTTTAGAAGTCCATAAACCCTGACATAAGCTGCTGAAATTTTTTGTTATCCCCTTATTTGAATTATTTTAGAAATTAACTTAGCTTTCTATTTTTAGGTTTAGAAACTTTCCTTTTCTGTTTTTTAGAAACTTTCTTAATCTGTTTTAGAAACTAATTTCCTTTCCTTTTTCTTTTTTAGAAACTAGTTTACTTTCCTTTTTCTTTTTTAGAAATTAACTTACTTTCTATTTGTAGAAACTTTCCTTTTTCGTTTTTAGAAACTAGGTTGCTTTTCTTTAGAAACTTTCCTAATTTGTTTTTTTTTATTTTTTATAGAAACTTTCCTAATTTGTTTTTCTTAGAAACTTTCCTTTTTCATTTTTAGAAACTAGGTTGTTTTTTAAATTTTTTCTTTTTAAAAAAAAAAAAACTTTCCTAACTTGTTTTTAAAAAAACTTTCCTTTTTCGTTTTTAGAAACTGGGTTATTTCTTATTATTATTTTTTTAACAAAAAAAAAAAACCTTATATTTTGACAACTATATTGTTGAATTTTGGTTGGCACCCTACACTAGACATGGAACAACTGCTAGAATCATTAAACAAGCTGTCCCAGCAGACCGAGTCTTGGGGTAAGCGCATGGAACAAAGCATAGATCAACGCCTTAACCAAGTAGAGGCCTCTCAGGACAAACCCCACCATTAAAGAAAATGTCCAATCTCAGGCAGGTGGCCAGGAGGATAGACCAATGAATGAAGGTAGTCAAGGAATCAGTCACGGGTATGCAACCGTGCACCCACCCCAAGAGGGGCATCAAAACCACTATTTTGAGTGGCACAACACGTACGGCCTTGTGGCTAGAGAGAGTGCCCCAGAGGCTAGAGAGAGTGTTCCAGAGGCTAGTATAGAGTTACCCATTGAGGCCATTCTAGTAGTAGATGAGTTTCGTGATGTCTTTCCTGATGATCTACCGGATGAGTCTCCCCCCAGGAGGGATATAGAGCACATCAGAACATGGGACACCGTAATACCTACAGCCGAGTTTACGTTGAATAGTTCTGTCGATAGGTCCACATGTCTAAGTCCTCGTGAAGTCGTTACTGGTTATAAACCTAGGAAACCTATTGATCTTGTCCCTATGTCACTGTCCCATAGGTTGTTAGAGTCTGCAGAGTTTTTCGCGCATCACATTCAATCATGGCATCAAGAAATTAAGCAGAAGATCATGACTAGTAATGAACATTACACATTTTCTGCAGACCAACATAAACGTTTCAAAGGATTCAATATTGGGGACTCCGTGATGGTCTGCATCAGCCCCGAGCGGTACCCTCTGAGGGCCGTTCGAAAGCTACACGCGCGTAGCACTGAACCCTTCAAAATTATAAAACGAAACGGTCTCAATGTGTATGAGATAGATCTTTCACCTTCCATGAGAATTAGTTTTACATTCGATATGGAGGATCTAGGCATTTTCAGAGACCACGATACTTTGTCCCCCTTTGCCCACCCATCATGATTCCCCATATCTATCCCTTGAACCATGGCCCCTTCCCGACCCATTTTTCCATCCTTTACCTCCCATACCCACTCTTCCTAACTTTTCTTCCCACCTCTCTACCTCCCATACCTATCCTTCCCGCCCATTTCCCCGGCCTCTACGTCCGTACCTACCCATCCCGACCCATTTCCCCGGCCTACATCTCATACTTACCCGTCCCGACCCATTTTCCCAGCCTCTACCTCCCATACCTACTCGTCCCAACCCATTTTCCCAGCCTCTGCCTCCCATACTTATTCTTCCTGACATTTCTTCTCAGCCTCTCCCTCCCATACCTAACCTTCACACACCCAGAGAGGAAATAGAGGATATCCTGGACTATCAGATAGTTTCAACGTCGGACGGCGGGTTTCAAGTACTTGGTCAAGTGGAAGTCACGCCCAGCTTCAGACAACACGAGGCTAATCATGGAGGATCTTCAGAGACTTGATCTTGACGTCCTGGAGCGGTTCAGGATTTTTATTTTGCCAGTGGCGAAGTCTTCACAGCCGAGGAGAATTGATGGGGACATCTCGCGCAAACGCGCACGCACACCACCACCCCTACGCACGTACGTACGCAGAAGGAGGATCCCATCATCTATCTGGCTCGATGACGACGTCCAGGGAGGGCCTCCTGGTTAGAAGATAAGTTTTGGTTCAGAAAAGTGGGCCCGATAGTCAAGAAAAGCCCATCATGAGATCTCATGATCGTGGCCCACTCGTCGATTGATTTCATTTTTTAGGTTTTACTTATTGTTATTATTTAGAACATTGTGAACGCTTTAGATTTCTCGTGTTTGGTTTTTATTTTAGTTTACTTCATCGCCAAGTAATAGGTTGCGCATGGTGCATAGTGCGAGTTTTGGGGTATAGGGTTTTCTTATAAATAAAGCACCCTTGTAGCTTTTTTGAGACATTGAAGATTAATAAAAATTCTGCGTTTTCCTACTCTCTGAGTTGTGAAGCCTAATTGGGTGCGAAGCCTCCCTTCATCGAAGGGTTAACTACCGTGGTGCGAAGCCACATCTATCCCGATTCGCCCTCATCCATCGCCATCTCTACTACCCATCTTCTATCATCCCTTCTTCTCATCTCACCCCATCATCTACACTTTGAGTCAATCATCTATTGCAGCAATTCTCCTCCCCACATCGAATTTCAATACGGCCTACGGAGGGCTGAAACTTCGACGGAGTACCACGCACAAACCGTACATCGGATCGAGTTGAGATTTGGGGGTTTTGAAGTCCATCCTTGGCCGATCAGGGCCAAGGTGGCTTTTTTTCTGAATAGTGGGCCCCACACACGTGCGGCCGGGATCACACGCATGTCCGTTTGGGCCATTGCTGTTGTCCACGCGCGGGATCGTCTTTTGGCTCAGGTTTTTATCCTCTTTTATCCTCTCATAGCCTTTTTTCATGAAACCTAGCCCTAGATTACGTTTTCCCTAACTTATATGCCCATTTTCTTTCCCTAGGGTTCCTTGATTTGAAACTAGTGAATCCCTTGGATTAGGGACTGATTACTATGTATGTGTGAAGGATTATTTCTTATCTTTGAGTATCGTTTGCTTCAAAAATTTTATTGATCCAGCCCTATCATGTGTAGGCCTGAACCCGCATAAATTCTTCTTTAATTGAACGTTTGGATTTTCATGTGGGATGTGGAATTTGTGTAATTGTTTCTGAATTGGTATGATCTAAGCCTGAAATCTTGCATATCATATTTACATTTCATGTCCTACATCACACACTCATCTCCCGCATTAAAAAAGTCACATCCTATTCAGTAAATAAGAGCAGGCACCATACTTATTTTTTGAGTAATATCCAAGTTGGATCTGATGCCCTTCATCTTGTCATTGCCAGCATGAATATCAAACTGGGCCATCTTCATTAGAATTTACAACTCAGAATGAGAAATTTAAAACTGATAAAAGAAAAGGAATGGAAAATGTAAAGAGAAAAATGAGATCATGTTAAAAGTTTGTGTATCGAGGAAAGAAGCAATTAAAGAGTGCAATAGGCCATAGAGCTTACGTGGGGAAGTGGATGCGGAATCGCACATATTGATCACCATGGTCCATAAAGCCAATATGCTTCGGCAAGCCTAATGCGTTCGCCCCAAAATAAATAAAGTACATACAAAATGATGGTAAAGTTGCAACAGCGGATTAAAGAGTATAAGAGATGCACATGCACACCTCTTCCTCTTAGTACCAGTTGTTGTCCGTGCTGAACTCCCTTTGGTATCTGAAAGGAAAATAAAATAGAATTACAGAAGAATGAAGGGGGCCCATACAATCGTGACCATGAGATCAAAACGGGTGTTTGTGCATAGTTGCGATTAAGGGCTTATACTCTACATTATTTAACAGAAACAGCATAAGAATGTCATCGTTTTTTAAATGATAGCATAAAAATGTTATCATTAAAGAAGAACATTTGAAAATTGAATATATCTATGCATCCATACATGTGTTTGTGTCATTGTGTGTGCATCTCATCATTAGTGTTCGAAATATCGGATCGCACTATGTATTGCACCCTTGGGATACAGATACATATCGGTTATCGCACGGGATATATCGTTTGTATCAGGTAATTTATCGCACTTTTTGGGAAGCATGGGGAAACGTCGGGAAAATCATTGAATTTTTCAATGAAACTTCAAGGATTGTTTTTTTTTTTTTTTAAAAAAGACCTTAATACACACTTTTAAATCATAACATCTCAAAAAAGAAGTGCACATAACAGGTTTCCTTTGTATAGGGTCCTAAGTTATGCGTTATCCGACTGAAACAGTATGTATTTGATACCCTAACCGTGTGGAGCCCACCTTGGTGCATTTGTTGTACATCCATGCCATCAATCTGTTTTTCCATCTCATTTTGGGACGCAATCCCAAACCTTAAGAAGATCCAAATCTCAAGTGGACCACACCACTAGAAACAATGATGAATAACCATTAAAAAAAATTGTGTGGGCCACAAGTTTTGGATCAAGACGATCTTTGTATTTTCCCTTCATCAAGGTATGCTTGACATTATCAACAGGTTGGATGGAAAATAAACATTACAAAAAATGGAGTTAACATCGGATAAAAATGGGGTTAACATCAGATAAAAATGGCTCAAGGTGCTCTAGCAAGAGGAACAATGGAATAGGCTTTAGATTCCTGAGAAAAAGAACCCTTCTATCCCAAGCTAAATGTGGAGTTAACATCAGATAAAAATGGCTAAAGGTGCTCTAGCAAGAGGAAGCTCGTTAAGTAGAGGTCAAATGAAACCTAGCTTGCAATGGGTAACAGAAATTAGCTTTCTTCCTTAAGACTTAGGGTGGAAGCTCTTGTCAAAATATATAATCAACAAAAAAGCGAGAAAACTTTTGTCAGATTTGATGGTTGAAAATGTGGATGATGGAAACTCTTGCCAGAATTTATGGTTGACAATTTAGTATATTGGCCTAAACCAGCATGGAAGCAGCAGCTATAGGCTACTAAGGGGTTCTACCCGTCAATATAAAATGTTAGGCCACACAGGTATGGTATAAGGTGTTGCCTTGTGGGATATGACATGAGTTGGAAACACAATCCTAAAAAATGGATACAGTGGTACGACTAATTTTAATAGGTTCAGGCTCCTACTGTAGTTCACCACCATTTTAAAAACTGTGGTGTCTCATCCTCCTTGCTTGTGGCACTCATGTACAGATATCCAGACCATCCAAATTGTAGGCCACATTAAGGATAGAGCATAGCTATAAAATCAGCTTGAGTATGCAATCCTAACTATCCAATTGATGGTTGCAAATGGATGGTTAAAAGTTTAGTCAATGGTCCAAATTCAAAGGGAAAAATCAAATGGTTAATATCATCTTCTCAGTGTAATTTTTGGATTGAGCACCATCGACAATTGGGTCAAGGATCTGGATAGCCGGGACCATACAACTATACCATGTCACGGTTAAAGAATAAGCACAATCTTTTGATTCATGCAAACTGTCACATGGTTCTAGCTCATTTTATTACTTTTCATTTTTTAAGATAATCAATTACATGTGTGTGTGTTGATAGGTGACCTAACTTTTGTTGAAAAAACACCAAAAGGCAACACCTTACAACAACCAGTGTTCAAAATATCGATATTGCGTTATGTATCGCATCCTTAGGATACAGGTACATATCGGTTATCCTACGGGAATATCGTTTGTATGATTGTGTCGGGTAATTTATGGTATTTTTGGGAAACATTGGGAAATTTGTGGAATTTTTCAATAAAACATCAGGGATTGTTAAAAAAGACCTTAATACACACTTTTTCTTTAAAATGACCTTAATACACTTTTAAATCATAACATCTCAAAAAAGAAGTGCACATAATAGGTTTCCTTTGTATAGGGTCCTAAGCTATGTGTTGTCTGACTGAACAAATGCAACTATATTCAAATTGAATGCATAACATTTAGAGTGTAAGTGATGATCATTTCATCAAACACTCCTAAAAACTTCGAAATTAGTCTCAATTGATAGCCGGTTGAAGTAAATTTTTGAAAAAAAATATGGAGAATATGAAAAACTAATAGATATCGAAATCAAAGCTCCAACTCCATGATTTTTCATGCAAAACATGAAGAACCAATGGATTCTTAACCATTTGACATTGATTTAACATAATTTCAACAAAAAAAAAAAAGGATCAGAAATTGAAAATGCTCACTGAATCAACCATGTGGGATATATCGGCATTACTTGTGCGTTTTGTATTGCACAGGTGGGATACAAGATATATCATTGGTTATATCGGCCGACATCGTCAATATTTAAAACAGTGACGACAACAACCCTCCCAATTCTAACCAATCATTATGGTTAGAGGCAAAATTACAATTAACCCAATCTAAAACATCATACTTTGCCTTCTTAAAAACATTCGTCGTCAACCACGAATATCCCGAAAGATCCAGTTGTTCCTCTCCCACCCACAAGGCCCATATAACCGCCAGCAAAACTAACCTCTAAACTTATCCTCGACAAGAGTAGAAGTCATCCGCTTCCTCATCTGATGGGTTTCTTCTGCAAAAGGGGACCAAACACCAACAATACCGGAGGCAAAAAATAATAATCATAATCATAACAATCAACAATAACATTACAGTTCAGTGAAAGGCTCGCAAGCCTCGAGAACTTCTCTTGAAGAGGCCATTCCCCAATCCAAAGATCAACCCAAAAACAGATCCTCTATTTTTCACCAAAAGCAAAGTAGATTGCCTCCTTGAAGTTGTTCTTCACTCTATACACCGCCTTTACATCCCAAAAGCCCTATAGGCCATTGAATCCTTCACCCACGATCCTCCTTCCTAAGTGCCATATTTACACATAATCACCTCCCTCCACATTCCACAACCTCCTTTCATCCCCTTCCTCTCCCCCGAACCTCCATAGCCATTTGTTGAGTAATGCATGGTTCATTTGCTCTAACTTCCTAACCCTTGCCCCCTTCACAAACTAGCTTGCACACTTAGTCCTACCTTAATAAATGAAACTTCTTCTTCGCTTCAACTCCTTGACACAAGAAATCACACCTTAGTTCTTCCAACCTATCCAAGGCCATCGGCAAGCACTTGAAAAGGGACATAAAGCAAATCAGAAGATTTGACAAACCACCATTATCAAAGTGAGCCTACCGCCTAGAGAAAGATGCCGACACTTCTATCTTAATAATTTCCTCTCCTCCTCTATAACCCTATCCCATAAATGTTTTGTAAGCTTGCCAAAACATAAGGGAAGTCTTAAGATAATGGAAGAGATCCTACTCTGCATCCAAAGACCTCTGCCAACTGCTCCACCTCTTCATTAGAAGTGCAAACGTCCAACAGCGCGCTCTTTAGCATAATTTACTTTTAGCCTGGACTGGACAACACCTTGAAGCATCTCATTGTTTTTGTTAAGTTGTCCACCATCACCTCATCCACATCGCAAAAGAGAAGTGTATCAATTCATCGATGAACCGAAGGTGTGAGATTTCAAACTCGGCGTTCTCCACCCTGAATCTACCAATTAGCCCAGCCGATTGGCCTTTTTCCAACAACCTAGTCAAAGCTTTCATAACTACCACGAAAAGGGGAAAATGGATCACCTTGCCTCAAGCCCCTTGACAATTAAAAGAAGCCTTTAGGAGATCCATTGACAAGAACATAAAACCACGCCGATCAAATGCATGCTTGAATTAATTCTCCATTTCAGCCCACTGCTCAACCTCCCCAACATGTAATCCAAGAATTCCCAGTTCACGTGGTCATATGCCTTTCTGATGTCCAATTTACAAATGGTACCTTTTTCCTTTGCCTTGTACTGTGAATCCACGCATTTGTGCGCAATTAAAGTGCTACCCAATTTTGTCTCCCCACCATGAAAGCACCTTGGACTTCAGAGACAATATTGCTTAGCACCACCCGAAATCTAGAAGCCAAAATCTTCACAAGGATTTTATAAGGCCTTCCAACGAGACTGATTCGCCTGACATCTTGGAGACTATCAACTCCTTCAAGTTTTTGAATCATAGCCATAAACGATGCCCCTATTTCCAACGAAATCCTGCCTCTCCCAAAACACAAATATGAATTTAGCCACATCACCTTTCACCATGCCCCCGAAAACCTAGAAGAAAATCATTGGAAATCAATCTAGACTAGAGGCCTTATCGCTTACAATGAATCCACCGCAGCTACCTCCTCCAAAAAACGATTTCTGAACATTCCGCATCTCCCGTAGAGAGATGATTGAAATGGAGATTATCCAACCTAGGCCTCACCCAACCATCATTCTAGAGCAACTCCTTAAAATACTACACGATGGAGTCGCACACCTGGCTCTTTTCTAAAACCACCACGTTGTGAATCCTATTGTGCCTAGCCGAGCACTAGCAATTCCATGGAAAAACTTTGTGTTTGTGTCCCCTTCTTTAAGCCACGTCACACGTGAGTGTTGTTTCCACTTTGTCTCTTCTTCCTTTAGACACTAGTGTATTGGAAAGTGAGGTTAGCACACATGGCTTTTTCCTCCTCCAAAATCTCACCACCATCCTCTTTTAAGTCAATGGCTTGGATATCCAACTTCCCGCTCCTTCCAAACCTCCTTCCTCCAGTCAATGATCTTCCACTTCAAGAGTTTGAGCTTTTGAAATAAAACAAATCCAGCATAACCCTTAACTTCGAACGATTGCCACCATTCTTTCACTAAATTCACAAAACCTTCCAGTTGAAGCCACATCAACTTGAAACTTGCACAAAACCTTCATTTAAATAAGAAGATATATACAGTTGCAAACAAATTTTCATTTTCATAGGGTGGTGACTGGATCATTTAATGGCGAACAAATTAAACAAAAGCACAAAATTTTAAATTATTCAAGGAAGTGATTGGAGCAGTGTCCTGGAAGTACCCATATGCAATTTGTGTCTGGTACGGGTATGGGTATGACATTTTTTTTTCTGGTAGGGAAGTGAATTATATTTACTGAGAAAAGGATTTATATTGCAGGCAGTGATCGAATGAACTAGTTGCAGATAAGGATCTATAATGCAGCTAGGATCAATGTAACTGACTTGTTTTGTGTCGATTGTCCAAATCATGCAGAAGCCAGAAAGTAATGGAAAACACCAAGCAAATTTTAATGAATGGGAGGCGATAGACACCGAGAAGATCAAGGACGGAGCCAGCGGAAAAAGAACATGCATGCATGATGCTACTATAATGGCAGAGAATTACAAACAAAAGGCAAGTCTCTATATCATTATCGTCAGGATGAGGGTTATGGTTTGTTGGCGTCGGTAATTCATCACTAAACAATTTGCAAGTCTGTGGCATAAGCCAAAGCGTCGAAGACTTAGACAATTGCCATGTGCACTTTTTGTTGGCTTGTTATGGTCATCCTTATTTCTTGTCCTCCATTCCACCTCGTTTTGTAACTTTTCAGATCTTTTCATAGTTTATAATTTTCTTTAAATGATAAACGTCATCGCAAAAGTTATGGTCCGTTATATAGTGGAATGACAGAACAGGATTCATGCAGCTGACCCCAATTATTTGGGACAAGGCTTAGATAATGATGATTTTCTGTAACTTTTTATTATAGCGGGTCTGGTCATAAGCAAAAGCCTCAATATCTTGAGCCTTTTGGTCATATCCTTTAAAACATTGTTTTACTATGCATCACACGTAGTGTTTGGAGTCATTTGTAATAGCTTACACCCAATATAAATTTTAACCCTAGCAGCAAATAATAAGCTGCAGTAGCATTAGGTCACAGTCAACCAATGCTGTATATAGGTAGCCTTCATGCAACGTCTAACAAAATCAATACTTCTACATTTTCGTCCTGGCTGCTCCAGTTAGATAACCCTCACACCGAGAGTGGCAAAGAACAGTTCACAAGCAGTTGTCAGTGCAAGAAAGGTGAAAAGAACAAAGCATACAAGACAAACTACACATCAACATAAAACAAAGATGGAGATCATACTTTTATTTGTGTCTTTCCGGACAAGGTCAGTACTTCAACTTTACCACCAAGAAGAGCCTATAAGAAATACAGAAGATCGAAGACATTAACACACGTCAGATGCTAAACCTCAAAGATACTACATGTTTTGAGCACACAAAACCATAATGATGCAGGACGGATAGCCTAAACTAGGATGATGCAAATAAATTATTTAACGGATTACCCGAGTAAATCAAAGCATAAAATAAAGCCGATCTACCACAAATTTAAAGGAATCAAATATTCAATTAAGCTCAAGTACAAGACCACATCACAATCCCGCAAAATAGATCCTTAAGGCTATTGATCAGACATAGCCCAATGGAATGTAGAACTTCCATCTAGCATAGGATTCGTTCTAGATTCGAAGATTCACTTGCGCTTTAGTAGGGTTTGAATGGATTAGGGTTTGGGTTTGGAAATCAAGAAATTGGGAATTTAAGGCTTTATAAAGGGCTAGGGTTAGGGTTAGGGTTTTATAAAATAGAGAATAAGAGAAAGGACCAATGAGGGAGAGGCCATTCAGCAGTACGCACGTTGTAATGGGCACAGCCGTACAGTCATATGGATGGTGTGGTAGGGCTGGATCGATTTGGTCGGTGATGAGTTGGGTTGATGATGGAGTTAGGGTTTGAGAAAGAGGGGAGAATCATTCAATGGAAAAAGAGGGTCTGAGAGAGAGAAGAACGAAATACCTTGATAGGAATAAAAAAGATAACTTGGAATCACTCCAATAGCTTCACACCAAATTCCATTCACAGGAAGTTTTCTTGCTCAAAAGAAGTAATGTAGAGAAATTTCAATCAAAATGTCAATCATCTCAAGTCTCAAGTCTCAAATGAGTATATATAAGAAAACCCAAGCAAACCCTAAGCCTAGAACTATTCTTGACCGTCCAAATCTATTAATGGTCAAGATCAAAACATAAATCTCTAATAACCTAAAATAAAATTGAAATAAAGCAGAAATAAATATGTGCCACACGGCACAAGGATGATCTCCAGCGTGCAACAAGTACGTCCACACGTGATCAACGACCTAGATGAATGTGATCCAATGTATCTATAGCTCAGATGTTCAAACTAGAGTGTCCCTACATAAACCCAAGTCTCCTAACATATCCAACGGCATGGTCTGACATTTGTAATGTCCATGTGGTCCAGGTCAGGCTGGGCGATGTCCAAACAGGCCAAAGATATATCAATCAGTTCCAAATAAGCATCCCATATGCATCTTCCCAATGTGAGGTCTTAAAAAATGCACAACCATGCATGTGGGGTCTTTAACGCAGCTAAGAACTTGAATTGGGTCCATTGGGCCCCATGTAATGATAATCCAACCATAATGAAACTGGGGTTGGGGCCTCAGTTCTCCTCCTCCGATAAACTCGTGTAGGTGCTCGGATGCCCTCATCACGTAATGATACTATCATATTCATCACCACCACCGTCACTATAGCCTTTGCCAATCATATTCAAAATAGGAATTATAATGATTACATGGCAAAAGTAATATCATCAGCAACCGATCTGAGTTTACTCAAGCATGGGTCCATAATGAATGGACAGGTATATGCGCTTTCCAGTAAATGGTAATATTTATCTTCGTATGGGTGAATTCTCTAGGAAGTTCTCATTTCACTAAGATTTGAAACGTCAACTAATGCAACCAACATCAATTATAACAATTTTCCATTTACAATGCAGCTCTCCGTCCAAAATCAAATAAAAATACGTAACGCCCATGGAATAAAAACTCGTCGAGTTGACTTAACCTAAAATTCATTTACACTGAGTTTTTTGCAAAGACTCAAAAACACTCATTTACTTGAGTCAAAGACAACCAAGTCGCCTAACTCAACAAGTTTCTGGAGCATGGCAGTTTGGCAAATGCTTAAAAGATATGATTAGTTTTGGCATGTGCTATTATATAAGGGCTCTTTTCCAGATACACTGGACTCAAACTCATTAATCCTCTTAAAGCTTTCAAGAGGCTGTGCAGATTTCATGGTCAACCAAAAAATCAGCTTCTTCTCTTTTCTTTTTCCTCTACCTCTTGTTTTCGTATCTCTTCTTCTCTCTCCTCCTGAGTGAGATGGACAAGCGGACACATGTGCAAACAGTTCACCATGGGGCCTGCTGTGAACATGCCTAGGCCCCAAGAATCACATCGAACAGTAATGAGAAGGGTCACATGTGTATGGTGGGTATAGACCGGTAGTCATCATTTCCCAAGTCCCAACCCATCTGTTTTCATCATAAATGTTCATTGAATGAGAGCAATATGCAATATTTTCTCAATTTTGTTTAATTTTCAGATTTTCTTACTACTTGTTCATATTTGTATTCTTTTTCTTTTCTGAATTTTATAATATGTATTCATACTTTTCAATAATTTCTAAAGACTTTCAAGTGAAGTTTCTGGGCGAGTCTATTCAACCAGATCGTCTTTCGAGTCAAGGTGAGTTTCCAGCTGAGTCCATTCAACCATATCATCTTTCAAATCAAGTCAAGATTTTGGGTTTTCGAACCAATTGCCACTATCTAGGAGCTGGCATCTGGTAGCAATTTACCAAGTTGCAATTTTTTATTGCAAAAACCAAAATGAATGAATGAATGAGGTGTAAGTGACATAGAAAAGCACATAAAGATGTTCTCTGACCCAGAATGTAACTAATAAATTCTCACTTGTGTAAAGCTAATTGGGGAATCCACATAGACATCAGCCCCATCCCTAATGAATACAGGATCTTTGGCAACCTGCAAAGCAAGAACATCAACTAATGTTAGGATGGCTTATAAAAAGACAGGCGGCAAAGACAAGAACAATTGAGGAAAAGAAGGCTCTGGAGAAAAACCAGGCCTCATGCCAAACATCCAACGCAACTCCTACAATCTTCAATCGAAACATTATGCCGTAAAAGCATCATATTCAGTAGAGGAAAATTCTACTCTCAGCCAATTCTTCTATCATGAAATAGAGATACAATTAAACACTCCCATTATAATATAAATAAGTGCTCTTCAATTGCACAAAAAGTATAACATCGACATTACTGAAGTGGAAGTTATCCTCTGAACTCATTTTTTGCTCTTTTTCCCTTTATAAGATGCAAATGATCAAGATCAAGTTCATATGAATATCAAATATAACAATCCTCCATATGTAGCATAGGCATATCGCAGTTATAGCTAAGTTATGATAACTACTCCATATAAGAGGGCAACTAATGCAAGACCAATGCATTAACTAAATATTGAGGTGAGATCATTCGGCAAATTAAATTAATTAATCAAAATCACAAAACATGCCAAAATAATCAAACATCTCAAGATTCCAATAAGAAACTATGAATAGTCTTGGCCAAAATTAACAAACAACATCCTGCATGATCATGAAATACTTAAAACTAGGATCTAATAGATGTCAGAACATCCAAATAGAATAGGAACATGTCTATTTTAAAAAAGAAGACCTAATACTACCTAGGGCTTGCTCACTTAGTATATAGGTAAACCTAGGGTTTAGGGAATTTGGGGAAAGGGCGAAATTTGGGTTTAATCGGCTTGATTGGCTAAGGGGTTTTATGGTTTTAGGTCTTAATTGAAGGGAATTAGGGTTTTGGGTGGTAGGATGTTAGGGATTTTAGGTTAATTAGGGAAATTAGGAATTTAGGGTTTTGGGGATTTGGGGAAACAAGTCCAGTGAAGATATAGCACGAATAGAATAAAAATGTGCGGATTTAGTCAGTCGGTCCAAATTACCCAAATGGCATCACTCGTTTGAGGTAACCCCATAATGAAGTCCATTGTAATATATTCCCATTTCCACTTCAGAATTTCCAAGGATTGCAATTCTCCAGTGGGTCTTTAATGTTATACCTGGACCTACTGGCATGTGAAACATCAAGATACGTACTTTGCAATTTCTCTCTTTATGTTAGGCCACCAATATTGTCTCTGCATATCCTAGTACATCTTGTTTCCTCCAAGGTGCATTGTATATTTGGCCCAATGAGCCTCATCCATGACCTCATTCTTCAATTTCACAACATTTGGAATGCATAATCGTCCCCAGAATCTCAAACCTTCATCTACACCAACCTGTCATTCCGACTTTTCTTCCTCCAATGCTTTATCCACTAGCTCTTGGATCCACGGATCCTGTCGCTAAGCTTCTAAAACATTGCTCACCAATGTCGACAATACCACAATACTAGCTAAACAACCACGCATTGTGGCTTCTTCTGAGTATTAAAATCTTTCAAGGTGTTAAGCATCTTCCAAAATTGTGTCCCCATCTCCACCGCTACTACTTGTAGCATTTGGCTTAGGGCATCTGCCACTATGTTCGCCTTCCTAGGATGATATTGCAACCCAAAATCGTAGTCTTTTAAAAATTCCATCCATTGTATCTACCTTATATTCATATTTCAAGCTCTTGTGATCTGAAAAGAGCATGAACCTTTACCCATAAAGATATTGCCTCCAAATCTTTAGCGCAAAAACAAGAGCTACCAACTCTAAATCGTGGGTAGGATAGTTCTGCTCATGCACCTTTAGTTGCCTAAATGCATAAGTTATAACCTTACCTTGCTACATGAGCACACAACCTAACCCTTGGTGAGAAGCATCACTGTAAATTACGAAGCCTTCACCACTAGAAGGTATGGTCAAAACAGGTGTTGACATCAACTTCTTTTTCAATTCTATGAAAGCTTTTTCACAATCCTCACTATAGACAAATTTCACGTCCTTCCTTGTCAAGTGTGTCAACGGAGCGGCAATTCGAGAAAATCCTTCTGTAAACCTTCTATAATATCCGACTAAACCCAAAAAGCTACGGATTTCAGATATACTAGATGGTCTCCCCCACTTCCATACAGCTTCTACCTTCAATGGGTCTACTACAACACCGTCTTTGGAAATAACATGACCCGATAACTTTACTTTTTCCTACCAAAACTCACACTTCTCTACCTTAGCATACAATTTGTGCTCCCTCAATATCTGAAGAGCTATCCGAAGATGTTGCTCATGCTCTTCTTCTGTCTTGGAATAGATAAGCATGTCATCAATGAATACCACCACAAATTGGTCCAGGTACGGCTTGAACACCCTATTCATCAGGTCCATAAATACCGCAAGCGCATTGGTCAGACCAAAAGGCCTCACTAAAAGTTCATCGTGCCCATATCTAGTACGAAATGCAGTTTTTGGGATGTCTTCTTCCTTGATTTGTAATTGGTGATAGCCTGACCTCAAGTCCATCTTGGAAAAGTGTCTGGCTTCCTTCAACTAATCAAACAGATCATCAATTATGGGTAACAATATATATTCTTAATAGTCACTTTGTTCAACAGTCTGTAATCGATAGACAACCATGACGATCCATCTTTGTTGTTCACAAACAACACCAGGGCTCCCCACGACGATGTACTAGGTCTGATAAAACCTTGATTCAACAATTCTTCAATCTAATCCTTCAATTCCTTCAACTCTACGCGGGTCATCCGGTACTGAGCCATTGACACGAGTGTTGTCCAAGTACAAAGTCGATCCCAAAATCTACCATTCGTTTAGGCGGTAATCCCAGTATCTCCTGGAAAACGTCCTAGAATTCACACACTACGCGAATCAGCTCAACACCTACCTTCGACTGCTCTTCCTTAGATGCTACCAACATATCCTCCAACGGCTTATCCCTTCGCATGCCCTTAAACTAGAAAAGAGGTTGGCCCGGGATATGGAACACGACAGCTTTCTTATGGCAATCTACTTTCGCATGGTATGCGGCTAACCAATCCATCCCTAGGATAACTTCAAAATCCGCCATGTCCATGACAATGAATTCTCCGGGGAATTCAATTTCTCCGATCCTAATAGGACAAGCCTTACATATCTGATCTAAGGCTGGAGATTTCCCTAATGGCATAGCAACTTTTATTTCTTATTCTAGGTTTTCAGGAGTAAAACCTAAGGTGTGAACACAATCTTGAAATAAAAGAATGCGAAGCTCCAGTGTCGAATAACACTCTAACAAGAGATGCATAGATGATGAGAGTACCTTCCACAACTTCGTTTGGGCCAAAGCAAAGACTCGCCCCTGAGTTGGCTGCTGTTTTTTTTTTTTTTTTTTTTTTTTAAAGGTGACAAGATTGTATTAAGAAAATAAAAGGGATACAGAGAGGAGAATTGAGAGTCCACAGAGAGAGTAGACGCAACTAAGCTCCTAAAAGACAGACGCTAACGTAGCTAGACACCTAAGCAAAGAAAATCACTGTCCTTCAAAAATTCATCATTACAAGCCCATTCGATCAATATCCGCTTAGCCTTAGACGAAACACCCTCTGAAGAATTGGAGGAGTGCCTAAAACATCTACCATTGCGTTCTTCCCAAACCGACCACCAGATCGCAAGAACAGCCATCCTCCAAATTCTAGCCTTCACCTTGCCGATATGGAGCCCATGCCAAGCTAGAAGAAAATGGTTCACCGTACCAAGGACGCACCAACTAATATTAAATCAAAAGCAAAAATCAGTCCATATTGATGATATGAAAGGGCAATGCAGCAGCAGGTGATCTACGGATTCTGTTTCCCGCATGCAGCATAAACAGATGTTTGTGAGAATCATCCCCCGTTTCCTCAAGTTATCTACAGTGAGGATCTTCTTTTTACCAACTAACCAACCGAAGACAATATATTTAGGAGAGGCCGAATATTTCCGGCTGTGATAAGGCTACTAGATATCAATGATTCCTGGATTGTTTTGGAGTTGACTGTAGAGAGATCTAACAGAGAACCTGCTAGACTTTTTTGGTCTCCAAACAATACTATCTGACACTGACTAGATAGGAGAAGTAACATACATGCATTCTAACAAATCCGCGAACTTGCTAATTTCCCAGTCTTGGAGGTTTCATCTACAAACTATGTTCCACACGATCTTGCCTTCGGGAAGAGTGTAACAGTCAACCACCAAGATATCTTTGATGGGAGCTAGGAGGAAAATGTTCGCCCCATTACCAAGGGCGAAGCCCACACTTTTGAGAACCTCCTCTTTCATCTTCAAGATACCCCTCCAAATAGTAGACGCCCTATAGGATGACGAATCATTTGTCCACCACCCATTTGCTGACTTCCCATATTTGCTTTTGATAACAATGTTCCAAAGGTTCTCATCTTCTGAACCTAATCTCCAAATCCATTTCCCAAGGAGAGCTCGATTCATGATCTTTAGGTCTTTAACTCCAGCACCACCTATTGAAATGTGCTTGCACACCTCTTCCCAATCGACGAGGTGAAATTTTTCTTGTCCTCCTTGCCATGCCAAAGAAAATCCCGCCTTAACTTTTCCACGTTAGATAGCGCCGAGCCAGGGCATCTGAAAAGAGACATGAAGTACAGCGGGAGATTGGAGAGGGTGGCCTTAATAAGAGTAAGACGCCCTCCTAGGGATAAATAGCGACATTTCCATCTGGCAAGATACCTCTCGAATCTAGAAATAACCTTATCCCAAAGGTTCTTAGGGGGAGAGCCTATACACAGAGGGAGCCCAACGAAAGAGGTTGGAAAAGAGCCCAAAGAGCAATCCAAAACTTCCGCCATCAGATTGATCTCTCTTTCCCCATATTAACTTTGAATATTTTGGATTTCGCAAAATTAACTCTTAAGCCCAAAACGGCCTCGAAACATCGGATGGTAGTACTAAGATTTTTCACCTTGTCTGGGTCAGCTTTAGAAAAAATTAAGGTGTCGTCCATAAATTGGAGGTGCGTCAATGGGCTGAGTAAACCTTTCATTTTGACACCACAAAGAATACCTTCCTGTTGGCCTTTGTGCAGCATTCTAGATAAGGCCTCCCCCACTATAAGAAAAAGAAACGAAGATAGAGGATCGCCTTGTCTAAGACCTCGCGAGCTCTTGAAGAAACCTTTAGGGGACTCATTGAGGAGGACGGAGAAGTGGGCCGAACCAATGCATTCTCCCATCCAGGCTCTCCATTTATCCCCGAACCCCATCCGCTTCATCATATATTGCAAAAAACCCCAATCAACGTGGTCATAGGCTTTCTCAATGTCCAACTTGCATATAATGCTCTTCTGGCCAAATCTTTGGCTCGAATCCAGACATTCATTTGCGATTAACACACAATCCACAATCTGTCTGCCTGAGATAAATGTGCTTTGATTACCAGATATAATCTTACCCATGACCATCCTTAATCGGGACGCCAAGACTTTAGCTAGGATTTTGTAAGGACCACCCAAAAGACTAATCGGTCTGAAGTCTTTGAGTGATGCAGCCCCCGAAATTTTTGGGATAAGGGAAATAAAGGATGCCCCGAGACTTTGAATAATCTGCCTCTCCCATGGAATTCCATGAAGAAATCCATCACATCCTTTTGAATTATATCCCAAAAGCATTGATAGAAAATAATGGGAAATCCATTTAGCCCAAGAGCCTTTTCGCCGCCAAGGGAATCTATGGCCAATCTCACTTCCTCCATAGAAAAGGGAGCTTCAAGAGAGGTTGCGTCCTCAGGAGATATACTTTCTAGATGAAGAGAGTCCAAACGTGGTCTAACCCAGTCTTCTCACTTGAGGGAGCTGAAATGCGTAATAACCTCTTCTGCAATTCTGTCTCTGTCCTCTATGCGAACCCCGTTCACAACTATGTTGCTGATCTTGTTACTCCTGGCATGCATACTGGCTAAGCTGTGAAAATAACTAGTGTTTTTGTCTCCCTCCTTAATCCATTTAGCCCGGGAATTTCGTTTCCATGAAATTTCTTTTTCTAGAGCCCTACTAGAGAGGGTTTGGATTAACACAATTCTTCTGGCCAAAGTGTCAGTAGACATCGGAGTGTCTTCAGCTTGAGCATCGATCCTTTGCAACTCAAATAAAATAGAATCCATTTCCAACTCCCTGATAAGAGATTCCTTCTAATACCACTCTTTCAAACTGACTTTCAATCATTTGAGTTTGGAACATAGTCTATAACTAGCAAAACCTTCCACCTGATACCCTTCCCACCAATCAAAAATCATCTGATGGAATCCTTTTATTTTGAGCCAAGAATAATCAAACCTAAAAGGTTTAGGGCCCCAGTTATGACACTCAATGGTGAGGATGATAGGGCAGTGGTCCAACATAGTTCTCGGGAGAACAACTTGGGAAGTAGAAGGGAAATAATCCAACCATTCAGAAGAAACCAAAAATCTGTCTAACCTGGATAGAATAGGGTTTGTTCTTCCATTAGACCAGGTAAATCTAGATCCCAGTAATGGAAGATCAACTAGCTCCTGATCTTCAATCCAACAGGAAAAGGAGGTCATCGCTAGAGTCACCTTGTTTCCGTGGGATTTTTCTTCTGCGTATCTGATAATATTAAAATCCCCCACGATGCAACAAGGACCTGCAAAGCTCTGTCTGGAAGCACTAAGTTCATCCCAGAATGCTTTTCTGCTAACATCTTGAGAAGGACCGTAGATTGTGCAGATGAGACATTGAAATCCAGAAGAGATCTGGAGTAAAATGACTGAAACCGAAAACGATCCTACCCAGCTTTTCTGTAGAATCCATTGAGATGATCGCCATGCTAGTAGGATGCCGCCAGCACTTCCTATAGAGTCAAGGGCCACCCATTTTGCATCTTTGGCCTTCCAGAGAGTACCCATCAACCTATCATCGAATCGGCTAACCTTAGTTTCCTGAAGGCAGTTAACGTCTGGATTGTTTCTATAGCAAGAATCTTTAATTAGACTTCTTTTTTGCTTGGACTCCACACCCCTAACGTTCCAAGAAATTATCTTCATTGAGGAACTGAACTACCCCGAACTCCCTGGAACCCATCAGAATTGCTTGAAAACGACGCAATACTTTGCACTTCTCTGCTGCTGCAAGATCTGGAACATCGACTTCTAAGGATTTCATTGCTGAAAGGGGTCGACCGCGAGATTCCACACATTAGAATAATGTTATGTAATCCTCCGGGCAATCTCTAAAAGATAATCCTAAGGATCTGCCAACATAACCCACAGCATCTCAGATCCAGTTCTTTCTTTGGATTATCTGTATCAGATCAGCTCTATTTGAGTCCTCCGTGATCTTCCCTGAGTTGGCTACTGTTGCGGTGCTTGTCCCCCATTTAAAGGTTGCTGAGGTGCTTGTCGATCTTGTTGAGGCTATTGTTGTTGTTGTTGTTGTTGTAGTAGTCCTCCTGGACGGTTCTAGTTCTAGTATCCACCGGGGCGAACCAAGAACATTATCTATGTGGTAGTACTTAGGATAAATTCCCAATTAGGAAGGCTTACTTATGACAAGTTTCCTGAATTAGTATGAAGGACCAAGATCGAGCAATTAAGAACCCTAATCTAGCTAATAAGAAAAAGGAGCCCACAAAGGAAACTAATCGAGAAGTGTACGCTAAGGACCTTGATGGGCATACCCTATACACCTGTGGAAACGTTTTGGTAAGCGGTTCTAAATCTAAGATACTTATATTCCATGGTTTAATTCAATAAGTTTTCTATATTTGGAAAGTTATTGCAAATGTTCTATTTTTGTAAAGTTTTTATTTTTAGAAAGTTCTGTGAAAGTGCTATTTCGGAAAGTCTCTGTATTCGGAAAGACACTTTGAAATGTGCTATTTTTGGAAAGTTTCTATAATTGGAAGGTTATGGGGAAATATGTTATTTTTGGAAAGTTCTAAGAAATCGAGTTATTTTTTTTAACTTGCTTTCAATCATGTTGTAACACCAGAGAGAGGAAATTATGAGTGAAAGTGAAGATTGTTTATGAGAGGCCGTGAGGTAATTTTGAGAGTGAACTTCTAGAGTGATGGTGAAGACATGTTTAAAGTGATTTATAAGAGTGATGTTGTGGATATTTCATGAGTGAAGGTGAGGCTTAAGAGTGACTCGAGTGACTGTGAGTTTATAAGCAAATGATTTAATAAGTGTAAGGACCGTGTGCCCATCAAGATTAAATTCCTATGAGCAATTGACTCCTTTTGTGGAATTCAGTGTGGCCAGGATGAAAGCAAGTGTCTATCCAACTCGAGATGAATAAATATGAATGATGATTAATTAATGTTGAGTGATGAGTGAATATGATTAATGATTAATGATGAGTGATGCTTTGACCAATTTGGAAAGGGATTGGACCTGGTGTTAAACTGATAAACTGTACTTTGAGTTGCGATAAATCATACATATAACTCTCATTTTTACGTGTTTCTTAAATTTTCTATATTTACTAAATTCTTGTATTCAGAACCATTTGCTAGGCAATCTTGCTCATATTGTTCATTGATGGAAAAACAACAAGCTAAGGAACAGGTTGCGATGCTTTGAAGCTGACCAGATGAGACTGATAGCGTGGGCTCTAGATGGATGTTGGATTGGAACATTTTTAAATTTTTGGATATTTTTTTCCTTTTTTTTTGGATATTTGTGAAGTGGATTGGTGATTTGATGATTTTGGATTAAGTTAAATAAAGTTTAGCAGTTTTTATTTATGTATGTACGGTTTGGATGTGAATTGTGTGGTGTGAATGTTTACCTTGACGCTTTAACCTTAGTCATGACCAATGTTCGAAATATCAGTATCACATTATGTATCACACCCTTGGGATATGAATATGTATCAGTTGTCGCATGGGATATATCGGTTGTATTGTGTAACGTATCGTTGTTGTTGGAAACATGCGAAAATATTGGGAAATTGGTCGTATTTTTCAATGAAACTTCAGTGATTGTTAAAAAAGACATAAATACACACTTATAAATCAAAACATTACAACAAAACAAAACAAAAAAAGCAACTGCGCATAATAGGTTTTCTTTGTATGGGGTCCTAATCTATGCATTGTCTAACTGAATTGATGCAAGTATATTCAAAGTCTATTAATATAATTTATAAATGTAAGAAGACGTATGGAAATGCAAGCAATACATTCAAAAGCAAAAGAAGAATCACTAGATCAGGTTACATACATGTTTGATTTTATGTTTAGACACGAAAATTGCAACCGATCTGCAAGAAATTGGGAAATTTTGATTTTATTTTATCTTTTTTTTCAATTTTCTGCAACTTAGCCCATCTCCTTCAAATCTCGAAATAGAAGCTCCAAATCCATGATTTTTCATGCAAAACATGAAATACAATGGATTTGTAACAATTTGATACTGATTTAACATGATTTATAGAGAAAAAAGGATCAAAAATCGAAAATGCTCACCAGATATAACGTGTGGGAAATATCCCACTACTTGTGTTTCGCATCACACGGGTGGAATACAAGATATATAGTGGGATATATCAGCCGATATCATCGAAACTTAAAACACTAGTCATGACTTTATATCCGTTTTTGGGTATTGATGCCTAGCGGCGGTGCCGGTTTGTTGTTGTATTTTAGCTTTAAGTCTCCTTTAGTTTTTGTTTAGGTTTTTTACCTTTTTTTTGTTTTTTCTTTTTTCTTTTTTGTTTTCATGTTCTGTAGTTTTCTTTTCCCTTTTCAATAAAATTTCACCTTTCCAAAAAAATTGACTCTAAACTCGAGCTAGGGTCAGCCCTAACCTTAGCTTCTAAAAAATCATATGATTAGATGACTATAACCATCCCTCAATGGCTACGAAAATGGGCAACCTATATTGATTACGATAAAGAAGGTTTGATCATTAATCTAGACCGTCCATTATGTAGGGGCCGCCTTTGATTGTCCATCACTCTTTAATAAACACTCTGAAAGGATAATCCTAACCATCCAATCAATATGTAGGAAATTAGACATATCATAATAATTATACTAGAGGAGGTCTAGCCACTAATCAAAACCATCCATCACGCGAGCCCACCTTTGATTGTCCATCCCTCTTAAAAGACAATCTAATGATCCTAACCAAATGACCAAGGGCCAAAAATCAGATAGTTAGTCAGTGATCTGGATGGTTTATCATGTGGCGCCCACCTTTACTTGTACATCCCTCTCAAAAACGCTTTAATTTGATGATCCTAATTATCTGAGTAGTGGCTAGAAAATTGAACGGTCCATACTGATTGTATAGAGAAGCTCTAACCATTGATCCGAAACATGTGGGCCTGACCTTTGATTGTTGATCCCTCCTAAAAAAAATCATTGTGATTGGATTAGCGTAGTCATGCAAGCATTGACTAGGAAAATAGATGGTCCATATTGATTATAATAGAGTAGCTCTAGTCATTGATGTAGACTATCCATCATGCGAGGCCCACGTTTGATTGCCCATCTCAGTTAAAAGGATGGTGACGGTGTTAGGGTTCATTGAAGGGAGGAAGAAGGGTCAATGGAAAAACTGGTTAAATAAATAAACCATATCTCTTGGTTTAATATCTTAACCAAAAAATGGCCCTTTTGGGTTTTTTTTTTTTAAATAACCTAGTTAAAAACTTCTCCACTTCCTTCACATTTTACCAAACATGGTTAATGTTTAGATAACTGGTTAAAATTTTAACTTAATCGGCTATCCTTGTACCCAAAAATGCCCTATCTGGATTGGAAAGCCCCAACATCTCAATGATTGAAAGATCCTACCCATCAATCACAAGTCAGAATTGAAGACCACACTGTAAGAGGTTTTGATACTAACAAAATTAAGCAACTAGAAATTAGGGCATGTTTGGATTTGTGGAAAGCCCAAGAAAGGAAATGGTTTTTCTAAGGAAACCATATTTCCAGAAAACTGTGAGAAAGGAAATGATGTTTCCCCTGTTTTTTCTTCAACAAGATTTTTCCTAGAAAATTTAGGCCCTATTTCCAAATTTGTCGTTTGGCAAAACAAAATATCCTTAGGAAATTTTCCTAGTATGTACTATGTACTAGCATATGCCAAGTTGGATGGTAACAAGTGTGGGATGCTTGGAAATGGATGGTGGCACGTGGCACATTCCACATGTGGGGCACTTGAAGTTGGATGGTGGTACATGTGGCAAAACAAACACATAAGCAGATGTGGCGTGTAGAATGCAAGCAAAGATGGGCAATGGCACGCCGCACATTAGCACACACAGCACATGCATGGCACTTAAGTTGGATGGTGGTAGAAGTGACACATAGGCACCTTTGGGACAAATAGGGTGGGAGCGAAGATGGATGGTGGCCCGTGTGGGAGGGCTTGAAGCTAGATGGTAACACATATGAGGCAAAAGCAAGGTGTCCCGTATCGGTATCGGTTGGCGTAACGGTACCCTCCGAAACCGATACGGATACGAGGGTGTAACGGCAATATGGGAGCGTAACGGCCCATAACGGCGCAAATTTTTTTTTTTGCCAAAAAAATATGAAAAAATATGGATTAAATCCGGAATATTCTAAGCATTCCAAATATGCATTCATTTATAAATTGGAACATGTTTATGGTGATGTAACGGTCCACTCTTTGGTGAGAAGTTGTATCGGACTGTCTGATGAATTTATGAACCAGATAACCTGAATTTGACTACAAAATTCATATATTTAATTTTATAAATATCCAATTTATATACTTAACAATTTAATATCATTTCTCCCAATAGTTCTTTTAAAAAATGAAATTAAATTCAGGTAGATCACGTTGCTAATTTGGGGTTGACTTGGAGGACCAATCCATGCCCCAAATCAGCCTCAAATTCATGCAATTTATTGGCATTATCCCACTTGTGAATTGGTGGACATTTATTGGATAGCGGATCATGAAAAAAAATCAAAAGGCCCTATTTTAAAAAATAAGCGTCCACAAATTAACAATTAAAACTATTCAAACAATTTGATTTTGACATTTTGAGTTAGCAATTACAATCCATAATTTAATTGATAAATTTTAAGTTAATACATGTCTCGTGTACAATTTTTAAGGCCAAATTAGGTAGGACTGAGATTGTGAAGTGTAGCACACGAATGTCAAAGTTTTTTGGACCCCACTCGTGATGAATGTGTTATATCCAAATCGTCCATCCATTTTGCCAAATAATTTTAGGGCATGAGCCCAAAAATGAGGCAGATCCAAAGCTCAGGTGGACCGCACCATAAGAAACAATAATAATTAAATGACTATCATTAAAACTTTATCGAGGCTACAAAAGTTTTAAATCAAGCTGACATGTGTGTTTTCCCTTCATCCACGTTAGTGTGACCCTATTAACAGGTTAGATGGAAAATAAATATTACAGTGGACCCTAAGAAATTTTTAATGGGGAGCATTCTATAACCACTGTTTCCTATGCTGTAGTCCACCTGAGATTTGGATCTTACTAATTTTTTGAATCTTAACCTAAAATGATGTGGCAAAATGGATGGACGGCATGGATGAAATACATACAGCGTGGTGGGGCCCATGAGGCACACGTACATTTTATTAAAATTGTTCAACGTGCGTTACGCATACCAGTCCACTCATTTGACGCAAGCAAGTCCCACGGGTCTAACCATGAGGTATGTGTTATATCTAAACCGTCCATTCATTTGACGAGCTCATCTTAAGGCTTGACACGAAAAATAATACAGATCTAATTATCAAATGGACCACACTGCAAAAAGCAGTGGGGGATTGAACGTTCACCATTGAAACCTTTTTGGGATCACAGAACTTTTGGATCAATATGAAATTTGTTTTTCCTCTTCATTCAGGCCTTTTTGACCTTTTGAACAGATTGGATGGAAAATAAACGTTATGGTGGGCCTACGAATTTTTTAATGGTGAAAATCATCATCTCGCTGCTATTTTTGGTGTGGTCCAGACGATCTTTGGATACGATTCATTTTTTGGCTAATGCTCTGAAATGATATTTAAAAATAGATGAACGGTGTAGATATAATAAATACATCACTATGGAGCCCACGTAACTTTGATCTCCCTTAAACCGTTTGTACAACTCGGAGCTCGAGGACTGTCAGCGCTCGTCTTAGCTAACACGTACCTCCAGCTGGTGCGCGGTACGCCTCGAGAAAAAAAAAATAGAGAGGGAGAGAGAGAAACCGAGAGAGGGAGAGAGGGAAACCGAGAGAGGAGAGAAACCGATAGAGGGAGAGAGGGAAACCGAGAGAGAGAGAGAGAGAGAAAAAAGAGAGAGAAGAGAGAGATAGAGAGAGAGAGAAGAAGAGACGCAGTAGCCATAGGCACCGTGGCCTGTGCAAATTTCGCAGACTTCCCGAAGAGAAGAAGAAGAAGAGGAAGAAGAAAAATAAGAAGAAAAGAAAGAAAAAAGAGGTAAAAAAAATTTTATTTATTTTTTTTTTATTTTTTAAGGGCCGTAACACCATTACGGGTCAGTAACGGTCGTTACGCCCGTAACGGCCCCGTAACGGCCGTTACGTGTACAAAAAAGGGACTCGGCCGATACGGCCCCGTATCGCGTAACGGGTACCATCGTTACCGTTACGTATCGGACACCCGCCGCAAAAGCAAAGATGAAGGGAGGCACATGTGGGATGCTTGGAGCTGGACGATGGGGCACGGTGCATATATGCAAATCGGCACATGTGGGGACAGTGGCACATCTGGTTTTGACTCGTGAAAACCCATTTTGCTTAGAAAAGGAGTTCTGCGGAAAGGCTTCACAAACAGTATAAAGTTGGTTTCATGGGAACCAGTTTTTCCAGTTTCCTTTACATTCCTTTTCACAAATCCAAACCTAGAGAAAACCCCAAAATGCAATCCACTCGTCGATAGCAAGAGACCAGTAAAGCTATAAAATGCCCTGACAAGTTAGATGTGCTTCTAGCAAAAATAATGGGATAAATAAAATGAAGTTATCAAACAAAGGTAGCACCATTACAGTCCCCTGAGCCTCAAATAATGAATCAAATCTTAAACAATTCCAACATCATCATCTTCTAAGCCTTATCCAAACTAATTGGGTGAGCTACATGAATTCTGCTCTGCCATCGCACTCTACCATAATAGACAATATCATCAGTTAAACCATAGGTCCTCAAGTCTTTTCTTACAAACCCCACCCACGTCTTTTTCGCCGTAGAAAGTTTTTATTCTTAAGTTGTGATGCAAATCGATAATCCAAAACATAAACAAACTGAATGAAGAAAGGAATATAATGAGTCAAAATGTACATTCAGCTTTATATGCAGATTTCCAGGATGAACATTTCGTCCCCCACTATTTCCAGCTTTCGGGACACGAATTGTATCTCCAGAATCTACACCTGCACCATAAAGGAATGGGACAAAGATAAATTTCAGAAGCTTCCATTTACACTGCTCGAATAATATTATTTTTAGCTTATGTTGTTATTATATAAACTGGCAATCTAATACATGTCAATCCATGGTCAAGATTTCCACACTAACGACTCAACCAAATAGCATGAACTCGCAAAAAACAGGCTTAGTTCAAAATTTGACTATCATTTCAGACCCCTTAATAGCCAATCTCCCAGCAGATGCCACTAGGAAAAACTACAGCCAACCATGAAACTTGACTCACCAGCCCTCACAGAGCACCAAAACCAGAAAACAGAAACCAAAGTCACTTTAATTTTAAAAAAAACCATCGCAGCTATAAGAAACATAGAAGCAACCGAGCGCCTTGATGAAGGCAAAAGCTTAGGATAAAGTGAGAAGAATTGCAGCCACCAGTTCATTCACCTGAGAGCAGCATTAATTGCATTTGTCAAGTTACCTAGTGCAAGTACCGGAAAGTACCTTCCTTGAAAGTCCCTTTCAGCTTTAATTCATTCAGCACAAAGAGATTTAACTACAAGAACTTGGTTCAGTTCCTTAAAAGAAGTTAGGAAATAAATGCAAAAGAATATTAATTTCTCAACTGAAAAAAACAAAAATGCATTGGATCCTTTTAAAATAACTAAAAGGATTGCTGCAAAATAGTAAAACACAACTGCTGGTGCAGCCCTGTGGTTATTGTTATTTCTATCACTGGTGAAAGAAATTAGTTACAAATTAATCAACCAGGTGAACTAAAAAACTGATGCATAGCATCTTTCTGGGGCTATACTACTATTTACATTTTCCAGTATTATCTATATGGCCATGACTTGTCCACCTTACATGTGGCACAAATGTATGCCAATCAATACCAGCCAAATTGCAGTTCCCATCATTGATGGGCATGCCCTAAAAACGGGTTAAATGGATAGTCACAATCATACGATAAAAAGAAAATGGTCAGTGGTCCAAATTCAGCGCCTGATATTAGAGTATTTGGATAGTATGATTGTTGTAATTAGGTCATGCTCCATCCACAACAGGCTCACGAGTCACGATGTACATGGTTTTGATTGACACACGAGTATTTCTTATCTAACAATCAATAAATAAATAAAAATTAAAAATAAAATAAAAAAATTTAAAATTTAAAAATTAAGAGTATTGTGTAAATTCAATTGGACTCCACCATCTTCTTTTTCTTTTTTTCTTTTTTTCGGAAAACAATATAAAATTTGTGTAAAATGTACTTCTTTTCTAATGGTACATCACCGTCTAGCCATTTATAAAGAGGACTTGCTTCATAGAGTATGAGGAACCATACAAATACACACCACCATTGTACACATGGCATACACATGTCAATCTAGAGTGTCCAAATCATGGCCCCATTGTACATTAGTTCTAACTCAAAAATTATATTTAAAGGATGAGGTATGTTCACATCCATTTATAAGCAGCACAAAGTTACCATCCATTAAGGGCATAGAGCCACATGTATATGAGAGATGAGCCACCGAAAAGGTAGTCACCACCTTGACAATCTAATAGGGACATTAGAGGACCTACTTGGGTGTACCAGAGATGGAGGCGACCACCTACATCAGCGCAACTCTTTGTGGATGGGAGACGAGTTCTAGATGGGGCCCGATGGGCCATTTTGAAGACCCCACGTGCATTGGATGTACATCAAGAAGACCCCACTTTAGAATGATACATGTGGGCTGCTCAAGAGACCATTTTAGTCGTATAATTTTTATTTTGTGTCAATCCAACCGTTAGATCTTGTCAATCAGGCCACCAGATCTGGGCCCATTGAACTCGGATCTTGCTTTCTTTGTGTTTTTTGTTATTTTTAGGATTTATTTTTTGGTTGAGATTGATCATAAGTATTTTAGTTTTCTTATTTTGGATGATGGGCCATTTCACTTAAGTGAATGGCATTGTTGTAATTATGTTGACATTTCATTATAAAAGCACGAGGGGTGGAAGATATTGAGAAGAGAGAGAGCGAGAGAGTGAGAGAGATAGAGAGAGAGAGAGAGAGAGAGAGAGAAACTCTCTTGTGTGAAGGAATTTTCCTCGTTTTTTAGGGTTTGTGAGAAAACCTCTCTTCCATTTGAATTGTGGAAGGGTGGAGGCTTATTTGGTAGTGGATTCCCCAAGGTGCATTCTTCCTATTTTTCTTCTCCAACAAGGTCTTCTTCTTCTCTTATCTTCCTCCTTCCCCTTCCCTTACAACCTTCTCAACCCTTCAAAACCCTATTCAAATCCACCATCTCTCTCTTTCCTTTTATCTACCCACGAGTGGACCCGCATGTGCACACACACGCACGCACATGCATCTGTACAAGCAGTCACGTGTGGGCCCTCATTTGGCGTTTTCCCTCTTTGATTTCCCTCCAAACCTACTTAATCCCTATATCTTTTAAATCCCTAGAAACCCAATTCCCCAAACCTCCATCCATGAATCCAAAACCCTCATGAGAATCTGATTTTTTTTGTGAAACTTTCCCCAAACCAGAATTTTGCTTGTATCATTGTCTACCCACGTGGTTGTTGTACTACCCACCCACGTTAGATTGGAAGTCCGTACTTCCAAGTGGGCCACTCTTGAATTATTTTATATTTTCGTGCACCGTATATGTGACAACCTAGGACCTTCATGTTATAAATCTGAATTTCTAAATCTATTATGTGGATATGTTTGATTTTACATGTTGATTGTTGAAATTAATGTGTAATTGATCTCTCATCTTGCATCCTAGGATCGTTTCCATCATCCTACATCAGTCATTGTATGCAAAATTCATGCTGAGCAAATTAACAGGTGGGTTGCACCATAGAAAGCATGGAGGACCAATTTACTTACTCAATCCACGTGTGGCCCACCAAATCAATAGATCGGCCTGATATTTGCACCTATTGACCTTAAGGTGGGCCCTACTTTTTTTAGCAGCTCAGATGTCATATATATGTGAAACTTCAGTTGTTTGTATTTGATGTATGGTAACTTCATGCTCCACTGAGATGGAAGTGAATATTTCCCCTCAAGGATAGTAATTGTTTGATTGGTGCTATCAAATGGACAGTTAAAATGAATATATTATAAATTATCCAAATTCAACAAAAAGCATCCGCTAATGAGATATTAGAATTATCCAATTAAACTAACTTTGAATCTATGCCCCATCTAGAGTGGACCCACTATTTGGACAGCTCAGGTTGTGGTTAGTGTATACCATGTAGTGTGCATGCATAGGGATCGCTAGTGTATTAAATAACTACTCTAAGAACTAGAGAGAGAGAGAGAGAGAGAGAGAGAGAGAGAAACAGCCACCAAGCTCCTTCATCAAAGAAAGGTTAAAAAAGGCAAATCTTGCAGTTTTAAGGAAGCACGGTCACAGTCTACAGCAGAGTGGAGCAATCTGAAGCTCATTTGCTCCAAGTCCTAGAAGAACTTGGTTGAGTCTTGGCTTGTCAACTTGAGTAGACCGAGTCCCCAGGTCAACTCAGCCAGTTCATCAAGTCCACAGTAAAGTCCGTATCAGAAACTTGGATCAACTCAGCTGAGTTTTTGTTCAGGTTAACAAGTTTTAGTACCATGACTAAATTAGTCACTACGCATAACAGCTCGAAAGCAATAACTGGCTATAGCTATCCAGATTTGTAGAGCTCTAGCCAAAAACCTAGTGTTAGATACAAGGTATAGAAGCTAAACCCAATGACAAGACATCATATAGCAGGTACATCCATCAGAAAGCATAAAGGAAAAGATGGAAGGAGGAAACATGCATAGGGCAACAAAAATAAATCATATAAAAGGTGAATGTGACAGAAAGTATCCTACAAAGGGGAATAGTGATATCTGAATAGACTTTCAACAACATTGTACAGGTCCCATAATACCAAGGGACATTGATTTGAGATCTAAAGGGCTGCCGAGAAGTCCCCACACCATAGCAATTTTGTAATGGGGGAGATCTCAACACAGTCCAATGGCCACATAATAACATCAGCTCAAAATCAGTGGCTAACATCAGGATTGAATATACAGCCATATTAATCAACCATTAATGCTTGATTTAGATAAGTAGAGTCTTGTGCAAATGAAAAATCTAACTCAGCCCAATCTTGGCAAGCTATTTTTTTTTCCAAATGATATCTTGGCAAGCCATTTAAGATCAAAAGATAGAAAGTCACCTGCTGGGATGGTAACATTAACCTCCTTGACACCTTCGACCACCCCAGATCCTTTGCATGCTAAACAATATTCCTTCAAGATAGATAGAATGTAAATGATACTGAACAAGACAAAGAAATCAACAGCCTAAGAGATTTATTGATGTCAGTAGCAGACCTTAATAATTCGGCCTGATCCTTTACAAGTACTGCAGGTTGATGTGAATGGAGGAAGTGTAACCTGACCGATGATTTCACAAACATGAAAAGCAATAAAAAGAAAAAGATGCAACTTCACCCACTTAAAAAGAAAAAAAAAAAATCTCCCACTTTCACAATGACGGGGAATAACCGAAAAAGCATTTTTTTTCTCATTTAGGATATACAAAATAAACACTTACTCTTCCAATGCCTTTACAAGTTGGACATATTTTTGGCTTGGCACTAAATGGATGGCCTCTTCCATCTGCATCTCGCATAGAAAAGGGAACAATGGAAATCAATCTATTTGAATCGTGAAAAGTGAGACGCAGCCCATGATGAATAACAAGATATGGCTCTAATGTGGGTAGGATTAAGATGAATTGTATTCGCTGGAACTGATTATCCAAATGAAGAGATAAAACCCTGATAGTATGCCATGGAACTGGCCATGAGAATGCTGCTGAAAAGGATCACCAAAGTAGACACAAACACAGCAGGCAACCTAATGGTGAACTAGTGATCTTTACTCAATTACTGGAATAAATCTAGCAATGAACAATGGTGAGTCAATAAAGGGAATCAAATTCAGTGATCTCTTCCAAAAAAACATCGACATCGATATGATCCCGGAATACATATTCCCAGTGTGTTGCCTGTGTGCTTGCTTAGCATTATCTTGCAAACATTCAGACCCTGAAGGAGTGGCCTATGTAAATCCTAACAGGTGTTGTTTACAGTAGATCTGCTTCTGCTCATAAAAGTCAAAACATAATCGTACTAAGTTAAAGGAGTTCAGTTTTACTCACAACAAGAATCGCAGGGAACATGTGCATCAAAAGAGAGATGTTTTGTGCATCCTTTTGCAGCTTCAGAAAAAGAGAGTGATAGTTCCACCTACAAAATTACAAGAAAGGTAAAAAAATCTCGATGTGTTCATCCAGACATGGCACATCTAAGAAACTACCTAAGGCAACTTTTGTCAATTTAGGGACAGCAAGTTAACCTGTATATCAGTTGCAGAGGTTACACTCTCATGTTCAAAGATCTGTGAAAGCATTCAACATTTCTATGTTACAGATTGCATAAGAACAAAGCAGCAAAAAAAGTACCTAAAAGAGAGAGGAAAAAAAAATTTATATGTAGTAAGTACCTGAGAGAAAATTCTATGGAATGAATCAGAGAAATCGTCTTGATAAGCCTCCTTAAACCCCTCTGCATCATTCGCAGCATATTCTCGTTTTTCAGCACCTCTTGAGCACTCCTTCAATTGCATAAAAAATAATAGAATAATTCAAGGTGTTGTCTAGAGCCTAAAACTCTATGATTAATGTGCTCAGAGCCGGAATCCCAAACTTTGTCAAGGATTAGTAGTGACAGAGTCAACAGTGCGTGCAAAGTCTACATGTAATACGCTAATTATATTACTGAAGAATGATGAGAGTTGCTGGCTTGCCGGAACATTTCATTGATTCCATAACCGAATGAAAGAGAGGCAACAAACACAACACAAATAATTAAGAAAAATTCAAAACATTGAAGAACGATTACCCTATCATATTGTGCTCTCTTTTCGGGATCTCGTAATGTCTGCAATTACCTTTCAGAGGAGATGCAATTAAATTATTGAACTAATAGAAAACCACAAATACAAAGCTTTAACAACATTATTCCATAATATTCAATATTATGAGAGAACAGAAACAATGAAAAATAGGACAAATAAGCACTACATAACTAGTCATCCCATGCACAAACCTCATACGCATCTCTTATCTCTTGAAACTTCCTCTTCGCTGCAGGATTATTCTTATTTGCATCTGGATGGTACTTCTTTGCAAGCTGAATGATGTTAGAAGGGTATTAGTTCAACAAGTAAATACAAGGGCACACGAGATGATGAGGGAGCATATAAAACATTATTACACAGGGATACCATGTCAGAAATGAACAATTAATGGTACTTCCAGTTTTCTGGTGATGACTGATGTTACCAAAAAAAAAAAAAAAAAAAAAAAAATCCAAACAAGAATGTACAGTAATCAGCAAATAACAGAATGAGAGTTAAGGGTTTAGGGAAAAAAATTCTCCAATCCAGATCATTGGGATCCGCAGGTTGGGTTCAAAATATCAATGATTCATCTGTTGTCGGGTGGAACAGGATTCATGTGGCAGAACCCAGTTGATTGGATAAGGCTTAGATGATGATGAACTGTTGTCAGATGAGTCCGATCAAACAGGGCAACAAATCCCCTTTACACACTTGATGGATCATATGGGTCATGCCATTGTCAGTCATCGTATTCTTGTCAGTCATCGTATTCAATTGCATAGTGGTGGAGATCAAGGTCTATTACATTGGAGCTGTTGGCATGGTTTTAAATATCAGATTCAGAGTGACATGCTCAGCCACTGAAATCATTCCGACTCAGGTGGAAACATTCCACCTGGGATGGGTTTTGGAGTGCAACTCACCCAACGACTCACTTCAGTCTCCACTGATATCGATTCAACTTGGTCGAGTCGACTCGGTATTAGATAGTAATTAGAACCATGGCTGTTGGTTCCTGGATTGATCAGCATGACAATTTGTCCTCCGTCAGTGCAAACTGTTGACAGGGATCATTTTTATGAAACTTCATGTTCGCCCCACAAGATTTAAAGACCGCCCAGGTAGTGATTCAGTTTGGTTGGTACTTGGTAGTAATGCAAGCAGGAATGGTCGCAAGAAGCGAGCGTTGCAATAATGAGCCAAAAGAAAAAAGGGCAATCCTTCCATTGACAGGATAACATCACCATTTATATTACTAATTACAGGCATACTCAATGGGCGAATGATGGAATGACAGTAGAGCATGATAGTATTTTAATGAAACATCACATGGCCCAGTTGAGAACGTTTCCAATGCCATTGCTTTGAATAAAGATGAATAACAAGACACACAAGCCAAAGCTTTGCACAGTATATGCAGCTCTTCCATTCTGACAACCAGGGCACATGCTTGGGTAATCCAGACAGCTGGGATGTTGCATCCCACAGTGGATGGGCCATGCCCGAAATCACCTCAATGAGAGATCATAACATTATAGACTATGAATAGGCAGTTAAGAAAGAAAAGACAGCACTGATCCACAATCAACAGACAAGAAGTCCAATGATCCTTCTCTAGGATCTTGCAATCCGGGAGACTTCTTGAGCATGCTCCATACAAGATTACCAAAACATGGGCCCCACTTGTCAGGATGAAAGTTCGTACACACACAGGTAGTGTATCATACGAATAAATATCAGCTATGAACCATTTCAACTGTAAAAAGAAAGAACGAAAATATATATATATATATATATATATATATATATATATATATATATATATATATATATATATATAAAGGGAAGGCCATGACACAAACACCAGTGTCAAGTCCAGGATGGATTACTTACTGCATGAAAAGCTTTCTTGATATCATCGCGGTTAGCATCTTTTGGTACACCGAGAACTTCATACAAGTCCCGTTCCGTAGCATAGCGAAATCCTGCAAAACAATGTAAACATGTAATAAATCCTTGACTGTTGAAATCCAACAGAATCGAAACCAAAAACAATCTCAAAATTATATAATACCTGTAGCATGAAAACACCGCCTGGTTGAAGGAAAAATGGAAGGTCTTCCAATAAAATCGACATTGTAGCTGTGTAATACTGGCAGACAGGAAGAATTTGAATGGCGAGTTAGTGATTTTAAATGAACTGAATAACGGCTAAGCAGTGAAAAGCAAGAGGGTTAGAGAATTACTTGGTCTATGTGACATCGACCGCAGCAAGGACGTGACCTGCCCATTCCTGCATTGCTCCAGGCGGAATTCAGAGACCGAAAGGAAATGGCGACGGATCTGCAACAGCGAATTTGGGGTAAACCCTAGGCGACTGAATCTGCCCATTCGCGGCGGAACGAAACGTGGCTATCTTGGGAGGGATTCGACAGCGTCCAAGTTTGAAGAACATCGAACGGTCTCGGAGAGACGATGGGATGGAAGGTCGTCCGGGGATGACGTGAATCTTCTCCTTTTCTTCGCGCGACGATGTTTTGGGAAATGATCGAACGGATGGGAGGATTGAATGAGGAGAAAGGGGGCAGAGGCGTATATATGTTTCACATTTTCCGGTGGGAGGTGATGGGCGCTCTGTTCGGTGGTTTCCTGCTTGCGTGCGCGCTAAAACCCTACACACGAGAAATCCGAATGCAACTCGCGCGAAGAAACATTTTCGTTTCGAGAATGAATTGAAATCCTAGATTTTCGGCTCTCCTTCACTGCACGGATTTTCTGGATCTTGAAATTTGAAATGTGTTTGCGAGTCTGAATTTTGATACTTCGATTCCTAAAATTATTTATAATTGGGTGTCGTGAAGTAAATGTTCTCGTACATTTTAATATGATATATGCATATAACTATTATGTTCAGTCCATTGTAAGATAATCTTCACCTAATAACAAAATAATATTAAGTTTTTATTAACATACTTGGGCCTCACTGATTTTATAAATAAAATAAATTTTATATTTCTTCTTAATGATTATCATTTTTTATGACTTAATTGACACTATAATTATATAATCTTGGATTCATTGAAATATAAATTTAAAAAACACAATTTTCGTAAAAATGATATTTTCATTTTCTAGTTTTTTAATTGCTTAAAACCATCATTTATATTTCCATTTTAGTTTCTAAAAATGTATAATATCCCATAAGAGATAAGAGTATTATATGTATTATTCAGACATTTAAAAAAAAAAAACCCATGCATACAAGCATCTATATCCAAGCACTCCACGTGTATTAATATACAACACGTGGTATGTACCACCATTTTTCTTAAAACATCATATATGTGTAACATATGCCATTCTTAAGGGCATGTTTGGGAGCGTGGATTTGTAACCCCTTGATGCGGAACCCTCTAGATTTGCAATCCTCCTGGTATGTTTGGCACCTTGGAGTGTGAATCAACTTTAATCCAAAAGTACATGTTTGTGGTATATTTACATGGATTTGAATTTAATTATTAAATCAACTTTAATATCTCTAATTAGTGAGATATGTAAATTTTGATACAATGATTGTGATAAACCTAGTGAAATATATGCTTTGCCCGAAAATGATGAAATTCCAAGTCTCGGATGGGCCACAAGCACAAGATCATGTTTGAGTGACTAACCAACGATTTTTAATCATTGATTTACATGGACAGTGGTGGACAATGTTTAGACGGTGCTTATTTACATAGACAATGTTTGGACAATGTTGATCATCATTAATGGGCCATATGCCCAAGAAAATGATAATGTATAGTGACACACATGTTACACCTGCAACTATTGAAATGATTTTATGTGTAATCCAAGCTCTCACCGTGGGTTGCAAACCCCCCTAAAAGAGGGGATTTGAAACCCCCAGTTACTTTATGCTGTCAAACAACCAGGGGATTGAAACCCCCTCCAATTCCCTCCAATCCACAGTGCCAAGCGACCCCTTAGATTAGATGGAATTTAGAACGCCCTTAAAATCGGGGGTCGTGCATACATTCAACTCCCAAGTTTTCGGGTATCACTTATGCTGATTTTTACTAATTCGCGTTTAATCAGGTTTAAATGCGCATGATGGAATTTCTTGAAACATAAAACATAATCGCAATTGGTCTACTGAAATGGAAGATGTCAAATACACACACACACACACACACACACACACACACACACACACAAAAGTCCAAAATAATGTAAATGGGTTGCTCAAGGTGTTGCCCAACAAAATCATAAAAAAATGATAAGTCCAAAAAGAATGATGAGCTGATTCCAACACCCAGCGATCTCAATCCGTCTACTAAGTCGATGGGGAACCGTTCATTAGCTGGAAGTAGGACAGTTCATCCTCCTCCTCAAGACTCGCGCCGCCAGGCTCCTCTTACTCTGCATCACCTGCGTTTACGGAAGAGTCTGGTTGGTATTTTAAAACATCATCTCATAATGGGAGTGAGTGATCAACTCAATGGGTGTTATTAGTCTTAAATTGTAACAAACATCAATTATATTATGAATTTAACGAAAGACAATACATTCATAAAATCCTAACTAGTCTTATTAATGCATGTGTATGTATTATGGTATGATGCATGCCCTCGCAACGACACTGCTTCGAGCGACTTCATCTAACGATCACGCATGACCAACACTCTCTCATTGCGACCTCAACTGCCGAGTCGCCAAATCTTAACCAATGCAATGCATGAACCATGTTAACCAGGTATTTAGTTAGTTTAGTTCATCCAGTAGGTTAGGAAAACTGATACACCCCGCGTATCAATGCCCTCAACTAGTTGCAATGCCTAGGCCTCTCAACGTGCGAGGCTATGGCTCCACAATCCTTAATCTTGTCGTGTTCCCCGTCCCCGACTTTAAGCACATGGAGAGTACTAAGAAAAGGGATCGCTCGCAGATATTACGGGGAGACTCATCACCCCAGCGTAAGACGACAGCTCGGACACAATGTCTCGTTCCACCATGCTCGGCTAATGAGTCAGTGGATCAGTTCCAATTAGTTATCAATGGGCTACAATGGTTGAGAGTGTTCCAGGTTTCATACATAGGTGAGCAGCCGGGGTGAACAAACAAGGTTAGTAAGTAGACTAGACCGCACGAGTTCAGGCGAGTACATGACGAACGACATCGGGTACAAGCGACTTATGTATTCCAACTACTGTCGCCCATACGCACCCGCCCAAATCCACGGGTTTAGCCTCAGGATGGTCCTACCAACGGAACCACCGTTTCTCTCCTCATATTTCTGACTAACCCAAGGGTTTTGATGGTAATCCATAACATGCCAACAATCAGGGTTATCAACTAGCATAAGCAATATCATGCATTCATATTTCCAAACATGAAAGTTCAAGTTTTCCTATAAATGCAGGTACTAACAATATTATGAGGTAAATGTGCATGTGTGTCGTATGGGTTAGCAAGGAAATCAAGATCTACAAATCATTCATAGCATAGACATGCAACAAAGATCAATGCCAGCATAACATACATTGAGAACATAATCATGCACACACACACACACATATATATATAAACAAGGTTTAATGTAACCTACAAGCTATAAGGATCACTTACAAGAATCGAGCAATAATAAACATGCATTCACCGAATACATACCTAATCATATGAGAGACAACAAACATTTCATAACATTTCATATAAATTGAAAGGATCAAAGGGGAAGTCTTTCCTAGGTTTTTCTTAGATTCTCCAAATACATCATCCAAGCAATCAAAATCATTAAACGGGTACTAAAATTGGTGCTAGGCCACCCAAGGATAATAGTCCGCACTTATGAATCATTGAAATATCGAAAACGACCTAAGAATGTAGATTTTGGGGTTAATCGGCCGGAATCCCTAAAGCAAGCACTTGCATGTCAAAACTCCATGTCAATCCCTTCTCAACACAAGGGTTTCAATAAAATGAATGAGGGATTTACCTATACGATTAACGAAAGCGATTCTTGCGGTTGTGGTGGAGGGTTTTCTTGGAGAAGAGGTAGGGAGTTGCAATATTAGATTTCTTTGGGTCCCACCTTGTCTGTGGTCCACTCTCATACTCTCCTTCACTCTCTTTCTTCTCTCTTTACTCTCCTTGGTGGTTGTAGTAATAAAGGAAGTTATAAGAGGAACTAGGGCTTTATTTCCTAGACATGGGCCAAGTGGCCTTAAGTTTCAACAAATTCCCACAATGGCCCTGTGGGGGCACCTTTTAGCCTTGGGTCGGCCCTATCACTCCCTTGGCCGCCAAATTTGGTGTGTAGGTATCTCATGGCCCGATGAGGGGTTATGTAAAATTTGGGGACAAACGGATGCGGAGTTTTTTCCTATAACTCCAATCTTTAAATGACCCTATGGGGTCCATTCTGGTTGTTGGGGAGGTTCTGGTGGCCATCTGGCCCTAAAACTTTTAGGGTAGATGCTCCATGGCTCGATGAAGGGCCATGCAAATTTGGAGGCAAATAGACGTAGGATTTGACTGACGGGTTCAATTTGCGATCAACGGTCACCGTTTCACGATCGGGTCCCGAATTTTGTGTATGGGCGTAGAAAAATACATTAGACTTTCACCGTAAATGTATGAGAGATCCGACGCCTGGAAAGCCTGGTATCTAAGTTTTATTTACAAGTGCCAGATTTCAATTATGGCCTTGGGTGAGTTGCGTTTGGCAAGCACTGCTGGGACGACGCAGATAATTAATTTATGGGTGTTCACTGAGTCCGTGATCCGCGATGAACCACAAGCCCAGTGAGATTTGTGATTCCCTGAATTTTTAGATTTTTCCGACCTTCCTTGGTTACCGTATGGTCCGCACGGGTTGTTGTTCAGTGTAAACGGGCTATCTGGCCTGACGGCCTGCACTTGGTTCGATTATGACCAGACTTGTCTGCTCTAATGGGCTAATCCTGAGTTAATTTACTTGTGGTACCCCACCACGAGTAGTTTAAACGAATGATCCTGTGACAAATCTTACATGAACGACTCAGCACACTGTCATGGTTGGAGAGGACGTTACAATTGCATTAGGTTCATGCCAATTCCACTCAATGTTAGCAAGGTCCCATTATGATGTGTGGGCTATATCCACACCGTCCACCCATTTTTTTAGATCATTTCAGAGCATGGGCTAAAAAATCAAATAGATCTAAAGCTCAAGTGGACCCCACCATAGAAAGCAGCGGAGATTGAATACCTATCGTTGAAAACTTCTTTAGGGCCACATAAGTTTTGGATTTGCCTCATTTTTAGTCTCATGCCATAAAATGAGGTCACAAAACAAATGAACGGCTTGGATATAACACATATTTATTATTCTCAATAGTTTCAAATGATGGTGAGTATATCCATTTAATGTACCACCGTATTACAAACATAGTATGGAATTAAGCTTATCCCGTGATAACAGGGGACAATCTCCGCCATATGTAATTGTTGAGGTCAAAATTTGACTACCCTCCGCTCGGACACTCGAACTCCGAGCCACTTTAGAGACTTCAATTTGCACAGAAGTGGTTAGCAAAGGAGACCCTGGCTTGAACAAGGGACCCTCCGATGCCTAAGTCAGGTTAAGGAAATATGTGTCTAAGTTGAGATGTAGAGGGAGGGTGAGAGATATTGCGTACCTATTTCTTCCCTGCAAGATACTATTTATATCCCCTTAGCTAAGACAGGCATGTCTGCATAACTCGGCGTATCTTGGGGCATTTGCCACATCCTGTGGGAGATCTGGCTACCCAATCGTTGTGTGGTCGTCCGGGCATGGGCGGTTGAGTAACTGTCGCCAATCGTGCGTTAATGAGACACCTAGTCCTACGCATTGAGTTGGCTCTAGATAACCTTAAACCTCGGAGCTGAGACATCTCTGATCTTTCCATTACAATAATAATTATATTTTTTGAATCCCATCCCACCTAATTCTTCCCAATACCATGTGCCAAACACCCCCTAAATCCAAGCTTTTCCAGTCTTCCCAAACATTGAGTGGAATTGGGACCAAATGAGATTCCATCTCACCTAATCCCATCTAATACCATGCACCAACGCCCCCAGATTCTCAAAAACGAAAAACCAAACTTTTTAAATGCTTCTGTGAATCCAAACAAGCCCCGACATTTTAACTGAAAATCTGACCGGCAAATTACAGAGGTTAATCTTAATTGCCAAACATAACTGAAAAAATATGATCTTAAGAAACCATTTTTCAGAAAATCGAATTTATATATAGTCAATTTTCAATTTTAAGGTAGCCAAACCAAGAACCAGGATTTAATTAGCAGATGTCAACTCTGCCATTTGGATCACCGAACAATGTGCCATCTGTAGCAATTGAAAAGCCACGTGTAGCGTTGAGAGATGACAGCACGCATGATATACTCCTAGGAATGCACACGCATGCAAATAATTCAAACTAAACCTTTCAAATTACGAGTTTGAGCTTATATTAATAAACCAAAAATTAAGCTTGTCAGGCTTCTGACTGTTCGATTGCTAGACGTTTACTGAACGTTTGGAAGTGAAAATATCCAACGGTCCGGTTTCAATGACGAGTGTCCGACCAGGAAACGGATTGGCTACTCCCTCTTACACCTGACACCATCCCATGGCTTGTGGTCGGTGCTCTGTGGGCTCCACCATGACGTATGTGTTTCATCCATTCTGTTCATCTATTGTTAAAGATCATTTAAAGGTATTAGACCAAAAATGAAGTATATCCTAATATCAATTGGATCACATTATAGGAAATAGTTTTGAATGAGTGTCGGCCATTAAAAACATTTTGTGGGCAATTAAAGTTTGGATCAAGCTGATTTTTATTTTTTCCCCTTCATCTGGCCATATGACCTAATCAATATATTGGATGTCAAGTAAACAGTACAGTAGGCCTTAGGAGGATTTTAATGGTAGATATCTAATCACTATTGTTTTCATATGGTGCGGTCTACATAAGATTTATATACCTCTTATTTTTGGAATCAAGCCATAAAATGAACTGTAAAAATGGATGAATGGAATGGATGAAATGCATACATCATGGTGGGGACCATCAGCCACGCGGCTGGTGGCAGGGGAGTAGCCAATCCGTTTCCGTCCGACCAATATATTTTGAGAAAATGACCGCTGTAGACAAAACCTTTTAACCAGCGGTTTCTATGAAGGAATACAAACTTAAGTTACACTAGCACGTGCGGACAGCTACTTTGAGGACGAAACTACCCCTCCTTTTCACTGCGAAGACGAGCGCTGACGCTCCTCCAACCGAGAGTTGTACGAACGGCTCAAAAGAGATCAAAGTTACATGGCCCCACAGCTATGTATTTATTATATCACAAAATTCATCCATATTTCAAGATCATTTCGGAGCATTATCAAAAATAAATAAAATCATATCCAAAGATCAAGTGGGTCACACCACACCGAGCAGCGAAAAATTGATTTTCACCTTTGAAACTTTTGTAGGGCCCACCATAACATTTATTTTCCGTCCAATCTATTCATAAGGTCACAAAGACCTGGATGAAGAGGAAAAACAAATTTCATAATGATCCAAAACTTGTGTGGCCCGTAAAAGGGTTTCAACGGTAGACGTTCAAGCAGAATAGTAGTGGCGTATGCACAGGGATACGGATATAACTACGGTTATAATCCGTAGCCATAACCGTAGCTCGACGATTAATCGCAGATTCCGCGATTCCACCGCAAGCCGCTGTCCCGATTGGCAATCAATCGCGAATTTCGCGATTCCACTCCCGATCTATAGTTACGGATTATAACCGTAGCTACAACGGTATCACTATTCATTTTATTTTTTTTTTCACATGGAGAATTTTATTATACCTACATTTTTCTCTAACACATATTTATATAAATATGTAAATATAAGCATATATATATATATAATCTTTTTTTTTTCCCATTTCTTTCTTTATTCACATAACAAGAATATCTTCTAAACCAAAATTAGTTACTTGATGTCACGCCCTAAACTCGGAAACCAGGCTCACAAAATTCTCGATCGCCGAATCTGGTGCCGACATCTTTCGTAGAACCCCATTCTCGGCCCCCGGCGCCCACACGCCAGGTTCCGATCCTGTAAAGCTACAAGGAAGATTTTCAACATTAGTTTAATTCGTAATAAGCATAACCAAAGGCATAACCCACAAATAACAACCAAAAACTCCAACACATTTCCACTATGATAAAAAACTTTACAAGTACAATGAGCATAAAGGGAAATACAATGAGAATGGATAAAAACTCCAAAAAGATCTGCTCTGCACTCCTGCCTCAGCCCTGCTGCGCCCTCGCGTCACCTGCACGCAACGGTCGTACATAAGCTTATAAAAAGCTTAGAGGGTGGTGAAAGTGTGTGTGCAAGGTAGTAATGCAGATATACAGTATCAGAGTAATGCAGAACATGCTGGTGAATCCATAAATACCGTTAGTCGTACCAAGGCTATGCGATGCAAGACATGAATGATGTCGACCATACCAAGGCCATGCGATGCGAAATGCAACTCAAGCATACAAATCCTCATTTAAGTCCACATATCAGTACAGCTCAAAATCTGGGATATCACCGGGGTCTAGAACTGTAAGACCCATATCCTAGTTCGTACTGTTCCGATGAATCCTACGATCATTTCCGTCGAAGTCCGGCAATCCGCGACTGATAATTGACATTGCGATCGTTCGTAAGTCGCATCCTTTAAATTCGAGTCGGTTTAATCCGAGACCTGTATCATTGCGACTGCACCGTCGCCGCGGTTCCAACGCCGCGACTCACGCATCGATCCGATACCCTGACCGAAGATGTGAGTCGGCGTTTATTTCGAAGAAACGCCGCGCTTTCTCGATCCTAAGAGAATCTCTACACAACGTCAAATCAATCCCATCAATCAATCAATCACATCAATCAATCAATCACTTCAATGTCAAGTACAAGCAACCCATGCTTTCTCTCTCCAAAGTCAACTCTTTCTCACCCTCTCTCTTACACACCCATACCTAGTCAAGTACCACATCCATCACCTCACATCACTTACCTCACATCACTCTCTCTCCCTTACAACCCTCTCTCTCCTTCTCATTCCTCCACATTCCCAAGCAAGGAAAAAAATCCCACGTTCAAGCCTTCCATGAGAGAAAAGTGATTTGTGACCCACCATTCCCATTCCAAAACCCATCATCCTAACCATCCATTTCCCATCTCCACCATCAAAGAGGAGCACAAGGAGGGTGGCGTTCCAACGGACCGAAGAGATCAACCGGTGGGTGCTCCTATAGGCTAGTTTTTTTTATATTTCTATGATGGGCCAAGTGAGGCCTACCAATCAATGGTGTGGATTTCACTTTGGACCCTAAGATGTGGCCAATGGCCCACCTTAATTATCAATATCATTCCATGATGGGGCCATTCTCCATGGACCCCATCATGATGTTTACTCCTAGCTTGAATAGGGGTCATTGTGACCGTCTATTTTAGTGGAGAAGAAATCTCCACCGTTGGATTTTGATTTAATGGCCCCACATATATTGGGACCCACTTGATGTATGTTGTAGATCTTGAAAGGGAGGGCCCATAGTACCGGGGTCCCTCCATCACTCGGTCTTCCATCTCTCTCTCTCTCTCTCTCTCTCTCTTTCTCTTTCATTATTTCTGGTAGGATGATATGGCCATGTGGCCCACTTGGATGGACCCCACTTTGAGGTATGTATTGTACCCAAGTCATCCATAGGTGGGGCCCACTTTATGTATGTGTTGTACCCACCCCACCTACCCCTTGGTGGCCCACCTAAACAGGGCCCACCTCCATGCATTGTCTTCCCAAAAATGTCCAGACGCTGGACGTAAACTGCATGGGAAAACACAAATATTTGCTTGGTTTACCACGCTTTGGAGTGGGTGCTCATGTAGGCCCCACCTTGATGAATGTATTCAATCCAAGCCGTCCACCATTTTCCCAGACCATTTTAGGCGTTGAGCCAAAAAGAGAAACTGATCCAACTTTCTGGTGGGCCAAACCCTTGAAATCAATGATTTTCACCGTTTAAATGCACCTAAATTCTTCTACACTCCGAAAAATATTCGATATTGGACTTGTTGGGTCCATCTCAGGCTATGGAAATCAGTAGACGGGGTGGATTTGGCTGAAGCAGGCCCCACACGTGAAAAACCTTAGAACTAAAGGAATTTCAAAAAATAAATAAATAAATAAAAGCAGCATGCTGCTGCTGTCTCTCTGACAAAGGATGCTGGCGTCCTGGGGTGAAACGGGCAGGGACCCACGGCTCCAGCCGTGGGCCCCACCATGATGTATATTTTGTATCCACACCGCCCATTTGGTGGGCCACTGTCTGACGTGGGCCCCCGCAAAAAACCAGGCCAATCTAGATCTCGGGTGGCCCACATCACAAGAAACAGTGGGAATTGAACTCTACCTTTCTGGGTCCACAAAAAGTTTCAGATCAAGTTGAAATTTGTTTTTCCCCTTCTTTCAGACCCGTGTGATCTTATGAACGGATTGGATCGAAGATAAACGCTATGGTGGGCCCCACATAGAGCCCGCAGTGATGTATGTGTCTTGCTACCACCATCCGCCTGGACGGTGGTACCCACTGTGATGTATCTGTTTAAAACCTCACCGTCCAGATGACGGGTGGGCGTGTCTGTACGTGCACGTGTGTGTGCATGTGTGTGTGAGTGTGCACATGTGTGTGAGCGTGTGTGTGAGAGTGTATGTGTGTGTATATATATAATATTATATTATTAATATTGTATATATATATATATTATATTGTATAATATATGGTGGGCCCTTATGAGACCTACCGTGATGCACGTATTGCATCCAATCTGTCCATCCTTTTTAAAAGCTCGTTTTATGAGTATGAGCTAAAGAATGAGTCAGATTCAGTGGACCCCACCTTGGTTTATATAAGACCCAAGTGTTTTAGGCCCACCTTATCATATTTTTGGCCGTTGTTGAGGCCCACCTTGATGTGTATTTATGGCCATTGTTGAGGCCCACCTTGATGTACATAAGCCCCATGTGATGGGGCCCATATTAATGTATTTGTGGCCATTGTTGAGGCCCACCTTGGTATATACATAAGGCCCATGTGATTCGGCCCATTTGAGGTATTTAAAGGCCCATGGGTTATGGCCCATTGCAATGTACATAAGGCCCACTAATGTGGCCCACTTGATTTATATAAGGCCCATATGAGATGGCCCATTTGATGTATCTGAGGACTATGGGTCGAGGCCTAATGAGATGTATGTTGGTCCATTGCAATGTGTGATTTCCTATGATTTGTGTAATGGTACTTTATGGCGGGCTATACCTTGGGAACAATGTTGGTTTGACGTCTACATTGTAAGGATAATGTTGGTTAAATGTCCGCATTACGATCTCCCTAGGGCCATTGGTAGGCCCATACTTGTTGTGTGTAGGCCGTCTAGGCCCATCTGCGTTGTAAGGATAGTTCATCACCTTATAACATGCTTAGTGTAGCTCCATGATTCATACCCATACACATCATATGTATGCTTGATATGAGGAATGTTTGGTTATAACATGAGCCGTTGGGCTGAGACATTTACGGGACTCCATATGAGATGGAGTACCCGACATGAGCGCATGGTAAGCACGAGATTGCTGCATGTTTGTACGGTGTGATTCATGCATCTCGCATACATGTTACTTGATCATTGTACGCCCTAGCGACATCAGGGCCGTGGCCTCCACAGGCATATCGTGGATGACTAGACGGGACACCGGAAATGTTTGGTTCTAGCATACGGGTGCCATAAATGTCTCTGGGTGAAAATTCCTGAACCTCCGTGGCCAGGAGATGACTCCAACGTCGAGACCGAGTGGATATATGAGCGCACGAGGGCCGAATACCAGGAGGTCGGGTCTCCCACTGTGTCGTGGTCGGTTGGAAAGGGGTGTGACTTTATCCGCCTGAGTGAGGGGGTAATATCTAGGTTGAGTTTGACCAGCTTGAGGAATGGGTTCGCTATCGATGAGCCGGGCTCGATATTGGCAGGCGGATAGTGAGGTCTCTTTCACTTACCCAGTTGTGTGCTTGGATATGGGCGGCAAGCTGGCGTAGAGTGTAATAGACCCCGGTGATGATCCCAGAGAGGAACCGTACTTGATACGTGGACTTATTGAGCAGGATTTGCACACTCATACATTCATTTCATTCACTATCCACTCGGGCTGGTGGTGCGCAACTAATTGTTGTGTACCTTCGCATGGCAAGAATTTCGGTTGGGCGCGTAACTAACCTGAGATCAGGAGTTTACCACATTATGTATGACTATCCAAATTTAGGTATGAGACTGGTTTGGATAGAAGTCTCTTATGATGGATCCCATAGCCTGTGATACTTCGTACTATCATCTCGACTTCTCGTTCTTGCATGGTCATTTCATTCGCACCGCATATTACATTGCATTCGTAGTACTTAGCATTTTGGGTTACTATGTTTTTGCACTTATATGGCCTAGATGAGGTTGATGATATTCATGGCTTGTCAGGATTTGTATATTGCATTGCATTCTCAACATCTATTATTGGCTTGTTATGTTTTGCATCTCATTGCTTTGGTACGGTTGATAACATTCATGGACTTACCAGTATACTTCCGCTTACTCTGATGTCATATGATTCATGATCTTATTAGTATTTCTGTTTGTCCCAATGATGTATGATTTATGTGCTTTATTGATACTTAGCACTTACCTTACACACTTTCACCACCCTCTAAGCTTTTGTAAGCTTATGCACGATAGATGCGTGCAGGTGGCGTTAGATTTCAGCAGCGTTGAGCTTGGAGCATGCAGCTGTCCTCTGGAGCTTTTGGAGTTTTGATTTCGATATATGTATTTCCCTTTCTGCAGTGTATTCAAACGATTATATTAGTGGATATGTGATGATGATGTTGCCTTTATGATTTGGGTATACTTGTGGTTATGCTTCATTACAAAAAAAAATTATACTGAAAATCCTCCTTGTAGGATCCCAAGATCGGAATCTGGCGTATGGGCGCTGGGAGCCGAGAATGGGGTACTACGGAGGCTGTCAGCGCCGAATTCGGCAATCGAGAATTTTGTGAGCCCGGTTTCCGAGTTCAGGGCGTGATAAGTACACTCTAAAGCAGATTACCGCCCCATCGCGCGCAATAAGGTAAGTGGAAGAGACCTCACTATCTGCCTGCCAATATCGGGCTCGGCCCGTCGATAACGGACCAATTCCTCGAGCTGGTCAAACTCAGCCTAGCATTGCCCCCTCCTCTCTGGCGGGTAAGGCCGTACCCCCTTCCAACCGACCACGACACAGTGGAAAGCGCAGCCTCCTGGTAATCGGCCATCGGCGCTCATACACCCACTCGGTCTAGACGTTGGAGCAACCTCTTGGTACCATAAGGGTTTAGGGACTTTCACCCAGGGATATCTATAGCACCCCATGTAGAACCAAATTTTCGGTATCCAATCCTGCCAACCACGATATGCCTGTGGAGGCTACGGCCCTGATGTCGCTAGGGCATACAGTAACCATATCACATAATGCGAATGCATGAATCACACTATCCAGTCATGCAGCAATCCCGCGCGTCTCGTGCGCTCATGTGGGGCAACACCGCCTAACTGGGAGCCCCTAAACAATTTGCCCGAAGGCATATGCTATGATCAGTCACTTCTCATACCAAGCATACATATGATGTGTATGATCACGAATCATGGGACTATACTAAACATGTTATATGGGATAGATGTTATTCATAAGGAGATGGGCCTATACGGCCTACAAGTATGGGCCTAACAATGAGCCCTATGGAGAATCATAATGCGGACATTTAACCAACATTATTCGACAATGTGGACGTCAAACCAACATTGCTCCCAAGGCATTGCCCATCATAAACATCATTATATGAACCAGGTTGGGGTTACACATTGCAATGGGCCTTAGGTTCATCCCATTGGGCTTTAGATACATCAAATGGGCCATACCATATGGGCCTTTCATTCATCAAGTGGGCCACATCAATGGGCCGCACCAATGGGCCTTATGCGCATTGCAATGGGTCATAACCCGTGAGCCTTAGATACATCAAATGGGCCTAGACATATGGGCCGATCAAATGGGTCGAGTCGAATGGGCCGAATCAATCGGGCCAAGTCAAATGGGCCTTAGGTATTTCAAATCGGGCCCGCCCTCATATATTTTTGAGATCCGACCTATTCACAGGTTAACATAGAAATAGATGAAATGAAAACAAATAGAAATTTTCGTGGCCCTTAGGAGTTTGAACGGTGGATGACACGGTCTACTTATTTGAATGGTGGAGCCCACTTGCACTTAGATCTATTTCGTCCATTTTTTCCATGTCATAAAATGATCTCCTAAATGGTGGACGGTATGGATGCAACACATGCATCGTGGTGGGCCCCGCCGTTCAAATAATGGACGGTGTCGATAGAGCACACACATAGGGAGTGGGTCCCACCGTCGGATGGTTGGCGTGTGTAAAACACCTATATCATGCGGGACCTACTTGCGCTGACGTTCAAAGAGAGAGAGACAGAGAGAGAAAACAAAAGAAAAAATAATAATAAATAAAGAGAGAGATAGAGGGAGAAAGCACGTGAGCTAGAGAGAGAGTGAGATATAGAGAGAGAGCATCAGAGAGGGATGGAGAGAGAGAGAGATGAAGAGAGAGAGGGAGAGAGCGTTAGAGAGAGATATAGAGAGAGAGAGAGAGGGTGCCACGTGCCCCTCTCCTTTTCCTCTCTTTTTCTTTCTTTTTCTTTTCTTTTCTTTCCTGACAACACCACAGAGGTGGGTCCCACGTAGGGCCCACCATCATATCATATATGATATTAATATATATTATATAATATAATATAGATTTTATGAGACAACCGTCCAGGCCTTGGACGGCCTGGATAAAAACATGCATCATGGTGTTACCCCCACATGTGGGGTGGGTCCCACCGTCTAAAGACGGTGGACGGTCTGGATTAAACACCTGTGATATGGTGTGGCCCACGAAGTGGATGGACGGTGTAGCTAGGATGGTCCCTAGGACCCATGTCCGCTGACACTTCATTGTTGCCACCGCCAGTAGGGATGGATGGCAAGACCTCATCGTTGAAATGAGGTATTTTTCACTCCGTCTACCATTGAGTCGTGGATCTGGGTCCCACCGTCTGGACGGTCCGGATCACACGTGGGACCCACAAAAACTGCTGACGTCAAATGATAGATGGGTCCCACCATCTAGACGGCTTGGATGTTGACGCCAAGAGGGGCAATGCCCTGCTGCTGGCCGTCCATACATGGACGTCCCAAATATAAAAGAAATGGGTGGACGGCGTGGGTAAGACCCATACACCACGTGTGGTCCACACACCTCGTGAGGTGCTGGGTCCCACTGGATAGATCGACAGAGCTACCAGTGGGTGGGTCCCACGAGCAGTGGCCCACCCATTAATATATGATATTATATAATATATAATATATGGAATATATACTGTATGTATTGTATATACACATATAAGTACCTGTGTGTGTGTGTGTGTTAAAGTAGGTGGCAGCGTCCAGGGACGGCCTGGGTGAAAGGGGCTCACCTATCAAGTAAACCCCACATGAATGGACGGTTTGGATGGCCTTTCCCAACACGGTGGCCCCATGTTAGGTGGGCCACACTCTTGGATCAAACTGATATTGGTGTTTTCCTTCATTTGGGCCCGTCCAAACGGACTTCCATGTGGGCCACTCGGTGGACGACATGGATAAAATACATACATCATAGGTGGGCCATGATTATAGAAAGAGAGAGAAAGAAAGAGATAGTCACCGGTAAAGATGGAGGGGCCCCGCTACTATGGGTCCCTCTTTGGTACAAAAACTACATCAAGGTGGGTCCCACTACATGTGGCCCTTACATCAAATAAATGGATGAAAACAAAAATCCAAAAATCACCCACCAGTTCTTCTATTTGCACCCAAGGCTTCCTTAGCTCCTTAGCTTCGATTCTGACGGAGGAGATGAGGTTTGGATGGTTGAGATGAAAGATGGAAGGGTAGGAAGAGGTGGGCCACACTTGTTGCTTAGGAGAGGTGGGAGAGGCTTGGACGTGTGAGATGTTTTGGGTTGCTTGGAATAGGTTTGAAAATGAAGGGGAGAGAGACTTGTAAAGAGAGAGAGAAGGATGGTTGATGGATTGATGGATGTGTGTAAGAGCCTTTTTGACTTTTGTGGCTTTTGGTGTAAGGAAGGTATGGGTTTGTAAGAATCTTTTTTACTTTGGGGGTTGCTTGGGAATGGGTGAAAGGTGATGTGTACTTGACATGATGGGATTGATTGATAGATGATTGATGTGACATCTCATAGAGATTCTCTCGGAATTCGTAACACGCGGCGTTTTCCTCGCACCGAACGCTGGCCCACATCTCTTGGCCAGAGTATCGCCTCGGCGCGCGAGTCGGGCAACGGAACCGCGGCGACGGTGCGGTCGCAAGGGTACTAGTCTCGGATTGAGTCGAATCAGATTAACGACGTATGAATCAAGGTCACGCGCAACGCTGGTTAAGGGTCGAAAGTTGCCGGAATTCGACCGGAAAGATCGCGGGAACCTACGAAACGGTACGGTCTAGGATACGGGTCTTACACTTGACGTACCATATATAATTTTAGGGCTGAAAGTTGGGTGGGTTCAACCCGACCAACCTATGACCGACCCGACATTGGGTTAGGCTTGGTCAGGATGTATCGGGTTTGGTCTTGGGGTTGGACCATACAAACAACACTCGATAAAACTTGGGTTGAGCTCAGGTTGAGGTCTCGAGAATTGCTGGGAAATGCATGGAAATGACCGTGAAATGCACGAATGATCGTGAAATGAAGGAAAATGACCGTGAAATGCATGAAAATTACCGTGAAATGTATGGAAATGACCGTGAAATGAAGGGAAATGACTGTGAAATGCATGGAAATGACTTGAAATGAAACAGAATCGTGGGGATTGACCGTGAAATGCATGGAAATGATAGTGAAGTGAAGGAAAATGACTGTGAAATGCATGGAAATGACTGAAATGAAACGGAATCACCGGGATTGACCGTGAAATGCATGGAAATGACTGTGAAATGAAACAGAATCGCCGGGATTGCCCGTGAAATGCATGGAAATGACCGTGAAGTGAAGCGAATTGACCGTGAAATGCATGGAAATGACCGTGAAGTGAAGGGAATTGACCATGAAATGCATGGAAATGACCGTGAAGTGAAGCGAATTGACCGTGAGTGAGGGAAGCTAGAAATTCAGCGAGGCAACCTAAAAATTGAGCGAGGCAACCTACGAATTGAGCAAGGAACGCTAGAAATTGAGCCAGGCAACCTACGAATTGAGCGAGGGAACATATGATTTGAGCGAGGGAAGCTAGAAATTCAACGCGGCAACCTAAAAATTGAGTGAGGCAACCTAGGAATTGAGCGAGGGAAGCTAGGAATTAAGCGAGGGAAGCTAGAAATTGAGCAAGGCAACCTATGAATTGAGTGATGGAAGCTAGAAATTCAGCAAGGGAACCTAGGAAATGAGCGAGGGAACATAGGATTTGAGCGAGGGAAGCTAGAAATTCAACGAGGGAACCTACGGATTGAGCGAGGCAACCTATGAATTGAGCGAGAGAAGTTAGGAATTGAGCGAGGGAAGCTATGAATTGAGTGAGGGAAGCTAGAAATTGAGCGAGGGAACCTACGGATTGAGGGAGGCAACCTAAGAATTGAGCGAATGAAGCTAGGAATTGAGCGAGGGAACCTACGGATTGAGCGAGGCAACCTACGAATTGAGCGAGGGAAGCTAGGAATTGTTCGAGGCAACCTAGAAATCGAGCGAGAGAACATAGGAATTGAGCGAGGGAAGCTAGGAATTGTTCGAGGCAACCTAGAAATCGAGCAAGAGAACATAGGAATTGAGCAAGGGAACCTAGGAATTGAGCAAGGCAACTTACAAATTAAGCAAGACAACCTAGGAAATGAGCAAGGGAACATAAGATTTGAGTGAGGGAACTAGAAATTCAGTGAGGCAACCTAAAAATTGAGCGAGACAACCTACGAATTGAGCGAGGGAAACTAGGAATTGAGCGAGGGAACCTAGGAATTGAGCGAGGGAAGTTAGAAATTGAGTGAGGCAACATACGATTGAGTGAGGGAAGCTAGGAAGCGAGACATCCTTGTATTTATTGGTGTCAACTAATTTATTAAACACATCTAATGGGGATTGCTTGAATAGATGTAGCCGAGTATCATGATTCTCTAATCCACCCTTCACCGTGTCGAACCACCATTTCAATGAACACTTAGAGGATGAGTTTAGGAATTGAGAACAAGAATCGTCACCTACAAACATGTAATGAAAAATATATTAAAACCAAATTTCATTACTTAGAGAATCATAATGAAAAAAAATTAAACATAGTTGAAATCGAACGAAGCAGACTAAAAATTAAGCGAGACAAATTAAAAAATGAGTGAGGGAAACGTGAAATTCAGCAAGGCAAATATTAAATTCAACGAGACAAGATGAAACTGAGTGAGGCATCCTAAAAAATTGAGCGAGGCAAGGTGAAATTGAGCGGAAAACCTAGAAATTAAGCGAGGCAACCAAGAAATTTAGCGACGGAACCGAGACAATGAGCGAGGGAACCTAAAAGTTTAACGAAGCAACCTAGGATTTGAGCAAGGAAAGTTAGAAATTGAGCAAGGGAACCTAGAAATTCAGCAAGGAAACCTACGATTTGAATGAGGCAACCTAGGAATCGAGTGAGGGAACCTAGAAATTGAGCGAGGCAGCATAGGAATTCAGCAAGGTAACCTAGGAATTGAGCGAGGGAAGGTAGAAATTGAGCGAGGCAACCTAGGAATTGAGCGAGGAAAGTTAAAAATTAAGCGAGAGAAGGTAAAAATTGAGCAAGGGAAGCTAGGAATTGAGCGAGGCAACCTAGGATTTGAGCGAGGGAAGGTAGAAACCGAGAGAGGGAAGCTAGGAATTGAGCGAGGCAATCTAGGAATTGAGCGAGGGAACCTAGAAATTGAGTGAAGCAACGTAGGAATTCAGCGAGGTAACCTACGAATTGAGCAAGGGAAGGTAGAAATTGAGCCAGGCAACCTAAGAATTTAGCGAGGAAAGCTAGAAATTAAGCGAGGGAATGTAGAAATTGAGTGAGGGAAGCTAGGAATTGAGCGAGGCAACCTAGGATTTGAGCGAGGAAAGCTAGAAATTGAGCAGGAACCTAGAAATTGAGTGAGAGAACTTAGGCTTTGAGCGAGGCGACTTAGAAATTGAGCTAGGCAACGTAGGGATTGAGTGAGGGAAGCTAGGAATTGATCGAGACGGCCTACGAATTGAGCGAGGGAAGCTAGAAATTCAACTAAGGAACCTATGAATTGAGTAACGGAAGGTAAAAATTGAGTGAGGCAACATAGGATTTGAGTGAGAAAAGCTAGAAATTAAACGAGGGGACTTATAAATTGAACGAGACAACATAGAAATTGAGCGAGGCAACGTAGAAATTCAGCGAGGTAACCTACGAATTGAGCGAGGGAAGGTAGAAACTGAGCGAGGGAAGCTAGGAATTGAGCGAGGCAACCTAGGATTTGAGCGAGGAAAGCTAGAAATCGAGCAAGGGAATGCTGGAATTGAGCGAGGCAACATAGGAATTGAGCGAGACAACCTAAAAATTGAGCGAGGGAAGCTAGAAATTGAGCAAGGCAACCTATGATTTGAGCGGGGCAACCTAGGATTTGAGCGAAGAAAGCTAGAAATTGAACGAGGGAACCTAGAAATTGAGCGAGGCAACGTAGGAATTGAGCGAGGAAACCTAGGAATTGAGTGAGGGAAGCTAGAAATTGAGCGAGACAACCTAGTATTTGAGCAAGGAATGCTAGAAATTGAGGGAGGGAACCTAGAAATTGAGTGAGGCAATGTAGGAATTGAGCAAGGAATCCTAGGAATTGAGTGAGGGAAGCTAGAAATTGAGCGAGGGAACCTAGGATTTGAGCGATTCGACCTATAAATTAAGCGAGATAACATAGGGATTGAGCGAAAGAAGCTAGGATTTGAGCGAGGCAACAATGAAATTCAGTTAAGAATTCTAGGAATTTAGCAAGAGAACCAAGAAATTTAGCGAGGCAACCTAGGATTTGAGCGAGGCGAGGGAAGCTACAAATTGTGCGAGGGAACCTAGAAATTGAGTGAGGCAACTTAGGATTTGAGTGAGGCAACGTACGAATTGAGCGAGGAAGCTAGAAATTGAGCGAGGCAACCTAGGATTTGAGCGAGGGAACATAGAAATTGGAGCGAGGCAACCTAGAAATTAAGCGAGAGAAGCTAGAAATTGAGTGAGGGAAGCTAGAAATTGAGTAAGGCAACCTAGGATTTGAGCGAGGAAAGCTAGAAATTGAGCAAGAGAACCTATAAATTGGGCGAGGCGAGCGAGGTAATGTAGAAATTGGAGCGATGATTGAGCGAGGGAACCTAGAAATTGAGCGAGAGAACCTAGGAGTTAAGCAAGGCAATGTAAAAATTCGACGAGGCAACCGAGAAATCGAGCAAGGGAAACATGAATTTGAGTGAGGCAAGCTTGAAATTGGGTGAGGTTAACATGAATTGGAATGAACTTTCAATGTAATTGACCTAGCCTAACAATTTGCTCTTTGTTGAATTTGACCGATCAGTTAATGAAATTGACCGAGATTTACATGAAATTCTCTTCGGTGAATTTGACTGAGCAATTAATGAAATCGACCAAGCGGTTCATAAAATTTTCCATTACATTATATGAATCCGTAGAAGTTCCCCATCATATTTTTATGATATCTCCATCAAATTTATGAATTGCTTGGGGAATTTCACCAATCATGAACCGAGAAGTAGGTCAAATGGACCAAAACCTCTCACAATTTGGATTTATAGTTTGCTCAGTACGCACTTATAGTGCTGAGTTAATTAAGTTGGGTACACCCAGATCCATAGCTCAATTGGCAGATTGAGTAGAGATACCTCGTGTCAACACTTGAGGTCTTGGTATCGATCCCTAGCGGGGGTGGATAACATGGAGTGTGTGTACTGACAAGCTAACCCAAAAAAACCAAAAAAATAAAAAAATAAATAATAGTAAAATAAAAAATAAAAAATATTGAGTTGGGCCCACCTTGAATGTATGTGGACTATCCACGACGTTAATCCGTTTTTCCATCTAAAGTAAGGGTTTCGGCCCAAAATGGTGGCATATTGAAATATCAAGTGGATCACACCACAGGAAACAGTGGTTCTACCGTAGAAACCTTGTTATACCCCCACAATGATGTTTTACTTGTAATCCATCATATTCATAGGATGATTTTTGCATAGATGAACCGAAAACTAAGATGCGAGCTTCATTCGGCATTTCAATGGCCCACAAAAAATTTACGCCGTGTAGGTAAATGCATATCATACCTGTCGTGTGTACTTTCTTCTGTGGAGGGACCATTTTCAGAAAAACGAGATAATGTTGATGAATAGAGAGGGTGGGATCCAACTAGAGCGTGGTGTGATCCAAGCAACAGATGTAGTGGTGGAGTTTTCGTCTCTTTTTTTTTGAAAATGGAGCGAGGGAAGGGAGGGAGAGGAAAATCAATGGCAGTAAAAAGGAGGGGTAGTTTTGTCCTCAAATTCATTGTCCGCACATGCTAGTCTAAGTTGGTAACTTAAGTTTGTATTCCTTCATAAAAATCGCTGGGTAAAAGGTTTGTCTACAGTGATCAGGTTTATATACCCGTCAACCATGATAACTGTCATTGGTTCTTGATGGTCCTATATCCAAGACAATGGGAGATCATTATTATCGATAGCTTAGTGTCAAATGCTCTCCTAAAGTATAAGCAGATGATCAATTTGATGACGGAGGCGCTCCCGATTCTCTTTCATGCCACCGTAGACGTCACCGTGCTTGAAGGGAAGACCTGGACTGCTAAATCCATGAAATCTGTGCCAAAGCAATGCAATGGTTCCCTCGCTCAATTCCTAACTTGCCTCGCTCAATCCCTAGGTTCCCTCCTTCATTTCCTAGGTTCCCTCACTCAATTTCTAGCTTCCCTTGCTAAATTCGTAGGTTGCCTCGCTTAATTTGTAGGTTCGCTCGCTCAATTCCTAGCTTCCCTTGCTGAATTTGTAGGTTCTCTAACTCAATTCCTAGCTTCCCTCGCTCAATCCTTAGGTTCCCTCGCTCAAATCCTATGTTCCCTCGGTCATTTCCTAGATTCCCTCGCTCAATTCCTAGCTTCCCTCGCTCAATTCTTAGCTTCCATTGCTGAATTTGTAGGTTTCTCGCTAAATTCCTAGCTTCCCTCGCTCAATTCCTAGCTTGCTTCGCTCAATCACTAGGTTCCCTCGCTCAATTCCTAGCTTCCCTCGTTAAATTTGTAGGTTCCCTTGCTCAATTCCTAGCTTCCCTCGCTCAATTCGTAGGTTGCCTCGCTTAATTTGTAGGTTTCTCGCTCAATTCTTAGCTTGCCTCGCTCAATCCCTAGGTTCCCTCGCTCATTTTCTAGGTTCCCTCGCTCAATTTCTAGCTTCCCTTGCTAAATTCATAGATTGCTTCGCTTAATTCGTAGGTTCCCTTGCTCAATTCCTAGCTTCCCCTTGAATTTGTGGTTCCTCCCTAAGTTCACTCAATCCCTAAGTTCACTCGCTAAATTCCTAGCTTCCCTCGCTCAATTCCTAGCTTGCCTCGCTTAATCCCTAGGTTCCCTCGCTCATTTCCTAGGTTCCCTTGCTCAATTTCTAGCTTCTCTCGTTAAATTCATAGGTTGCCTCGCTTAATTCGTAGGTTCCATCACTCAATTCCTAGCTTCCCTCGCTGAATTTGTAGGTTTCCTCGCTCAATCCTTAGGTTCCCTCGCTCATTTCCTAGGTTCCTTCACTCAATTCCTAGCTTCCCTCGCTCAATTCCTAGCTTGCTTTGCTCAATCCTTAGGTTCCTTCTCTCAATTCCTAGCTTCCCTCGCTCACTTCCTGGCTTCCCTTGCTAAATTTGTAGGTTCCCTCGCTCAATTCCTAGCTTGCTTCCCTCAATCCCCAGGTTCCCTCGCTCAATTCCTAGCTTCCTTCGTCGAATTTGTAGGTTCCCTCGCTCAATTTCCAGTTTGTTCTGCTCAATTTCCAGTAAATTCCCTTCACTTCACGGTCATTTCCATGCATTTCACTTAACTTCACGGTCATTTTCACATATTTCACGGTCATTTCTAGCGATTCCGTTTAGATTCACGATCATTTTGATGCACTTCACGGTCAATTCCCTTCACTTCACAGTCATTTCCACGCATTTCACATTCAATTCGCTTCACTTCACGGTCATTTTCATGCATTTCACGGTCAATTCTGGCGATTCCGTTTAGATTCACAGTCATTTCCATGCATTTCACGGTCAATTCCCTGCACTTCACGGTCATTTTCATGCATTTCATGGTCATTTCGCTTCATTTCACAGTCATTTCAAGTGATTCCGTTTAAATTCACGGTCATTTCGATGCACTTCACGGTCATTTCCCTTCACTTCACGGTCATTTCCATGCATTTGACGGTCAATTCCAGCGATTCCGTTTCTAAGTTTTATCGGGTTGGTGTTTGTATGGCCCAACCCCAAGACCAAACCCGATACATCCTGCCCAAGCCCAACCCAATATCAGGTGGGTCATAGGTTGGTCGAGTTGAACCCGCCAAACTTTCAGCCTTAAAATCATATATGTTACGTCAAGTAACTAATTTTGGTTTAGAAGATATTCTTGTTATATGAATAAAGAAAGATATGAAAAAAGGAGAGAATTTTTTTTTATATGCTTATATATATATATTTATATAAATATGTGTTAGAGAAAAATGTAGGTAGAATAAAATTCTAAATGTAAAAAAATAATAAATAAAAAAAAAGTACATAGCTACGGTTATAATTCGTAGTCATTGCATTTTGTTTGAAACGGGGATCAATCGCGGATTCCGCGATCCATCCCCAAATCCTACAGCAAGCTGCGGTGGAATCGCGGAATCCGCGATTCATCGCAGTTTTTGTTTTTTGTTTTTTTTTTTTTTCCAGTGAAATTTTCGTTGCTTTTGTGGGCCGCACCATGAGGTCTATGTTATATCCAAACCGTTCATATATTTGACGAGATCATATTAAAGCTTGAGATGAAAAATAAGACAGATCTAACTATCAAGTGGACCACACTGTAAAAGGCAGTGGGGAATTGAACGTCTACCATTGAAGCCCTTCTAGAGGTTATAGAAGTTTTGGATCATTATGAAATTTGTTTTTCCACTTCATCCAGGCCTTTGTGACATTACGAATAGATTGGATAGAAAATAAATGCTATGGCGGGCGCAACAAAATTTTTAATGGTGAATATCAATTTCTGCGCTGCTGGTGTGGTCCGGTTGATCTTTGGATATGGTTTTTTTTTTTTTTTTTTGATAATGCTCCGAAATGATCTCGAAATATGGATGAACGTTGTGGATATAATAAATATATAGCCGTGGGACCGTGTAACTTTGATCTCTTTTAAGCCGTTCGTACAACTCTCAGTTGGAGGAGCGTCAGCGCTCGTCTTCGCGGTGAAAAGGAGCAGTAGTTTCGCCGTCAAAGTCGCTGTCCGCACGTGCTAATAAAAGGTTTTGTCTACAGTGGTCATTTTCTCATATATTTTGGGGAGAGTATTTCTTCTAATGCATGCACGTGTACAATTTCCGAGTGCATGCGTATCAAGTGCTATACTCCGCCGGAGTATTATTACATTTCTCCCCAAATGCAAAACCGACCGTCCTGAAGGGTAACGAAAGGAAATGTGAGCAGAGCAGCAACCAAGCCGAGGAGCGATGCCGATTCGTTCCCTCTTCCTCGCTCTCACACGGTAACTCCAGATTCCTCTCCCTCTTCTCATTTTCTTTTCCATCTGTTTGAATTTTCTCTAACAAAGCAATAGAAACTGCAGGAACCTTCGCTCCTCCCACACTCCCTTTCTCACCTCCTCAAAAGCCCTCTCTCGCTCGTTCTCTTCGGGTGCATTGAATCTCAATCCCATCGAAGAATCTCAGCCACTTGGTGCCCCTGCAGAAGACGATCTGAAGAGCAGGATCCTCCGCCTCAGATTCCCCAAGCGGAGCGCAACGACCCAACTTCAGCGCTGGGTGAGTGAAGGGAAGGATGCGACACTTCCGGAGCTTCGGCAGATCGCTAAGGAGCTGAGGAGATTGCAGCGGTACAAGCACGCACTAGAGGTTTGGCCCGATTCTATTTGACTTCGTAAGCTTTCTGTTGCTTCACTGCAGGTTGTAGCATATTTTGCAATAGATGGTTTAGGGCATGTTTGGGTATACCCCAGAATGAGAAGGGAATGAAATGCAGTTCTGGTGGATGGGTGGCGGTGGCGGGATGCCGTTAAGTAGAGTGCAGGTGGCGGGATGCCGTTAAGTCTCCTGTCTGCAAATCATGCTCCAAAGTGAGAATGCGATGATAATGGATGGGTCCCAATATCATCTCATTCTCAATCGAATTGGTGGATGCATGCTTCATCTCCATCCGCATCAGGTGGGCCATACCATCAAAATCGGTGGATAGCCAATGATTTGAGTTAGTGTATGGGTGCGGCTCACCTAACGAGTGGATCAGCCTCAATTTTCTTGTCAAGTGATCTTCATGGTGTGCTGAACCTTTTGCATTTGTCTCTCAGTGCTTTATTTTGGGAACCATTAGTGGGATATTGCCTGTGTTTCTGCAGAAACCTCATGGATGAGATTGATGAATTTACTTGAATGCATTCTCGAAATAGGAATATTTGCCTCTCCTTCCCCAGGTGATATGTGGTGATGGAAATTTTTTTTTTATTTTTCTTTTTCTACACAATGTTTGAAATATCGATCTTGCACAAGTTTAGCACTTTTTGATTTGAAAGGTAACTGGTTTTATTAGAAAGACCGCGAAAAAGCGAAACAGAATACAAAAAACGAAAAAAGAAAATTATAACCCCAAAAAGGCTAAAATGACAAAGGTGTCTAAGTCCTTTAACCCGGAAGACCATTCCACCACCAAACGCACCACCTTGTGGTAAATCCTATCTTCTGTCTCTGATTTATTTTCAAAGCATCGCATGTTTCTCTCCCCCCATATAGCCCACAGACGCCATCCCGCCAGATGCCAAATCACCTTACCGTCTCTATCTATACCATCACCGCGCCATGAAGCCAAGTGAGAGGGAAGCGAGCCTGGCATCACTCACATGACATTGAGAGTCATAAGAAACCTATCCCAAATATTCTTCTCAAAAGGACAATGCAAGAACAAATGGTCCACCGACTCGGCACCTCTCAAGCACATAATACAAACATTAGGAAGCATCATAGCCCTCTTGCGGAGATTATCCACCGGCAATATCCAATTCCTTTAAGCCAACCAAATGAAAATGCTACCTTTATGGGGGCTCCGTACTTCCAGAATGGAAAGTTGTGCCCATAGGTATCCAAGGGAGGATTGAGGAGTCTATAAAATGATGTAATGGAGAATCTCCCCGAACTGTGAGCATTCCATGTTACTGAGTCTTCCTCCGAATCTCCAACATAAGAATCTTTTAGCCTCTCTAGAAGACATAAAAACGTCCCCAACTCCTCGTTTGAAAGGCCTCTTCAACAAGGAGGCGACCAAACAATCTCGTCTCCCCTCTTCTCAAAACAAGAGGCGATCGGTATGCTAATGTCTGGGGCTAGGGCAGCCATGGAAGGGAAAACCTCCTTAAGAGTACAGTCACTGATCCATGTCTTCCCAAAAAAGAATTTTGGAGCCATTACTAACTACAAAGGAAGTGCCTTGTCTGAATTTTGGCGCCAAAGAAAGAATAGCTTTCCACATACCCAAGGCTTTATATGTCAACAATTCTTTGGTCCACCAAACCCCTGGTCCGGTACCGTATCTTGAAACAATACCTACCTCCAAAGACTATTTTCCTCTAAGGCGAAATGCCACAGCCATTTGCCCAAGAGAGCTTGGTTCATATGCTCCATTACGCTCAGGCCTGCCCCACCTTTGGATAGAGGTTTGCACACCTCTTCCCATCCTAGGAGATGGAATCTTTTCCTCAACTCTTTTCCCCTCCATAGGAAATAACGTCTGAGCTTTTTGAGCTTATCCAATATAGACTTTGCGCATCTAAAAAGCGACATGAAGTATATCGGCATGTTGGAGAAATTTTAGCAACTTCGAGAATCAGAAATTTTAAGAATGTCTTGTTAATGACATTGTTTCACATTCTGCTCTAAACATTGGAGGAAACTTTAGGAAATTTTCAGCTAAACTTCGGGAGATGTTAAAAGACACGTGGTTACACACTGAGATGTGGAATCTGTTAATCACTGCCTATTCATTATGATATTGCCTCTGCGATTTGGAGAGGGTACCCGGCCCTTGTTGATATATGTTATCATGCCCGGTTCAATTGGTGAGCTTGTTTATGCGTGGAGATTGGGGAATTGGGGCAAAAGGAAAAGTTCTCTTCGGTTTCATTGCTAGATGCGATGTGATCATTTTTTAAAGAGCAAATAACTGCACTTTCAACAACAAATTGGAACCTTCAGAGATTGTTTTCATTATAGCTAAGGGAAGAATTATTCCATGGACTTCGGGTCTCAATAATTTCACGGGTGTAAAAGAGAAGATTTCCCAGGGAATTGGGTTATCATGGTGTAAATTTTGGTATGGGGTGTGTGGGATGATTCTCACCTTCTTCCATTTTCATCTCGTGTATGTCTTTTGTTCAGTTCTAATAAAGTTTCTGTTGGCCTTAAAAAAGGATTAGTTAATTATAACATTATCATGAGGCCACAGGCTAAGCAGGTTGGACTTGCAGTCATTCTGTTTTTGGACTGAACTGCCCACAACAATGTGTGGGTGTCAGGTTCAGGTTTTAAAAAATTGGCTGGGTGGGCATGGGCGTGGGTGCATGTGTGCATGCGTGTTTAGCATATTCGGGATTTTGAGCTTATCCCTCAGCATTTCACAAGACCAAGGTAATTGCAATTTCATCATTTCCACTTCACCAAGGCTGCATTTGGATGCATAAATGAATTGAATTGCAAATATTCAGTTTAATGAAGATGAAATGGTTATGCTTGTCTGAATGAATAGCAAATAGTGATACAAACAACAACCTCTGGTGTAGATGACTAGGAAGTTGGTTCACTGACGGAACTTCCATAGTAAATTAGAAAGCTGATTTGTTTAGAAACGAGCCAATTCCTTTTCACGCTTTAATATTGAGAAACAACATGTTTGGTGAAATGAGATATCTACTCACCATATCATGCAGTTCTAAAAGACTTTCTACAGTTTTTGTTTCTTCAAATGTAAGATGAAGTGGTCATAGGTGGGAAACAAAGTGTCAGGGCATCCCACATTTCAACTTGAGATATTCTTTGAGCTGTGAAATGACCTGCTCTTCCTGTTTCAGTCTTCCACTGTGATGATTTTGATTGCTCAACTCCTATTAGGCTTACAGCTTACTCATTTGTTAATGTTGTTTGCAATTATAAAATTTTCACCTACATCTTCCTCTTCCTCTTCCTCTTCCTCTTCCTCTTCCTGTTCCTTAACCTGTTAGAAAATTGATACCATCTGGTAAGAAACATTCTACCACTTTACCTGTCTCATTCTAAGCATGTTACATACATTTGAAGAATTTGAAGTACAATCATTTGCTCATTTCATTCTTGTTAGATGAAGCATGACATGCCTAACTATGTCAATGTCTGAGAAACAACCTTTCGTTATTCCATTCTTGGAAAATAAAAGTTGAAACTTTAACTGAAACTGAACTGAAACAAGTTTGCAGGTATCAGAGTGGATGGTAACTCATCAAGAATTTGAGGTATCAGGCCATGACCATGCAGTCCGCATAGACTTGATTACTAAAGTTTTTGGTACCAACGCTGCTGAAGAACATTTTGAAGGGCTTCCGTCAACTGCAAAAACTAATGAATCCTACACTGCGCTCCTCCACTCATATGCTTCGGCAAAACAGACTGAAAAGGCTGAGGCGCTCTTTGAAAGAGTCAAGGAATCAGGCCTCACCTTAAGTGTGCTTGCATGTAATGAAATGATGACATTGTATATGTCAACTGGACAGCTGGATAAGGTTTCTTTAGTCATGGAAGAGTTGAAAAGGCAGAGGGTTTCACCAGATCTGTTCACTTACAATCTTTGGATCAGCTCTTGTGCTGCTACTCTCGACATTGATGGCGTAACAAGGATTCTTGAAGAAATGGGCCAGGATTCCAATTCAAATGAAAGTTGGAAAACATACATGACATTGACCAACATATATATTACTGCTGGTCGTCTTGTAGATTCGAAGAACGCTCCAGTTGAAGCCGACAAAAAGATTACTCAGAGAGAATGGATAACCTATGACTTCCTTATTATTCTTTATACCGGTCTGGGAAACAAAGAGAGGATTCTTGAAATATGGAAGTCTCTGAGAATGACCTCTCAGAAGATGACCAGCAGAAACTATTTATGTATTCTGTCTTCACATGTTATGCTCGGGCAGCTGAAAGAAGCAGAAGAAGTTATTGATCAATGGAAGCAATGTGACCCGGACTTTGATGTAACTGCATGTAAGAGACTTTTTGATGCATTTTTGGATGCTGGCGGTGTGGAAAAGGCAGAGTCACTTCGTCAGCTTCTGCTACAGAAGGATTGTAACCTCGTTGATTGGACTCTATGAACAGTAAGTTTCATTATCTTGTGTTGTGTGATTGGAGTTCTATTTGGTTCTGGCAACAGGATTTATGATGGGCTGTCTTATTTTTCCCTAGCATACGGGTGGAGGAGACAACTTCAAGAAGTCTTTAGATCCGAGCATTATATGATAGCTCCATCCATTTGTAGTGGTGCCTGCTGGATGAATAAATGATCACCAGGAAGATTGGGTTGGCTCACAGTTTTGTGAGGTTGGTTATATTTTTTGTACTTTGTGTTTCATAATCTATAAACATATGAAGAGATTCAATTGCCACTACAGTGTTGTACTCTCCTCACAAGTTGTGTGTACCCACTAGGTTTGGATCATAGGTCAGGCATGGGAAGCCATGTATTCTCAATGGTCAAAAAAATCAAAGAGGACTGCAATGGGACCTCACGTGTACAAGAAATGGAGTTGAAATTGACCAACAATCCACACTTGATGCCTATGCATGCCCACCTGATGACCTGGGACCTTTTTGGGCCACAATACGACATGTGATGCACATGATGAATGGCATGGCTTGGCTCCGTCATGAATGGCACCGGCATGTGTAGGGTAAGCAAAATCATACTCCTGCAAGTAAACATGGTAGTGCTCAAGCTTGAAATGCCCGTATGCGTGTTGCTAACTGCATCATGTGTTATTTCTGCTAGCAGAAATGAAAAACAAGAATCAATATGATTTTTATGATCATGATAAAATGAAAAAGAGGAACAGTCCAACAATGTTTGGCAAGTTCCATCCATCTTGGGTGCTCATGCCATGGCACATGTGCATGACCCTTGTACCTTAATCTTAAAGAGCCACTCCAGTGCCCAACTAAAATCTCTACACAATTCACAGGTTAAATGTTATCCTTATAGAAGACATGCAGAATCTGTGCTCTTCCAGTGTGGGACTAATGGTAAACATGTAATTACTCCCAATACTAATAAGGATTTCGGAATTAGGTTTACTAATGTACTTAATTAGCAAAGGGAACAAGCTTTCAACCAAAGTCATGTTGGAAAATTGAAACAATTGCCCTCGATCCATCTCAATTGCAGTAGCATGTGGGAGAGGAAGGGCTGTTTTTTTATTTCCCTATTTTTTTCATCTTCAGGAAAATGAAGGTCGTGGGATTAACCATAGTGATTAAGTGATGGCTTTTCTCTGAAGACGTTCTGGGTTCGTTGCAATGAATCCATCACGGCCCATGATTTTCCACCACAACACGCATGGCAAGACTGATTCCTGGCTGCCTCTTCTGTTCACAGGCCATGGCAGGGTCTATCAGATAGATGATCTGGATTCATCCACTATACAGCCACCATGTGTGGTGGCAAGAGTTGGGATGGACCTGAGTCATCTTTCTGAAGATCCGAGTGGTAATCTCTGAGGAAATGGGTGAGTTGATCACCCCCAATTTGGGGACATGAGGGGTTGTTATTCTTCTCCTTTTTAATTTTTTAATTTTTATTTTTTAAATCTTAATTGGTAGGGACCACTACCTAACGAATGATCAACTATAGTCCCACCATCTTAGCAGAAGGGGGCACCTACAGCTGACAACAAGTCAATACTAACGCTGAGTATCATGCATGGCTTCATGCTCATGGTACATCGTTTTTTATTCACGCATCGAAGCAGTTGAATATGAATCAATGGGCTGTTTAACCATGGTGTCATGACCACGGCCAGATCACGATTCCCCCATATCGGATGTCTGTGATCAAAATCGAGGTTTTTGGGAGTTGGAATTTTTCCTTGAATACATCACCGTAGCTAGTTGTTACATCTGCATCGATACACTGTTGTTCCTCCCGTGCATGCCATTCTAGATACTGGCATAGCTACATTTATTAGCAGCTTTTATGCCTCTTAGCACCCATTGTGGCGGACAATGTAGTTGATTTGCCCGTTTTAGCAGGACAACATTAGGCTCCTAAGAAATGGAAATTTCCATGCTTCACAATATGGAAACCTTATTTTGTGCAGTATTGGATTCACTTAGGGCCTGTTTGGCCAGCTGCATTAGGTGGGATTAAGATGGATAGAATTGTAAAAGTAACAATAAATGCATGTGTAAGGTATTGTCATGGATTGGGTTTAACTCATGCTTTCTAATACCATGTTTGGAATGTGTGCATTAAAAAATAAATTCCAGGATTTACTTTCAAATTGCATTTGGATTGAACCTGAATGAAACAAAAATCTATCATCTGTGGGATTAATTATCCTATCTCACACTTTCCAACACAAGGCTCATTTTTCAAAGCCTTTAAAGTTAATTTTAATCCCATCTATACTTCCAAATATGCCATTTGGAATTTCAAAGTGGGATTAGTAATGCAATCCCATTTAATACAACTTAATACCACTGTCCAAACAGGCCCTAAAGTTGTGTTTGGACAGGAGTAAATGAAATGCTTTTGAAATCAAAATGTTCAGTGTGGATGGCAATAAATGGGAGGAATGGGAATGCATTTGAATTTTTCAATATATCAAGAATATATGTCAAATCAGCTTGAATATCCCAACTTAGTGTGCGTATGCGAAATTTAATAGAATGATTGTAATAAACCCATTTAAATATATACATTAGCTAAAAATGAGGAAATTTCAAACTTGCCAACATTTTTTAACTGTCCATTTAAATGGCCATCCTTTGGATGGTTTGGATCATTCCTTTGGTGTGATTTTAGTGATGTAGCCAATATTTGCTTTGTTTTGGAGTATTATTAGTGTGACATGTGTACGGTGGACATGTGCATAGTGACACCTTTGTTTACACGTGTTACTCACCAAGGGAGCTGCCATTTGCTTCCAAATCCCCTTTGGTAGAGGGAATTTCATCTACATGCATTTACTTTCATCCAAACTTTACTCCCAACTCCACTCATTTATGTCCATTTACTCCCATCCAAAGGGCCCTAACGAATGAAAGTGGCAATGGGCTGAAATTCGGTTCATAGACTGATAAAGGAATGAGAGTTTACGAGTACCGATGTGGGCCAGGATGGTTCTGTGGATTGCATTGCTGTGTAGATTGAAACCAAAAAGACTTGGAAAGGATAGAGAAGCTTCTACATCGAGCTTGGCTGGCGAACTCATATTTGATAAACTCATCTCGATTGCAGTTCCACAGTTGTATAGTCTCACGAAATTCCAATCCAATTGAATTGTTGCTTTTATTGGGTAGCGACCATGAATGGAGGGCTCGGATTTTAAGGTTGAGAGCATTTGCTTATTGGGATTCGAGTGCCGCATGACCAGAAAAGAAAAAAAAGAAAAAAAAAAAGAAGCAGGATTGCCCATGCGAGGACAGTGACAAGGGTCAGTGGTTTCTCATTAACCATGCTTGATTTGCTGTGCTAATGGTTGGGATTACTCAGGTGTTTGGGTAGTATTTGAAATGGAAGAGCTTCCTTGCATTCCGTGGGAAGAAAGTCTAGCAATTAACAATGTCAGGATTCCATAAGACCCAGACCATCGAACCAAGGACCCTGCCAGCCATGTCATAAACGAGCTGCTACTAAAAACTGCTCTGGAGCCCACTGTAGTGTGTGACATCCACTCCATCCATCATTTGCATGAGCTCATGTTAGGGCATTAGAGAAAAAATCAGGCTGATCCTAAACTCGAGTGAGCCACACCACAGGGACCAGTAGGGATGGGGACTCCTACCATCAGGGCCTTTCTGAGGTTACCGTGATGTTTGTTTGACATGGAACCATTGTGACTCCCACGGGGAGAGAAAAACCAAATATCAGCATGATCCAAAACTTCTGTGGGCCTTAAGAAGGTTCCAATAGTAGGCCTCCCTATCCCCACTTTCATGTAGTGCGTCCCACTTAGTTTGAGATGGGCATGATTTTAGGGCTCACGTCCTTCCATGGGTTGTCGCAAATGGACGGAGTGGATACTATACACATCGTAGTAGTAGTGGCCGTCGCAGAGTAGTTAGAAATTTGCGTCCTCTGAATTGTGATTTTTCGACTGTGCCTAGCTTACGTTGTGACACAGAATAAAATACACGGGTCTAATCCATGTATGCCATGTATTCAGCAACGCGACATGCAGGCACTACACCTCTTCTGCCTTTATATTCCTCATTTTATTCTCGACTCCCCCCACCTTTCCTCCCTCACCGGCTAGGCTGGACTGCTATCCGTGCTCGTTCACCTTTCCTCCCCGGAGCTCTTGAAATCAATCGTACACGTATGGCTTGCTCACATGTTTCATATCTCAATTGTATTGGATACCCCAATGTAAGGGTTCCTCCTCATATATATAATAAAGTAGTTGGCTCTTTACAAGGCAATTACAAGGAAGCAATTACAGGGAATCAAACTAAACTAGGAAAATATAATCAACCTATTAATTATAGAATATTTTACAGAATATTTACATATTACCAAAATCATGCCATAATTATAGAGACTAATTATAGCTAAATATATCCTAAATATATCCGGCTGACATCCCCCCTCAAATTGATGCTGGGCGATCAAGAAGCATCAATTTGCCTACAAGAAACTGATGACGCTGGCGGGTCATGGCCTTTGTAAACACGTCAGCTATCTGAAGATCAGAAGAAACATGCGGAAGAGAAATAACACGAGTGTCCAATGCCTCCCTAATAGAATGACAGTCCACCTCAATATGCTTCGTACGCTCATGATAAACGGGATTAGCAGCAATCTGAATAGCACTAGTGTTATCAGCATGAAGAGGAGTATGATCAATTTGAGAAAAACCAAGCTAAGTCAGAAGCCCACGAAGCCAGACAATCTCAGAACAAGCAGCAGACATTGCACGATACTCAGATTCAGTCGAAGACTTAGAAACACGAGCTTGTTTCTTACTTTTCCATGAGATCAAAGAATCACCGAGCAACATGCACCAACACGTAACAGACCGCCGAGTGTCAGGACATCCGGTCCAATCTGCATCACTATAAGCAACAAGACAAAGATGCGAGCCAGTGGGAAAGAACAACCCACGATTAGGTGGACCTCGAAGATATCGAATGATACGACGCACGGAAGCTAAATGGAGATGGCGTGGAGTTTGCATAAACTGACTAACTTGCTGGACAACGAAGGAAATATCAGGTCGAGTAATAGTCAAATAGTTCAGGCTGCCTACCAATTAGCGAAACACAGTGGGATCAGAAAGAAGATCACCCTCCGCATGACGATATTTCACGTTGACCTCCATAGGAGTATCTACTGAGGGAGAATCCTGAAGACCAGCCAAACTAATTAAATCCTGTGTATATTTGTGTTGATTCAAGAATATACCCGAAGAATCTGTGTGCACCTCTAAACCCAAAAAATACGTAAGAGGACCAAGATCCTTCATGTGAAAGGAAGTCTGAAGATGCTGCTAGAGGCGAGTAATCAGACTAGAGTCAGTCCAAGTAATGAAAATATCATCCACTTACACAAGTAAAAGAACAAGGCCAGTCGGGGTTTTGCAAAGGAACAAAGAGGAGTCATATTGGCTTTGGACAAAGGAGAAACGAAGCAGAGTGGACCTGAACTTTTCAAACCATGCCCGGGGAGCCTGTTTTAAGCCATAGAGAGACCGCTTTAACTTACACACAGCAGAAGACGGAGAGGAAAACAGACCCGGAGGAGGAGTCATGTAAATATCCTCTTTGAGATCACCATGAAGAAAAGCATTTTTTACGTCCATTTGGTGAAGAGGCCAACCTTGGGAGGCGGCGATAGAGATAACCGTACGCACTGTAGTCATCTTCGCAACTGGAGCAAATGTCTCTTCATAGTCCACCCCATATTCTTGTCGGTTCCCAAGAGCAACTAATCGTGCCTTATACCGGTCCAGAGTCCCATCAGAGCGGAGTTTAATTGAGTAAACCCATTTACAACCGATGGCTGTAACATTAGAGGGACAAAGAACCACGTCCCAGGTAAGATTATCCTGGAGAGCCTGAAGTTCCTCATCCATCGCTTTCCGCCAACATTCACTTTTAACAGCCTCAGAAAAACATGTAGGAATGAGAATAGAAGTCAAAGTAGCATTAAAGCCATACCAATCAGGAGGACGGGATACTCGGGTAGATCGCCGAGGACCCAACGCAGGAGGCATGTCAGGTTCAGCATCACAGAGTGGAACGATCTCAGATGGCGGGTTATCCTCAGGAGAAGTCACTGGAACAGTCTCAGATGAAGGGTCAGTCTTGGAAGGAGGCAAAGTCGGTAGACGTCGAGTATACATGAGTCCAGCTTTGAACTGTGTAGGGAGAGGAGTCAATTTATCGAAACAAGGTAGAATACTAATCTTAGGTAATGACTCAATATGGGTAGAGAAGAAACATTGATTTTCAAAGAAAACAACATTACGAGATATACAAAATTTGTTAGAAGAAGGATCATAACAAACATAACCTTTGTGAGAAAGACTATAAACCATAAAAGCACATTTAACAGATTGGGCAGAAAGTTTGTGACGTTCATGAGGTGGTAAATGAACAAAGCAGACACATCCAAAAGTATGCAGAGTAAGATAGCTAGGATGCTGATGAAACAAACGATAATAAGGAGAATCAAGATTCAACACTTGAGAGGGCAGTCTATTAATTAAGTAAACTGCAGTAGATAATGCCTCAACCCAGAATTTAGAAGGAACATAGGACTCAAGCAATAAGACATGAACCACATCCAAGAGATGTCGATTCTTTCGTTCGGCCACACCATTTTGTTGAGGAGTATAGGGACAAGACCGTTGAGAGACAATTCCTTTGCGTTGTAAAAATTCATGAAAATTGTGGGACATGTATTCCCCACCAGAATCAGACCTCAAAATCTTAATACAGGTAGAAAATTGATTCTCAATGTATGTGACAAAGGTTTGAAAGACAGACTGGTAGACAGGTTAGGAGATACATAAACATCTCTAAAAGAAGAGTTAATATCTCCTACTTCATTAATAGCTAAATGACTCCCATTAGCTATCTGAATCTGGGATGAACCATGATATGGATGAACATTGCACAGAGTATCGACGATCCGTCATATGATTGGATGCACCAATCAACCACTAAGATTTAGATGAAGTAATGTCACATTACCTTGGAGCCCTAAGGCAAAAGGTGACATAATCATCTGTTGAACCATTTCAGGGTAAGAACAGATGGTCCACCAGAGAGGAGGAAGGCGATGACATTCCTAGAAAGAAGAAGTATTCACTACTGTACCGATGAGCGTTAGCTTGACGGTTCGAGGTCGAGTGGGACATTCTTTGATAAAGTGGCCGGTTTCTTACAATAGTTACAAGACTTCTTGGTACGTTAGCGGCAATATGACCATACTTCTTGCAACCGAAACACAACCTTACGCATATCCTTTCCTTTCCGTGGTCGCATAGGCGACTTGATGCGGATTAGAATCTTCTTTGTAGCCTTTGTGAAAAGACGCTGCTCCTCGCGAAGTAATTCACTAAAACATACATCCAAGGATGGAGAGGGATCCCGGTTTATTAAATTTGAGCGAGCAACCTCAAATTCATGACGCAATTTCATCAGGAATTGATCTCTCTTACTCTGCTCATGCACAGCTTGAACAACAGAAAGAGAGGGAGCAGGTACCTTCGCATAAACCATATCAGAAAATTCTCCCCATAAATTCTGAAAACCAGAAAAATACTCCTGAATGGAGAGATTGTCTTGAGTGTAACTAGCAATCTCATATTCTAACTGAAAGCGGCGTGCGGTATTATCCTGATGATAAGCCTTTCGCAAATACTCCCACATGGTTTGCGCAGTCTTATAAGGTCTTAGATTAAGCACAATAAGAGGATCAACAGATCCTAAGATCTAGGACATCACACGTGCATCATTGACCTTCCACTTACCCAACTCCTTAGATTCCGTAGGAGTAGGATTACTACCATCAATATGACCCCACAATTCTTTGCCCATAACAAACAATTGAAACTGAAATTCCCAAGCATAATAATTTTTTCCAGTAAAGCGAACTCCGAAAGATTCGCTAGAAGACATGATGAAGCTAATATAGATACCCGAAATTACTAGAATGCACAGATCCTACCTCCAGATCAGTTCTCTCCAGAAAGCTCCACCGAAAATCTGTAGTACCGAAAGAAATCTGCAGCACTGAAAGAAAATTGGCAGCACCAACGAAACGCTACTCACCAAAAAAATCTGTCCACTGACAGATCCCACCCACAAAAATTTAGCACCCACAAACGAAAAGAAACACTAAAAAATCACAAACCTAATTTAGATGGGTTTGGCTCTGATACGATCTCAATTGTATTGGATACCCCAATGTAAGAGTTCCTCCTCATATATATAATAAAGTAGTCGGCTCTTTACAAGGCAATTACAAGGAAGCAATTACAGGAAATCAAACTAAACTAGGAAAATATAATCAACCTATTAATTATAGAATATTTTACAGAATATTTACATATTACCAAAATCATGCCATAATTATAAAGACTAATTATAGCTAAATATATCCTAAATATATCCGGCTGAAATCATATTCACTCGTGTTTCTCGCACCCTTTCTCTAACTCGTATTTCTTTGTCACACCTGATCGGGAAACGTAAATTCGTGGGGGTACCCGACCTGATTTAAAAAACTGGTTGGGTCTGGGTTAATTTTATTCGTGATATAGCAATCAAATGCTGTTCGGTTAGCTCAAACACTTGTAAGATAGCTAGCCTACGCAAAATGTATGTGTCAACATGTACATGAGCGTCTGATTCATTCTTTTCACCGACTCGGTCTGTAGATTCTCTTATCCGACCCACCCGCTGGATAGACCTAGTAGGTTGTGGGAATGAGACCTCCTCGAGGAGGATGTGGATTTCACAGATCCAAGGTGATGCTTGTGAGAAATCCACACTGTCCATCCGTTTTGCTAGATCATGTTAAGACATGTACCAAAAATGAGGCAAATCCAAAAGCATCCAAGCTGTCGTCTATTATATTTTAAAATAAAAACTATGTTCCAACACCATGTCAAATATATAATTCAAATCTAATATCTTTTTAAAGTCATTTATTTAGTACGAGAAAATTTAGTACTCTTTTAGATGTCGGACTGAAGGCGTGTGGAATTATTTTATTATGTGGAGAGAGGGGGATTAGAAGGTTGTCTTCCTAGGGTTCTAAGATTTCATGAAATGTTGTTATTCGGCATTGATCCGATCCTGATTTTCGCTCAATTAGGATTCTCATGTGCTGGCTAGGGCCTCGATTTTAGGCTTGATAAGGCAGGGCTGAGCTTTATATTGACCAGATTAGGATCTGGCCCATGTCACCATGATACACGGTCCAATGAATCCAGCTAGCCCATCTTGTGGGCCACCCTGATTGTCAATATAATACTTTCATAGATGCTTTTTTATTTAGAGGCTGTTTCCAGTCGAGGATCCTTACGATATGGTGTTCTTTTATTGGTTGTACTGTAGAAGGTAGAGATGTGGACTGCTCCATGTACACATATGTTCTATTCTTCCTGAATGCTAATACTATTATCAGTCAGGCAGCTTATGCATCTTCCATGTAGAACTTGGCTTTCTCTTTCTAAATTTCTATTTATTTATCCATGTGCAGCCCATGTTGAAGAGATGGATTAGGAACTTTCACCATGTGCGGCCCATGCTGAAGAAGGGATGTCTATTTATTTATCCATGGACTTGGACCTTGGGCCTATACAGTGTTGAGCCGGGCTAGCCAAACCCAGTCCATTGTCGCCCATAATCTTGCATCGTGATTGAAGGGTGGTTCAAAGACATGAATACCCTTCTTTGACAGTTTGAGTTATCATCATAACCACTGATCCTGCAGGGCGGACGGATCACTTGATGACCGACCCAACTTGGGCCGATCGGGTGATCATCTTACTCGGTATGGCAATCAGGCAATCATCTTACTGAACAGAATTACAGATCATCTCATTCCTCCTCCCCATTAGGAAATGCCTTTAATTGTGAATGAACCATGCCGAATTTCAAAGTGAGCTGACCTTGCAAAGCGTGGGGATCACACCTAAGAACCAAATGCCCACAGCCCGCTCCATGGCTCAGTGGTAGACAGACTCCTGTTTCAACACAGACCAGGGATCCAGCTTCCATGTGGTGTGGGTGGGTGGGAGCGTGTGGTGTGGGTTAGGAAAAAACCGCTGCCCACCAACCTAGTTGATGGTGGTCCCCACACCTTGTAACCAAGGGTTAGTTCCTCTTTAACACCACCGTGGTCCACCACATGCAAATCCATCTGACATGTAATTTTACATGACCGTATTATTTCTACATTTATTGAAGGATAATTCTAACTTTACAAACTCGATTTGCAAAGATGAAAAAATTATCTCTACTAGTTAAAATCCGAAATTCTTAAACTCATTTGAATCAAATGTATATTCCAACAGTTAAGAACTGGCAATGAAAGTTTAAGCTCAAGTATCTTTGTTCGTATCAATGTGTTCCAATACATTACATTATAATACTCAGTCATTGCAGTATTAGATAGAACAAGAGAAGCTCTTTCATGACAACACCTTCATGTAGTTCCAGTTGGAAAAGGCTTTACTGTGGAACCCGTGCTGCAGCATCGGACCAAATATTGGGTGGCTGTCTTAAATGATCTAATTGGCTGCTTCAGAAGCTTCTTTGCCCCCACCAAGCCATGTATCATCTTCTGGAGATTTTGGACAAGAAGTAGACCACAAAGAAACAAAAGAGCGCAAAGAGGATGACATGCATGACATGGTTCGACCCCTGCTGGATGATGCTCTTGTTCAACCTTCTCATGTTGTTCTTTACCCCTGCTTGAGCCTTGATCAGTGTCATTTGCTGTTTTATAGAACCGAAATAAGGTGTTAGAAGAAGAAGCATTTTCAGATGGAGAAGCAAAAGCTAATTGAAACCAGGGCCCCTACTGTTACACAACAGTAAGGCCAGTTGGATTATTGAAAAAAGAAAACAATGGCTGTTAACCTTTTACAAGAGAGATTATTATTTATTTATTTATTTTAATCTTGAAACCAAGCCCATGATCATCATACCATTGATTTTATGTTTCATTATGGCAGTTACTATTATACACTGGCTTTAAATATCTATGAAACCAACTACTGGGGGCGGGGGGCAAAACGCACCCTCACAAGGGAAGTTTGAGGCCTAAACACTGTTTTATCGAAACAGTTGTTTATGTGTTTGGATGCACTTTGCAAACTCCTGCCATGTCTCCGCTCAACAAAATAGGTGCTAAAGCACTGAAAAAGCAGGCTTAAAACTACCATTTCTTGGAAACCTCCTTTTGAGGAACTGCATCCAAATGGGCCCTTGGTATTTGAATCATCTCGTTCAAGGCAATGAACCATATGGTACATTGAAGATTAAAACTCCTTTCGAGCTTCGATACAGTGGCCAAGATCAAAGATTTCCTTTCGACAAAAAGGATACAAAGGAAATACAATGTAGAGACCTACAAGCATATAAATTTACAGAACAGGCTGATGATACTCCTGGTGTACTTGTGTCTAGACTTTAGGGAAGAATTAGATGATAACCACCATCCGCTAAGGTCATGGTTTCCACATTGGATGGTATTCTGGTTTCTGCCAGCCTCCTTGACCCCATTGCAGCATTAGAGTGCTATGTTGACCGGGCTGCAGCATACTGCTGTTATGGATCAAAACTGGGCAACTTCAATCCTACACTTCATTCAACTGATGTGAATTATCAGGATAACGGACTCGATGATTTTTATTTTATTTTTCTTTCTTAATGGCCTCTACAAGTTGAGTTCTTCTTTTCAGAAAGGCCTTTTCTCTAGAGGAATTATATAATACCCTAGCAAAGGATGTAGATCATATGTATGCACACTTCCAACCATAGACATGGTTTATGCATGTTAACCTAGAGCGTCCAAATCATGGGCCCCACTATGGACAGGAATGGAGCACATCTCACACTGATCGGTTGACAGCTGTCCAACCTACGCCAATCAAATGGACAGTTGAAAATGAAAATGGTTGAAGGTCCAAATTCACAAGTAAGGGTGTGTTTGCGTGTCATTTAGCACGACCACCAGTGAAGCTTGCATGGGGAAACTTGAGTTTAAGAGTTAGTCTTACATTGCATGCTAGAGACCTCAACTGTTTGCAAATTTCCATTTCCGGATAATGTGCTGGTTAGGCTCAAGTAAAGAGTTGGGCATCATTGTGTTGGTTTGTGAGTGGTGTTTGGCTAACATGCATCACAGGTCCCAGCTATTCGCTGCAGCTAAAAATTTGAGCATGTCTCTTTTTCCACTTTTGGTCTGATGCTGGCACATTTGTGTGCCTTTGTGCTTAGATGTTTGCATAGCAACTCTCTCCATGTCAATCCTACTTTACTTGTTTGCCCTTTGGGGCATGCATATAATGATTGGACCGGGGACCAATATTGGGTGGGACCATGCTATCATGTGCATGTGTCAATGTAAGCCTCCACTATGGCCGGTTCCAAGAGCCATTGTAAAAGAGGAAGGTTGAAGTCTAGTGTTCTAACGATCATAAAAAAATTCAATCTACCACTAAGACCACTAAACTTGAGAATGGGGCTGATTCACTCATTAGATGGGCCTATACATTCAAACAGACTTTCAACAGCCCATTGATTTTGATGGTGTGGCCCTCCTAATGTGCGAATTGCATATTTTTGCATCAGGAGATATTCATGGTGGGGTGCACCAAATGGATATGCTACAGAAGTGGCACTGGCGAGGAAGATGGGGCCTCAAGCTAATTTACCATACCGACTAGGTGACTCACTTTCATATAAATGAGTGTATCAGCATATTATGTTATAATGGCAAATACATCAGCTATAATGGATATTTGAAAGATCACCAATGAATAAAAGAAAATTGATATTTGGTTGTTATATCAGCCAATATAATGGTCTCAGGGTCCAACTGACTGGTAAATTAATCATGGCCAAAATAGACGTTCTCGTGTGACCTTGACCGGCATCACTACTTGCTTACAAAGATCTGGTAGCATCAAACAAAACTGCTGCTGCTGAAACTAGTCATCTCTACCTAACCTTTAATCCTAGTTACGAGGAATTATCGGGTGCTGGCCCCAACCATAGTTCAAAAACTAAAACTTGACTCAACTGGATGTCGAGTTGGGTTGGGTTGGGTTGACTCGAAGACTTGATCAAGTCTTTACTTGACTTGATATATAATAACTAAATTAAAATTATTTATTACTTATAACGAAATTAAAACTGTTTTTAGTAATAAATAATTTTTTTTTATAAAAGTTATGATTAGGTAAAAAAAAGAAACATGGCTGACTCAATTAGCTATAGATGTTGCTTCATTGCATTGTGAGTTCTGAACTCGCTTTTCAATTTCTGTTAAAAACTGATTGGCTGGGTGAGTGACTTAGCTCAAGTCACACGAGTCAGGTCGAGTTGGGTGGGCCAGCAAGTTGACACAAGGAGTCTAGACAATTCAGGACCAAGTTACTCTCACGAGTTTCCTGCTGACTAGGCTCAAATTCCCATCGAGGTCAAGTTTCCTCAACCAAGTTTCAAGTTGGGTCACTGAGTTTTAGATCTATGGCCTCAGAATTGATGCAGTTTACCGATATCTCAATTCTGTACATGTAGGATCGTGGTTGGCAATCCAGATTGTTGAGCTAATGAACTTCAACAAGGAGGGGGATGCCTTGAAAATCTTCCAAAGTGGAAGATCACAACCCTTCAATCTTTCGCGCTTTTAACTTTTAAATGTGAACAATTGCTGCATTTTTTTCATAGCCATATTTTCCATAGGCCACCTTAGCAAAGTGTATCTACGTTGATGGTAGAACATAAAATTCCTCTGTTCTTAACACAGATTGACATGTAATAACAAAAATTATTGCCAATAAAAAATATAAATGGTAGAATTCTTTCGCTGTATTACTGAAACAATGGAATTCATCTTGAAGAGAGTGCCTTTGTGTGTGTGTGTGTGGGTGTGTGTGTGTGTGTGTTGTCTGGGGGGGAGGGAGGAGTTATGGTAATGATACGGCCAATATCAGATATTTAAAACCATTATCTGGATATTGAAACCAGCGCAACTCGCTCCGACTTATTCCCACTCAATCTGGTTTCGGAATGTGACTTGCCTCGTAGCTCATTTTGTTCTCCACAAATAACAAGACAGCTCGGCCGAGTTACATGATCTTGATATGAACCATGGCAACCTATAACTCAGCAGATGCAGATAGAACAGACGCACTTGTTCATTCTTCTCAAGCAAGAAAAAAATTTCTAACATCAAAGTGACAATGAAGACGAAGTCATTAACTTTACCAATTGAGTTACGAAGTCATTTTGAAACTTTGCCTCTGACTCTATCTCTTGAGCTACCTGCATTGCCATACTTAAATGAGAGCTCGAAGAGCAGAAAGAAAGGAAACCTATCAAGGAATAAGAGTAATAAGATCTGCAAATGCTCATGAAATATCAGCTCAAGAATATTGATAAGAATAGAAAGGCAGTCAACAATAAAGCATCTCAAAGGTGAAAAGGCACTATATTTGTATCTCAAAATTTTCCCAAAAATATCCTCCCAAAAAATTTGAAATTGTCCAAAAAATTTCTCCTGAGAAATGGCCAAGAATGATGTTTATCACTGTGCTACCAACGCTGTTTCTGAAATTAAATCACCATTCATCCACAATTGACACACTCAACTTTGTGCATTGCTAATGGCCATATATGATTCAATTAAAAATCAGTGCATTGCTAATGGCCATATGTCCAATCCCATAATCCAGTTGACACACTCAACTTTGTGCCTAAGCTCATCATTCTTTAATAACAATATATGAGGAAAGGAAAAGAAAAAAAAATAAAATAAATGTTTGGTTGTAGTCTAAGAGTGATGATTGCAAGTGAAGATTCCTTTCACCATCAAACTGTAGTTTCCAAAAAGCTCTGGGGCACTTCTCTTGTTTTATTATACTAGTGTGAATGGCACATGCAATGCAATGCATGCGGATAGAGGAAGCAATTTGCAATTGCAAGATGTGAAGAAAGAGGAAGTGATTTGTAAGTCGAGGGAGAGTAGAGCAGTTGTAAAACATGGGAGATGATATTGATTGTAACTTGTCAGAGAGAGTAGAGTAGTTGTAATAAGTGTGAGAAAATACTGCGTCGAGGCAGAAAAACCAAAAATGCTTTTTTCTTATATTTGCCAGTGGGGTGTTCTTTAGGTTAGTAGGAATCTGAGTTAGTAACTGTCCCAATTTAGCAAGTCTTTTTTAAACTAGAGTTCTACATTGATTGGTCATAGTTAATAAGAACAATTGGATTCTTTCGACTGGTTATTGTTAGTAAAGGGTCTCTCTCTTAGAGAGAGGTGGTGCGAGTCTTGTTAAAGTGACATATAAACACTTTTGATGAAGCCAATAACAAAAACCCATGGTCTAAGGAGGTCCGTTCCCCTTTAAGTGAACCTTTTTTCCCTCTGTTTTCTCGACTCTAATCTCCAAATCCACACCATTGTTGCATACCGGTACATATCATAGACAGACTTTCTCCACAAAGCTCGATGCAGAACAGGGTCTCTACAACTTTCAAACAACGCGCCATTTTCATGAACTGGGCACCTGTTTAAATACTGCTCAGTTGACATCTGTACCCTTTTCGAAAGGCCGAGTTCCAGTTTTCAATACATTTCATACAAAGAACACTACTAATTTAACACTAATTCAGAGCCTAATTCATTCAAATTAACCTAATTTTTAAAAAAGAAGAAGAAGAAAATCCAAACACAAAATCAGTATCAAATAAAAACGTAAAATCATAACAGACAGTAATTACTGTCTAAATACCCAATTTCAAAATAACCAAGATTCCACATAAATAAATTTTTATTTTTTATTTTTAAAAGACGGAAGCATGTCAAATCAAATCGAATAAGAGAAGGATTTCCAACATATGCCGCAATCAACAAAAGCAACCAGAAAGAAAAGGAGGCAAAAAAAAAGAAGGAAACTCACGGTTTTCAATTGGGTGAGCTTTCTATGAAGACCGTCAATCTCTTCGTCCAAATCGGCATGCACCGGATCGATCCGCAACTGTATTTCATCGGAACCACCGGCCGCTCTCGCGCTGATGCCTTCTCTGCTCGAAGTAATTACAAAAGGAATGATTTCCAGAAAATTAGAGGAACCGGTTGATGAATTTCTTCTCTGAGGGGGGGATTGAACATACCTGGATCTTAAAGGTCCGGCGCCATATAAGGTGCCTCTGTAGGAATTCGCCATGAATGCCCTGAGAAGAACGATCCGATCAAATCAGAGATCTGCGGTTTCTGAATCGAGATCTACGGGCGGGGGGAATTGCAGAACGGAGAGAGGGGTAGAAGTAAAGACGGACGACAGCTACGCGGTGAAAGTTCACCACCAGTTTTAAAATGGGAATGCTTTCGACCGCATCGAGTCCTCTTTCGGCACGCGCGCGGATTAGTTGAGTCCGGCGCAGCAGCTTCGTGGGTGTATCCCGAGTGCGGCTTTGGGTGGACCCTGACTGTGGGCCCACCATGATATATGTTACTTACATCCACGCCGTCCATCCGTTTTTGCATATCAAATTAGTTCACGATACTATAAAAGAAGAAGATCTAAATCTCAGGAGGATCACAGCACAAGAAAAGTGATGATTGGCCATTATCAACAAGTTCGATGGCAATAAAAATTCTGGTGACCCCCAATAAATTTTTAATGGTGGTTATTCAATCACTATTGTTTCCTGTGGTGTGGGACACCTGAGATATATAAGTTCTTTATTTTGGGTTTATGACCTAGAATGAGCTTTCGAAACGGATGGATGGCTTGGATATAAGCAACATACATCAAAGTGGGCCCCGCAGTCAAGGATCCACCCACCTCAGCGGATCCAGGGATCAACCGAAGCCGCACCTGAGTTTCTGACCGTGGGGCCCACCTTGATGTAGTGGGTTGTATATCCGCTCCGTTCATCAAGTGGGCCCCACTACGTGAACTACTCCGAAGTCGTGTTTCCCCGAACTCACCGAATCCGCGTTCGAAAAAAAAAACATGCTTTTCAGATAATCGTAGCCCTCATTTCTATAGTTGACAGGATCATCCGATCCATGCGTCTTTGAATTTTCGACATCCATGGTAGAGCCTACTGTATGGAAGGTTCTAATTGTTACGTGGACATGCCACGTGTACCGCGATGAGACGGCTCTACCAAAAGAATGGACGGTGAAACAAGATACTGTTTAATGACGTTGCTGTACTCTTTTCGAACCGCGTAGGCGTGTGCATGCAGCGTAACTATAAAAAGCAGTGGGTCCATGGTGGATGAAGGGAAGGATCTTAACCGACCCGCGTTTCCGGTTTAATTTGGATGGAGCGATCCCCACCATACGATTGTTGTTGTCAAAGGAACAGTTAACAAGAAAATGGCTGGTGGTCCAAATTCTAAGTACGCATCAGAAACTTCCAAATCTTCAACACACGTCCATCATACAGATGGTGGCAAACACTTGATGGTCCGATCTAAGGGTTTTTTTCTTCTTTTTCTTGTTCAATTGACCTGACCTGGTCCATACCCAGCTCACGAGATAAATGGATTGAACCTTGAGTTGGCCTTTTAAATGGATGGGTTAGCTTACTTTGAATAGGCTCGATCGGCTCCTCGTATGGGTTGGGCACCGGCTACCTTGACCAACTTTCACACCTAGTGATGTATATCTTATGTCCCAAGCTTTGATCCACTTCATTGCATGGGTATGCACGTATGCTACATGTCAGTAACATGTTCAGGTAATTCAATCAAACATGAAGTCACATGTATGATTAAAGGCATGTATTCGATTTCTGTATGTAATTAAAAAGTGCAGGCATGCCAAAGTCATACTTCACTCAATACTTCACTCCATATTTGATTGAATGCTTGTAATCACGCACTAAATAACTGAATAAGACTGGATTTAGACATCTAGTTGTCATTCCAACCACCAATGGTAACAACAATTATGAAATTTGCAAAATGGTGAGTTATGCCTTATGATTTTTTTTTTTTTGTCTTATGTCTTACGTTAGGGATTTTTCTTTCACCACTATTTTGGTGATCAATGTATTTTTCAAAAGAATGGAGATGAGTAGATAAGCTAAAATATACTAGAACAATATTGATTTTATATATGTGATTGATTACAATTGACAGAATAAAATAACTAGAAATAATGACAGAGAAATATCTAATATGTATGTGTAAACAGATGATCCAAGCATATGATGTGACTAGAAAATCAATCACCCAAGTTAAGAATAGACTGTGCCAAAATAAATGTAAAAGAAGATATATGGTGTTTGGCGTGGGCCTTAAGTTCTTCATCGTGTGCTTCTTTTATAGGTTACCGAAGCGAAAAACTCTCTTTGAGTTTCCTTGATGGTCCAGAATCATTCACCTCTATAACTTGTAACTTTCTAAATAGGGTTGTCATAAATTTAAAATTGTTAGTTTTTAAAGTTCTACTTTTACATAAATCCTTTTCTATATAATCTTTAGGACGATACTGCATATAGAAATAGCTTAATCAAAGCCATGTCCTCCTGATCATAAAACTAGTGGGATCGGATCCTTTCGATCGACTTCTCCTATTCTTTTGATTCCGATCCATTTCAATATGGTTTTATTCCATTAATACCAATCCAGTCAGATATCAATCCGATCTTCACATATTCAAAATCCTCATAATCACCATAAGACTTCTAAATGTCTTTGGGAAGAACTCCCATTTTGGGAGTGTGAGAGACGACATTACCAAATGTATCATAGGTAGATTTGTACTAGAATTTTGTCATTGATGTCTTTTATAGACGTGCAGGTACATTAATAACGACAACATATAATTTGTCGTTTCGATCTCCTAAAGGCATGCCTATGGTTCTATGTCACACATTAGTAACAAAAGATGTATTGCCAAAGAAAATGTGATGAATAATATTTATCTTCAGATACGAGTACAATTCTACCAGCATCGAACTCCTGGTGTTGACATGTGGTGCCTGCTTAATGATTCATGTCGGTGCATTGAAAATGAGTGTAAACACAATCTATGATATCAGACAAATTGCATTGAACATGCCACGATAAAAAAATAATGTTGGCACACGGAGGCATACAAGGTAAATGAGCGTGGCTGATACAATATGAGTGGTTGCCTTTCCATAAAACAGGAAAGTAGGTCACTATTTCCCAAAAAAAACTTCATGATTTAATGGAAATTCAAGTCTTTGTCCGCACTTCTGAAGCCCAAACTTCATGAATGCGCGGATTTCATGAGAAAGAAACAGGCCAACATACGGTTTAGCTTAGCACACTACTCTGGTCCACTGTGATATATGTCTTATTCATGGCCCACTGTGGTTTATGTGTTTTATTCATGGCGTCTATCCATTTTTCCAGCTCATTTTATGCATGATCCCAAAGTTGAAGTATATTCGAAACTCAAGTAAACCATGTCACAAGAATCCATAGGGATAGTGGCATTCATCGTTGAAACCTTCCCAAGGCCCACAGTGAAGTTTATTTGCCATCCAACCTATTCGTAATAATGTTAGAGACAGACATGGATGAAGGGAAGATACCAATACTAATTCGATCCAAAACTTCTATGCATCTAATTCCAACTGTTTCTGCCACGTGGTCTACTTTTTTTTTTTTTGTTAGCTTGTTAGTACACCCTGCTGTCAGTTCACACTTCACTGTTAGCCACCCCACTAGGGATTCATACCAAGACCATGTGGTTTACTTGAACTCTGAATATGTATCAATTTTGGGCTATGCCCTAAAACTAGCTGGAAAAATATATGAACGGCATGGATATGCTGCATACATCCCATGGGTTGTGTGCTGAGTAACTTATCTGCATCCGCATGCCACAAGCTCCTGCCTTGGAAGCTAGGTGGGGCTCATTGTGATGCTTTCAAGAAATTTACCTGTCCATTCCTTTTTCTAGCTCATGTTAGTATGGGGGCTCAAAAATTAGTTATATCCAAAACTTAAGTGTGGTGCATGATAAGAAAAAGTGGCAGGGAAATGCCAACAGTTAAAAACCTCCCTATGGTCAACATGATGCATGTTTATATATACTAGCTTGATACAGAACTTTTGTGGCTCGTAAATGTTTCAACAGTGGACATTCAATCTTCCTCATTGTTTACTGTTGCATGGCCTGCTTAAGTTTTGGATTTGGATTATTTTTTGGATCATATCCTAACTTAATCTGGCAACATGAATGGACAGGGTGAATTTCTCACAAACATCACAGCAGGCCCCACTTAGCTTTTTAACGGGGTGAATTCCTCACAAGCATCACAGCAGGCCCCACCTAGCTTTTGAACACATGAACTTCTCTGTTGTATGCAATCCACTTCCAACCTGTCGGTTCGAAGTTTCTGTGCGCAAGAGGCTAAGTGGGCCTCATTGTAATGTTTGTGAGAAATCACCCCAGTGTATCTATTTTACCAAATCATGTTGGGACATGAGCCTGAAAATGAGCATGTCCAAAACTCAAGGGGCCACATGATAGGAAACAATGAGGATTGAACATATATTGTTGAAACATTCATGTGTATTTTAGTTCATCCTAATATGAATGACCTTATAAATGGTTTGGATGGCATGTAAACATCACCCAACCCAAGGAAATTTCAATGGTAGGCATACCCCATTGTGCAACCCACTTGAGTTTTGGATGTGCCTCATTTTTAGTCTCATGTTCCAATATGATTGGGCGAGATGAATGGACAGGGTGGATTACTCACAACCATCAGGGCCCCTAACTTCTGAGTGTAGGAAGTTTCTCCCAAAGGCAATCCACATCAATGTCCGTTCAAGCTAAGTGGGGCCACCACTTTCAGAGTAGTACACCCAGCAACATTAGGCCTATGTTCAACATGTCTTGTACATCCATCATGTCAGAGACCATTGGGAAGGCGCACCAAAATTAAAATGCAGGCCATTTTAAAACTCGGGCAGGTTATAACATGTGAATATGTAGGTTTTTAGCGTGATTATACATGCTGGTCCTTTAGTGTCCCTCAACGGAAATGTTGGGAACATGTGCATGGTATGATTCCGCATGCATAATACCTTTTACACATAGTAGCTTAGGGCCCATTTGGATATTCTTCATCCCTGTTGTCACTATTTCTTACGAGAACCAATCAGAGTGAGTTCCGTGTAATCTGGATGAATCCATGCTATATTTGAAGATTTGCATAAATATACGAAGAGAATTTCTTGGCAATATGACAGGAGCACATCAAACAATGCCACTTATTGTTTAAACGGTTGATGGAAGAGTGATCATGAAGTAGTTACATGACAGATATTAGAAGAAGAAACAGAGAAGGTAAAGTAGTGTCGAACAATTATAGCAACTGTCAGAATGTAGAAATGATCTAGATGATCAGATTAAGGTTATAAATAGCAAATGGATGTAGTTGAAAGATACCGTCTCATACCATCCTAATCAAAACTAAACATTATCTTTCAATTAGCGGCCTTTTTACGTTCCATAGCGTAATCCTTTACTTCTTGCCAAGTAAATTACATTATTAAGTATAATCATTTACTTTCAGTTTGCCGATTACATTTCATAGTGTAATCCTTAGCATTAATCAAGTAGCTGGTAAACTTTAGCTGTAATTTTAGCCTATGCTCACACGCTGAATTCAATTTTACATTAGGGGTGGTGTTTTGCAACTGTTTTCCACAACTAAATGTAAGAATCCTTATCTCATTTCTCTCTATCTATATTGAAAAGTCCTTTTATAAGGAATACAAATGTGTAACTCATCATCAGAGGATGAACCCTATAAATATCGCTTAATCCTATTTACACATTGAGTAAGTGGCTGAATAGGCTAACAATTTCATCAGATCTTAGTCATACACTACGTGTCTACTCCTCTACCATCCCTCACTAGAGATATTAGGAACACGTGCATGGTATAAATCTACATGAATAATATCGTTTACAAATAGTAGCTTAGGGTCTATTTGGATACCATTCCATCAAAGAAGTTACTTTTTCTACTTACAACATTAGATAAGTGACTTATTTTAGATAAGTAAGTTTGGTTTATGATTATTTATAAGCAACTTTTTTTACTTAAAAGTGCTTCATCACTTCAATTAAATTTTTATTTTTACAACTTTTTAACTTTTTATGATTTGCTGAATAGAGATAGAGAGACAAAAGATAGGAAAAGAAGATAAGTATATTTTTTACCAAATGTATTTATTTTCTTAATAAGTTTAAAATATAAGTTATTTGTGACATAAGTAACATATCTTAAGCAACTTACCTCCCAAATGCTCCCTTAATGTGCTTGAAATACCTACAAACAAAAACAATGGTTAATGCCAATGCAATTAGCCTAGCCCATCAAAGCACTTCCACACGTGCCAATCTATCGTACTTGTGTGAAATGTGAGCTTACATAATGTGAACTGGACATGGATTGCCTGTGGCAACCCCAGCTTAGGAAGTTCTTGTGATCAAAAGCTAGGTGAGACCCACCATAATGTCTGCATGTATCTGTTTTTTCTACTTATATTAGGACAGTGGGTCCTACCTGATAGACGGCTCCGATCATCACCACACGTAGATAAGGTAGCCAATGAACCGTGCAGGATTGGCAAACCACAACAGACAAGTAAAATGATCTCATGGCGGACGTGGATATCAATAGCAAGTCTTGCCATTTGGTGGAGTCAAAGCAACTGGGACTTTCCTCAGAAGAGGACAGATGAGAATTGATTAAAAGATGATCAGGACATACGAGTATGATCATGTATGTTTTGATCTCTAGCTTCTTTTTTGGGCTACGCTTCATCCACAATGGGCCCCATGGTTTGAATGGTACAGATTGTCCACAAGCAGGCCATGGGACGGTGGATGAGTCGGACCCGTGCAAATAGAAAACCCGAGGAAGGCTGCCTACCCTCGCTCGAGGATCATATAATTCAAATCACGTGTGGCCGCGTGTCAGACGTCACCGACCCGAAGCCTCGGTCAGCGAAAACCAAAGTGAAAAGGGTGACCAGAAGGGGGACGCGGATTAGCTACTGACAGGTTGGATGGACGGGGGATACAAAACATACATCATGTGGGACCCACCGAACATGATGACGTCACTTCAGCAGCGAGTCTCACTACTCAACCTGTAAGTAGCTAATCTGCGTCCGGCGGCAGGGAGCGGATTAGGTGAGACCCGGGCCTCATTCAAGACGGTGCGGCCCCTACAGTGGGTTAGCGTGGGCCCATCTTGATATATGTATTATGTATCCACACCGTTTATCTGTTTTTAAAGATCATTTTGGGATACTATCCCAAAAATGAAGCATTAAAAATTGTAGGTGGACCTTATCCTACGTAACAGTGATGATTGACCTTCCTACCATTAAAAACTTCTTAGGGCGTTCATTAATGTTTCAGTAGTATTTATTTACCATCCAATCTTTTTATAAGTTTACATCAGCCTGGATTAATGAAAAAACCAAATGTCAGCTTGATCCAAAACCTTCGTGGCCCATTAATGGTAAATAACCACTATTTCTTATGGTATGGTCCAACTGATAATTTGATCTTATTAATTTTTGATATAATGTCCTAAAATGATTTGGAAAAACGGTTGGACGGAGTAGATACATAATAAATACATCAAGGTGGGCCCCACGTCAAGGGCCGTACCGTCTTGGGTGAGGCCGAGTTCTCACCTAGGGCGGCATGGATTCTTGGATTTCGACCGAGGAAGGTACGGCTACAAGATTTGGACCCTCAACCAGATGGGCCTCACCATGGATGGCCCATGATCTAAAAGGAAGCGGATTGCGTGGTGTGCCATAAGCCATCGACCTCGGAGGTGTGTTGACATCACCAAGTTCTCTGAGTCCCACCATGATGTATTTGTTATATCCCAGCCGTCCATCTATTCGGGGATATCATTTTAGGGCATGAACCCAAAAAATGAAACAAATCCAAAGCTCAAGTGTATCACACCATCAAAGCAATGTGGACAATAATAACCACCTCTGTAACCTTCCAAGGGCCACCATGATTTATTTATTTTTTCCATCCAACCTGTTCTCAAGAACACAAAGAGCTGGATGAACGTGTTGGAAAACGTGTCACGCATGGGTAGGATCGAAACCGCCAATCTTGTATTCAATTTGTGGACGGGCGATAATACAAAATTAACAATTTCTGGACAATTCCGCCTTTTTAATTTGTTGCATACAAAATAGGCAAAGAGACATATTATCAATGGCTCCGATTAGTGATGAATGAAACATTTATCAATTGTTAAAATCGTCGAATCGTATAATACCAAAAATTCAGGAGCCAATCAATGGCTGAGCGCACAAGATGTCTGGTTCGGATTGCGATACATATTCCAAAATGTGGTATATCCGGAGAGGCAGGTAATCACCCTCACGTGAGGAAAATGTGCCTCCAGTCCTGCCTACCCCAGTCAAGAGAGAACAGAAACCACATCCCATCCGGATGTATCGGGGCGAGAGGGGTGTTGCCTGTTGTATCTAATCGGGTCTCGTTGATCAAACCGTTGGTCCATAGGAGCCACCGTTAATTTTGGATTATCGTTCAGAATTATATGATAAATCCATCTGATCCAGCGTTATTTTCGATGGTTGCTGCCATGCATGTTTATTAACCGTTTATTTTTCAGGCTACAGATCGAAGAGTTAGATAGTTACGATGATAATATTTTTAATAAGTCACCCATCCACCAAAAAATACGATATGTTAACGGTCTGGATCATTGGACCAGGACCGTTCGTGCCAATAGGTGCATCAGGACATTATTCACGTCCTGATGCATGAGGACAGTTGGACAAACCATTGGTTGGATTCATTGGTCTCCATTTTGCTTCTTCGGTAAAAAGATCCGCGCTGAGCAGCTCGCACGAGGTACCTACAAGGGTTACTTTAGCAAACTGACATCCATGTGGGTATATCTTTCATAAGATCGATGCTGTCCATCAGATATTTGCTCTTATTTAAACCATTGAATATAAAAATAATGATGATCCATAACTCATGAGGAAAACACTACAGTAAACATTGGGGATGAAACTCCCACCAGCAGTTTTTTTTCAGGTCCCACAGTGATTTTAATATTCCTTCCAATCGATTCATATGATGTATCTCATCCTAATTAAATAATTTTCAAAAAACATAGTATTATAAAACTCATGTGGGCCTTACCATTTGAATTTAAAGGTTTCGAGTATATATATTTTGGGATGGCCCACATGAGTGTATAATTATTGTAAATTTTAGGATCAGGGTTCAAAGAGATATGGTATTATTGATGGACGGTTTGGATTTTATAAAATTTAACCTTTTTCATCCATGTTAGTGAAACTAATCCCGGTAGGTACCTGTCACGAGCTACCCAAGTGTTTTCCCGGACGCTTGTTACATGCGGAAACCGATTGCTACTCCCCTGCCACCAGCCCAGTGGCTGGTGGTCGGTGCTCTATGGGCCCCACCATGATGTATTTGTTCCACGGAAAATTTGATGGCCTGATCCCAAAAATGAGAGGGATATAAATCTCATGTGAACCACACAAAAGGAAAACAATAGTCATTGAATATCAATTATTAAAATACTCTTAATGCCCACTGTACTGTTTATTTGACATCCAATTTGTTGGTTAGATCATACAGATCTAGATGAATGGAAAAAAAATAAAGATTAGCTTGACACAAAACTTTCATGGCTCCCAAAAAATTGTTAATAGTCAACGTTCATTCAACACTGATCTGTAATATGGTCCACTTGAGATCAGGATATACTTCATTTTTGGCCTCGTACCATAAAATAATCTATAAAAATAGATGGACGTCGTAGGCTAACGGCAAGGGAGTACCCAATGCTTAAAGCCTTTGCATGAAGTTCCTGCACTGCGATTTAAGGTGGGTTCACAGTGATGTTTATGAGAAATCCATCCGGTCCATCCATTTTTTTTTTTAAAATCTCATTTTATGGCATTATACAAAATTTGAAGAGGATACGAAACTCAAGTGGGAAAAGGAATTCCTACCTTTGAAACCTTCCTAGCCTGTGGGAAAAGGAATTCCTACCTTTGAAACCTTCCTAGCCTCCACCTTCCTAGCCTTCACCTTGATGTTAATATTCCATCCAAACCGTTTACAACGTCATTTTCACTGGGATGAAGTGAAAAAACCAAAAACTTATACTGATACAAAACTTTTGTGGCCATATAAATGTTTCAACGGTGTTCACTGAATCCCTACTTTTTCCTCTCGTATGGAACACTTAAGTTTTAGATACACTTAATTTTCGGTCGTATGTCTTAAAATGATCTCCAAAAATGGATGGACGGGGTGGATTTCTCGTGAACATCACATTGGACCCCACCTTGCATCCCAGCGCAGGAACTTCCTGCGAAAGGCTTGCGCAGGGAATCCGCGTCCTGTTTTCCCTATAAAAACCGGACCCGATTCCACGGTTTTTGGCCCCATAGACGGGAGAGAGAGAGATCGTTCGATCGAGAGAGAGATTATTCGAGAGAGAGATTATTCGATTTCACCAAAGGACATCAATGGGGCTAAACAACGAGGAAAGGAAGCCCAGGTTCCTCTGTCTACACGGCTTTCGTACAAGCGCGGAGATTCTCAAGAAGCAGGTCTGTAAATGGCCGGAATCCGTGCTCGAAAAGCTCGATCTCGTCTACCTCGATGCACCTTTCCCGGCAGAAGGGAAATCTGACGTGGACGGGATTTTCCCACCTCCCTATTACGAGTGGTTCCAGTTCAACCCTGTAAATTTCCAATTTTGCCCCTACCCGTTCCCTCTTCAATCTTCGTCATATACTAGAATTTTCTTAACAATTTTCTTTTTCTTGATTGTTATTTTTGGGGGTTTTCTTTATACGCTTGCGGTGATTTTATGATTTTTGTTTGTGTTAAACGCACAGGTATTTACAGAGTATAAGAACTTTGATGAGTGTCTTGCATACATAGAAGATTTCATGGTAAAGGAGGGCCCTTTTGATGGTCTTTTGGGTTTCTCTCAGGTATTGTTCTTCTCCTTCTTCTTCTTCTTGTTTGGTATTATGATGAGACTTATGGCATAGTAGATCACCACCATACATGTTGCCACGTTATCGACCGTCCAAATGGTGGGTTTCAATGAGATCGCTATGTGTGGAAACTCGTTGCAAAATTGAACAATTTCAAACTGTTCAATGAATTACGTGAAAGTGGATGGTTTATGTTAACAGGACGTCATCTTCAGCTTCACAATTTGGACGGTTTGGATTTGTTTGTGTACCTGCTATCTATACGGTAGAGATCGATAAGCTCATCTCTGAAATCGATAATTCCACCCAATTTTATCGTATGCTTTTGTGTGGGTGGTTTTGACAATTTCTTTGATGACTAAGGGTAGCCTAAGCTGGCCAATTAAATCCTGACACGTTATTGCTTGTCCCTGCTTGGCATGGACGGGGCAGTACCGAATCTGCGTCCAGCTACCAATGATCGTCTAGCGAGCCATGTGGTTGGTGACTACTTATCTGGCGGTTGGAAATGAAAAATAACCAATTCGGGAAACATGGGTCTATAAAAAAGAGGTTATGATTGTCCAACCAATCTGAATTTTGGGCTTCGACTTTAGTACAGTAGGCTTCACAATTGAGGCCGCTTACTTTGAGTAAATGTATGCCACCTATGCCCTATCCAAGTGCCTGCATATCAAGCAGCATACACCGTCAGAGTATCAATTAACTCCCTTTATTATAGTTTTTGCATACTTTCATGTATTTTTTTAATGGTGGGTGGATGGTTGTGGAAACGCAGGGTGCGATTCTGTCGGCTGCTTTGCCGGGCCTGCAAGCCAAGGTCGGGTTCGTAATTTTTAGCTTTTTACAGCCCAAATTTAGAGTGTATTTTTTTGGGTTGTTTCGGGGTGTGTTTGATTGCACCAAATATCATGAAATTTCGTGTTATCTTATTTTGTACCAAATTAGACTGACTAACTATGGAATATCACGAAAATTTGTGATGTTTTTTGCAATTAAATTCAATCTTACTTACTTTTTTTTGGTTTCATTTTAGGGTTTGGCACTTACGAAGGTTCCAAAAATAAAGTTTTTGATAATTATTGGAGGGGCAAAGTTCGCTTCCCCAACTCTCGCTGAGAAGGCCTACTCATCCATGATACAGTGCCAGTCCGTTCACTTCCTAGGTATTTTCGTAGTTTTATGTTTCTAGCTAGTGCATTTTAGCCAAGTGGTCCATATTATTGGCTGTTCGGCCACGTTTCCACGATGCGTAGTGTGCACCTTTGCTTTTTGGAATCGCTATCCAAATGGTCGCAAGGGCATGAGCCGTGATAGGTGGAAGCGGATTCCCTGCAGTACCCGCTACGGGGATATCCCTGTCGCAGGACGTACCTCAATGTATGAGTTTTATACACGCTGTACATCTGTTTTCCCAGCTTATTTTAGGACATGAATCCGGAAATGATCCACGTATACAAGTTCAAGTGGACCACATCACAGAAAACAGTGGGGATTGAACACCCACCGTTGGAAAGTTTCTAGGGTCCACCATGATATTTTATTTGCCATCAAACCTGTTCATAGAGTCACACAGACCTGTATGAATATGGGAAAACAAAAATATCAGCTTCATTCAAAACTATTATAACCCCTAAAGAAGTTTTCAAACGCTTGAGCTTTGGATCTGCATTATTTCTGGGCGCATTCCCTAAAGCGCGCTGGCAAAACGGTTGGACATGGTGGACAGAACACATACATCATGGTGGGCCCCACAGAGCTTGGGCCACGTCGTGCCACGGGGATATATATATCCCTGTGGTGGGTGCTGCAGGCAATCCACTTCCATGGTATGTGTTGCGTGCACCTGTCAAAAAGGACAAATATATTGGGTAGTTTCTTGGATGATCCGCACCATTTATTATATGGGCCTGCTGCAAAGGGGACATATTTTATAATCTCGCAGAGTATGATGATTGATAGACATGCATTTAGAAATTATACGTGAAGCATATATCTAAATTATGTAAGGCAGTGTGGCAAAGTCACAGTCCCAATATCATATTGGTTAAGCAAATCATAACCTCTGATCTGTGAATACTTGTTTATTAATATACGATCATTGAATATTTTTCACATCCATCCCATAGCTGCCCTGCCATCCAATTGTGAGATAATCAAATAAGCATATATAATTTCTTATTCATGATACATCTAAACTGGGGCTCGTAATTTGGACAGTTTAATTTGATTTACTTGCATGCCATGTAAGCAATTCCTAGGTGTCTGCATACCAGTTTTCTCCTGATGCAAATGCCCTCAACTAATGTTGTTATAACAATGACGTTGGAACCATTGATTCGATGCTTAGGACGATTTGTTGACAAACCATTCATCCCCAGTCGCATTCATGCAGCGATGGCTGATGGATGGTGTGGATCATTGTACTTAGAGAAGCATATACGGTGGAGATGGGAAACACGTTGCATGATGTTTTGCCTGAAAATCACGTGACATTTATAGGGAACCCTCAATAATGATGAAATCGACCGTTAACAGTTGCACATATCATGGCCTTGTTCTTGGCCACACAAAACGAGTGATTGAGAGGGACGTATGCTATTACAAATCACTTTCAATCCTTCCTGGCGTGAATGGGCCCAGAACTGATTAGAACATTTTTTTTTTTCGAAACGTGTTACAGGTGAGACGGATTTCTTAAAGCCACATGGGACCACTCTGTTGGAATCATTCGTGGAGCCTGTTGTCATTCATCACCCAAAGGGCCACACCGTACCAAGGCTCGGTAACTATCTATATAATTTTTTAAAAAAACATTAATGTCTGGGTACATGGTTATTGGTCACACTTCAGCCATTAACTAAAATGAGAAGAAATTATTTTAAGGGGCACCTAAAGATGGATTGGTGAGTTGGCGTGTAAATAAATAATCTTTTTTTTTTTTTTTTCTCCTTTTTTGGTGTAGATGAGAAGGGTTTGGAGACAATGCTCGATTTCGTAAAGAGGATTCAAAAAGTTGTAGCCTGCGATGGACCTGCAATTGCTACCGAAGAAAAGGAAATACACTTACAGTAGAATGGCCAAGTTCTCATACCATTAAAAAAAAAAAAAAAAAAAAAATCAGTTTTATTGGATTTGTCCTCCCTCATTTTAATTTTCAACTTCTTTTATGGCACTGAGAAACTAGCCAACTGGGAGGTGAATGCTATTTATGCGGATGAAGATAATTTGAAGTTAGATGTCAGATGCAGTTATGTAATCTCCACAGTTCCTTGTAATAGTACACATGGCCGATGTGTTCTATCACGGTTGTTTTTTTAAATTATTATTTATTTAATTTCATACATTCATACATATGGACCAGTGTTGGAGTTTCCATAGATATGGCAACTTGTCTCTTGTTATAATAATAAGGAAAAGATCAGGAAACTTACTACCAAAAGAAAGGAGGAAACAAAAAAAAATGGGGGCAAGTGGTTGATGGGCCGGACTGGACCACCACAGCCCGGTCCAGCTCTTTCTTGGGTTGGGTTTTTGTTGTTCTCGGCGTGAAGCAACGGATTGGGTGGGACCTCGGGCTGCATAAGGCCCTGTCGATAAATCCAATCCGGGCCTGACTTATTGACATGAGTCGGCTGAATATCTGGCTGTTGAGCCTAACCTAACCTGAGTCCAATTACTTTTAACTGTTGAAGCTGATTCAGACTTGTATGGGCTAACCAATTCGCGACTGAACTGAAAAACATGATTCTGTTCTAAAATCTCTTATTATCTGGTATCCAGTAATGGTAGTCTACTAAGTCTTCAATTATCTCGAAGGGGTTGATGGGAAATCATATAAGAAGTTGAAAGGGCTTAAGATATTTTGTATTCACATTACTTTTGTGCGTGTACTTGAAACCCCAACCCCTCTTATATCTGATCTAATCTGAGAGATGAGAGTAGAGTAATATGACAGACCTGAATGTTTCCTCCGTTGATGTCCCTTGGAGAGAAAAGAGTGTAGAGGGATCTCTTCGTACTCGTATTTTCTTCCATCGCACGTGATCGAATGGGGTTCACTTGTGTGCACGGTGTCCACTGCCTTGGTCCTTACGAGAGCTATAGACGCAGGCTCTCTAACCTTTTTGACGTAGAGCGGGTCGTGGACACTTTTATGTCCAAGATGGATCAGATTGAAGGTGGAGGCGATTTTGGACCATGAGAACCTTACAACAGGTGTATTTTGCAAATCGGAATGAGTTATCTGATGTATCATATATGATTTTGGGATTGGAGAAGCTACTTTAGCCAACCAATGCCAGGTTGCCCACGCCAAATTTGCAATATTCCATGAGATTGACCGTCGAAAATTCAATTTATTTCCATTTTTACTATTTATAGTAAGTTTTAGTTTGATTATGACTCTTCATCCTTTGATCTTTAGGAGTTGTGTCCGCATGAAAAGTGCTTGGAAAAATTAGGAGACTAATGTGGCTAAGCTAAATTAGGCACTTACTATAAATAGTTTGATATTGAAACTTCTTCCAATGTTTGGTATCACTATTTAAAGGCTTATAAATTCATTTTTATTATCAATCAATTTTTTTCAAATTTTTTTAGAATTATTTTCTTTATCTTCTTGTGGATTTAAGGCATCTCCGTGAGGAGTCCAGAGAAGCTCCGTGGATTCGGAGTAACTATCCCTTGAGGAAGACGATGCTCGACCTCAACACGTTCTTCCCTGCGTCACTTTTTCACTTGAGATAGATTAGGGAAAGACCTTTTATCTTGGACGATTGTCATCGACAGCCAAATCATTTTATATAATAAAGTGACCATTTGAAGTAAAATCTTGTTTGTTTGGAATTTAGCCACGTGGTACACGAGTAAGATTTACGAGCGCATTAGAACTGATTTGGTTCAATTCAAATCGAAACCACCAACCCCTGGTGTTGAGATAGAGTGGTGCTTGATTAGGCATACAATCGGCCGTTTATTCAGCCAACAATAGAGTGCACTATCAGGCAGTTTGTGTAGGTTGGGAATATTCCTCCAATGAATTCCTTTTGTATTAGGAATCAAGAGCTTTTGAAAGTACAATTATACAACTAAGCGGAAATAAGTCGAAGATGGAAGTGGAAAAGTTACACTTACCACTAAGGTGGGATTACCAATTTGGCTGAAAGCAGTGTGGTTCTTCGTCAAGCAGCGCACTGATGAGCAAAGATAAATAATATTGAGATTACAACTTATTGCCAACTAAATGTATGAGTGTAAGCGGAAGATTCTTAAAACTAAGGTCTTCCTTCAAATTCGGCATGCAGGTGAAGATAGAAGCAAATTACAGTTACTGACTATCACTAAGTCGACACAGTGTGATCACATGGACGAACTGAACTATTACTAAGGATTAAGATAAGTTTCTTGGAGACTAAGATAAGTTTCTTGGAGGATTGGATAATCAATGTTGCATTGGATTGATTGTTATTTGTATTAATTGATCATGAATCTTTCTCCTTGTGCTTCCTTTTACAATTTATAGACTCCTTGAAGAAATTGTAATAATAACCAATGCTTACGTGGCAATTGCGTATGTTGTCAACTGTAAAGTAGCGATTACCTTCACTTAATTGTGCATGCCCTTTTATTGAATGCATTCTTATCTCGCCAATAACCTTCCACACACTCTTCAGTCTCCAAATCACAAGCATGACACGCCTCTTCTAAGATTTATTCACCAAGAGTTGCTCTCCGTATATTTAGCACATATTATGAAATAATATATCATACATGTGACGTGGCTACATCTACGTTGTCCATCTGGAGCTGCCAAATTTTGTCCAAATAGATCTAAACTATTCTTCTCATTTAGATTGATTCAGAAGTCTAACATGATTTGCACATAAGATGAAGATCATTTAGGAAATTATAAGATGGTTTTATGAAGAACATGATGGATTATACTCGGCAAGTGTATAAAAAACCTTTAATTTTCTCTACTGTTCGTGATGGTGTTGTAGTAATGATGAGTTGAGCCACACTTTGGACCTTTTTAGCAAGTGATTTCGGAGGTTTGGTTGTACTTCACATTTTATGGTGGGACTAATTGGATCCATTGGTCCTTTGTACAATCATCATGGTGGAATGCACATGTTGAATGATAATATAACCAGTGCGTAAATAAAGAAAAGAGATCACTATCTTATTTTCGAGACTAGCCCAATTTATACAGGGAAAGAAAAATATTAATTGATACTATTGATAATAGTATGAGTAAAGGTTTTTTTTTTTTTTTTTTTTTTTTTTTTAATAATAAAATCATAACTTAATAAAAAAATAGTAAAATTTAACTTCTAAGATAATTTTATTTTGTAACACTGTTCACTGGCCAGCACGCTGAGCTCATAAATATTTCTCCAATGACATGTTATACGAAACAAACAACCCGTGACAAAGTCACGAGTTTCGAAAGATACAGCATGCACTAGACCCTTAGCTCGAATTTTCTAATCTGGACTAGTTCCCATCCAAATCCTAAATAAACCCCGGACCACTACATGTGCCAAGCAGCACCCCGCAGCAAACTATAGGCATGCTGAAAGTCATCTATTGATCACCCAAAAACGCTAGGCCCACGTGAACGAAGTAGCACTCCTGAGAGTCAGCAGTCGTCGACCAGTTTTCACCATATGGCGGCGCCGTCAGGGATGGACGGTCTGGATCTTGTACTCCTGCCAGGTGTTCGCCCGCAATTAGAGTTCCTTCTTTCTTCTTCTTCAAGGCAAGACCGACGGTCTGGATCTTGTACTACTGCCAGGTATACGCCCGCAATTAGAGTTCCTTCTTTCTTCTTCTCCAAGGCAAGACCGTGAAATTCATTCCTTCCCAAATGTTACTTTTATAAGACTTCCAATTTTACTTCCACCATTACTTCTCACTCTTCGATTCAGCGACTTCCCCGTCCGTCGCTTGTCTCTACTTCCCAACGTCCGTTAAGAGTTCAAAGGCATGGACGTTAGAGTCGTATCATCCCTCGAAAACTCGCAGAATCCCTATAGCATCACTTACCTGTCTCAGAGAGATGCGGCTGAGATCGAAGACCTCCTCGTTGGTCCACTTGGGTTCTCCGCAGATCAGTTGATGGTCCGTCTGATTGCGATTATTGCATATTCACATTTTCCCATTCCAAACTACTACTTTTTTTTTTTTTTTTTGGCTCATTTATATCGCTCTGATTTCATTTGGATTGAGTAAATTGCAGGAATTGGGTGGATTGAGCGTCGCTGCATCCATAGCTGAGGTTCCATTTTCCTTTCTCAACTTCTTCGTTCACGTTCTTGAAATTTTAGACTCAGTCGCAGTTTGAGCTTTGACAAGGCTAGATTCTTTATAAACTTGGTCGAATAAGCTTACATTCTACCACTCTTATTCACTTGCGTCTAAAATTCATTACCATTCGTCAATAAGTTATTCACTTGTGCCGAAAATATATTCACGTACATTTAAAAGTTATTCAACAGCGCACCATATTTGGGCCCACCTTATTGTCTGTATGCCATCCAACCCCACTCACCAAGTAAAATCATCATGATGATTGGATTTCCTAAAAATCAGGCCATTCGAATTATTATGTGGACCCCACTATAGAAAAAATTAGAAATCCACAGATTGACCCACGTGATGGTTGGATCAGCCTTATTTACCCTTTTGACTGGGTTGGATTGAAAAACGAACGGTAGCGTCGTCCAGAGACGTTGCGGAAAAAACTTATTCTATAAAAGAAACTCGTAAATTCTGGGAGATTGTGATGGATGATACACAGACACTTGGCAATTGCAGATGGGGCACGTAAGTAGTTAACTTAAACTGGCCAAATTACAGTGTAAATGTATTATGAAACAAAAATTAATTTTATTTGATTATCTGACTATCGGATTGGTGGATATTTATTGGACGGTTAGAAATGAAAAAAAAGCCAATGGTGCTATTTCCACAAAAAAATGTCCACGAATCAGAGGATAGGATTGTTCAATCAATCTGATCTTCGAGATGTGACTTGTCTGGACGTGGATTTCCTGCGAAAGGCTTTTGCACGAAGTTCTTGTGCAAGGATGATGGGTGGGGCCCACCGTGATGTTTGTGAAAAATTGATGGGGACATCACGCGCACACGCACGCCCCCCATATGCATGTATGCAAGGAGGAGTAGGGTCCTACCATCGATCTGAATCGATGACGATGTCCAGGGAGGGCTTCCTAGTTAAAGGACTGCATTTTGCTTTGTTGGAGTGGACCTGATCGGCATGTGAATCTCACCATGGGTTCTCATAATCGTGGCCCACTATTTTAAATAATCTAGTACTTTGGGTTTTGCTTATTATTGTTATTAGGAATATCATTGACGGTTTAGATTATTTTATTAGTTGTTAATTATGGTTACTTCGTCTCTAAATAATAGGTTGTGCACATAGCGCGAGTTTTAGAGTATAAGATTTTATTGTAAATAGGCACCCCTTGTAGTTCTTTTTTTCTCATTGATGATTGAATAAAATTTCTGCATTTTCCTGCTCCTCTCCGAGTTGTGAAAATCCAATTGGGTGCAAAACCCTCCCTTCTTCGAAGGGCTAACTAGCATGGTGCGAAGCCACACCTATCTCGATTCGCTCCCACCTTCTACCATCCATATCCAACTTTTCCTACAGCCATTCAACCTTCAAATCCATCACCACTTTGCAGTCAATCCTCCTCTGTAGCAAATTTTCAGAATCTGGCCCTGCAGAAGGGCTGAAACTTCCGGGGAGCACCACGCACGTACCGGACATCGGATCAAGTTGAAATTTGATGGGAGTGTGGCCCACCCCTGGCCGACCAGACCCAAGGTGTCACTTTTTGGGTTTGTGGGCCCCACACACGTGCGACCAGCCATCAGCGCACGTGCGTCAGGCCTGGCCTGCTGTTCACACGCGCAGGTTGGCTTCAGGTTTACTCTCTCCTCTTTTTCACTCCTATCTTACCTGATTGCCCTAACCTTAACCCTAGATTATCCTAAATCTCCAATTTTATGCCATTTCCTTCAACTCTAGGGTTCCCCGAATTGAAACCTATGAATCTCTTGGATTGATGAAATATTTCTGTGCATGTGTGGATGAATTTACTCTCCTTTGAGCATTGTTTGGTCTATAACTTTAATTGATTTAGCCCTAGCATGTGTAGGCCTGGAGCCGTATAGATTCCCCTTTGTTGAATGCTTGAATTTTTTTGTAGGATGTAGAATTTTGTGTGGTTGTTTTTGAACTAGTATGATATAAAGCCTGAACTCTTACATAGCATATTTAAATTTTCATGTCCTGCATAAAAAATCCACCCTGTCCATCTGTTTTTCGAGCTCATTTTAGGAAATGCGACAAAAAATGAGGTGGATCCAAAACTCAAGTGGGTCACATGAGGGGGAAAATTGGGTAAAGAAATTCCTACCATTGAAACCTTACTGGGCTCCACCTTGATGTTTATATGCCATCCAAACCATTTATAAGGTCATTTTCACTGGGATGAAGTTAAAGAACAAAAAAGATAGCCTGATATAAATCTTTTCTTGTCATAAGAATGTTTCAACGGTGCTCACTGAATTCCCACTGTTTCCTCTTGTGTGTCCCACTTGAGATTAGGGGTGTACATCGAGTCGAGTTGGCCTCAGCTTGACTCGGCTCGGCCAGTAGTTGACCCCAGCTCGAACTCGACTCGGCTCGGTCCATGAGTCTGACTGGTCAGCTAGGCTCGGTTTAGTTCGGTCAGCAGCTCGGGCCAGTTTGAGCCGAGTTCGAGCCAAATTGAGCCTTTGCGGCATTTTCACAAACACTGCAGTGCACTTTCAATTTCTTACTGTATGTAAAACAGCAATAGCTGTTTACAAGTATTTCAACAAACACGCTATAGGCAACATCAAAATCAAGGAAAAATGGTATTTGTTTCATATACATACCTTCCTTGCCACTAGTTGACACTTCCTTGAGTCATTTCATCAAACGCTTGGTGAGCAACATCAATATCAAAGTAACCGAGTCATCGAACTAGTTCAATCCGAGTTCGATTCAAGTTGGGGTTCGATCCAAGTCGACTCGAGCTCGGGCACGCTTGAACTCAGTTCAAAAATTTTTGAGCTAAAAAAATCGGCTTGAACTTGGCTTCAAACCGAGTCGAATCGAGCTTTTTCGAGTCAAGTCAAGCAAGCTAAATGAGCTAACTCGGTTCGTGTACAACTCTACTTGAGATTTGGATCCAACTCATTTTTTATTGCATTATCTAAAATGATCTCTCAAAACGGATGGACAGGTGGATTTCTCACAAACATCTTGGTTTTTGGGAAATCGCATATACGCTTGCTTTTGTAAGAAATCCCTTTTGAGTAAGTTGCATCTAAATGGGCCTTAAAGCTCAACAAAAATTAGGAAATATTAGGTAAATATCTCGTTTCATCTCACATGCACGAAACACAACTGCATGCATCTTTTTCGTGACTGAAATGATATTATTTTGACCATGTAAAGGAAGACGCAAGGAAGTAGGAATTGTAGGGAATGAGATCCTGCTAGTTAATTTCATCCAGGTGGAAGAGGAAACGACCATGTATGAATTTAGCTGTGAACAGTTGTGTATTGAAAACTTGGCAATTAGCTTTGATGCTGGTCTTCCAAAACAGGGAAACGTTTGGGTAAAATCATGAAAAGAAAAGGGAATCTAGTGATTTATGGTCCACCCGGAGAATAACTCCCAACCTATCATGTTCATTCAACATCCAACCCTTCCAATAGGTTATCCCCAATTCCTCACCATGTGCAAAAATCAGCACATTCCACTCATTAGGTGGGCCACACCATAGAAAACTATGTTTAGGCATCGAAACGTGTTCTGTTAATCGAGTTGTTTGAGTTCTCATCAGATTCTTGAAAATTGATCAGTACCTTTTCAACCTAATTATCGAGTATTAATTATTTTGACAGGTCTATGGAAGTGAATATTGCCGGGTTCTTGTTATCTGCGGTCCAGGAAACAATGGCGGTGTCGGTTTGGTTGCCGCTCGTCATCTACATCACTTTGGATATAGACCATTTGTTTGTTATCCAAAGCGTATGCCCATGACTCCTTATACTGGTTTTGTTACTCAGGTAAAGCTATAATGCCCAGCTCTGTCGTCAACCTTCAAGTTGGTTTACCCAACACAAAAATGTTTAATATGTGCTGTAATTTTTGTAGCTGGAATCATTATCAATCCCACTTCTATCAGTTGAAGACCTGCCTCAAGAATTATCAAATGATTTTGACATCTTTGTAGATGCAATACTTGAATTCTCTTTTTATGGTAAGAACAAGCACTCGTACCTTTCTTAGCAAGCTGACTATTTGCATCTCCTTGTTGGGTTCATATGGATGCAACCAAATGTGCTGTTTGGGGCAAGCAGCTCACCCGTGGTTTCTTTATAGTTTAACCATTTATGCATAGGAATCATGACAATAAAGACAATTCACTTAAAAAAATAGACGGTTAGCAACGATAGCATGTCTCTTGAAAAAAGTGGAATAAATATGAAAAAAAACTTATCCTTTATACATTATAAGAGAGAATACCATGTTCCATAAACATGCATTACATGTGCCATATTGCCATGTGTACAACCATCCATGTTCAAGCGCTCCACATGTGCCACCATCGATCTTCAATGTCCTACATGTGCTGCATTTGCTAGCATTCATCTTAAGCTCTCCACATGTGCCACATATGGCATATTATTATCTTTACTTCTTATTCTAGCGTGTTTGACAAACAGTGACCGAAATATCTAGTCCCGGAAAGCCTGATCTAGCTAGCCTATCATAGACAGAATGACCTAGATTAGCTAGTCTATTATATACAGAATGACCTAGATGGTCTGTTTGGATCACAACTTTGCTTGCAACCAAACAGGCCTTATTCCTTTGTTGTCTTTCCCTAATGAAAATAAGCACTCATGTCATACCTTGCTAATTGTTGCATACAATTGTCTTTTTGCAAAACTAGTACATGCATGTGAAAGGTATAGGGGACTTAAGTTGCCTATACTTCACATGGTTATGCATATGGGATAATGAACTGTTATTTCATCACAAGACTCAATAAGTAGACTATAAACCAAAAAATTCACAATGACCAGATATCCTAACCATGTAAAAATGTCTTTAGAAATCACAGTCCAGATTTAAATGATTACGATTTTTTAAATGGTAATCATGGTATTTGTTAAAATATGCAGGTAAGCCAAGGCCACCTTTTGATGATCTCATCCAGAGGCTAGTTTCTTTAAACAGCCATGGTCAGACATGCCAAAGATCACCTGTAGTTGTATCAATAGATATCCCCTCCGGCTGGCTTGTTGAAGAAGGAGATGTTGACGGTGAAGGGATTAAACCTGACATGCTGGTTTGTGTCTCATGAATTCTTTTTAGGCCTGTTTGGGTGCTACTTAAATACCCGTTCATCTCATTTTTTTAAATCCTAATTAATTATCTATTACAGATCATGATTGTTAGTTATCAAGACTAACTGCTAATCCCTACCAAAAATAACTAAAATGAGTTGAACTCATGCTTAACTTGCTTCACATTTGAATGAACTAATCACAATTAGTTTACTGTGGAGGAATTTAAAATTTCATTTGTAAGGAAACTATTGAATTATTTTAACTGATTAATTTCAGGTTTCATTAATGGCACCGAAGCTGTGCGCAAAGAAATTTAGCGGTCCACACCACTTTCTAGGTGGTAGATTTCTCCCACTATCAATTGTAGATAAGTATAAGATTCATCTTCCACCATTTCCTCGCCCTTCCATATGCGTGCGAATTGAAATGCCCCCGCCAGTTGAAGTTTCAGCTTTAAGAGAGAACTGCATTCCTCCAGCATTTCTCGAGAATCAGGCGAAAGCTGACCCTATAGATCAGGTATTTCAACTTTCAAAATACTGAAATTGTAAAGGGTTATTGGTGATTTGAACTCCCAATTGTCATGAATCTAAGCAGGCTGCTCAGCCCACAAACATCTTCTTGGGCCAGGTCAATGTTCCTGGTGAGGCCCAGCTGATGCACGGCTTGGCCGTTTCAAACACATGCAGAGTTGGCGAGCATGGCCATGCATGGAGGTTGGTGTGGGTTTAGTTAAACTCTTAATCTAGATGCATCTGGAGGTGAATCAGTTGCTTGATGAGAAAATGCATGGACCGAATTTCTGTAGAATTTGAGCACAACTGAAACTTGCTGGATATTTGTCAATAACATGGAAAGCTTTTCCTTGTATAAGATTAAAACGATTAGTTCTCCTGCAGTTCTGCAAATGGCGTGAAGATGCAGCAGCTGCTGGCTTGCATCAACCAAATGATGTGGCCTTATCAACTGCGGACAAGGATGGAAACCCGTATATCTCTCATTTGCTTGTTCTTTAATTCTTTGGTCTGTGATAATCTTATCTCTCAGCCCTGTTTGGGTGCCACCTAAAATTAAGTTAATCTCATTTTAGTTAACAGTGGTTACGTATGGGAAATGTTCCTTTGAGGTCGACCTTACTGTTAGTCATGGTAAGCTTGAGCTCTGTCGGCCCCACTGTGATGTGTCTCAGACATCTACCCTGTTCATCAGATGCATCACCCCCTATTAGGCTGCAGCTCAGAATCTTGTCTGATCCATGACTTAGGTGGACCATACTTTGATGTCAACCAATTAAAACTTTCCTGATTGTTTGTAGGGTCCACCAAGGTGTGGTTTAGACATCCAACCCATTCATTTTGTGTGTCCCACCTCGATAGGGGGCTCCGACTTTCAGGCCATTCCAAAACTCAGGTTGGCCCCAATGTGATTTTAGATGTTTTAGGCATCATTGTGCACTACTCCAGATGATTTGGTGGCTCAGCTTAGTTTCGGATATGGCTGATTTTTTAGACATCCCATGTTTAGGAGGGGAGTCACTTGATTCACGATTCAGGTGCCGCATACGCATCACTGTGGGGCCCACATAGCTTGAACTTACTGTAACTTACAGTAAGGTTGACCTTATAGGAACTTTTCTCATTTGTGTATTAGAGATAATAATTTATATAAAGTATGGGTTATCAAGTTTATTTTTAATCCTTACCAAAAATCTCTAATAGATAGCTTTTGTTAACTAAAATGAGATGAAACTAATTTTTAATTTGCAACCAACAAGAGCCTTAAGGTATTCATTCATTCACATGTTGATGGGGACATCACGTGCACACGCATGCCCCCTACTCATGTAGGCAAGGAGGAGGAGGGCCCCACCATCGATTTGGATCGATGACGACGTCTAGGGAGGGCCTCCTAGTTAGAGTGTTGCATTTTGGTTCATTGGAGTAGATCCGATAGTCATGTGAATCCCACCATGGGTTCTCATGATCGTTGCTCACTATTCTAATTAATCTAGTACTTTGGGTTTTGCTTATTATTGTTATTAGGAATATCATGCACGGTTTAGATTGCTTTGATTAGTTGTTATTTTTTATTACTTCGTTTTCAAGTAATAGGTTCACACATGGCTCGAGTTTTGAGGTATAGGGTTTTATTATAAATTGGCACTCCTTGTAGTCTTTTTCCTCATTGAAGATTAATAAAATTTCTGCATTTTTCTGCTCTTCTAAAATTTTGAGTTGTGGAGATTCAATTGGGTGTGAAACCTTCCCTCTTCCCCAAAGGGTTGACTACTGTGGTGCGAAGCCACACGTATCCCGATTCACCGCACCTTCTACCATCTATATTTCTCTTCTCCTTCAATCATCCACGCTTCAAATCCATCCTTTATTGTAGCCGTTTTTTCCTCTACAGCAGATTTCCAGAATCTAGCCTTGCAGGAGGGCTGAAACTTCGGCGGAGCACCACGCACAGACCGTACATCGGATCAGGCTGAAATTTGGAGGTTTTATGGCCCACCCCTGGCCGAACAGGGCCAAGCTGGCCGTTTTCCAATTTGTGGGCCCCACACACGTGCGGGACGCCTCTAGCGCACGTGCGTCTGGGCCTTCACCGCTGTTCACATGTGTGACAATTATCTGGTTTGCCTCTCTCCTCTCTTTCACCCCAAATCCCTAACCCTAACCCTAAATTACTCAAATCCCCGATTTTATGCCCTTTCTTCAACCGTAGGTTTCCCCGAATTGAAATCTTTGTATGTGTGGATGAATTTACCCTCTTTGATTATTATTTGGTCTATAATTTTGATTGATCCAACCCTACCTTGTGTAGGCCTGGGCCTGCATAGATTCCCCTTGATTGAATGCTTGAACTTTTGTGTGGGATTTGGAATTTTGTGTAATTGTTTCTGAACTAACATGATCTAAAGCCTGAAAGTCTTGCACATCATATTTGAATTTCATGTCCTGCATCACATGTTTAATCTAATATGAACATGTTATTCTGACAATACATGGAATTTTCTCATGTCCAGTTCTTCGCGAATGGTTCTGCTAAAGGGAGTCGACAAGCATGGTTTCATTTGGTTAGCATGCTCCGAACTATTACTAGTTTCACAATATCTCTGGTTCACGAGAAACTTGAAGGCTACTCATAAGAGTGTAGTCTTTGGAGTGCCAATGGCACACACGTGCGTGAAGTCTAGGCTTTCCATCAGGTGGGCCTCGCCATGGATGTGCGAAAATTAGACGAGTCTGATCATGTGTGGTCCACACATGTATGGGAAAAAAAATGGTTAAAAGGATTTGGTTAAGAGTCCAAATTTGAGGTTCATGTGCTGACCATCTGGTGACTGGACTGGCGTGATTTTTAAGCCACGGAAAATATACGGTCCGGCGCACCTGATGGAAGGCCAGAACTTGCCAGCAGTCTTAGCAAGACTCCTGATCAGCTAGATTCATTTTCTTTCCATGTATGATCTTTAGATTTCAATGTGATAAAATGGAGGTGTGAATGTTAAATTGATAGTACTAAAACTGAAACCACTTCATCTTCTCCTATCCTAGGTTCACCAACTACGAAAGCCGAAAGGCCCGTGACATTTCTGAAAATCCTCGTGCCTCACTTCTTTTCTATTGGGGTGGTCTTAATCTCCAGGTGAACCATACACCATCTCCTTGTATTATATAGTTACTATCTTGAATCATATCCATACAATGGCTGCTCTACACATTTATGAATGCACTTAAATAATTAGTCATTCATGCCATCATTGATGAATGCATTCATGTGTCGATAGACATCACTGCATTGATGATTGCAAGCACATCCATAGACAAATATATGCAGATGGATACCCACATGGAAATGCTCACATGCTGCATCGTGCACATCAATATCCCTTCATGCACATTCGCGCATTAATCATTATACCATGGTTAAAGGACTCAATGATTTGGACTGACTTGTCGGTCCTTAGTTGAGTCTACCTGGATGAGTCTCTGAGTTGCCCCTGTGGGTTATATGAGCCGGCCAGGATGTTTGTATTATACCTATTTTGTCTATCTGTTGCGCAAGCTCATGTTAGGACTTGAATTAAAAAATCAGGCATATTCAAAACTCAAGTGGACCACGCCACAAAAAAACTGTGGATTGAACGCCCACCATCAGAACCTTCTTGGGGCCCATAGAAGTTTTAGATCAGTCTAATATTTGTGTTTTCAATTGTTGCCATTTTCATCCCCACTTTTTTTTTTTTGGTGGTGTGGCCCACTTGAGTTTTGGATTTACCTCATATTTGGGCTCATGCTGTAACATGAGCTTGAGAAACTGATGGATGGACTGTGATCTACTGACTCGTGCTCTCAAACCGGATGGGATGCCTTTGTGTCCGAGTGGACTTGGATGAGTTGCACCTGACTTGGACAAGTCTTAAAACATGGCATTATACAAAACCTTCCTTTTCCCTTTTTACCTCTCTGTCCTGTTTTGTACTACATATTTCCATGCCTGACTAATATCATGTGGACATGGCCTTGTGTAGATGTGGAGACAGGTTAGCACACGAGACCTGATTGCTACTAAATGGCCTAGTTGAGTTGAATTTCTATAGATCTATGATTATTCATCTAATGAAAAGATTAACAATGAGAAGACAGAATTAGATAAGATTCCAAACCCATACCTCTATGAAAATCTTTCCAGACATGATCTTTTTAATTTCGATAATAGCCATACTTTGTAGGTAAGAGTAGAAGGAACAGTGCAGAAAGTCTCCGATGAGGAATCCGAGATGTATTTCCACAGCCGGCCCCAAGAAAGTCAGATTGTGGCAATAGTTAGCAAGCAGGTCCCATTTGGTTTCTTTATGTTCCTTAAAAATTAAATTCTTTATTCATATGTATTCTTTAACAACAACCTTATGCAGAGCTTCTTGTTTTTAGAGCACTATAATACCGGGAAGGGAAGTTCTTCACCGAGAATTCAGAGAGTCGGAAGCTAAATTTCGTGATGGGTCAGTTCAATTGGTGTCTGATTTTTGGCTGGCTTCTTGAATTATATCTATCGTTGAAGATCTGTATTAATTGTAGATGAATTATAGAATCCTCGATCCGAGGCTTTGTACAGCACACTTGATCTCTTGCATCCAACTGAATGGACCATGCCACAGAACATTCTCAGATTGAAAGATCCTAGCCATTGAACTCAGGCCTTTTTTTAGCTTGATAGGGATCACAACCTACTTGTTTCCCTTTTCACCCTTCTACTTCATGGCTACAAATCAAATGTTTGTGAAGGTCCTATCTGGGGTATATTCAGGGCATGGTCTATCTACAGTGGGGCCCAGAAGACCAGTTGTCACTGAATCATAGGTGTCATTTGTTAGAACTATCTTCTTCTTCTTTTTTCCTATGATAACCCTGACTATTGCCGATAACAGCCCAGAAGCAAACTCAAAGATATTTTAATCTCTTACTGATCTTTGTTTTGAAACTGCCACCCTCACTCCCCGTGATGACCATCTATCACAATATGGAGTTTGATGTTGGATCACAAACTTCACTGCAACCCATTTAAAGACCAAAATTTTAAGCTTTCTGCTAAGTGTTTTGTATTCCGATATTGCCGGTAGGCCACGCAATGCTTTCCATAAATCATAACTGAAATATGTGACCTCTTGGTCATAGCCATGATTCTTATTTAGATTCGATTGAAAATAACCAGCCTTCAGATCCTCTTTGAATTTGATCATGATTTTCTAAATGTGCAGAATCTTGATTCCTAGGCCCAAACACTGGGGAGGTTACAGGCTTAAACCAAGTGTCTTCGAATTTTGGGAAGGACAACAGTCTCGCCTACATGATCGGTGGGTTGCTCACTTTTCTCTCACAAAGTCCTTTCTTGATGGCCCAAAATTCATTTGGACCTTTATACTGCCTTTGTTTTCAATGAGTATTAATTTTTGTTGACAGGCTGCAATACTCTTTGAGAGAGGTCGATGGAAAGCAAGTATGGCACATTGATCGGTTGGCCCCATGAAATTAGTATTTCTGAATTCTGGCTTCATAAGATCCTCTTATATCCATTCACTAGTCTTTTCTGTAGCATGGGTTGTTGTCTTCTATATAAATGATTTGAGAAACTTACTGAGATGTAATGAAAATAAAGATAAATTATGCCATTGATGTGATTCGAAACAAAGTTAATGAAGTGTTCCTTGTTATGAAAAGTAAAGATTAGGATATGAGGCTCTTAGCACATGGTGCAAATTCTTAAGAAACCTTGTTTCTGCTATTTGGATTGGTGGAGACCTGGAAAGCCGTTGAAATGAAATCGATTTTCATGGATTTGATGATGTTTTCGCCTATCTGCAAAAACAAGAATGGGTAGAAGCCGATTTCCATTTCTACAGTTTTTGTCAATAAACGATAAAGCAATTTCCAAAAAATATATTAAATCTAGACTTCCACGTTTACAAGAGACAGCTCTAGTTGTTTGACCAATATTACCATGAAAATCCCTTGCTAAAACAAACAGGCAGTTCTATATATATTTTTTCCCACACATTTTCTTTCCCATGGAAATCACGTGCTAAAACAAACAGGCTGTTATGGTTTCTTTACCCCACATTTTTCTGGCGCAGGGAGGAATGTGATGCGGTCGATCACCATCTTCCTCAAGGAATAACTACTCTGAATCCATAGAGCTCTCTAGACTCCTCACAGAGCTTCCTCGAATCCACGAGGGATAAAAGCAGGAATAATTCCCAATAAATTTGAAATAATTTGATTGATTATAAAAAAAAAAAAACAAAATTACAACCCTTTAAATAATGAGCTCAAACCTAGGCCAGAGTTTTAGACTTAGACACCAACTCAAACACACAAAAAACGTGACTTACTATAAATAATAAGCTTACTACTTATAGATGACCTCTATTCCTAGACTTCATGGTTTTCAGCCAAAAATAGTAAGTGTCCAATTTGGGCCAACCACCTTCTACAACTCAAAGGATCAAATGTTATACTCCAACTGAAATTTACTATTTATAGTAAAAACGAAAATAAATGGGACTTTTGACCATAGATCTGATGGAATCTCTCTCATCCTGGTTTGTGAGATGCGACTGATTTAAGGTTGTGATGGTCTGAATCATTTTCGCCTCCAATCGGGCCTTCTCTATTCCATCTTTACCATGAAAGTGTCTGCGACCCGCTCTACATCATTTTCTTTTCCTCAGATGTGACCTTTGGTTTTCCGTATTCACATTTTGAAAGGTAAGACGGATTGTGTGAGACATGCAACAATGCAAGGCAAGTGACAATCAAAATCATCCAATTAAGGTTAGATGGTGATGATATGTTATGCCTAACCTGATCTTGTCACTTATCACTGTCATCGTAGTCTTCATCCTAGCCTTACTCCCAACAGTTTGTAGTTGGCTTTTGTATTGTAGATTGATAAAAGACTTACAATTGGCTACCCATCAGACATCAGCCTCCTCTTTTACTTGGGCTTCTGGAAATGAGTGGAATTTATGAAGGCATTCATTTTGACCATGTTATTTGTTGAAAAGTGGAGCCACATGCGCGGATTTCGTGTCGCAAGTCCTTTCGCAACTGGGATGTGAAAGGAGTTTTGCGGATTTTGTGTCGCAAGTCCTTTCGCAACTGGGATGCGAAAGGAAAGTTGCCAAAACTATAAATTGGGGTCCCTAGGGCTATTCTAGGGTTAAGGTGAATATTAGAAAATTATTCTAAGGTGTGGGCAAGGGATTTTCTCTGTACTTCCAAGGGAGAGGTTAGTATATTGCCTTGTAATCTTCGTTCCTCTTCATAGTGGAATTTTGCATCCTTGATTTTTTTACACTAGTTTGAGGTTTTTCCACGTATATCTTGTCTTGTGGTTTGTTTGAATGCTTTTATTCCTTTCTAATTTATATTTCTTTCTGTTTATCGTTTGTGGGTGAGGCTTGAGATTGGATCTAGGCTCACTGCGTTGTTGGCATGCTGCGCAACAACTGGTATCAGAGTTATTGGTTTAGTTCTATTGGGAGCGATGGCGGAAGATGAGAAAACTAGAATTGAGAAGTTTGATGGTTCAAACTTTGCCTTCTGGAAGATGCAGATGGAGGATTATCTGTATCAGAAGGACCTCTATATTCCTCTAGGAGGAAAAGAGAAGAGACCAGAAAAGATGACAGATGATGAATGGTTTTTACTGGATAGGAAGGCTTTAGGAACGATCCGACTCTCTTTGTCTAAGAGCGTCGCCTTCAATATATCCAAAGTAAAAACGACAAAAGAATTAATGGAAGCCCTAGCCACCATGTATGAAAAGCCCTCAACATCCAACAAGGTTCATCTTTTGAAACAACTATTCAACATGAAGATGTCAGATGGTGGGGGCGTGGCAGAACATCTAAATGAGTTTAATACAGTCACGAGCCAGTTGGAATCTGTTGGCATTGCTTTTGAGGATGAGGTCAGGGCATTATTGATCTTATCCAGTTTGCCAGACAGTTGGGATGGTTTGGTGATTGATGTGAGCAATTCTTCAGGGTCGATAAAGTTGAAATTTGATGATGTGGCCGGTCTAATTCTCAGCGAAGAATCTAGAAAGAAGGCATCAGGAGTTTCAGGGGACTCAGGGAATGGTCTAAACGTTGAAGGAAGAGGAAGATCGCTGAACAAAGGAGGCAATAAACACGTTCGTTCTAAGTCGAGGAAGAAGTCCAAGGGACCGAAAGACAAAGACGGGTGTTGGCATTGCGGCAAGAAGGGGCACATGAAACGTGATTGCAGGGCGCTCAAGAAATAAGAAGGAAGCTCTCAAGGCGGGAAGGATTTAGTGAATCTATCTAAGGAGAGCGACACAGAGGCGTTGATCTTGTCTCTTGATGTGAGGAATGAGTCTTGGGTTATAGACTCGGGTGCTTCGTTTCATGCCACTTCGTGTAAGGAAGTTCTGCGTGATTATGTGTCAAGTGACTTTGGGAGAGTTTACCTGGGTGATGATAAGCCGTGCAATATTGTTGGAAAGGTGGATGTTCATGTAAATCAGAAAGACGGAACGGTCTTGAAATTGAAGGATGTCAGACATGTACCGAGTTTGAAACGTAATCTGATCTCAGTGGGACAGTTGGCCGATACCGGTTATGTGACAACATTCGCCAGTGATTTCTGGAAGATCACAAAAAGTGCCTTGGTAATATCTCGAGGTAAAAAAGAAGGTACTTTGTACGTGACTTCAGGATCGTATAGTTCACTCGCAGTCGCATCAACTGGAGCAAATGAGCAGTTATGGCATCAGAGGCTGGGACATATGAGTGAGAAAGAGATGAAAGTGCTATTATCAAAAGGGAAACTACCAAGGCTGAAGTCTATTGACTTGGAATTCTGCGAGGACTGCGTGTATGGCAAGCAGAAGAGGGTAAGCTTCAAGAAGACGGGACGGGCTCCAAAGACACATCTGTTGGAGCTTGTACACACTGATGTATGAGGATCGGCACAGGTATTATCTCTTGGTGGCTCACGTTATTTTGTTACCTTTATTGATGATGCTAGTAGAAAACTATGGGTCTACTTCTTAAAACATAAATTTGATATATTTGATGTATTTAAGAAGTGAAAAGTTATGGTGGAAAATGAGATAGGTAAAACAGTAAAGTGTCTCAGATCTGACAATGGAGGAGAGTATTGTGATAAGAGGTTTGATGAGTATTGTGCAGCAAATGGAATCAAACATCAGAAAACAATTCCAGGGACACCATAGCAGAATGGTGTGGCTGAGCGCATTAACAGGACTATGCTTGAGTGCACCAGGAGCATGAGGTTACATGCAGGGTTGCCCAAGACCTTTTGGGCAGATGCTGTGAATACTACCGCATATCTCATTAATAGAAGTCCCTCAACACCATTGGATGGTGGGCTACCAGAAGAAGCGTGGACTGGGAAGGAAGTGAACCTTGCACATCTTAGAGTGTTCGATTGCACTTCATATGTTCACATTGATGCAGAGCACAGAAACAATCCGGATGCGAAGTCCAGGAGGTGCACGTTTATAGGCTATGGGCAGCATGATTTTGGCTACAGGTTCTGGGATGCAAAAAACAGGAAAATCATCAGAAGCAAGGACGTAGTCTTCAATGAAAAAGTGATGCATAAGGACAGTATGCAGGAAAATAAGGCCGAGAAAAAGGAATTCGTAGAGTTGGAAGAGTTAACGGATATGGGTGTTACAACGCCACAAGATGAGGCAGAGCCGCATACACCGGTTGTGAGGAGGTCTACTCGGGAGAGGAGACCCACGGTCCGATACTCACCCTCCTTACATTATCTACTACTGACAGATAATAGTGGGCCAAAGTGTTTTGAAGAGGCATTACAGTCAGATATACGGGTTAAGTGGGAGCAGGCCATGGATGATGAGATGGACTCTCTTGAGTCTAATCGTACATGGGAGCTAATCACTTTACCCAAGGGTAAGAAAGCTCTTCATAACAAGTGGATTTACAGACTGAAGGAGGAACACGATGGTTCGAAACGGTACAAGGCCAGATTGGTTGTGAAAGAGTTTCAACAAAAGGCAGGTATCGATTTCACTGAAATATTTTCACCAGTAGTGAAAATGTCTACGATTCACATGGTCTTGAGTTTAGTGACTTCAGAGGACTTACATTTAGAATAGCTAGATGTTAAGACAATCTTTCTTCATGGAGACCTTGAAGAAGAGATATATATGCATTAGCCGACAGGATACGTGGCACCAGGTAATGAGAACAGGGTGTGCAGACTGAAGAAGAGTCTATATGGCCTGAAGCAGGCCCCGAGGCAGTGGTACAAGAAGTTCGAAAGTTTCATGTTGGGAAACGGTTTTAGGAGATGTCATGCAAATCACTGTTGTTATTTGAAGAAGTTTGATACGTCTTACATCATCCTTCTTCTGTACGTTGATGATATGCTTATAGCCGGTTCAAGCATGAAGGACATCTCAGATCTCAAAAGACAATTGTCTAGAGAATTTGCTATGAATGATTTAGGAGCTGCAAAATAAATTCTAGGCATGAGGATAAAGTGTGACAGGGAAAACAAGAAATTAGTTTTGTCACAGGCAGAATACATAGCCAAAGTACTTGATCGATTCAATATGGGAGGTGCTAAGCCGGTTAACACTCCATTAGCCAACCACTTCAAGCTATCTAAGGAGCAAGGTGCAAAGAGGCAGGAGGAACAAGACTACATGGCTAAAGTTCCATACGCGTCAGCTATTGGGAGTCTCATGTATGCTATGGTCAGTACGAGGCCAGACATTGCTCAAGTAGTGGGAGTTGTTAGCAGATTCATGAACAACCCCGGGAAGGAACATTGGGAAGCTATGAAGTGGATCCTTAGGTACTTGGTAGGTACAAAGGACGTAGGGCTGTGCTATGGTGGATCGGAAATCAAGTTACAAGGCTACGTGGATTTAGATTTGGCATGAGATATCGACAGCAGAAGAAGCATTACAGGTCATGTTTTTACTCTGGGTAGTGCTGCAGTCAGTTGGGTCTCTCAGTTACAAAAGATAATATCTATCAGGATAGAAAAGCAGAATATGTTGCGCTACAGAAGCATGCAAGGAGATGGTGTGGATGCAAGGTTTTATGGAAGAGTTGGGTAACAAGCAAACAGATTGCAAGCTGTATAGTGATAGTCAGAGTGCAATACACTTGGCTAAGAATTCAGCCTTTCATTCAAGGACCAAGCATATTGCCATCAGATATCACTTCATACGTTCGTTACTGGAAGATAGATCGATTGCTTTGGAGAAGATTCATACAAGTGAGAATCCTGCGGATATGCTGACCAAGGCGGTCACAAGGGAGAAGCTGAAGCTCTGTTCAGCTTTGATTGGTCTTCAGGCTTGAAGACGGGGAGGTGGTGCACTCCGGATGAAGAAGACAAAAGTTTATGGCGATGTGTCTCCAAGTGGGAGATTGTTGAGAAGTGGATCCACATGCCCGGATTTCGTGTCGCAAGTCCTTTCGTAACTGGGATACGAAAGGAGTTTTGCGGATTTTGTGTCGCAAGTCTTTTCGCAACTGGGATGCGAAAGGGAAGTTGCCAAAACTATAAATTGGGGTCCCTAGGGCTATTCTAGGGTTAATGTGAATATTAGAAAATTATTCTAAGGTGTGGTTAAGAGATTTTCTCTGTACTTCTAAGGGAGATGTTAGTATATTGCCTTGTAATCTTCGTTTCTCTTCATAGTGGAATTTTGCATCCGTGGTTTTTTACTCTAGTTTGGGGTTTTTCCACGTATATCTTGTCTTGTGGTTTGTTTGAATGCTTTTATTCATTTCTAGTTTATATTTATTCTTGTTTATCGTTTGTGGGTGAGGCCTGAGATTGGATCTAGGCTCACTGCGTTGTTGGCATGCTGTGCAACATTATTCACGTAGCCTTCAAATTTATATCATGCATCCAATTCTCTCTCTCTCTCTCTCTTTTTTTTTTTTTTTTTTTTTCTAATTGAGAAGAGAACCATTTTATATGGAGGAATGGTCAAATGCACCTCAGTTCATGGAAAAGTTACCATCTGCCTTACACATATAGCTGATAGTTCGACTGTCCACAGGTAGTGTTTGGGTCAACCTGCTAAGTGCATTATTTCCTGAAGATTCCATATTGGTTTTCATATCTACTTTTTAGGTTGATGATTACCATAGCTAGTATAATACAGTAAAGACCCAAAATGATAACTGTTGTAAATCCATTCTCATTCATCTGCATTTGCATTTGAGGGATGCACCACATCCACATGGTCTGGCTCTACAAAGACTCCGATGTGCAGATACATAAATGCTACCATCCTTAATAATTCTACCCTTTTTATATCCTCGACATAAGTCATTCTGATAATCAATTAGGGAACACATGCATCTTGCATTTAGGTATGTCTGTTTCTTTTTTCATGTGTGGCCCACCTGATCAAGAGATGGACTAAGAAATCTCGCCATGGGAAACACAAACAGGGATTTTATCTTTTTGGGTTTGGGCCAGGTTGGGCCCAAGCCTGCCAACGGGCTCAGATTTAGATATTGCGTGACAGGCCCATGTCAGGCGGGTCTTGGGCTTATAGTCTAGGTCAGCCCGGGTCCAAACCCACCCATTGTCGACTCGAAGGTCCACCGAGTCGACTCGACTCGAAAACTTGATGAAGACTCGGTAGTATAATTATATTTCTAAAATATAAATACGTATAAAAACTATATAAAAAATGATAGAAACAGAGAATTTCAAGTAGGAGACGAAGTCTCATGGAGGCATAGAATTTCAAAATTGGCAATTGCCAATTCAACATTACATGCTGGTTTTCTACATTTAGAAGGCTGCTGTTGAATTTTGAACTGTACACATATCACAGTGCTTCAACTTGATCTGTGAGATATTTAGACGAACGATCCATCCATAGTCGGTTCCACAATCTGGATGGTCTGGATAGATGTACATGTGTTCCAAAGATGAGAAGGATAAGTTACCACCATTTAAAAACTATTGTAAAACAATTATACAATAAACGGAGTTTTTAGAAAGAGAACTTATTTGGTACTCTGGCTTCGTGTGATGCTTGATAAGCGTGCGCCTGCAACTTGTATACATGGCATATATCAACTCAAAGGTAACTGTGTAAATTGTGGATCCTACCACAAATGAGTTAAAACCAAAAACAATACTGGCTAAATCCTAACCCATGATTCCTAGATACTTGTTTGCTGATGCAAGACCCTTGGCTTTTTTTTATTTCAACCGTCTATGTCCACCAATTCGATATTTAAAAAATCCGAACAGGTGTTATTTTTTTGTTTATGATAGATCTGAATTGGGATACATTATTTTAACAGTTTAAAATTTACTCAATGCATGCCACGTGTACATGTTGTAAGTGCCTGCGTATCAAGCGTGATACACTGCTGAGTATCGTATGGGCTTCCTTTTGTAAAATCGAAACAGCTTTTCAAATTCGAATTTCCAAAAGTGCCTGCGTATCAAGCGTGATACGCGGCCACGTTTCCCGACTCGTCGATTGTGACGACTCTTGGGCTGAGTCTGGCATGCACCGAGTTTACCGGACAACACGGCACGGAAACCAGCCGGTCGAGTTGACTCGGATGAGTTCTGAGTCGATTCGACGCGTTTTTAAAAAAAAACTATAGTCCTAAAGATCATTGACTGGGCCTATCTACTATAAAATGATCTTGCCCATCCCGTTTCTGCAAGCCACTGACTGGATGGTGGATCATCTGACCAGTATGATTTTTTCAGTCTCCCTATGAAGAGGGACAGATCTAATGGACAGTCCAGATAGATGATGTGGACTCCAAACGAATCCAAATGCAACCATTTCAAGAAAGATTCTATGCTTGGTCCATCAATCATGGGGGCTGTCAGATGAATGGTTTGGATAAAAACCATCGGTCTCACCTTTTGCCAGGCGGGTTCCTCTGCAGCGTTTGTGGAATAAGTACAGCTTGCAAGGCCCACATCGAATCCTTCCGTAAAAAACAAAGGTGGTTCACACCATAAGGAACGGTTGAGATGAGAAACCTCGTAAAAACCTTTTAGATTGTGTGAGGCCCACCGTGTTTTGCTTATGCCATCCAATCCATTCACAAGATGCTCGCCTGCCAGGATGAATGGGCATTCCAGAAATGAGACCATTCCAAAACTTAGCTGGGCCACGTCACATGATAGATTGAATGTCATGCATACATCAAGGTGGACTCCACATGTGGCGTTGTAAAAATGAGTAGGTTCTACAACCGTTATAGAGCATATATATTTATTTTGAACCTTCTACTCCTACGATTGTTTAAGATCACTATTTAAAAATGGTGGTGACTCTACGTCCGTGGACATGGCTTAGTTGCATGGTGATCCATACCGTTCATATCTCTGAATCAACTGGGCATGGAGCATAATCCAAAACGTAAATCGTAAATGGAGAAATGTAATATCAACCACCGAATTTATCCTTTAAAATATGACCACTTATTATTTTATTTTAAACCAATATTCTTGAAAGCCATCAATTGGATGGTTAGGATTCCTTGGTCAGTATGACTTTGGAGAAAAGCTACATCATAATGTAACCCACAATTTGGATGGTGTAGATAAGTGTTGATGAGTGCACATGTGGGGAGTATGAATTACCCATTTTCATAGGAGTCTAGACCTTGTGTTGGTTAGGTATGGTTAGGTTTTGACATGGACCAATGGCAGGCCCCACCTAGAAGCATCTAGATTGCGTTTCCAAAGTTCTTTTGACCGTTGAAAATGCCTTTTTTCTTTATTAGAAAGGGTTTTTTATTTTATTTTTATTTATAGGAGATTGGACACAAAAGGAGGCTGCATGACCACCGGTGCAGCTTTTAGAAGCCAAGTGAGTCACCTCAATTCGTGGATTTGAATCTGTTGTGTCCGAACAGCGGCAATTTGGGGGGCTCCAATTTCCTACAATCTGCAGGGGAGCACGTGCAGTAAAGGACTGATGGGCCCAACTTGATGTATGTATGACATCCCTTCATTCATCATATGTGCTCTCTCGAGTTAGGTTATTAGCCCAAAAATCAGTCCAATGAAAAACTCAAGTGGGAGACGCCATGTGAAACAGTGTGGATGGGGACCACAAGATTGAAACCTTCTTGGGCCCACCGGAGTTTTGGGTCAGGCTGATATTTAGTTTTTTCCTCTTCACCTTGCTGGGATTCACCTTATGAACGGGTAGGATGGCATATAAATATCGCAGTGGGCCCGTAGAAGATTTCAGAGGTGGGGGAAGGTACAAGATCCACACCTTTTCCTTTCCGTGGCCCACTTGACTTTTGGATCAGTCTGGTTTTTGGACTAATAATCGTGTAACACGATCTGATGCAAATGATGGACGGAGTGGATTTCGCAAACACATCATGATCTGCCCACTGATCTTATAGTTGTAGGGAATTCGTGGCCCAATTTGTGTGCAGACTAGAAAGAGAGATGGAAAGGCTTTTATTTATTTATTTACCTAACACAGGCAATAGCAAGAATTTTTTTCAAACTCATATGTTGCACAGAGCACTTGGTTGAAGTTGTCTTCCAAGATAAGAAAATAAAAAGGTAGAAGAAAGCAGAGATAGGTCACTTGAGTTGTAGGGAGAAAATGATAAGAGATTCCCTCCACTTCCAAACAAGGAAAGAAGGTCCCCCTTGATTTTATTTTCTCTTTTTCCAACAGATGGGAGGCCTTTAATGGTTGCATGTCTTCTTTCCTTTCTCAAAAGTCGGTGTAATGATTGAGTGGCCCACTCACCCAATTTCAAGGGCCATCCCAATTTTATGTACAGTGACTTCACAGTGGTGTAAATGTAGCACCTGAAAATTGGACCCTTTGACATTCTTTTAAGATGGAGTTTTGTGTGGCCTACCTGATGAGTGGGCCAGCTTCATTTTTGGGTCTGTAGGTTCATGGTGGGGCCCAAATGATGAATGGTCTGGATCTTGTAAATGTGCCATGTTGACACATGTGACACAAGGATTGATTGCCTCCTCTTTAGTCTTTCATCATTTCTCTCCTTTTTAATGGTTTCAGTGAGGTGGAGAACACATCACTGTTGGGATTAGATGGTTGAGTGTTTGGAATTTATGAGAGCTGTCTGTGACTCTAATTTCATCCTTATCTATTTTGAACTTTCAAGTAAACTTAGGTTTGGACGCGTGGACTTCTGTTCTATGGCACTAAGAAATTGCATATGTGGCATATGTGGCATATATGTAATTTAAAGAAAGGGTGTGTGAAACCAAAAAAAAAAAAAAAAAAAAACCAAAAAAGAAAAAGAAAAAAGAAGGGGAATAACTCCCTTTCTTTGAGATCTACACACAAACGACTTAAAAGGTTATTTAGAACCAAAATATGTATAAGGAATTTTGGAATTTGTACTACGAGTAGAAATTTCATACCTAACAAATTAGTTATCAGTCATATCAAGAATTTAGGCCATTTTTCCAATTTCATCACCCAAACTGGCACATCAACCATAAACCTGCAGCTTTTCTTTTCTTTGGTTATCACTATATTATTATTTTAATTCAGAATTAAGGTTGTCATTTTGGGCTATACCTAATGTGGAAATAGGAATTATGTAACGTGTAACCGGTGAGTACATGTGTAGATAGGACGGGAGAGAGCGAAAAACAGGAGAAACAGGAAGAGCTGGAGAAAAAATGGTAGAATGTATACCAAAGGTATAGGATACATAAAGATAGAAGGTTGGTACACCCAAATCCATAGCTCAAGTGGTAGCTGAGTGACAGATACCTCGTTTCAATATTGTGGTAGACTGAGTGACATATACCTCGCTTCAACACTGAGGTCTTGGTATCGATTCCCTAGAGGGGGTGGCTAACAGTGAAGTGTGAACTAAAAGTTGGTGTACTAACAAAAAAAAAAAAGAAAAAGAAAAAAAAAAGATAGAAGGGTGGTCATGGTTCTATTGGTAGGTGACAAATCTCTATATTTTCTTCTGTTGTATTCCACTCTTGCTTTAGATTTATGTACATTTTTTTAGTTGACATTTTAACATAAGCCAGAATAACAAATGTATAATATAGATTTCGCCGTCATTGCAATGGGTCCAGCTTTTGTTGCACCTCCCTACTACCATGCTCCTTGAGGGCTACATGTAAGGAGAAGTTCGAGTGGGTTACTCTTTAGGGTTTTAAAAAGACCATAGAAGCATGGACTTTTTAGATTTTTTAATCAGATTAGTGGATACCATTTAGACGTAACCAAGTCCAAGAGTATAAGCACAAGCTATATATATATATATATATATATATATATATATATATATATATATATATATATATATATATAGCTTACTTCTTATCAATGCTGAAAAATAGATATTGTCATCTAATGTTGATCCTCCAACTAGGAAGTCTTTTCTCGATCCATCATAGATGAGAAGCAGAGAAAACTTCTCGCACACCACTACAACAGGGTGAGCATGAAATGAAAGAGTAGATCACATGTATGTGGGCATATGAATAGAAGGGAAGGAGTAATGAAACATACTCTCTCTCTCTCTCTCTCTCTCTCTCTCTATAAGGCGGTAATGCCTATAAGGGGTGGGGACATTTGAGTATCCCTCTTACCTCCTTTGGAATAGGACCAATGTAAAAAGAGTTAAGGCTTTTGGGGGACAGAGTAAGTATGGTGCTTTGCCATCGTATAATCTTTGGTACGTGCTATTTCATTTAAAGTATGTGGTCATACCCACCGATACACTCATATTGACCTAATCCTTTTACTCTCCTGACCACCATCCCTAGCCTAATATTCTATGCAAGTTTAAGGGATGGATTAATAAATCTTAACTATTGGATATCCATTAAGATTGATTTAAAATAAATCAACAATTGAAAAAGCTTAATTTATTAATCATTAGAAAAAAATTTGATCAACTTATATAAAACCAGGATCTTGAACTCCTCACACATGCTCAGGCCTAAGAATTAGATTTGTCAACTTTAATATAATCACATGTCAATTTAGTTCAAGCATGATGGGTCTTCTAAACACTTGAATTGAGCTATCAATGTAAGTGCCGAATGGATCCATCACCAGTAGCCTATCCTCATGGCACATTTACACTCCTATATGAGTTACAGTAATGACACATTGATTTGTTGTTGTGCTCAATGGTGAAAATCTTCTATCTCAACTTGTCATCAGTTTCCTCAAACAGAATAACCACCTCAAGAATAAATAATCACAATTTAATCCTATTACCTATAAAGTAGTTATGGTTAAACAACTCTTTGTAAGCACATGGCAAGAATAACTTTAGGAATTTTCTCGTTCACTCATATACATATTACATTATATCAAGTCCAATGCACATCAATGAGGCAAATGAATGAATGAAACTAAGATGATAAATGGGGTCTATAGCATAAAGAGAGTGTTTTCTTAAGGCATATACTAACACTCCTACCACCAAAAGAACCGAAGGGATGAGGCTAAATCATAAGCCGTTACAAACTTTTTCAGGTGAAATGTGATGCCTAATGATAGGTAGATTTTATAGTTCCCAAAATATTCCATACTTTAATTCACTTAAAATATCTTCTCATGTCCTTTAAATATTTAGAATTTTTTGCCCTGCATAGTTGCAAGGACAAAAATGTTAAAAGTTGCTTGATGCAAGCGCAGCTCGCATCTTAATTTGCGTGGTGTATATGGGTTTTCAGTTCTATCAAATGCACTGATGATTTAGTTATACAAAACCTTTGGCTTATTGTATCTTAATGTGGATAGTCCATGCATGCCCCAAAAATCTCCCTAATAGGATGGTCTTAACTTTTCAATATGTGGCCTACAAATAGATGATTATTAAGGGAATGCACTGGCCGACGAAAAAAGTTCCTAACATTGGCAGTAGGGTCTTCCCATTTAGGAGATTTTGGGAGCATTCACCAAGTTGGAATTCAACAAACCAATGGTTAAGATTACATGAGCATGGGCTGAATTTTTTTAAATTGAAAGATGCAATATGACTAAGAGAACTTAATTAACGAACTTTTAATATCCAATCATGAGAATTCTTATTTCAAATATCATTACCCCAACAAGATCCATAAAGCCTAGCCTAATAATAAGTGGGACAAGGCTACAACTATGTTGATGATGACGGCGACGTTTGAAGCTAGCAATGTATGTTAGTTGAGGAGTACCGTCGTCGTGAGAAGGCGAGCCCGGAGCTGACAAGTCCCATTTAAGGTCCAGCAAATTGTTCCCATTCGTCAATGTTTTACCTGGATTGATATGTATGATATGAGAACAGCGCAGAGAAAATGAGATATCAACGGTCTGAGGTAGAAAGGTATGGGGACCAGACAATGAAAGGATTCTTAGAATCTAAATAACATCTGTGATGGTATGCCTGAGCAATAAAATCCTCTCATACGGAAAAACGTCTTTTGGGATTGTGTCCCATTTACAAGATTTTCCTTTTTTTTTTTCTTTTTTTTTTTTCAGATTTTTTGTGAATTAGGAAAGAAATGTATGTGCACATTGTGCATCGAGAGATGGTGTTCGCATATATCTGACCATCCAATGGTGGTGAGCGGGAATCACAACAAGTACCCCAAATGGGATTATGAAAATTCCAATTCAAATATTAGTTGCATTCCCACACTACATACGTTGGGTGAAAGGTGTGCACCATGATATATACTCAGTGCACACTTCATTGAATTCCGTTATGGATGATCGAAGAATCTCATTGCTATAATCTGTCTTCCTTACAATGCATGGTCAAGCTACTTACAAGAATGCATGTTTTTTTTAGGGTGTGTTTGGATGCACTATTGAGTCAATTTGCAATTATCAGTCTTACAAAGTGAAAATAACCAAACAGTGTCCAAACTAAAATATTGAAGGTCCATGCTTCAAAGAGCAACAAGTTGGACTTGAAAGAAACATAGAGTTCAATTGGTTGGCTACTTCTTTGGCTGTGAATTCTAGGTAACTTCATTAAATTTTGTCATTTCCTCTTTTTGAGTAAACTAAAATTCAAATCCACTTGTGCATCCAAACGTGGCCTAAGCAATCTCTCTTAAAGAAGCTTGCTTCCAAATCTCTGTACAATCACAGCTTCCTAATTTCAGTAATGGGGAGTCATCATATTAGTTTTGGAAAATAAAAAATTCTAGGAATTCATGGGAAGACAATTGATGTTTACAGCCATAATCTGGCATTTACAGATGTTCAGATTGCAAAATTAAATTAAAAAAATAATAAATAATAAAATGAATTCCATAAAGTAATTATTAGACTTGTTCATCAAGGATTCTGTGCTCTAGTGAGATATCATATTCCTACTCGGTATTATATATATAAGAAAGTGCGGTCCACTCAATAATTCAATGAGGTTGAGGAAGGGCTAACCTATTGGATAGGTTGAAGGTTTCACTCACATAAAATGTTGGAAGTTGATGTTATGGAAAATGTTTTGATTAAAAAATATTTTAAATAAAAAATTATATATAAATATATAAAATGTTTGTGAAAAAAATTAATTTTTTGTGTTTTTAGGAATAGTCCCATATCAAAAAGGAGAGAAGAAAATTTTCTTTTAATAAGTAGGGTGTTGAGTACATTACGATTTGCTTGGTGAATCAGAGGAGTATCGAGTCTTGCGTGTTCTAGTTTCGCACTTGAATTCCAGTTTCACATTAGAAGACACATGCACGGGCTTGGTGAGAAGGCGTGAGCATGTGAGATAGTGTGGTTGTAAAGGTACTAGTGACGCACTTTGCACTTCGCACGTGTGCATCGTGTTGCAGATGAGTCGCTCCCTCGTGACCTTAACCTGTGTGAGTCGTGATACGACAGTGTCTAAGAGAAATGGGTCAGGTGGCTGGATTCAGAGTGTTGTGGATAAGAGGTTTGATAGAGACCTATCAACCTTACATAGGATCTAAAACTAGCTAGCCCTTTAAAAGGCAAGGTGTAACTGCTCATGAAGTAATAAAGCAGACCATATATAAATTGTTGCATGTGGCTAGCCCAACAGGCATAAATGGCTAGCCACTATGCTAAATGGCTAATATGCAAGTAGTTTTTTCACATGCAAAACAGTCAAAAAATGTCAAATAACAGCTAGTTTCTCACTAACAGTAAAAAACAATCATTTCTAATTATGACCTTAAACTAAAATGTCCAGCTACCCTTGCCTATATAGACCGACCTTGGCTAGTTCATTTCAATAATACAAGCCATTCGATTCATCCCCTCATATGAAGCAGTAAAGTTCCAAAGTGATTTCTGATCAAGTCATCAGGTTCAATACGAACCTTAAGCAAGCAAGTCTGCAAGAACCAGACCAGTGTAGTGGTCTAATCCAACAAAATCAAATTTTGTTTTCTATCTTTCTTTTCAATTCGGGAAATTTCCTTATAGTTTTTCATTTGCTGGCAAATTGTTTTTATAGAATTCCACTAGCAATTTCTTCATACTTGTCGAATGCAAAACCACAAGCTTACAACATGTCAGCAGTCTCAATTACTTTGAGAAGACGCAAATAATGATTTAAAGACAACATGATCACACATGTTTCAACTTGTTCTTAATATTTTTGGTTTTTTTCTTTTATTTTATTTTACAGTACTCATAAATCTACTATTTGATAATATCAAATTCTCAACAGTTACTTGCTAGGTGGATCATAACTTATGGTTAGCTAATTCCTCTCCAATATTTGTAGAATAAGGTAATTCTACAACCATGTATGTGGGCCAGCATGATGTAGATCCGACATCCACTCCATCCGTAAGGTATGTCCCTTCATCATCACTAGGTATCTCACACTGAGGACAATTCAAAACACAGGTGGGTTACCTTTAAATCTTTAAGAGCGTGCGTGGGGCTCATTTTTTCTTACATATGTACCATCCAATTCACTAATAGGACGTTACCCACCACGATGGATGGCCACTTTTAAAACAGGCAATTTCAAAACCCAGGTGGGTGATCATACCACATGATTTTAGAAGTTTTAGGCATAAATTTACACCGTGTGGTATCCCTGAGTTTTGGAACGACCTGATTTTTGGACTCCATAGAGAACATGAGGAGGATCACATGATGGACGGAGTGGATATTTTCTTACATCATGTTATACCCCAAATCATAGTTGTAGGATAAACTTATTCTAGAAAAGTTGTAGATGAACTGGCCTCTCAACGAAATCATTGGCTTAGTTTAAAGCGGTTTCGGATCTTTTGATGGTTACCTAATTATTATGATGACGTTGATATAAACTAGAATTCGGATCTTGCACTTTTATTCATGGGAGATGATACGGTGTAGCGGAAGATCTCCAATAAGGTGGAGCCATCTCTCCAAATTACAAATGGTCAAGTTATCCATCAATCTGAACCGTCCAAATTGTGGGACTTGTTAAGGATGGACTGCAGGCACTTCAAAATTCATACTTATTAGAAGACAATAGCCGTCACTTATTTTTAATTTCCAGAACTTAATGCCGACCACCAACCATTTTTCTTTCACACCGTGGATTTAAGGACCAAATTATGGATGGCTAGGATCATCCTATCTACCCGTGTCTCGAATCAATTTCCTTCCAAGGTGGGTCCCACTAGGGGACGACCCGGATGGAAAGAAAACACTGCCACGTGTGATATAACAATACGGGTCTACCATATCACGGTTCTACTAGCTATACTGTATCATCTCCCTTTATTTATTGCTACTAATCATGGAAATACATACCATCACTGTTAACAGGATACATAGATGTGTGCGTGAAGTTAACGTTTACAAGGTGGGCCATTAAGCATATAAAACTAGGGCTTTCACCCCAAGAGGATCGGGTTCGGATCCTGCATACAAAATTCAAGGCCCCGGAACCGAATCCGATTGGAATAAGTTCCCATCGGTATTCGGAGCTGTCTATTGATTGGATGGAAGCGGATTGATTGAGAGCTGAGAGTCTGAGACCCCGGCCTCTCCCAAGACGGTGCGGCCCTTACGGTGGGGCCCACCTTGATGTACATGTTATGCATCCACCGTCCATCCGTTTTCCCATATCATTTTAGGGCATTATCCCAAAAATGAAGTAGATTCAATTATCGGCTGGACCATAACACAAGAAACAGTAGTGATCGACTGCCCTACCATTAAAAACTTCTTAGGGCACACTTAATGTTTCGATAGTGTTTATTTACCATCCAATCTGTTGATAGGCACATAAGCCTGGATGAAGGGAAAAAAACAAATATCAACTTGATCCAAAGCTTTTGTGGCTCATTAATGGTCTGTTTTCTGTGGTACGGTCCACCTAATAATTGGGTTAATGTCCTAAAATGATCTGGAAAAATGGATAGACGGGGTGGATACATAATACGTACATCAAGGTGGGCATCAGGGTAAGGGCCACCCCTGTCTTGGGTGAGACCGGGGTTTCACCTAATCCGCTCTCGTATTGTTTGGGCGGAAGCGGACTGCTACCGAGGAATCTCTGTGGGGACCACAGTTATGTATGTCTTATCTAAGGCTCTCCATCCATTATATCATTTCACTGTAGTGAATGAGCCCAAAATTGAAGCATATCTTAAGCTCAAGTGAACCACACCGTCGGAAACAATGGGGATAATGAGGTCCACAATTGAAAACTTCCTAGGCCCCCAATGATGTTTATTTGTAATACAACCCGTTCATAAGGTCAAAAAGATATGGATGAAGGGAAAACGCAAATATCAACTTGATCCAAAACTTATGTGGCCACCAAGAAGTTTTCAATAATAGGAGTTCAATTCACACTGTTTCTATGGTGTGGTCCATTTGAGCTTTTCATATGCTTCAATTTGGGTTCATAACCTAAAATGATTGGTAAAACCAATGGACGGAGTGGATAAGAGAAATACATTACAGTAGGCTCCAAAGAGTTTACTCAGCAGCGGACTTGAGTCCGCACTCCGCTTCCCAATTAGATTGAGTTATGAGATATAAATAGGTTTATTAGTCTCCACATCATTGGACTTTTATATAAGAGTTACTTCTGATGGCACTCTAATATTTAATGCAGGTTAAGATTTGCTTTTACTTTGCATAAAATTGCTTCATTTAATGTTCTTGCGTGTATACATCTGTAGCTCCTATTTATTAAGTTCATTTACACCACATATGGTATAGCCGACATAATGGCTTCTTTGGCTTCTTCTAAATCATTTGATCTGGCCAGAAACATTTTGGTTGGAACACTATCGGCTTCTGTCAGGCTCTAAACGGTGACAGATATGATACACGCCAAAACTGATTCTCAAGCCTAGTGACAACCGTTGATTAATGAAGTAGTAATTTCCTGTTACATGTGAAGCTAGAAAAGATTGGTATACAGCCACACCACCACTTCAATTGGTGGTTCACACCAATCCGCATCGACTAAATAGCTGTTGTGCTGTTACCGGAACCAATAATCAGATGGACTTCACCAGAGATGGAACCCAGTCTAGAAATTGCATCGCTGGGAGATTGGAACCATTTGATCAGTCATACTCTTTGCCTATTTAATGTAGATGGTTTGATATTGATGTTTCTACTTTTAGACCATCATACAATGGCTAGGATTGTCCTACAGGTGCAATTTCAGGCCTCTGCCCAATGTTGAATGATAGATACATAGTTTTAGAAGAAATATACCGATAATAATATGCAATTCTACTTCTTACAGAGGTTCTATGAGACATTGAAACGATCCTGGATAAGGCAGTTCCAAAGATGAATAGAGCTAGATTCCATATCGTGGCTTGCCTAACTCTGATCCAGACAGTCCAAATCACAGGCCCTGCAGTGGATGAAGCACAGACCAAAAATCCACTGATTGGACAATCCTGACCACAAGATTGGTGGCCAATAGATGGATGGATACCAAAAGGAAATGCCTAGGATCCATCGGCATTATCTTCGGCAGTGCGCTGACAATGAGCCTCGTACCACCACCACTGTGGATGAGTAGCTGCAATTTAGTAGACAGCCAAAAAACACGAAATGGCAAACTACATTATGGCCAACTCAGGAAGTGAAAGGGTGCAACCAGGTGTGCTTTTGGATGTGTCCATGAGCCTTGTAGATGGCTCGGGTTTTGGGGAACGACAATATGTGAAATCCCCTTTTTCTGCTGTTTGCTCCCCCACATACAAAAACAGTTACGATTTCAGGACAGATTGGAGGCACCCAAACACAGCAAAAATCATTTCTATTTTCTGCGTCCAAGGAATTCACCTAGGTATGAAATCTAGAGCGATACAGAAGTTGCAACATCACAGTGGGGATGTGGTTGGTTTGTTATGGAATACCCACATCAATGCAAGAAAAAGAAGTGGGAGTTTGAAAGGTCCGGATTTGGAGACTCCACTTACAATCAATGCTCTCTTAACATGGGAAATCATTGCTACTACCACTCATCACCCAATCCTCTTAAAGACCATTGGGTCCCACTTACTCCTCCACATAATTTCAAATAGAGTGGTGGGCCTCTATACTTAATGATGGGAGATTCTTACCAATGAGACTCATTGCGTACAAAATATTACCTTGGAGCATGTTTCAAGCAATGGTTAGAAGTTCTTTTTTAACTCAGAGTAACCACCTTGTTCCAACACCCTCGGGCTGCTAACCCATAACTGGAATCTCGACTAGAGACGTGGCTCGCATCTCAGATGATCAGAACCACTGATCTGGTGGACCAACATTGCACAGGACATGGCCTGAAATGTAATGAGTGGGCAATCCTATCAATTCAATCATCATCATTCATTCCGTTGAATACAGACCATTCCTCATTCTGAGCTCACCTCTTTTAAACCATCCAATAGCCAGCCAACATAACTTTCAGAGTGCAATTTACGCCTGTCGCCTGTGCAAGTTGTGGCACAGCAAATCAATGGTTCCAATCCTCTTGGATGATTACCACAAGTACATGGGTGATGCTGACGATGGGTGAGCATCCATCTCTAGTATTGCAAGCAAACTCGACATTAGATAGCTTTACCACCCAAAAAATAAAAAATAAAAAATCTGCACTTCACACGTTATATACTTTGGACCGTCAATCTATCAGTTGGCCTAGGCAGGATGGCTTTGCTTGCTTGGGCTATGGTCCCAGACCGCACCATCCAGAACACCTTATCCATGGCCCCTCGGATGATTAGGATTATCTGATTAATGTGATTTTCTTGGATATGACATCCGCAATAAGGCCCATCAGGTGTACAATCTAGATGTAAGAAAAGACAAGTGCAATAGTGACGGGCAACTAACCTGGTTGCATCAATGCCAATTGGCATATGGCGTCTCATAAAGTAAGATACAGTGCCATCCGATATTCATGGTGTCCTCATAAAGTAGGATACAGTGCCATTCGCATTCACAGCCATGCTCGCAGTGTGACCAGACCAGTCATTGGATTAAATTCTGCTGCCAATGGACCCCAGCCCAAAATACTGCAATAGTAGGACCCAGCACCAGCATCAAAATTGCTCTATTGGAATCTTCATCCATGGGCCTGTGCACAAACGGCTAAACATAACTGGGGAATGCAGCTGGCCCAAATCTTTCAATTCAGGGATCAAGAAAATAGGTATGATTTTTTTCGGCCATGGCCCACCCCTCCTCCATGAGTAGATAGGACTATATTAATGTGATAGTGAATAATTGCAAAAGGTCCTTAGTGTACTACCCTTAAACCAATACCCATAAAGCCACTTTCGATCTCATCTTTCAACCTTACAGTACATTTTTTTCATTCTTTTTTTCCGTTACCAGGCGCTGGCGAAATGGGGCCCCTCCAACTATGAAAAGCAGTCCACACCACCAGGAACTGCATCACCACACATTAAATCATATTAATGAGGAGACTTCCCTTGAGATCATCAGCTGGACCTGAGAGGACCCCAGCAGTGAGTTAGCTGAGTTCCTTCATCTTTCCCTTTGGAAAGTTCCCACCTTGGGTCACTTTCATTTCTTTTGGGGTACTACAAGAGAAGGAAAAAAAAAAAAAAACGGGAACCAAGAAGCAGAAAAAAAAAGAGAAGAAAAAGCAGCGGTTCCCTTCTCCTTGCAGTCGTCAATTCACTGTTCAGCTGTAAGCAACGTTAGACAATGACTGGGGACTGAATCCGACATTTTATCGTTCATATCAAACCAGCGCGTTAATATCCATCCTTTCAAATTGACCTCTCCAAAAAATTGAAGGCTGCTTTAATGTGAAGCAAAACCCAACGAAAGAGACACTGATCGCTGTTCCAATACAACTATGTGGTCATCCCACAACCGTGATTATTGGCCTAAGAGAAACTTCACTGGGAGCAGAGTCAGGAAAATAGAGTAGAAATGAGAAATCGTGGGCATGTCTCAAATCATTAGTAGGACTAAATTGAGATTGATCAATCAAAACAAAAGGAGAAAGTAAATCAATCTCGGTTCCATGCATTAATAACCATTCTCGCTTTACTACTTAAAAAAGATAGTCATGCAAGAACCAAGGAGGGGAAAAAAATCTCTAAAGCAAACAGGAGAAGAACAAGCTATTCTCAATTCCTAAAAACTTTTAGGCATTTGCTTGCTCTGCTGTCCAAACAATCACAGCACCAAATAAAATAAACTAAAGTTCGAAGAAGGAACGAAAGAGAAGAAAAGAAAGCTTACTCTTTCATGATGAGATTTCACTTACGCCCTACATATGCCAAGAAAGTTCCAGTTTTTACCTCATGAATCTTGATAGCTGCCATCAGTGCCGTCGAATGGAATGCAATCTAAAGAAAGCTCAAAAGATGAAGCTTTCCTCTTTCCAACACCACGATGGAAGTACCAGTTGCAGAAGATGAGGTCTTCAATTCTTCGCTTGAGATTTAGCAGCAGCTACCTACTTAAAAGCCTCCAAGAGGCCTGCCCCTTGACGCCTTGCTTTTATGACAACAGCATAACGCAGGAAGAAATATACGGATAAATGGCCTACCAATACAACAACATCAAATGATCTGCCTGTCACATTTGGAAAATAGCTGTCAGCTGCATCCACCTCCCCATTTCCATCAACCTCTCACAATCACAGAAACAAAGAAGAGATGCATCCAACAAAGATATGCTCGTTTTAGTCTTCTACAGCAAATGCCATTCCAACAGCCCAAGCTGAGAAAGAATAAGGCATGGTCGCTCCTTCGGCAATGAGGAGCATGGAAAACGTATTACAAGTTAGGAGCCCTACTCACCATATTCATCTTCTTTGCATAATCAGAAAGATCATCACTAACTTGCTCATTGGGCCACCATGCGAATGGCAAACCTGTCCTCTCTAGACTAGAAAAAAGAAGTCTACAAGATCGTCACGAAACGTGGTTTGTCCTGCCTCGGCCCCGCAAGAGATCGATACATGTATAACTTCTCAACAGAATTGTCATTGTCCTCTTCCTCTCTATCCCTGATAACTTCAACCACCAGTTGAGGCATACTCCGAGCCAGATCCTTGCAACCTCCCAGAGATAGCTTACAAGAGGACATCCACAGGAACCTCATGTTGTAATAGTGGTGCAAACCAGAGAGCAAAGCTTCATCGCCAAAAGGGCAGTCCCTGATCTCAAGTTTTTGCAATTTGGAGCAACCCTCAAGCACATACCTCAGAGCCATGTCGCTGTTCCCTGCAAAAGCAACTGAAAGGGTCCGCACCAACTTGCCATATCTCCCAATGTACGCAAAGGCCTTATCAGTGAGCAAACCAGAAACAGCGAGCCTAGTAAGTTTCTTGCAATTCATGACTATAGCTCCGAATCCTTCATCCATGGGTTCCCCAGTCAAATGGTCGGGAAGGTGGCGGCCCATTATACAGAGACGGAACACCACAAGCTCTGGACAGTTTTTTGACATAGTCACAACAGCAGCATTGGTCATGTGCTGACAGAAATAGAGAATCGATCGGAGCTTCCTACAGCCCTCCGAGATTGCAATCAGACCCACTTCTGAGACCAGAGCCTCACTATCCTCCCGAGCGTCCATGGGAAAAACCCGAAGCTCTCGGAGGTCCTTGCATGTTGCAGCCACAGCCTGAAGCCCTTCGTCGCGTACCGTGTCAAGAACCTGAAATGACCCAATAAATGCAACTCAAATCGGGAAGAACAATACAAACCTAAACAAAGCAGGTGAAGGAAGAATGTATACCCAGAAAGTCTGCAGCTTATGACAGTAAAGGATCACAGATCTCAGCTGCTCACTACTGATGTTTGCATAGCTGAAATTGAGTGCCGTGAGGTTACCACAGACCGGAGTTATCGTGGGCAAATAATCGGGCACGATATCCCTGAATCCTGATAGACAGATGAGGGATTTGCACGCAGAAAAAGCCGAATAAAGATCTACCTCTTGATCTCCTTGCGCCATCTCGGCTGAGCTGAATGACCCAGTCCCAAGATGAGTCAGCTGCGGGGCCCGGAACATCAAGCGCTGAAGCTGCTCGACAGAGACATGCCGATTCAATTTCAGCTTCTTCAGCGAAGGTGACCGTGCCACCAGCCCCTCCAGTGCGAGGAAATTCACAGGGCATTCTATGCAGTCAAAGATGAGAGATTCAAGGCAGGTGTGAGTATCTGGAAAAGCAGCTAACCAGTCCACTTCATCGTCCATAACATCATCATCAATCAGATCGAGCGCTCGGAGCTGTCTGAGAAATATCATAAACAAAAATAAATACTACAGCAACCTATCAGAACTCTTTCCTGACGTAAGGGCACATTTAGATTTCAACCGAATCCCGATTTGGGCCGATCTGCTGCTTTCTCAACTTAACAGTTTGAAAATCGGCTGTTTGGCCCATACCCATGTTCCGGATATGAAACAATGAAAGCAAAAAGGTGCATTTCTGCCCCAATTCAACAGAAGTACTGTTACCATCCTTTGGGCAGAAAGACTAACTTCCACATGTTGTTTCGAATCCGCTCCTAAGCCTACCCTAAATCTATAATCATATATAAAATGCGGAAATGAAAGTTAAGGTTAGGGTTAGGGTTTCAAACATGTTCAGCCTTTCACCAACAGAGTGAACATTTCAAATACATCAAAGCCCATGCTTTTATTATATTGGATCTAATAAGCTGATTTTCAGAATAAATTTTCAGATTTCAACGGCTGAAGGCACAAACGTTGAAATCTAAGAATCAGAAGAAGAAGAAAAAAATCAGAGCAAAATACCTGCATTTGTTGGCGATGACAGCAAGACCGCTGGTACCGAACCCGTCGCAGCACACCAGCACCAGCTCCTTGAACCCCGGGAACGAATGGGCCAGCGTGGAGAGATCGTCATACGTGACCGACATCCGTTTCAGGAAAAGCTTCTCCAGCCCAGGGCACCCGTTAGCCAGCGCTGAGACCCACGTAGCGAAGTGGGCCCCCCAGTTGGGAGGCACGAGGTTGAAGTCGGCGAACCGGGGCTTGCCCTTGAGGACGACGGCCCGGATGCGCCTGAACCGGTCGACGGCCCGCCGCGGGGAGATGGCGTAGCAGTTGCCGATGAAGAGTTCGGAGCGGGTGAGAGCCTCGACACGGTACCACGACTTGCAGACGAGGGAGGCTGCGTTCCGGTCGCGGCGGGAGGTGAGGAAGTGGAGGACGTTCTCGAGGACGTTCTCAAGGACCTGATCTGGGGAGGCCGAGGACGACGACGAGGAGGGATCTCCGCCGTCGATGGTGCGTGCCTTGTTAGATCCGGCGGTGCCGCAGCAGCAGCCGCCGCTGCCGCTTCCGCCTGGATCTGGTGCTTTATCGGCGTCGTCTTCGGACATATCGGACCGTTCGTCTCTCATTCTGGGGCTGAGATGGATCCCATCAGGGGAAAGGGTCGGAGATAGGGAGATTTTGGGGGAAGAGAGAGAGAAGGGTGGGGTGTGGACTATGGAAAGAGAGAAATGAGGGAGTATTTATTTATTGGGTGACGCTTAGTCTCCACTCTGCTATCTGCCTCTGTGCATTGGGATTCTCTCTCTACTGTTGTACCAAGGACCCCCACAATACAACCCACACCTCTGCTCTATTATTTGGGGGGTTTTCTTCACGGAAGAATCGTATGGTAGTTCGTATGACTACGGCCTATCTTATTCATGCACTCGTCAATTTTACATGTGAAAAGACATTTGCTTCATCTGAACCATTGAAATTTTGAAAATGATTTTGGATGGCTTTCATTTCAACAAGTAAGGCTGATCTAACTAATGTCTAGGTATGCTCATCTTGAATTTGGATCCTTAATCTTTTTCTGGTTCTAACAGTTTCTTGATGCCGCGTTTTGATCACTTGATGAGTTTGAACATCTGCGTATGCCCAACCAAAAATTGTACTGGAAATTTGGACGGACAGGATTTTAAAATTTGTTTGCGTGTGTACCTGGTATGCATCAACGGAACCCAGCCGGTGCTACTCATGTCTGTAGCACATCCGTGTAAGATCCAGACCAATCATCACGTGGGGCCAAAATTCGCATTTCATTGTCCGAATACAACGAGGTAGAATAGTGATAGAATGGTCAGCATGTATACATCAAATGTGGACTACTGGTTGATTTTTGAAAAAAGTCCATTTTTTATCATGGATGATGGGCCCATCTGATGATTGGGCTACAGTAAACAAGGTGGGGGCCCCCTGAGGTATTGCTGGGATCCTTGATACAAGCCCAAGATGGCATTCATAGGATGATAGGGCCTGAGATCGTACTCTCCCTGGGGACCATCACATCTCTCGAGTGCGAGAGTGTGGATCCACCGTACCCTACTGGAGTATGATACAACTCATCACCCTTTAAAAAGGGTTTTTATTTTTTAATTTATCTCGCCCTTTTTAATTTTTTGATGATGATTTTTATCTATCACTCTATCTATATCTCTTTTTCCTTTGTCGTCTAGTAGCAGAGGAGGAAGAAAGGGAGAGCGGAAGAGCCTCAAATGTCACCACCATTGTACCATGCACACGCACGCACACAAAGCTAATCTTGTGACTTGTGAGCTAAAGTGGCTGTTTTTCTTTCTTTTCTTCGCTGGTCTTCCTTTCGTTGATCTTTCGTGACCCCAAAGGTGCTACAACTTGGCTGTCCATCACGTGGGTCCCGTTTTCATTAAAAAAAATACGGGGCTGTTTTGTTTAACAGGTGTAGGTTCATTTACAAAATGGTTAAGAGATGACCCATCGCTCAGTAGAAATTTATATTGGATAACTGCAGAAGTAAACTTAAGTCAAATTAAACAACTAAGAAATAAACACAAACAAAACATGCACGAGAATATATGATTTTAGGTGAGAAAATTTTTTGAAAATTTTTTTACAAGAAAGCGACGATTAATTTATTATGAAAATAAATTATAAGAGATTAAAAGAAGTTACACATGTGAAAATCTATGCTTTCTCCCTTCAAAATTCTAGAATCGATTTAGCCCTCATTATTCTACCCCAATCACTCAATTATACTAATATATATAGTGTTATACCTGGAATAAAAAATAAATCAGCCAATTATATAAGGACAAACCATCAATCTAAGCGTTGATCAATCGACATCGATCGAGCAACCCTCGATCGATCGAGCCCCCACATGTTTGATCAATTGAACATACTCAAAAGTGTCCAAAGAGCAAACTACATAAATTAAAAATTTTTGATCAATCGACCATGAAGGCTTAATTGATCGATGACCCCTGTTTCAACATAGATTAAAGGCACCCGATTTTAACAATCTTCACCGTGGCTTTAATTTTCATGTTCAAAGATTCATCCTCCTTCTTTAATTGTTTCCATCATAACTTAATCACCGACGTTTTTCATGCAAACTCCACCTTCATCAAACCTTTGCTAAAACTCGAGAAGTTGAATAGAATTAACCCTATTTGTATGAATAACCTTTGTAAGCATATCCATCGAATTTACGCTCATGTGCATCTTCTCAAGAGTTACATTGCCTTCCTCGAGCACGTGTCGGATAAAATGATGGTGAACATCAATATTCTTAGTATGGAAATGGTATACATAATTATTTGCTAAATTGATCGCACTTTTACTGTCACAATTAACCGGCACAATTTACTGTTAAAGTCCCAATTCATTTATCATTATTCTCAACCAAACTGCTTCTTTGAATGCCTTCGTTATCGCTATATATTCAGATTTGGTTGTTGAAAGAGCCGTTATAGACTGAAGCTTCGACATCCAACTGATCGCTCCACCTGCTAGCGCAAACAATAACCAAAATCAACATTCTATTGTCCACATTTCCAGCATAGTCTGAATCCACATAGCATACAAGTTTTCCTTTTGATTTTTCAGATGTTAAGACGTAGTCCTTTGTACCTCGTGGATATCAGAGTAGTAATTTTATTGCCTCCTAATATTGCTTATCGGGGTTTGACATATACCTGGTCACAATACTAACTCCATGTGAAATATCTGATATCATAAAGACCATGGCATACATCAAACTGCTAGCTACACTAGAATAGGACATACAAGACACTAACCGCTTTTCTTCATCTATAATGAGACATTGCTCTGAAAAAAGTCGAAAGTGAGCAGTATGGGTATGCTAACCAATTTAGCCTTGTCCATTCCAAACTTCACCAACACCTTATCAAGGTATTCTATTTGAGATAACTATAACCTTCCTCTCCTTATCTATGTGTATATCAATGCCAAGAATCCTCTTTACAACCCTCAGATATTTCATTTTGAATGTCTCAATAACCGAGTTTTCGATATATTGATCTCAAACATGCTATAACTAACGATAAGTATGTCATCAATATATATTACCAGTACATAAATTCTTCATCACTCAGTGCCTTGAAGTAAACACTATAATCATATTCACTTTCGGTAGACCATTGACTCACCATGAAAGTATCAAACTTCTTACACTACTACTTAGACGACTGTTTCAAGTTGTACAATAATCTCATCTTGTAAACCTTATTATTTGACTAATGCACCTCGAATCCCTCTAATTGTTTCATGTAAATCTAATATTTTAATTCCTCATATAGGAAAGAAGTCTTTACATCCATTTGTTTTAGTTATATATTGTATTAGACAACTAGCACTAACACAAATTTGATAGATACGTGCTTGACAACCAATGCAAAAATCTCACTGAAGTCGACGCCTTCTTTTTTAGTATACTCATTCGTAACCAATCTCACCTTGTATCTGTTTTGTTTCTTCCTGTGAATCCACTTGTATTGGATTGTTTTATGCCCAATGGAAAGCTCTACCAGTTCCCACGTATCATTCTTGTACAAAAGATTCCATCTCGTCTTACATTGTTAACATCCACTTATCAGCATTTAGGTCATCAGTGCTTCCCAGAATGTATATGGATCCCCATCATCCGTAGTGAGAGCGGATGCAATATTCGATTAATCTCTGTATATCATCGGTAATCTGCGATCTATCGATGAATTTTCTCCTCACAAGTGACTTGATCTGCTCATGTACCTCTTTCTACAGCTTAACTTCTTCCTATGTGTCACTTTTTTTGATTTTAACGTTAATCGTCGATGATTTACTCATTTCCTTGTGTTCATCACTACAGAATAAGGAACCTGTAAGGCCCATATCCTATACCGTACCGTTTTATAGACTCTTGCGATCCTCCCCGTCGAATTCCGGCAACCTGCGACCTGTAATCGACGTTTGCGTGCGACCTTAAGTCGCATCTCGTAGATCAGGGTCGACTCGACCCGAGACTTGTACCATTACGACCGCATTGTCGCCGCGGTTTCAACGCCGCGACTTGCGTACCGATGCGATACACAGGCTAGGAGTTGTGGGCCTGCGTTTATTTCAAGGAAATGCTTCCCGTTGTGAATCCCGAGAGAATCTCTTCCTAATCCATCATATCAATCAATCAATCACAAGTCAAGTACAACCCATACCTAACCTCATCCCTTCATGTCATTCTTCTTACACACCCATCCCTCTCTCCTTACATCTCCCATCCTTCACTCCATCTCATTCAATTCTCTATCATTTTTCCTAGCAACCAAGAGAGAAAAAGACTAAGGAGACAAAAGAGAAAGAACCTAAGATCAAGGCCTACTTCCTACCACAAAATCTCATCATCCAACCATTCAATCTTCATCATCTTTCATTAAAGTTGAAGCTAAGGAGCTTAACGTTCCAATGAGCCTAGAAGAAGTAGAATCAATGGACGATATTAGGATTTCCACCCTTGATTTCTATTTGAGGGCCCACTTGTGGTTGGACCCATTTTGATATATGTGTTGTAAACCGAGAGGAGCTCATAGTGGCGAAGCTCCTCCATTCACCACATCGTCTCTCTCTCTCTCATTTTTTTACGGTGATATGAGGCTGTGTGGCCCACCCGGATGAACCCCACCATGAAGTAAGTATTATATCCATGCCGTCCATATATTGGACCCACCTTGCTGGACTGTCCAGCGGCAGGCCTGCTGGCCTATCTGTCTGGACAGGCCCAAATGAAGAGAATAACATAAATATCAGCTCTATTCAAAGCTGCTGGTGGGTCCCACACGTCTAGACCCACCTCATGCATGTGTTATATCTGGGCTGTCCATCTGCTGGATGGCCATCAGATGTAGCTGCTGTTTGGAGTCAGCAAGTTCTGTGGATCAGGAGGTATGTGTTATGTCCACACCATCTACCCATTGGCATACGTGTGGGGCCCACCCACACGTGCTGCACGTGTGGGATGGGACCCACCTTGATGTATATATTCTATACCCACACCGTCCGTCCATGGACGGTACTGAGGGACGCACTATGATGTATGTGCTTTGCAGCCACCCCGTTCATCCATATGGCAGCTCGTGGGGCCCACCCACATGTGTTGCACGTGTGGGATGGGACCCACCTTGATGTATATATTCTATATCCACACCGTCCATCGCTGGACAGTGGGACCCTCTATGATTTATGTGTTTTATCAGCACCGTCCATTTGTATGGACGTCAGCAAGTTCTATGGGTCCACCAGCCGTCTGACGTCAGCAAGCTCTGTGGGTCCCACCAGCTATCTAGTTGCTGTGTTGACGTCAGCTAGTTCTGCGGGTCTGATCAGAGGTATGTGTTATATCCAGTCCATCCAAACCGTGGGACGTGGGCCACCTTGATGATGTGTTGTATACACACCGTCCATGCATGGGACTCGCTATGATGTATGTATTAATCCACACCGTCCATGCATAGGACTCGTCGTGATGTATGTGTTGATCCACACCGTCCATGCATGGGACTCGTTGTGATGTATGTGTTGATCCACATCGTTCAAACGGCTGGAACGCTGCTGGACCACCTGTCTAGCAGCTGCAACAGCCCACCTTGATGCAGGTGATCTATATCCTCACCGTCCATCCAACTTTTCCAAATTATTTTAGGCCATGGGCCGAGAAATGGGGACAGAACCAAATCTCAAGTGATCCACACCGTGCATCTGTGGGACCCACCCTGTGATGTGTTGTATATTCACACCGTCCATCCACATGGCCCCCACGTGATGTACGTGTTTGATCCAAGCCGTCCAAATTGTCCACCTGGTGGGGCCCATTTGGAATGTGCAGGGCCCACCCCATTGTAATGTATTTATGACCCATTTGGCGAGGCCCTTTATGATGTATTTATGGCCCATTTGGCGAGGCCCTTTATGATGTATTTATGGCCCATTTAGCGAGGCCCTTTGTGATGTATTCGTGGCCCGTTTGGCAAGGCCATTGTGATGGATTTGTGGCCCATTTGGTGAGGCCCATTGTAATGTAATTGTGGCCCATGGGTTATGACCATTGTAATGTATTTGAGGCCCATGGGTTGCCACCCAATGCGATATATATGAGGCTCTTGTATGAGGCCCAATGGGATGCATGTGGCCCAATGGGATGCATGTGAGGCCCATGAGTGAGACCCAACGTGATGTATGTGAGGCCCTTGTGTGAGTCCCAACGCGATGTATATGAGGCCCGATATGATGTGTGATTCCACCATAACGTATGTAATAGTGTTTATGATGCTCATTCATCTTCCTAGTTAGTTCTAATGGGTCATGCTTTGAGAGCAATGATGGTTTAATGTCCACATTGTAAGAGCAATAATGGTTAAATATCCGCATTATAACCCTTCCTGAGGCCCATTGTTAGGCTTATTCTCATCTTCCCTTAGTGGGCTAATCCAAACTGTTGGGCCCCCATAATTGTTGATAATAGTTGGGCCCATCCTTGATATGAGTAGGCCGTCTAGGCCCATCTTTGATATGAGGAGAGTACATCATCATCGTATAACATGCTTAGTATCACTTCATGATACATGCCTATACGCATCATATGTATGCTTGATACGAGGAGTGACTGATCACAACATATGACATTGGGTAGATTGTTTATGGGACTCCCTGATAGGCAGATATAACATCCTGGATTTTCACTGTTTTGGATTTCAAAAAATTCTTGAATTTTTTTGATTAATTAACTTATAATATCACTTAATGACTATTAACACTCAATGTTAGTTTATACAAGGGTGGTACCAGTAAAGAACCGCACGAGTCCGATTAATCAACCGAAGGAAACCAACGAATCCGCCAGATTACTTGAACATCAGGTGTAGCCCCATGATTTATTCACGTAGGACCCAAATCTAACCAACCCATCGCTAACTAATCAAGACAATCATGACTAAATTAAAGATCTAACCGAGGCCGAGTCAGATAAGGCTTGGATCTTGACTAATAGACCAAATCAACCCTGTTACTCTTTTAGCCTAAAAATCGATGGTTTAAGATAAACATGACCAAATCTCCACTTTCACTAGCTATAAATAAGCCACACTATGAACATAGTTAATCCAAACCCAAATCATCGCCCATGAGAAATCTCAATACCTAATTCATTCCAGAAATGCCCTGATTTTCCGAACAAGCTTTAGACTGCTCGTTGGTGGGCCACTAGTTACAAAACCATATAATAATGTCCGTCTTACTGGGCTTGACGTCTATTGCGGGAGTCAGACCTGGGTACTGTTCAGAACCGCTCAACTTGAGTCAAAGGACGAGTGCATAAGATGCGCAAATACCTTAAAGGAAGAAGCTGAAACTTAAGTGAATTGGGTCGTCCACTCTCATGCAAAGTTGAGGATTTCGGATCGTCGGTTTATGACCAAACTTCACACGTGGAGTAAGGATATTTTCCTGTTAATATTCGTCTAGCCGCGGCCCCGATCAACCATCGGCAACCGTTGAACAGACTTCTTATCATATCTGTCGATCGACGCACCCAAATGGTGGGCCGAACATGTCCATACGTAGATCATCATTAGGGCTAACTATCCTACAGTGTATATCAATATCTACACCCTATAGTAGGCCCTAGAGGCTAGAAAAACCCTCCCATAGGACTAGTATAGTAAAAACCCAACACTTAGGGCCATTTGCACCAAATTTGGCATTATAAAAGAGGCTTCTTTTGGGCACTCCTCTCCCCATACGAATTTGTCCTAGAGAAGGGAAAGAGAGAAGAGAGAAAAGGGAGAAAGAAGAAAGGAAGAAGAGAGGAAGGGAGAGTGAAGAAGGGAGAGAGTGTTTGTGTGGGTGAGGGAAATCTTGATGCTTGTAGGGTTGGTATTTCCTCAACCAAACCGGTGGCTACTACAAAACCTTCACCAAACCCACCCATGCCAAGAAGCGGAGGTAAGAATGGTATATTTTTCCTTCAATAGAGCAACCTAGTTTAGATTTCTAGGCATTAATGTTGTCTTTCTTGATTTTGATTTAGGAATTGGTGGTTTACCCAAATCTCCAAACCCTAAGATCTCAAAAAATGGAAATCTCTTCTTAAGGTGCAGACTATTATTCCTAAGTGGCCTAGCACCAATTTTACTATGAATCTAATGATTATGATTGTTTGGGTGATATATTTGGATAATCTAGTAAAAACCTAGGCAAGACCTTACATTTTAGATCCTCCCAATCAACATGGAATGATTATGGCATGTTTGATGTTCCTCAACATGATTGGGCATGACTTTGGTGATTTTCTTGTTCATTTCTTACTTGATTCTTGCACAATGATTCTTTATAGCATGTATGTCCCATTAACTCTTGTTGTATTATTGTGCTATGAGATATACAAATAATGTTTAGTCTCTTCGTTAACCCCACACACTACGCATACACTTTTAATTCATGTTATTATTAGTAGTTGCAATTGTAGAGAAATCTGAAGTTTGTGTTTGATGTATGAGTGCATGATGTCACCTGTGTTAGATGATGAATTCTAAATTGTTGAAGCAATTTTGAATATCGTCAAACCCTGGGTTGGTCAAGAAACTGAGGTGAGAGAAGGCGGTTCCGCTGGTAGGACCATCATGCGGCTAAACCAGCAGGTTTGGGCGGATGCGAATGAGCGACAGTAGTTAGACTACGTGGGTCACCTGTACCCGATGTCGTCAGTCACGTACTCGCCTGGACTCGCACGGTTTAGCCTAATTCCTGACCAACTGCGATTGTTAACCATGTTTGCTCACGCCTGAATGGAACTTGGAACACCCTTCGCCCACTGAAGCACATTGATAACCATTTGATACTGATCCACCATCTCGAGAGCCGGACATGGTGGAATGAGACATTGTGTCCGAGCTGTCGGCCTACGCTGGGGTGACGAGCCTCCCTGTAGTGACCGCGAGCGATCCCTTTCCCCGCACTCCCCATGTGCTTGAAATCGGGGATGGGGAACCCGATGGGATCAAGGATCGGGTGGTCTTGGCTTCGCAACTACTTAAGGGCATTGATATCATGGGGTGTACCAGTTTCTCCAATCTGCTGGATGAATTGAAGTAACTAAGAACTCGGCTAACATTATCATATCGTATCGCACTAGTTAGGTTGGCGACTCAGCAATCGAGATCGCAATGAGGGAGTGTTGTCCATATACGATCGTTAGACGAAGTCGCACGAGGGAGTGTTGTGGTAAGAGCATGCATCATATCATTCATCATGCACCTGCATTAACAAGATTAGTTAGGTGTTTATAAATATTTGTCTTTCATTAAATTCATAATATAATTGATGTTTGTTACAACTTAAGACTAATAGCACCCACTGAGTTGATCACTCACTCCCACTCTGGGACGGTGTTTTAAAACACTAACCAGACTCTCCCGTAGTTACAGGTGACACAGAGTACGAGGAGCCTGGCGGCACAAGTCTTAATGAGGAGGACGAGCTGTCCTACTTCCAGCTGATGGGCGGCTCTCCATCGGCCTAGTGGACGGATTTTAGATCACTAGGTGTTGGACTCAGCACATCATCCTTTTTTGACATATTTTTACATTTTTGTTGGGCAACGCCGTGTGCGACCCATTGACATTATTTTGGACTTGTATACATTTAGCCACTTTCAATTCAGTAGACTAGTTGTGATTGTGATTCATGTTTCAAGTAATTCCATACTGCCTTTTAAACCGGATTACATGCAAAAGATGTAAATTTTGTTATAAGTGATACCTGAGAACTTATGAGGCGAGTGCGTACACGACCCCAATTTTCAGGGTGTTACAGCGGAGTTGCTCCATATGAGCGCTTGGTACGCGCAGGATTACTGCATGACTGATAGTGTGATTCATGAATCCCACATTTGTATGATATGATTACTATACGCCTTAGCGATATCAGGGTCGTAGCCTCCACAGGCATATCGTGGATGACAAGATTGGACATTGAAAATCTTTTTCTCTACATGGAGTGCGATGAATGTCCCTGGGTGAAATTCTCTAAACCCTTATAGTATTAGGAGGTTGCTCCAATGTCTAAACCGAGTGGTTGTTTTGAGAGTAGAGTGTCAAATACCAGGAGGCCGCACTTCCTACTGTGTCATGGTCGGTTGGAAGGGGGTGCGACCTTATCCGTTCGAGAAGAGGGGGCAAAGCTAGACTGAGTTTGACCAGCTCGAGGAATGGGTTTGCTATCGACGTGCTGGGTAGGTATTAGTAGACTACTGGCGAGGTGGATAGTGAGGTCTCTTCCACTTACCGTGTTGCGCGTAATGTGGCGGCAATTTGGTTTGTAGTGTACTAGACCCCGGTGATATTCCAGAGATGAATTGTATTGATATATGGATTTCGATGAGGACTGACATGTTTGAGTTGTATTATATCTTGGATATGACATTTAGCTAGGTAGGCCTTGTATCGTATAGCCTTGGTATGACTGATAACATTCATGAGCATGCCAACATGTTTCCGTATTACTCTGATATTGCATACTTGACACTTACCTTGTGCACACACTTACACCACCCTTCAAGCTTTCTATAAGCTTATGCACGATCGTTGCGTGCAGGTGACGCTAGGATGTCGCAGTAGTATTAAGATTGGAGCGTGCAACGGACTTCTGGAGCTTCTGATATTGTTATTGTATTTCCTTTTATGCATTGTAGTTAAATGTTTTTTTAATCATAGTGGAAATGTGATGGAGTTGTTGGTTGTTGTTTGTGGGTTATGCTTATGGTTATGCTTATCATAAATCAAATTCATGTTGAAAATCCTCCTTGTATGATCCCAGGATCGGAACCTGGTATATGGGTGTCGGGAACCGAGAATGGGGTACTACAGAAGTTGTCAGCTCCAGATTCGGCGATCGAGAATTTTATGAGCCCGGTTTCCGATTTTGGGGCGTGACAGAACCCCTATCAAACATGATGTCACGACTAATCATGATATTTCATGTGACCCGGACATACAGGCCATATCCCTTCACGCCATCATTATAGCGCACAAAGGTGCATTTCTTCACCATTTGGTTTTGATTATATCTCTCAATAGATGATACATAAGAGTGAGCATTACAACCAAATATTTGCAACCTTGAATAGTCTACATCATAACCACTTCACACTTCTTTCAAAATTTTATAATTGATCGGCATAGATGGAGATCAATTCACTAGTTAGCAACCCGTGTTAACGACCTCAGTCCATAGTTTCTTGCCTAACCCATTATTGTTCAACATACTTTAAGCTATCTTCAAAAGAGTCTAATTCATTCGTTCTGCTACACCATTCTAATCTAGTGTATGCTTCACTATATTGTGTTTCATTACCTCATCATCTTCACAAATTTGATTGAATTCCTTTAAAGTGAATTCACCACATTGTCTGTCCTCAATAATTTTAACTTCTACCCTAACTGCTTTTTTAAAAATCGTATTTCACGTCTTAAAAGGTGGCAAAAATATTGAATTTATACTTCATAAAGTAAACACAAACTTTTCTAGAGTAGTCATTTATGAATGAGACAAAAAAAAAAAAAAACGATGACCCCCTCCAGAAACAACAGGCAAAGACCCCGTACATCCAAATGCACATAATCAAGCACACCCTTAAATGTTTTCCAAACTTAAAAAATAATTGTGATTATTTACTATATATATAATGCTAGCATATATATTAAAATCAACACTTTTAAATGCATGAATCAAACAACAATCAGAAGGGACCTTCATATCGTGCTCGCTCATGTAGCCTATGTGCATGCCACAAATATACTGATGTGGACTCTGATACGGATGCTGCATCTCCACTTGATACCATATTTCCGATCACATAGTAAAGGTTACTACTCTATTGTGCCTTCATTACAATGAGTGCCCATTTTGAAACTTTTAAGACATGATCAAACCCGGTGAAATTGCACCCAAGTGCCTCAAGAGGTCCCAAAGATATCAAATTTATTCTTCAAATCCGGAACGTGTCTCATATCTGTCAAGATATGCTCAATCCCATCAAATATCCTGATACAAATAGATCCAATTCCAACCATCTTACAGGCATGATCGTTGCCCATAGGAATCAGGCAACCATCATACTTGTTGTACATGGTGAACTAATTCTGATGAGGACACATGTGATACGATGTCCCCATATTTAAAATCCACTTATTCTTACGTTCATCGTATAAGTGTTCGACCTTAGACATCGACAACACATCACAATCACTAGTACCTATATAAGATTCCTTTGAATTGGCCTCCCTCAACGAATCCTCCGACTTCTCTACATTCTGGGCTTTAGGATTCCGACAATCCTTCTTATACCTCATCCTTCCACAGTTTCAACACTTCATCTTCCCTTTACCCTTAGATTTAGATCTAAATTGTGAATTTTACTTCTTCCGCTCAGAATTATTCCGTAAGCTACTAACGCATCCATAGAGGAACTCTCGTCACTCTCTTTCATTCTCAAATGCTTTGAATGAAGGGTTGAGATAACAATTTCAACATCAATAGTCCCCCTAATATGACATGTAGTGTTTATGAGACTATTGTACAACTCTCGAATAGAATTCAACAGAGTTATGGCTTGATCTTCTTTGTTGATCTTCACCTCCACACTCGTCAACTTGTAAAGTAGTTGATTGAACACTTTGACGTGTTCATTAATATTATACCATTCCGTCATCTCCAGATTATAGAATTGCTTCTTCAAATGCAGACAATTTTATAAAGATTTCATCATGTGCAAGCTTTCTAACTTTGTCTAAAGTCTCGCGGTGGTCTTCTGGTTAAGGACATTATAAAAAACGTCATTTGCTAAATATAATTAGATCGATGTTTCCGCCCTCTCGTCCGGTGCTTTTCATTTTTCATTACTCATAGTCATAGGACGATTCGCTATACAAAGGAGTGCATGTTACAATCCTTGTTGAAATAGAGGGTCTCTTATATTCACCTTTCATACTTCAAAATTATTATTTCTAGTGAACTTCTTTGTCTCATACTTCACGTTTGATTCCTTTATCGTTATGTTTCATCTACAAATTTGAATTCCAACGTATAGCTCTGTCACCACTTGTTGGGTAACTGTAGAAGCAAACCCCAAGTCGAATAAAATAAGTGAGAAACAAACACAAACAAAGTATGCATAAAAACACATGATTTGATGTGTGTGTGTGTGTGTACACCATTGCGAGAAAAAACCATGGCAGAAAGTGATGAGTATTCTACTATGAAAACGAATTATAAGAGATTATTTGAACCTACATATGCAAAAACCCACATTGTCTCTCTTCAAAATCCTAGCCCTCCTTGTCCTACCCTAATTCCATAATTACATATATATAGTGTTACACCTTGAATAGGAAACAAATCATATAATTATGCCAAAATTACGCTCACCATCAATCTAAGCATTGATGAAGCAACCCTTGAGTGAAACTACATAAATTGAAAATTTTCGATCAATCAACTAGGAGGCTCCATCGAACGATAACCTTTATTTCAGCCATGTTTCAGCATAGATTAAAGGCACCATATTTCAACACTTGATCGGTCAAAGTGTCTATGATTTGGGTCGTGGAATGTACTGTTGGGGCCCACGTAATGACGTCCAGGTTATTGCGTGCAACCCCCCACATGTTAACTCACGCGCATCAGAATGTATTTGCTCGTGTCAATTAGTCATACTTGCAACTTAGGCATACTAGGGAGTTACCCGATACTCTCGTTGCCTGTGAAGCTTACTACACGGGTACTCAGAAACATACATGTGGGTTTGCTCAAATTAAACCAACAAAATTTTGTACAGGCAACTTGTAAACCACTGCAATCAGCCTATGCAATGGTATTGGGTGGAGGCTGATTGTCTCGGACCATACTGCAAATGAAAGCTAGGTGTGGAGGCTGATTGTCTCGGACCCTACTGTAATTGAAAGCTAGGTGGGGCCCACCTTGATGTTTCGTAAGATATCCACCCCCTCGATTTGCCTGCTCATATTATGATATAGGCACAAAAATGTAGGGGATACAAAACTCAAGCAGGCATATTGATAGGAAAAATTTTTATAAAAAAAAAAAAAACGGGAGAGAGAAATGCCAACCATGGAAACCTTATTATATCTACCCAACCGTTGGCAAAGTCATTCCACTGGGATGAACTAAAACCATAAAAATATCTAGCCGTCGATGATGGTCTGTTACATTGCGCCTCACCTAGTTTTGTGCTCTGCTACGGGCAGCCGATTAGCTGTTACCCGGGCAACACCCTCTAAGGTGTTACACTAACAGTATGGGCCTACATTGATATACTTTTTGTATATCCACACCGTTCATCTGTTTTTCCATCTCATTTGAGGACGTGATCCCAAATCTCAAGAAGATACAAATCTCAGGTGGATCATAACACTAGAAAAATTGATGAATGATCATTTAAAACTTTTTATGCGCCACGAAATTTTTGGATCAAACTGATCTTTGAATTTTCCCTTCATCCAGGTCTTCTTGACATTATCAACAGATTGGATGGAAAATAAACAATGTGAAAATCTTACGTTTTCAACGGGCCCTTTGGAATTTTTAATGGTAAGACACTTAGTCACCACTGTTACCTGTGGTGTGGTCCACCTGATATTTGGATCTGATTAATTTTTGGGACCACTAACTAAAATGGGTTTGAGAAACGGATGGACAGCGTGGATATACAACTCATCATCAAGGTGGGGCCCACGGTAAGGGTAACACCCAATCAGCTCACTGTGCTACGGTCGCATGCCTGGATAAAGGAGGATGCTGTCATAACTGCCAACATCAGAACAAATCTAACCTGTAATTGGTGGAGACGTGTGTTGGAATAAGATCCCTGGATATTTCCGTTTTTAACTGTCCAATAAATGTCGAAATCAGATGTATTTCCGTTTTTAACTGTCCAATAAATGTCCATAATCAGATATATAATGATCGAAATAACCTACTTTTTGGCTCTTGTAACATCTAAAATGGGATTAATTACAAATAGGATAGTTTGATTTCAACTATTTGTACGCCGCTTATGCAACTTTTAAGTGCCCGTGTATCATCAACCGAACTCTGTTAGAGTATCAAAGTTTTTCTCTTATGGTGATATTGTGCAATGGCAGAGTTTCTACAATTTTGCTCTGGCTTTTTCACTTTGTATAAGTAGGGCCCATTGTCTACTGATCCTGATGATACAAAGGTCCCACATATAATGGCCAATGCCCCACAATGAAAAAAAATCTAGCCATCTTGCCTTTTCTTGGTTGAGTGTGGACAGTTCTTATATTTCCTCTCTCAACTGCCTATCCAGTATTCACCAATTGAATGGCTAGGATATTTCAATCTGGAGGATATTTTGTGCATGGACCATCTACGGTGGGACACATCATATCAATGGTTTGGATCACTTAACCATAGGTTCCACTTGCATCAAGAGAATCTAGAACGAGGGTCCAAAGTCCATGGCTTCAAGGACGAGGCATGGACCGCAGATCGGCTGAGCCATGAGATCTATCAATATTGAGCAGCATCTCTTGTCATAAATGCTGGCCTATAGCTGTTTATCTAGGTACCAAGTACGAGTCCTTTATGTTGGTTTAAGAAAGGGCGCGTTTGGATGTACTGAAATTGCAGTCTCGACGAATATGGAACCCTTCCATTCTGTGGTTTCGGGGTGGCATCATGTGGGATATGATTCTCTTGCCTTATATACTTGAAATCGATATTTGTTGTGTTTGGAAATTTATTTGAATGGCAAAGCAGTTCGCGAAATGAAAGGCATCCAAACGGATCCCAAACCATCACTAATTCAGCAATAAACGATTTAATCCAGCAAAGTGCACTCACATCGCACGTGGAGTCGAGGCACACGAGTGTGAATTTCGATCCGCCCATCAGGTGGTCCGCAAGTGCAAATCAATTTGGACCCATCATCAAATTCTAAATATATGGCCCATCCGATGATCATATTGGCCTGACTTTTTAGACATGGGATTTATGCACGGGCCAATGGCTCCGATATCGCACACATATCCCCCGTTCCCACGTGTAAGGGGAGCGCACTTAAGTCCACTTGACTAATTTCACATGCGATAGAATCATATGGACGGTCTAAATTTCGATGTTAAAATTAAATGTCAGAGCATGGTTGATCTAATCGTATCTTTATACTTCTATATTTTGAGCCTCTTTCATAATTTTATTAAATATACAATTTTTTTTTTTAAATAAAAAATAAAAAAAATCCAATTTATGATCGGATCTCACCTTTAGATTCGGCCGTTATGGTCCAATTTCAGAACTTTGCTACTGTAAGCTGACAGTAGATGATGTTGTGCATCTACAGTACACTATGGCAAATTAATCTTACCCGTTCAGTTGTAGCCCTCCGATCAAAGGGTTATTTTCATGCAAACTAGATTTTATTTTTCTGCACATCAACCATCTATAATTGGACCGAGTAGATCAACGGTGTGGATCACGAAACAATGGGACTCACTTGCGTGGGCAGCTGGCGCATGAAGATACCATTTACATCTTTATACGCTTGAGGGGACTATAATTCCCATAGCATGAAAGGCCCCCCTTCAGTTTCCATACAAGAAAAGAAAGGGTAATGTTTCTCATACAATGTTGTATGTGAACGTTCACATGCACTGCCTCGCTTTCCCAACCTCTAATGTTATTAACTTGTAACATCCCAGATGTGCGGAAGGTGAGCCATGTGATAAAAGATCATCTGGAGCAAAAAGGGTCCATTCATCAGGTCATCTCGCCGTGGAAATTTATGGACAGCCAATGGTCTGACTCAATGTATTGTGTGGCCCACATAATGGATGGATTGGGCCAATTTCTAGTACTGGTGATTTTCATGGTATGGAACGTAGTTTCCATGGATCGGATTCTCAATAGAAGTGATGAGTTAGTGGATATTTAAAACTTTTTATAACAGACAATTGTAGGTGAACATTTCTCGGGAACAAATAACGCCAATTGTCCTGATGCGTCAGGACGTGAATGGTGTCCTATCGTGCCCATTCCGTGCAAGTGGGGCCCATGGTTTGGTGATTCTTTAGATTGGGTTAGATTGGGATGCCCCAAACACGCTTCAGATTGGAAGATTCTAACCCTTCTGTGGCCTAACTCAGAAGGAAATACTACTCGGAGAAAATGCAAAACACTGCAGGTTACAGGCTAGTAACTTCCGCTGCTGGGCATTTACCTCCCATTCCCAACGAGGCCCTCGAGATAAACGGTAGAGATCATCAAGCCATGGGTCCTACTTGTCTGGAACAGGTGATAACTCCTCTTTCCATTGATGCAGTTGGTGGGAGCATCCCTAACCTATGAATTTATTATTATTATTTTCTTTTTTCTTTTTAGAAAATGGCAGACTTTATACGGAGCGGATTAGGTGCGGCCCTGACCGTGGGGCCCACCTTGATGTATCTATTGTATATCCACACCGTCCATCCGTTTTTCCAGATCATTTTAAGGGAGGAAAAAGAAATGGAGCAGATCCAATTCTCAGGTGGACCACACCATAGGAAACAGTGGTGATTGAACGCCCACCATTAAAATTTCCAAGGGCCCCTCGTAATGTTTATTTACCATCCAACCTGTTGATAAGGTCACATAGATCTGGATGAAAATAAAAATTAAATATCAGCATGATCTAAAACTTTTGTGGCTCACAGGAAGTTTTTAATGGCCAATCATCACTTTTTCCCTTGTTTTGGTCCACCTGATTTTTGGATCTACTCCATTTTTGCTCTCATGCTCTGAAATGATCTGAAAAAACGGATGGACAGTGTGGATATACAACATATACATCAAGATGGGTCCCACGGTCAGGACCGCCCCGTGTTGGGTGAGGCCGGTGCTGCACCTAATCCGCTCCCCATTCTATATTGTCATACCTGTTTGAAAAAAACTTTGATACTCTGGCTGCGTGTGATGGATGATAAGCAGGCACTTCTAGATCGCTTATAAATCACATGAGGAATAGGAGTAGTTCAAGCTAGGGTCCTTGTTCAGATACACTGGGTTGGTGGACAGGTGTCCACAAATCAGAGGTCAGGACCGTTCAGCCAATCTGATCTTGGCACTATAACTCAGCCACAGTTGGTTCCACCATTTCATTAATCTGATCCCAATTGTCTACAAAAACCAGTTTTAACACACAAGCTCCGTGGGGTCCACCATGTTATATATGTAAAATCGACTCCGTCCATCAGGTTGTAACCATTATATAGACCGTACATCCATAATATAAGACCAATCTAAAACTTACATGGGCCACACCAATGGAAACAATGCAAAATCACTCCCAAAATTGCAAAGTTCATATATATAGTGTCACCCAACCGAGTTTCGTATTGGGCTGATTTTTATATCCTCTCTTCATCTCAGTGAGTTAGACCTGATTAACTGGTTTGATGAAAGAGATAGCATGGGATTTCCCCATACATGAAGGTATGATTAGCATCTCATTTCCATAGTTCCATGTGGTGTGACCCATCTAAGTTGTGGATGCGTTAGAGCCAAACATCTAGGACAACAGAATGAATTTTTACAATATACAATATAGGTGGGCCCAGAGGATTTGGGCATTTTACACACAGGTAGAGCAGGTTGCAGAGGATTCCAACTTAATCTGTTTCATTTGAGGTGACGCATGCCATGTGTAAGATTTGTGAGTGGCTGCATATCAAGCGTCATAAGTAGACGGAGTATGAAACAGCTTCCTCATACTTGTCTTTATCTCCTTAACTAGATCATAAAAAACAAAAGAAAAACTAATATTAATAATAAAAGATCGACTATCCAACACAAAGCAGATCAATTGTATCTTTGAACATGGAAATACGATTTCTGCTTTTGAATGATTGAGAGTAGAAGTAGAGCTAGTAAAGGGTTTTCCAACTTTAACAAAGGAACCGATACGACAAACGAGAAACGATGCCCCTCTGCAACATTGCAAATGCACATCCTTTCGCTACTGAGAGATCCGTGCTTTTCTTTTATTTATTTATTTAAATTTTATTTTCCAAGGAGAGATATCCATCTCATGGCCCCTGTACGTTTGAATGATATAGCCTTTGATTGGATGGCTTATCTCCCCAAGTTCTCCCAAGACCTCAGCAAACATTTAAGCCCTTGTCCCCTTACTTGTGATGCCTTCTTCCATCTCATTATTCCTGTCCCCACCTACTGAATTCCACGTGGCGCCCCTGCTGCATGACACATGGTGGGCGATTTGACCTTATCCAATTCCCTGTGGCCGAGCAGTAGTGCGCCATGCCACGAGGAGTAATGTAGTGGCACCTTATTTGTAAGTCAAGTGTATGTTCACACGACCGATGTACGCCTCTGTTTATTTGTTGACCTAATGGCATTTGCAATGCTGTTTGTAGTACACAGCTTTTTCTAGCCACAATATGTATGTATTAAGAGAGGAAATAAAAGATTATTTTAATGCATCTTGTGGCTAAAAAAGAATCCACAAAATAGCAATATAGGCACTTGTAGGTAATCATTAGTGTTGGGAAAAGATATCACTTCGCAGTCACACACGAAACAATGTTAAAATTAAAAGAAAATAGAGGAAAAAAAATGCATACTATAACATAGTTGTTGATGTCAAAATCTGGACCACCCTCCACTCGGCACGGCGAAGCTTCAAGGAACCCTAAACCTGCACAAGGAGTGAGTAAAGGAGACCCTGGCTAGACCGAAGGACCCTCCGATGCCTAAGTTAGGTCAAAGGAATCTGGGTCTAAGTTGATAGTGGAGAGAGGGTGTGAGATCTTGCGTAACTGTTGTGATGGAGTCTTGGTGTATTTATACCTGACTGTTGGATGATCTGGGTACGTTAATCTTGGTACGATTCACTCAATTAGGGAGATTTTCGGATCGTGGGGATATTGTACGCAATCCAAGGATTGTGTAGCATATCATGCGCATAGTGCATTTCTGCGAGCGAAGTAGCCGGCCACGTCCAATTACGTTAGCTTCTAAGTTTAATTCATGGAGCGCCTGCTTCGAGATCTGACCTCGGCTCAATTTTTCAGGCAGATAAAATCTCAGTCAGAGCGGTTATCACCCTTTGTTGAATAGCGTCCGCACTTATAGTCCGAGCCAAGCTGGTAGTCGTCCGTCCGATCGAATTATCATGACGCCGGCCCTCGGGAGCATAAGGGGCTCGGATCTTCCCATAACAATAGTAATTTACGTATTTCCCTTTCAATACGTCTACTTATTCATATCGTTCTATTATATTTGAAAAGCAAAAAAAAAAAAAAAAAAGCAGCTCTCATTATAACTACAGTTCTCTTCCTCACGATAAAATATATATTACTTCAAATGAACTAAGATTTATATAAAGAATCGTGTGAAATTATGAAATTGTCTTCCACGATGTTGCTGGAGCAAATGGATGTGAAGATTGTCTTTCTACATGATGAATTGGAAGAGCAGATTTATATGTATCAACCAAAAGACTTCAAAATAAAAATGGTAGAAAATAAGGTTTGAAGGTTGAAAAGATCATTGTACAACCTGAAACAGTTACCTAGGCAATGATATAAAAAGTTTGATTCTTTCATGGTGATTCAGAGGTTTATTAGGAGTGAATATGATCATTTTGTAGTAATGAAAAATTCATTATCTTGGTGTTGTATGTTAATAACATGCTTATCGCCAATCATAGCATGTTTAAGATTGACATACTGAAGGCTCAACTATCAGGGACATTTGAGATCAAAGATCTGGGGGCCATAAAAAGAGTTTTTGACATTGACATACACAAAGACAGGAAGAGAAGCAGACTATGGTTATCTTAGGTTGAGTACTTTGAGAATGTATCGGTGAAGTATGGGATGGATAAAAAAAAATCGATTAGCATTTCTCATGGCACATTTTCGACTTTCTACTGACAGTGTCCTGAAATGAATGAAGAAAAATAAGTTATGTCTCATGTATCTTATTCGATTGCTTTTGGCAACTTAATGTATGCCATGGTTTGTACGAAATTAGATATTTTACATGCCGAAGGTGTTGTTAGCAGATACATATATAACTATAGTAAGCAACACTGGGAGGCAGTAAAATGACTACTTTGATATATTCGAGGTATGTAGGACTACGTCTTGACATTCGAAAAATCAAGAGACAAGTTAGTAGTTATGTAGATTCAGATTATGTAGGCAGTATAGATAATAGAATGATAACTTTCGGTTACTCGTTTGTGTTAGTGGGTGAGGCGATCAATTGAATATCAAAGCTTCGGTCTATGCTGACTCTTTCCATAATCGAACATGAGTATATGGTAGTGACAAAATCATTTAAGAAAATGGTTTGGTTAAAGGGAATAATAAATTAGTAGGAGCTACAATAGGAAGCTGTGCCGGTTAATGGTGACAGCGAAAGCACGATTAATTTGGTGAATAACTCAGTTTACCATTCTATAACTAAACATATTGATGTGTGTCATCATTTTATCCAACAGGTGCTAGAGGAATGTGGTATGACTCTTGATAAAATACATATAAGTGTGAATTCGGCGGATATATTTATCAAGATGATTCCTATAGAGAAGTTCAAGTTATGTGTGACTTCTTTGGGTCTGACAAAGATAGAGTGTAGACGGAGTGTGCACGAGAAGTGATGATTGTGGAGTTATGATGAAGACGAAGTAAAGATGGAGGATAGAATACTGCGTGTTGTAGAATGAAGATTAGAGTAATGGCGAAGATTGTTGAAAATCGAATGCCTCAAATCTATACTAAACATGGGCTATCGACCGGTCGACAGTCTGGTCTACGGGTCAAAGGATATCGAAAATGTTCAATTTTTTGGCAAAACTTTCTAACTGTTTTTGGAGTTTTCGACATGTCAAAAACTCTGGTCGATAAGTCAACCCGATCAATTGATGCATCTCGACCAGTTAATTCAACAGGTCGACGGATTGCATAGTTTTGCGTAGTTTGTTTATATTTCTGATTTTACTTATATATATAGGTGTAATCGGGATTAGAGTTGAGACTAAATATATTTAAAAGTTTAAGAGGGTTTTGGAGACAAAAAGAGCTAAGGTTTTTCCTCTTGAGGCTTTGAATTGGTAAGGTTTCATCTCTTGTGACTTTGTCATTCATAATGCATTATTGCTTTGCACTGTAATTTTTTATCACAAGGATTTTTTCATGTAAATTCAAAGTGTTTTTTTTTTTTTTTTGTTGAATTTACATGTGGAATCGTGATTAGTTTGTTTAAGTCCACGCCGCGTGCTTCTGCAAGCCCCAACAATTAAGTAATTATACTTTCCCATTTGAAGTTGTAATCTCAGGGAAATTGAATTCAATTCAAAGCTGGTTTCTTTTTCCTAAACACTAGGAAACACCATTGACTTTAATAATTTCACCTTCATTTAAACAAATGTCCGCGGTTCATGTCACCTGTGCATCCAAACGCACCAGTACCCGTTATCTCTGGATGTAATCTTTGCACTTCATAGGGTAACAATTCCGCTAGGTTTGCCTATGACCACATAATATGTGGTAGGTGAGGCAGAAGATCCAGATTGTCCATCTGGCGGGTCCTATCCTTGGATGGTGAATGGTTGAAAGTTAGAACAAATGAAGGATCCTCGTCATACAAATGATGGCCATCAAATGGACGGTCAATATCTAAATGACTAGCGTTCAATGTTTAACAGGAAAAAATTGATTATAGAATCAGTTATTTGGTTTGAATTTCAAAAATGGATCGTATACTAACAGGATCCATAAGATAGACGATCCTGATCGACCACTCTACCTTCCCTGTCCCAGGTGTTTGATGATTAATGCCCCTTCCTAAACTCGCGCGTCAGATCACACTTCGGAGTCGGCTCGCTCTTTTCGGGCGCAAAGATATTCCTGTGCCCGGGCTGTTTGGGGCCCACAGAGATGTCCTTGACAAATCCACTCCGTCCATCTCTTTTGAAAGACCACAATAAGACAGGTCTGAAATTCAGAAAGATCCAAAAGTCATGTGGGCCATAACACATGAAACAGTAGGGAAACAGAAGTTTTGTATCAGGATTATATTCGTGCCTACAGTTTTCCTGAGTGGTAATAACCTTATGAACGGTTTGGATAGCATATAAACATCCTGGTCAGCTCCAGGAAGGTTTCAACGGTGGACGTTTCCTCTCCCACTGTTTCTCTGGTGTGGCCCACCAGAGTCTTGGATCTACCTGATTTTTAGGGTCAAATCCTATTGTAATCTTTAAAAACAGATGGAAGGAGTGGATTTATCACAGACATCTTTGTGGACAGCACGTAGTACCAGCATCCGTATACCACAATACCACTTCCCCCTGGTTCACCGGCTATCCGCATCCTTTTATCTTCCCTCTCTCCCCGACTAACCTACCACTCAATCTAATTATTATCCCGTGATATGAACCCGTACGAATTCTTTGTACGTTGATGTGGTGAAAATTCTTAGGTGGGCCATGGGCTACCTTCGATCAACAAAGACAGTTGGAAAGAGCCAATCCGCCATAGATTGTACAAGACAGAGAAATGATCATGATCCGACAATCATAGCCGCTAACTTATAAAGACATGCAAAATGGGCGGCAAGACTAAAAACTATTCCCACCGTCCATCTTTCAGGGCCTTATTTGAATGGTGGTGATAGTCCGATCCGAGAGATATTAGAGCCACGCGCGATCCACATCGAACCCTTCCTCCCCAATGGTCCACCACGATCAAAGGTGGCCCCACATTGGAACACCTAAAATAAGGAACAAATAAATCCGTACAGGATATAGACAAACGAGGAACATTGCGAATCTATGCACTCGGCTCTGGCCATCAGACACGTATGATGTATTTGTGAATCAAGACATAAGAGAAACACTACGAATCTGTATACAGATTTTTGGTCATGAGCATGTGTTGGCTATTCCACAATAACTTGTATTTTACAATAGTACACGTTCGGTACATGGATCTTGCCTGGTGTACGGCTTTCAGTTTGTACAGGTGGGTCCCACCGTCGATGCCCCAACATCGGAAACGGATTGGCTACTCCCCCTGCCACCAGCCCGGTGGCTGATGGTCGGTGCTCTGTGGGACCCACCATGATGTATGTGTTTCATCCATTCCGTTCATCCGTTTTTAAAGATCATTTTAGAGCTTCAAAAAAAAGAATTAGAGGGATATAGATCTCAGTGGACCACACCATAGGAAAATAATAGTGATTGGATATCCACCATTAAAATCCTCCTAAGGCCCACTGTACTTTTTATTTGAAATCCAATCAGTTGATTAGGTCATAAAGACCCAGATGAAGGGAAAAAACAAATATCAGCTTGATCCAAAACTTTTATGGCCCCCAAAATGTTTTTAATGGTCGACGTTCATTCAGAACTGTTTCCTGTAATGTGGTCTAATTGACATTGGGATATAACTAAATTTTGGTCTCATATCATAAAATGATCTAGAAAAATAGATGGACATCATGGATGAAACACATACATCATGGTGGAGCCCACAGAGTACCGACCACCAGCCATTGGATGATGGCAGGGGGAGTAGCCAATCCGCTCCCCCCAACATCTCCCATATTGGAAGATCACAGAATCTTTGACCTTATATGGTCTGAATGTGGACCATTGCTGGCCACCAACTCAAGGGTTAGGAATTTTCCTATAGACATGATGGATGATGCCCATTCCTATGGTCGGAATCCGTACAGGTTTGCAGTTTGTACAAATGGGACCCATGGCTAGGGTAATCCCGACCGTTGGTATGGCCAATGCAGACGACTGAGGATGGATGATGCCCTAAAACCTGATAGATTAGCATACGCGCTTAGTGCCAATCTGTGTCCCTCGTCTGTTTGAAGAGCAGTAAAGAGGTTAAGATATCCTGTTTTACAAAAGGATTTTTTGGAAAATCGTTCATCCAAGGTGGGGCCCAACACACCAATGATCTGGATCAGGTAACCATAAGCTCCACTCGTATAAACTGCAAACTAAGTGTATCATGCTATCCTCATGCCAAGGGTCTCACAGTTCCTCTTTTCAAGTATGGGAAGTTTCTAGAATTGGTGGTCCCCACTGAGGCTCTGTCATGTCAACGGTTTGGATCACTGAATTTTGGGCCGCACCGGGACACATTTAAAATTCGAGCGTACGGAAATCTTTCTGGTCGTTATAATCATATTACTATGATATAGTTTGATTATCTGACTGAGTCTGATGGATGTTACGCAGGCAGTTGCAGCTTTGAAAGTGGCACATATCTATCTCAAATTGGACCGTCCAAATCAGAGAACCCAACTTAGATTATATTTACAAAATAATATCATTTGGATGGTTCTAATATCATATAGAAGAAAATTGATTGAACTGAATGGACGGTTTGATTTGGGTTATACGTATGACAACTCCACAACTGCTGACCATAGCATGATATACTTGGGTTCATGGACAGATTGTACACGTGGCATGGGCTCCACCACTGATTGCTTTTTCTTTTCTTTTCTTTTTCCTGATGACGTCGGGACCGTTTATGTGAATGGGATGCCGAGAAAACACTATACTTACTAGAATATTAAACTTTCTCATCATATAGCTAACACTTTTAATTTGAATACGGTTCGATTTCAACCGTTGTTTCGTGGGCCATTTATTGGAACTGAGAATACCATCAGTGGGTCACAATTTTAACCGTTGTTTGTGGGGTTACCCATCGTTTGTACAATCAAGAGCAAAGCCATGGTGTAAAAATCACAACAGCTATAGATGATCCTAAGCTAGCGACGTATATCATAGAAAATGGGTAGGCAAGAAAGACACGGTAGGTGCAATCATCACCTTTGTATTACTCATTGTTGATGACAAAATCTAAATCACCCTCCACTCTGTGCGATGCTCCTCGAATGGACCCTGATCCTGTACAAAGGGTGAGCAAAAGAGACCCTGGCTAATCCGGGGGACCTTCTAATGCCTAAGTCAGGTAAAGGGAATTGGGGTTTAAGTTAAAAAATAGAGGGAGAGTGAAAGATATTGCCTACTTGTAGCAATGTGGTCTTAATGTATTTATACCTGACTGTCGAATGGTCTGGGTCCGTTAATCTTGGCACGATTCACTCAATCAGAAGGATTTTCAGATCGCGGAGTTATCATGTGTAATTCAGGGATTGTGTAGCGTATTAATGGGCAAAGTTGGCGGGCACGTCCGCTTAAGGCAGTTTCTTAGTTTAACGTCTGAGATGTTCCGCCCTGGTTTCGGCTCGGGACATCTTTCTTCGGATGAAGATGAGAATGAGGACGAGGACGAGCCCCCGGCTCGGATGTCCTTCTTCACATGAGGATGAGCCCTTGGCTCGGAGGTCGTTCTCTCGGCTCGGGTGCTCAGATGTCGCTCTCTTCATCAGTGTTCATTATTTTGGGTGTTCTTACGTCTGATTGGACTAAGAAGACGTTGATTCTCGGAACTATAACGGGCTCAGATCTTCCTATAACACTCATTATTCAAAAGTAGCACTCTGGTTTGACGATTCAAACCATGTAATTTATAGCTTATAAATAACAAATGATTATAATAAATTGACTCCATTTAAAGGGTTAGGATCGTTCCATCAATCTTCATTCTAGCCTTTTCTCTCCCAACAAAGATGAAAACCTCCAGAGTTAACACTTTTTCATTGAAGTTTGATTTTTCCCACCGGTGTATTAGGTAACTACATGAGGGTTACTTTTGCAATTGGAAAATCATGATGGTGAGACTTTCATGAGATGTCGCTTGTGGATTATATATATTAATCCATTCTAACTATTGAAGCCAATCATCATAATTATCCAAAACTTGAGTACGCCACATCATCATAGGAAACAGTTATGAAGGAACAATCACCATTACTTTTATATGTTAGGCTTATTGTGATGTTTAGGTGTCATCTAATCCATTCATCTGATGTGCCTTATCATGTTGAAAAAATTATCCAAAAATTACAATATTCTGAGACTTCGTGGCTATACTGTATACGTTTAGAGGTTTTAGGTATAATTTTATAGATAGCCCAATTGAGAGTTAATCAACTTGAAGAACTAAGACTGCATAAAGTGTAATTTACTCGATGGATGTACTTTAAGTGATTTGCCACACATTAATGAAAGAAGCCTTGGTAGGTATCTATGCGAGCTAGGTAAAAATTATCTTACTTTTCCTCTTTCGATCTCTCCCTATTTGAAATGCGTGCCATGCATCCTAGTATTATATATGATGTGAGTGGCATTTGGCCAATTTCACCCCTACAACTAGTGCAAGGGAGGGGTGTAAACTTGTGATTTTAAAAGGAAAATAGGTTGTGTGGGCATTCAACTTAAGGGCATTTTGTCTTTTAATTCCATTTATATAAAGGCTCAATGAAGCCAGCTATAGCGGCCAATCTCACTTTCCTCTTCTTCTTGCATGTAAAGATGAAATCGTTTTAAGAAGCTCAAACAACAAAGGCTCAATGAAGCCCGCTATGATGTCAATGTGACAACTACTCTATACATTTATTGCACAATTATGTTAGGACTTCATGCTAAAAAATGAATTAATTCTAAAGTGAAAATGAAACACAACACTGAAAAAAATGGGAATGAATTACCTCGTTAGAAACTTTTTGGGCACTTTTTTACCTCTCTATGCATGGTTGCACCAATGTGTGTGAAAGATTTTTTTACCTCTTTTCATGTTTACATCTTTCAATTCAAATATTTTCACCAAAATTACAGTGAAAACATTTCCTACGGGCCCACCATGATGTGTTGGCAATTCACTCCAACCATTGAGTGTTCCCTGAATCATTTGTCAATGTACCCAATAATGACATTGATCCATGACTCAAGTAGGCCACATGGCCAAAGCATCGAAAATGGGATGCCTACCATTAATTTATAATGGAGCCCACTGGAGTCTTATGGCCTGTCTGGATACCACCAAATAAGTTATTTTTTCTATTTACAGTAGTAGATAAGTAACTTATTTGAGATAAGTAAGTTTGTTTTGAGATTGATTATAATTAACTTTTTTACTTAAAAGTTACTTAATCACTTGAGCTTAATAAGTAGAAACCAAGGTAGGCTACGGCATAAATAGCTTATCTTAAGTAACTCACCATCTAAATGCCCCTTAGGATGGTTTGATCTCGAGGGTGGATGCTCTGAATGAAGGGATTAGATCACACTTACATAGCACTGCCCTTTAGGGCCTGTTTGGCCGGGCGAATCCCATGGGATTAGGAGGGATGGGATGGATTTTAAGGTAATGATAGTGGTGTCAGTGGATTGGTTTAAGATCCAAGGGATTGCTATATCTCGGGACAAGTTCACTAGGTCTGTTTGGCACGCCCGGCATATCCCAGGATTTTACTTTCCAATCCATCCAACCAAGGGATGGGATCAATTTTAAGGTAATGATGGTGATGTCAGTGGATTGTTTTAAGATCTATGAGATTTCTTAAATCCCGGGACAAGTTCACCGGGTCTGTTTGGTTCGTCATGCATATCCCGGGATATCACGATCCCATCCCTCCTAATACCATGGGATCGGCCCGGCCAAACAGGCCCTTAGAAAACCAAAGTGGGTGTCTCCTTTGAACCATTCCTTGCAGCATTGGTTCATTTTGAATTTAGTTGGAATTTAAGCTTCACAGTATATTTCATTTTGAATTTGTCCCACTTCATTTCTTAAGAATATATAAAACTTCAAAAGTAAAATTCCAACTAAATTCATCTTAATCATATCCACTCAATATATACACAATAACAATGAACAATATAGATAAATCATTAATGGAGAAAGATATACAATCTATTTGACTAAATAAGCACATTTCAATACCATAACCACGGCATATAAATGGTTTTCATCCAAACATGACCACATATCCAAAGGATTTAACCAACGTTATCCTAATTACAATACGTTATTATAGTGCATATACTGTATTGGTGGTCCTTGAACCACCAGACTAATTTCATTTTATAAATAAGAAAAACGAGTGGGAGGGCCTCTTAAACGACATTCTATTTTAGAAATGAAAGTGGAAGAAGAGAGAAGACAGGTTGAACCCTCACTTCAATTCGATCTACATACTACGTAGATAAGACCTCGAGCAGGTTGGCAAAAGGAGACAGTAGATCATGAGCTGTAAAACAACTTGGCACAAGATCCATGCCATGTCGCTGGTGGAAATCTATGTTGAGCATGTGTTATCTCGAAATCCGGGCTCGGCTGATGTGGAAATCCATATCTTTTGTAATACTGCTATAGTAATCTTTAATTGTAGATACACATCCGTCCAAGGAGGGCACTCCACTACTACTGTTAAATCCAACCCGTCCAATATGTGAGCCGAATCATATCTTCATTCAGATCAAAATTTAGGACAATGGAATCATCAGGTGTCCTGCACCATAGAAAATTTTATTAAATTGCACAAGGAAGCCCACCTGATAATTAGGTTAGCCTGATTTAAGGGCCCTATGGCCTCACGAACTATTTGGGGCTTACGGCCAATAGGGCATTATTTTCTACAGTGTGGCCCACCTGATGATTGTATTTACCTGATTTTTTTAACACTGAGCAAACCATGATCACGTGCACATATTTGTCGGGTTGGATGTCATGATAACTCCACTCATACCCCAAATTAGGCCAGCACTACCATAAACTATGTTGCCACCGGCACAACTGGGACCGTGTTATATGGACTGTGAACCAAAACGAAGCTTCCTTGCAAGGAAGGCTACGTTCCTTTTGTAACCGATCTTGATTGCGTTGCTTTTATAACAGATCTTGATTCTATGAGATTAAAAAGGAGCAGTTGTGGATGTCCCGTGGCCTAAAAATCACATCATTAACCGTCCCATTACTGCTTTAAACACTTTTTCTGGGTACCAAATTGCTTTAAACTTTTCTTGAGAGGGTGATGACATGGCAGGTTTTTTTTTCTATAATTTTTTTAATGATAAAAAGGACCATCGAATAGGATATGGCCCATTGAATAGGTGGTCCACTCAAATGGACAATCAGGGTGCACCAATGAAAGGTTTGGACTCAAATAAGATCCGTAAATATTTCCAACTAGAGTTATAGTGCACTACACAGTCTGGTGCAATGCTAATAAGGTTATTTTATAGTTTAAATTTCATTTTAAATCAAAAAATCTATTATTTTTAATAAGTTATGATTTTTTAAATATGTTTTTAATTGTTTGTGTTTCAAAACTCCCATAATAGCTTAATGTCCTAATTTAAATGAGTTAACTGATACTCAATGAATTGATGGATATGACGCTTGATCTGTATGCGCTAAGAAATTGTACACATGACACATATTACTAACCTTTGATTTGTGGACACTTATTTATGGAAATAGGGTTATTGCATATTTTCATTTCTCACCGTCCAAAAAGTGTCCACCAATCCAATGGTCAATAAATCATATAAGCTTAATTTTTAGTTCCTGATACATCTACACTAGGTAATAATTTGAATGGTTTAATTTAATAATTTCTAAGTAATTTTTAAGTATCTTACATCATTTGCTTTTCTTTGTTTTGAATTTATAGGAGAGGCAACGTATTGGACTGATCACCTCACTAGGTGGGTCACACATATTCGTTGACTGTGAACAGTTGGTTAATCTATTATATAAATCCTCACTATAGCCTTTCTTTTTTCACCAACATCTGATGAGTAGACTCACCTGAATTTTTTTGGGTTGGGCTGAAAATGGAACAAGACACTGAATGACACAGATCTAGCACACGTGCTGAGTTGGTCCAAAATTCAGGTCAACTCAACACTCACGTCAACTCAACAATCGGGTAATCAGGTGGGATACACCATCCGAACCAGTTGAGATGGGAAGTCCCACCATTAATATCATCCAAGTCTCGCATGGGGTCCACCATCGTGTCTATATTCCATCCAATCCATTCATATGACAAGTCACATAAGGACAAATGAATTCTACGAAAATAAAGACATTCAAAGATTCATGTGGGCCATACCACGTGAATTTAAAGATTTTAAGCATGATTTTAGGTATTCCCCCACGATGATGCGGCCTACCTACTTTTATTTGATTGAATTTTAGGATCCATCGTGCAAATGAGAAGATTCATCCCTGACGGCTCATCCGATGTACGGTGTGGATCTGATGCATGTTTGTTTCACGTTGCCATCAGTTATATCAAAGTCAGACCCTCGGCGTGCCCACGCAAGTTAGGCCACCACAGTCCATAGGTAGGCCGGTGGAAAACCCTTTCTACCGTACAGATGGCCGAGATATGCTTTGGACGGGAGTTATTTGATACTCTGGAAGTCTATAAAGCTTAATACAAGGCACCATGACTTGTACACGTGGCATGCATAACATAAGCTGAAATTAAACCACTATGGCTAAGTCACGGTCCCCATATCAGAGCAATCCTGACCTCTGAAACTAGACTATTGGATATCTTCATTTTTAACCATCCGATGACATCCTCCAATCCAATAGTCGAATAATTAACGAAAAGAGTAAATTTTGATTAATGCTGCATCTAAACTGGGACCCATATTTTGAACGGTTCAATTTAAATTGATCGTATGCCGCTAATGCAATTTCTAAGTGCCTGCGTATCATCCATGTAATCTCTCAGAGTATTAAAGTTTTTCTCGTACTCTAATCAGGATTATCTCGATTGTGGGCCATGTCATGGATGGCCCACAGTTTGAAAATTACAGATCCAATCATCCCTGCTATCATTCTCATGGTCTTTTCACCGCCAAATGTCTACTGTTGACCATTTTTGCTTTCAATTAATTGTGATTGAGCTGTGAGATCACTCAATCACTATCATCATTGAACCATCGGCCATCTATGTAAGATCCGATGGTTTGGACGGTCGGATTCATAAACACCTGGACCCCTAAAGGGGTCTTTACCATATTCAGCAATGAAAATGAAAAACTATGAATAAATTAAAAGAAAGGTTAATGTAACTTCATACTTGTGAGTATGATCTGTAAAATAATAGCTGATGTTTTTGCTTGGTCACTAGGTTGAGATACGTATGTAGTCACTATTTTTTCGATAGTTCGTGCTCCTCAATATGTAGAGCTAGTGTAGAAGGTTGTTGATGCACTATCTCTTAAGGTATAATGCCCATCATATAAATAGTTATAATGTGCACTAGTTGCAAAAATTCTAACACCACAACTTGACTGCGGTACAACACCTTTCTTATGGCCAAGATAGAAAATGGAATGAAAATTTTTTCTTCGGATGAGAAAGGTAGATAATAAAACAAAATAATAAACAAGTGGGCAAAACCAAGGCCATTAAGACTCAACTCAATAAGGACAAGCCTAATCGGGTCTGATCCCCCCCTCCTTGTGTGCGAGTACATGGAGGTGTACACGTGTGAACACGTCCAATTTAAGGTTTTTGGGCCAGGCTTTACACCGGGTCGGGCTTGTGTGTGCATACAGGCTTGGGCATAACTTAACACATTTCATAAAAGTTTATGGAGAACAAAGGTATATAAACCCATTTTATTTGATGTAAGAGTAAAGATTTTTAACAAAAAGACAAAACCAAAGAAAATATGTTTTTGCTTTCCAAACATTTTCCTTTGTATTTTTTGAAATACACATGACATCATTTTGCCAAAGAGATGAAAGATATTTGATGCGAAATGCAAGTATAATTGCTCGCTTAAGATGGACCAAAGGGTTTTGGGCCATGCATGTAGATATGGCGCCACTCATTGGATAAGGCGTATTGTGACCATGCCCAGCCCAAAAATCATGTTGGTCCATTCATTGGGTTGCTAGACGTATAGGTGCAACATGGGAAATTGTTCATCCATTTCTAGCAATCCATTTTCATGTACACATGTGGGTCCTTTTTCTAATGGTCCACTTATTTTCATAGAACTTTGTCCCCATAAATGAGTGGACCAATATGAAATTTGGGCCAATGCATTGTCATAATTTACCCCATGTCATAATGGGTTGGAACTTGCACACTTACGGGGATTTTTGACTCCTTGTATGTGAGTGTATTTAAGAGAATTTGGAGTGATTTCCCCCAAATCCATCCTTTAGAGCAGTGTAGGTGTAATATAGGTGAAAAGGGGGGAGAGTGGCACATGTAACAAAGGTTTCACTAAGCTATTAGTCCATTATACATGTGTCATGCATATGATAGCTTAAAACAATTCAATTATCGATTGTAAAACTAAATTCGGAAGTGATTCACTTGTTTGTGACTCTATGCTTATGGCCCACGTGAGACTGTAAATTAGGTCAATCTTTTTGCCCAAGTATATATTTCAAGGCTCCTATTAAAAGCATTATGTTAAATATAATATACGTAGACTAAGAATATTAAAGTTGATTTAGTAATCAAATTTAAATTCTTACAATTATATTACATAATTTCAAATGTATTATTATTATTTAATTCTAGTGCATTAGGATTGCAAGTTGCCAAACAAATACATCCTTAGTATCCCCACAGAGTTTACTCAATGTGCTTTAGCTAACTGATTTACTCATTATGCTAAAGCCTACTCAGTAAATTCTGTGGGCCCCATGGATGTATGTGTTTTTTCATGCCGTACATCCGTTCGCACAAATCATTTTAGTGCATGATATCAAAATTAAAAGTCCCAAGCAGATCATTCCACGGGGAAAAAGTGGGAATAATGATGTCTATCGTTGAAACCTTCTTAGTAACTGTGGTGATGTTTATTTGTCATACAACTTGTTCACAAGGCCACACAGACAATGGAAAAGGGAAAACACGAATATCATCTTGATACACAACTTCTGTAGCCCCGAGGAGTTTTCAATGGTAGGCATTCAATTCACACGGTTTTTGTGATGTGGTCTACTTGAGTTTTGGATATGATTTTGGGCTCATGTACTAAACTGAGCTGATAAAACAGATGGACAACATGGATAAAATACAGAAATCACGATGGGCCCACAAGCATAATGAGTTACTCAGTACCCAATCGGTGCCCATTTGAACGGTTTCGATCGGGTGCCCTAAACGAGCAACCACCAAATGCTCATCAATCACTGTCTATGATTGTTGCATCAGGTTGATTTGAAAATATGCCACATGTATAGTGTCTGAGTGCACGCATATTGAGCATCATACTCTGCCGGAGCATCCGTTTTCTCGCTTCCAGATTCAATGCACCGTAAATTTTAAAGTGGTCCATTGAGATGGATGGGGACATTCTTCTGTTAGTGCGGTGAAAAGTGGTATCCGGTTGGCTTCTTACGTCAGATCTAGAAATTGGACGGTGGCAAGTAGTTGCACATCGCTATACGGTGCGGATGCGAGAGGAATTGTGCCAGATGAAATCCAACTAGTGGGTCCCATCATTCGACAAATGGGAGCCGTCAGGAAGGGGAGCGGATTGCCAGTGACCCCAAGCACAGAGATATCTCTGTGTCCGGGGCTGTGTGGGTTCTACAGAGATGTCTTTGACAAATCCACTCCGTTCATATGTTTTTGAAAGACCACGATAGGATGTCATTTTGAAAATAGGCAGATCCGAAATTCAGGTGGGCCACACCAACAAAGCAGTGGAAACAACAATGTCCACCGTTGAAACCGACCCCGATATGACTATGATTTTCGTATGCCATCCAAACCATTCAATGAATTATTTCCGCTCAGATAAAGAAACAAATATCATTCTGGTATGAAACTTCTGTCACCACTAGGTGTTCATTCCCCATTTTTTCGCGTGGTATGACTCGCATGAGTTTTGAATCTACTTGATTTTTAGAATCCTATCCTATGGTGGTCTTTCAAAACAGATGGACGGGGTGGATTTGACACGGACATCTCTTTGGGCCCCATAAAGCTCCAGGCACATGGATATTATTGATGTTGTTTTCAGCTCGCCCCTTTTATGTGATACTTTGCATGGACATGCACCTTAGACCTGCATAGGGAAAAGGAGAAAGGTGACCCTGGCCTTATTAGGAGACCCTTTGATGCTTAAGTTAGAATCTAGGTCTTTGACTAAAGGTTATAGGGCGAGAGTTTTTGTATACCTTTTACCATGAAGGTCTTTGTATTTATAATGGGATCGTGCTTCGTAGGGCTTTCGTAATTAGAGTAGATCTCAATCTCTTGGGATCCGTAATCCCTGATATTCCTAGATTTTCGGAGATCTTAGCCTTATCTCCCGAAAATCTCAGCCTTATCTCTCAACAATCTCAAGTAGAGATCTAGAGTTTTATTAGGCAACATCTAGATATTGAACGATATAGCTCAAGCGACTCTTAACACAGTCGCGCTGAGACAAGTTTTACAATTAATCTCCGCTCATTCTATTGGCCGACTCAATCTTTGAATCGGACTAAAGCTCAGGCGGCTCTAGGGTCAACTAATCTTAGGTCGGCTTGGGCTTTCCTCTGTGAAGCTTTTGATTGAGCCTTGAGGTGCACTTCCTCCCTTAGAGGCTTCGCTTCATGACTCAAGATGTTCAGGCTACGGTCAGGCCAGACACTTCACGATCCGAGCTACATCTCTCCATCCAGCATTTTATGGACTTTGAGCTTTATCCGGACTCGGCGTCCAACGAGTCCGAGCCATTGCTTCACTGATTCTTCTAACTTTCAGTCCGACTCAAAGACTTGTTATATATTTTCCTCCAATAGTGAGCCCCCTACTCCGTGCATCGCCTTAAGGCGGTCGGGGAGTATCTCAGAATTGAGTCGGGTTGTATTTGTGCCGAGTTTATAATGAAGCATTTATTGATTGCAGGGAAGTTCGCGCGACTTCCGAGACACATCGTCTCGCTTGACCACGCGTCAATTCGTTTATCGAGACCGCACGAGTGGAGCGGCCGTTGTTTCGTCGTTAGGACATGAAAATCGGACATGTGGCGGAGTACTTGATGGGAACGCATGGGGTGACGCCACGTGTAAAGCTGGGGCGCCCGATGGAACAACATTTTGCCTCCTCATTTAATGTTGGAGACACATGACGGCTCTATAAAAAAGGGGTCACCCTAAAAAGGCTTTCACCATTTTCGCGCTTTCTTTCGATTCTTTCCCCTTATCTCCTTACTTCCTCTTGTGGGCTCCAGCACAGTAATCCATTGCTCCGCTGTCCGTTTCTGGCGCTCTTATATTTCTCTTGGTGAGCTCATTCCTCCCTTTCTTTTCTTTTAACAATGTCATGCCCCGCGAGTCCTAGGGAGGGAGAATACAGCGGTGAGGGTAAAGTGAACGGCTTTTAGGGGGCTTCGGAATCACCCTCACCATTGGCGGAGGTTGCTGGAGAGGCAAACATCTTATTCCGCCATTCCCAGAGGGTAACGGACCCTCCGATAGAGAGGCCAGTGGCGTTAGTGGAGGCGTTGAACTTACCTCCTGAGCGTATGGCCCTTGAAGGCTCATCTAGTCGTTCTGATCTTGAGGAGGGTGGTGAGGAGGAAGTTGAGATCGAAGGACGGGTTAAAGGGTCCGTGCCTTCGGTGATGATAACAGAGGAGCTGTCTAAAATCCGGTCCGGATACCACATTCCGAACTTGGTCATTTTGACTCTCCTTCGGCTAAGAGAGCTACCCGACCAACCTCCCCCGGGGCAATTGTAATTTTTCATATTGCGCTGCAATGCGGTCTCTGATTACCGCTTCAGAAGATTGCTTAGGACTTGCTGGGCAATCTTGGCATAGCTCTAGGATAGGTTGTGCCGAATGGGTGGAGAGACTTGTTCAGTTGTGCGGTGATCTGGGCCGAGATACACCAGCCCGAGCTAAGTGTGAATGAGTTTCTTTACTTATACCAAGTGTGAGCGCACACTCAGCATCCTGGCTGGTTCTTTTTCTGCTCTTGGCGAAATACCGGCGGGTCTTTAATAACCGACCCTCCTTCATCGAACAAGCATTGGAGGGATAGGTGGTTTTGAGCCTTCGGTAGATGGGAGTCGGCCAAGATAGGGCCTTTCCGCCCTTTTGTCCCTCGAGCTTTTTGCGCAGCAAGTAGTATTGATGTGATTTATTGCTCTTACTTAGTCAAATTAAGAGTGGGTCGCTGATGCAGCTTCTCCTTTTCTTTCAGTTATACCCAGGCATCTTCCGAAGCTTGACTCGGGCTTTTTGACTCGGATTCAGAATTTTCGAGCCTTAAGTCTGGAAAGGAGATCTTGTAAGAGGCTTCTCTAGCCGGAGCTTCTTTTCGAGTGGGGCTTCGACTTCGTCGTGACAGGTGAGAGACTTGGTTTTCTTTTTGTTGTTTTTTAAAAAACTGTACTGACGCTTATCTTTCGAACACAGACATGTCTAAGGCTCGGCCCACTCTTCGTCCCCCATCTTAGGTCCGACCCCCACCCGCTCAGGCTCCCGGGCCTCGAAAAGGCATAAGGCAGTCTCGAAAGGCCTGGCGAGGGCCGCCCCTCCTGCTCCCCCGGCTGTTATTGAGATCAAGGAAGGTACAAAAGTGGCAGAGGCGACGAAAGCGGCAGCGACGGAGGCGGTAGAGACGACCTTCGAACAGCCTCGGGAAGCTCCCGAGCCAGAATCGGTTGAGGCACCCGTTGCTCTGGAGGCAAAGGAGAGGGGGCCGCCAAGGCGGGAGTAGCTGAGGAAGAGAGGATAGCCTTCTGTCTGAAGGTTGAAGAGATCCTCCCGTGGGCAAGTCGGCAGATGTTTGCGGGAGAATTCTTTGGCCTTTTGGAGTCGTCTTCCGTGGACAACACACTCAGTAGGATCGGGACGCTGTTGCTCGAGGTAACATCGTCGCTTCCCTCAATTGTTTTTTACTTCAGACTTCCCTTTTCTCTCTCTTTTCTGAAGAAAGACTTTCCTAGTGCAGTTCGCCCCTTGTATGCTGAAGGCCCATGCTGAGGTATCTACCTTAGCTAGGTGAGCTGGGGACGCAAAAGTTAAGCTGTCAGATGCTGAGGCTCGGCAGTTGGAAGTGGAGGCTCGACAGTTGTTTGCTGAGTCTCGGGCTGTGTTTGTGGAAGGTCAGCTCGAGAAGGCAAAGACTGCTCTTGAGTCGGTCATAACGGAAAGGGACCGCGTGGCCTCACATTGGAAGAGGCCAGGCTGGCCTTTGAGCATGCCGCCACGGAACGTGCCTCGGCTTCCAAGAAGCTTTAGGAGCTCGCAATGGGGACCAAGGCCGCTCTCGCGACTGCGAAGGTTGAGGCGGTGGAACAATATCTTTCATCTTCAGCTTATGAGGAGGAGCGAACCCTTGTCTACCGAGAGGGCTATGCAAAGTGCATCAAGGTGATGAAAGAATATTTCCTTCATCTAAATCTGTTCGGCTTTGATGAGGGCGAGTCAGGGTCTGGTGGCGAGGCGAGAGTAGATCCCGAGGCATACACTTATGACGCATCTGCTACTGCTCCTGATGCGGCTCCATCAGCCCCTGATGCAGCTCTATTAGCATCTCCTAGGTTAGCTCCTGGTGCAGTGGGCGAGGTCGAGCCCTGAAGTTAGCGTGGTGGAGAAAATTTCCTTTTTACTCCTCATGTCTGCTTCAGGCACGCCAAGCTTTGGGGTCAAGTCAACAGCGGCGACCGTCATCCTTTACCGATATCCGATTATTGAGCATTTATTGTTTTGTCAATACGATACAATTGTAAACCATGAACCGACAATGTAACACTTTGCCAATCAATGAATATATGTTTTTTGCTACTTATTTGTGAATTCTACATTTTTTCCATGAATCTTCTAAGTGTTTAAAGTAATCGAGCCGAGTGTGGATGACTCTTTGATCGAGCTAAGGATAGTATATCTTAAGGTGCTCGACATTCTAAGGATGAGGCATGAGCTGTCCTGTTAGGTCTTCTAGTCGGTAGGTTCCTAGTCGAACTGTGTTCGCGATTACGTAAGGGCCCTCCTAATTGGGTCCTAGCGTTCCCCTGCGACTTTCCTTGGTATTCTGAAAAGTTTTCCGGAGGACTAAGTCCCTTGCTCGGAATCGCCTAATTTTTACTAGGACATTGTAGGATTGGGACACTAATCATTGATAGGCGGCTGTTCGAAGTCGAGCCAAGTCTCTGATTTCGTCAAGAAGGTCGAGGTTGAGAGTTAGCAGCTCCTCATTATCTTGCTCATTGAACGAAATTACTCGGGCGGTAGGTAGGCCGATCTCCACAGGGACAATTGCTTCCAAGCCATACGCTAGTGAGAATGGAGTTTCTCCTATCACGGTTTGAGCTGCAGTTTGGTATGCCCAAAGGACTTTAGGAAGCTCTTCAGCCCATGCCCCTTTAGCTCGGTCTAGCTTAGTCTGAAGGTACTGCTTTATAACCTTATTAACGGCTTTAACTTGCCCATTCGCATGTGGATGACGCGGGAACGAGTAAACGTTCCTGATCCTGAGGTTCTGACACATTTCATGGTAATGCTTGTTGTCGAACTGCCTCTCATTATCAGAAATAATGGTCTGAGGTATTCCAAATCGATAGACGACGTTTTTTCAAACGAAGTCTGTGATCTTTTGCTTGGTTATCTTGGCCAGGGGCTCGGTTTCGGCCCACTTGGTGAAGTAATCTACAACAATGATGGCAAACTTAGTCTGACCCTTCCCTAAAGGGAATGGTCCGATGATGTCGATTCCCCATTGGGTAAAAGGCCAAGGACCGGCCATTGGGGTCAGCTCTTCAGGTGGCTGTTGAGGGATGGCAGTAAACTTTTGGCATTTATCACAACTCTGGACGAGTTTCCGAGTATCCTTTTAAATGGTCGGCCAATAATAACCTTGCCGAATAACCTTGTGCACCAGGGATCGACCTTCCGAGTGATTATCGCAAATGCCTTCATCAATCTCACGCAAGGCATAGTCAGCTTCACTTGGCCTTAGGCATCGCAGGAGGGGCATGTAGTACCCTTTCTTGTACAGCACTCCATCAAGCATGATGTAACGGGCTATGCGGTTCTTCGGTCGTCGAGCCTTGGCATGATTTTCGGGGAGTACGCCGGTCTCAAGATATCTAACGATTGGATCGACCCAAGATGACTTAGAATTGATGGGGAGTAGGGTCGAGGGATCGATTCCCTCAACGCTTGGCTCAGCCACGAATTAATGGAAACGGACATGGGGATGTCGTCTTCGTCGGCTGAGGCGAGCTTTAGTAGGAGGTCGGCTTTAATGTTCTCGACCCTCGGGATTCGGGTAATGGAACATTGATGGAATCCAACGATCAATTGTTTTGCTTTCGTAAGATAGGCTTTTAGTGTAACAACCCGTTTGTTTTTTTAACAGTGGGAACTATATCCCATTTTTTCTTTTGGTGTGGCCCACTTAAACCTTAAATCTACCTTATTTCCTTGGCCATGTCCTAACATTATCTAACAAAACTGATGAATGGTGTGGATCTGTCACATCATTCCTGTGAGGCCCACTCTAAAAAAAAAAGAAACAAAATAAAACAAAGTGACGTGTCACTCCTCTCACCGTAACTAACCCCATCTCTCACTCCTCTCACCACACGACGTAACCTCTCTCCCCAATTTCCTCTTCCATTCAAACTCTCCTCTTTCTTCGTCCATCATTCTTCATCGGCGGAACCCACCAAATAATCCAGGCCGCTCACCATCAACCCAAGAAGATTTTAACGGCAAGCGTTCAACCTCACTCTTTTCAGTCTTATGGCCCACCTAAATTCCAAATCTGCCTTACCTTTAGAATCATGTATTATTACGACCTGACAAAGTAGCTGGACGGAATGAATTTCTCACAAACATCTCGTTGGACCCACCTAGCTTCCGTTGCAGTAAGGGATTTGGAAGGCTTCCACAATGCAATCTACACAGATTGAAACCTCTCCGATTTTTTCTCCTTTCTCTTTCCATTTTCGAGTCAACTTGTAAATTGGGAAATCTTGACTATCCATTGGATTCTTCTCAAATCCGCAATGTCCAAACTATGCCATTTAACCTCCACTCAATACACCAGGTAGGTGATCTTCCCGATTGAAAAGACTACATTAGTGTATATATTTGATTACATTAATTATTTATTTTGTATTATTAATTTAAATTATTTGATTTTGATTTTAAGTGATGTAGAATGCATTTATTTGATTTTTGATATATGAAATAAATTCATTTGATCACTTTTAACTGCTTTAAATTGTATTTAAATTATGGGTGTTCTGCCCTAAAAGAATCATTACATTATATTTGTTACGGGTGCTCTGCCCAGGGTCATTCTCAAAAGGATTAGCACGGTACGGGTGCTCTGCCCAGGGTCATACCCGAAAGGATCTACACGGGTGCTCTGCCCTGGGTAATTTCCTAAAAGGATCAACACATATGGGTGCTCTGCCCTGGGTATTTATCATAAAAGTTTATTCATTAGGTGCTCTGCCGAGGGTCATTCCCTAAAAGGATCAACACTGGTACTCTGTCGAGGGTCATTCCCTAAAAAGATCAACACACCGGGTGCTCTGCCCTCGATTGAACCAAAAATGATTTTAGATAACAGCATTGTCTTATTTTGTTATTATGAAAAATAAATTATTATTGTTGTCATGTACAATGATGATTCAATACTCGTAATTAATCATATTTGTACTATTGAGTTTTATTTGTGTTAAGCTAAAATTTTCAATTTGGGAAAGATGTGACCCTACGAGCCATCGCGCTCACATCCATATAGACTGTTTTGCAGGGTTTATATATGAAGAACCGATTGGATAAGATTGAAGACTTTTATATTTTTATATTTTTTAATTTAGAAATTAATTAAAATTCAATGTATGTTGTTATTATTTATTTTTTTATGTCAATGTAATTAAAGATTTAAGGATTGATTAGTGGCAATATTTAATGACAATGATTAGTATCCTTTTAGTTGCTCTGATTTCCTTGAAAATGCATGAAATTATGTGGGTTGCGATGTATATTTTATTTAAATATAACTCACAGTCCTGAAATTCGGGTCTGGGCCTGGCCAAATCGGGTTCCGATTTTCGGAGCGTGATAGATTGGTATCAAAGCCTAGGTTTTATATTCTCACGAGGACCTTAGATGTATGTTATATTAATGATTAAATTAAGCCTAGGCTAAAATCAACTCATGACTTAGAATAGATGTTGAATTATAGACCCCAACTTAGGACCCCCTTTGCTCTTGTGAAAAAAAATTAAAAAAATTAAAAAATTAAAAATTCAAACTTAGGATTCCTTTTTATTTGTGTTAATATTGAAGTTAACCCTATTTAGACATGATATCAGGTAAGGAACTCAATCTGGACCATATATGAATTTTATAGAAATTTAGTTCTCCACTTTTTGCTAGATAACAATGGATAGCAAGAATTGACTGACTTTGAAAATTCATAACTAATTAATTATAACTTCGTTTAAGTGATTCAAAATCTCAGTCATTTATTAACAAGTGTAATTTTATAGAAAAATAATATAAAAATATAATTTTATGTATCTCCTATACCGATTTTAATTTATGTGTAAATTGGTCAGAAATCGTTTGCTTTTGCGCAGACCTAATTTTCTAAAATTTAGGATTTTTTGTAAACTTTGGATTAAGCTGAAATTTTATAGAGTTATAATAGACTAATAGATGCATCATTATAAAAAGTTTTAGACCAATCCAATGCCTGAAAATACCAGAAACATTAGCAGGAACAATGTCTTCAAAATCTGATTTTTTTGCACTACAACCTTGGTATATATCACAGCTCTTATCCTCTTGATCTTCATGTATAAGTCTTTTAGACCATTTAATATTCCTTACAATCCTACAAAATCTTTAACGTACTAATAATAATAATAATAATCAAAGACCTCCATGACATTGACGTCAACCCTTGATTATGTTGTCGCACTATTAGAAGAGATTAGGTTTCTATGAATAATTTCATAATACATTATCACCTGAAGAGACACCACAACTAAAGTAAATGTTAGTACAAACCACGTCATTCGCAAACCCACCACGCAATTTTAGTTTAGGTATTGACATAATAAATTTCGGGGACGAAATTTTTGTTAAGGAGGGTAGAATGTAACAACCCGTCTGTTTTTTTAACGGCGGGAACTATATCCCATTTTTTCTTGTGGTGTGACCCACTTAAACCTTGAATCTACCTTATTTCCTTGGCCATGTCTTAACATTATCTAACAAAACTGATGAACGGTGTGGATCTGTCACATCATTCCTGTTGGGCCCACTCTAAAAAAAAAAAAAAAAAAAAAAACAAAACAAAGTGACGTGTCACTCTTCTCACCGTAACCAACCTCATCTCTCACTCCTCTTACCACATGACCTAACCTCTCTCCCCAATTTCCTCTCCCATTCAAACTCTCCTCTTTCTTCTTCCACCATTCTTCATCGGCAGAACCCACCAAATAATCCAGGCTGCTCACCATCAACCCAAGAAGATTTTAATGGCAAGCGTTTAACCTCACTCTTTTCAGTCTTATGGCCCACCTAAATTCCAAATCTGCCTTACCTTTAGAATCATGTATTATTATGACCCAACAAAATAGCTGGACGGAATGAATTTCTCACAAACATCTCATTGGACCCACCTAGCTTCCGTTACAGTAAGGATTTGGAAGGCTTCCACAATGCAATCCACACAGATTGAAACCTCTCTGATTTTTCCTCCTTTCTCTTTCCATTTTCGAGCCAACTTATAAATTGGGAAATCTCGACTATCTATTGGATCCATCTCAAATCTGCAATGTCCAAACTATGTCATTTAACCTCCACTCAATACACCAGGTAGGTGATCTTCTCGATTGAAAAGACTACATTAGTGTATATATTTGATTACGTTGATTATTTATTTTGTATTATTGATTTAAATTATTTGATTTTGATTTTAAGTGATATAGAATGCATTTATTTGATTTCTGATATGTGAAATAAATTCATTTGATCACCGTTAACTACTTTAAATTGTATTTAAATTATGGGTGCTCTGCCCTAAAAGAATCATTACATTATATTTGTTACAGGTACTCTGCCCAAGGTCATTCCCAAAAGGATCAACATGGTACGGGTGCTCTACCGAGGGTCATACCCGAAAGGATCTGCACGGGTGCTCTGCCCTGGGCAATTCCCTAAAAGGATCAACACATACGGGTGCTCTGCCCTGGGTATTTATCATAAAAGTTTATTTACCAGGTGCTCTGCCGAGGGTCATTCCCTAAAAGGATCAACACACACAGGTGCTCTGCCCTGGATTGAACCAAAAATGATTTTAGATAACGGCATTGTCTTATTTTGTTATCATGAAAAATAAATTATTATTGTTGTCATGTACAATGACGATTTAATACTCCTAATTAATCATATTTGTATTCTTGAGTTTTATTTGTGTTAACGTAAAATTTTCAATTTTGAGAAAGATGTGACCCTACGAGCTGTCGCGCTCACACCCATATAGATTGTCTTGCAAGGTTTGTATATGAAGAACCGGTTGGACAAGATTGAAGACTTTTATATTTTTATATTTTTATAATTTAGAAATTAATTAAAATTCAATGTATGTTGTTATTATTTATTTTTTTATGTCAATGTAATTAAAGATTTAAGGATTGATTAGTGGATAATATTTAATGACAATGATTAGTATCCTTTTAGTTGCTCTGATTGCCTTGAAAATGCATGAAATAATGTGGGTTGCGATTAGAGCTGTACACGAGTCGAGTCGAGTCGAGTAGGGCGATACTCGTACTCGGCTCTTAACGCTCGAGTGCTGCTCGTACTCGGCTCTACTTAGCCAACAAGCAGGGACTCCCTGCTCGTACTCTACACACCTGAGTACAAGTAGTAAACGAGTCGAGTCGAGTCCAAGTTTTTGAGGCAAGTTCGAGTACGAGCATGTCACATGGCATGTTTTTTTGGTAGTGAGTTACCGGCGTTTCACACGTGTGTGGGTTGCTTAGCAAACCTCGTATGTAATAACATATTTGCTGATGGACAGGGGTACCAGACACAAAATGGTAGGCCCAACACATAGATTCTGTAATCCATCAAAATCAACACAGAGATTCTGTAATCCATCAAAATCAAAACGAAATTCTTACCTTATGGATGAACAGGGGCACCGGGCAGGGGTGGGACGAGCTGTGGACAGGGCAGGGATGATCTGCGGATAGGGGCGTCGGGCAGGCCAGGGACGAGCTGCAGCTGGGACAAGGGCACCGGGCAGGGTAAGGACGAGCTGCGGAGTGCGAACAGGGCAGGGTAGTGACGACTGACGAGCTGCGGACGGGCACCGGACAGGCCGTAGGGATGAGAGACAGGGAGGGAGGGAGAGAGAGACAGAGAGAGAGAGAGAGAGAGAGAGAGAGAGGGAATGGCCGAATGGGTAGGGTCCGTAGGGACGGGCGTTGGCCGATGGGAGGGAGGGAAGGAAAGGGGAGGGTTTGTTTTTTCGATTTGGGAGGGCGGGCGAAAGCTGAAAGCGACCGGGACTAGGGCTTCAAATGTATATATATGGCCCTGGTCGAGCAACGAGTCGAGTACTACGTTGCTCGTACTCTACTCGAACTCAAAACGAGTAGGAAAAAACTACTCGTACTCGGCTCTAACTCAGACGAGTCGAGTATTCCGAGTCGAGTCGAGCGAGTACCCAAGCTTAGCCTGCTCGTGTACAGCTCTAGTTGTGATGTATATTTTATTTAAATATAACTCGCAGTCCTGAAATTCGGGTCCGGGCTTGGCCAACTCGGGTTCCAATTTTCGGGGCGTGACATTTAGCCTCTTCTTCCTAGCTTGATATATATAAGCTATCTGATTGACAACTAGTTGGGAATCGTTGTACACGTTCAAGTGAGTAACTCCTAGGTTGGCTGCTAGTCGAAGTCCTAGGAGTAGAGTTTTGTATTCTGTTGTATTATTGGAGGCTTGAAATTTAAGTCTCAAGGCATATTGCATAACCATGTGATCAGGAGTCTCCAAAACTACCTATAACACTCCGTACCTCTGGTACACGGGTGTTACCTTATCGTAAAACCTGCATCAACCAAGCCTAAAATACTAAGCCACTTAAAATTTTGACATGTAGCGACTCAAAAAATTTCATACAAAGACCCAAGTACCACCTCAGGCAAAAATCACTCAGGACCAAATCCTTTAGAAATTAGACAAGTTTAACCAGGTGTTAAACTAGATTAGCTGCGAAATCCGATTGATCCACTTTAAATATGAACTGCAAGACCCAAAACTTATAGAATCATTAATGTTACATTACCCTGAAATCTAGGATCAATCTCATTACCCAGTTGCTCACGGGAGCACATTGAAACTTTGTATCGGACCTGGACTACACGTTGAAAGTCTGATTACTACAAAATTGTATAATTAAGACCACTTTGCTGGACTTGACAACCACTTCGGAAATCAGGTCCAGATAGTATCCCGAAGTTATTTGCTTGAGCCCGGAGTGAAGTGTGTGTGAAACGTGGATATCTTTAGAAATAAAAATCTAAATTTAAGTAATCTGAGACTTGTCGCTTGCGGGCCGAATATAAGGATTCAGACCGTCAGAATCTGACCTAAATACACCCTCGGATCAGGAGAAATTTCCCATATATGGCAGTGTACTTGTGGCCCTGATCAAGTTTCGGTGACCGTTGAATGGAAACTGGTCCACCGCGGGCGATCTGTAAATTCGATCGGACCGAAAACTTAACTCAACCTAGATCCATGGTTAGGGAGCTTAAGTCCGACCGCACATAAAAAAGGGGCTTCCTAAAGTGCTCCGTTGAGCTGAAACAGACGCTCTTTGGACATAACCTAAGTATACTTTGGCCCTGGGGTCATTCTCATCAGTTCTGGGCCTATATAAGGACCTTAAACCCTCTCCCTCTCACTTCATACAAATTTTCTAAACCCAAAGAAAGAGAAGAAAGAAAAGAGAGAGCAAGTGAGAGAGAGAAGTGGGGATTCTTCCTGGGATTCAATCCCGTCGTTTCACGCACTTAGCTACCCTACCTACATCGCTATTCCGGCGATTTTGATGTTACACTTGGGTAAAGAAACCTAACCCTAATCTGGCTTACGGGTTATGATAGTGCTAGTTATGAAATATCTAACCTAGTTCATGCTATAAGTTGTCATTCTGCCGGTGACAAAGACTACGTGTTTAAAACGAATCCGTTACGCGTTTACCGGCGTAAGGTGCAGACTATAGACGTATATATTATGGTTTTTAAGGCTTTCAATGTCGGTTAATGATTTATTCTTGATGTAGGTGCTATTTCACATGCAAAAGGTGTCGTTTGGTTTGCTTTACGGTTATATATGAGCTATGTTGAATATAGTGTATTCTATGTATGTATTGAAATGTTTGAATACGTGTGGAATTTGGATTTGTGCCTAACATGATTATTTGTCGCAATTATATGCTTGTTATATATGCGACAACTCCTTAGCGAAAGGACTTGCCCATTCGCTTTATATGTTAAAGTGTGTAGCTCATGTGTTTGTGGAAATGATTAAACGAATATGGAACCCGGATTCATGCATGTCATGATTCTCCGCCTTGGGTATATGCGTGTGGTATACAGGCCAACCCCCTAGAGAAAGGAATTGTCCTAATACATGTGTGATCAACATACATTATGTATGATGATGCATGTAGTCTAAGTGTTTATAGAAATGTTTGACTGAGCTAGTCGTTACTAAGGAGTACCTTGTATGAGCGTTGAGATGTGAGTCTCGGCTACCTTAATTATGTGTATGATTTCCTCCCTGTACATTACGATATGATGTCTGTTTTGTTTACAAAATAAATGTGTGTGAAATCATGTTTGGGTTGCACTTCACAACATGCTCATGTAATTGTAAGAATTGAATTATTTGTTCATTACTGCTTTTATTGTCTCATATGATTACTTGTTGAAATTGGATGAGTTTGGGATTATGATATAGTCCAGGCAATCGGTACGCCGTATTGGATGTGTTCGGTGAACCCGAGTCGTACTTTGGTTGTCGGCAGTAGTTAGGCCACATGAAGTGCTCACGCACTTTATGTCGATCGATTCGATGTGCGCTCGTACTAGTCGAGCTCGTCAAGTAACCCGAATTGCCTATTGTATGTTTACCTTGTATGGACGCTAATGTTTAAACCTAAGGTACCAAACTCACCAGTGAAGTCCCGTTAACCGTGACACCTCGATCCGCTAAGACTCATGAGACCGACATGTTGGTATGGGTCACCGTGGTCGAGCTATCGGCCTACGCCGGAGCAATGAGCCTCCCTGTAGTGACCAGTGAGCAACACAGACTCGTGAGCCGAATACGGTGGTATGAGACACTGTATTCGAGCTGTCAACCTACACTGATCAGGTGACGAGCCCTTTGTAGTTACCTCGACCGTACTCTGAGTCTACGTATAGGCGACGAGCCTTCCGTAGCATCTAGAGTATAAACTAGGCCTGCACTGATCAGGTGACGAGCCCTTTGCAGTGACCTAGAACCGTAACATCGTATGAGATTTACTAGGACTGACGACCCTAAAATGGATCCTTGTTTGAGAATGATACAAGGGAGGTACCTTAGATTCCAAATTTTACTGTATGAAAGGGATTAATAATAACTCGATAATCACGCTCATAACATCGCACTGCATGTACCCCGTATTGAAGAGCACAGATAGAAGAAAGCATGCCGCGACCGGAAGATGGTGTCGCACGAGGGAGTGTAGGAAAGGGCATGCATCATGAATACATTCATCCTTGCATTAATAAGAGTATCTAGGAATGTTTGATATGTCGGCTTTATCATTACTGCTTGACTGAATTGATAACATGTTAATCTTTACTCTATGATTCCGCTGAGTTGATCACTCACTCCCACATTCTGGGACGGTGTTCCGAACACCTACCAGACTCTGTCTTAGTTGCAGATGATGATGCGACTCAGGAGGCGGAGCCTGATTACTATGACAATCAGGATGAGTTCTCGTATATGCAGTTCTCCGGCGGTTTCGCTTAGGTTGTCCTGATCAACGAGGCTACAGGGCATATCAGTGTAGTTGAACTATTTTTGACATTTTGATTGTTAAACTATTACATGTATATGGTGACTCAATGATGTATTCATACTCTGGAGACTGATAGTGATCCTTTTGGGCTCATATACGTTTATATATTTCTTTCAGTCTTCCGTTTGCGTTGTATAAATTGATCTGGAGTATGAATTACTGTTTTGGTATAATCCCACTCATGATTAATACACTAACACAGACAACATTTTAATCATAAGCATATATGTTGCATAAGTGATGTTTTGAAACTCGGGAGTTAAGTTGCTACTCGACCCTCGATTTTCAGGGCATTACATGACATGTACAGGATGAGACTTCCAGCTAACATTAAGGCCATCCATCAGGGTCTCCAGGAGCCAGAATGCGTCCTACGACAGTCGAGAAGGTGAGGCTATCCGAACACTCTAAATTAAAGCTATTATGTCAATTGATACTGGTACAACACACTTATTACCAACACTTGAGAGTTAGTTAGTGACAAACCAAGCCTTCATCATGACCAGTATCATATATTAACCATTGAAAACTAGTATCAGGCCCACCTGATCAATAGATCGCGTCATATGGGCCGATAATAGCTCAAAGAAGTGGGTGACGGCCCACCTGGGCCTCGGCCCCGCACCAAAATGGGCCGAGACCCCTATTCTTGGGTCCTAAGAAAAATGGATGAAATGGATTTGTCACAACCATCACGATGGGCCCGCTCACGGAGTGCATGTGCACCCCATGCATGTGCACACGGCTTACACTAGGACGATGGGCTCGGTCAAATGACCTTTGACCGAGCCTTATTCGAAAATGTGAGAGATGGTTTCTCTTCCGCCACTTTTAAACTCAAAATCGATGATCTTCGGACCTCTAAGTGGCCCACCATGGCCACTTTTCGAGCCATCTAATCCGTTCAAATCCTCTGGGGGGCCCAACTTAACAAAACCTTATAGCCGTTCATCTCTTTGTAAACGGACGAGAGAGATGGGTCAAAGCCAACTAAGGCGTTATACGTGGAAGGTATCCGAGGGGTGGGACCGTAATGAAATCCACTGGACGGCTCACGATCGGTCCGATCGTGCAATCCCATCCGTCCATTTTCTCATTGGAGGTGTGCTCTTCCTTTTGTCAAAAACAGTCAGGCAAGGCCTGTGAAAGGAGAGACGGAGAGAAGACCTTCCTCTCTGGGAAAGACAGGGACTGGCGCGATCGCGGCCATTCGTTGGCCGCATAGAAATCCGACCGTTGAAGCCTCCCCTCCCTTGCTATAAATGAGGACCTGTAACTCTCGGGATTCGGACCGGCAAGAGAGTGAGAGTGAGGGAGGAAGGTGAGACCGAGCGTGGTGGACCTCGGTTCTGCACTGAGTTGACCTAGCTATTAAGACTGAGTCGAGCCAGTGGAGGCCAGTGACACGATAAGGTCGTTCGGGTTAAGCCACAGCTAAGTGTCGGGCGCTAGAACTTAGGTAACGTCACCCTGTTCCGATCTCCAATGTTTGTAGGACCGTGTACCTCTCTCAGTCCAACCATTTTGGTCCACAAACTAGGCCAAGGAATGCTGAAGTCATGGCAAATATCAAGCCTCCATAAGGCCATGAAGTAGACCTTCAATCAGGCCACATGATGACTCTGTTGGAGCTGAAAAATGGACATTCCGTCTGCCCATTCAGTGCCTCTGTTTTGAGCTGGAACCGGCCAAACAATGGCCGGGTTTCATGCAAACAACAGGCCTGAATGGTGGTCGTAGTTAGGGCTGAAAACCAGCTAAGTAATGGCTGTGATCATGCCCAAAACAAGGCTGGAAAATGACTCTGTTTCAGTCTGGGCCTAAGCCAAGCAATGGCTGTGGAACAGACCAAGAAATCAGCTTGAAAAGGGTCTCTATTTTGGACCAAAGCTGAGCCGATCGATGGCTCTGTCTCGGGCCGAAATCTGACCCAACTGCAGCACCCATTTCAGGCCAAGACCCGGCTAAACAATGGCCCTGTGTCGAGCCAAAATCGGGTAGAACTGAGGCTTTGTTTTGAGCTGAGAGCTGGCCAAGGAATGACTGTATTTCATGGCTTGTTGCAGGCCTATCTGGGGCTCTGTCTTAGGCCGAAATCAGGTCAGCCAATGGCCAAGATCGAGGCCAAGGTTGACACAGAAGGTAGGCTCTAGGTGGGCCTTAGAGCTGTGCGAGGATCTGTCCAGCGGCTGGACGCCCTCTGGACAGGGGGTCGGGCGGGCTGCATGGAAGCAGCTCTCAGTCGGACTGAGAACAGGCCCATTGGGCCATGCAATCACGTCTGGGTGGGCCCCACGATGGCCTTTGTGGGCCACGCCATCCGACAGCTGTGGGTCTCGCCTAAGATTTAAATCTCAGTGGGCCCACCTGGTGGGGAGCCCAAATGGGCTGCACCACACTAAACCGGGTTGGCTTCACCATACATAACAGTGGGCTTCACGAGAATCCCTGGACTGGGCCACATGAGACGCTGGTGAGCCTCACCTTGTATTGAAACAGGCGGGCCGCACCATGCTCAAAGCAGGGTGGGTTGCACCATATTCAAAGCACTGTGGGCCTCACTATAAATACTGTGGGCCTCACTTCCTGGTGGGATGAACCACAACACTTGTGAGCCGCACCTAGCATAAGGCTTAAGTGTGCTGTAGCACGGCAGGCCCCACACTAACGCCTATAGGTTGGGTATGCAGCACGTGGGCTGCCGTGCTCAGGCCAAATAGGGACCACCATGGCCCAGTTTTGGACAGTTGGGTGTAGCAGAAGTGGGCCTTGATTGGGCCCAGTTTATACTAAAATAGGGGGGCATGTGTTTGGTGGGCTTGATCGCCCTTGGTTGCAGCCCAAACAACTTTGATTTAGGGCCTTCCAACCCTTCACCAATCCTCATGTATTAAACTTTGTGACTCATTGTCTAATATAAATGAATTTGTAAAGGGAGTCACGTGAGTGGTGTAAATTCACTATCTTCTCAAGAAAACTCACATCTAGAAGCACTTTTCGCTTTGTCTGGTGATGATTTTCCTCCCCTTAAGCGTTTCATCCCTAACTAGACCAGAAATAGTAGTTTTGCTAATTTTAATGGCTAGTTAGACTAATGATAAATTGTGTGTGGAAATGGACTGCATTCACTTGACCTATCTATTTAACAAAATGATTCCCATGCTTACTATCGTTTAGACTCTTGATTATATACTCTGAACTGCCTAGGTAAATAATCCGACCATTCATGTCATGTATCTTATGTTAACTCAGTTAGTGTGTTGTGATAGAAATATATGTATTGTTCCTTATTCCCTATTCATGATAAGATCTATGTTGCTATGACACACATATTGTTGAAAGCTCTCCATGGGAAGTCCTAGCAAAAGAGAGTCCGTGCTTGGGGTGTAACTGGACTAATTGTGACGTCAGTAGACCCCTAACATGGAGGTTGTGGATTGTGGCAATTGATTCTGACGTTTACTATCCATATGTGGTTCCTCCTATCTGACTATGGAATGAACCTTGCAATAATTATAAATACCGCTGTTTACTTGTCTTTAAATCATACATGCCGTCATGCTTTAATCGTTGTACTTGACAAATTCGATAATTCATTCCAAGTCAACATATAGTAGTGGCCTCTTTCAGCGGAACTAATTGACCACGTGTCAGTGGGTACTACACACACCCTAAGGCGGTAGCCTCATGGGCCGGAGATGGTGGTCATGGGACACTATGCCTGAGTCGTCAGCCTACACTGGGCCATGTGCTCCCCACAGTAATCGTGAGCTCATTTAAATTGGCTGGTTGCAATTGGACTAATAATGGGTTGGTTAAACCATGCATGCATAACACAGACCAACATCTATTGCTGTTGTATGTGACATACTTAATTGCCTGTCTGGATGTTTTACCTGAGGCACACCAGTATACGTCGTCATCATACGTACTTGCCTTTCTAGATTTTTTACCCGGGGCACATGCCATCTGGACGTTTTACTCCGGCCGATGATTGCATTCATGCATTTAACAAGACTACATATACTGTATTCTGGATTGTCTGTATATTTTTATATTATTCCTTATTTAGGGTGGCGGTGTGTAATCTTGAGGGGAGATCACACTGAGCTAGCCACTCATTCATCAATGTTCAACCGTACAGAGGATGCGGGTACATGAGCCTATGAGTACGCGGCAGACTTGGAAGCGGTGGCAGTCGAGGAAGAGCTTTATGATGAGGAGCCGCAGCAGGAGGCGGCCGCTTATTTTGGGCTAAACTAGTAGATTAGCCCTTTAATTTTATTTCAGTACATTTAGAATTTGAGAAACTTGAGGTTATGTAATTGGCCCACCACTGAATGGGCCAGAATATTGTTCCCATCTTTGGATCACATCTGTGCTATGTTTTTATTTCCATCATTTGCACTTTGATCCACTTAATGGTTATCATTATCATCAGTTAACTCCTGGGTTTTTGGAATGTGAGTCACGTACTCGGGTTCTGAAAACTGGGGCGTTACACTACCCCTACCCTGGTTGCCTTAGAGTTGGATGAGCCATCCACGTAGAGAGACCAGACGGGTTGGGTGGGAGGGAACTGCTCGGATGATGCCCCTGGGTCAGTAGAAGTTTTCTGTTTGCACTGTGACTTCGATGATGAAATCTGCCATGACTTGTCCCTTAATTGCTACTCCGGGCTTGTAATGGATGTCGAATTCACTGAGTTCGATCGCTCATTTTGTGAGTTGTCCTGAAGCCTCCGGTTTCTGTAGTATCAGGCGGAGAGGCTGGTCGGTCATGACGATGATCGAATGAGCCTGAAGTATAGTCATAGGCGTCGGGATGATATGACTAATGCCAATGCCACTTTTTCTAGGGTTGGATACCTTGTCCCTGCAGGGACGAGGGCCTTGCTAATGTAATAAACAAGGAATTATCTGCCTTCATGTTTGCGGATCTGGGCCGAGCTTATGGCTACGTCGGATACTGCCAGATAGATCAGTAGAGGCTCGCCTGGTTCAGGCTTAGAGAGCAGTGGTGGCAATCCTAAATACTCCTTAAGTTGCGGGAGGGCAATCTCGCATTCCTTTGTCCAATCAACAATTTTTCAGTCCTTCAACTGCTTGAAGAAGGGGAGGCATTTGTCAGTAGCGCGGGACACGAAGCCATTTAGGGCCGTTATCCTTCCGGTCAACCGTTGGATATCTTTAATCGTCTTTGGGGATTCCATGTCAAGCAAAGCCTTGATTTTCTCCGGATTATCTTCGATTCCCCGTTGGCTGACTAAGAATCCGAGGAATTTGCCCGAGCATACGCCGAACGCGTGTTTGCTCGGGTTGAGCTTCATCTTATATTTTCATAGGATGGGGAACATTTTCTCTAGGTCGGCTATATAGTCGGTCGCTTTAATGCTCTTGACGAGTATATTATCGATATAAACCTCCATAGTTCGTCCTATCAGTTGGGCGAATATTTTGTTGACCAACCTTTGATAGGTCTCTCTAGTATTTTTCAATCCGAACGGCATCACTTGGTAACAATAAAGGCCTTTGTCGGTTACAAAGGTGGTTTTTTATTTATCAGACTGATGCATTACAATTTGATTATAACCAGAGTAAGCATGCATAATACTAAGTAATTCATGCCCCGCGGTACTGTCAACTACCTGATTGATCCGAGGAAGGGGAAAACTATCTTTAGGGCAGGCTTTGTTTAAGTCGGTATAATCTATACAGACTTACCACTTCCCATTAGCCTTCTTAACCAACACAACGTTGGCCAGCCACTCGAGGTAGTATATTTCTTCAATAAAATTAGCTTTGAAGAGTTTTCTAACCTCTTCCTCATCACGGCGGCCGAGTGCACGCCGTTTTTTACAGATCGGCTTGTAAGTTGTGTCAATATTAAGACGGTGAGTCATGACTGAAAGGGTCAATGTCTGGCATGTCTTCATGAGTCCACGCAAAGACGTCAGTGTATCGGCGGAGCAAGGCTACCGACTTCTCCTTTAATGGCATTACCAGGGATTAGCCAATCCGAACGATTTTCGAGACATCCGACTCATTCAATGGCACCTGAATGAGGTCCTCCACGGGCTGGCAGTGTCCGGGAGATTCGTCGCTCGGATCCAGGGTCTCGATCGTCATAATTTCCACGGGTGCTCGCAGAGCGGTAGTGTAAAATCGATCACCGAACGTTGTGCTGGTCTCCTTTTACCCCGACACCACTCTTAGTCGAAAACTTCATAAACAGGTGATAGGCTGAGATGATGGCTCGGAGGAGACAGAGAGAAGGCCGACCGAAGATTGCATTATAAACCGAAGACTGATCGACTATTAAGAAATCGACCATAACAGTAGCCTGATTTGGCGCATCCTCGGCAGTGAGCGGGAGCTGAATTGCTCATTCGGGAAGAATCTATCTGCCTGAGAATTCGATCAACGGAGTCCTTACGGGCCTCAAAGCTGAACGTTTTGCACCCATCTTGTTGAACGCCTGCATAAACAGCACATCTGCAGATGTGCCTATGTCGACGAGGACTCAGAAGACTCGACGGTTGGCGATAGTGACCGTGATGGCTAGAGCATCGTTGTGCGGGTGATGAATGCCCCCTCGTGTCTGCCTCGGTGAATGTTACACTGTATTTCTCGAGCTTTCTCTCCATTGGGGGTCGAGCTAGAACCATAATTTCAGACTTAGGTCGACCAACATTCCTCGTATGATTTTTTCGAGCGTTATTTGAGCCGCCTCCACCCAGATGGCCACTAATAATAGTTCAGATATTCTCAGTAGGTTGGTTATCATTCGGGCATTCTTCCGTGGTTTTGGCTCCTAGTTTGATGTGTTCACCAAGGCGGCCCTCTCGGATGAGCCTCTCAATTTCCAGTTTTAGATTATAGCAGTCACTCGTGTTATGTCCATGATCGCGATGGAAATGGTAGTACTTACTCTTACTTCATCGGTGCGGATTACTCCGGAGTTTGTCTGGCTAGTTGATGAATCATTCGTCCTTAATTTCCATCAGTACTTGCTCTTGCAGCTTGTTGAGCGGAGTGTACGTCGAAAACTTGTGGTCGGGCCGCTTACCCGACCTTCGCTCGTCGCGGGACCGGTCATCTTTCCGCTTCTTACCGGCCGAGTCAACTTATTTTTTAGTTGGCTCTTTGGTTGGAGTTTTTACGTTTTGAGCGGCCTTGTGCAAGATTCGGGTTTCCTCGGCGTCTGCATACTTCTCCGATCGGACCATAAATTCAGCCAGAGTAGTGGGTGAGTTTTTGCCCAGGGATACAAGAAACAACCTGTCTCTGACTCTTTGCATAATAGAATTAAGAGTTGTCTCGTCTGAATGCTTCCGGACTTGGAGCGATTCAAAATTGAAGTATTTGATATAATCTTTAAGAAACTCTCCCTCCTTTTGGATTATATTGTTTAGGTGCGCAGATGACTTTAACTTTTTCTTCCCTTCGATGAAATTGGCAATGAAAGTGTCTCCGAGCTCGGTGAACGAGCTTATGGACTTTGGTTTCAATTGCTTGATTCAAAGTCGAGCCACATCGGCCAAAGTGAGAGAGAAGGCCCAACACATCACGACATTCGAGGCATCGTGTAATTTCATATAAGTCCGAAATAACTCAATGTACTCAGTTGGGTCGGTTTTGCCTGTGAAGGGTGTGATCTGAGGAAGGCAGAATCATTCCGATAGTCGAGCTTGCATGATCTCGTCTGTGAACGGGGATTCCTTTGCCTCAGATCCTGCCTGATCGGCATAGCGATTTTGTTTCACGTCTGCGATCTCTTCCCGCATTTTCTTCCGTAGATCCTGGAGCTCAGCCTTCCAAGGTTCATAGCTGTCGATCGTACCCTCAACCGGGGGTCTGCTGCGCCTTCTCCGATCTATTTTGTGTCGTAGATCGGTGGCAGGTAGCGAGGCGGTCATGGAGATATGAGGGGCGCAGGCTCAGCCGGACCCTGGTGTTGGCTTTGCTGAGGAACAGTTCGTGGAGTGACGGGCTGAGGATCGACGAATTATTGTGGGGCATTTGCTCGACCATCGTCTTATTGGGGAAGCTAGACCTGCCGGCGATGAATCTGTTCCAGCATCTGCTTCATGTAGTTCATATTGGTCCTGAGTTGCTAGACCTCCTTATCCAATCGTCTGTTTCCTCGATTCCGTTGAGTGTGCCTAGTCGAAACAGAGGTTACCTGACGGGTTGCAGAACTTTGTCGATTATCCAGTTAGTTTTGGGCCCCTTGGGCCCCATTTGTACCAGGCGGGCCCTCTGTCGCCAGTGGTCTAGTGACAAGGACCTCGTTGGGTTCATTCTGGACGGTTCTTCTAGTTCTCGCCATTGGAGATTACTCAGTGCTTAGAGAAAATGACTTTTCGTATCGATTCCCACTGACGGCGCCAAACTGTTGATGCTGTTTTCAGCTCGCCCCTTTTACGTGATACTTTGTGTGGACCTGCACCTTGGACTTGCACAGGAAAAGGAGAAAGGTGACCCTGGCCTTACTAGGGGACCCTCCGATGCTTAAGTCAAAATCTAGGTCTGAGTAAAGGTTATAGGGCGAGAGTTTTTGCAGACCTTTTATCATGAAGGTCTTTATATTTATAATGGTAATGTGCCTCGTGGGGCTTTCGTATTTAGAGTAGATCTCAATCTTTTGGGATCCGTAATCCCTAATATTCTTAGATTTTTCTCAGCCTTATCTCATGAAAATCTTAGCCTTATCTCTCGAAAATCTTGAGTAGAGATCCAGTGTTTTATTAGGCAACGTCTAGATATGAAACGATATAGCTCGGCCGACTCTTAACACGGTCGCGCCGAGACAAGTTTTACAGCTAATCTTCACCCACTCTTTTGGCCGACTCAATCTTTGAATAAGACTAAAGCTTGGGCGGCTCTAGGGCCAACTGATCTTAGGTCGGCTTGGGCTTTTCTCTGCGAGGCTTTTGATTGAGTCTTGAGGTGCACTTCCTCCCTTAGAGGCTTCACTTCATGGCTTAGGACGTTCAGGCTACGGTCAGGTCAAACGCATCATGATCCGAGCTACATCTCTCCATCCAACGTTTTATGGACTTTGCGCTTTATCTGGACTCGAAGTCTAGTAAGTCCAGTCATTGCTTAACTGATTTATTATTCTGGCTCTCAAGCCTAATCAAAGACTTATTATATGTTTTTTCCCCAACAGCTATCTCTATGCCCAGGGTCACCGGGAATCCGCTCTGGTCAGGAAGCAATCTTCTGTCATTCCAGCGAGGACCACTCGATCCAATCTCGGTCCAAAGAGAAATGTTGACATACAACGTTGTATGTTAACTTAAAATTACAACATTTTCATTTTCTAATGACGTGTCACTTCAGTGGAAAATCCAATCCGTGAAAACTTTGGACCATACCATGAAGATTAGTAGGAAGGAAATTTGGAGCAATCAACTCATTAAGGTATGCCACACATAAATATTGATTAAGACCATCGATATTCATTTATTTATATGGTTTAAACCGCCTGATAGGTTACCATTCCTTTTTCAGATCTGATGATCTTTATCATGTGGACCACCTTTTCACGGATCAGATTTTTAAAAAAAAAATGACACAACCGCGGAAATCGAAACGTTGTATGTTACGTTAACATACAACATCGCACGTGAACATTTTTGTCCTTAAAATAACTTCACCCGGTACTTTCTCCCAATCACACCGACAACACAAACAGGGGCGAAAATAAAATAGAAGATGCGTGCGAAGAGAATCTTTCATGCACGTGGATGACTATGGTTTGCCATTCGCCATTTTAAACGCGGTAACCCATCCCTCAATCACGCAGCATCAATCCAGGCCGTCCAAATCTTGGTCCCACCCACGTCAGTCCAAAACCAAACCTATCAGGTATACTAACTGCCCAATTGGAGGCATAATACGGGCTAAAAAATGAACTGTCAACATCCTAGAGCGGCTAGAGATCAAACGGTCTTGATCATCTGATCTGTGTGGCTATGTTATTGCCGCGGTAGGATGGATGAGGACACATCCTATCCATTAATGGAAAAATACAAATCCAAAGCTGGTCACTCAGGTGGGCCCCATTTGTGACCGTTATTTCTACCCGACCCTTCTTGTCGTATAAGAAAGAGTGTGGTCACTCAGGTGGGTTAAGGGCCTGTTTGGGCGGTGGGATTAGAAGGGATTAGGTGGGATGGAATGCCAATTCCACTCCATGTTTGGAAAGAATGGAAAAGCTTGGAATTAGATTAGATGAAATTGCATTGGTGCTGTGCCAATTTCACTCAATGTTAGCAAGTTGTGTAGGTCCCACCATGATGTGTGAGCTATATCCATACCATTTACCAATTTTTCAAGATTATTTTAGAGCATGGACCAAAAAATCAGATAATCTAAGGGTGTGTTTGGCCGCGCTGGATATAGTATTAGATGGAATTAGGAGAGTTATCCTGCACCACCCGATCCCATCCACTGTTTGGGATGGCAGGATGTGCCTTGCCCTCATAAATAGTGTTCAAATTTGAGACGGATTCTGCTAATCCCTGGATGCGAGGGTTCACCACTATGTGGGGCCCACCGAGATATCAATGAGATATTCACTCCCTCCATCATTTTCATCAGCCTACATTCAGCCAATAACCTATTTTGAAACAGACATAAAACAATGAGTGGGGCACACCACAAGAACATATGGAGATGCAAGCCCATCCATTTGTGACGGTCCAAACACGCTGCGGTATATCTCATGGGCTATCCCAAACTCATGAGATCAAGGGACAAACACTGACACCACCATCATTACCTTAAAATCCATCCTATCCCTCCTAATCCCATGGGATTGGTCTGGCCAAACACGCCCTAAAGCTCAAGTGGGCCCCACCATAGAAAGCAACGGGGATTGAATACTTATCGTTGAAAATTTCTTTGGGGCCACATAAGTTTTGGATCTACCTCATTTTTAGGTCCATGCCATAAAATGAGATTACAAAACAAATGACTGGTTTAGACATAACAGGTGTATTATTCTCGGTAATTGCAAATGATGGAGGGTATATCCATTCAATGTACTACTATATTACTAACAAAGCATGAAATTAATTTTATCCCATGGCAACGGGGACAATCCCTGCCATGTATAATAATTATATTTTTTTGAATCCCATACCACCTAATCCCTTCTAATCCCACCGCCCAAACACGCCAGTTTGGTCCCACCTAGCAGATGAAACCGTATCTCTCACGCGAGCCACTTTGGCACATGTGCCGCGGTTCACTTTCTTTTGGTATATCATTTCTTCCGGAGAAAAACTTTGATACTCCAGCAAAGTAGGATGAATGACATGCGGGCACTTGGAAGTTGCATAAACAAGTGAATCAAAGTAAAATGTCTAAATTATGAGTCCCATATATTACATTTACCATGAACCAATAAATACGGTGATTTCATCATCTGACCATCCTATTGATGGACATCTTTTGGGGTTTAAAATGAAAGTATTTAACGGTCCCATTTCAACAAACAAGTGTTTACTAATTAGAGGTTGGAATAACTCAATCAATCTAATTTCGAGACTGTAACTCAGAGACATGGTTTCCAAAACTTAATTAGTTTGATTGAATTAATGTATGCAAAATGAAAAATTTCCTTTTGTCTGCGTATCAAGCGTCATCCTTCGTCAGAGTATCAAGTAACTCCCCCTTCTCCGTAATCACCTGGGTGAAAGAAGCGTGTAAGAAGAAAAGAATCTTTTACGCGCTTGAAAGCAGGCACGCAAAACGAAGTAACGAACCCCTTTTCCCATCTTTCCCAACCGAACCGTCAAACCCAAGACATACAAGAAAGAAAACTAGAACAAAACCCTTTCATCTCTTTTTCAAAACCTACACAACATTGAAAACAAAAGCAGAAAATCCCCCTATCCATCAGCACCGTAAAAATCAGCCATCATGACCGATCAATCCGAGAAGGTCAAATCATCAGACGGCCAGCATTCATCATCAGATTACTCTCCCTACCCGAAACTAGATCCGAAAGACGTTGCTCCCATTCAGGAGAACTGGGGCACCTTCGTCATGGGATCGTCGCCGTCCGATGATCCTTCTTCAGCCGCTGTGAAGGCTGCGCCATCATCGTCACCCAAATCCGTCAGCTGGAGCCCTGAATTAGAGAACAATCCCTCTCATGCAACGACGATGCCGCAAGAATCCAATCCCTATGTTTCCCCGTCACCCGCCCCTGCCCCCGCCAGAAGTGAGATGCTGATTTTTTTTTTTTTTTTTAAAAATGTTTTTCTAATTTCCTTTTTAATATTAATTGGGTTGGTTGAATTATCGTTTGGGAGACGGATGCGATTTCGTTTTTTCTTTTATGTTTCGGATTTAGATACCATAGAGACATTCCGCGGGGTGCTCGATAAATGGGGAAAGAAAATGGGAGAAGCAGTGAAAGAGGCTGAGGATCTTGCAGGAAATGTTTGGCAACACCGTAAGTTTCATCACATGAGATTTCTTGGAAATATGTTTTCAGTGCTAGATTTAAGTATTTGAATTTGCCACACTCACACTCGTGATCTGAGCAGCACATTCACTGGGTGGGTTTCCTTATTAATCGGCCACCACTGATCGGATTATCTTAACCATCTAGCGGCATAGAAGTGGATGGTAAAGAAGAATACTGTCAACAGCCAATTGAATGTTGAGGATCTTCCTGTCAGTGAAAATTTTCTACCTTGGATGTTTGCAGTAGGGCCCACCTGGTGACCTGTCCAGATCACTTAAAATCGTCCCACATGTTGAAATTTTAAGACAGTTTCCTGACTAGGAAGTTGGTGCCCTCTGCTTACGTTGTTTGAATTCCCCGTAGTTAAATCTGTGATTTATTTGATTCATATAGGTATGATAGCAGAGGAACTTGACATGGTGACCTTTCTTTGTTTCTGTTTGTCATGTAATATTTTTGTTCTTCTGTGCGTTCATTTCATTGGGGAGAGAGGTTGTCCTGCATATTGGCTGTAGCTTTTCCATGGAACAAGCAGGTAGTTATTGTTGTGAAGAGAACTGCTTAGTCAATCGAAGCTGTCAACGGGAGAGTTGCTTTTGGGTTAAGGTCATTTCTTTTTGTGGAACAAAAGGGTTCTTCAGTGATAGCTTTAGGGCACGTTTGGGTGTTCCAGCTTTCCTAGGGGAATAGAATGTGCTCTGTCTCATTTCGAACAGACTTCTAGTTGTTTGGAAGGCAATTCAGGGGCAGGGCAGATGCACACCTCTTTGGGGTGCATTATCTGAAGAAAATGCCTGCCCTGGATGCCTATCCAAATAGAAAGTTGACCCTTCCAATTTAGACTTTGAGGACAGCTTAATTAAGTCTTAATAACAGAATGTAGTGACTCCATCTTTGGCCACTTATATGAGTCATTTGCATTTTGAAATGATCTTGCCGAGTGCTAATCTGTTGAGTCTTTGCCTAAACTTAGGAAAGTACTGCATTTGAATGTAGGAATTGATTTGACCCTGGAGTTTGTGTTATGGGCATCTTTCTACACACATGCATATATGAACATACGAGTTGAATTGAAGTTGGAGACTTTGTTCAATATCTTTCAAGTTCTGTACTCTGTAACACAATTTTGGAAATGAAACAATTGAGAATTTTGTCAGTGTGAAGTTGATGAAATTCTTAAACTTTTCTGTTTGATGGCTTTTATAATATTTTTCTAATATGCCCTGCAACAGAAGCAAAAAATCTACCTGTAGTTGTGTATCTAGAGATCTCTTTGATGGACTATCTTGGAAAGACCAGTTGAGTAAATCCAGAAAAGATTAATAAAGTACTCCCATAACTTATAAGAATTGAGAGAGATCATTAATAATGAAGTTGGAGTGGTAGACATTTTAGACTCGGCAACCTTTTGCAACACAGCTTTACCTCATACTATTCTGCCATTGACAACTTGATGGATTCTTGATGGTGTAGATAGCATGATTGGCATTTTTGAAGAGCTCAATAGCAAACTGATTTCCAAACAGAAGAATACTCTCAATAGTAGCTGTGATGCAGGCCAAATGGTTTAGACTAAATATGCTGCAAAGAAATTATAAATAGATTAAAGAGCAATTCAAAGCATAAAATATACTAACCTACCACATATCTAAGAAATCAAATAAACAATAAAATTCAGATTTCAAGCTAAATCACAATCCCATAATAAACTAAACCATATAAAACATGAATTTCAAAGGATCCATAGAAGGTAGAACTTCCACTTTAGCATAGGCTTAGGCCTAATTCAAAGGGGTTGATTTGATCTCTCTAGGGTTAAGGATATGAAAATCTATGATTAGGGTTTGAGTATGTAAGGTTAGGGATTTGAAAGGAATTAGGGCTTTGGAAGGATTTGGAAATTTAGGATCTTATAGGAAATAAGGGATTAGAGTTTCATAGGGATTTGGGGATTGGGGCTTGGATTTTTTTTTTTTTTTTTTTTTTTTAAAGCTAGGGTTTATAGGTGAATGGGAACTAGGGTTTTAGGTTAGGGTTTAAGGGATAGGAAGAAGAATTGAAGAGAGAGAGAGAGAGAAGAAAGGAAGTTAGGTGGCTGGCCGTACAATTGTATGGCCTTGTCTGTACAGCCATATGGACAGGCAGTCCGTACATGTGGTGCTTGATAGAGATGGGATCGGTTGGGTTTTGGTGGAGAGAAGAATAATGGGAATTAGGTTTGGAGAAGAAAGTAGAAGAAAAGAGGGATTTAAGTAGAAGATGAGAAAGACGAGAGAAGTATCTTTTAAAAGAGAGATAAGAGAGGAAAGATTAGGCTTCACACCTTGACATCACACCATCAATCTCCATTCACAGGAGAGAAAGCTTCAAGGGAAGCAAAGAAATTTCATTAATAAAAACATCCATCCCTAGGGTTGGCCGTTCCCCCCATTTTACAGTCTCAGAAAAGACTTTTTACAAAAAGACACTCTCAAATAAAATTTTCAACATAAAGACACTCAAAGGAATAAAAGTTGTTCCTAACTCCCTAATCTCAACTAAATATCAAAATAAATCCAATCATGAATAATCAACTAAATAAAAGAAATAAATCTAAACATAGTAAAGTCTATTATTAATGTGATCTAAGATCACACTGATCTAACTGTCTGATCAAAGTGTCCTTAAGATCCAACCATCCGATCGATTGTGTCATTGCAATCCAATGGTCCAAACTCCTCAATAAGCAACCCACATGCATCTTCCTGGTGTAGGGTCTTCAAAGATACACGATCATGTGTCTTCAATATGGCCCACTTGAGCCCATGTAGAGGTCACCAAGCCAAAGTGAAATTGGAGTTGATCTCCTCCTCCTCTGGTATGCTCTGTAAGGTGCTTCGATGTCCTCATCAAGATGTCAACCTCGAAGTCTAAATATCCAACTCTAGTTGGATGTCCACCCAGATAATCTTCCCAAGTATAGCATTCCTAGCACTGTCCCAAACAAAGATAGAGGCCACCTGATAGTCAATCCACTCGAAAATGGCGATTAGAGCCTTAACTTGAGGAAGGGAAGAGATTTCTTCTCTACTTCTCTCTCTCTCTCTCTCTCTCTCTCTCTCATTCTTCATTTAGTTAGTTTCTTGTTTATTAAACTTATTTTCAAGTATGCTAATAGGCTCATTTTGGATTTGGAAAAGTCAAGTATCATTTTGCAAGTTGGACCTGTGGAAGGCTATGATCATGTGGATTGGAGCTTTCTTCGATCTATGTTGGATCATATGGGATTCGGTTCTAGGTGGAGTAGATGGATAGGGGAATGCATTAGCTCAGCTCATTTTTTGATATTGGTGAATGGATTGCTAAAAGGAATCTTTAGAAGCTTGACAAGTCTGAGGTAAGGAGACCCTCTCTCTCTATTCCTCTCTTTGATAGTGGTAGAGGCTCTTAGTAGAATGATTGTTGGTGCTAACAATCATGGTCTTATTAATAGTTTCAAGGTTGGCTAGGTCAGTTTCAAAACCTCGCACTTGAAGTTTGTGGATGACACTATGATGTAGGACAATTAACCACTTGCTCTAAAAGCTTGAACTGTTAGAACATGGCGAATTAATCCCTTTATCTCATAGCCCAGGCCCCACATCTCATGGGTTAGGACCTCTGCCGAACCCCCCTCGTGGTCCCCAAATCACATGGGTACCACCTCACACGAGCCACCCGCCTCTCACGGGTGGGGCCCACCTCACATGAGCCACCTGCCTTACACGGGTCGCCCACCTCAAGTGTGGCCCTGCATCCTACAGGCTACCCCACTCGAGCCCGGTGTGAAATGCCCCTGCATTAATCACCTCCGGTGAGGAGTTTCGAACACGAGACCTCCTACTCTGATACCAATTTGATGCAGGACAATTAACCACTTTCTCTAAAAGCTCGAACTGTTAGAGCATGACGAATTAATCCTTTTATCTTATAGCTCAGGCCCCACATCTCATGAGTTAGGACCTCGGCCAAACCCCCCTCGTGGGCCCCAAATCACATGGGTACCGCCTCACACGAGCCACCCGCCTCTCACGGGTGGGGCCCACCTCACACAGGCTACCACACTCGAGGCCGGCGTGAAATGCCCCTGCATTAATCACCCCCGATGAGTAGTCTCGAACACGAGATCTCCCGCTCTGATACCAATTTGATGCAGGACAATTAACCACTTGCTTTAAAAGTTCGAATTGTTAGAGCATAACAAATTAATCCCTTTATCTCATAGCCCAGGCCCCACATCTCATGGGTTAAGGCCTCGGCCGAACCCCCCTCGTGGGCCCTAAATCACATGGATACCGCCTCACACGAGCCCCCCGCCTCTCACAGGTGGGGCCCGCCTCACACGAGCCACCCGCCTTACACAGGCCGCCCACCCCAAGTGTGTCCTCGCATCCCACAGGCTACCCCACTCGAGCCCGGTGTGAAATGCCCTTGCATTACACTATCCCATTCCGTGAGACAGATAGGGGTGGCCACATTGCAAGGTTCTTTATTTCTTTTAGGCAAATAGCTATGGAGGTTTCTAGAACGGGAAGGCTGCTAATAGAATAAAGTGGTCCAAAGAAAATATGCAGTTGAGGAGAGAGGAGTGGGGTTCGCGTTTGTTTTCTCTATACAAGGCTTTTGGCTTGTGGAAAGTGGTGTTGAAGATCATGCCTCCTTTTAAAAGAGAGATTTCTTTTAGGCCTAGATCTGGTTCGAGAACTTGATTTTGGATGGACCGTTGGTGTGGGCAAAGCCCTTTGTGTGAATCTTTTCCAAGGCTCTATAGGATAACAATTGATGGAGATGGCTCAATCTTTTGATTCGTGATCACTTCGGGTGAGACCCTAGTTTGGACGGTGACATTCTATAGAAATCTTTACAAGGAAGCAATCGATGATCTTGTCCGCCTTATGAACATCATCCATTAATGTAAGATTGTTACTTCCAATCTGGATTCTTGGGTTTGGAATGTTGCTCCTTTGGAGAGGTTCTTTGTGAAGTCATTTTACATGTCTTTAATCAGCTATCATCTTCCTCATCCACTTGATCCTATATTTGTCTTTTGAAAATATAAAGCTGCTCCTCGGGTCCTTGCCTTTGCTTGATTGGTTGGTAAAAACAAAATCCTAATGATCGATAATCTTAGGAAGAGAGGATGTGTATCGTGAATGGGTGTCTTCTATGCTTGCAATAGGTGGAATGGGTGAATCACTTGTTTATCCATTGCCCTTCTGTTCATCACATTTGGTGAAAATTCCTTTCTCTTTCTGAGGCAGCATGGGTAATGCCTCAATTAGTTGGGGAGCTCATGAGATCCTGGTATGGGGGCAGGAAGGCAGCAAAAGAGGTCAGGTTGTGTGGCATTTATCTATGCCAGCAGTGCTGTGGCAGTGTGGACTGAACGAAACACCTGGCCCTTTTGCAATAAATCCTCTTCTCCAAATGTGGTGTTTTTGAAAGCTAATAGTCTTGTATTTGATTGATGTGTGGGTCTAAGGTGTTTGGGCTGAATCGTGAGGTTGTTTTGAGGGATTTTTGGGGCAGTTCTTCACCATTGTATTTGGGATGACACCTTGTCATCCTTCTTTTTTGTTTCAATAAAATTTTCATTATCCCTAAAAAAAAGTAAATACTAATAGGATTTAATTTTAGGAGTTTTAGGCCTTCTTGTTGTAAATGCCTATATTTATAATTGTGTGCATGGACCAACAATACATGCATTCGATGAATTAATCTACGGGCTTTCTTGTTTCTTACAATGGGATTGTTTTCGGTTGAGACTCTCCAGAAGGTGGTGCAACTTCACCTTTTCTATTGGTGCGACTCTGCTAGAAGACTGGTTGAAGATCCTCTTTGCCAGTCCTTTTCATTATTTATCTGTTTTGTTTGGAATTTTTTTCTGTTATTGATAAATTTTCTACCCAAAATCATGGACTTATATTGAAGACCCTGTCGCTGACTGCCTCTGGTTTCTCTTTTCATGTGGTTTGTCTTCTTGAGTTTCTTCAAGTTGTACTTCATCTTTGAATTTGGAATTGGCCAGGGAATGAATAGGTGTGGGATCTATAGGCTTCGAATATGGCATTCGAAAAATTGATGTCCTTATTACATAAACTTGTATCACATTGGTTGATCTCTATTTCAATCAAATGATGGCTTTTAATCAACTTCCTTTCCCTTCTCCCTGATGTAGGCCCATGGCCCACTGTAGAGCCCAACAATAATGTAGGCCTACAACCCACCGTAGGCCCAATATGTGTTGATTTTTAGATTTTTTATTTATAGATTTGGGAGCTTAAATTAAGGATTGTAATTTACAATTTTTAGAAGATATGGGAGCTAATTTAAAGATGTGATTGAAGATATTGAGGGGGATGTGATTGAAGATATGGGGCTGATTTAGAGATGTAATTGGGATTTTATATTGTTAGGCTTTTACTAAGATTTGAAGTCAACTATTATTGACTTGGACTCAATAATTGGGTTGCACGATTTCTGTGTCAAAGCGGGTGATCATTGGGGAACTGCCAACTATGCATCATCTCCTGATGACTTCGAAGGGGGTGACACAAGAAGAGTATGTGCAAATGATCCAATTGATCCATGTAACTCATGCATGTGGTAGGCAATTTCATTGATCAAGTAGGGGAGCTCTAGCATGGAGGGAATCTGGAGATTGAAATAGGAACACGTGGACGTGCAGGAGAAGATCCTCAGCAAGGTCCTAACCAACAACAGACGGCCCCGGCTTATGAAGACACTAATGGTAGAATCTTTTAATTGTTGGAATGTGGCAGAAAATTCAAAATTGAGGTAATAATTCCGGAAACGACGAAGAGATCTACGAAGTTAAAGGAACAGTTGACATATGAAATGAGAAGTATTGTAAGAGAAAAAGTTCATATTAATGAAGTTCTCTCCCTCTCTACTCTAATATTCTTGTCCATTTCTTTGAGATTCGGGTGTCAAGGTCCCATTGACTTGATAACTGGGTTGCACCATTTTAGTATTAGAGTGGGTTATCATTTGGGAATTGTCAACTCTACATCATGTCCTGATGCTCTCAAAGGGGGTGGTACGAGAAGAGTTCGTGCAAATAATCCATCTGATCCATGCACTCGCAAAGCAGGTAGATCAACTGATGCATGCGGTAGGCAATCTCACTATTATGGAGACAGTCTCAAGTCCAGCCAATTAGATCATAAATTACTGCCAATCCAATGGATAACTTCCAACTTATCATGTTCACGTGACATCTTACCCTTCCAATAGGTTGGCCCCATCCCTTTTTTTGAGGGATAGGTTGGCCCCATCATGAGGATACCTTGTGAAAAAATCAGCCCCATCCACTCATAAGGTGGGCCGCACCATAGAAAACAATGTCTAGCCGCTGATAATTTTAAAAATACAAGTATGGTCCACTTGATGGGTGGATGTGGCTGATTTTTGCAAAAGGTGATCCTCATGATGGGTTCAACCTACTGGATGGGTAGGATGTCGCACAAACATCATGGGTTTGAAGTTGTCCTGTGGGCGGATGGTAACTTATGGGTCAACTGGTTGGAGTCGTGACTACTCTTTATTGAGAATCTTAGTTCTTACAAGCAACAAAAGGTGATTTATATTGTCAATGTTGTAATTTATTTAATCTGGTGTAGCCATGTAGGTACGTAGGATTTGTAGAGCATGCAAATAATTTCAGAGGAATGCTAATATGCAGGTTGCATCACAAAAGTTCTATGCAGCTCCTAATGGTTTGCATGGCTGACTAGTGTGGTGATTAGGACTGTTTACTTGGTGGGCCACCACATGTATAGGTGATTTCTCCGCACGCATGAAGGTCCCTAGCAAGTCATAACCAACAACAGGTGGCCATGGCTTATGAAGACACCAATAATTGAATCCTTTGATTGTTGGAAGTGGCAGAAAATCCGAAATTGAGTAGAAGTTCAGAAACGATGATGAGATCTACGAAGTTAAAGGAACAATTGACATGTGAAGTGATCGATGCATTAACATTGGACCTACACTTGAATATACGAATGGATCAATTGAGGAATCCGTTGAGAGTGCCAGTCACATTTATAAACATGCCAGTGGGTCTCAACCCTCAAATTAGAGCACCTTCGCAAAAGATGACAGTGGCATGAAAAAGGGGTAAATGTTGCAGGATCCACAAAGAACTATAAAGTTACAACAAACAAGTTGCCACCCACAAAAGTGCAAGCGAAAGAGACACATCTACAGTAGACTCTAGCAAAGGTTATGTCGAGCCGATGCTTAGGGGTGCACCACCAACTTCCATTAAAGAAGAAGATTCGTTGTAGAGGCAGTACAAGTCCAAAGGTTGAGATTGGTTTTCAACTTGAGGACGAGTTCTTTCGAAGCTAGGGAGAATTGATGCAGGCCTATGACCCACCTAGGCCCACTATAGGGCCCAACATGTGCTGATTTTTGGACTGTTTATTTATAAATTTGGGAGCTTAAATTAAGGGTTGCGATTTACTATTTTTGGAAGATACGATGGCTGATTTAAAGATGTGATTGAAGATATGATGAGGATCTGATGTGATTGAAGATATGGGGATGATTTAGAGATGTAATTAGGATTTTCTATATTTTCTTTTTTTATTGTTAGGCTTTTACCATCGTAATAGATTAGATTGATTTGAATTCAACTATGATTGATTTGAAAAATTCAAATCAATCTCTTAGCTGAGGGATTCTCATTAGAGATTCACTTAGAGTTTATAAAAAGGGGTGGTGGTGTAGGAAGTAGATAATTCTAATATTTTTCTAAGTATGAGTTTTTCTTTAAGTACATTGTAAGAGAAGAAGATCATATAAATAAAGTTCTCTCCCTCTCTATTCTAATATTCTTGTGGGTATACTCTTGTCCATTTCTTTGCAATTCGGGTGTCGCGATCTCATTGAACTAATAACTGGGTTGCAGCACTCTGTCACCTGCATATGTATTGGTTGGTCAGGTTTAGCAAGCTCATTTTGATTTCCTTTCTCAAAGTTGTGAGAGGATTTTGAGCCACCTAACTCTTTTGGTTTAATGTGCTTCTTAGTCTTTGGACGAGTTGATAAACCTCGTTTGTTGAATAGATATGGGATATAGAAAGCTTCTATTGGATTTTATGCCACCATTTGGTTTCTGATTTGTTGAGGTTGTTTTTGGATCATGAGGTGCACCCCCGTTGTTCTCCTGCAAATCTCCTTACAAATCAAGTATCTCAACTTTTACATCATATGGTATATAGTCATGATCCTCCAATCAGTCACCTCTTCTACCATGGGGACAATTGAATGGAACATTTTCGGAGATTTCAGGATCCTGGCCTCTGTGGTATGCATGGGGAAGCTCTCCTCGACTTGATGTAGTGGTTTATTTTCCCAATAAATTCAAATATGAATAATACCTTCATCTCAATCTTAAGTTCTTAACCTTCTAACCCACTTCGTCTAACACCGTCTTGTTGTTAGCCACTGCTTTCCAAAATATGCTTAAGAGAAAACTCTGATACCAATTTGGTGTATGGTGATAGGTTTTTTTGTAGGAAGAAGAAGATTAGAAAGAAAAAATAGAGAAAATATTAAATTTTATCACACCTTTCAGACACCACATTTAAGAGATTTGAGGGGTTCACACTGTCTGCCAGAGAGAAGGATTCTCCCTAAACTGAAGTCCTTTTATTTATTTTTTTTCTATGCCATGTTCAATATGGATATGACATCTTCAAACATATATGAAGACTGTCTTGAAAAAAGGTATAAATGGGCAGTATTTTCAGCAAGGGATTTCTGCTTGGGTTGGTCTTTGTTTTCGAGATGCTTTTCTTAGTAAGGTTATGGAATAATTTTGTCGCAGATTCAACTGTCAATGCCTTATATATGAATAGTAGTGCAGAAATTTGCGATTGTGAAAACACTCCATGGAAAACCTGCATTTCTATTTCAATTATTTTAATTTTAATTTTATTTTTAGTTTTATTTTTTATTTTTTATTTTTTATCAATTTAAAATTTTAAGTGTTCCTATAAAGTAGGAGATCATGTTTATGTAACCTGTAAAGTTCTGGAGTTCATGCTCTGATCATGTTCAGTTGTATTCAACCTGTTTATATAACTGGAACAAGAAAATTATTTGCATGCAACTGGGTCTGCAAAGTAAAGCTCTGTTTAGGCGAGAGGCTGTGACAGTCTTGGGTATGGATTTGGTACAGATTATAGGCTGTTATGGTGCTATGGTAGAGTTTATAGGATGTTTAGAGGATTTGAGATTGGGTTACCTTTAAATGCTGGAAATTGGACTCTAGGGGCTTCACAGGGTTGTAGTATGGCTATATGGGCTGCTAACAGGTTGCAGTTGGAGCTCTGAAGCTGTGTATGAAACTGGTTCAGGTTATTGGGTGAAAATGGGGGCCGAGTTTGTAACTTTAGGTGGCTGTAGATATGCTCTACTTGGCATTTAACTGTTAGTTTGGACCAGTGTTGTCAAAATCCTACGATTTACGATTTGAGTTGAATCTTATGCAAAAACAATTTGAATCCCATCTTGAATACCTTTTTTTATGAGTCCTGTGATTTTATTATTTGAATCCTACGATTTACGATTCAAATCCCAATTTATGATTCAAATTATACTTGTTGTATTCTATTTTAAGCTTCACTTGACTTTTATTTTATGTTTTTAAATTGGTGGGTGCTTTAAGAATAATTTAGAAAAGGTAAATTATTTTATTTTGTTCTTTATAAGAGAGATTAAATGATATATATTCTCTTCAATGTTAAATCATGGAGCTTTAAAAAAAAAAATGATTTCTTACTTTTTAACTGGACGAAACACCAAATCAATGTTTGACTTATCTAGAATGTTTTTATGGATGGTTACAATCATGTCGAGTTATATGTATTTTGGAAATGATTAGAAATCAAAATATCTTTTTTTCGTCAGTCTACATAATCAAATACTGCTTTTCTAACGTGATTATACATTCAAGAAAAGTAATAAGAACATAAATTATCAAAGGATCCTTGTACGTTTTTTAAGGAAAATATTTTAAAAGACGAAATAAAAGAAAGATAAGAAACTGTATTACTTGGTGCATATTGATGGCAAAAGGATGATTGATGAGTTTTTTATTTTTATTTTTCCCTTTTTTACTTATAGTTTTTCAATTTTTAAGAAAATTATAAAAATCTTACGATTTACGATACAACTTGCGATTCGATACGATTCAACTCCTATTACGATTTGCAATATGATAACGATTTTGACAACATTGGTTTGGACTACAATTGGAGTTTATAGGTTAGAAAAGGGTTAGGATTTCAGAGTGGGGATTGTGTATAGGGATTTGGGAACTGGTTGAAGGATAAAATTAAGTATTGGGGACTGCATGTGGATTGTTTGAGGACACATGGTTACAGGTCCATTTTCTGGGACAAACAATAGGATGAGGTTCAAGGGTTAGATGGGGTTTTGAGGGTTGTCTACTGGGTATGGTTTGGTTTGGGTAAATGAAAGGATCTGCAGTTAGGGTTAGGGTGGAAGCAAAGTTTTGGGGTTTGGGTAGATTAAGGTTAGGGTTTAGGGTGTACAATTGAGAAAAAGATGAGGATGATTTTGACACTGGAGTCATTTTGATTGTCGGGGCATTAAAAGCTATTATACGATAAACCTACAAGAGGAAGTGTCCCTCCTAATCGGCTAGTTGGGTTGATGCAAATATGTAGATCCTATATGTGGATCCCAACTTGCAATATTCTTGTTGAAGTAGTTGCTCTTAAGATTGTTCTTGATCATTACCATTGTACCATCTAATAACAAGAGAACTCCATTCAATTTGATGAGTTGAAAAAGCCATGAGAGAGTATTTTTTTAGAATACATGAATTGGTTGAAAGAAGAGGAAATTAGCAACAGTCTAGAGCTATGTGGCTCAAAGAGGGAGATAAGAACACAATTTTTCCATGGCATTGCATGTGCGCGGGCCAAGGATATTAAGACTCATAGCATGATGGTGGATGGGGTTAGGGTAGAGGAAAAATCCCAGTTGCGAGATGCTATAGTTTAGTTTTACAAGGCTCCTTACTAGGGGGAGGTGTGCGACTACTGCTAGATGACTTGTGATTTAATCAAATAATTGTAGATGAAGCCGAGCTTCTATTAAAACCATTCTCTAAGGATTGAATTAAGGTGATAGAGGATGCTTTGGGTAGAGACAAGGCCTTAGGGCCGGACGGATTTCCCATGGTTTTCTTTCAAGTGTGATGGGATTTAAGATAGTCTGCTAAACTTTATTGTTGAATTCTTCGATGGCGGGTGTCTTGCATCGGAGTTGGGTGCATCATTCATAGAAATAATCCGAAAAGGTGTTGAAAGATTTCGGGATGTTAGGCCCATTACCCTTATTGGGAGCCCCTACAAAATATTAGCTAAAAATCCTGACATCCAGATTTCAAGCAGTTCTAACAAATGTCATTTCCAATGTCCAAGGTGCATTCATGGCTGGAAGACAAATTTTGGACACTGCGTTAATTGCTCACGAATGCATTGACTTGCATCATAGGGAAGGAAAAGAGAGCATTATTTGTAAGCTTGATGTTGAGAGAGCGTAAAACTATGTTGATTGGGACTTTCTTGATTACATATTGGGTTGGTTGCGATGCATCAGAGATGAAGAAGGTAGATATAAGAGTATTCAGTCGGCCAAGTTCTTAGTCCTGGTTAAGGGTCTCTTAAAGGCTTCTTCAATGTGTTGAGAGGTATTCGGTAGGGGGATCTGTCTCTCCCTTTGTTTGTGGTAGTAGTAGATGCTTGAAGTAAAATGTTGGAAAAATGGTCACTCGTGGGTCTCGTAGCGGGTTTAAGGTGGATAAAGTAGAGCTTCAAATCTCTCACCTCTAGTTCGCTGACGATACTATCATTTTTTTTTTTTGTTTTTAAATGCGGAAGAAGATGAGATGTATAATTTGAGAAAGATTGTTAGATGTTTGAACTGGTGTCAGGTTTGAAGGTGAATATGCTTAAAAGCGAGACGTTGGGTGTTGGTACCTTTGAGGAGAGGGAGAGGCTTGCGCAAGTGTTTGAATGTCGTGCTAAGTCATTTCATTATTCGTATCTCTTCACTCCTAAAGCTCGCAAAGCTTTTGTTGGACATGGTTATTGAAAGAGTAGAAAGGAAATTATCGAGGTGAAAAAATTGGCCCCTTTCATTAAGAAGAAGACTAATGTAAATTAAAATAGCATTTTTGAATTTGCCGCATTATTTTATGTCGCTTTTTAAGTGTCTAAAGGTTGTCTTAAACAAAGTGGAGAGTCCAAGATGTGATTTTTTGTGGTAAGGTGCAGAAGAGAAACAAAAGTTCTATCTCTTGATGTGGGAAGAGGGGTATAAGCCTTCTGGGGAGGGGGTGTAGGTGTGAGGAAGCTGGAGGTTATGAATTCAATGTTGTTAGGCAAATGGTTATGGAGATTTGGTATTAAGGAAGGATGTCAAGTTGGAATAGTCAAGTGTGGACAAAATTGTTTGGAAAACTGACAAATCTAGAGAATTCTCAGTCAAATCTTTTTACAGGAGTATGGACAGGGATCCCTCAAGAGGAGTAGAGACCCGTACTAATCACGTTTGGAAATACAAAGCTCCACCCAAGATTGTGGCCTTTAGCTGGTTGGTTGGTAAAAAGAAAGTCCTAATAGTGGATAACTTGAGAAAAAAGGGGGATGATTATCACTAATGTTTGTCTATGCTGCATAGCAAGCAAAGAATCGGTGGACCACCTCTTCATCCACTGTCCCTTCATCACTCGGATCTGGTCAGATTTTCTATCCCGTTTTGATATCGTTTGGGCCTCTCCAAACGAGACTGGAAAATTCCTTAAGGCATGACATGGTCCAAGACTGGGTATTCAAAGGACAAATTTATGGAGAATGTCCCTTCTCGCTATCTGGTGGACAGTGTGGGAAGAAAGAAATGGAAGATGTTTCAAATCCGTCGGATTCCATAGTGCTTAGAGCGAGGTGACTGTTAGTTGAGTGGGCTTCTAATGCAAAAAATTTAATGGGCTGTAATCTGTAGTTTTTAGGAGTGTAGCATCCCCGCTATCTCAATGGCTTAGCCATCTCTGTAATTCTCCCTTTTTAATATAAATCATGATCTTTCAAAAAAAAAAGGTAGCTTATGGAGGGAGGTGATAGCATGGTTTTTTTTAATTTTTTATTTTTTTTTTGGGGGGGGGGGGGGGCAAGTTTGAGGAGAGGATTGGATTCTCATTAGAAGATGGAAAGTAGATTCGCTTTTGGGAGGATGTCTAAGCATGTGAGAGCGTTATGAGAGGATTTTTCTGAGGTTAGCAAGGTTTTTTTTCTGAGGTTAGCAAGGTTATCTGTGAAAGCGAATTGTTTGTTGCCTTTCAGTTTTAAGTAATAGACTGGCACGATCTCTTCCATGTTAGAGGAATTTGTTGGAGGGAGAAGTGGACGATCTCATTCGGATTTTGGAGTAGCTTCATAGTTTCTATCCTTCTTTAGGAGATAGGGACGTGATGGTGTGGACTAAAGAATGTCTAGTTGGTTCTCGACTAGCTCTTTCTACATGTTGATTCTTGGGCCATCATCCTGAGAGCACAAAGGTCACAATGCCTTTGTTTGGCACTATGGTACCCTCTTAAGGTAGCTTGTGGAGGGAGGTGATAGCATGGTGTTTTGTGTGTGTGTGTGTGTGGGGGGGGGGGGTGGGGACTAAGTGTGAGGAGAGGATTGGATTCTCATTAGAAGACGGAAAGTGGATTCGCTTTTGGGAGGATGTCTAAACATGTGAGAGCGTTATGAGAGGATTTTTCTGAGGTTAGCAAAGTTATTTTTCCGAGGTTAGCAATGTTATCTCTAAAAGCGAATTGTTTGTTTCTTTTTCAGTTTTAAGTAATAGGCTGGCGCGGTCTTCTCCATGTCGGAGGAATTTGTTGGAGGGAGAAGTGGACGATCTCATTCGGCTTTTGGAAAAACTTCATAGTTTATATCCTTCTTTAGGAAATAAGGATGTGATGGTGTGGAATAAAGAAAGTCCAGTTGGTTCTCGGTTAGCTCTTTCTATAGGTTGATTCTCGGGCCATCGTCCTGAGAACACAAAGGTCACAATGCCTTTGTTTGGCACCATGGTGCCCTCCTAAGGTAGCGGCCCTTGCATGGCTAGTGGGAAGGAATAAGGTGCTCACAGTTGTTAATCTTAAGAAGAGGAAGATGGTAATTCCTAATTTCTGTGTGATGCGCATATAGAATGCAAAGTTGGTTGGTCACTTTATCCATTGCTTCTGTACTGGAGAGATGTGAGAGAGGTTCTTGGTGATCTTCAAAGTGTTGTGGGTGATGCCAGAATCCATTGAGAGCCTCCTTTTGTCTTGGCATGCAAAAGAAAGGGAGGATGAGTTGGAAGCTATCCATGTTGGCAGGTATTTGGGCTTTATGGGGAGAAAGGAATAATCAACACTTTTGTAATTGTAATTTAGAAGGCAAAGTTGGATGTAATGGGCTGGGCCTAAAATATAAAGGCTCTTGTTGAGTGTTGCCTCTCGTCTTTATCTTGGTTTGCCTTGTAATTTTCCTTAGATTTCTTTTTTTTTTTTGGCCTTTTGCTTTTAGTTTTATAATAAAATCACTACCTTTCAAAAAAAAAAAAAAAACCATAATTTGGACAAACAATGTCCATGTAGGCTATGCTTGTCATGGCTTGAATGCTTTTCCGAGCATAGACCATGTGGCACTCTTGCACATCCCCTTTGTGAATACCTTAGCCTACCACTCAAGTGTAGCCATGCTACTTACAAGACAAGCAAGAGCACATGGGAATGGAAGTGAAGAAGGTTTCTATTACTTGAGAGATCTATGACTCACAATTTTTTTCGGGTGAGTTACAAATGAGGACCCTCCTTATATAAGGTAGGAACCTTCTATCTACTTGAATGGTTTTGGATGGTGCTCAATGGCGACAATCCAACGGCTAGGAATACTCTAGAAAATTTTCAAATAATTCTACACCATAGTTGCTATATGAACCTACCAGAAAATTGGATAAACTTTTAGATATCTCTATTCTAGTCTATACACTTCTACCATTCTCTAGAATTCTCTACACAACCCTACACACTATGCATAGTCCTCTTTGCCTGCTTGAAGAGCCAAAATTAGCCCAGTCCTTTGAATAGCCACTTTGGATTATAAGGTCGGTGACAATCTCCCCCACCTATTGTGTTGACACTCTCGTTGATGATCCTCCATCTTGGATCCTTGAATTGTGATAGCATATTGAATTACTTTCTTCATGAGCCAATCCCATGTTGGCCTTTGTTGTGGAGTCATGTGCCCACCCTTCCTGTTATGCCGGGCTTGCTCTCCTTACTCATAGCTGCCACATTCGTGGTCTTTTTCTCATGTCACCCCTGATTAGCTCCAAGGCTAAGAAGTCCCAACCGTGGCCTTTTCCTTTCTCGCTATAGTGACTATGCATGGATATCCCTCATAGGGCATTGGAATTGCCTTTGCCTTGCTCAGGAAATTCATGCCAATATGACCTTAAAGTTGTCTATCGTAATGATGGAGAGACTCATCTTGCCGACCCATCCACCCATGCATGCCTCAACATCTTTGGCTACACTTTGTATGGGCTTGGCATCAAAGTTCACTGCCTTGATTCTACTTGAGTCCTTCACCGACTTCAAACCAATTCATTTTTCCTCCTCACCTGAGACAAAGTTATAAGTCCTCCCCATGTCTACCATAGCTAGAGTGGGTATTATTTCCCATTCAAGTATCTTGGCCTTCTTTGCAATTTAAGCCTTCAACGTGTTTAGTACCAGCTCGATTACCTCATCTTATTACCTGGTCTTCCTCACTTGGATCAAGGGCTTCTTGTATGGGCACTTTCTTACTTGATGGTCACCATCACAATTAAGCAACTTCAGCTCTTCTCTTGGCTCCTATGTTCACCCACCATGGCATGGAGTTACATCAATCCAATCTCTAACTCCTCATTACTTGCATGTTCCCTTTCACTTAACTTTGTTGCAGGAGCCTTCGGGCTTGTATCTTCTCACTCTCCCTAGCTAGATGAGGCCCATCATAAATGAAGCATTTGATCTCTCGTGGTTTGTACATGTCCTGTCCTTACCATCCCTTCCACTTAATGACATGTTATATCCTGCCTTGAGGTTGATATAGTCCTGTTCACCCCCACCTTTGCCATGAATATCCCTATGAGATATTGGAATAGATGAGTCATCTCTCATGAACTCCAATAAATGATTTTTCTGTTGCCATGGATGCTGGGCCCTACATGCCGCATCATTACAGTTCTTACTAGGCCTAGTGTTGTAGGTCATCCTTGAAGTCGAAGAGCTCCTTCTCAAGTAGGTCAAGAATCTATAGTATGAATGTTAATAATTCTTTAAAATATTTATGAATGAATCCCATATGCTTCAACCACTTCAAGTTCCATTCCGCTAGATGCTCGAAATTCTTTGGACAATTGCTTCTTAATCTCCCTCTTGAAGTCCTCCCAAGTATCGATGGTGCATGTATCTTGCTTCTTGTTTGCATGATGCCTCCACCACCATAGAGTGTCCAGTTAGCGAGGTACATCACCGTAATCTGCACCTTGTCCTTCTGGTCCTCCAGCGATGATGAGGACATCACGCACGCACGCAAGCACATGCACGCCACCCCCTTACGCACGTACGCAAGAAGGAGGGCCCCACCGTCGATCTGGATCCAGGGAGGGCCTCCTATCTAGAAGACGGAGTTTTGGTTCCTTAGAGTGGGCTCGATAATCAAGTAAAGCCCATCATGGGATCTCATGATCGGGGCCCACTAGTCAGATTAAGTTCATACTTTAGGTTTTGCTTATTTATATTATTTAGAACCTTATGAATGCTTTAGATTTCTTTGATTGGTTTTTTATTTTAGTTTACTTCATCGCCAAGTAATAGGTTGCACACATGGTGCGAGTTTTGGGGTATAGGGTTTTCCCTATACATAGGCACCCCTTGTAGTTCTTTGGATTCATTGAAGTTGAATAAAAAAATTTCCGCGTGTTTTTGCTCTCTGAGTTTCTGAGTTGTGGAAAATTCAAGTGGGTGCGAAGCCCTCCCTTTTCGAATGACTAAATTCAAGTGGATGCGAAGCCCTCCATTTTTTAAGGGCTAACTACCGTGGTGCGAAGCCATATTTATCCCCATCCACCTCTCTATCTTATTTCCTCCATTCCACAACCATCTTCGCTTTAAATCCGCTTGTTCTTGTAGCTGTTCATCTCTCTACAGCCAGTTCCAGAATCTGACCCTGCAGGAGGGCTGAAACTTTGGGATTTTGAAGACCAGACCTGGCCGACCAGCCCCAAGAGGGCGAATTTTGAGTCCGTGGGCCCCACACACATGGGGCCGGCCACCAGCGCACGTGCGTCAGGCCCCAATCGTCGCCCGCACGTGGAGGCTGTCCTCTGGTTCAGGTTTCCTTCTTCTTTTACTCTCTCATGTTTGTTTTTTTTTTTTTTTATAAACCCTAGCCCTCGATTGTTCTAAATCCCCAATTTCTACCCCCTCTCTCACCCTAGGGTTCCTTGATTTGAAATTGGTGAATTCCTTGGAGTAGGGATTGATTGTCATGCATGTGTGGATGATTTCTATTTCCCTTTGGGTATTATTTGGTTCATAATTTTTATTGATCCAACCCTAACGTGTGTAGGCCTGGACTCACATAGATTCCCCTTAATTGAATGTTTGGACTTTTGTGTGGGATATGGAATTTGTGTAATTGTTTCTGAACTAACGTGATTTTAAGCCTGAAATCTTGCACATCATATTTGAATTTCATGTCCTGCAACAAGCGAGATGGCCTCAAAATATTGCTCTCTCCACTGCTAGAAATTATTCATCTCTCTAGTGTCCCTCATTCTGTTGAAGGTCTTAGGGGTCTGATGGTCTCACCTTCGCTTGGAAAGCTTCCATATCTTGATGTTGAGTATCGACCAGATTTTTTTGGGCACCTAACTTCTCCCCCTCGGTTTTCAAGCACACTCTTGAGGCCCTCTATATTTTTTCCATTAACTTGAACCAATCTTGCCCTTCAACCATGTTAATCTCCATCCATGTGAGTCGCGCTTCCATAGTTGCCTCTAAGTCATGTCAATTCGCCTTCCTCAACTTGCTCAGACAAACCCCTTGCCCCCAAATGATTGTAATCAACCTACTATTAGATGGCATTTGATTGTAATCGGCCTATGTCATAGTTTATTACATTGCATCTGTGGGAGTTTTGTGCTCATTGCCAGTCCCAAGCATGGATGGAGGAGGACAGTTGCGTTAGGTTGGCAGCCGGTGTAAAACTTATGCCATAAGTTCCAGCATGAATCTGAGCAATATGAATTGATGGAGTGGAATGGCAGAAAAGGATTCATGTAGCTGACCCCAATTTGTCTGATAAGGCTTAGTTGATGATGATGATGATGATGAAACCACCAGTGTCCAATCCCTTTGTACCATGCTCTAGTGCACTTGTTATGGCTCGAATGCCCCCCCAAGCATAGTGTGCAACACTCTTACACGCTACCTCTCTGAATGAGTCAGTCTACCACCCAATCATAGCTAAGCTGCATAGAAGACGAGAGTGCACCAGTGAGAATCGAAGTGTAGAAGGATTCTATTACTCAAGAGCTCCAAAGCTTGCAACTTTTCGAGGTGAGTTACATATGAGGACCCCTCATTATATAGGGCTAGAAACCTTCTAGGTACTTTACATGAATGGTTAGGATGGTGTCATGTGGTGACCATCCAATAGCCAGGAATACTCTAGAAACATTTTAGATTATTCTACACTATTGCTACACCCCTCTATATACCATGCACAATTCTCTTAATCTACAACAAGAACCAAGAGACAAATTTGGCTGTTCCTGGAATAGTTGCTTTGGGTTGTCTGGTCCATCCCAAGCTACCCCAACTTCCTAAGTTAAGCGGCCCATGTCCAATCTGTCACATGCCGCTCACAACTTCCAAGTGTAACCCCCCGCCCCAACAGACACTCACACAACTCTACTACCCATATACAAACCTCTTAATCTACAACATTCGCCAAAATTGGCGAAGTCCCTGGATTCGGAATAGTCGATTTGGATTGTCAACTCGGTGTGATTAGACCTTTGCTTGTTGGCTTTTCAGCTAGGCAAGCTTCAAAGTGCTGATTATGTAAAAGGTCAACATTCTTTTGTTGGTGCAGTTTGTTCAACTTTGTACATTGTTTGTTTGGATTGTTGATTAAGTTTCTCTCATTTCATCTCAGTCTACCCCATTCTCATTGCGCAATGCAATACTATTGCATTTTTGTTCACGTTCATTAATGTAAGGCTGACGTTTACATACATCTCTTTGAATGGTGACTTTGATTGATGACCTTTTATTGAACCAGTGAAAACAGGCCCTAGTGTTGCTGATGCTGCCATGGGGAGGATTGCTCAGGGAACAAAAGTGTTAGCTGAAGGTGGCTATGAGAAGATCTTTCGACAAGCTTTTGACACAGTTCCTGAGGAGCAACTTCGGAAGTCATATGCTTGCTATTTGTCAACGTCTGCGGGTCCTGTTATGGGAATTCTATATCTTTCAACTGCAAAACTTGCATTTTGTAGCGACAATCCTCTTTCATACAAAGTTGGGGACCAAACAGAATGGAGCTATTATAAGGTATTTTGGTTTCATATTTACTTGGCATTCTGGTATGCATAGACATCCAAAGTTAATTGAACAATAGTAGAATGCAGGACTTTTCATCCTCTGGTATGGTTCTAGCACACCCATATAGATGCTAAGAATATTTCAACCATTGGAATAATTTTGAAAATCCATATTCATGAATAACATGCTAGCATAGGCACCTACATATTTGAATTATTTATTGACATTTTGGTTTCAGATTCAAAATGAGTAAAAAATTTTCTTATTTACTTTAAAATTGTTTTCACATGATATCATCTCACTTTTATGAGCTGCCCCAGGCACTTCCTCAATGCATAAACATTTGAAACTCATCCACTAGATTACTTCTTTAGTAATGAGTAGAGGGTTTATACATGATCTTCTTGAGAAAGGGATAAATATGCAACATTTCAGCAATGGTGTTCTTCACATATTATTGGTTAGTCATTTGTTTTTTATGATGCTTCTTGTCTTGAGGTTTTTGAATCATTATGTTGTAGATTCAGCTGTCATACTTAGATATGAATACTACCTCAAAATTTGGTTCTGAACATGCCTTATTGAAAAGCTGCATTTCCTATTTGTTTTTCTTGACAATTGAAAATTGCCAGCTTCTAAATGAAGTAGGAGATATATAAAGTTTTGGAGTGTTTCATTCTGATCATGTCAATTTTATTTTCTATGTTCACGTAACTGTTGGTTTGTTTTTTTTTTTTTTTGACTTGGGGAGATGTAATGTGCCATAACAACCCTCAATATTGCATCCTGAAGTAAGCAGTTGCTATGTGTTATGTACATCATAAGAAAAAAGATGCTAAAGACAGGCATGAAGATATGGATCAGTTTCAAAACTCCTGGCAATTTTATGCAATGAGACCCAAGTTATGCAGTCCCACTAGACTTATGATTCATGATGACCTCTAAATATCTTAATCTTATGTTAGTCAACACTTAGATTCTCTTGGGATGTATTATCCAGCACATCTCAATAACCCAGGAGCTACCTTAGGGGCCATTGAATCAAACACAAGAATATCAAACTTAAATCCATGACTAATCATTTTTACCTGTGTGGTACACCATGCAAGGGAAGAGTTAATCTTATTTACTTTACAAACCATTCCCTGCACCAGTTAGGAGTGAGTTGGTACAAGTTAAAGGCTCTAAAAGGGCAAGGGAAGGCCCAAAGTGTCGTGGGTGGAGTGGAGGTAGTAAGAAAAGACTGGCCTATGGTCCAACTGAATTTATGGCCCTTGCTAGAGTGGTATGGCATAAAAGGATTCATGTAGCAGACCCCAATTATAGGATATAAGTCTATGATGAAGATGATGAGCCATTCTAGTTTCTTAAACTCGTTTACTTTACTAATTGTGAAATCTAAGCAAAACTACATTAGATTTTTTGGAAAAAGGATAAAGGGTACATGTTCTCTCCTTTGTTGTGGTCGAGCCCTCTCTTTGGAAGTGAAACTCTGTAAGAAACATGTTGTGGTTGTATTTGGCACCATACTGTCAGGTCATGGATGATAGAGGAAGTAGCCAATGTTTGTCCTAGCATGTCGTTCTTTTCTAAAGTTGAGACATGAATGTTCCTGTAGCACTGGATGTTTGCACATTTAGTTGAAGTTCCTTATCAGCTGTGCCATCCACCTTGCAAGCCTCATCTACTTAGCTCCATTCGGCCATATCTGAGACATCAGGTTAATGAACCATCGTGTCCAATCCTTCATCTTATATATAGGGATTTTAATGGATATGCAGGATAACTCCATGTTCTTTTTTTTTTTTTTTCCGGTCAATTCACCAGCCAGAAATTATGAAATTTAACTTCAAATTCATGTTGCAAACCTTTCTTCATATGTTATTGCCAAAACAACGGAACCTCATTGTGTCAAGATTAGGCCTGATTTTTTTTTCTGTTTAACTGGCTTGTATCCTTTCCATACACTTCTTCTTTCCTATCAAGAAGTTTTTGAGGAGTCTCTTTACTTGTAGTTCAGCTTATTGAGGACTGTGCAGTTTCGTTCTCATTGTGGTGGTTGTTTCACTTTGGGTAGCTACAGGAGTACTGACCAAGAGAGGTTACAGAATGGAATGGCTGTTCTTTTTTGCTTTTAATACGCTCCGAAACATACATCATAGATGCTTAGCTCATCTGAATCACGATAAGCTAAGGGATGTGATGATTTGCTATGGGCTATCCAATAGGATAAATGTTTTCCTAGGTTTCATCACCCTGAGAATCAAGCAGGATGGCTATTCATATACAAGGGCTCTATTTTGTTCAGCATCTCCATCACAATTTATGATTCACCCCAATCCTCACCAGAAATGCGAACACCATGTATGGGACATGGGAAAAAGAAACCCCCTACCCATGGTTAGCAGGAAAAAATGGCATGGGTCAGACAATCGGGTGGGCCACCGTTGTTTGCAAATTGATAATAGAACCAAAAAGAAAAGAAAAAAGAAGTCATCTTTTTTTTTTTTTTTTTCTGAACATCCTTTTGCCTGCCACTAATCAGATGGTTAGAATTGTCTAATTGATGCAATTTATGCATGACAGTCCATCCATGGTGAGGCCCACCAGATGAATTGTTCTCATCACAATGGTGGAGATTGTATAAAACGCAAATTATGTGGCATGGATAACATCTTATGTCCTCTTTAGGGAATGCCTACGTAGACTTTCTAGCATCCTTTATTTTTGGCTTCTGGTTATACAATAGTATGACTCTGTACTATGCAATAACCAAAAGTCAACAAATGGGTGCCAATAGAAAAAAAAAGAAAAAAGTGGGTGTACATAGTGGCTCCCTATCAAGGTTCTGAATATCGGTTTTTGGGTGTGTATTGGCCTGGCAAAAATGGATATCATATGGACCATATCAGACCTGTACCAGGCCGAACTTGTTGAATTATTTGCCAAAATTTTGCGAAAAAATCAGAAAAGGAAAAAAGGGGTATCGACTATCATCTTCATCAGCTCATGTCTAAACCACACTTCAAAAATCCAACAAGCTAGACTTGACTTGATATTCAGCCGTTTTGTTCAACCTGAAGACTTGATTCAACAGTCAATAATTAAATTAACAAGTCAAGTTGAGCCGGAGAGAGTGTGCATTGAATATAAAAAAGGGCTCTATCCATCACAAATAGAAAGGATAGCTGTATTTGTGTTGGAGAGTGTGCACAGTGTACTTGTTATAGCACTGCTTTTCTTCCTTTTCTTGATATAATATTGGTTTTTTATTCTCCCAGAAATAGTTACTTATTTCGTTCCACAGGTGGTTATTCCTTTGCATCAACTAAAAGCAGTTAATCCTTCGGTTAGCAAAGTCAATCCTGCTGAAAAATACGTTCAGATCATCTCTGTTGACAACCATGAATTCTGGTTCATGGGTTTTGTTAACTATGAAAGCGCCGTAGCACATCTACAAGAAGCTATGCATGGTCATGTCCCACTTGTATGATGTTCCTCAGGTTTGGGTCCAGAATCTTGACCATTTCGCAAAGATGTGCGCTTCATGTCGCCTTGAAATATGACATGCATGATCAGTGGGCAATACTGCAAATTTCTAGAGAAAAATGTCGCTGCTTGGTTGAACTGGTCTATGTTCTTTTATTCATGTAGTGATTGTAGAAGTTCATTCCATGACATATCTTTGCTAAACTTAAAAAAAAAAAGAAAAAAGACTTGGGTGTAAATTTTTAAATGATTTTGTATTACATTGATGGCGTGTTTACTGCTAGTCAATAAGTTCTGAAGATCTCAAATTTAGGTGTCTCATAATAACAATTGGGTGAGGAAGACTAAACAGAGCGGAATCTTGTTTAGGGTCTCTTTCAACTGCTTTCTGCTGGAAACGGGTATATTACCAAATGCAGCTCATACTATTTTCTCCCATGTTGGGAGTCCAGGGCTTTGAAAACCTAAAAGATAGTATGATTGGATATGTGATTGAACAACCAGGCTTTTGACAAGATATTAGTTTAAGATGAGTTATTGGATACTCTGGCTGCGTATGATGTATGGTGCATGACGCTTGATATGCAGGCACTTAGAAATGGTACATGCGGCATGCATGCACTCAAATTAAACTGACTAAATTGTGGAACCATTGTCGCTATGTTACAATTCAAAAAATCTAATTTTTTGAACATATCTTATCTCCGATTAGCAGACTTTTGTTAAAAATACCCTTTGGTTATTTTTCATTTTCAACTGTTGAAATAAATGTCCATCAATCTGACAGTTAGATAACTAAAATAGCACAATATTTTCTTCATGGTACATCTAAACTGGTAACCATAATTTGGACGAGTGAATTTGAATTAGTGTATGCAATGTATGCAGATTACCTCAGTAATGTAATGTGAATGTGCCATCGTTTTGATTTTACTATGATAAACCAAACATGTGAATTGGTGGCCAAATACAAATGGTTCGGGAGCAGTAAAGGAATTTGTAATCATTGTAATTTTACATTGCATTACAATGGAAATCTCGAATCCAAATATGCATGTCATTATATGGATATGATGATATGACATTAAAGTAATAGAAAATTGTTATCATTTGGATTTTACCACGATAAACCAAACACAAGATTCGTTAGTCAAATGCAATGTTTTTATGGGATAGGCAGAGGAATTTGTAATTATTGCACTTTTCCAATACATTATTAAGGTAATTCATGATCCAAATAGGTCCTATGCGTAACTAGATACGCTGAATATTATGAAGTTGGAATGAAAATCTCGAGAAAATGTTCAAAAATCCAAAAACTAAAAAATGGGTTTCTGGCGACTCAAAGGCTAAGTAGTTATTTTGAGTTTTAAAGAAATGAAATATAAAAAATAATTGGCGTATCTTTGGTTTCATACTGGGATGAGCAAATTCGTGGTGGCTGGACCAGATTTTTTAGAACTGGGCTTGAAAATAGTTGAGAAAAACGCTAGCAGTCCTGTTTCAATTGGCAAAAATTGCACGGACCAGATCATACGTCTAAAATGTTTGTGGGAATTTTTAGGATATGTTCCATTCATGAGGTGGACCGCTGGATCAACCCTACAAATCAATCTAATTTCTGTCGGATGGTAGGGAGCGAGCAAAATGCCCTGGTGCCTAATCATTGTTGCATTGAGGTTTGGGTGGTGGAATGGTAGGGAGCGAGCAAAATCCACTTGTCCTAAATCATGGTTGCATTGAGGTTGGCTGGTGAAGCCCTTCCAATCACGATTTTGCTTTTCTTCTTCTTCTTCTTCATCATCATCATCATCATTATTATTATAAATTGTAGCCTACCATGAATGGGTTCTTCCATCTTCAAATATTGTGGGTACCATGGACCCTAATACCTACATCCAAGGTGGGCCTGCATGATGGACGGCCCACATCAAAGGTGGGGCCCACATGATGGATAGTCCACATCAAAGGTGGACTTCATATGATATGTTGTGGATATTGAAGGTGGGCCCCACATGATGGACAATAACATTGATGGTGGGTTCCGCATGATGGATGACTCATATCAAGGTGGGCCCCACACGAGAACAGTTCACATTGAAGAATGACCCTTAATGATGAAGAACCCACATCCAATTCAGGCCCCGTATAATGGATGACCCACTTTGCAACATAGATTGTCCACATTGAAGTTAGGCCCCACATGATGGATGGTTCACATTGAAGAGATGGCTAAGTAGGGCCCAATATAATGAATGGTCCAGATTAAATGTTGGCCCTGTGTGATGGACGCTGAAGAGTAAAAATATTTACGTGATGTTGGAAACTAAATATACTTTTCTATTTTATTTTATTTTATTTTTTTAATTTTCATGATAAGTATGTTTGGTTGGTAAAAATATGTTATTTACATAGCATACTTAATCATCGAATAAGTAAAAACTAAAGATACGCTAGTAAAGGTATAAGTAGCTTATATAACTATCCAAACCAGCCCTTGGACTTAGTCAATGTGGGCTCAACAATCAAATGTGTTTCATTCCTTTCAGGTAAAGGGCTTAAGGCACAAGGTTCATCTTTGACTTGTATGAGAAGGTACGATGGCTTTGCTAGGACAATCTGATACCAGTAGATTGGTCTGTTACCTCATCCAATTTCATGGAAAGAGAATGCTCACCCAGTGGCAGTATATTTAGAGAGGGTGTCTTGACTAGCACCTAACATTAGGTGAATGAATAGACCAGCTGAAATGGAAGAGTGAACCTTGTGGAGCCTAGATAACCTAAGAAGAGAACGGAAGTCCGAACATAGCGTAACACTTTTTTAAATGACTGAATAGGACAATGTGGAGATTTTTCTATATAACTACCTACCTTTTTAGGCTATTTCTGAACAAATGCATGCATTCAAAGTATTTAAAGCAACGTTCCTTAGGTTTGCACTATTACTATTAGACATCTAGCCGCCTGCTGTCTGTCATATACGTGAGGGTTGTATACCGTTTATGAACCATATAAATTATATTAATAAAGCAGAAATAAGAATGACCCAAATCTGGGCACACTGGAAGGCAGTTAGTTGAATTATAGCGGAGGTAGCTGCGCTAGTTATACCGTCTGTCTCTAATTAATGAAGCAAGTGAACCAACCGGAAGTGGATGTAAGTACCATTGTTGTTACATTTTAAGCCGCTAAACAATTCTGACTGGACAGGTGCAAGTAGTTCGACGGTGCTGTTTCTTCTTCAAACACAAGCCTGAGACATATATCCGCCTATTTTCTCAACAGAGAGGGACACAGCTGTGGCGGAAACAGTTAGAAATGGTAATGTGGATTGAGTCTATTCAACCTTGTTTTATTTGGACTTGATGGTGGCATCTGCTTCACTTAAAGGCTGGACTTTTACATGAGCCTTAGTCTCTGTGGGCCGTAGAAATGATTCATAAAAATAGAACTTTGAGAACTTAATAACTCAAAAGCCCATCTAGGTCAGGTAGACTTGAAGACTGGGTGACACGGGGAGGGATGTGATGTGGTTGATCACCACCGTCTTCCTTAGGGAATACCTACTCTAAATCCATGAAGCTATCTGGACTACTCATAGAGCTTCCTTGTATATCATGAGGGATAATTAATAAAAATAAATTCTAATAAATTTAAAAATAACTTAATTAATGAATTTACAATAACCCAAACAGAGGCACATTTTTCTTTCTCCCAAGCCGAGTTTGTTGGTGAGAAAGGGACAACTTTCTTATGTGGAATGCCATATGGACAGTTCATCAATAACCCCACTTTTGATAGGTCTAGGGGACTGTTTGATTTTTAATTTTCCAAGTAAATACATGTAAATAATTAAGTAATTATAACTAACTTCACCTATTTGAAATCGACAAGGAAATTTGCTAAAACCGGTCCACAAAAACCATATTATTACCTATTTAAACTTGTGGGCCCCAAGGTGATGCATGTGACTTATCCACACCATCCAATTGTGGTTTACTGACAAGAGATCCACATTCAAACAGATGCCCTTCGTTTGGAGGTAGGAATGTCTCCCTGGCGGGTGGTTTTTGGGCTATGTCCCATAAATGATGGGCCTACTTGACGAATGATCCGATTGGACTTGTGATTGATGGTCCTCAAGTACTCAAGCATTTAACCTGACATGCCTCTTTATGGACTGAAACAAGTTTCTTAGGCCATGGTACAATAGAGCTGGTGCTGTTGTACGCTTTAAAAGTGTTGGACCACCATCTCAATTGCAGTCACAATGAAATTAATGAGACTCTGAGAGCTTTGTCTCATCAGGGCCATGAGATACCATGCATGAATGTACTTTTAAATTTAAAAGTATTGGACGGTCCAAAGTTGACAAACTTCTATCAATTGATAAGACGTTAGTATCATTTTACCGATCTGATCTTGGGGATTTTAGAGTGGGGCTCATGATTTGGATGGTTGAGATTGTTGTACATCTATGATATGCATTCAGTTGATAATGGATGGCTACAATTGGAATTTTTAGAATACAATTTCAAAATGTGCTGGGATTCTCAATCTTTTCCTTCCTGTGCGTGTGAAACCATGAAGACGGTGTCAGGCCGGACAGAATATTCGCTTTAGAGGATAGCCTTTATTGCTTGCACCTTCTGCCATACCATGTAAATATCCAAGCCATTCATCTATGTGGTTCCAATGTAGATGGGCCATGATCTGAGAATATCACCGGTCAGATATCCCATCCATAAATGTTATGAAATCTGGAGCGACCAATCTTTCAAAGTCACCTTTGTATGGTGAGATTTTCTCCATATCTACAGATAGGCCCTTCTGGTTGTTCGTCCTGGATCATCACGTGTTAGGTCAGAACAGACGCTCGGTCTAGTGCTACATTTGATGACTGACCAACTTCCCCACTTAAAGCAACAAAGGGAATTGATTGTAAGGAGGAATTGAAACTCGGTGAATTTCATCACTCATGATGGTCCATGGGCTTATTAATGGCGGTTTGATTTCCTTAAGCCAAAGCTAGGTCTTGGTCAGCATATATAGGGGTGTACACAAACCGGGCTAGCCCGGTTAGCTCGCTCGACCCGGCCCGAAAAAGCCCGACTCGGCCCGACCCGGAACTAAGTTCGATTCGGATACTTCCTGGTTCTGTCGGTCCGAAATCCAACTCGGCCGGCCGACTTGGATCGGCCCGGCCACCCGACCCATGTATGACTTTTATTTTATACTTTGTCAAATATATGTAAATGTCTTGACTAGTTAGATTTTTGTGGAGTCTATAGTTCAACTATCTAAACCGTTGATCGAGGGCCTTGTAATGGGACGTGGATTACCTGCCAAAGCTCTTCCCATAAACTTACTGTAAGGTTCGAAACTGACCCGAACTCAAGTTCGAAACTGGCCCGAACTCGAAAGTTTGAAACTGGCCCGAACTCGGCCCGAACTTGTTTGTTGGCCGGACTGACCCGAGGCCGGTCGGGTTCGGGCCTTATGTGGCTGTTGAACGGGCCTAGACGGGCTGAGGCCAGTTCGACTCAGCCCGACCCGTGTACACCCCTAAGCATATATAGTCCTGGCCCATCAATGTCTGTTAAGTAGGGATGTAGACTTATCTGCACACCTGGATATATCGGATGAGGTAATTTTCTCGAGTCGGATATGTCAGGCAATCAGGTTGGGTTTGTCCATTTGCTGGCTGGTCCAATCTGATTCTTGGTCAGCTTTGGACCGTCGCAAGTTGGGTTTGGGGTGGCCATGTTATATGTGCTCATTTGCACCCCCAATTCATGGGTTGTGAGGTGGGCTCGAGCATGAATTGTATGTCCAATAAGTAATGGTTAGACACATGTTTTTTTTGCTATGATAATGATGCAAAGCTTAGAAAATTATCATTTAAGTGTATCTAAGTGATTAATGTATGATTAGTACTCTTATATATACACTTAGGGCCCGTTTGGCCGGGTGGATTGGAAGGGATTGAATGGTATTAGAGTGGATGGCATGGATTTCTAGGTAATGATGGTGTTGTCAGTGGATTGTCTTATGATCCATGGGATTGGATATATCCCTGTATTACTATACCCAGTCCGTTTGGCACGCCCGGCCAATCCAGGGATTCAACCTTCCCATCCCTACCAATCCCACCAGCCAAACACGTCTCAGGCAAACTTCAACGGATTAGGGTGGATTGGATGGGATTTAAAGGTAATAATGGTGTTGTCAGTGGATTGTCTGAAGATCCATGGAATTGGGATCATATCACCGACCGTGTTTGGCAGGCCTGGCCATTCCCGGGATTTAACTTCCAATCCCTTCCATTACCATCCAATCCCTTCCAATCCGACCGGCCAAACAGGCCCTTAGATTGACATTGCATGTCAGAGATTATGTTAGCTTATGATCAATGTTGTACAAAAACATACAACCAGGAGATCCTTGCTATTCCTTGCAAGATATTTATATGCATTCATGAGACATTAGCTGTTTGCAAGTTCTCCTTTGTAGGAATCGTGGAGTACAACGCAGAGGTATGGTTTTGTGCTGGCCCTCGAGTTGCTGATTGAATATCAGGCATTGGTATTTTCAAATGTACTTTCGGCATTTACTGTTCGGGAGCATCATCGCCTTTTACGCATGCAGAGAAATATAGGACTGTGGGCCCCACCTTTTATCCAGACGTTTTCATGAAATAATACAAACTTTGTTTCGCAACTTAGACCTGCGCATACGAACAGCGAATTTGAGGACGAAAATACCCCTCCCTTTCAAAGACGAGCGCTGACGCTCATCCTGCCAAGAGTTGTACCAACGGCTCCAAGGAGATCAAAGTTACATGGCCCCACAACTATGTATTTATTATATTCACAACGTTCATCCATATTTAGAGATCATTTCGGAGCATTATCCAAAAAGAAAAAAAATTCATATCCAAAGATCAAAGGACCACACCACAAAGAGTAGCGGGAAAATTGATTTTCACCGTTAAAAATTTTGTAGGGCCCACCACTTGATAGTTAGATCTGTTTTATTTTATGTCTCAAGCTTAATATGAGCTCGCCAAATCGATGGACGGTTTGGATATAACACAGACCTCATGATGGGACCCACAAAAGGCGGTGGGATTACAATAGCAAAAAAAAAAATAATAATAAATAAAAATAATTAAAAAAAAAGGAATCTATAGCTACGGATTATAGCCGTAGCCATAGTCATAGCCTAGAAATTGGCAGGGCAAGCATAAAAATCGGTGGGGCAAACTAGAAAATCGGCGGGGGAAACTAGAAACTTGGCGGGGCAAACTAGAAAATCAGCGGGGAAAGCTTTAAAATCGGCGGGGGAAACTAAAAAATCGGCGAGGGAAACTAGAAAATCAGTGAGAGAAACTTTAAAATCGGCAGGGGAAACTAGAAAATCGGCGGGGGAAATTAGAAAATCGGCGGGGCAAACTAGAAAATCGGCGGGGCAAACTAGAAACTTGGTGGGGCAAACTAGAAAATCAGCGGGGGAAGCTTTAAAATCGGCGGAGAAAACTAGAAAATCGGCGAGGAAAACTAGAAAATCAGCGGAGGAAACTTTAAAATCGGCGGGAAAAACTAGAAAATCGGCGGGGGAAACTAGAAAATTAGCGGGGTAAGCATGAAAACCCTAACCCAACCTAAGGTTCCTATACCTAAACCTTTACCCAACCCAACCCAATCTTGGGTTGGGAATTCTCAACCCAAGCCCAACCCAAGAGGGCTCGACTGGTTGATTGGGTAGGTCGGGTGTATACGTGCTAATATTTTCGTTATTACATTAGTTTATTATATTTCAATATAGGACTTATTTTTTGTATCTATGATTTTATTAATTATATACGTGATTATTCATCATAAAGAACTTCATTTTTTTCTTTAAAAAACCAAGCTAAAATATAGGACGATTACTTTAAAAAGTCATGTAGCATAGCACGTAATCTATTTGGGAGAGAGAAATCCGACATATCTTGTTAGCTTGAGTCCTTGGAAATGACGTGGACAAATGAGACCCGACATCACTAGTGTACCTCCTACACAAACAATCCACATTCAATTATAATTTATAAGTAACTAATATATCTTAAAACAATCCACTAACAACACCATCATTACCTTTAAATCCCATCCAATCTACCCTAATCCGTTCAAATTTGCCTGGGACGTGTTTGGTTAGGGGGATTGGAAGGGATAGGAAGGTTTAATCCCGGGATTGGCCGAGCGTGCTAAACAGACTCGATATAGCAATCCTGAGATATAGAAATCCCGGGATTGTTTGTGTAGAAGGTACACTAGTGATGTCGGGTCTCATTTGTCCACGCCATTTCCAAGGACTCGAGCTAACAAGATATGCCGGATTTCTCTCTCCCAAGTAGATTGCGTGCTATGCTACATGACTTTTTAAAGGAATAGTCCTATATTTTAGCTTGGTTTTTTAAAGAAAAAAATGAAGTTATTCGCTGAATTTCTAGTTTGCCCCGTTGAACCATTTATTTCGAATTAAGTTCTCATTTGTCCAGTGACTAAACCAAAAAATTCCATATAACGTCGATATATCGACAATATGTCGATATATCGATGCCTGCTATTGTCGATAGATCGACATATGGTCGATAATATCGAATTAAGTCCTCATTTGTCCAGCGACTAAACAAAAAAATTCCATGTAACGTCGATATATCGACAATATGTCAATATATTGATGCCTGCTATTATCGATAGATCGACATATGGTCGTAAATATCGAATTAAGTCCTCATTTGTCCAGCGACTAAACCAAAAAATTCCATGTAACGTCGATATATCGACAATATGTCGATATATCGACATATGGTCGATAATATTGAATTAAGTCCTCATTTGTCCAGCGACTAAACCAAAAAATTCCATGTAACGTCGATATATCGCCAATATGTCGATATATCGATGCTTGATTTTGTCGATATATCGACATATGGTCGATAATATCAAATTAAGTCCTCATTTGTCCAGCGACTAAACTAAAAAATTCCATATAACGTCGATATATCGATAATATGTTGATATATCGATGCTTGATTTTGTCGATATATCGACATATGGTCGATAATATCGAATTAATTTTGTCGATGCATGTTGTCACTATGATATATCGAAGCTACAGTTAAGGCTACGGTTATAATCCGTAGTTATAGGGTCCCACTGACCCCAACTCACTTGTTCATTTTTTTTTATTATTATTATACAGGGAGAACTTTTTCTCCCTTACATTTTTCTCTAATACGTAATTATGTAAATATGTATATATAAGTATATAAAAATATTTTCTTATCTTTTAATTCATTTTTTTTTTGTCTATGTATTTAACAAGCATATCTCCTAAATTAGAATGATTTTTTTATTTACACATGCACACACACACCCACAGCTTTTTCAATATGGCCGAGTATGTAGTTTTCTTTCATTCTATTTTTAAATTATTTTTTGATTTAAAAAAAGCATAGTGAGATATTGTTTCAAACAATAGAAAGAGACATGCACCAGTCAGCACCGAAAGCAAGAGATGTTCTCCGTGATTGACGCATTTTAGGAGTGGTTCGAATTCGCTGTTTTTCTAGTTTTTTCCATTGTTTTTCATGTTTCTCTCACTGTTTTTATAGTTTTCCCCGCTATTTTTCATGTTTCCCTCGCTGTTTTTCTACTTTTCCCCGCTGTTTTTCTAGTTTGCCCCGCTGTTTTTCATGTTTTTCCCGCTGTTTTTCTAGTTTTTCCACTGTTTTTCATATTTTTTCCACTGTTTTTCTAGTTTCCCCCGTTGTTTTTCTAGTTTGCCCCGCTGTTTTTCATGTTTGCCCCGCTATTTTTCATGTTTTCCCTGCCGTTTTTCTAGTTTGCCCCACTGTTTTTCATGTTTCCCCCACTGTTTTTCTAGTTTCTCCAGCTGTTTTTCATGTTTCCCCCGCTGTTTTTCTAGTTTCCCCCGTTGTTTTTCATGTTTCCCCCACTGTTTTTCTAGTTTCCCCCGTTGTTTTTCATGTTTCCCCCGCTGTTTTTCTAGTTTGTTACGCTCAATTTCTGTTTGACCGTGAAGTGAATGAAATGGATTTTCAACCATCAACCATCGACCTGATGGAATCTTGAAAAATAACTAGGTTGGTTGGCTAAAGTAACTTCTCTTACCCCAAAATCATATAGGGTACGACAAGTAACTAATTTTGGTTTAGAAGATATTCTTGTTAAATGAATAAAAAATGAAATGAAACAAAGAGAAAAAAAATTATATGCTTATATATACATATTTATATAAATATGTATTAGAGAATATTGTAGGTAGAATAAAGTTCTCTATGTAAAAAAAATAAAAATAAAAAAAAAATAAAAAAATTACATAAACTGGTACAGACTACAGTTATAGCTACGGTTATAATCCGTAGCTATAGGTATCAAAGCTCTTTCGAAATATCGAAAGTCTTTCAATAATATCGAAAAAGTCCATAACCGTCCAGCGAGTTTGCCTAAAAAATTCTGTTATTTTCGATACACTATGGCTACGGATTATAACCGTAGCCAAAACCGTGGCAGACTGCACAGCAGCAGTGCCGCAGTCTATGTTGTTTTTATTTTTTTATTTTTATATATGTTGTGTTGCTTTTGTGGGTTCCATCATGATGTCTGTGTTATATCCAAACCGTCCATCTATTTGGAGAGCTCATATTAAGGCTTGAGACGAAAAATAAGATAGATCTAACTATCATGTGGACCACACTGTAAAATATAGTGGGGAATTGAACGTCTACCATTGAAACCCTTTTAGGGGTTACAGAAGTTTAGGATCATTATGAAATTTGTTTTTCCTCTTCATCTAGGTCTTTGTGACCCTATGAATGAACTTAGATGGGGAGGATTTCTCACAAACATCACAGTGGGCCCCCAAAAAGTTTTTAATGGTCGATGCTCATTCAACACCGTTTCCTGTAATGTGGTACATTTGAGACTTGCATATACCTCATTTTTTGTCTCATACCATAAAATGATGTGGAAAAATATATGGACGGCATGGATGAAAAGCATACATCATGGTGGGGCTCACAGACCATCGAACATCCACCATCGCCTGGTGGCAGGGGAGTACCCAATCCGTTTCCGTGAAAGGAGGGGTATTTTCGTCCAGAAATTCTGTCTCTGCACGTGGAGGTCTAAGTTGCAAAACAAGGTTTGTCTTCTTTCACAAAAACAGCTGGATAAAAGGTGGGGTCCACCGTCCTAAATTTCTCACGCATGCAGGTAGCCTACATTGCCATTTCTAGCACTGGCGGTCAATGCTAGGTTAGGTGGGGTGATAGTGAGTGTCGGCATGTGAGTAGAGCATCAAGGCAGCCTCTCTCATGAGTAGTTGAGCCCAAGTGAAAGAGGCAGGCTCTTGTATGGTCCTAATCATTTCCAAAACTTTGAAAGCCTCAACCCGATATTGCTAGGAAAAAAAAATATACCAAGAACTCGCTAACTTGAGGCTTGACCGAGTCAACTCAACAAGGTTTCGAGCCAGTCATCGAGTCACTTACTGATAAGAGTCAGTCTCAAATCAACCAACAAAACTAATTGAGTGAGCCTAATGACTAGGTCAACTCAACACGACTCATATTGTCTCGAATTGAGTCACTTGGCTAAGGTTATTTTTCTCTGTCTTAAAATAGGGTGCTACAGTAGATATACAAAGCTATTTCATACTATCTTAATGATGGGTCCCACATTAACCTTTTTGCATAGCTCCCTAATAGTAATGCTGAGGTGAGCTACATGCGAAGAAGAGAAAAGCAGTCTATGCGCGTAAATAAATCCTAATTTGTTGATTTCCTGAATATTGTTGATGAGCGGGCCAGAGGCAATTGACAGTCCAGATTGCTTGAATAATCTAGAGCTCTGGATCATCTCCATGTGTGTAGGATTATCGGGGTACCCTAATTATATTTTTAAATATAGTTGATAACTTGTTTTAAAACATAGTAGTTATTTTAATTAAGCATAGTTAAACTACTTTATAAGTAACTACCAAAATAAAGGCCGTTGTTATCATGCAAACATAACAAGACTATTGTAAGGCCTTCATCCCAATGAGAAACTGGGACATATGTTCATATATATGGTAATTAACATATGTTTGAGCTATGTGGGCCCACAATATGAACTTGGAATCCCAACATGCATTTTGGGTGCCTCTCCTCATTTTAACCGTACATCCCATAAATCATGCCGACCAAAAACGGAGGAAGTAAACTCAGGTACTTTATATTTTTGGTTTATGATTTTTAGAATGTCCATGCTATCGTAAATCATGATTTTATAATCACGCATCAGTGATGATCCTAACCGTTGGTTAATGAAGTTGAATGTGGGCCACTGACATCTTATTTTTAATGTTGTAGATTCATCTGCAGATAGTGATGGTTAGGATGATCCATACAACATAAGTTTCCTACGACAGTACTCATAACATAGAATCAAGAACGTGGCCGGCCCCGACCATTTGACAATCTTAATATGCAAGCCCAAGATAGCGACGTAGACCTGCTGGCATCCTGAGTCATTCTAGTCGCTCTCTCGATCGATATCATGCGATAGAGCAATCTCTCCACCGCATGGCGGCAGGACAATGGATCAATCAGAGCCGTCCATCTGATAGCTCGTGGGCGGGTTTCAAAAGTCACGAATATTTGACGAAAATAGCACATATTCATAACGTAATGTTGACTGTTAACTACTTCTGTTTACTCATAATGATATGAAGGCCACTGATCAGATGGCTAGGATCATCCCATGGATATGTCTATTTCTATTTCCCGTCTAGTACTGTTGCACCACACCTAAAAAAGAGAACTTGGATGCCCTGGCAGAGTCTAATGGAGGATACGTACGCAGGTACATAGAAATTTTTTATAATCCACGAGGAAAGAAAGCAGAAAATATAAATAAATTCTAAGAAATTCAAAATTGATTAATTCCTCCCTAAAAATGAGTTCACAACCCTTTAAATAGGAGTACCAAGCAATGGGAAAGAAATCAGAATCAAACTACAACTAAAACTCCTAGAATCCGCGACTTACTATAAATAGTAAAGTTACTATTTATAGACGGTCGTGATGTCTACTAGTACGCAAGGTTTTTGGCCAAAAATAGTAAGTGTCCTATTTGACTTCACCAAACCATTCTCCTAATTATTCTAAGCTCTTTTCACGTTGGGCGCAACTCCTAAAGCCCGACGGATGAAGAGTTATAATTAAACTAAAACTTACTATTTATAGTAAAAACGAAATTAAAGCATGGAAACGACCGTCAATCTAGGGGTTTTTTGCAATTCTGAGCATCGTAACCTGGCGTAGTGGGGTTGGTTGGCTAAAGTAGCTCGTTCTACCCCAAAATCATATATTTTATGTCAGGTAACTCATTCCAGATTGTGAGATACGCCCGATCTAAGGTCCGACGGTCCGAATCACTTCTGTCGTCAACCGGGCCTTTTCTGATCTATCTTGGCCATGAAACTGTCCGCGACCCGCTCTACATCATGTCACCACACGATTACTGGAGTAAGTAATTATTACCCATTTCAATTTATTTACCATTTTAATTGGGAAACCCAATGCCCCCTTGAATTTAAACTAAGTCGTCCAAATAATGGGATATGGATTGCCAATGAAAGCCTTTCGAAGGAAGTACATGCCAAAGGAAGCTAGGTGGGGCCTACCTTGATGTTTGCGAGAAATCCACCCCATCCATCTATTTTGTCAAATCATGATAGGACATGGCAAAAAGATGACACATGTCCAAAACTTAAGTGGGCCATGCCATGGGAAAAAGTGGGTACGAAAATGCCTAATAATGAAACCTCCCATGGATACACCATGATGTTTATATGTCATCTATTCTGTTCATAAAGTCATTTCTATTGAGGTGAACTAAAACCATAAAATAATTAGCATGATCCAAAACTTTCGTGGCCTCGCAAGTGTTAGTGAAGTGGATGTTCAATACTTATTGTTTCGTGTTGTGTGACCCAGTTGAGTTTTGGATTTGTCTCGTATTTTTGACTCATGTCAAAACATGATATGGCAAAACGGATGGAAAGAAAGGAATGTGAATGAATGATCTCAAAAAGAAAGGAATGCAATATATTTCATAAGCATCGATAGTGGAAAGCAATATATATGCATAGGTCTACATTTAGCTTGATATATCATTCGCAGTTATAATACTTGGGAGATATTTGATGAATATAGGAATAAATCATTAGAGATAGGTAAAAAAAAAAAATTATATAAATTTGTAAATGACGAAGGAATTGCTCACATATAGACAAACTGATCGGTTGGAAGCGATTGGATATATAGATTTATACTATGCTGGATATCTTGACAATAGAAAGTCTACATTAGGTTACATTTTTACGATGACCACCGAATGATTCGTTTTTGGGAAAGTGTGCAAAGCAAATGCTTATAGCTTCATTCACTATGGGAGCATAATTCATCATCTATTAAGAAGTCACTTGTTAGGCGATATAACTACAAAACTTCATCTCTGGGCTTTAAGATTATAGATTGAGTTCTAGAGACGTTGATGATATATTATGATCAAGTATTTTTTCTAATAACAACAAAAGTTAATCCAAGTTGATGTATATACACAAAATTTTTGATGCTTTAAGGAAACGATTCAAGATCGTCTAGTGTTTATAGAACACATTGACACAAAGCTAATTATTGAATTCACCAATCAAGGGCTTACCTCTGAGCCATTCAACAAGTTGGTGAGCAGTATGGTACTGGTTAACACAAAAGATGTGTTTTATTAGTGAAAGCATATATACAATCTAGTTATCCGCACACTCATGTCTATTCAATTTAGTTGATGATTTTAATTTTATGGCATTATGTTTTTTGTTCTTCTTACTAATATCTTATGTGTATCTTTATGGTAAATGAATAAAGTAGTTCTGGTCTAAGGCATAAAGTGTCTCTTATTACAGATGGTAGGACCGCTTGAAAATTAGCATACATGATCATGTTTTACGTGTAAATTTCATTCTATATGGCCATACTAAAGCAACCATGGCATTGAGAGTGCTCATATTTGCGATCATACTAGTCTTATTTCGATAAATATAGCAACAGCGACCAAGATCTCATATAGGTAGTCTTGATGGATTGGATTGTTCGATGTACAACTCATGATCCATTAGAAGTATTTGGTAATGTTTTAAGTTCGTAAAATACATATTAGATATCCAGAATCCATCGCATATGACAATGCCATGATTAACCTAAATGGAAGAATGTAGCATTTTTGCAAATGAGCCGTGCATGCAATTAGTGTTCAGGCATTGGATTTAATGATATGGATCATTCAAATGTCATTAGGTGGGACCACAAATGGACGGTGCATACATATTTACATGGGTCCCAAAAATACCAAAGGTCCTTGCATTAGTTGAAGATTGTTCAAGTATGTCTTTGGTTTAGCTTTCTTGTTGATTCAACCCATGAGGCTCAAAGAAATTGAAAATAATAAGATTATTTCATGGACCAAAAATAACTTTATTAATTATTTGGATATCAGATTAGTGGATATCTATTTAGTGGTTAAAAATGAAAATTAACTATTTCTCCTATTTCAACACTATTTCAACAAAGAAGTGTATATGAATCAAAGATGACCCAAACTTAGCCACACTAAGCTCTCATAATTAGTCAATTAAATTTAAATTACCATATGCAATGTGTACATTTTTTAATGCCTATGCATCAGGTGTCACACCCTTGTAGGAGTATTGATGTAGAGTAGGTCACGAACAGTTTCATGGCCAAGATGGATCAGAAAAGGCCCGGTCGACGACAGAAGTGATCCAGACCGTCAGACCTTAGATCGGGCGTATCTCGCAATCTGGAATGAGTTACCTGACGTAAAATATATGATTTTGGGGTAGAACGAGCTACTTTAGCCAACCAACCCCGCTATGCTGGGTTGTGAAGCCCGGAATTGCGAAAAACCCCTGTATCGATGGTCGTTTCCCTACTTTAATTTCGTTTTTATTATAAATAGTAAGTTTTAGTTTAATTATAACTCTTCATCTGTCGGGCTTTACGAGTTGTGCCCAACATGAAAAGAGTTTAGAATAATTAGGAGAACGGTTAAATAGAACACTTACTATTTTTGGCCGAAAACCTTGCGCACTAGTAGACATCACGATTGTCTATAAATAGTAAGTTTACTATTTATAGTAAGTTGTGAATTCTAGGAGTTCTAGTTGTAGTTTGATTTTGATTTCTTTCCCATTGCTTGGTACCCCTATTTAAAGGGTTGCGAACTTGTTTTTAGTGATCAATTAATCAATTTCGAATTTCTTAGAATTTATTTATATTTTCTGCTTTCTTTCCTCGTGGATTCGAGAAGTCTCTGTGAGGAGTCCAGAGAAGCTCCGTGGATTTGGAGTAGTTATCCTCATCACGTTCATCCCTGCGTCAATTGGTATCAGAGCCAGGTTTTCCCTCGGACCGATGACAAACAATGAAGGTATGAATCAAAATACTGTGGGCGGTGATCCAGGGATTCGTTATCTTTCGGAAAGAATGGAAGCTTTCCACCAGGAGAGTCAGTTGACCATGCAAGGGCTGCAGGTAACCCTCGACCGTCTTGCGGATGCGTTACTTCCGCCCCGAGCCCTAGGCGGTGCTCCACCACCCAGGGTTGCTGTATGACACAATCCCAATTTTCGTAAAGCACTACCAGTGGCAAACCGTAGGGCTATACTAGATGATTCAAGTTCTAGCGACAAAGACCTTAATGAGGGTTTTGCCCAACGACCAATCTATGGAGGCGATCATTTAGATCATGCTGAAAGAGACTATCGAAGTAAGGCTGAACTTCTTAGTTTTAATGGTTTATTATGTATAGAAGATTTCCTTGATTAGCTATCCGAAGTAGAGAGATATTTTGATTATATGAACATACCAGATCATAAAAGGGTAAATTTGGTAACGTTTAAATTAAAATGTGGTACTTCTGCATGGTGGAAACAATTACAACTCTCACGAACCTGCCAGAACAAGGCGCCCATCTCATCATGGCAAAGGATGAGACGTCTTCTTCGATCACGATTTCTCCCTAGTGATTATGAATAGATACTATTCCAGCAATATCAAAATTACCGACAAGGAAATCGAACCGTCACAGATTACACTGAAGAATTTCAGCGGTTGGCTACACGAAACGATCTGTCAGAATCTGAGTCACAGAAGGTGACACGATTTATAGGTGGGTTGCGGCCGACAATTCAAGACCGAGTTCAGATGTACCCAATCGGGACCGTGGATGAAGCAGTTCAATTGGCGGGTAGGACAGAAACACAACTTGCAAGAGCTCCTGCTTCTCCATATCCTTCAACTCGACCCCCCATGATGGGTCCCATGCAGGATCCAGTGCTGGCACGAGGAAAAGATCCAGTAGGAGAACGTCCTCAACCTCCTACAACCGCAAACCATGATACGGGAAGCGTCTCATCTAGACCTTAACGTGTAGCACCCACAACAGCGGGCCCGAGTAGGGTTCCAAATCCTTATGCTCGGCCAAAGTTGAACAATTGTTACTGCTGTGGTCAGCCAGGCCACTTATCAAACACTTGTCATCAATGTCCCACAACACACTTGACTATAAATGAAAGGGGCATTGAAGATGAGGCCGTAGAAGAAGGCCATGGCTATGATGAACATGAGCAAATCACTAAAGAAATAGCAGGTGACGATGAAATGATGGGCGAGGATCGTGGCAAATTTCTAGTTGTGAAGCGATTATTGTATACCCCACGAAAGAAATTATATCCACAACGACACAATATATTTCGTACTCGGTGCACTATCAACGGAAAGGTCTATAATGTGATCATAGACAGTAGTAATAGCGAGAACATCATCTCAAGGGTGATGGTGGACAAGTTGCGGCTACCAACGACGAAACATCCTTCCCCGTACTCAATTGACTGGATAAAAAAAGTGAATAAGACCAATGTAACTGAACAATGCACTATCTCATTTTCAATTAGTAAAAATTATAAGGATCAGATACTTTGTGACATGGTTGACATGGAGCTTGCCACATGCTACTCGGTCGACCCTGACAGTTGGACCGTAATGCGACCCATCGGGGATGAGACAATGTCTACGTATTCATTCAAGATAGTCGAAAAAATAATCCTTGCTCCTATGACACCAGAGAACCACCCTGAAGCTTCTAAAGTGGAGGGGAGTTCCCTCTTGACCATTCAGAATTTCATGGAGGAATCTAAGGAAACCGGCGAGGTGTATGCCGTAGTGGTGAAGGGCGAGGAAGAAGAACCCTCAAACATCCCTCCAAGTTTAAGACTGTTGCTAAACGAATTCAAAGAAGTCTGGTCTGAGGATTTACCTGATGGATTGCCCACATTAGGGACATCCAACATCATATAGACCTCGTCCCTGGGGCTAGCCTGCCCAACCGTCCTTATTATCGGATGAGTCCGAAGGAGTGCGATATACTTCAGGGGCAAGTGGAGGAATTAATCTGTAAGGGTCTCTTGAGAGAGAGCATGAGCCCATGTGCCGTACCAACATTATTAATGCCAAAAAAAGATGGAAGCTGGTGCATGTGTGTCGACAGCCGGACAATCAATAAAATTACCATCAAATATCGGTTCTCAATACCACGGTTGGACGACATGCTCGACATGCTAGAAGGGGCCAAGGTGTTCTCTAAACTAAATCTAAGGAGCGGGTACCATCAGATTCGTATCCGACCCGGTGATGAGTGGAAAATGACATTTAAGACCAAGGAAGGGTTGTATGAGTGGCTGGTCATGCCTTTCGGCCTATCGAACGCACCAAGTACTTTTATGCGTTTGATGAATCAAGTGCTAAAATCATTTACTGGCCGATTTGTGATAGTATATTTTGATGACATATTGATATATAGCCAGGATAAGGAGGAGCACAAGAAACATCTCAGGATGGTGTTACAGGTCCTACAAATTAACGAGTTATACCTCAACTTAAAGAAGTGTAGTTCTTTAACTGATAGCATGTTGTTTCTAGGATTTGTTGTAATGTCCACACGCATTCGTGTGGACGATGAAAAGGTGCGAGCTATTAGGGAATGGCCGATCCCGACAAACATTCATGAGGTGAGGAGTTTTCACGGGTTGGCGACTTTCAATCGTCGATTTATGCGAGATTTTAGCACCATAGTCGCACCTATAAAGCTGACAAGAGCTTTCATGAGATCAAGCATCGTTTGTTTACAATACCGGTCTTGGTGCTTCCTAATTTTGACAAATTATTTGAGGTTGAGTGTGACGCTTTATACATCGAAATTAGAGGAGTATTATCACAGGAAGGCAGGCCGGTAGCCTTCTACAGCGAGAAGCTCAGTGAAGCCCGAAAGAAGTGATCGACTTATGAGCTTGAATTGTATGCAGTTGTTCAGGCACCGCGACATTAGCGGCATTATCTGATTCAAAGAGAGTTTGTTCTGTACACTGACAATCAAGCATTAAAGTTTATTAATAGTCAGACTAACGTGAATCGTGTGCATATTAGATGGGTTACATTTTTACAGGAATTCACATTCGTTCTGAAGCACAAGTCAGGGCAGCAGAACAAGGTGGCTGATGCACTTAGTCATCGTGCATCACTACTTGTTATGATGAGCAACGAGGTGGTCAGCTTCGACTATTTCAAGGAGCTGTATGCCGAGGATGAGGACTTCAAAGATTCTTAGATGAAGTGCCAAGAAGGTCACCCTAGTGACCTTCATATACATGACGATTTTCTCTTCAAAGGGATCAATTGTGTATCCCCCAAAGTTATCTGAGGGAGCAGATTATTCAAGAGCTACATGGAGGTGGCCACGGTAGACACCTTGGGTGAGACAAGACGCAAGCTCTTGTGGAAGAGCGGTATTACTGGCCGCAATTAGTACGTGATGTGGAAAAAGTCGTACAACGTTGTCATGTTTGTCAGACCTCCAAGGGGCAATCTCAGAATACGGGCCTCTACACCCCGTTACCTGTGCCTGACAGTCCTTGGGAGGATTTATCAATGGACTTCGTACTTGGTCTCCCACGAACACAACGCGGTATGGATTCAGTGTTCGTGGTGGTAGATCGTTTCTCCAAGATGGTACACTTTATCCCATGAAAAAAGACCCTCGATGCAACACACGTGGCGAATCTATTCTTCAGGGATGTCGTACGGCTACACGGGGTCCCCAAGACCATTACTTTTGATCGTGACACGAAGTTCATTAGCCACTTTTGACGGACTTTGTAGACTCGATTCGATACACGACTTCAATTCAGCAGTGCTTATCACCCACAGACTGATGGACAAACCGAAGTTGTGAATCGCACGTTGGGAAACCTCCTTCGCTGTATTTCAGGAGAAAAATCAAAGCAGTGGGATTTGGCCTTGTCTCAAGCAGAGTTTGCATTCAACAACATGCTGAACCGCTCGACAAGAAAATCATCGTTTCAGATTATCTATGGACGAGTGTCTCGCCACACGCTTGACTTGGTCCCTCTGCCCAAGTACCCAGGCACGAGCATTGTAGCATAACATATGACAGAAAAAATCATGGGCATCCACGCGGAAGTGCAGACTAAGCTACATGCCTCAAATGAGAAGTACAAGAAACAAGCGGACAAGCACCGATGACAAAAAGTGTTCGAGGTGGGCGACCGTGTTATGATCCATCTGCACAAAGAGAGATTTTCGACTAGGACGTACAACAAGTGGAAAAATAAGAAGATTGGACCCGTCCCAATCATTCGAAAGATCAATGACAATGCTTATGTTGTTGATCTTCCAGACGACATGGCGATCTCACGGACTTTCAACGTCGCAGACCTGACCGAGTATCATGAACCAGCGCAGGATGAGAACTCAAGGACGAGTTCTTTTGAAGCAGAGGGGACTGATGTAGAGCGGGTCGCGGATAGTTTCATGGCCAAGATGGATCAGAAAAGGCCCGGTTGATGACAGAAGTGATCCGGACCGTCGGACCTTAGATCGGGCATATCTCGCAATCCGGAATGAGTTACCTGATGTAAAATATATGATTTTGGGGTAGAACGAGCTACTTTAGCCAACCAACCCCGCTACGCCGGGTTACGACGCTTGGAATTGTGAAAAACCCCTGGATCGACAGTCGTTTCCCTGCTTTAATTTCATTTTTACTATAAATAGTAAGTTTTAGTTTAATTATAACTCTTCATCCGTCAGGCTTTAGGAGTTGCGCCCAACATGAAAAGAGCTTAGAATAATTAGGAGAACGGTTTGGTGAAGCCGAATAGGACACTTACTATTTTTGGCCGAAAACCTTGCGCACTAGTAGACATCACGACCATCTATAAATAGTAAGTTTATTATTTATAGTAAGTCGCGGATTCTAGGAGTTCTAGTTGTAGTTTGATTCTGATTTCTTTCCCATTGCTTGGTACCCCTATTTAAAGGGTTGTGAACTCGTTTTTAGTGATCAATTAATCAATTCTAAATTTATTAAATTTATTTCTATTTTCTGCTTTCTTTCCTCGTGGATTCGAGAAGTCTCTGTGAGGAGTCTAAGGAAGCTCCGTGGATTCGGAGTGGTTATCCTCATCACGTTCATCCTTGCGTCAAGTATTAAATAAGTCTCCTTTAAAAAAACTGTTAGTGACTTATCTTCATCATGAGGTCTGAGTCTTATTGATGTGGCAAGGTTTTTTCAAAGTCAAGATTTTATCAAGTCAAGTGCCTGCATCATTGGATATGGTCATTTAAAGCATATTTGAAAGTTGTTCGGGTCAGTGCATTACATAGGTTGGACCAATAAAATCTCATCAAGGGGCACTAAATTCGATTCGCCACAATGTGGTAATGATGCACAGCAATCCATCTAGACCATTGAAATTATGAGCTCCTCCGTGTGTGTGTGTGTGTGTATGTATATATATATATATATATATATATATATATATATATATATATATAATCATGTTGATCATGCAATCCTAACCATCCAAACCACCTTGGATGGGGCATTTAACTAAAATCACACTGATCGAGAAATCTTAACAATCCAAACAATAGCTATCAAATGGATGGTTAATATTATATTTTCCGTGGTAACATTTGGTTATGGTCCATCCATAATTGGGTCGGCAATTTGGATGGTCTGGATTGCTGTAGAACTGTGGCATGATTAGGTTTAAAGAGTCACTAACAATGTTGATGTAGAGTGGGTCGCGGACACTTTCAATGTCCAAGATGGATCAAAGAAGGCCTGGTCAGAGGCAGAAATCATCAAGACAGTCAGAACCGAAAAATAGGCATATCTCGCAAACCAGAATGAGTTACTCGATGTACCGTATTTGATTTTGGGGTAAGACGAGTTACTTTATCCAACCAACCTGGCATAGCCAGGTTGCCCACGCCGAATTTGCGAGATTCCATCGGATCGACGGTCAAATTCCATGTTAATTTTTGTTTTTACTATAAATAGTAAGTTTTAGTTTGATTATAACTCTTCATCCGTTGGGCTTTAGGAGTTGTGTCCAACATGAAAAGGGCTTAGAATAATTAGGAGAATAATGTGGTTAAGCCACATAGGAAACTTACTATAAAAAGTAAATTGACAACTTATAGTAAGTTACGAATTTCTAGGAGTTTTAGTTTTAATTTGCTTCTGATTTCTTTCTTATTGCTCGGTATCCCTATTTAAAGGGTTGTGAACTCGTTTATTTCATGAATCAATCAAATTTTGAATTTATTAGAATTTATTTATATTTTCTTGCTTTCTTTCCTCGTGGATTCGAGAAGTCTTTGTGAGGAGTCCAGAGAAGCTTCGTGGATTCGGAGAAGTTATCCTTGAGGAAGACGGTGATCGACCTCATCACGTTCATCCCTGCATCAATTGGTATCAGAATGAGGATTCCCCTTGGGCTGATGACAAATAACAAATGTATGAACTAAAATCCCGTGGACGGTGACGCAGGGATTCGTTATCTTTCGAAAAAAATGAAAGCTTTCCATTAGGAAAGTCAGTTAATCATTCAAGGGCTGCAGGCAACCCTCAACTGTATTGCAGATGCGCTAATTCCGCCACAACCCCAAGGCGATGCTCAACCGCCTGTGGTTGTTGTATGAAGCAACCCCAATTACCACAAAGCACCCACCGATAATGGTGAATCACAGGCCACTACCGTGACCATGAGGAAGCCATTGTACATGCCAAAGGTAGAAATAAACTTACAACGACACAACATCTTTTGAACAAGGTGCACTGCATACCAAAAAGTTCGCGATATGATCATCGATGTCAGGCGCGATGAGAATTTCGTGTCGAAAATAATGGTGGAAAAGCTACAACTGAAAACAGAAAGGCACCCATCTCCATACACGATTGGATGGATCAAGGAGGTCAACAAAACAGAGGTAACTGAACGATGTCGTATATCCTTTTCCATTGGTAAATATTATAAGGATGAAGTAATGTGTGACGTGGTCAACATGGAAGCTTATCATATGTTACTTGGTCAACCCTGTCAAAATAATATTGTTGTTACACATGGGGATCGATATAACTTATTTATATTTATTAAAGATGGTAAAAAGATTATCCTCGCCCCTATGGGAATGGAAAACCAACCTAATACTTCTAAAGTGAAGGGGCAATATCTCACAATTGAATAAGCTTTTGTTAAACACTCTGAGAAAACAAGAGATATATATGCATTAATTAAATATATATATATATATATATATATATATGGAGCCTGTGAACATCCCAAGAGATTTGAAACCAATGTTGCAGGAGTTGAAGGCAATTGTACTCGATGAACTCCCTAATAAATTACCTCCCATACGAGATATACAAAACCACATTGATCTTGTCACAGGGATAAGTCTGCCTAATTGCCCATATTATCAGAAAGAATGTAAGATCTTGAAGGCAGAAGTGAAGAAACTGATCCATACTAGGTAAGTCAATGAGAGCATGAGTACATGTATTGTGTCAACTTAAGAGCCTAATGTCAAGTATAAGAAAATGGCTAATAAACATTGACATCAAAAGTTATCTCAGAATCATGAACCAAGTCCCTTGAGTAACTCGTGGCCGAGTTTTTTTCAAGCGGAGGAGTCTGATGTAGAACGTGTCATAGATACATTCCTAGCATGGTTGGACCAAAAGAAGGTGGACCGTAAATTTATCATAACTTTTGATCTGGGTATCGTTACAGCGCACCAAACTGATTATCATGAACCGAAGCAGCACAAGAACTCGAGGACGAGTTCTTTTGAAGTGGAGGGAACTGATGTAGAGTGAGTCACAGATACTTTCATGTCCAAGATGGATCAGAGAAGGCCCGATCAGAGGCAGAAGTCATCAAGACCGTCAGAACCTTAAAACAGGCATATCTTGCAAACCGAAATAAGTTACTCGAGTACCATATACGATTTTGGGGTAAGACAAGCTACTTTATCCAACCAACCCGGCAGAGCAGGGTTACCCACGCCGAATTTGCGAGATTCCATCAGATCAACAGTCAAATTCTATATTTATTTTCATTTTTACTATAAATAGTAAGTTTTAGTTTGATTATAACTCTTCATCCGTTGGACTTTAGGAGTTGTGTCCAACATGAAAAGGGCTTACAATAATTAGGAGAATAACGTGGTTAAGCCACATAAGAAACTTACTATAAAAAGTAAATTGACTATTTATAGTAAGTTACGAATTTCTAGGAGTTTTAATTTTAATTTGCTTCTAATTTCTCTCTTATTGTTTGGTATCCCTATTTAAAGGTTGTGAACTCGTTTATTTCATGAATCAATCAAATTTTGAATTTATTAAAATTTATTTTTATTTTCTTGCTTTCTTTCCTCATGGATTTGAGAAGTCTATGTGAGGAGTCCAGAGAAGCTCCATAGATTCAAAGTAGTTATCCTTGAGGAAAACGGATCGACCTCATCACGTTCATCCCTGATCAAATGTTTAAATGGTGCAAAACTAACAGACGAGTGTAGGTCATGCAAAAATAGGTAGACGGAGTGCACCTGTAAGGCGGTAACCTGCAATGATCGGGTTTTGCAACTGATACCGAACCTGTCACGCGTGCTACGGTGTATGACTCTACCACGTTCCGGAGCTACTGCGTCAACCATATCGTCTACCCACCCTCCCTCCTCTCGAGTCCGTCCAAATCATACATCCATCTACCCACCCCCACACGTGCAGATGAGGCCCACACGTACAATAAACGGTTGAGAGAGAGGCTTCCTAGCAGTCCATAGTATAAAGACGTCTAGCCAGATTTTCGACACGTGTCATCAACATAGTTAGGATATCCTGATGGTGCGTAAAACTCGCAGGCTTGCCACCGCTCTCCACCTTCAGCAACACCAGCTTCGTCTTTTGTAGTTCTTGCAGTATAAGTGGATTCCTAAATCGTAACTAATTCCTAGGAATAGAATCCAGACAGATGTCTTGATCTTTATACGGATTCCTCACGGTCTCTGACCGTTTCCATGGAGAAGATGAGAAAGATTTCCTTCCAGTTCATCTTGCCTCCTTGTTCGTTGCTGCGAGATGATTGGAATCGCCCATATTCAGGGCATTGTTGTAGATAGGCCATTGTTTAATAATTACACTGGAATGATGATCTTAATGATTGATTTTTGGAGTTGACTGTTCATTGCTGAAAATCATTTTTGACCATCCACATCTTGTAAATATATCAATGGTCAAAATCATGTATTCAGTGCAAGCCCTGAACTATATTGTCTATCCACACAGAAGCTAGACGGTTCCCATCATCGGATTGTCATGCATGTTGAATGAGTGAGAGTGGCTACATTTGCAAAATTGACTTGATTTTCAGGAACATAATTCTACTGTGGAGTGAAATAAGGGTAGCGCCGAAAGAAAGCTTTCAAAATGTGGTTTGTTTCAATTAACCGAAATGTATTTGGATAAGGAAAGAAAGAACTCTTACGGTATTGATTTATATAGTAACCCATACATCCCAAAATCTCTCTCTCTCTCTCTCTCTCTCTCTCTCTCTCTCTCTCTCTCTCTCTCTCTCTCTCTCTCTCTCATTTGGGAACATGTCCAATGTATAAAAATCCCAGACAACCTCATCCCAGGAATCCTCTCTCTCCCCCATTTGGGAACACATGTCCAATATACAAAAATCCCAGACAACCAAATCCCAGGGATCCTCTCTCTCTCTCTCCCACTTGGGCACACATGCCCCATGTGCAAAGTTCTCAGACAATCACATCCCAGGACTCCTCCTCCCTCTCCATTTAGGCACACGTGTCCCTCGTACGTGCAAGATTCCCAGACAAACACATCCAAGGACTCCTAACTCCCTCTCTGGGAACCATGCCCTATGTACAAAAGTCCCAGGCATCCTCTCTCTCTGGGAACGGATGCCCTATGTACAAAAGTCCAGGCGTCCACACCCAGGTATCTCTCTGTCCATTTGGGCACACATCTACGTACAAAAGTCCCAGGCAACCGCATCCCTAGAATCCTCTCTCTCTCTCTCTCTCTCTCTCTCTCTCTCTCTCTCTCTCTATTTGGGAACCCATGTCCTACGTACAAAAGTCCCAGACAACCCCATCCCAATAATCAATCTCTCTCTACATATTTTGAGGGGAAGCAGGGACAGACCCTCCATCTGGGCACGCATGCCTATGTACAGAAGTCTTGGAAAGCTACATTTAAATGGAAGTGCCCAAAACCAAGTTACACCTAGAAATGCATGCAACAATTTCCACTCCAAGCGACCATAAGCACTCACAGATACAGAACAAGCTCTCTTGTATGTAGAATTCAGCAGGTCATCCGACCGTAATGAGGGTAGATATATCTTTTCCGAGGTACAAAACACGCACACCTATTATCTCTACCTTTTGGTACTATGACAGTAGAAGGTTGGTTTACTTATCAAACAGTGGGTGTAGATGTCAGTTTCCTTCTCTCCCATAACATAAGAACCTTGCCATATAAAAAGAACACGGTAAATAATACTGAAATGGGGAGTTTTGTATAAAGATCCGGTTGTAATCTCAGCTGATCATGGCAAGTGCTTGCCCATGAGGCAGCCAGAGATGGTCGATGCTGCAGCAATTTGAAAAAGAAAGGAAAATATTTAATTACACCCAAAACCCACATTAAAATTCATACCAAAGAAGCATTAAGAGGTGGGTCTTTTGCTGAATTAGATGGAAAGACTCGATGCTATTGTCTATACTGCATTGGATTTCCATCCAAAGGAAGAAAAAGAAGATACCTTCGTCTCTCCAAACACGAGAGAGAGAGAGAGAGAGAGAGAGAGATACTAACATGCGACTGTTGTGCAGCTTCCAAAATCAAGAACCATTTTTTCTAAAACGCCACATTGACCTTTTCGTCGAGTAAAGCATTTAATTACATTCTTCTTCCCACACTTCAAGAAAAAATAAAATAAAAAAGAAAAGGCTTTCAGCGCAGGTCTTCAGTTCCCAAGGTTCCGATCAAAGATCAATCTTTAGATTTCAATCATATAAATTTATAGTTATAAAATAATAATTATAATAATCACGGTTTAATAAAACATCAAAATCCAAACAAGAGAGAGAGAGAGAGAGAGGAGGTGAGTAAAGTAGCAAGCTTCCCTCTCTTCCCTTGGCAGCAAAATATCAATGAATGAACTTCATCTATACTGTCTCCTGCTCCTTAGTCGAGCTGCTAGAGACGTTTCCCCTCCAGGGGAATGAACTGGCTTCGAGCTCACATAAACTTCCTTGCAGACCCCTTGGAGGTGGATCCTCAAGGGCACCATTTAAAAACAAGAAAGAAAACGTAAAAAACTCCATCATCTATAATAGCTGTATCCATTAATATAGATGAGAAATAAATGCAACCAAAGAACGAGTTGAAGACTCGTCAACGGATTCACACCCAAAAATCCAGAAAGAAGGAAAAAGGCATTCATCTGATTATTTAAAGCTGTAAAAACCAAAACCCAACTTCACCTATCTGTTATAAGCAGCAATGGAGAACCCAATTGTATCTGAGAGAGTAGAAGGCATTAATTGGAAAAGAAGAAGAAGAAAGGAAGAAAGACCGGGAATGTGAGACAACCCAAGAAAAAGAGAAAGTGCATTCATTCACTTCCATACACATGCATACATACATACATCTATCTCTCTTTCTCTCTACATGTATTTCCTTCTCTATCTCTCCAACATCTGTCCAACAAAGGGGATGAATAGAGACGACAGATGTATACGAAAAATGCAGCGGATTTGCATGTCTCACACGTTTGGTAAATAGGTTTCCCTTTCAAAAAGCTTGGGTGCAAATGTCACCTAAGGTTACAAATGAGAGAAATGTCCATAGCTTCCCTTCTCCACCCCTAAGAAAAGAAAAGAAATGAAAAGAAAAGAACCAAGGAAAAAGAGCATTTCTAGTCAGTCTAGACGTAATGCAACAAAGCTAATGAGCAATGGCCCATTAACAGTAATGCAGCAAAGAAACCAAAGATCACTCATCCCATCCAAACATCATAAAATTAAAATAAGGAAAAAAAAAAAAAAAAAAGAGACTAAAAACAAACCCTAACTAAGATCTCTCAAAAAGAGAAAAGAGGGGAAAAGGAAATGAAGGGAAATACATTTCCCTATCTTCCTCCCAATTCAACTTGGATGGTTGGGATTAATAGGATCCGAGCCGTTGGCTATGGAGAGGTTTAGGGTTTCTTACCAAGCGTGTGCTTGTTGTTGTGCATCCACACCTTGAGCACGTGCCGCTTCACGCACGTCTCGTTACAAAACTGCTGCACGGCAGCTTCATCGTGCTTCTGGATCCGCCAACCCAACCTCTCCGCAAACGCAAGCATCTTGTCCTTCTGCTCCTGAGTGAATTTCGTACGGAACCGCTTCTTCGCCGTCCCCAAAGGTGTCCCTGCACCCCCACCGCCTCCGCCGCTTGGATTCGACACGTCCTCCTGATCTTCCCTGCTGTGGGCCCCACCGCCCCCGCCGGACGTCGATGGCAGCGCCAACGTCGGAGGTGGCCGGTGGTGGGGCGCCACGTGGAGGTACCCGGCTGGGGTCCGGTAGTAGGGGGAGAACTGCTGGTGGTGAAAGCCCCCTTCCCCATCCGTCTCCTTGCGGTGGAAGTTGCGGTGGCAGCTGCACGCCGCGCATTTTAGCGCGTCCAGCGTACCTTCCTCCCCTGCTGCCATGAACTCGCCGCAGCCGTCCACGGCGTGCCCCCCGATGCTGACCGCGTGGTTCTTCAGGCATTCCCGATACCGGCTCACAGGTTTCCGGTTCGACGCGGCGGTCCCGCCGCCACTCTCCGATCCTCCCGCTGTTGACATTTTTGCCCTTGAATTTCCGTGCGAGTCGTAGCCCGACGCGTGCAGTCCGATCTCTTCCTCTTGCTCTTCCTGATCTTCGAATTCCATCTCCTTTCTCTAACCTCCCCCTTTTTTACATTACCGGTTTTCCGGTCAGATCTCACCTCGAAGAGCCTTTTCTTTGTATTTTTTTAAAATTTTTATTTTTTCGGTTCTACCCAAAGGAGAAGATAAGAGGCAGAGGAGAGTGTGGACATCAATTCCCCGCCTGCAAAAAAGAGATGTCTTCCTTCAAAACCTCTCATATACATTCCCCATCTAAGAAAGCTATTTCTCACTGCTTACAGCCGGTTGATTCCACCGGCTATTACCAGTAGCTCACCCTTTTAACTTCACTGTTGCTCCCTTATAAAGAGGCAGTTTTCACCTGCTTATTTTTTACCATTAGTAAACGGTGAGGTAAAAAATCTTCTTCGCTAAGAGGAAGAAACGCAATAAATGAGGATAGGATTATTTTATAAATAATAATTAAAAAAAATAAAGTAGGAATTCTATTATCCTTTACTCGAGTACATTCATCGTTTACTCGGGTGTGGCCCATGGTTCGGTGATCTCAACCGTTGTTCGATGTTACCCCACATTTTTTAAATCTGCCCCCCAAAACTTCCCAGATTGCCGGACGCCAAGATTTGAAAGATTCAGATCGTTCTATCTGTAATGATTCCGAGGATTAGCCCATTTATGGTGGGGCTTTATTGATCAATGGTTTGGATATGTCCGGACTTTAATGATCAATGATTTCGACGAATGAGAGGTGGGCCCGCCAGCACCAACCAGAAACTGGAGATCGAGTAACATGCAATTCAAAACTAAAATAAATACGGAAAAAAAAAGATAGCAACTCTAAGTGAGTTGATAAGCAGGATCCAAGAAATTGGACACGTGGCATGCACTCAACTTACTCTAACTTGGGCCCAAGCTAGATGTCATTTAAACCGAAAATCTCGTTAATTTAAGTCCCTAACTCGTGGAATGATGGATATTTACTGGACGACCGAAACAAAATTAGTTGACGGTCCGAATAGAAATTGAAAGCTCCATTCGACCGTTCGTTAGGAATTATCGATTCGTCTGAGAATTAGTACGAGATATATGAACAATGTTTCCCAAGGTTTGGACGGTTTAGATGAGCGGAATATGCGACATTAAAACTCCGGAGAGCGTGCGTACATCAGATGAAATTCGGGCAGAGTATCAAATAAATAAATAAAAGTGAAAGAAGGAAAGAGAGGGTGTCGCGTCGAGTTGAAGTGTGAAATGACGGGTGGTGACGCTGAATTGACAGGGTGGGAGTGTCAAGGGAAAACAAAGAGACGCCTGCTTCAGCATTTCCATACAGGAGCTGAGCCTGGTAGTACTCGGACACGGAATTACTTCGGAAAAAATAAATTGTCGGCATTTAAGGCTGCTGGCTACGTGCGTCCATCTCCGACATGCGTGACGCCTTCAGGGCGTCAACCCCCATTTAATATCCCTGTCCCTAAAAGAAAAACCGTATTATCTGTTTCTCCTCTCCTCTCCTCTCCGCCGTCCCTCTATTATTCGATCTCTCCTCTCGCTTTTTCTACCATCCATGCCGTTCATCAGGTTTGGCCCACTGTCTTTCTTCAGTAATTAGAAAATCAGTTGGTTTGGCTCCTTTTTTGTGACACGTTTGTAAATTGTCAAATCGGACGTGAGCTTTTGGGAGAAGTCCGGTGTATCCGATAAATGAAAGGCCTGGATCTACCACACGGGTACTTTTACTCGTGGCAGAACAATGTCCAACAACCTACTCTTTCATCGTGCGATTTATGCACTAATAAGATAATTTGGCTCCGACTCGTAAATGCACCCGCTCGAAGAAAGTAATCACACGTTAGCTTGGAGAAATAGCCTGGCGCGTGGAAAGCAAGCACATGTGTGTAATATCAGAACCATTCATCAACCTCCATCCAGATGTCATAACTCAAAATGCCCATCTGGTCATCAGGTGGGCCGCATATATGTAACATTTTGATCCCGGGTCTATTTCTTCTGGCCGTTCATTAGTTGTGCAAAGACATATGGATAACGAAGTCATCGTATTGGCCTGATTTTTAAGACATGGTATCGACACTGTGGAGGTCGGCTGATGAACGGCTTCGATCATCCCACCGTGTTTCATTTCGGCAAGTTATACGGGGCCACTTTGCATTTTTCACGGCCATATACCTCATTCCCAAAAGATAACTTGAACAGCTGCTTACAGAGTGGAAATAGCATTTCCCTTGGGTAAATGGAAGACGCTTGCGTGCTCTCATCATTCAACTGTAAACTGGTGACGACTCATCCGCCACACACGTTGCATCGCTGTACGTCTATCCAGACCTTCCAGATGGTGGGCCTGTTCTGCATATGAACTTTGCCAACAACCTTAACGTCTGGCTGAATTTGAAAGGCAGAGTACTTTCCAACCATGCAACTGACGACTGCAATTGGACGGTTAGGATCGTTTTCGATGATTGTGATTTTTGTGCCATACGCCAGAGTGAGTGTGGCTTATTTTTTTTCATCGACAAGGTACCAAAGTTCGACAGCTTGGACCGCTATTTATCACCCACTGAGCAAATGACTTTCATTCTATCAACCGTAGTTGGCATCCAAACCTTACAATATATTGGATGGAACACGAAGATCACCTTGTAGAAAAATCAACCACATTCATTTATCAGATACGCTGTATCACAGAAAATAATTTGTGTCCATCAATAAAATAAAAAATAAAAATACGTGTGATTTACAATATGAGCAGATGTGGCTGATTTTTCGTAAGGCGACTTTCCTCCGGCAGAAAACCTATCGGACGGATTGACTTCGGACACACACGAAAGGTGGTAAGGTTTTTCTAAGGTGGACCGTTACTTGTGATACAAGCCAACCAACTTGAGACCATCTCCTATTTATCGTACAGCTTATCCGGTGAAAAAGCAACAAATTATGCTAAATTAGAGGAAAAGAGATTATTCTCGCCGGACTATAGAGTTACATACTCCGTCTGTATCCCGCACGTAGTGGAAGCGGGGCGGTTAAGCATACGGAGTACTCTGTGGGCTCCACAATGATTTATGTATTTGATCTAATCCTTACATCCATTTTAACATATAATTTTAAATGTGAGACCAAAAATAAAGCATATCCAAAGTTCAAGTGGACCACACCACAGGAAAGAGTGTGAATTGACGTCTAAGAAAAATTCTTGGGGTCAGTTTGGGCAGTGGGATTAGAAGGGATTAGGTGGGATGGGATTAATCTGGTCCTGTACGAATTCCAGTCCATGTTTGGGAATGTAAAAGCTTGGAATTACATTAAATGGAATTGCATTGGGTCCAATGCCAATGTCACTCAATATTTGGGAAGTTGTGTAGGTCCCAACATGATGTGTGGGCTATATCCACACCGTCCACTCATCTATCGAGATTATTTTAGAGCATGGGCCAAAAAATCAGGTAAATCTAAAGTTCAAGTGGACCCCACCATAGAAAGCAACAGGAATTGAATACTTACCATTGAAATCTTCTTTGGGGCTACATAAGTTTTGAATCTACCTCATTTTAGGCTCATGCTATAAAATGATTTTACAAAACAAATGTACGGTTTAGATATAACACATGTATGTTATTCTCAGTAATTTCAAATGATGGTAGGTATATCCATTCAATGTACCACATATTATCAACCAAGCATGGCATTAATTTTATCCCCCGGTAATAGGGACAATCCCTGCCATGGGTAATAATTATGTTTTTTGAATCCTATCCCACCTAATCCCACTGCCCAAACTGACCCTTGGAGTCAATAGAAATTTTGGATCAAGCTGTTATTAGGGCCTGCTTGGACGGGTGGATTGGAAGGGATTAAATTGTATTAGATAGGATTGGAAGGAGCAATCCTGAGATTGGCCGAGCGTGCCAAACAGGCATGTTGAACTTCTGCTTGGATTGGAGCAATCCCTTTGGATTGCCAGTAATTCACTGACATCACCATCATTACCTTGTAATCCGTACCCAATCCCTCCTAATCCCATCTATTTTGCATGGGACATGTTTGGTTGGACAGATGGGAAGGGATTGGTCCGGCGTAATCTTGGGAGTGGCCAGGCAAGCTAAACATACTCGGTGGTAGATTCTCTGGCTATAGCAATCCCAGGCAATCCATTGATGCAGCCATCATTACCTGCCATCCACCCTAACAAAATCTAATCCCATGGGATGGGCCCATCCAAACATGCCCTTAGGGCCTATTTGGCCAGGCAGATCCCACGGTATTAGGGGGATGGGATCGGCAATATCCCGGGATAGGCATGATGTGCCAAACAGACCCAGTGAACTTGTCCTGGGATATGACCAATCCCATGGATCTTAAGACAATCCATTGACATTACCATCATTACCTTAAAATTGATCCTATCCCTTGGTTGGATGGATTGGAAGGTAAAATCCTGGGATATGCAGGGCGTGCCAAACAGACCAAGTGAACTTGTCCCGGGATATAAGCAATCCCATGGATCTTAAGACAATCCATTGACACCACCATCATTACCTTAAAATTGATCCCATCCCTCCTAATACCATGGGATGTGCCCGGCCAAACAGGCCCTTAGTGTTTTCTCTTCACCCATATCTGTGTGATCTTATGAACAATTTGTATGACAAATAAATATCAATTTGGGTGCTAGGATAGTTCGAACGGTGTAAATTATTATTACCACTGTTTTCTATGTTATGCTCCACTTGAGGTAATTTGGGTTCAACCATGAGCTGGAAAAACGGATGGAAGGTGCCAATAGACCACATACACTAACAGTGGGGCCAAGAGTGGTTACCCGATTAGATAAAAAGCGTGCTGAGTAATCTGATTTTCGTACTATCCTTACTTTTCCTCCGGTGGTAGGCTCTCCGGAGTTCCAACACCCCATCAAGGGTTCGAGTATCCATAGGTGGTGAAATCCCGCTAAGGCGTGAGTGTGTGGGGGGTGCGTGTGGGTGTGTAAAGAAAAAAACGATTTTGTATAGGTAATTGACTCTCGGAGTTTCAACCCGTCAAGGGTTCGAGTATCCATAGGTGGTGAAATCCCACTAAGGCATGAGTGTGTGGGGTTGTATTAAAAAAAAAAAAAAAAGGATTTTGTACATGTGATCGACTCTCAGGAGTTTCAACACGTGTCAAGGGTTCGAGTAGCCATTGGTGAAATCCCACTACGGCGCGAGTGTGCTGGGTGTGTGTGCGCGTAAGGAAAAAAAAAATGAAGCTATGTGGAGCCGACTGTGATGTTTTTTAGATATCCACCCCGTCCATCCGTTTTTTCAGCTCATATTATTCCATGATCTCCAAAATGAACAATATAAAAAATTCAAGTGGGTCACACAATAGGAAAAAGTGTGGAGGGAAATGCCTACCGTTGAAACCTTCCCAGGGTGGATTCTGATGTTATATACGATCTAAACCGTTCATACGGTCGTTCCCACTGGGATGAACTAAAAACGTAAAAATATTATCCTGATCCAAAACTTCTGTGGCCCCAAAAATATTTCAACGGTGCAAGTTCAATCCCTACTAGCTTATGGCGAACGACGTACTTTAGTTTTCTTTCTATCTAATTTTTGGGTTCGAATCCTAATATGATCCGGAAAAACGGATGGATGGGACGGATTTCTCACAAACATCAGGGTGGGGTCCACCTGCTCGTAGGCAAGCTGATCCTGACTTCCCCGCCAGTTTTTCAGTTTGGCCCCGGATTAAGGTGAAATCTACTTCCCACCGTTTAGGGAGCGTAGATGGGGTGAGCCGACCGAGCCTCATTGTAGATGGCCCACAACTCAAAACACGAGAGCGATCTGATGATCCTGGCCATCACCTTTCATCTTTTACCGTCCATCGAAGTAATCTATTTGACCTCCTAGCATCAGCCTATCCGAGAGTATCACTCCCCATTTCCCTCTCTCTCGAATGGCATGAGAGGTTGGTTGTATCAGGTATGGGAGATCACATGCAAATATAATTAGCGTATCGTCTCACATGTGCTAATGCGGCACGTTTGGGGAACATCCAACCGTTGATCAGGTAACTCCACGTAGTTTAAGCTTTGGAATAAAACTCGGGTCCGATGACTAGTGCAGGAATACTAGGAATCGGAGGGTAGTCCCGCACGCACCGTAATGATCATTGTCTCCAACAATGGAAGTATGCGTTAACCGTACTCTGGTACTAGAAAAAAAAAAAAAAAAAAAGATGAACTAGTTTGCTGGTCATGTGGACCACAGAAGACGAGCGGGATATGCAAGGCGACTGGTGCGACGAAAGAAGGACGAGGCCTTTCTCGGTAGACGTGCAAACCTAGTATACATGTAAGAGATCTGTACCACACATCTGATGAAGGCTACCATGAACAAACCCTAGCCCAAAAATCATGCATGCTGAATAATCATATGGATCACACTTATAGTGGAAAAAGACTAGGACATGAAAACACAGCCAACGGTTTATATATAACATGCTTTTGTGAATAACTTTATAAATGGAACTTGGTAAATTCATGTCTGTTGTATTATCGTAGTGGGCCACTCCGGCTAATGGTTCGGATCATGACTATGATGGCACTTTGGAGGAATGAGGTGAGAATCTCGACTTCCATCTCTCAGCGCCCAAGGTGGCTTATGCAATTCTGAAAGTAATGACGGTCTCCCGATTTTAAGCAGAAATGACGCTACCCCCATCCCAAAAATACACAGGATGATGACATTTGAATGACCCGGCACTCTCACAGAAAGAGGAATTCTAAGGAGGCATGTCCACAGCCTCGCATAAGCCTGGCCAGGCTTCGGTGGATTCTGACTGCGGGGCCCACCTTGATACATGTACATTACATCCACGCCGTCCATCCCCTTTGACAGATCATTTTAGTACATAATTCCAAAATTGAAGAAGATCCAAAAGTTAGGTGGATCACGCTGCTGGAAACAGCATTAAAAACTAGTGTACGCCACCGGAATGTTTATTTGCTGTCCAACATGTTTATAGGGTCACAAAGGTCTGGATGAAGGAACTACGTGAATATCAGCTTGATCCAAAACTTTTGTGGCCCATAAGAAGTTTCTAAAGGGCCCGTTTGGACGGGTGGATTGAAAGGGATTGTGATGGCTTTGGATGGATTGCACACATCCCAAAGCTTTTTAAGGCTGGTAAATGGATTGCCCCTAATCCCATCGACTTTCTTGATCCCATGCCCAATAATTGTGCATGTTTGGACGATCACGGTAATCCAGGGACTGCAACAATCCATCCTATTTGGACAGGCATGGATTAGGGTTCAATCCGTTTCATTCCAGGATAATACACCGTAATACCTTTTTGAAAGTGGCAAATGTGCATCCAGCAGAAGATGACGCTCGTGCGTTGTTATCCCTGCAGGGGATTCCATACGGCATCATCACTGTGGGGTCGACCATGATGCATGCATTGTATCCACTCCATCCATCCTTTGTAGCAGTTATTTAAGGGTTTTGTGAAACGTCATTTGTTGAAAAACCATTACCGTACAAGGACAGAACGCATGGAAGAAATGGAAATGAACGTAGACCATTGAAAATTTCTACTGGTCCGTAGAAGTAAAATATGAAGTTTGATATTAATTTTTTCTTCCTTTGTCTATGGTAATTTTATCCTACGATCATTTGGCAGAAAAATAATTATCAGAATAGTCCTGATTAATAGTTTCAGCGGTGGAGATCATTATTCCGTGTTCTGGACTATGTTATGGTCCACATGATCAAAATTCCAGTGGTGCAGATCATTATTCCAGCGGTTCGCCTATTTGCTGGTTTCCATCCACAGAATAAGATGTAAAAAATCCGGTGATGAGTCTAATCAGAGTTAACTCAGTATGGTAACGTACTAAATGCGTCAATACGCTAAAAAAAAAAGAGCGGAACCTAAGAAATCTATAAACTGCGATCCTCAATAGTACAACACCAATAATTTCTAAAATTTGAAAATTATAAGCAATGAAAAAAAAAACAACCAACACACCAACCAAAAGGGCCACGAGTCTCTCGCTGTCTGATAGCCCAAGATCGTCAGTAGACGTTGCCCTCTCCACCACAACCGTGCTTGGTTGTGTCGTCTGTTGGATAGAGGAGGTGGTCGCGTGATAAATGTCCACCTCAGTAGATACAGCAGCAACCTGACGAATAGGAGAATCTTTAAGAGGTCTGGACAGTTCCCTAGCCTTTCCGAAATAACTTTCCCAGCATGCCACAACCTCTTTCCAATTCTTGAAGGCCGTGTGTCTGCCCCCACTGAATCCCTCCACTTCTACTCGTGCATTGTCCCATGTGACATATATACCTGGATGACGTCCAACGAGGACAACATAATACTTCTCTTTACCTATCTGCATTGAAATGTGGGGGTTAGGGATGACATGTATCAATAACGGATTATGGTGGCAACTTGATGCTATGAAGAAACATAAGAAATCCAAGTATGAAATATTAACCCTGAATAAGAATATAAAAGGTCGTTGTACGTACCCTTCCTCCAGTAAATCAAGTGTGTGCTCCGTTCCGGCTTAACATGCGTAATGCATGCATTATGGTAGATATACGAAAAGATAAGTAACAAATAATCTGATATAGCCATAATCACAAAACTCATAGTGGTAATGATAATCCCAGAAAATCAGCACATCAAAGTCCAAAGGAGCAGAAATTTTTTATTTTTTATTTTTAAAAAATTAAAAAAAAAAATATAAAAAACACACCAACAGTAGAAAGTTATTACATGCGCGGTTTAAAAAACAGATTAAGACAGCCATTCATTCAATGTCAGACAGATCTAACACCTCCATCCCCGAAGTGATCACGGAGTGTTTTCTTTAGCCACTATACTCGTCGCTCTGGTTGGAGACTGACAAAGAACGACGCCAGCGACCTGTCCTTACTCAGGATCTGACCAACTTCGAGAAATTCTGCATTCGTCAGTCCTTTCACCTCTTTTAGGTGCCATGAAACCCAAGATGAAAATAAAGAAAGCAGATCAGCTAAGTACTAATAATGAAAAAAAAAAAACCATTCATACTCTGGCAGATCAAGGCCATCCAAACACAGGCACATAGCCATTTTTCACATGAGATGAATGCACTAGAATCCAAATTGTTCAAAAAGTAGGTCCCATTCCAAATAGGTACCAAAATAGAAATTTAACTGAAGGAGCATTGTAAGTGGAAGGTAGAAAAATCGTATATACAATACACAAGAATCAAAAATGCATTTATCAGAGGTTGATATGATTGTGAGGATATGATCCATCTAAGGGTGGCCTACTATTTTGATGGTATGATTCAAATTTCGTGTATACATGGTCTAAAGAAGCATCATGCATGTGCATGGATGAGCATAATCTGCCAGAGTAGTAAAGGACTTCCATGTAGGAGTATATAGACCCACATATAGAGATGTGAGCAGAGGTAGAATTAAAAGAGTTTTATTGGCGTTGAAAATTTCAGAAAAAAGTCATAGATTCTTCCTGCCTAGTCTGAGAGATTGTAAGGATCCTAGATTGATTAAATGATCAAAATAGCTATTTATTCATTTATATTAGTTATTTATTTTATATGGAGTTGGTTTGGTGTCTCATGGGACCATAGATGCAAGGCTTACTTACCATATATAGCAGGGGCCACATGAGATAGCAAGCCACCATGACCGCTATAAACACCATATGTGAAATAGAATTATCAAGTCATTCCCCTCTTCAAACCAAACCATCTCCCATCAGTCTGTCCATGCATATTTCTAAAACTCCGACTACTTTGCAACACCCAAATATACCTTTTGGACTAAATAGTAGCAACTATGCAATCCATGTAGAAATAAACCATTTTCTCCAAAGACAGCAGTAGCATCTCAAAACATGAAAGTAAACATAAACAAACCGAACCATCTCCCGTCAGTTATTCCATGTACATTAATATCAGAATTCGATCAACTACGACAACCAAATATATTGATCAAACTGAATAGTAGCAACTATGCAATCCATGTAACATAAACCATTTTAAAGATAGCAATAGCACCCAAAATCAGAAACGTAAACGTAACCTAACCAAACCACAGATAGAAAACCGAAAACCATAAGGACCAAAAAAAAAAAAAACAACAACAACAAGAACACAATGTGCCTCATTGTCTAAGCTAGGGTAATACAAAGCCTGGTGTCTGAATCAACTTGTTTTTCTAATATTCCTACCTAGGTTTGGAGATTCTTTCTAGATCCTGTTTCTGGTTTTCTACACAATCTCAAATATCAGGAATCATGTTCTGAAGTTCATTTTGACAACATCATAGCGATCCTTTTTAGGGAATACTACAACATTTAGAATCTTTTTTTTTTCCCCAATTTTTGGGAATTGTACTACACATGTGGTTCTTTGTGATAGATTTATAGAATAGGAGACTTGGGAATTGTTCCACTTGTTTGTGTATGAATCCACCTTCATAATCTACTTATGAGAGTCCCACCCTGCTCATGTTAAAGAGAAGGATTCTCTCATAGCTTATCTAGTTTCTCAAAATATACTCTTTACTCTATCATTCAGTTTGGTTGAGAAGTTTTTTTTTTTTTTTGGTCCTGATCAATTATCTGAAGGAATAGGTTATGGTTTTTCCATTCAGAAGGCCCAAATTGGGCCCGTTTCAAATGAAGAATAGAGTGAAAATTGCGCTGATCAGATTCTCTTAGCCAGTTGATTTTCCCCGCCTCTCTATTTTGCTTTTAACTCTCTATTGGATGGTGAGAATCTTCTAATTGGTAATATGGCCCACATCTGGGACAGTCTGGATTGGTGTCATATATACCAGTATAAGTTGATGAGTCGCCACTAATTGTAGTGATGGGGCACCATATTATAGCTTCTTTTTTTGGAAAAAAAAAAAAAAAAAGGGATTTCGACTGTCTTCTTTTTCTCCTTTGGATATACATCAGCAGAACACCAAAATTTCGATTGCCTTCTTTTTCTCCTTCCAATAGGTTGTCCCTACCATGAGGATTAACAACAACAACCGAAACAAAAAGGCAAGATGAACATGCCAAATAAAGAAGTCCCAGTTGAGGAAACAACTCAATCTCGCCACTAATATGAAAGAACCAACTTCACAACATTAAATACAACACACAAAGATCCAAAATCAAACGAACCAACTGAAAAGAATATTTAAACAACAAAAAGGGTAGAAAAAAAGCAAAATCAAGAGTTCCACATTAGGAAAAAAAAAAAAAACCACATTTTTTGTAACCCAGGCGTCAGAACCCATAACCCATAAGGAGTGAAAACCAAATTGAGAACACCAAAAAAAAAAAAAAAGAAACCCCCACATTCATGCAACCGAGATGGCACACCCAAATGCAGAAATGAAGGGGAAAATAGAAACAATAAGAAGAGAAAAAGCACCTGAAAAAACACAGCATCTGAAAGTTAACAGAGAAGCATAAAAATCTAGAAACCCCTAATTTCCGTATTCACAAATAAGCAGAAATCATATATCACAAAACCCCCAAACTCCAGTTATCATTAGCCAAAATAATTAAGAAAATCAAAACCATCTACTGCAACAGCGTCGTTTCAAGTCCTAACGCATTATGAGAATGTCAAAATCTATTTGTCAATAATCAGAGAGGCATAAAAATCCACAAACCCCCAATTTCTATAATCATAAAAAATAGATATCAGAAATGGTAAAACCCCTAAAATCCAGAAACCACCACCTCTATGACATCCCATTATCTTGTTTTTTCCATATCGATTTTGAGCTCAAATAGTGGTAATGGAAGTCATGGCAGAACCGTATCAAATCGGACATGCATGACGGAAGACCTAAGCCCTATCATAGCCAGGTGGGATAACATGCATGTAGGATTTCATGGCATCGAAGAGCATTCCATGCCAAAGAAAGGGAGAAGTCGTACCTTTGATACGAGCATTACAGTCGTTGCTTGATGTAATGGTCATGATGAATGGAGAAGAAGAGATTATATAATAGCGAAGAAAGGGCACAAAAATTACCTCCCGCGACCACTCCCGCGACCTTACTGTCTTCAATCACATCTCTCTCTGACCGCACGGACAGCTGCGGAAGGGATTGAGACTGGGCTCGAGGCGCAATCTAGAGAGAGAGAGAGAGAGAGAGAGAGAGAGAGAGAGAGAGAGAGAGAGAGAGAGACGAGATGACAATCCGGCTGCCGAATCCAGCAGGAGATATGACGAATCTCATTGACCTTTAATCCCTTGCCAGTCCAAACACCTCAGCGGCCATACATTGTTGGAGTGGACGAGAGAATCCTATCCACTTCACCGTAATACCTCTCAATCCATCCGTCCAAATGACCCCTAATAGTCAATCGCCATAATTTACTATAGTTTACTCTGCCTCAGATTTGGATCATGAAATGATTTGTCAAAACGGATGGACGTTGCAAATGTAAGGCACATCCTTGCATACATCACGGTGGGCCCCACAGCCAGGGATCCACCGGATGCGGTTTGCGTCCTACCCTCGCCTGGTTAATCTTTTTTCTCAGATCATTTTAATGTATGATCCAAAAAATGAGGCAGGTCCATGGCTCAAGTGGACCACAAAGTGGGGGATTTAAGGTTCACCATTAAAAACTTCTTGGGAGCCGGAGAAGTTTCAGCTCAAGCTAATATTTGTTTTTTAACTTCATCGACGTCTGCGTGATCTTATTAATAGTTTGTACAGTAAAAAAACATCACGGTGGCCCTTAGAAAGGTTTCAATTGTGTCATTATCACTGAAGCTTCCTTTGATGTGGTCCACTGGAGTCGTGGATGTGCTTCGATTTTTGCTTCGTATTTTAAAATAATCTGATAAAAGCAAAGAACGGAGTAGATAAAACACTTAAATCACAGTGGCCCCACAAATCCCTGCTGCACGGTAATACGGATTACCGTCAGCAGGGGTAGGACGCAATCCGCGTCCAGGATCCACCGAAGCCGCACCCGCCTACGCCATTTCAACCCCATGAACTGATTATCCGGACCGTCCGTTTCGACGTCCATGATCAATGAGCCAACGGCAAGAATGTCACAACCCATGTACACGTCAAATAGAAATCGGCACTCTGGATCCGTGCTTTCTACCACCCAACCTTACGGACAGTAATAAAATCTAATATATTGATATTTTTTTACGTGGCCCATCTATGCAAGGCCATTGTAGATGAATGGTGCAGATCATATATATCCTGTGGGGCAGATGGGACGAGCCTACTCTATAATTAATTTTGGGCCATTACCGTTCGATGACACGGAGGGGTGTTTTCGTCCTATAAAATTTAACATCGCTTTAATAATAAATAGTAGTTAAATCCAAGTACGTACGGAAATGCGGTGTTGATTTTTCCTGCGTTCGTTAACTACGTACTAAACTTCAATTATTTAATAATCAAATCATAAGATTATTATTATTCTTCATAAAAATATATATGCAGAGAGCATCGAAAATTCAAAATGGAATCGCACGCATCATATTGAGATATTCATCGCCGTTCAGAAGCAATATATTTTTACGTTATCAACGATCTGATCCGTCCATCAAGTGGGTAATCTATTCCTGATACCACACAGTGAGTAATTTATAGAAATATTGATAATTAAATCTAATTTTCTTGTTTCTTTCCATCAAAGCAGTCTAATTCCAGATTCAGAACACGGTTTTGTGAGGGCCAACATGATGAACCACTCCGATCTATTACACGTGTGACATCTACCACCTGAGATGTGGGGACGAGCCACTTCAATTTCACGCGAGCGTGACGTGGGAGTATGCGTGGAGATAGAGAGACGTTACATCTTGGGACTTGGAGGAGTACAGTCCAAAAGGCAATAATTAAATATTATTATTATTATGAGTTGCGGTCATGAGAGAGAGAGAGAGAGGGTTCCACCGCGGGGTCATGTGACCAGCCAGCCAACCCGGATGACTGACGCGACGGACTGACACCGTACGTCAGGTCTGTCAGCTGGCGGGAAACCGTTCAGAGAGAGAGAGAGAGAGCGAGGCGTGGCCTGTGACGCTTTGCAGTGCACGCACCACCCTTTCTAATCGCACAAGCAATCCGAGCCCTCTCTCTCATCAAAGAGATTCGAACCTATGATCTCTATCTCAAGTTATGTTTATCTAATAAGCAAGAGTCAGTAAATACCTTTCTATATAATATCCTTTGTGTTCGATAAAATGCCTTAGGTTTTATTACAAAGCAATCTAATGGCAATGTGGAGAGAGAGAAGAAGGGTAGTAACAGTAATGAGGGAGAGAAAAGGGTGTTGGATTGTGACAATACGAGAAAAGGGTGGGTCGACCGTGATTTCTATTTCTATTCTTTGCAGCCTTTTTGCGAGAGGATATCGCTTGCCCGCTCGCACCCCTACTCACTGTCCACCTCCCTCCCTCTCTCTCTCTCTCTCTCTCTCTCTCTCTCCACCTGCTTACCATCTTCCAACAAACCAAACGCGCTCGCACGTGTACACGCAGGCACTTAGAAATTATAAGGCGTATAAACCGAGTAGAATGTGCAGATCTCTCCTGCCAAGTCGCCATCTCAAAATCAGATTTGTTGAACAATCCTAACCTCTGATTCGTAGACACTTGTTCCTGGAGATAGGACCGCTGTTAATTTTTCATTGTTAACCGTCCAATAAATGTCCACCAATCCGATGGTAAGATAATTGAATAAGTTTAATTTTTGGTTCATGATATCTCTACAATGGCTGCCATAATTTTGGACGGTTTAATTTGACTACTTGTATGCCATGTGTACAATATCTAAGTAATTTCTGAGTGCCAGCGTCTTATCTATCATACTCCGCCAGAGTATCAAAGTTTTTCTCTTTCGGGAAATGCTAGTCGCACTTGCCTCACATGCGTACGTGATATCACACGTGAAAGATCTGACCGGCTCGTTCGTCCATCCTTGCTGTGTACATTCCATCTGCATAAAAATATAAGGTAAGTACGATCATCTGGTCGACTCGACACATTCACAGTATTTGATCCGTTGGTTCTTTTTTCTCAACCGTTCATTATTTTTGCACCGGTGTTTCTCACCTGATGATCATAAAGGCATGTTTTCTACAGAGATGGTTTCATCAAGGTTAGGTTAGCCCTATAAGCAGATCCGATACTAACATTCGTTCTTAAATTCCACGTGTGAGGAGAGCTGGAGCTAGTGTAATTAGCAATTTTGCAATCCTCTGCAAGTATCTAGAGAGCAAATCATGCATAGGCAACTGTACCATAACTTGTGGACCCGTGCCATCTTTTCTCCCAACATGCCCGCTTTTTAAGAAATCAGACCGTGAAAATTGATGGGTCCCACCAAGAAGATCACCTCTCTAGATAATCATGTTGAGTCCATTGATTCCAGAAGTGTGAACCTGATGAGTGTGGACAGGCCTGATTTTTATGCCAAGTGATCTTTGCACTAGGTCCTACAGCTTTAATGGTACAGATGTCCTACACGAGTGGCATGTTGGTGGGAAGGTGGTAGGTACCCCAGCTGGGTACAGGGATTTTTATACTGCTGTGTCCACCACACGCCCTTGCTGTAAGTAGAGTGATGATAAGCTGTTTTTCATACATACCGTCCAAATATGGGCCCTACTGTGGATAGAGCATGGCCCAAAAATCCAGTGATTTGACAATTGTTAGTATTTTATTTTAGCCCAATAAAATTGGACCACAATATAATTTTATTATTATTATTTTTTAAAACAAGGTTAGAATTACTCTCAGTCAGTGTGATTTAACTTTAGTTGGCTTCATTTGGACTATCTTGGTCAATGTTGTAGTCTTGTCCATTACAAAAAGTAGAAAATAGGGGTGTATCTATCAAAAGGGGGGACGTAAATAGTAGCTACATGTACATGTGTTTGACAAAAAGAAAAAGAAAAAAAAAAAAAAGGAAGAAGAGAAAATGAAAATGGGAGTTGGTTGAGCAAAAAATAATGATGGGGTTTTTTAACAATGTCTGTAGAGTGGGCAATGTGAGGACCACTTAGATATTCTCAAAACAGGTGCAGAGAGAGGTGGGTCGAGTGCCTGACATTCCCACCACTAGCAAAGGTTAGAAGAGAAGGGAAGGATAAAGGTGTTTTCCTTTGTCTTCTCTCACACTCTCTCTCTCCATCATTGCTTGTGTTCTCTCTTTAAACCACCTTAACACACATGACCATGTGTGCCATTTTCAAGGAGAAACGAAGAAATGTGAAAAGAGGGTTTTCTGCAGAGCATGTCTCCAATGGATGGGATCTCTTTCTTTTGTATAATGATGATGATGAGATGTATGCAAAACACAAAGCCCTTAAAGGGGTTTGCTTCTTTTTTAATTTTTCCAACTTTTAAGGGCTATTCATTTATTTTTTTTAGGGGTTTTGTTGTCTTGTTTGTGGGAGGTGTAAGGGGAGCATTGCTTCTCTATTGGATGTTATTAAATGGCCAAAAGGGCAAGTGCACCTTTTTCATGGCCATCAATGACTTCCTTGTTTGGCTTGACATTTTGAGATGCCACCCCCACTAGCATCAAAGGTTTACATGAGAAAGGAGATATTCTTGTTGATGATAGAGATTTTTCTCTTGTACAATTAAGACCTTGGGCACTTTAATTTGGTAATGGAATGGCATTCGATTACTATAGAGAATAAGATTCAAGGATGGAATGAAAATTATCCTGTCTAACAATTTCTTAATAAAAGTGAAAATCATGTCTTATTCAACTCCCCCCCTTCTCTCTCTCTCTCTCTCTCTCTCTCTCTCTCTCTCTCTCTCTCTCTCTCTCTCTCATAATTTCATCCATTCTAAGATTGCCAACGGTCGATAATAAGGATTGGTCTTATATATATATATATATATATATATATATACCATTTAGGAAAAATCATCCGTGCCTCCAAAGTTCCAGTTAAAAGAGAGATGTCCATGTCCAAGTGAGCTTTCCAGTGTTTGGATGCAGCTATCACTTTAAATACAGGTATCTTTGGATAGGGCTACATACAAAATGCAACATTATATGGTGTCCAAGTTCGTCAACAAAGGCTTCCTTAACAAAATGCTTTCTAACCTTAGCCACTTACATGGCTAGGATTTTTGGAGAAAGCATGTCCACATATTAGGACCCACTTGTTACAACGCCTGGATCCGGCATTGTGTGGAATATTGTCACATTTGCTACAACTCACCTCTTCAATATATGCTCCCACATCCTTCATTGAAACTATGTCCACAAGGGCAAGTTTCTATTGAGAGAATATAAAAGAATAAAGGACAAAGAGAACACTTACTCCAAGATGAGATGTTTTACTATGTTTTAATAGCAAAAATAGTTATGGATTCTACACTATAATTATTACACTTTTTCGTAGTCAATTTTCTCAATATAAGATACAATGTGAGCAATGCCTCAAAAGAATGATATTCAACTTAGGTAGTAAAACATGGTAAAAACAGGAAAAAGTTAATAATTACTTCAACCACTAGTTGAATTCGTGAGAAATTAGAGGAATCTCAGAAGAAGGGCCAGTTTGATTTGCAAATGTTGTAATGCATAAGTTAAAGGTGGGCCTTCTTTCCTTTGTTTGATAGACATATGGAAAACACACACACACACACACACACACACACACACACACACACACACATATATATATATGAATTTCTACAGGAAATGTTTCGTGCCTAATAATCAAATACTATATATAGCACAAGGAGTGTATATGGATTTCCATTTTGTGGGCTACTCATACATCTAAGATAATGATCAAACCTTTCCATTCATTCGGGTAAATTGTAAGTAGGACATGCACAAATATATATATATATATATATATATATATTAATTGCAATAAAAAAATCCCAATGATTTTTATTTGATGGACACATATTTCACATGTTTAGGATGTGTAATAGATGGGATAGTTGGCCTCCTTTTTAACTTGCTATCTGATGAATGAAAGGCTTGGATCATCATAAATTTGCTAGATTATCGTTTCTCTCGTTTTCCATATATTAAATTAATAAAGGAATCTACCATAGGCACCGTCTAAAGTATCTTGCAAAATCAAACAACCCAAAACGTCATGTTAACACATTTTCTTTCTATTACCATACTTTCTCCCTGTCGAAAAAACTAGGCGTGTTTGGATGGTGGGAAATGAATTCTAATGATGATTTTCCAAGAGCATAGATTTCCATGGATTTCATTTTGAGCATTTTTTGAATAATAGGTGAAGATTGAAATAAAACTCTCACAAAAGTCACTTAATATTTCATGCACGAGAATTTTATTAACCGACCTCTGATTAACTCTCCACCAAATGAGTCCAATCTCAATCAAATCCCTAAAAACTCAGCATCCATGCTTACCTGTATACTTCCCAACATGAGCAAACCCACTTGTAGTTAAAATATGTATTTTTTGGTTACCTTAATTAAAGGAACATAAACCTTATCATATAACTATAATATATAATCACATGACTCTCTCCTCAAATTTAAGAAGAGTGAGGGAGAGAATTTTCTCTACAGTTCTATTTACAAATTTGACTATAATGTGTAGTTGATGATTGCATTTCACTATTCAATGTTTTATTATTATTATTATTATTATTATTATTATTATTATTATTATTATTATTTTATTTGAACATGGTGAAACTTCCTGTCATGAAAAAAGTCATCCATTTTTTTATTTTATTATTATTTTAAATTTTGTTCCTTTTCTTTTCTCATCATCCAAATAGGCCCTTACTATCCAAACATAATCTTTAAAATTGAAATTCATTGAATAATCATTATATTTTTTATTTCTTTTTCTCATCCAAAAATGTCCTAAGATACAATCAAAACATAAAATGCCAATGTCACATACACTCCTATATGCTCATCCACACACAAATATTAACATACATTGAAGTCGATGTCGACGATTTAAAGATTGAAGGATGAACTTCCCCTTGTCACCACTTTTTTTTTTTTTCCCACACACACACCACATAGGCCTTCAAACCCATGACCTCAATGTTGAGTGTCTACTAATGAGCCATGGGTTGGAACCCCCTTGTACACCACTATTCACACAAACAAATTACCCTTAGAGCAAACTGATGGATTGTTGAAGATTTCACACTCAATTCTTACATTGGAATGCATCACAAGTGAATGATTGTAGGATATTGTCTTCAAACAAAAGACATGAGATGACAAGTACATTTTGCATTACCATTAAAAATAATCCATAATTGACATCTATAAAGTTGCTTGAGGCATGATCCCGCAAAGAGTTTCAAGTTGCTAGTAGAATCAAGCTTCAAGCATCTCAGAAGTAGCACGAGAACTACACAAATCTAAGGTCCTAGGATGAGGCCCACTCTTTTGCCATTGTCATCATCTAATCCTCATCCCAATTAATTGAGTCAGCTACATTAATCATGTTTCATAATTCCACTTTATCAAGGGTGATAATACTCCTTAGCATGAGTTTAGAGTATTATATTGTTCAAATTCGTAATGAAAGTATTAGTATAAGTTTGACTCTGATTGCCAACTTGACACAACCCTTCTTTATTCAAGCTTGGAACCGGTAATGAGAATACAAAACTCCCATATATACAAAGTTATTAACTATTACATTGGCTGATTACAATCAAGCATTGTCTAATAGTTTATTATATATGTTTATTACAATTAAAAAATTAAGAGTCTCACTTTCTCCTATTATCAGAGATTTTTTAGGAGCAGCACCTCTGGAGTACCCTTGTTGATGATGTTGGTGGGCTTTTGAGATTGTACATTCCAACTTATCATCTTCAACAATTCCAACGGAGGTTTGCAATTTCGTTTTTAATCTGAATCATCTGCTTATCACAAACAGAATTTTTTTTTTTTTTTTCTTCTATTATAATTGTTCCTTCTATTGTGATTGGTGCATAACATCACTGATGTTGTCCACACTGCTACATTAAATGCAGTCTATGGTGATATGGTCTAATCACATTGCCACAAACAGAAAATTCCTATTTATGGCAAGTAGAGGATCCAAATTCTTTCTAAAAATGTTTGATTTCTCAAAATATCTCATTCAGCCTACCGACCATCAACGTGGCATATTCTATTGGTTGTAATAAGTTAGAAATTGTTGGTCTCCATAGCCTTTCCATCGATGTTGCATGCTCACAGTAACTGATCTACAATCAACCTTTCTTTTCAAACATGAGCCTCCAGCCAGTTTTTATTTTAAAATTTTTTTATTTTTTATTTCTTATTTTTAAAATTTAAACACATACCATGCATGGGCACCAGAACCCATGACTTCAGTGTTGAACCGCAGAGCGTCTATCACTAAGCCATGCATTGATACTTCAAGCCTCCAGCCGGTTTAAACACCTAATTACACACTAGAAACTCTGTGAGTGAAGAGAGATGGTTGTCTGAAGATGGGGCTTATGTACCTTCCTTATATAGCTCCATTCACTCCACTGCTCTTTTCTATTGTTTGGCTTTAGTCTAATAACCGGCGAGCTTGATTTAATTTTGTAAGGCAGTAATAATGGTCATATGTTGTGCCTTCTAGAGTATACCATGGTTTAATCACTCGTCCGAGTTTTACGGGTCGGGAACAAATTGACCCAGACTCGTCAGAGTTATGGACCGCTTTGAATGGACCATACTCCAAATTATTTTCAGGATGGTGACACATTGATACTCTGATAAACAGCTAAGAAGACAAAAATACAACATTATTCATTTCATAGACATAGCATAGGTCGCTGAATTGTTCCAAGCTGAATTTTTTTTTGGGACATGGTCTATCCAAGATGTCAATCAGCAGATCAATGGTCTGATTTACTGAACCACGGGCTCGATTTGTCAGAATTGGAAATGGGGGTGGGCTGAGTCACCCAGCAAGTTATTCCAAGTCACGGCGTCGCCTGTTTGGGAGCATGGATTTGGAACCCCTGTATTTAAAACCCCCTTAATTTGAAATCATCTTATTGTGTTTGGCACCCTGAATTCAGAAACGGGAATTCTTCAAAAGTAACTATGTATAGTGTATTTATAGGGGTTTGAATTTAATTATTAAATCAACTTTAATATCTCTAATTAGTATAAGTATGTAATGTTTGATATAATAGTTATCATAAGCTCGTTAAAATATATATTTGACCCTAAAATGGTGAAATTCTAAGTCTTGAAGGGTCACAAGCACAAGATCACATGTGAGTGACTAACCAACGATTTTTAACCATTGATTTACATGGACAATGATTGGACATTGCAAATCATTGTATTAAAGTAATTATAGTGATTTAATTGATAATCTGATTGTTTTGGGATATCTTCAAGGGGCCATGTGTCCAATAGATTAATAGCCTAGCGACACACGTATTACACATGCAACCTTTAAAAGGATTTTAGATGTAATTCAAGATTTCACCTTGGATTTAAAACCCTTGTTTTGAGGGGATTTGAAAACCTAGTTACTTTATGTCCCAAACATACTAAGAAATTTGAAATCCCCTAAATTCATGGTGTAAAATGATTCATTATATATATATATATATATATATATATATATATATATATATATATATATATATATATATATATATATATATATATATATAAAATTTCTTTCACACACATTACATGGATACTCAAACCCATAACTTCAATGTTTAAATCCATGGGACTTTCTACAGACACTTTAGTTGGGCTAGCTTGTGACTATAACCCTGTAGCCTCCCACTGAAAACCTATGTTTCCAATACGGTGTTTAGTTTTCATTAACATGATTGCCATGATGGATGTGGAGGTGCACGCCCAAAAGTTGTGGTGACAAGGTAATCCTCACCGTCCAATCGATGCAATTTTCACGAATCTGACATGGACCATTGTTCTTTATTTCTAAATTGTTCATCATTAAAATGTCTAATTGCAATCCAGATATGTTACAACTAAATATAGTCCAAATGACATTATTTTTTGTGGCTAGTCTGTACACGTGTCACCCACTATAAGAATGCCTCCAGTCACTCTTGACACGTGTCACATGTACACGTGGAGATGCTACGGAGAGCAAGTCCCATCTCTAGCTAGCTAGCCTCTCCCTAGCCTTAAAGTCTATTCTTTTGCTCCTAAAAATGGGAAAAGGTGGGTGGTCCGAGATGTTTGTGGTTTTTTGCATTGCACATGCAAAGGTTGTACTGTTTCATTAGGCCTTTTATGTATACAACTGATGCCCATGGTTTCACAATCCAGGCCGTATATATTGTGGGACTAACTGTAGATCTACCGCAAAAATTCTAACCTTTCAATAGGTGGCCAAAAAAAATATAGCAACAGTTCTCATCCTAAGAGAAAGGGCCAAATATTCTACGGCTAGGATCTCCAAAGCATGGGGATTTTGACTTCGTGGGCCATCCATAGTGAGGTCTATTGTATCAACGGTTTGGATCAATGTATAATGTGGAGCGGATTGGGTACTATCCCCACCAGGACCTAGCAAGAGACGCCGTGATAGACGTCTATCCATTTTGAAAGATTGATCCAAGGCTCAAGAAGGCACACTACTGCACCCAGATTCATAACTCAAGTGGTAGGCTGAGCATCGATTCCCTAGCGGGGGTAGATAACAGGGAAGTGTGATCTGACAGTGGGTATACTAACAAGCTAAAAAAAACAAACAAACAAACAAAGTAGGCCACACTACAGGAAGCAGTGGTGACAATGACTCCGCCATTGAAACCTACCTAGGCTCACCATGCTGTTTATTTGTCATCCAACCTGCTGATAAGGTCACATAAACCTGGATAAAGGGAAAATAAATATCAGCTTGATCCAAAACTTGTATGGCCCGAAGAGGTTTTGAACAGTAGGCATTCAATCCCCACTGTTTCCAGTGGTGTGGTCCACTTGAGCATTCGATCTGCCTCGTTTTTGGTCTCATAAGTAAAATGGTTTTTCCAAAATGGATGGATGGTGTGGATAAAACACATACATCATGGTGGACCCCACAGAGCCCCTTACAGGACGGTCCGTCTCTAGCTAGGTACTGGTGGGGTAGTACCCAATCTCCCCCAATCACTCTTGACACGTGTCACATGTACTGGTGGGTCCGTCATTACAAACTGAAAACTGATTGAGGTAGTGTGTTATGTACAACCCCTTGTTCGTTGTCTTTCCGAACTACAAAATGATCCGACCGTTAAATCATACTAAATCGATGATCTCAACCATCTAATTTTATTTATTGAAATTGGATCACCATGTTTTGGTTATACATTTGATGTCCACGAGTTGGACGGTAGGGATCGACTAATCAACGTGAATTCGAAAATATTATCCATCCACGGTGGCGTATTCGGTGCATGTACGGTGGATGGCATTCCATCACATGATGATGATTTTTGGAGGCAAAAACATGGTGCGGTCCCAAAGAGAAGAGGTGTCATGTTTTACATGGAGATTGCCTATCGGCACGCACCTCTGCACGTCGTGCACGGGGCCATGCCTTTTAACTACACGTGCTTAGACATTCATCCATAACGTAGGTCCCACTGTACGGATCATCTGGCCCGAAAATTAAACATTGCTGCAGTGGACAATTTCGAAAATTTGTGAACAGTCCAGATTCTGGAAAGTAGGTGCACTTGATGCAGGGTCAGGTACCTGGTACATCTGGAGCTTGAGTCTGCGAAGGCTCATGTGGGTTACTAGACTAGGACTGCAGCTTGGATTCGGGTCAACCCGAACCTAACTGACCCAACCGGTATAATGGTCAAGTTGGGACTAAAAAAACTCCACGCGATTTGAAATTGGGTCGGGCTCATGTTAAGCAATTCAGGTCTAGTTAGGTCGGGTTTGGAATGGTCGAGTCCGGTCCTATTGGGTTGGTTTTGTGGTTCATCATGGAGAAATTTGAGTTGGGTTTCAGTTGGGCTGCGTTGTGGGTCCTCTTAAGGTTAGGCCAGGCTAAGATTGACCTTTGAGCTGGACCCGACCTGACCTAACCGGCCAAAGTTGCACCTCTATACTGAACTGAGGCCATGTCATAAAAGGAAGGACAACCTTCAGTGAACTTTTTTATCGTGCAATTAGTTTGGACCAGAAGTCCGTATGGTACTTGAAAGCAACCTCTATTTGACGTCAAAATGAGGAAAATTACCTGAATATGAATTTTTCTTCAACGGTTGATCAAGGTTTGAAGGATTTTATGTAATCCCATGGCTAGCAGTTTCATTATATGGACCCACAATTCAATATCAGATTATATGGTATGTTGAAATTTATTTCCAGCCATCTCTAATAGGACCTTGAGGGGCATTTTGGGTGAGGATTGGGTCAAAGGATTCGCAAAATCCACCGCAAATTTCTTTTTGTGTGTTTGTGTGTTTGTACATCGATTTTTCAAATTCATGTCTTCCCCATACCTATGAATATGAGGCAAATCTGAATTTTAAAAATAACTAAATAGTTGTAAATTCATGTCTTCCCATACCTATGAAGGTTCACAACCAACTAATTGTATGCGCAATATTAGTTGAGTGTTAGGCCCTCTATAACTAGTGTTCAAAATATCGATATCGCCATAAGTTTCGTTAGTCATGGATATGGAAACAATATCAATATCATTGATAATATCATTAATAACTAGAAATGTCAGAAAACATAGGAACAGTGAAATTTTTAGTGAAACTTCAGGAGTTACTAAAATACACATATTTGTTTATTTAGGAATTAAAAAAAGAATTGTAAAAAGAATTCATAAATAATAAGTTTTCATTTAATGGGGGCCTAAAAGCATGGGCTGCAATAAGAAATGAGTCTTTGGCATGCCTCAAAATTCGGTGCCCGAGTTGGCCATACTCGAGTCCAAATTCCAGGTTGAGATTAAATTTTTAAACATGCTTAAATACAAATTTAATAAAAACTACATCAAATATTCATCCAATACAATGTGTAGACTTACTTTTGAGTTATTATTATTATTATTTTTTTTTTAACACAAATCGAGAAAATCATTATGACTAGACGAACAGTCAGATCATCGCTTTGCTTGGCCCTTGACTAATCTCCGAGCCCTGAAACACTATTAATGTGGGGGTGAACATAACAGCTCGTGAGATCATATCCAACCCAAATATGAAATTTGTATAATTATACAAATGTATAAATAATAAAATAATTTGTTTAAAGTTTAAAACATGAATTAAAGTACCGAATCTTAAAAAATGAGATGAATGCAATACTTGAATAGTAAAGATGCTCCGAATGCTAAACTTTTCATGAATTATATAAACAACAAAATTAAATAACTACAATTTTTTACAACACCGTACCCAAGTGGATGGCCACATTGCATTAATGCCCATGCATCGGTACCTCGAGGTGAGAGACCCATTTATACATTAGCTGGTCAGACTACTGCTCCAGTTGTATATCTGACGTATATCCGCGCATACAATTGTACTCATAATTCGTACATAAAAAAGACTCCAAAGGATCCAATGGGTTTTAGGGTCTTTCACCCAAGAGACACAATTGCCCTACTTTCTCACTTTAGGGACTTTTATCCAAGGGACACAATCGCCGTACCTGCTTATGCCTTTTAGGGACATCCCCAAGGCAGCGCACCCACATTCTAAACTTCATTCTTAATTAAAAATAAATATGCATATGATATGAGTGAGCACCATCTATTTAAATAAGAATTATTAAATATGCGACTTACTGCATGTTACATACAAACTACATAGCTACATCACATATTCTTCGTTATTCTAAAATTTTGTATAGAACTTATTATAAGGTTCGATAGCTATTAAATCAGTAATGATTTTAATTAAATAATTAAAATGCTTTATTATAAATTCAGAATTAATTTTTAATATAAGTTTATAATTAATTTATCAAAATTAAAATTTTATTTAAATTCAAATTAAAATTTCTTTATGATTTTGTAAATCAGTCAAGTATAGGAACTTCTAAATGTAACCCATGTTAAATTACAAATTCTAATAAATTAATATATTATTTAGATTTAACAATTCTAATTTAATTAATTTAGTAATATACGAATAAAATCTAACTATTTTTTTAATATAATTTTATGCTTCCTTCTAATAGATTATAATAAAGATACATTCTAAACATATATTAATTTGATTTTTTTATTTTTATTTTTTAAAATTTTAAAATTATAAGACCTACTTTTCTATTTTATTAAAGTTTATCCTATTAAGCTTAGGTAACTATATAAATGGAAAACCCACATTAATAATTAATTTTTAATATCTAAAATTTAATTGATTAAATGTCAAAATTTAAATTAATTATTACATATATATTTTTATTTATTTATAATTAAATTTACCTAATCAAAATTAATTCTATAAATTCTAAAATTCATAACTTGATTAAATTACCAATGAACAACCAAGTTAAACAATGTTAAATTAAATTTAAATGCAAATTAGTTAATTGTATATCAGTATTCCCAAAATAAAAATTGTACTCAATTTATGTTATATTAAATTATTAAATTTGAACTTTATTTATTATTAAAATCTACCTTATATTATACATATCATTATTTTAATTAGTATGAATTATTATAGTATACTATTTCTAATTAGTTTTTTTTTTTTAAAATCTAAAATTAATAACTTCAGTCATTTTATAAATTTACATCAACAGAATTAATTTAAAATATAACTTAAGTATGATTCAGAATAATTTTTAATTTAATTTCTACATAATTCAAATAGTTAAGAATTTATTTTTTACTAAATTCAGAAATTTAGAAATCTAATTATTATTTTTTCTTTTAATCTTGTTGAACATATTTTTTTGTCTAAATATTCAAACAATAAAAATATCAACAAGAAACAATAATTCCTACAAAATTCAATTTATAAGCAATTAATTATAAAAAATAATAATAATAATTTAATGATAGCAATTATAAAATTTTCAGACTAGAGATTGAACACCCACTTTGACAAGATCTTACAATGCCTTTTTTTTTTTTCTATTTATTTTTCTTACAATTTCTCTTCTCGTGCTTATATGGTTACACCCATTACCCTATTTATATTAGAGGGTCCCATCATATGTAATACACACATGAAAAATAAAACAAAACCTCCTCTTTAAATGACATCTCTTGTAAGTGAAACAACCACCACCGTTAGTTTCATTTACTACAAAAAAATGCATCACGTGTGTATGATGGATGTGGTATGTGGTTGTGTGTGTGCATGGTTGTACATGTGCATAGTTGTGCATGTGGTGCATGGTTGTCTATGTGTGAGTAGTGTACACGTGGACATACATGTAAAATGGTTAATGTATTACGGATGGTTGATCAGGTGGGTGGGTTGATGGAACGAATGGATGGATCGATGAATTTGGGTGGCGAGTTGAGGAGCTCTTTGGACGGTTCTAATTTGTTTATGAATTTAACGATTTCATTCCATCTGTTTAAATTAACAAATGGGTGATCGGCTAATCTTGTAAATAAACTTAGACGATTTTAAATTATTGGTTCGGTCATTGTGATGGGTGGTCTAGATTATTGACCCTTGATTATAGTCATATGCCATTTTTTCAGTTCTAAATCCAATATTCATGTGCTAATAATTTTACTACGTATTAATATATTTATCTTTTATTAAAAATTAATAATATTTAAAACATACTATTAATACTTTAAAATGTTATAATTTAAATAAGCATACACTAGTTTAGGATATACTATATTAGATAGTTATACCGTTTATGGATGGACGGTTGAGATGTATTGAAAATAAGATTTAAGTGGACTATGTGGTACCTCAATAAGAAGATAGGTCGATGTACAGTTAATTTTATGAATTGGTTACCCGGTTGTGAGATATGAGGCGTTGAATTTACAATTGTACATATGGATGTATTAATAGTTTTCTCCTTTTTTAAAATTATGAGTTTGCCACCAAAATATATTGCTTGTGGACCATGTTAAACCACATTCCAATATAAGAAGTACTCAAGTAAATTTACCCAGAAAAATGTGAGAATCATCATTGTGATTTTTGTTTAATTTTTAGGTGGACCATTTGGCGAATCCATGTATGATGTACAGTTAGGCCTGTACATGAACCAGCCTGACCCGGAACTGAATTCAGTCCGGGACGGGCCATTTTCTTCAGCTCGAAATTGAGTTCGGGCCAAGTTCGAACAGGTCCCAGTTCAGCCCGACTCGGCCGTTTATATATATATATATAGGAAAACGATCACCTGCGAACCAGTTCATACGTAGTACGTACGAACTTTTTTGAGGACCCATCATACGTGATGAATCTCGCAAATCTGAACCGTCCACATGAAGCAAAACCTCATGAAACCTCATAGTATAAAATTTTACTTTGATCCGAAACTTTGGTGGACCGTGAAAAATGCAAACAGTTTCTTTCCTTGATTTGAATTTCTCTTTGTTATGGACGGTATGGATAAAAGTAAAACTTGGTCCTAGGGGGTTTCACTAGGTGTTGCTTCACATGAACGGTTCAGATTTGTGAGATTCATCACGTATGATGGGTTCTCAAAAAAGTTCGTACGTACTATGTACGAACTGGTTCGCAGGTGAGCGCTTCTCTCTCTCTCTCTCTCTCTCTCTCTCTCTCTCTCTATATATATATATATATATATATATATATATATATATATATATATATATATATATAAATCCTTACCCTAATCATTTGAGACAGAGAAGTGAGAACGTTGCCCGACCTTAAACCCTAAAACTCTCAATCTCTCTCAATCTTTCTCTCTCTCTCTCTCTCTCTCTCTCTCTCTCTCTCTCTCTCTCTCTCTCTCAATCTCTCTATCGTCTCTCCCTCTCTAATCTCTCTCTCTCTCTCAATCTCTTTATCGTCTCTCCCTCTCTAATCTCTCTCTCTCTCTCTCTCAATCTTTCTTGACTTCTGGGATAGTTTATTGCTCATCTTTGAAGTGACAGTGACTCATCCACCTCACAGGTGTCATAAATTTACAACAATCCGGGCCGTCCAAATCGTTGGTCCCTTTGTAGATGGAACAGGTCCGAAACTGGGCCGAACTTGGCCCGAACTTGCCCGATTGCTGATCGTACTGAGTTCGGGCTGGACATGTTGGCCCGGTGACAGGGCCGGGCCGGGTTCGGGTTGGGTTTGACTGGTGACCAGGCCGAGCCGAGTTGAGCCCAGTTCGACTCGGTTCGACTTGATGTATACACCTATGTACAGTTGAATAATAAGATATATATATATATATATGTGAAATAATCAAATTATTAAGAGTCTAATTCTATATGTGTGTTAATGTATGGTTACTTTCATACTCAGATATGTACAAGATGAGTTTTTTAATTAATCAGATAGATGTACTGTTGATTTTAGGTGTATGAGTAAAGATAGTGCATGTACACATACATATATACACAACCAAAATCATATAATTAAAAATCAATGATACATACTAAATAAATCGATTATACATATCAATGAACACAACTTGCACACTTTATGCATGCATGTATGCATGAATGTTTAGATGGACGCAAGTGTGTGTGTGTGTGCAGATGCAGACAAGTGCACCAAAATCTCAGGTCATTACATTCTACCCTCCTTATAGGAATCTCATCCTACAGATTCAATTGTACCCACAACTACATTGTCGTTGCGCAATCTAATATACTTAACCACTCCCTACTTGAGAGTAACAAGTAACAAGAACAACATTGCAAGTAAAAGTAAACAATCAATATAATCATAAAAAACACTACACATTTAAAAAAAAAAGTGCATCCTATCAATAATGTTTCAAGTATGTATACAAAGTGTAATTGTATGTTCTCCATTACCTACAACTAAACTTGACTACAACCCCTACTTAACCTTACCTAAACTCTATATAAGCACTCAGACCAAAACTAACCCTTAGGTTCCTTATAACTCATTCCTAAGCTCTAGTGTAACCCATACCCAAGGTCCTCAGTAAAATCTAATCCCTAAACTCTGATACCAATTTGTCACGCCACGAAATTCGTTACCCGAGTTGGCCAAACCCGATTCCAATTTCCAAGTTGGGATTAAATTTTTAAACATATTCAAATACAAATTTAATAAAAACTACATCAAATATTCATCCAATACAATGTGTAGACTCACATTTGAGGTTATTATTATTATTATTATTATTATTTATTATTATTTTTTTACTATATTTTTTTTTCTAACACAAATAGAGAAGATCACTATGACTAGACGAACGGGCAGATCATTGCTTTGCTTCGCCCTTAACTAATCTCCGAGCCGTAAAACACTGTTAATATGGGAGTGAGCATAATAATTCGTGAGATATCCAACCTAAATATGAAATTTGTATAATTATACAAATTGTATAAATAATAAAATAATTTGTTTAAAATTTAAAACATGAATTAAAGTACCGAATCTTAAAAGATGAGACAAATGCAATACTTGAATCGTAAAGATGTTCCGAATGCCAAACTTTCCATGAATTATATAAACAACAAAATTAAATAACCATAATCTTTTACAACACTGTACCCAAATGGATGACCACGTTACATTAATGCACATGCAACGGTACCTCGAGGTGAGGGACCCATTTATACGTTAGCTAGTCAGACTATTGCTTTAGTTGTACCTCTGGCGTATGTTCGCACACAAAATTGTACTCATACATCGTATACAAAGGAGACTTTAAAGGATCTAGTGGGTTATAGGGTCTTTCACATAAGGGACACAATCGCTCTACTTGTTTGCTTTAGGAATTTTCACCCAATGGACAAAATCGCCTTACCTGCTGGCTTTGGGGACTTTCACCCAAGACACAATCGCCTTACCTGCTTATGCCTTTTAGGGACATCCTTAGGACAGCGCACCCACATTCTAACCTTCATTCTGGATTAAAAATAAATATGCACATGATATACGTGACCACCATTCATTCAAATAAGAATTATTAAATATGCGACTTATTGCATGTTACATACAAACTACATAGATATATCACATATTCTTCGTTATTCTAAAATTTTGTATAAAGTTGTTATAAGGTTCGATAGCTATTAAATCAGTAATGATTTTAATTAAATAATTAAAATACTTGATTATAAATTCAGATTTATTTTTTAATATAAGTTGACAATTAATTAATCAAAATTAAAGTTTTATTTTAATTTGAATTAAAATTTCTTTATAAAATTGTAAATCAGTCAAGCGTAACAACTTCTAAATGTAACCCATGTTAAATTACAAAATCAAATAAATTAATATATTATTTAGATTTAACAATTCTAATTTAATTAATTTAGTAATATATGAATGAAATCTAACTATTTTTTAAATATAATTTTATGTTTCCTTCTATATATTATAAAAAAGATCTCTTCTAAATATATATTAATTTAATTTTTATTTATTTTTAATCAGAAGACTTACATTTCTATTTTATTAAAGCTCGTCCTATTAAGCCTAGGTAACTACATAAATGGAAAACCCACATTAATAATTAATTTCTAATATCTAAAATTTAATTTATTAAATGTCAAATTTTAAATTAATTATTATATATATATATTGTTTATTTATAATTAAATTTACCTAATCAAAATTAATTCTATAAATTCTAAAATTCATAACTTAATTAAATTACTAACGAACAACCAAGTTAAACAATGTTAAATTAAATTTAAGTGCATATTAGTTAATTGTACATTAGTATTCCCAAAATAAAAATTGTACTCAATTTATGTTATATTAAATTATTAAATTTGAACTTTATTTATTATTAAAATCTACTTTATATTATACATATCATTATTTTAATTAGTATGAATTATTATAGTATATTATTTCTAATTAGTTTTTTAAAAAATCTAAAATTAATAACTTGAGTCATTTTATAGATTTATATCACCAAAATTAATTTAAAATATAACTTAAGTAGGATTCGGAATATTTTTTAATTTAATTTATACATAATTCAAATAGTTAAAAATTTATTTTGTATTAAATTCAGAAATTTTAATTTTTTTTTCTTTTAATCTAATTGAACATATTTTTTCTCTAAATATTCAAACAATAAAAATATCAACAAGAAACAATAATTCTTACAAAATTCGATTTATAAGCAATTAACTATAATAAAAATAATAATAATTTAATAACGGCAATTATAAAATTTTCAAACTAGAGATGGATCACCCACTTTGACAAGCTCTTACAATGTCTCATTTTTTATATATATTTTTTTTTTTCGTTCTTCTCTCATTTTTTTTTCTCGCATTTTTAGTTTTATTTTTTAAAAAACTTTTTTTTTTCTAATTGTTTTTCTCACAATTTCTCTTCTCGTGCTTATACGGCTACACCCATTACTGTTTTTATTTTAGAGGGTCTCATCATACATGCACAAAACAAAACAAAACCTCATCTTTAAATAATATCTTGTAAGTGAAACAATCACTACCATTAGTTTCATTTACTACAAAAAATGCATCACGTGTGTAGGATGGATGTGGTGTGTGGTTGTGTGTGTGCATGGTTGTGCATGTGCATAGTTGTGCATGTGGTGCATGGTTGTGCATGTGAGTAGTGTACACATGGGCATACATGTAAGATGGTTAATGTACTATGGATGGTTGATCAAGTGGGTGGGTTGATGGAATGAATGAATGGATGAATTTAGGTGGCGAGTTAAAGAGCTCTTTGGACAGTTCTGATTTGTTTATGAATTTAACGGTTTCATTCCATTAGTTTAAGTTAACAAATGCGTGATCAACTGATCTTGTAAATAAACTTGGACAATTTTAAATTATTGGTCCGGTCATTGTGATGGGTAGTCTAGATTAGTGACCCCTGATTATATTCATATGTCATTTTTTCATTTCTAAATCCAATATTCATGTGCTAATAACTCTACTATGAATTAATATATTTATATTTTATTAAAAATTAATATTATTTAAAACACGTTATTAATACTTTAAAATGTTATAATTTAAATAAGCATGCTACACACGTTTAGGATATACTATATTAGATAGTTATACCGTACATGGATGAATGGTTGGGATGTATTGAAATTAAGATTTAAGTGGACCATGTGGTACCTCATTAAGCAGAAAGGTCAATGTACAATTGATTTTATGAATGGATTATCTGGTTGTGAGATATGAGGCGTGGAATTTACAATTATACGTATGCATGTATTGATAGTTTTATCTTCTTCTTAAATTATGAGTTTACCACCAAAATATATGGCTTTTGAACCTCTAAAACATGTTAAATCACATTCTAATGTAAGTAGTACTCCAATAAATTTATTCAGAAAATTGTGGAATCATCATAGTGATTTTTGTATGATTTTTAAGTAGCCCATTAGACAGATCCATGTATGATGTATGGTTAAATAATAAGGTATATATGAAATAATCAAATTATTAAGAGTCTAATCCTATATGTATATTAATGTATGGTTACTTTCATACTTAGATATGTAAAAGATGAGTTTTTTAATTAATCAGATAGATGTACGGTTGATTTTAGGTGTATGAGTAAAGATAGTGCATGTACACATATACATATATATGCAACCAAAACTATATAATTAAAAATCAATGATACATACTAAATAAATCGATTATACATATTAATGGTCACAACTTGAACACTTTATGTATGTATGTATGCATGCATGTATGTTTAGATGGATGCAAGTATGTATGTATGCAGATGTAAGCAAGTGCACCAAAATCTCAGGTCATTACAGTCTTGCCATCCCATCCATCCCATCTAACCATCTATCCAACTTTCCATCTAAATATCTATTGATATTCTAGAATATCGACAACACACGGTCTTTTGTCAAGAAATCATCAATAACTCGAAATGAAACAAAAGATTGTGGCCTCATATCGCTCATGTTACAATAACAATAATATCAAAATATTATTGATATTATTGATATTATCAACGATAAATTGAACATTGCATACAACCATGTGCTCTTAAAAAAATTTTAAGATGATTTTTTTTTTAATAAATAATTTTTTAGTGATATTGATACGTTGACAATATTATTGAAATATATATCGTTAATAAACTTGTGATACAAGCGTCAGCTAGAATTTACACAACCGAAAATATTGACAATACATTAGCGATATCGATACATTAGCAATACAAGCAATGCTTGAAATTTACACAATTGAAAATATTAGTGATTAGATTGGCTATATTAATACATAAGTAATACTTAGCGATACATTGTTGATACTTGGAATCTTTTATATTACCTGTGTTATTAGTATTGCTACTGATGTTATCGGCATCGTCAAGCTGAAGATAAAGATAATATCGGAGATATTTCAATAATATCGGGGATAAATCAAACAATGATATGACTATAATGTATGGTGTCAAACCAATTTAACATTGGTTACTCCATGTGAAATTTGGATGCCCTCCAAAAACATGCCAATTCAACAATCGAGTACCCTACCAATTTAACATTTTTAATCATGTGGCCCACATGATGATTATCCCATTTTCATGACAGAGAGCCCTGTTTGATAGCTTGGATGCCATGCGTACACCACATGGGCTCCACATACAGCTAGTTGGATGCATTTTCATCTACGACTTGCATCAGAGACTTTCCTGTTATGGTATTTCGTACAATAAATGTTCTGCCATGATAATATATGCTCTCCCCCATATTCATAGGTTTATAGCTTGGTACTTAAATAATGGACTTTTGAATCTGTCAGATCAAAATTCAATGTAAATCTATGAATTTAACTAGTTAACGTTCTCATTTCCTTGATTTTAAACAATACTAAGTAGGATTTTTTTAGCAAATTAAAATTCATAAAGGTGACTTTGATAGCTTAGACAAGTCTATGGTGATGATGTACGGCCAAGTGTGGCCGATGGTTGAGTCACCCTCACTGCTAACATCGTGGCCCCACAATCGACAATCCCCCATCCATGCACGAAAATTATGCATATTGGACCATCCTAACTATAGAATATTTTGTCCCCCTTTTATTTTTTTGGAATGAAAGGATAGGATTCTTCCAAACAGGGGTTTTCTCATGCATGGACCATAGACAGTAGGGCTAATGATATTGATAAACTGAAACCAAAATGTACATTATTTGGGTCCAATGAATGAAGAGTTAGTTGTCCATGAGCCAGACCTAGGCCAGGATGAGGTTTTTCCAATCACTCCCTGAAGAGGATGGGCCCATGATGTGCCAAAACAAACAGGCCTGGACATGGCGTGTGCCCCACCTTCCTTGCACTGTGGTCCAATCAGGCCAGTCTAATCATTTTCATTTTTATAAGAATATAATGTTTATTATGAAAATGCACCTGAAAACACTAAATATGCCGGACTGGTCTTTTACTCATAATAGACCAAGTCCACACCAATTCATTCACGGGCTTGAATTTTAGGCCCAGTGTGGCTGCTTGGTTCTATCAAAACAGTCCAAACAGGTAAAAAGCGTGTAGGACTGGCCCACTGCCAGCCATAGTGAAATGTCCTAACTTTTTGGGCAGAAAATCAAACATGTGCCCGGCTAATGAAATTTGCAGGTCTCTCATACGATGTGCCATATTGGCATGTGTGTATATTTGTGATCAAAACCAGTCATTTACTGGGTCCATTAATGAATGGTTGATAGAGAAAAAATCACCATTTTTGGATGATCCTAACCGTTTAATTGGCGGAATTGAAGATAAAAAAGGCCTAAATCAGCTAAGGTTTACATTCAGTGAAAAATAAACGGCCGAGCCTGCATGAGGCACGGTTTGATCCAGCTGGCTATTGGAACGCCCTGAATTTTGGGCCCTGGCATCTGCACTCATGTCCCTGCGTACAGCTCAGTGCAGGAATGCACTTGAAGGGAATGTATAGTGAAACGTTCTCTAAAACATGCTAGTGTAAACCATCCTATTCATCCACATCGTAGGACCTGGAGGTCCACTCTAGGGCTATCTCGATCGTCCAAATCATGGGCCTTTTTGTGGATGGAGCACATCTTGAAATTCACACTTATCGTCTGGTTCTGATTCCTGAATTTTGAACCCCTGCCCATTTTATTTTCAACCACCCATATTTGATGGCCACCAATTGAATGGATAGAATTTTTGGATCAGTGTGATTTTAGGGGGCGCGCGCGCGCGCGCGCGCGCACACACACACACACATATATATATATATATATAGAGAGAGAGAGAGAGAGAGAGAGAGAGAGAGAGAGAGAGAGAGAGAGAGAGAGAGAGAGAGAGAGAGAGAGAGAGAGAGATGTGACACCAGAACGAACTTAGAAAGTGGTGGTGTGAAATATCAATGTAGTCTGCTGTTGCTATTAGATACAGTTTGAGGTGGTTGAAATGTCATATTTGGTTCATGCCTCATTTCAAGGTGATTTGGAAGCAGGCGCTCTAAGACTAATAGCTTTTATTGATGAGAAAAACTTTGATACGCTGGCAGATACGATGAATGATACATATCCAATTAGAATTACTCAGTGCATGGTATACAAGTGATTCAAATTAAACAATCAAAATATAGGCCCTAGCTTAGATGCATCGTAACCCAACATTACGCTTATATGATTTTCTAAAATATCATATTGGTTGAGATTTATTGGACGGTTGAAAATGAAAAATATCACACGATCCTGTTTAAACAACCAATTGTCCAGGAATCAAAGTTAAGGATTGTTCAACCAATCTGATCATCGGACGGGTTACTTCACTACAGAGAATTCCACTATTGAATCAGATTAATTTGAGTTAATGAGTGCCAGGTGTACAATTTATGGGTGCTTGTATATCAAGCAAGATATGCTGCCAGAGTATCAAAAGAACTTCCCTTTATTGCAATATTACATTATCTTTCTCATTATATAATGAAAGCATGCATTTCCAATCTCTTCGAACTACGAAACAAAGCTTTGTTGCACGCACATGGAGCCCACAAAACAAGACCATATCACTTATTGTAGGTAAAGGACTGTGCAAACCTACATCCCACCGTCAGAAGACTGGTTGGAATCCCAACGCATTTCCAATTTTCAAATTCGATTTTTAATTACCACCTTTGGAGGGTGGGAAGTATGTATGCACCAAAGCCTCATTGGGCACTTATTCTTCAGTGTAATGTCTCTCAATTCCTCCACTCCAATTGAAGTAATTTGTTATGCTTCATATGTTTTTTCCTCTTACCTTGATCTGAGCCGTTAATCAAGTTTCTTCCATCCTTTGTGGCATGTCGATGGACATCATGGCTGGTCTTTGTCGCTTGATCTTTATCAGGGACTTTCTTAACAATGGCCACTGAGCTTGTTCCTGATCTGAGTGTCCTTTCCCAATCAAATTTCTTGGTGCTGGGACCCATCTTACCTTTCTTATCTTCCAATCTTATATTTTGGGTGTAACCCTTGTTACAAATTTCTTTCTTGCTTTCATGTACTTCAATTTTGGACCCTCCTTCAATCCGGATCGTTATATTCACCTCAGTAAGCGTTACATCCCTCGCTTCGTTTTGAAATTCAGTACCCTTAGTTGATGAATCTCTCGCACCCGTTTCCTTTTGGTGTTGATACAGACGATGTAAGCGAAGAGCAAGACGGCATATCCCATCTTTAATCTCTTCTTCTAAATCTCTTTCGACTTCACATTCTAGTTCGGCTCGGATCTTTATTTCCTCACTTGACATTGGAGCTGGTCCAAAATTGGGCTTCTGTGGACCTTCCACAGTCGAACGGTCTGGACTCTGATTCAAATATTGAAAACATTAGTCTATAACCATATATAGGCATACAACAAAAAGATAATAATAATAAAAAGGAAGGAAATGTAGGATTCACCGCACGTCCGCTCCACATACTGTTGCTTTGAATTTGAACCTGCGACTCGCTATTTTGCCAAACAGAAAAACCTGCAAAACCCAAATGCAATTTGGTCAGGAAATGTAGGAGAAAGCAGAAGGAAGAGCATAGAATAGAAATTAATAAACCTGGTGAGGTGGGATTTGAGTAGTCCCCTTGCTGCTCCATGTTATAATTTTGAATTGAACACCTTGCTGTAATGTTCTTCTCACTATTTAAATGGATTTTGGACCATCAGAGGTGGGGCCTATCTTACTAGGAAACGAATGAGACATTAAAAGTTACTTGACATGGGCGTTTCAAAAGTATCAACCGTTGGTGATGTCGATTTTGGAGATTTATTCAAATTTAGGCGGCAAAGCTCTCTGTGGGAAATGAGGAGGGAGATGTGTTTGATTTTCCAAAGCATGTAGGGCAAAACAAACACAACCCTTTACTTGGAAGGTATAAGGCTGTCTGGGTTGCCCTTGAAGCACAATCTATATGGGGTTGAGATGTGAGCCCTTTGAAAATTACATTTCCCCGTGTGGGTTGATTGGGCACCTACCCTCCCTTCTCTATAGAGTCCTGGGCACACTGACCAATCTTCCACTTGGGAGAATATCACTGCACACGTGCTAATGTTTCATGTGTACTCTATGACATCCGGGCCTTGAAAAATGTGGGCCCCAACAAGTGGAATTATCAGACTATGCACCCATGCGAGCACGGTAGGAGGATTGATCCAGCACATGGGCTATATACCATTGTTTGGATGTGTAGTCTTGTACCCATTCTTCGATATCTGGGATGGCATATACTGCTTACAAGTAGAATTATACACTGTATAATGGTGTATGTTTCTAACGTGATCTTTCTCTCCTTTCAATGTTTGGTTATGGCCTAGTGGCAATGGATCAGGTCTACCACGGTCAACTGGCTCGTCCGGATTCTGAGGTGGGTCTGGGCCAAGCAAAATGGGTAGTGGGTCAGGTCCAGATTCGAAAAATTGGTCCAAGTAAATGGGTAAGGCTCGAGTTGAATCCACCCAGCCAGACCTGGGCCAGATGACCTGGTCCAAAACCTGAAACAAAGGTGATAGGTAGATACATATGATGTTTTCATGTTTGTATTTATTCCCTAATCAACCCAAGTGTGAACGGGTCGGGTCTTCTCGATCAATCTAAACCAGTTAGAAATAAATGGGTTGGTTTGGGTGGTTCAGGCCACAGGCTATCGGGTTATGGTAGTGGGGCAGGCCAGAATTCTTTGCCCACTTACTAAATAGGATGGGCTCGAGCTGACCCCGACCAGACCTGAACCTGACCCATTGCCACCACTAATGTGGCCTATGCTCCAGGAGCTCCCATTCAGTGAGAAATATCTATTTATAAAATGGTTAAGATAGTCCAATCAGACAATTTTTTTGGTCATGGTCCAATCATGCACATGTGCAACAATCTGGAGGCACAAAAGCACCATGCAGTTGGAAGTGTAATGTTCCTTTACATGAAGTAGGTTCGATCAGGCAGAGAGGGGTCCCTCGTGGATAAGGGTGTCACCGGGCCTATATTCAAAGTCCCATCAGGCTAAAAGAATGTGGGCCTGATTGTTAACATGGACAGGTTCAGGTCAAGTTCAATAGCTGATAGGTTCGAACCCCACAGGGCTGTAGTGATTCTGATGATGATTATGAAAGCCGTGTATGTGTATCTGGTGCATACAATTAATATACATGTCTCCATCTTGGGCTTGAAAAAAATGATTGGGTTGGATTGGGCCTATATATACCCAATCTTGGGCTTGGTTTGGGCACGAATAGACACTTGTTTTGGATTGGGCTTGGGCTGACATTGGACTAGCCTATTGACATCCCTACTGCTGGAGGAAGCAATGTGCAGAGCTGGATCGTCTGTCTTTTGGGCCTAACCTACGGCAGTTTGGTCCCAGAATCAATATCAGGCCCATCTCTCATTGAACTACCCCTCTAAGCTTGCGATTGACCATCATAGTACTCGTAAGTAGAGGTGGGCAATGAGTGGATTTGGACATGATTGGGTCCATCTCGACTCGATCCGATTTTTTAAGAACTTGACCTGAACTCGATCCGATTTAGGACCGAGTCCAGCAGGGCTGACTCGATTCAATCCTAATCTTTGTTGGCCTGAACATACAGAGTCCGACTCGGTCTCGTAAACCAAATCGAGTCGGATTGAGTTAAGTCTATCCAGTCGCTTTGGACTAGGCTGAATCAAGATCGGGAGAGAAATGAGGAAAGAAAGAATAAGAAGAGGGAAATTGGGAGAGAAATGAGGAGAGATGGGTGGGTGCGGCGACGATCGTTCGGGTAGAGAGAGAAGGGAGAGATTAGGGCCTCATTTAGGTAAGGTGGATAGTAAAAAGGTGAAAATAAAAAAATAAATATTAATTATATAGTACCCGACCAAATCGGATCGGATCGATCCGGATTGGTCACTGATTCGAACTCGACTCCATGTACGTTCGGATCTGAGTGGGCCTACTCGAACCAACCTGATCCTGACCTTCGGTTCGGATCCGATCGGGTCAAATTATGCCTAGCTCTGTTCGTTAGTAGTGATATGTGCGCATCTTGTTCCTTAGCAAGTAGTCACATGATGAACGGCTTGCATCTATCCTGCGGATGTGTGATATCTTGGTACGTGGGGCATCATGCAAATGGGTTGAGGGGGTTGGGTATTCGGTTTGGCTGAGATAAAAGCTAGAACTGAAAAAATTATATTTGCACATGCCGTGTGCAGCCTTACGCATTCACAAGTTGCACGCAAATATGAAGTATTTGTGTGAGATCTAACCTTTCCATAAGTTTGGAAATAATGCCTAGATTTTCTGCTTAAGGAATCAGACAATTTCACTCTTCAGGTTGGATATAACCTACAAAGAAAATTGACGGTTAAACCTTTTCTAGCCATTCATTTGTTTGGAATTCTGTGGTCCACCTGAAGTGCGAATGGTTATGCCACAAGATCTAATTAGTGTACCGCAGCTGATGGAAAGCTCAGACACGTGTCACATTGTGACGCTTGTACCCACGTGTGGAAGTGTACGGATCACACAAGCGTGGACGCGGATTGCGTCCTACCCCGCCCGGACGGTAATCCGTCTGGGCAGGGCTCCTGGGGCCCACCGTGATGTAAGTTTTTTTATCCACGCCGTTCATTACTTTTCTCATATCATTTTAAGGTTTGATACTAAAAATGAGGCAGTTCCAAAGATTCAGTGAACCACACCAAAGAAAACTACAGTAATAATGCCACTCACTGTCGAAACCTTTCTAAGGGCCACCGTGATGTTTATTTACCATCCAACCTATTTATAAGGTCATGTAGACGTTGATTAATTGAAAAAACAAATATCAGCTTGATCCGAAACTTCTCCAGCTCCCAAGAAATTTTTAATGGTGAACGCTCAATTCCCACTTTGTGGTTCACTAGAGCCCTGGACCTGCCTCTTTTTGTACGTAATGTCTTTAAATGATTTGAGGAAAACGATGAATGGCGTGGATAAAAAAACGCACGTCACGTTGGGCCCCACAGATCTCTGCCCGGACGGATTACGGTCCGGGCGGGGTGGGACGCAATCCACGTCCATACAAGCGTATGGTTAGCAAACGTCGTCTCAGACAAGCTACTTGAATAGTGCGGGCTGGTAGAAAAGGTAACGAGCCTCACGACACACATGCGTAGAAAATGATCCGCAGTAATTACATGCTCCCACGCATAGAAGTGCTGATTTGCAGACCCGTACATGTGATTCCCAATATATGAATTACATGATCCCAACCATTGATCTTGTGGGTATCTATGTGGATGGGAGATGATCCGAAATCTGTCAGATTTGGTAGATCCTAACCGTTTGATGCTCGCAGAGGGCTGTTATATTTCTCCTAAATATTTTTATTTTTAAAGTCGGGGGGGTTTGGATTCTCCAATGTATCAGCTTGGGCCCATCAGACCATTTGTTATGTCAGGCCACACTGTGGATGGACCGTGACCCAAAGATTACCCATGTAGGAAGATCCTATCATTTTTTTCGGTTGAAAGTGGGCCTATCTTAGCATTTCTCTTCTAACCGTCTATGTACGCCATTAATGGAAAAGTTAGGAAATATGTTTATCCAATCAAGATCTTCAGATCATGATCCATCCATGGGGGGAAATGTTAAACCAACGGTCTGGATCACTGAACCATGGGCCCATTTGCACAAACTACAGTTCTGAGTAACTTGGACATGTAATCGGGTGGAGGATGGTAATAATTCCACGTTGCCAAAGCTTACATAATCAGCGAACATCTCCACTTGAAGAGGCCCAAAGAAGCGCATAACGTGAATTGAATGCATCCACGTAAGTATCCAGACCGGGAATTGCACACGCTGCACGCCTTTCCTGATGAGCCGTTAGGATGTTTCACAAGCGTGCCAGAGCAAGTAGTGAGAGTTAGAGGGTGCATGGGAGCAAAGCTCGTGCATGGGAGCAAAGCTCGTGTGGCATGCTCACACACAACTAGTTGGACCGTGGGTTTTGGTCCAACTAGCTGAGCATTTAAGGAAAAAATTCTCTCTTTTATACAATGCATGCACTTATACTGAGGGATTTTAGAATGCATGTCATAGTTATGTAAAGTGGCATATATGTTAAGATCTAAGCCATTCATCAGTTAGGATCCACTAAGGAGAACTTATATGCTAAAAACTAAGAAACTACACTTTTAAGAAAAGTACAAGTGTGCATGTTAAATCTAGATCATTAGAATATTTTATTAACAACCCATTATTTTCATAAGTATTTGACATGTTTGATAGTAAGATCATCATATTTTTTTTTTTGCCCCTAACAAGTTGATAATGTAATTTATCTAATGTACAGATCTGATTTTTAGTTGGATGGTCCAAATCTATAATAAGTGTGTAGTCCATTCTACATTTAATGAAAAAAAAAACTCTCTTAATTAATGTAAGTTAATGCTTCCATGGTAGAATAATTACATTTTAGCATGGAAAAGGGCCCACAGCTTGAGTGGGCCCATCATCGCGTTAATGTAAAATCAATCCCGTCCATTAGGTATGTCACCCTATGTTAGATCAAGGTTTCAAATTTCATTCATATCCTTAGTACAGATGAATCACATGATTAGAAACAGTATATATAGAGAGGTTCACCCTCTAAACTATTTTCATCAGTGTGGCTCACATGAATCATATATGAACTTCATTTTTGGAACTCAGGCTTAATTTTGGTGTGATATCTAATGGCTTCAATGGATTTCATAGTTTCTTTAACATGGGCCCTGAAAAAAATCAAGAGCGGATGTCTCTCTCTTAATTGTTCCTATTGGTGTGGCTCATCTGAACCATTGATTAGCCTAATTTCTTTATTATAAAGCTATCATTAGATTAAACGTTTAATGGTCGGAGTGGATCTTAAATACATTTAAGAGTGGCCCGTAAAAAAATTGAGGTGGGAGTGCGTGTGGTACCTGTTCCCATTTGGCGTAATTTAAAGCTGTCATTAATGCTCAAACGCTGCAATAGAGGTGGCGCTGTTTTGGGACGAGGATTTCCTGCGAAAGGTTTTCGCAGGAAGTTACTGTGCAAGGATGCCGGGTGGGGCCCAGTGCAATGTATGTGAGAAATTTATTCCGTCCATCCGTTTTGCGAACACATTTTAGGACGTTATACCAAAAATGACGTCGATAGAAGACTCAAAGGGGTCACACGAGAGGAGAAATTGGGGAAAGAAATTTCCACCGCTGAAACCTTCTTAGACCCCACCTTGATGTTTATATGCAATCCAAACCGTTTATAAGGTCATTCCAAATTGGATGAAGTGAAAACACTAAAAATATAATCGGATACAGAAATTTCATGACCATAAAAATATTTCAACGGTGCTCACTGAATAACAACTATTTCCTCTCGTGTGACCCAGTTGAGTGCTGGATACATCTATTTTTTGGTCTCACATCCTAAAATTATCTTTTAAAAAGGATGGATGGGATAGATTTCACACAAACATATCTGTGGGGCCCACCCATGTGCCGGAACTTCCTGCAAAAGGCTTTTGCAGGAAATCCGGGTCCTTTATTTTGGTAATTAATCCTCGTAATGCCAATCCACGAGTGTTTAAACACAACTTTGAAAAAGAGTGGCTCCTTCGGGTAAGCAGACTATGGTGTTAATTTTAAATCTACCCTGAACATCTGATGGGTCACCTCACTTTACACTTAGGGCTCAAATTTCAGGCCCATTCATCGTTTAGGTGGACCACATAACTGGAAATAGTTGATAAAGAAATATTCACCCTCCAAACTATTTACATTGGCGTGGCCTACTTGAAAGATGAATGGATCCGAATTTCGTCCATATATAAGTTCTCCTTAGTTGATCCTAAATGATGAATGACTTAGATTTTAACAAACATGCCACTTTACATAACTATAACATGCATTCTAAATTCCCTCAATATATATGCATGCATTGTATAAAATGGAAAATCTTTTCATTAAATGCCCAGCTAGTTGGACCAAAACTCACGGTCCAACTAGTTGTGTGTGAGCACCTCTCTCTTTATATATATATATATATATATATATATATATATATGTATACATGAATGGTAACCAAAACCTGATTCATAGAGCATACCAGGGTGGCCCACAGTAGATAGACGGTTTTGATCATCCACCCCTCGCTGCATGAGCACTAGTCGACTGCCCATGAAAATTGGACTCGTATTCATCAACCGGCCCAATTCAAAATGTGCGCATGGAACTTTTAATCAAGGGTCCATAATATAAGTGGGGCACGATCATGGGAACCGTTGGGGCCAGTACTATGTGCGAGTAAAGAGACAAACGCTCATGGTAGGTATGATGAGTAATAAGAGACCCAGCCCCATGGAGTGTCTGCCTTTGCCAAAACTCAGGCTTGTCCACCCTTCATCAGATTGGCCCCTCAGGTGCTGAAATAATGAACGGTAATCAACGCCCATGAATCTATGCATCCCTCCAAAATGAGATCTCAAGCAAGTTCACTAGGAAATTCGTTGAGTCAACTCATGGTGACTCGACTTGAGTCACTAGCCTACTCAATTAATTTTCTTATTATTTATTAAATAAAAGTTTAATAAATAAATAAATAAGGCCATTGGGATTCATGCAGCTGAGCCTATTTGATTAGAATAAGGCTTAGATGATGGTAGGATGACGACAGGTCTAAAGACACTGCAGCATGGGTTCTGCACTTGCTCAAGGGCACAAATATCATGAAATTTCATGTTGTTTATTTCATGAAATTTGGAACAACCTTAAATATTTATTATTGCTCTTAAATAATTTTTAATTTATTTATTAAATATTAAAATTCAAACGCTTGGTTGAGTCTTTTAGTCAAACGGGTTCTAAACTATCCTTCCATTTTATGATCCTAGTGCACAATTACTGAAAAATTACTTGAAAAAAATAATCATAGAAATCCTTTCCCATTCCAATGCAGATGTTATGAAATGAGCCATCAATCACAAGGTGACTAACAATCTGAGTAGAATGGGGCCAGCCTTTGATTCATGCTCTCAGGAGATCATGACGCTGCAATCTCCATCGATGGGCCTAACAAGATTTAACACGAGACAGCGATCTAATCTCCACAATTAATAGTAATTAAATGCTTTCCAAATTTGTAATTATGTTACTTTAAAAGTTGGACCTGAAATGCAACTAGTAGCAATTTCAAGCAAGCTTATCCATTTGAGAAGTAGAAAATGTCATATCCTCTTGAATCAACTGAACCAATTGTTCACGATTCAATTCAGTTGTTTATTCAAACACATCCTAAACAGATAAACTATACAAGAGATATGCCAGTAATTTTAAAAAGAAACACACCCCACTTCTTGATTTTACAGCAAAGAACAGAAATGAATTCTCTTTCACAAAACTACAAGTAGTAAAAACCGTTACAGTAGTTAATTCGTGGAAACAGAATTATCGAATCGTTGGTTGGTTTCCAAACAAAGCAATACAAATTCAGTCACCCATTCTGAGTCGGAATTCCATTTCCAAATCGAGAATTTGACGAACCCCATTTTGATGAAATGTACTAATTTCCCATGAGAGGACGGCGACAGGAAAGAGGAAACCTCCATGCCAGCACTTCATTTGCAGAAAACAAATCCAAGATCAGTGCATTGATAGCAGGACTCCATAGGTTCCATCCTCTCTAGTTTCATCCTTAACCCCATCTGATGAGCACACCATTTTCCCTCTTCTGCACTGGCACGCCCGCTTTTATCATTTGGATGCATTGTTGAATTGGATTGCAGTTTATAGTCTAGTAAAGAGGAAAAAAACCAAATAGTAGTTTCCTTTAAGTTGGAAATTGAACTGCAATTTGAGTGCTACTTATAAAATTTTGTCACTTCATCTTGATGAAATTGAAATTTTGAAACTCAATTTCCTTGGCCGTCCAAAAGCAACATAAACTTCCTCTGTCGATTGTTCTGCTGAATCTACTCCAGACTGCACATTCGACACTTTCCTATTCCTTAGTGATTTCCTATTCATGTGTTTCACTGTATTGGCAATCTCTTCAACAGATTCAATCGTCCCATCAACAGTCGAACTGGTTTTCCACATCCGATCCTTAAAATTACTCCAGATTGGTGAGCGAACCCTCTTACTTACATTTCGGAGACAACTCACCACATCTCCCATTGACGGCCTCTTCCCCACAATGGGCCCCACACACCGGTCCGCCAGGATTGCCAGCTGCCGCCCCACGGAAGCATCACTTGGCGGCCCAATCCGTGGATCGTAAATAACATCGAATTCGCCCTTCTTGATAAGTGGGGCCGCCCAATCAACGATGGATGGAGGGCTGTAATTCATGTCAATGGCATTCCGAGCGCTTAGAATCTCCAACAAGAGAATCCCAAAGCTGAAGACATCGCTCTTGGTACTGAGATCCTCAGGCTCGACGTAGCCCGGATCGATGTACCCCAACGTGCCCGCTGGAGGCGTCGACCGTATCCGAACGTCCTCGACGTGCCCTCTCAGCGCCAGCCCGAAATCCCCCAACCGTACATTCCAATTCTCGTCGATTAGGATGTTCGACGACTTTATATCTCGATGAATTACAGGCGGGTCCGACGAATGCAACGTGGACACAGCCTCAGCAATCTGCAGAGCAAATCGGATCCGTCGGCCCCAATCAGGTGGCTCCCAATTGCAATGAAGGTAGTCGTACAGAGTGCCGTTCGCCATGAATTCAACGACGATGAGCTTCCTTTCGTTCGAGTCGAGGCTATATCCGAGGAGGTTTACGAAACCTGGGTTCTGGATTCTTGAAAGGATTTCGATCTCATTCTCAGCTGGCTGGTTGTTGTCTTTGCTGTTGGTGTTTTCCACTGCAGCTCTCGTCGTTATCGCCTTCTTGACAGCTACAACGAGCTTTCCGCCGTCCATGATAGCTTTGTAGACGCTGCCATGGCTGCCTCGGCCGAGGAGATAATCGGAGGAGAATCCGCGGGTTGCGGATTCTAAATCTTCGTAGCGGAATTGACGGATTGGATTCGTTTTCGTTCGTGGTTTCTTCTTCTTCGGATTGGAGGTGGAAACAGAGGATTTGGAATTGCAGGAGAGAAATCCCATCTCTCTCTTATTTTGAAAATAGCAAAGAGAAAGAGAGAGCAGATATGAACTTATAAAAGAAAGGGAAGAAAGGAGAAAGCATTGGAGTGAGCTGGAACTGCATTGAAGTTTTCAAAAGGAGGGAAGAAAAGAGGAGCGAAAAAAGGCAAAGCACAGATTCTGCTCCTGGCACTGGATTCCATTTTCGAGTTCATTGTTACTCTGTCGCGACATCATCATGCATCGCCGCACCCAAAGTGGCCACTTGCTGAGTTGTTCGATGATCAGAACCGTTGAAATCTATAAAATAAAACTCTGTTAAAACTTCCGTAGACGAATTTTGGACAATGAAAAGAAAATTTTCAATGGACTGTATGCAACTACAAAACTCGAAGGCTAGGATCATTACTGAAGGTCGATTACAGGATAATAGATTATTTATGGTTGAAAAGAGAATATGAATGGTTAATATTATTGGAAAATCTCAGCAGGTGGGCCCAGTGGGTATCGACACACGCTGGATTCTGCGTCGCGGCATAGGAAAAACAAAGAAGAGAGAGAGTAGTGCCCTGCACGACGTCTTGGAGGTTTGGTAAGCCCACACGCGTGTAAACCGTTCCAATGTACACGTAAGCATCAATTGGTAATATGGAACACGTGTGAGAACACTCCATCAGATGCCCTACATTGTATTAGATATTCTACACTGGAAGTCAGGCCCTTACCTGGCCCACTGTACAAAACAAAATGGATTTGTTTTTATCCATCTATTTGCGATGGATTTATTATGTCCTTCTGTTTATTTAGTACACTGGCCCATTTGAGGAATGAAACGATCTGGGCCGTTTATTTTTCACACTCATTGATCTAACCGTTTCTGTCCACCTGGTGGAACGGATCTCTTTATATGCGTTGCACATTGGCAATTGTTCTTGCGTGGAGATGGATAGAGTATAGAATGCGTGCGTGTGGAGTAAAATTCCATCGTTTGGTTGCGTCACGCAATCTTTCTTCTCGACACCCGTGAGAAATACGAAAGCCAAAAAAAAAAAATCTAATGTAAAATTCCAAGAAGCATGCTCTCATTGGCTCGCTCATGCTGATCACTCCACTGGCCCACCACAAGAAGAGATCCATACCGTTCCTTTATAAGGTCCCACCATACGTGAGCTGGATGGGAACAGTATTAGATGCCCTTGGTACATGCAAGTTTGAGCCAGGAAAATGGTAGACGAAAACAGTTTCAAGCCCGGTTGTGTGGCTGACGAAGATCACCGATCATCTTTTCCATGTGACCAATACACGGTGAGCCCTTATGAATAATGGGCTGGATTATATACGACTTTTGGGTTAGAAACAACGGTCCATTAAAGAATTTAAAATCACCTTTGTGTCCACACTAATAATCTTCGAAAGAAAGAATTTTTTCCTTTCGCCTTATATATAATGGCAAAATCAAGATGAACGGTCCGGATTATTACATAGTACGTAAAAAAGGCGAGCCTTCTAGCGTTCCCATGCTGTAAGTCCTCAACAGGGCGATGAACTCAAACATAACGGCCGCATCTGTATTTTCGGGCGGCTATAGGATAGCATCTCGCGTGATTTGCGCGTGGGGATATGGATGTCTTCGTCACATCCGAGGATGCGGATCTTTATTATTTCATGTTCGAGTTCATTTTGTCTCTTTCGCGACGGTTTGAGGATCCATCGTGTGTCGCCATTGACCGCGGCCCATGTTACGGGAAGGCAAGAGACGCCTCAGCTTTAAGGTTTGAGATAATCCAGAGCCAAATTGAGGCATAAAATTAAGCTTGGAGTTGTATTGGTGAAAGGTGAACATTCAATTTGACGAAGGTTATATTCTGCGGCACTGGGTGGTATGATCCGAGGTTGAGTCGGTTCGCCTGGAGGTTAGAGCGGAAACCTGAAATGATCCAAGGCTGAAGCTGTCGACTCGGAATGATCTAATGCTGAGGTGCTCGGTTTAGGACTCGGATCGGAATCCACTAATGAAAAAGGCTGTGAAGTGTCCCACTATCACACTATTAGTAACGGTTACTCAACCACTTATGTCTATACGACCATGCAACAACTAGGTAGTCGAATTACCCGTAAGATGAGACAAATGCCACAAAATGCGCCTAGTTATACGGATATGCCCATCATGCCCTAAGACGAGTCGAGTTATGCGGACGTGCTCACCTTAGGCAATAGTATCTTGTGGAAAACAAACAGGTACACAACATCTCACACGTTTCCTCTATAATTGAACTTAGACCCAGAATCCCTTGACCTGACTTATCTGCAACAGCCCATATGTAAAATGGTCAGATAATCAGAACCGTCCTTGTTGTGGAATATATGCTATGCAGACCCTGTAACTAACGTTCTCAGAACGGACGTTTTTGGCCTCCATAATCTGTAGATGAATTGAAACAATGAAAAGAAAACTGTCAACCTCCCTTATTCCTCAAAAAATCAATGGCAGTGATTATCACTGAAGACTAATTATACTGTAATAGATTATCTATTGTAGTTGTCAAAATATGGACGATTTAGATCATCGTTACATCCACGTGGCCCCACTGAACATCTGGATCCTGAGTCGCGACCTATGGAAAACTAACTCTTTATCTTTCCAGCCCAAGCGGATCGAGTGCTATGCTTTTTTTTGTTTTTGTTAGCTTGTTGGTACACCCACCGTCAGATCACACTTCACTGTTAGCTACCCCCACTAGAGAATCGAGTGCTATGTTTGAAACAGTAGCAAGTCATGCAGTACGTGTGGCACATTTGTAGATCAATTACGACCGTCCACGCGTGGGCCATCGAACTCGCCGGACCGATCCTAATATTTGTAATTATCCATCGCCCATTTTAGGTGTAGTTGACATAATAATGACGTGGGATCTTTAACCCAAAGGTTATAAGCTGGGGCCCACCACGTTGTAAGGTGGTGATGTCCACTCCCACCGAAACTCGTTGCTGTCAAACCATATCTCCTCCTTGCTTTGATCTACGGAACTTCGCGCAGTACCTAACGCATGGAAGGCAAGGCGGTGAATCCAGACAGCTCATCTAGTAGGCACCAATCAGTGGATGGCTCGCAGCTAAACTTTCACCAAATGAACAATCCCATCCATTGATTTTTTGTCCTCTCCGTTGTTGATGATTAACCGTCATCATTTTTTCACCTTCCAAATTAAGGCCACTGTTCTATGGCTGGAATTGTTTATCTCATGTGATTGTTAGTAGAGGACCATCCACAGGTAGGGCCCATTCAATGAACGGTCTGTTTCACTGCCACATATGCCACGTGTCAAGATGCGCGTGGAAATGGCCCGTACTGATCTAGCGCGCAGAAGTGGAGACCTCACCCAAAATATGAATGCGCAAGCATCATTGAACCGAGGGATGGGACGCATGAGTTTCAACGGTGAAGTCACGGACACCATCCTACTCTGCCCAATGCCAACAACGAAATTCGTGCTGAAACTGTCTTTTGTTGACTCGGTGTGGGAATATGATTTCATACGCTGAAAGAGCATGCTATTCACAAACACCCAAGTATTATACCGCAGGAGTGCCAAACAACTCAACACAAGCTCTTAAATTTTGGCCCGGCGCATGATTTGGTCGTTGCTATTCTCATCTGAACCGTATATTCTCCTTGACACTACAATCGGACAGGTTAGGATCGACTATTCGGAGTGTGAATTTTCGGTGGACGTAGATTGCAGGGTGACCTTACCACCACCGACCTTCATTGTAGCATGATAAAACACGTACATCTAGGTAGGACAGCTGGCCATGTCACTACGAATCTGGGTGGTGGCAGGGGTCACCACACAATCTGCGTCCACCTAAAACTCACACTCTCAATGGGCAATCCTAACCTGTACCATTGACGTGTCCTAGAAAATCAAAGGTCGAGATGAAAATAGTGACGCCCAAATCAAATTCATAACTCCAAAAAATTAGATTTTAACCCAAATCCTATCTATAGCTACCGTGGTTAAAAGTAACGGATTGAATTGGATTGACTCATCTAGTCTTGAGTTGAGTTGTGACTCACCTTGTTAGGGTGAACTGCCCGACTCATCCGAGTTGAGAGTTCAGAGTGACTATTCTAGCTGACTGAAACTGGATCAGGCCTGACCAAGTCCCAGTCCGCTGAGGAGTGACATGGGACCTGTCCCAGTCTTAAAACCATGATCCTGACCTCCAAGTTGTTTTTATTGGATTTGTACTGGTGACACTTCTCCTTTCCTTTTGTCGCCCGATACGCCGCGGATCATGGCATCTGTGGAATTGTTATCTGTAAAAGGCAAGAGATTGTTTTTTTCAGCTATGCCCCATCTAAAATGGGAAACATGGTTTGAACGGTTTAGTTTGAGGTACATGTGCCATGTGTATAGAAATTGTCTGCATGTGTATGGGATCTTCATACTCTCAACAGTATCAATGCTTTTATCTTAACCTTTGCATTGGAAACGGATTGGCTACTCCCCTGACACCAGCCAATGGCTAGTGGTCGGTTATCCGTGGGACCCACCATGATGTATGTGCTTCATCCATGCCGTCCATCTATTTTAACAGATCATTTTACGATCTAAGAGAAAAAATGAGTTATATACCAATCTTAAGTGGACCACATTACAGGAAATAGTGTTGAAAGACCTTTAAAAACATTTTGGCCTAAAAGTTTTGGAGAGCTGTATGACCTAATCAACCAATTGCAAATAAACAGTACAGTGGACTCCGAACCTTCCATGTGGTGTGGTCCATCGTATATGTCTCGTTTTTGGGATCAATCCATAAAACGATCTATATGAACAGAAAGGATGATCATCTTGGGGCCAGACTCCATATCTTAGTTTTGAACTACTTTTTTCCCAGTCAAAACGGGCTAACGGTCAGTGACTATTTAATGACTCTATAATGATAAAGGAGATCAAGACCAGGCCTTTAAAAATTGTGCACCGACCACTCAGCACGGGGCTGAGGTCAGGGGAGTAGGCCAATCTGTGTAAGACCACAGGCCTGTAGAGCCCTGCCCAGCTACACGCAGGCTCCGAACCTTCCGTACGTAATGGACGTGGCTCCGTAAAACTTATATATTATCGGTCTTTCCAGACTCATATCTTAGTTTTGAACTACTTTTTTTTTTAAAAAAAAAAGGGTGACTCAATGTTCTATAGCTGTCCAAACCATTTAAATTGTGGGTTTGACGCAGGGAGGAACGTGATGAGGATAAATACTCCGAATTCACGGAGCTTCTCTGGATTCTCACGAGACTTCTAATCCAAAGCGAAAAAAGAAAATAAAAATAAATTAATAAATTCAAAATTGATTAATTGATCCATAAAAACAAGTTCACAACCCTTTAAATAGAGGTACCAAGCAATGGGAAAGAAATCAGAATCAAACTACAACTAAAACTTCTAGAATTCGCGACTTACTATAAATAGTAAACTTACTATTTATAGACGGTCGTGATGTCTACTAGTGCACAAGATTTTTGGCTAAAAATAGTAAGTGTCCTATTTGGCTTCACCAAACCGTTCCCCTAATTATTCTAAGCTCTTTTCACGTTGGACGCAACTCCTAAAGCCCGACGGATGAAGAGTTGTAATCAAACTAAAACTTACTATTTATAGTAAAAACGAAATTAAAACAGGGAAACGACCGTCGATCCAGGGGTTTCTCGCAATTCCAAGCTTCGCAACCCTGCGTATCTGGGTTGGTTGGATAAAGTAGCTTGTTCAACCCCAAAATTATATATTTTACGTCAGCTAACTCATTCCGGATTGCGAGTTACGTCCAATCTAAGGTCCGATGGTCTGGATCACTTCTGTCGTCGACCGGGCCTTTTCTGATCCATCTTGGCCATGAAACTGTATGCGACCCGCTCTACATCAGGGTCCCATTGAAAAGGAGAATGTCTTAAATCACATTATTGATTAATCCTAACCGTCCAAGTAACCACTTCTAGATGGATAGAAAAAAAACAAAACAGTGAGCTTCCAAATCCGAAAGGAAAAATCAGATGGTTAACACTATCTTCTCATCGCAATTTTTCGATTATCATCCATTCACAGTTGAGTCAGCAACTTGGACGGCCTAGATTGTTATGACACATCAACGTCTGAAGATTCGTCATCAGATTTTTAAATGGAACATACTGACATAGAAGTCCAATCCTGCTGTCCACGAGGCAAAGGCATGGTGACCGTTACTTTACAAGTGCTGTATGTGGGCCACTTAAGTGTTTTCATGCATCCAACCTGTCCAGTGAGATCTCCGGACAGGACATATGGATAGTCCAAAAATCATGCCGATCCACCTATCATGTGGACGACCACCTGAGGTTTTTTTTTTTAAAAAAATAAAATTAATTATAATGCACTGATTGAATGGCAAATAAACAACATTTGGGTCCCTACTTAATAAAATAATGTACAATCATTCAAAACATTCAATATCATATGGGGTCCCACCTGATGGCTGTATAAACTTATTCTACAAGGATGAAGTGTAAGCTCTGCCGTGGATGAGACGCAACCAATTGCTGGACATTTTCTCTTTTATTATTTTTCGTCATCAGTATCACCATCCATTCGATGGCAACCAATAGAATGGTTAGAAGTGTCCACCTGTAACAGTCAGGGAGCAGACAACTCGGACGGTTTTAGATGAAAATTGATTGGCTGGTGTATCACACACCCAACCAGGCTGGTGTGTTAACGTCATCAAGTTTTGTAAGTCTTGTCATGAGGTATGTGTTATATCCAAATTGTCCATGTCTTACTAAGTTTTGTGTGTATACCATTGAAACACTTTTAGGGTTACAGAAGTTTTGAATTGATATGATATTTATTTTCCTTTTTCATATGGTATCCTTAGGAATATATTGTTGTATTTGATATCTTAAATCTAATCAAATTCTGCACAAATTTTTTGCACAATTACAAAAAGTGTGGGATTTATTTCCGATTTTGTTTATGATTCTTTCCGATTTTATTTGGGATTCTTCATAGAACTATATATATGGGTGTAAATGGGATTGAGATGGATTATTCTAAGGGATTCTAAGGCTTTTTAAAATGATTTTAGGGTTTACAAAGAGTGTAGCAAGGGTGAGATTGAAGCTTGTTTTAATCGGGTAAGTCTTTCTCTTTATAATTTCTACTTTCATAGTAAAGATCTGTCTCTTTGTGCCATTATTTTATCTCGAAAAGGGTTTTTCACGTTAAATCTTTGTGTTCTCTTATGTTTGCTTGGTGATCTTGGATTGCTATCCTAGATCCATCTCTATGTGATTCCGCAGCACATAGAGATCTGAATCTGCAGGATTAGCAATAATAGGAAACACCAAGTTTGATATTGAGAAGTACTTAGGCAAAAATAATTTTGAGTTATAGAAGATTATAATGATTAATCTATTAATTAAGCAAGGTGAATTTAACGCTCTTGAGGAACGAAAATTGATTACGGAGATGAAGAATGGGAGACTCTTGATAGTAATACTTTAGCCTCTATCCGTTTATGTCTCACGGATGAGGTTCTCTATAATGTTTTGAGGAAAAAAAACTGTGACTAATTATAGGCGAAGTTAGAAGATATCTATGTGAAAAAATTCTCTAAAAATCACATGCACTTGAAGCTACAGTGGTATAACTTCAAGATAGCAGAGGGTGAAGATCTAGAAGCCCACATCTGTAACATCTTGAATTTTCACAACCAGAGTTTATACTCGTGCTCAAGAAAATCGGGTGTTAATGATGTATAAATTGGATGCTTTTGAAAATCGCACTTTTTTTTTTTTTTCATTTGGATCACATCCAGATACATTCATGAAGGTAACATTCACAAGAATAAAATCAACTATATTGATTATATTTCATCAGAGTAAAAAGAATAATCAAATGTCATCTCAATGAGAGCTTATTATATTTATCGAGTTTGCAGAGGAAGTATAAAACTAAATCATAAAACTGTCTTTTTATTCTTCTGACATAATCTTCCTTAGGGAGATTGTTTACTAGGTATTTAATCTGTACGGTTGGGAAAAGGTCAATGCTCTACTCATGGTGATGGTTATCCTTTAAGATTAACAATAATTCAAGATATTCATAAAAGCAATGTAAGGATTCTGATACGTCCCGCACTCCACTAATACGAGGGTATTAACATGTGCAAATAACCTACATGAGATGCATGCCCAGCAAAGCGTATGCGGTTTATCACACTTAGCGAGCGCCACAATGTGGAATATGATTAGAGTTATCCGACTCAACCCACATTATCACTATATGGATATTCACAGGCGTGTCCCACGTTTAACATGGATTTATGCGATTACCCCAAGATAAACACAACACATAACTGGATGATTTAAGTGACACGATTTGTTCATGGAGCGACTATTTGCGACATCCAATCTCAGAAGTGATGTGACATTGTATTTGCGATTTACACACATCGATTTGTGTACCACTACCCATGAAACATGAAATTACGTGTTACCCCAGGGGTCGCTACTGAAAACGCATACGTCCACGATATTTATTTAACTGTTAGAAAAGGAATTCCCAATATAGTACTTGCACTTACAGAGAATACAAACTGAATCACGAAGATTCTAGAATATCAAGACACATGCCTAAGCTCTTTAAAGATAGATAGCACAAGGCCAATATAGAGAAGAGTGACAATGGTCAACTCAAATTGTGGCAATGACCAATATAACAATTTGAAGAGCAACAATGGCCGATTCAATAATGAGGAGAGCGGCAATGGCCAACTTAATAAGTAGAAGAGCGGCAACGGTCGATTCTTTAATAAAGAGAGTGACAATGGCCAACTCAATAAAGAGGAGAGGCAAGGGCAAGACTTGTATCCAAGGTCCCACATAAATTTAGAAAGATCACTTATAAGCAATATTATATTATAATTTCAAAGGAAAAATAATTGATGGTAAAATATATAATTGGAGAAAAGATTCAGAGTAATATGAAGGCATGTAAAAGGCAAGATAAAATAGCATAAAGGCATGTAAAAGGCAAGATAAAATAACAGGAAGGCATGTAAAAACAGGATAAATATAACAACTTAAATTAGTGTAAGTTTAAAGGATAAAACCCTCACCAGCGTTCTTAGCACCGTAGGACCCAAAAATTGGCTCGATCCCGACCCTGACTCAGTCTATAACTCAATGGGTCGACTCAACTCAGAATCTCTTTCTCTCTCTCTTTCTTTCTTCCTTTTTCTTTTTCTTTCTTTTTTCTTTCCTTTCTTTCTTTTCTTTTCTTTCCCTTTCTTTCCTAGCAGCTGGGTGGTTGGCCAATGCTCCCTCCTTCTCTCTCTCTCTCTCTCTCTCTCTCTCTCTCTCTCTCTCTCTCTCTCTCTTCTTCTTGTTTTTCTTTTGCTTCTTCCACTCGTGAATGGGAGAGAGGTTTTATAGGCAAAAGGGCCTCTAGACTCTTTTGCGAAGGCTCTTACACAGCCCTATTTTTACGCAGGATGCAGCGCAGCTTCTGGTAGTAGCATATTCGCTAGCTATGGTCGGACTTCTTCCCCACTTTCCTCTCCTTTGCACTGTAGATCTAATCGGATCTAGACGTTGCTGGATTGTCCTTGGATGGGTCCACAATGGGAAATATGTGATTGGTTTCCTTGAGCGCGAAATGATCAGGCAGTGGTGGTCTGTTAAAGGAGTTTAATGAGAAATCTTGCATGGGAAACAGGAAGCGCCGCTATTCCTGGTTCCTTCTTCTTTTTCGGACTCCTTGGGAAGCATCGGATTCCTACTCTGAATGGTTTGGACGGCTCGGATCGGAGCCAGATCTGGTTCTCTATCGTGGGAAGTCTCGCAATGTAGTTTTGCTGCTAGAAACGTGTTGCAGAAGGATTCTAGAATCAGGGAGTCTTTTCGATTTTTCTGGGGTCTTGGTTGGAGTGAAAGGAGTTGGGGTTCGGTCTGTTTTACCCTTCAAACTAGATAGATGGTCTGGATCATCCCATCAAATGATCAAAGTGGGCCACCACTCTTCAAATAGACACCGTCTCTTGCGGACGCAGAATAGAGGGAGACGGTTCTCCCTCCCTTTTCTTGAATTTCGTCAGTCAGAGAATCCGCCAGGGTTTTATTCGAAGGCGGGGTCCACACATGATGGATGGCTTGAATTTGATCGTACCAACATGTGGTGGGTTGTTGAGGGTCAAATATTGCATATTAGATCCCAATTATTACTTGATTTTGTGAACATGATACTGTTTAACGTCCTATTTTAATCGTGTTTGTAACGCAGGATGTATTTAGGAGCTTGGACTGAAAAAGGGTACTAAAAGTATAGATTTAACACTCAGAAGTCACCAAGGCAAGGGACAGACTTTAGGGGACCTAAATCGAAAAATTTACATGGCCGAGATTCAAGAAAATCACGTGTTTCACCCTAAAGAGGCCTGAAGGTCATCATGAATGTAAGATCATAGGGTTCTCACCATCTGTTCTACTCGAAACTTTATATCTGGCCTGAGGACCATAAATTAACCGTACACGTAGAATTTCAGCTCTTTGATCCCTGTGGAAGTGGTGCAACGGATAGATTAGCCCATAAACTGTTGATTTTGGGCCCACCTAAGATCTATATATGTTTAAAATTTGGCCTCAACACATTATATAAGGAGACAAGACGAATAGACGGAGTGAATTTCCCAGAACCATCATCGTGGACCCCACTTAAGTTAGGTGTGCATAGTGCATGAGTGCACTAGCCGTGCACAGCAACGCAGAGACGGTCAAACTATCTCTTGACTGACAAAGAAGGAAAGAAGAAATTTCCTTCTTCTTCCTTTATGCAGTCCGTTTCACCATTCAAACGGATGATCCGAGCCATCCAATGCATCCACGGGGGAGCGTCAACCATAACCATGGTGACCATCTGCATCAATGCACGCACACATAGGAAGAGTGCGATCAAATGCAAGATATGCGGTGAAAATAATTGATTCAATGGGCCGCACTACACCCGAGCAAAAATATCCCTTCCCTATTAAAATTTCAAGAGGAATTCAATGGACGGGTCAGATCTTGCCGATGACATCAATATGGGCCCCACCAATGTCATAGCATAAAGCGTTTTGTGCAGGCCCTGTTTTCGCATCCGATGTTGACTGTTTTCAGAGTTATTATACGACCATGGTGATGATCGGATGGCCAATCTGGACCTTCCATCGTGTAGGCCTGTTTAAAATGCCCAGGGGACGTTCTTTTGGACAGAATGCAAGGAAGATGGGAGTTGGGAGGCTCCCACCTTGCGTGCGTAAACACACTGACCTTCTGTTGTTGTGTAGGCAAGGTCGGTTCCTTGTAACCGACCTTCCTACCGTCCTTCCCTTCTATAAAAGAAAGAGGAGAAAGCGAGAGATTCATTCAATCTTCAGACGTTTGGAAGAGAGAGAAAGAGAGAGAGTTTTAGATTTTTTTTTTTCTGGGTTTATTAGTTTTCTTATGATTTTTGAGAGATTTAGCCCATTCATGTCGGGTTAAGCCTCTTAGCTAGGGCTAAGAGGTGAAACTTGTAGCGTGATGGGTAGTACTCTATAGCTTTGATTCATGTTATGAATTGATTTTGATTTTGGTTTGATTATAGGAATGCTTCTAATTTTTAATGGTTTGTTGTGACTGAAATTACAATAGATCTGCAATGGTTTTAAGTATTCCATTTCCATTATTTGATAGTGAAGTTAGGAAGCTCTGTTGTTCACCATTGCCCCTTGGACATGGTTGGATGATGGAATCCCTCCTAACATTCATACATCTTTCTGCTTAGTTATGGATTAGTTTAATTCTGTTGTTTACTTAGTCTCATGAGCATGGTTTTGTGATTAAATCAACTCTAATTCTCATACATTTCATCTCTTTGAAAACTAGATCAAAGGAAGTTCAGATTAAGTTTTAGTGATATATCTTCCAACTGGATGAAGATGGGACTCGAAGTCCAGTTGAGATCATGAATCAAGCGTAGATCTCCCTGATCTCTACAAGTGGATCCTCTGAATCCCTAGTTTTCCACCTTTGAATTTTCTAAGTTTTAGTTTACTATTTCACAATTATTCCTTCATATTCCTCTGATTTAGATTACATCTTCCTCTAGTTCTAGTTCTGGTTATTTTTAGATTACGTACAAGGTTCAATCTATGTGGATTCGACCTCGGTCTTACCAAGATTATTACTATATCACAACCCTATACTTGGGGTGTGAACAAGTTTTTAGCGCTATTCCCAGGGACTAACGATTGCATTTTTCTAAGATTAACTGGATTTAGAATTAGGTTAAGATTAGGGTTTTGCTAATTTTTAATTCTAGGTTTAGGTTTTCCTATTTGATTTCTAGAAACTAACCTAACTTTCCTATTTTGTAAGATTTTAAGATAGAAACTTTTAATTTGATAATTTCTTTCTTTTTTTTTTTTTTTTTTTTTTCTATTTTTACAACTAGGGTTTTATTTTTAGAAATTTTTTAAATTCCGGACTTCTTTTACTTTTAGAAACTAGGTTAGTGATTTCCCTTTTTGGAAACTCTTTCTAATTTTAGAAACTTTCTATTTCTAGATTTTCTTTTAGAAATGTGACCCATAGATTATATGAAGGCAACAAAATTTCTATTTGTCACAAAGAGATTATCCCACTCCTAGTTTTTGGGGGCAAAAGTACCGCCCATGATTGGCACCATTGATGCTAGGCCGTGGACCGAAATTGTCTGCATCACCTTTTTCCCAACAATAGCCTAAAACACTAGGGCGTTTGGTGCATGGAATTAGATGGGATTAGGTGGGATGGAATTGCATTTGGTCCCATGCCAATTCCACTCAATGGTTGGAAAGAATGGAAAAGGTTGGAATTAGATTAGATGGAATTGCATTTGGTCCATGCCAATTCCACTCAATGGTCAGGAAGAATCGAAAAGCTTGGGATTAGATGAGATGGAATTGCATTGGGTCTTGTGCCAATTCCACTCAATGTTAAGTATAGGTCCCACCATGATGTGTGGGCTATATCCACACCATCCACCCATTTTTCGAGATCATTTTAGAGCATGGGCCAAAAAATCAGGTAGATCTAAAGCTCAAGTGGACCCCACCATAGAAAGCAGCGGGGATTGAATACCTACGTTGAAAACTTCTTTGGGGCCACATAAGTTTTGGATCTGCCTCATTTTTAGGCCCATGCCATAAAATGAGGTTATAAAACAGATGAACAGTTTGGATATAACACAAATGAGTTATTCTCAATAATTTCAAATGATGGTGGGTATGTCCATTCAATGTACCATCGAATTACAAACATAGGATGGAATTCAGCTTATCCCACGGTGACAGGGAACAATCCTGCCTTATGTAATAATTATATTTTTTTAATCCCATTCCACCTAATCCTTTCTAATACCATGAGCCAAACACCCCCCAAAGTCTATGGGCCCACCATGATGTAAATGTAATGTCCACTCCATCCATCATATTATTTCCCATTTTTGGGCCCTGAGGATAAAAATCAGTTCCATCATGATTCAGATGTGCCACACCACATGGAACAAGAGGGATGGTATTCTGACCATAGTTTTCGTTTGGGGCCATGATGGTTTGTATCTTTCATTAAATTATTTAATCCCATGTAACTCACCAAGATAAAGAGAACGTAGAAAAAGAATATAATTAATAATAATAATAATAATAATAAACTCACACAGGCTACACCTTGTGAGCTTTGGCAGTTTTAGGAGTAATTTTATATTGGTTCATTTAGTGTGGCACATAAAAGGTTTTAATTGGCATTATCTTTTATAGGTACAGTTCAAATAATATTTCACACCTGATGAATGGAGTAGATTTTCTGGATATAACATGGTGGACCCATGGAGCTTGGGTGTTTTATGGCCGCCGAAAGTGCAGTAGACGATTCCAATCCTTGGCAACACCCTTCTGGATATGTTGACATGAAACCTATAAAAGACGTCCACCTACCTCAGGATACAGCCACTGAAGAAAAGAGACCTTGTTGGTTCGTCAAATCCACTTTTCCATTCCAACAAACCACTTACAAATGGATGGGAAGCTATCAACTAATGGCCCACTTCATGGATGGGCAGGATTGTAATTTCTAAACCAATAGATTCATTTCTACCACAATATATAAACTTCCTTCCATGTTGACATCCCATTGGATTGTTTGTGAGCTTGATTTTGGTCATACTTTTGGATTATGTCCCGTTCGAGCGATGTGGAACTAACTTCGAACGGTCCAGATCTATATCTAAACTGCACTTGAAGTGGTATCTCCTGGAATCTCTTTCCTAATGGGTTTTTTTTTTGACCCGTTGTCCTTTCGCAACTGGGATGCGCAAAGTCCTTTCGCAACTAGGATGCGGAAAGGAGTTTCCTAAAACTATAAAAAGGGGTCCCTAGGATTTTTCTAGATATATTGTGTTGATGAGAAAAATACAAGAGGGCTATCAAAGGTGAGAGAGAGGGAAAAAGAGAGAGAGGAAGCTTATAGAAGGGAGGTTCTGCTTTCGGGAGGTTTTTCTACTTTGCAATTTATATCTCGGCGCTTCTATGTCCTCATAATCGGTCAGATCTCTTCTTTTCGCTTTTCTATTTCTCTTATTGTTCATCCACTCCTGCGTGAGTGAAGAAGGTTGTAAACGTTCTACTTCATAGTGGATTGTTGATCTGGACGAGGTCCCGTGGTTTTTACCTCTTTGAGGGTTTTCCACATAAAAATCTCTTGTGTGGTGTGTGATTGATGCATTGATTATTTTTCATTGCTTTATTATCCATAATTCTGGTTTGTTCTGGAGGGCTAGATCCTAAGGTTTTGTGCAAGGCACCCCAACAAAGTGGTATCAGAGCTAAGTTCATTGAACGGGTAAGATCGGTTTTGAATTATGGAAGGTGGCTCAAGGATGATCAGCCTCAATGGTTCTAACTGGACCATATGGAAGGCTAAGATGGAGGACTTGCTTTATTGCAAGGACCTATATTCTCCAATCTCAGGCATATCAGCAAAATCCAAGGATATGACTGATGATGATTGGAAGAAGATGGACCGAAAGGCGGTGGGGTTTATTAGACAATGGTTGGATGATTCTGTGTTCCACCATGTGTCTACGGAAACCTCGCGTAAAGCCTATGGCTAAAATTACAGCAATATTTGTATAGAGGAAGACAACCGGTAATAAGATATTTCTGATAAGGCGACTTGTAAATCTCAAGTTCAAGGATGGTGGTTCTGTGGCCAAGCATATGAATGAGGTCAGTAATATAGTGAACCAACTCACCTATATGAAGATGGTCCTGGATGATGAATTGCAGGCTTTATTATTGCTTAGTTCATTGCCTGACAGTTGGGAGACATTGGTGGTGTCTCTAAGTAACTCCGCGCCAGACGGAAAGATATCCATGGAACAGGTAACCAATTGTCTCTTCAATGAGGAGACAAGGAGGAAGTCTCGAAGTCTACTCAAAGAAGAGGCTCTTGTCACGCGAGAACGGGGAGAGAAAAGAACAGGAAGGGCGGGAAGGCCCGAGATAAATCAAGAGGCAAGTCGAGTAACAGAAAAGATATTGAATGCTGGAATTGTGGCAAGAAGGGCCACTACAAGCATGAATGTCGTAGTAAGAAAAACGACAAGAAAGGAAAAGGGAAGGAAGAAGAATCTGATTCCACTGCGGTCGCTTCAGATGGCGACATGATAGTTATTCTTTCTACAGATCACGATGTATGTCTCACGGCTACTAGTTAGGGCACCGACTGGGTGATAGACTCGGGAGCTTCTTTTCATGCGACTCCACACAGGGACTCCTTCACAAGCTACAAGTCAGGTGACTATGAGACTGTAAAGATGGAAAATTCTGGCGTATCAAAGATCGTGGGAGTCGGTGATATTTATGTGAAAACTGATGTGGGTTGCACATTGGTTCTCAGGAACGTGAGGCATATCACAGACCTTCGCCTCAACTTGATGTCGACGGGAAGGTTGGATGATGATGGCTATGAAAGCCGGTTTGCTGGTGGGCGATGGAAGCTCATCAAGGGTTCATTGATCGTGGCTAAAGGAAAGAAGTGTTGCACCCTGTACAAGGCAAGTGTCAGTATGTGCAAGGGTGGGTTGAACGCAACGGAAGATTCGGCTATTGACATGTGGTACAGACGTCTAGGCCACATGAGTGAAAAAGGGCTTCAGCTACTAGCGAGGAAGCAACTCCTTCCAGATGTGAAAGGTATGCCTCTCAAAACCTGTCTTGATTGTTTATCAGGGAAACAGCATAGAGTTTCATTCATTAAAACTGCTTCTCATGTTAATAAAGTGCATGCATTAGATTTGGTTTATTCTGATGTTTGTGGTCCTATGATGACAAAAACCTTGGGTGGGGCATTGTATTTTGTCACTTTTATAGATGATGCATCTAGGAGGGTTTGGGTTTATGCTTTGAAATCCAAGGACGAGGTCTTTGGTGTGTTTAAGTTGTTTCATGCTATGGTCGAGAGAGAGACAGGTAGACCATTGAAGTGCATCTGCACTGACAATAGTGGTGAATACATTGGTGACTTTCACGAGTACTGCAAGTCCCAGGGTATACGGCATGAACAGACGGTTCTCAAGACCCCCCAGCATAATGGTGTAGCTGAGCGAATGAATCGCACCATTGTTGAGAGAATCAGATGCATGTTATCTCATGCGAAGTTGCCCAAGACGTTCTGGGGAGAAGCAATGCGCACAGCGGTGTATTTGATAAACAGGTCTCCATCAGCCCCGTTGAATGGAGAAGTACCTGAGAAGGTGTGGACTGGACATGATCCATCGTACAGTCATCTCAGGGTGTTTGGATGCAGGGCATCCGTTCACGTACTAAAGGACGAGAGGTCCAAGCTCGATATGAAGATCAGGCAGTGTGTGTTCTTAGGGTACGGTAATAAAAAATTCGGTTACAGGTTATGGGATCCGACCGAGAGGAAGCTCGTCAGGAGTAGAGATGTCGTTTTCTTTGAAGATCAGTGTATAGAAGGCATTGGTAACCAGAGAAGAACCAGCCTAGTTCAGGTAAGCTAGAGGACATGGATCCGATTACTCCTCCCGTGGTGCCCGATGACGGAGAGTACAAAGAAGGTGCGAGGGACGAGAGAGTTCCTTCGGAAGATGGACCAGTGGGAGCGGCCCCCACTTGATCCACTGTTGAGCCACGGTGAGGAGGTCATCTAGGGACAGACAGTCGTCCAAGAGGTACTCGCCGCATGAGTACATTATGCTAACCGATGGGGGAGAGCCAGAAGATTATTCTGAGGCCCTAGCCGACGAGCATAAGGGGGAGTGGTTGAAAGCTATGCAAGAGGAGATGGAATCCTTGCATAAGAACCACACCTATGACATGGTGAAATTGCCTAAGGGCAAGAAAGCTCTGAGCAACAAGTGGGTGTTCAGAAAGAAAATTGAGCAGAAGAATTCACAGACGAGGTTCAAGGCCAGACTTGTGGTGAAAGGGTTTGGTCAGAGAAAAGGCATGGACTTCGAGGAGATATTCTCACCAGTGGTGAAGATGACATCCATACGGGTGTTGCTTGGGTTGGCGGCTAGCATGGATCTGGAGATAGAGCAGTTAGATGTTAAAACTGCCTTTCTTCATGGTGACCTAGAAGAAGAGATCTACATGCACCAACCAGAGGGGTTTGAAGTCAAAGGCAAGGAGCATATGGTGTGTAGGCTGAGGAAGAGCTTGTATGAGCTGAAACAAGCTCCACGGCAATGGTACAAGAAGTTCGACTCGTTTATGTTGAAACATGGGTATGACAAAACGGAGTCGGACCACTGTGTGTTCACGGGCAAGTTCTCAGATGGTGATTTCTTAGTCCTGCTATTATACGTTGATGACATGCTCATAATGGAAAAGACATCAAGAAGATCAACAGGCTGAAACAGGAGTTGGGCAAGTCTTTTGCGATGAAAGACTTGGGCCCGGCTAGACAGATCCTAGGAATGGAGATAACCCGTGACGAAGCAACAGGAAGCTCAGGTCACAAGAGCGGTATATTGAGAAAGTCCTAGAGTGGTTCAATATGAATGCAAATGGCGGTCGGTCTCCACTAGATGGTCACTTCGATTGAGCGACAGTGCGGTGTCCCAAGACGAAGGCGAAGTGGAAGAGATGCAGAAGATACCCTACGCGTCGGCGTAGGAAGTTTGATGTATGCTATGGTGGTGTGTACACACCCGGACATAGCATATGCGGTTGGTGTTGTCGTAGGTATCTTGCCAATCCCGGCAAAGAGCATTGGGCGGCGGTGAAATGGATACTACGGTATCTAAGAGGCTCATCCAGGTTGAGCCTATGCTATGGTGACGTAAACCCGTGTTAGAGGGCTACACAGATGCAGATATGGCAGGTGACATAGACTCCAGGAAGTCTACATCGGGGTTCATGTTCACATTTACAGGGGCAGCGATTTCTTGGCAGAGCAAGTTACAGAAGGTTGTAGCATTGTCAACTACAGAAGCCGACTACATTGCAGTCACAGAGGCATGTAAAGAGATGCTTTGGATGAAGAGGTTCCTACAGGAACTTAGCTTAAAGCAGGAGGAGCACGTGGTCTATTGCGATAGTCAGAGTGCTATACACTTGAGCAAGAATCCAAGTCAGCATTCCAAGTCAAAGCACATAGAGATTCGGTATCACTGGATCAGGGATACTTTGGAACGAAGGTGTTACTGACTTGAGAAGGTCCACACGGACGATAATGGGTCAGATATGATGACCAAGGCCTTGCTTAAGGGCAAGTTTGAGGTTTGTAGAAACCTGGCTGGCTTAAAGAAGGTGAATCCCTCCTAGGTCAAAAAGGGGGAGATTTGATGGATTTTTTTTTGACCCGTTGTCCTTTCGCAACTGGGATGCACAAAGTCCTTTCGCAACTAGGATGCGCAAGTCCTTTCGCAACTAGGATGCGGAAAGGAGTTTCCTAAAACTATAAAAAGGGGTCCCTAGGATTTTTCTAGATATATTGTGTTGATGAGAAAAATACAAGAGGGCTATCAAAGGTGAGAGAGAGGGAGAAAGAGAGAGGAAACTTATAGAAGGGAGGTTCTGCTCGGGGAGGTTTTTCTACTTTGCAATTTATATCTCAGCGCTTCTATGTCCTCATAATCGGTCAGATCTCTTCGTTTTCTCTATTTCTCTTATTGTTCATCCACTCCTGCGTGAGTGAAGAAGGTTGTAAACGTTCTACTTCATAGTGGATTGTTGATCTGGACGAGGTCCCGTGGTTTTTACCTCTTTGAGGGTTTTCCACGTAAAAATCTCTTGTGTGGTGTGTGATTGATGCATTGATTATTTTTCATTGCTTTATTATCCATAATTCTGGTTTGTTCTGGAGGGCTAGATCCTAAGGTTTTGTACAAGGCACCCCAACATTTCCATGCATGTGTCTTTGATCAGCGCTGTTCAAGTCATGGGTTCCACATTGAACGATAGCTTCAAAAACCATACCATCCAACTATCCAAGTTGCTTCACGAGCTATGAGAATGGAAAATGGCTGGGCTGGCCCGGCCCATCATCAGTGCAACCCACGTGAGACATGTAGGCTAGCTATGTACGGGCCTATTTTGGGCCTGTTTATTACATCTGGCAAAAGGCCCATAAAATAGGCCGGCCCAGGCATGGCGGCAGGAGTCCCATTCCATTCCATAGCTCATGGGATGGGCTGGACTTGGACTTGGACATGCTTCAGTGCTGTCTGACCCATCCAATCTGCCCCCCTTACATTGATCGGCCCAGGTCTAGGGCATGTTTGAAGTTGGGCCCACCTCAGAAATGAAAACCGTACAAGATGCGGGCCACTTGATCGGACGATCCTTCCATTCAGCTGCTTTCTGTAAGCGGCCAATTGCATACAAAAATAATGAGGAGTATCTAAACCATGTATACGTGTGGGCCACACAATCACGAATGAGATCCCAGGCATACCTCTAAACAAGTAATATCTTCTTGGACGGATCCATGTATCCTCCATTCTAGTCCGTCTGATTGGTTCCTCAGTACAACCAGAGATTCTCTTCCAGCTCTACTTCTTGAAGAAATTCATAGCCTCACATGCACAACCCTACAGCAGTTGTTGGTGATCAAGACGTGCAACTTCTCTCTTCTGGGCTTTCAACGGGATCAGTTCAGGGCTGGCCCATTCAAATTTATACCCCAGTCTAGCCCACGTTTTAGATGGACGGGGGTCCGTTGTCTCCTGCCGATAACAGTGCAACGACATTAATTTTCATTGACTTAAATTACATAGAGCTTGTACTAAGAGACGCGGATTTCCCGCGAAAGCCTTTCGCAGGAAGTTCCTGCGCAGGGATCCCAGGTGGGGCCATTATGATGTTTGTGAGAAATCCGCCCTGTCCATCCGTCTTTTGAGTGCATTTTAGGATATGAAACCAAAAATGAGCCGTATCTAAGACTCAAGTGGGCTGAAAAAGGGATAATTGAACGTCCACAGTTGAAATATTTGTGGGCCAACAGAAGTTTTGAATCATTCTAATATTTGTGTTTTCATTTCATCCCAGTAGGAATGACATTATTAACGGTATGGATGGCATGTAAACATCACTGTTGAACCCAGGGAGGTTTCAACGGTAGTAATTTCCCTAAATACCTTTTCTTTTAGTATGGCCCACTTGAGTCTTGGATTCTTCTTAGTTTTGTTCTACTATCCTAAAATGAGCTTACAAAATGGATGGACGGAGCAGATTCCTGAAAAACATCACTGCAGGCCCCACCCGGGTTCCCAGCGCAGGAACATCCTGCGAAAGGCTTTCGCAGGAAATCCGCGTCCTGTACTAAGTAGGCTTGACTCTTCGGCTTTCCCACATGTATTCAAGTGGCCCATCTGCCAACCTGGGATGTAAGTGGGCCATTCTATTTAAGCATCAGATTTAAGTCCTGCACCTTAGCTGATGTGGGCTCAAATGTTAGGCGGTCAATTCATCAGGTGGGCCCTGCATAAGGACCCAAGCTGAAGTCCGTCAGATACTGACCAAATCATTCCACAATGTAAAATAGAATGGCTGGGATTGGCAGGGAGAGGGTCCCATCAGGCCTATCAGACAACTCAAAGATAATCTGAGTCCAGTTAGTTATCGGGCTAAATGATATCCTAGCCATTTAAAGTGGGATGGACTTGTAGTGGGCCTCATGACAGCCCGGCCCGGGCAACCATAGATAGGGGTCTGTCCAATTAGGAGCCGTTTTATAACCATTTTGGAGGCCTGAAGAAAAAACCAGAATAGGGTATCATACAATGCTCCTGCTCCAGGTTTGTACCGTACAGTCATTGTAGAAGTTGGACAAATGTTTCAGTGGTCCAAAAGGTTGGTATGATGGGTCATTTTCGAATAGGGCGCATGGACCAAAAATCCTTCAGATTGAAAGATCCAGGACACAATGTTTAGTATTTCTATATTGAATGAAAACAATCCATGTGTTTTTCTTTATTAACCATCCATTTCTTGGCCAACAATTGAAGGGTTGGGACTTTTTTGGTAATATCAACGGTTTGAATAACTTGACTATAGTCCCCACATGTACAAACTGACAACCCAAATAAGACCCTACAAGCCCTTGGCCAAGCATTGCTTACAGACTTGATTTAACGGGCCCATTGTTTATCAATCGATGCACTGATAAAATCTCCTGGGTGGGAAAAATTATAGCCCTTAAAAGTGGAGGCGGGTAAATAAATGGCTAAGAAAGAACATACAACAGCAGTCAATATTCAACCAAAAAGGGACCAAATATTCAAAGGCCAGGATCTCCTGAACTAGCAGATTTTTGGTGCATTGACCATCCACCATTGGCCTCATCATTTCAACGGTTCAGATCACTGAATCAAGGGCCCCAATTGCACAAACTGGACACATCCTTTCTGCTATTCTTTCCTAAAAATTTCAATGTATTAAATTAATCAAAATTCTCATTAAAATTGAAAAATAAATAGAATTTTCAACCTAAAACATTACAGGCGTTACATGCAATGAATTACATGTTTTCTCAGTTATTATACAAACTCCTTGGAGAAGTAAGTTTGTTCCCATACAATACTAAGAAAAAAAGAAGAAAACAACGAGGTATGCTAATTCCACACACGTGTGGGGCCCTCCCAATCCACACTCATATGTAACACGTGTAAGATCTGAGCTTCTCATCTGGTTGAAAGCACTGCCTACGTCTGCTGACTCAAATACCAGGCCATGTCATTCACGTGGACCACAAAATGTGGAAAATGACCTTTCTATTCGGTTAGAAGATCTAAACAATGTTGACTATCTGATTCAAAGATCTGATCTACCACACGCGTTCCACATTGACGCATGCATGCGACTGAATATGGATAGACAGGGCTCTCACACAAGTGTGTACTCAACAAACTTTATTGTGATTTAAAGAATATTATTTCGGTATGTGTCTGGTGCTATATATGTCCACGACAATATAAATTAATACTGAAAAGTCAAGACCCTTGATTAGGGTGGCCAGCATCAGCACTGACGGCGACAGTGACAATGCTTTCGTAAAAACGAGGCGGTGGTGAACGGACACGGCCTGCAAAGTTGATTGCTTGAATGTTGCACTGACCAGGATCCTTGGTGTGTCCGTTGCTGCATGGCGAATGTCCTGAAGGAGTTACTGGGCCTTGTTGGAGGGATTGGAATGTGAGAGCTGGTTTTTTGGACCACGAATGGTATTGAAGAGGCCTTGCTGCAGCCATGAGAGGCTGGGAATGTGAAATCAATAAGATGAAAATGATGGACATTAGTAGAGAGAGATGTTTTGGTTGGAAATCCATGTATGGGATTTTCTTATTCTGGTTTTGTTTATATTTAATGATAGAAGGGAAGGGTATATTTATAGAAGAGGATTTTGGTTTTGGTCGGCGGCCTTTACTTTGTTTGCCAAGACTGTTTGGCAACGTCACGGCAGGGGTTTTGCCAAGAAAAAGGGTCAGGTCGGGTCGAGTCCATTGTTTTGAATGGACGCGGATTCACCGCATACGCCTTCCCATTAAGTTCCTGCACAAGGATGTTGGTTGGGGCCACCGAGATGTTTATGACAAATCCACTCCATCCATCCATTTTGTGAGCGCATTTTACGACATGCAACCAAAAATGAGTTATATTCAAAACTCAATTCGGTCACACTAGAGGAAACAGTGGGGATTCATTGAGCGCCATTGAAACAATTTTATGGCATCTTGTATCAGTCTAAATAGTTTGTGTTTTCACTTAATCCCAGTCAGAATGACCTTATAAACGGTTTGGATGGCATATAAACATCAAGGTGATGCCCATGAAGGTTTCAATGGTATCCATTTCTTTCTCGAATTTTCCTTCTGGTGTGACCGAGTTGAGTTTTCGATCCACCTCCATTTGGTAGAATTTCCTAAAATAATGTTGCAAAACGGATGGACGGAGTGGATTTATCATCAACATCACAGTGGGCCCCACCCGGCTCCTTGCGCAGGAACTTCCTGCTAAATGCTTTAGCAAGAATCGGCGTCCGCTTTGAATGGAGAATACCTGACCAACCACAAGCTTTGATTCCTCCTCCTACCACGTTTTCTGCGTGTGGAGCCTTGCCGGTCCACGCATATACAACTATGCTGAAAGTCTGTGATTTCCAAGCATTTCATGGGTAGTACGCTTAAAGATCTTCTAGCCGATGATCACGTCGTTTCACTTCTCATGTAGGTTTAGAGCAAATGGATGGCTAGAATGTTGGAACCTTTGGGTTTTCTGTTTGCATATGGCCCACTTGAAGATTGTAATGACCTGATTTTTTGGGTCTGAAGATCTAATCAGAATATCTTTTTAGTGCTGCTTGGATTTAAGCAAAGTCGTATAATTGATAAGCAGTTGTCAAAAAAGTATTTGTCCATGGTTTGTAAACGCATGATCATGACTTTGAATGGTGCAGGGCCTGTTAGCCCACCCAACCAGATGATGGCCTGGCTCGGCCTAACCCCACCCAATCTGAGTTTATACTTACATGTGTTATAACCCATGAATATGCCACTTCAATCCTCGGTTAAGCAATCCATCAATCTTGGATGTGGATCATTAATTTCATTCCTCTAAAATGTTTATTTCTTTGTGTATGTGTGACCCGTTTGATCAATGAATAGATTAAGAACATCTGACTAGGAAATAGGGATTTTATCAAAATTTGGAACCAGCTTGTTAAAGTTGGGCCAATGGTCCCAGCTAAACTTTTGAGGCTTGTGCCGGATCATGTCTAGCCTGAAATAGCCCATTACAACCACCAAACCATGACTTATGTTTAAGTAGATCTCTGATTTCATTCCTCTAAAATATATAATTCATTGTGCATGGTTCACACATGCACAACGATTAGATTAGGATATATTTTGGTGGAAAATAGGAATTATATCAACTTTTGAGCCGATCCTGGCATGGTTGGCAACAACTAAGCTAATTTTATCAATTGCTAGCAAATACTTAGCCGGAGATGAGATGGGTTCGAGAATCGTTCAAACGGCCTTTGGAAGGAGCGTTCAAATGGGATTAAAGATAATAATTTAAGTAAAACACAAGGATATATTAACACATCTACTTTTGTGTGTAAATTATATTAACAGTTCATATTAAAGACCATTGATCAAATGGTTCATGCATATTTGGAAGATCTGTTAGATGTTTACACCATAGCCTATGAAATGTACAGTGAACTTAATGAACAGTCTAGATCAACTGTCATACTTTTCTGAGAGCAGGAGCACTTCTCCGCATTAAGTATCTGCTATCTGGACCTTAACCATCTGTTTTGGATCACTGGGCTAGCTTGCATTTTCAAAGGTTCGGAGGACATGGAAATTTGCTGCTCCCTCATTCCCAACCGTCTGTGTGGCTTTCATGAAGCTATCATCTATACTTGTGCAAGAATTAGGCCGATCATTAAGTAGGCCTGAATAAATTTGATTGTTTTGCTCATCAAATGGGCCACGTGTTGGTAGAAATAAAAACTTGATGAAAGTCAAGCTTAGTCTATGGACAATGTGAAATAAACTGATAAAGAAAATCAAGACCATTGGTGGTGTTGGCCATCATCGATGTCAATGCTTTCATGATTCTCTCGTTTTACTGTAGATGGGCAGTGCCGGATCACGGCATTCTAAGTTCATGAAATGGTGGTGGCAGGGACTTCCATTATTGTTGTGGCCGTTAGTACATGATGAAGCACTGGAAGGCGTCACTAGGCCTCACTGGTCTAGCTGGAATGTGGGGCCGGCTTTCTTGAACTCAAGTTCGCCTTGCAGACCCTTCGTCGCCACCACCCGACGCGGAGGATTTGAAATGAACAAGATTATAATGGTGAGAATTACAGGAATATCCATGGGATTTATTTATTTATTGTATGGAATGGAGAAGATACGGAACTGATGTTACATTGAGAAAAGTTTCAAGGGAAGGGCGCGCACACACACACACACACACACACACACACACATATATATATATGTATATGGAGAGAGAATTGTTCACATACAACCGGGTGGACCATGTTATCCTCCACCCATCTCATAACAGCCAAGCTATCAGGTGAGGGTAATATCTACCCCGTCCAATAGGTTGGACCCATCATAAGGATCACCTTTTGAAAAAGTCAGCCTCATCTGGTTATCAGGAAGACCGCACAAGCTGGTGACTATACTGCCAAAAAAAAGGACAATTCCGACGGTTAAAAACCGTCGGCAATGACCTTTTCCGACGGCTAAAAACCGTCGGACGGTCCGTCGGGAAGGGGCATTGCTCACCGACGGATTTTAGCTGTCGGTGTTTACGACGGCTAAAACCGTCGGCATTTCCGACGGCTGTGGGCGACGGTTTTAGCCGTCGGCGTTTTCGACGGGAAACACTTGGCATTTCCGACGGCTGACGGTAACGGCGAAAACCGTCGGCGCTTTCGATGGTTTTTAGCTTTCTAAAATTCAAGCCCGACGGCTATTCACCGACGGTTTTAGCCGTCGGCGTTTCTCATATATTTTTTTAAAAAATTATAATATTAATTAATTGCCTAATCAACACACTTATCCAAAACTAGATAACCCATTTCTCCAAAGCCCTAAACCAACCAACCTATTTGAGAAGATAAGTATACAAAAAAGAAAAGGAAGAAATCAAACTCAGATATACCATCTAAATTCCAAACATAGAAAGTTCATATGTAAATATTTCGTAAAAATCATTGGTATTTACTCAAATTATAGCATTGAAAGAAAGAGAATTCAATGTCACATGCAAATGTTTCATAAAAAATCAGTGGTGTTTATGTTGATCCACTGTTTCATTGATGATTCCATTCCATGAACACCCAACAGAGAATACCGGGGAAAAAAAAATCAAATTTTAAGCAAAATTTGAGAATGGGTTTTTAAAATATTATGATTTGGTTAATCTACTGGTTTGTTTGCTGAATTAGCTAATAAATATGAACATTTGAAATGCTTTTTTTCTTCTTTTTTTCTTTAATCATTTTTAAACTTTTTCATGAAAAGTGATAAGAACGAAAATATTGAATAAACAGAAAAAGGCTAAACTGTTGTTAAAGCAAAAAATAAAAATTGATAATAAAATTAGAAATAAAGACTTTCTAATTAATCAATGCCAATCAGTATTTTTTAACAAGAAAAGTTCAGCAATTACAGAATGCATACCTTGGTGTTTAAATGGAAGTATAACATTTGCCCTATCCACCCGTTTCTTTTATGATAGTTGGAGATTGAATTGTACCTGTTGAAGGGGATTCATTAAAAAAACTAGAATTAACCTAGTAAAAGACGCAGAGGTGTGCCTGTTTCTGTACTTGTATGTGTTTGAACACGAAGGTGTGGGAGGGTTTGATTGATCATGTACCTTAGGCAAAAGGGTTTGATTGATCGCCACACTTCTAGAAGAAACGACTACAAATTTAATGCCTGCTTGCTCCATATGAAACTCTTCACTCTAAATAACAAATTTCACAAATTGAAACATGTTAGAAGGTTCAATTACCAACCAATAAGAGGGATTTCAGGATATATATATATATATATATATATATATATATATATATATATATAGAGAGAGAGAGAGAGAGAGAGCTCACAATCACTCTTACTCTTCCATTGCGCAATCTTATATGATACTAGCCACTGATGACAATCTTATATGATTACAAATGGGCAATTGGAAAAGCTAGACCAACACACAACATTCAGTAGGTAGCAGTCCTCCAGTCAGCAGTGTGCTTCGGTGACAGTACACAACGTATACATTGAAGGGGCACAATAGATGAATGATCCAGATTTCACACGTGCAATATGTATAGCTTGGGTTTTATAAATCTGGTATCAAGGTTAAAAACTAAATCCTTTCCCTAATCAGGATGGACAAGAACAATGTACAAGGGACCAATGTATAAGGTGGACAAGAACAATGGACTTTAAAAGAACTTGATAACGGACCAATGTACAGGTGAAGCCTACCTAATCAGTTACCTAGCCTGATTTTGTGCCAGATCATCTGCAGTCCTCACTTCATGCATGGGTTAATTACCCCACACGTGCTAGGTTGGAAAATGTGCTGCAGGTAAAGGCGTGTATGCAGAGTGTATGTTGAGTAAACCTCTATTTCCTAAAACACAATCATGCACAGGAAAGGAAACATAACCAAAGATGGAGAGACAAATCTATGTAAACACACTCACAGGTTTCATCACACAATTTATCCACGTAAAGTATTTCCTGTTGGATAATATGTAATATATTCACATGCATTGGAACCAAGACTTGTTAAATAACAAGAAACAATAGCAGAGTACAGGGAAATAGATATTGGAGTATAGCAAAATCATTTCATAACTGCGCATTTTCTTCTATCATGTGTAGAGGAAACAGAACAAGTATCCCAACAAGTAATAAAGACATCCTGCACTACCCCATCCCGAATGTCCATTCCATCTTTAGTTACTCTTGTACAGTTGGGTTGAGAATAGACCCTAGGCAGACATTTGTTATTATAGATGGACCTGTTTAAGAAGAACATGTTAGCTCCAAGAAGTTACCTTGTAGTGATGAAAACGCTCTTGATTTGGGGAAGTAAACTCACCACCTACAGTAAAAGCCGAAGCAAAAGAATATAGCATTTTATTCCTTTAGTTGCAATGGGTTACTAGATGCAATGATGGAGCCATCATAAATTTTACCGAAAATGTAGAGATGATTCTTCCAAGCAACTGCTTGGTGCGCACTCCAAGGCGGTGAGCTATTAGGGCTTGAAATCAACTTCCATTCACGCCTTTCTACATTGTATCGATACAAGTTACCATATACAAATGTCTACCGCAACAAACTTGGTCAGTAACTAAGTGAAACATCATGTGTCTTTCAAATAAAACATTAAAATAAAAAGACTAATCACATTCAAAACAATCATCCAACATATTTCATATTCTAAAGATGATAAAAGCCCTCACCTTACTACCATTGTAGAATTCACCCCCATACAGAATTAGCTCCATCTCTTTCAAAGGATTAATGTTCAGCTGCATGAAAAATAAAATCATCAGGTCTTAAATGCCGTGATACTTTCAGTTCAAAAGAGCAGTAATTGAAATAATTCCGTAGAAGAGGCTGTGAATTGTTCTATGCATAGTGCATATAGCTTCTAGAAACAAAGCATGATGAAAAGAAGCAAGAGCAAAATCAGCTGCAAAATCGAGAGATGGAAGAAAAGGGTGTGTTGCATTCAAGAACAAACTTGTGATAGTTTCACACCAATCACTGGCTTCCAATTGTATCTCCCAAGAAATGATGTTCTAGCGGTTTGCCATTCCATACATGCTCTTCTCAAAATCAGCAACAAGAAAGTGCATATATTGCATCCATGGTGATTAAAGGTATTATACAATAATTCAGCACTAATTGATGACAGTAGAGCATGTAGGTATCTCAATGACTCCAATCAATATCATTCAGCTAGTGGGCCCAACTGAAAATACGCAATGGACCATGATTATGTCCATCAAGCAATCTCGTGCATCCAATAAGCAGGCATTGGCTTATACAAACCATGTGGGTCCCTCATTTGTTCGACTCGACCACAACTTGTATTGGAGTCCACTCCATGTTATTAATCCCCGAAAGAAATTACGTAAAACAGAAAAAAAAAATTCATGTGATTGGTCATGTTTTGGGACATACACAAGAGGAGACGATTGGACAATGCTCTAATGAATGAAGATTTTTGCAGGAAATTTTGCTTCTAAGCAAATGTACTGTTTGCTGACATGCAGGATTTTGCATTATGGGGGACCTGTTTCAATGATCCAAACTGTCTATAGGATGGGCCTTATCATGGATGGTTAGGATCAACAAACTATAGTCCATATGTTTGAAAGCACCATCAGCTATATGTTGGATAATGAGCATGACCCTATAATTGGTTCCCACATGTATGAAATCATAAGCATTAGCTGTTGGAGAGAACAAAATCAAACCACCTCTTCAGGATTAGTGCTTTCGGTTGGTCTAGTACATTTTCATTGAGCTACTAGCAATGCCACCAGTCCTTGTGCCAAGACATGACCCAGACTGCTTATTGAGTGGACTGCTACTGAATTAGTTTAGTGGGCGTTCACACAAAATTATTCTGATTAATGAAGAAATTTCATGATGCAACCAAATGCACCATTACCTTAAAACAAACACCAATTGGATTATCCTAATAATCCATATCATGGGCTGAAAATGGATATTTAAAAACAAAAATCAGCAGCACATATATAACAAATAAGAAGGAAAAAAACTCTGATATGGTCAGGATTGTTTGATTATAGTAGCTTCTATAGCTAATCCACAATGAGACCCACCCAAATAAATGGTTGGAATTACAGGGCAACTCATGTCCAATCAAATCATTTCCCATACACAATATAAGGATAAAAGAAAACATGAACTCTGTTGCAAGACTCTGGCCAAAATAACCGGTCCCTGGTGTACATCTATATGCAGAATAAGAACTTGAAGAAGAAAATCCGTTGTATGTGCAGGAAAAGGCGTATCCAAATCATGTATTGCAATGTAAGAAGAAAGACATTAAAAGACGAATCTCATATCTAGTATATGAATTACAACAAGAAATATCTATCAAATCTATAACGGTGCATTTGGATGCACATGAAATTAAATTGTTGACATTCAGTCCAATCAAGGAGAAGTGAGAGAAATACTGACATTTCCTACTGATAAAGAGGAAGCAGTGCTCAAATTGCAGATGCATTCCTTTCAAGTATGACTTGAAAGAATGTAATTGCAAACTGAATCTCAGTGCATCAACATGGATACTAGCAAAAGTAATCACAATTTGGCCAATGCCTCTTCATTAGACTAATAAATTGCAATTCTATTCAATCGTACATCCAAACAGCTAAAAATTAATTATATAAAAAAAAAACCAGATACATTTAAAAAATATGGGTTGTTGAAATCTACGATCACACCGGCTGCTTTCAACTGCCAAAGGAAAAAAGAACCTCATCAAAATGAAATATGTAGGTCGTAGTCCAGTTTATTCCCCGAACAAAATGGCATTTTCATATGGAGTTCCAGCTGCACAAGAAGGAAAGAGACAGTGCAAGTTGTACTGGTTTCAATCTCCAGGTGATCCGAAACCATTATTTCAACTATGGTTACATAGGCCTAAAGCAACATAGCATGAAAAAACTTCATCATGGAGACTTGATGATCTAAGGTGCAAAGACAAGCTGGGCACATGCACCTACTGCATTTTCATCAACAACCACCCATCATCCACAAAACCATTCACAACATCACAGACAACACCTATTCTCAACTTTCGTAGCAAGAGCAATGTCCATTGCAAAAAAATAAAATAAAATAAATTTAATGGTTTTTTTATGCCAAACAGTGCATGTTAACAGATGGATACAAATATAAAAATGCATACCTTCCAAGGAAAAATAAACCATTTCCTTTTGATAATCCGAGATAGAAAATGGGAATTCTTGAATAAAAATAAATCAAACAAAGCAAACCATCCTTGAATTGTTCCAAAAGCAAAGGGGACTTTCTATGAAACTCAACAAACAAGGAGAAACAAAATTGGCTTGGGATCCAGCTTCATGGACTTCTCCTGGCTTCCACCTTGCTGAGTACTAATTAAATGGATGCAATAGGAGAGGTCTTGGGTACAAACCGTCTCTCTTTCATAAAGACTTGCATTTCAAGTGAGTAACTTGGTTCTAGTCGTTGCAACCGAGGTGAGCCGTGTAATATGTGCTAAAATAGCACCAACTGAAAGTGCTCCTAAAAGCTAGGCTGGTCTACTCATAAGGTGGGCCAAACACGTCTGTTAATTATAGGCCATAAACTATTTTCTTTCTAAAGATTTGTTTTTCATGAAGAATGTGGTACAACGGATGAGTGGAATGGCTTGATTTATGTTCCAGGCCATGTTCATGCTCAGCCCCACCTGATGATGGCTAGTGCCTGACAAGTGTGCCCCATTGCCAGTTCTGCCACGATTCACCTCTTCAATCTCTCATCAGGCCAATTGCAGTAGCATTACTCTTTTCAAAAGAAAAGGCAATCACTACATATCAGTGACGGATGACCTTCAAATGGTGTTCATCTATGGAGGAATCTAATATGCAAGCTTGATTAACATATATACTATGCAGCAATCTCTTGGAACACATGGTAAACATCTGATAATTAAACTGCTGATTGTGGACACCTAACCAGAAAATAGCTTGAATCACCCCAGACGCTTGTTGCATGTATGCTATGAAGGAAGCTGAATAAGTTTCTCTTATTCATAGTTTAGGAAACCTCTACTGACCGACGTATAATGCAAATGGTAGCTTTAAGGGCCTATTTGGATGCATTGTCAAAACCATGGTTCCGAGATGAAACCCTCGTTTTGATCTGAAACCCTTTTTGCAGCCTGTTTGGATCCCACCCGATGATTTAGGCAGGAAATCAACAATATCTCAAAATCCAATTGATTTTTCATGAAGCGATGATTGCTTGACAGTCCATCCAAATGGAAGGTTTTGTAAGCTACTGAAATTGACTAAGTTGGACTGAGAAACAAACCGACTTGCTAAAATACCCACACATCCACGGACTGATCCGCCATAAAAACCATAACCACGGGAAAGAAAAAAAAATTGCCCGAAAATCGATCTAATCACAGGCGTATGAACAATAAATGCCAGAAATTGGAGAAAATAGTGCTAATTCTTACATTCTCTCACCGATCAGCAGAAAATACCTTAGGATCTTGGATGAACAGCTTTAGAATGCGAGGATTTCAGACTATCCGTAGAAAATTCATTCTCTTTTTCCTATTTTGCCTGAGAGAAAGGGGTCTGGATTTGGGGGGTTTTCTGATTTTGGGGGGAGAGAGAGGGCTGAGAGAGAGGGGAGAGAGGTTTGGATTTGGCCATTTGGGGAGGTTTATTTATTTTAGGGGGAGAGAGGGACGAGCGCTTTGATTTTTTTTTTCTAGGGAGATACGTGTCGTGCGAAGATGAGCGCTGACGCTCCTCGAGATCCGAGTTCTACGAACGGTTCAAAAATGATCAAAGTCACATGGGCCCCACAATGATTTATTTATTATATCCACACCGTTCATAAAATTTAAGATATAATTTTAGAGCAATAGCCAAACAATGAATCATATCCAAAACTCAAATGGACCACACCAAAAATAGCAGCGAGGATAATGATTTTCACTGTTAAAAAATTCGCAGGCCCACCATAACGTTTATTTTCCATTTAATCTATTCATAAGGTCAAAAATACTTGGATGAAGAGGAAAAAAAATTCATATTGATCAGAAACTTCTCTGACCCCAAAAGGGTTTCAATGGTAGACGTTCAATCCACCATTGATTTTTGCAGTGTGGTCCACTTTATTTTTAGATTTGTCTTTTTTTTTTTTTCAGTTCAAGCCTTATGATGAGCTCGCCAAATGGATGGACGGTTTGGATATAACACATACCTCATGATGCGACCCACAGAACTTGCTGACTTCAATACACCAGCGTATGTGGTACACCAGCCGGCTATGGCAATGGATTGCGTCCTACCCTGCCTGGACAATGTTCCGTTCGGGCAGGGCTCCGTTGGGCCCACTGTGATGTAGGGATTTCATCCACTCCATTCATCCATTTTCTCATATTATTTTACGTTATGATGTTAAAAATGAGACAAGCTCATGACTCTATTGGACCACACCAAAGGAAACAATAGTGATAATGACACCCACCGTTGAAGCCTTTCTAAGGCCCACCGTGATGTTTTTTTACCATCCAACCTATTCACAATGTCATGTAGACTTGGATGAGTGAAAAAACAAATATCAACTTGATCCAAAACTTCTATAGCTCCCAAGAAGTTTTTAATGGTGGGCATTCAATCCCCACTTTGTGGTCCACTTAAGTATTGATTCTGCCTAATTTTTTAGATCAAACCCTTGAATGATATGTAAATATGGATGGACAGCATAGATTAAAAACTTACATTGGGTTGGGCCCCACATAGCCCTGTTTAGACGGATCATCGTCCGGGCGAGGAAGGATGCAATCTGCTTCCAGACGCACAGTCTGCTTTTGGATTCGCTTTTACGCTGCCACTAGCAAGGTGGATAGTGTCGGTGCTCTGTGGGCCATACCATGATGTATGTACTCTATCCACACCATCTATCCTATTCTCAAGATCATTCTAGAGGTTGAATCAAAATATGAGAAAAATCTAAATCTCAGGTGGACCACATAAAAGGAAAATATTAGTGACGGATTGTTGTGACACAGCGACGGCTATTAGCCGTCGGAAATACCAACGGTTAAAAGCCATCGGGGAAACCAGTACGGGACCGTCGGCGTTGGTAATTTTTTTGGTAGTTGTGGTGTAACTCACATGATGAATTGATTGCTCTAATTTTTGCACAATGTTTAAATGGTTTGTGTGGTTTGTGAGTACACATCCTTTAGTTTTTATTGATAGATGTTGTTGATGCCAAAATCTGGATCATCCTCCACTCCTCGGATGGATTCTGATCCTGCACAAAAGGTGAGCAAAGGAGACCCTGGCTAGGCCGAGGGACCCTCCAATGCCTAAGTCAGGGCAGGGGAATTGTGGTCTAAGTTGAAAGGTTGAGGGAGAGTGTCAGATCTTACGTACCTGTAGCAATGGCGTCTTCGTGTATTTATACGTGATGGTATAATGATCCGCGTCCGCTAATCACGGCACGATTCCCTCAGTCAGGGAGATTTTAAGATCATGGAGATACTGCGTGTAATCCAAGGATCACGCAATATATGGTATGCATCGTGCGTATCCGCGAGCGACATTATCGGCCCTGTCCTCTTATGGTGGTTTCTAAGTTCAGCCCGAAGAGCGTCCACCTCAACCTCTACCTCGGAGTATAGGATCGGCTCGGACCTTTCGGTAGGTAGGGTAAGTCCAGCCTGGGCGATATCTTCCTCAACCGATCCGCCTCGCTTTCGGTAGGTAAGGTAAGTCCAGCCCAAGGGGTGTTTGCCTCAACCTCTGTCTCGGAGTATGGAGTCGGCTCGGACCTTTCCATAACAAATGTCATGTGCATACGTTTGTGTGAGAGGTTGCTTTTGGTTGGTATGCACCCCTTGTCTGGGTTGTCCAAGAAAAAATGATAAGTCAACCTAGGCGAGTTCATTTTCCTGATCCAAGCCGCATGTTTGGAAGGATCATAGTTTATTTTCTCTGCCACTTTAATCATACGATGAGCATGCATTGTGAAGGATGGCTATTTCCCACGAGCCTGCAACAAAAGGCTATATAGCCCAATGTCATCTCTGATTGACATCCACTCCCTCCACTATTTGTCTGTCGTGCCAGTTCATGCTTTGGATGTTGGGAGTTGATTGGGTGCGAGCGGACCTTGCCGTTGGGCCTACCTTCCATGTCACCATCCATCCATTTTTCCATATCATTTAGGACATTATCTAAAAAATAAAGCAGATCTAAATCAAGGTGGACCATATCATAGGAGAGGTGATTGTTCACTATTGGTGGTATGGATATAAAACACATACATCAAGGTGGCTCCCCACTAACCTATTACCTAGGCTAAGTAACACCTAATCTACTCCCACCATGGTGGCTCAGGAAGTCTTCAATGATGAGTGTCCTCATCCCTCACTGAATGGTGTGACTAACTTGCGTTTTTCATGATCTATTTTTGGACTCACGTCGGAGCATGAGCTGGCGCAACTGACTGATGGAGTGGATGTCACACGGACGTTGCAGTGGGGCCACAGAGCTTTCAACAGCAGATCTACGCCTTTCAACTGTGCGCATTTCTTTTGTCCTTGTGTGGTTCATATTGGGACCGATCTTGATGGGACCCATGAATACACCGAACTCGACCGTCGCCCACATCTCAGAAAACAATTTTGTTGGATGTAGGCCACACAGCGTATCAGTCTAGGCCTATATAGCCCTATTGTTGTCCATCTCATATGGGCAAAGTGATATATATATATATATATATATATATATATATATATATATATATATATATATATATATATATATATATATGAAATGCAAAGGCCTCTGACGTACGTGTACATAAGATCTGGGTCATTCATCAAGTGAAACCTGGCCGGCTCGGTCATCAGTTGGGCCACACTGTTACATCAAATGTGGATTGATCATGGCCATCTCAATATTCAGGTGTATAACGGTACGAATTAGGCAAGTTGTTTTGCTGATGCGCATTTCACAACTGTGTTTTGTAGATGTTGAGAACAATTTTATCTCTTGAGAGAGTAAAAAATCGTTTGTATTAGCTCACTCTTCAATACGATCATTGTTCAAGTGGTTTACACATGCACAATGAATTACATATCTTTTAAGAATGAAATCAGTCTACTTAAAAGTCATGGTTGGCTGTTGCAATGGGCAATTTCAGGCTAGGCAAAATCCCGCCAAGCCTCAAAAAATTAGCTGGGACTATGGGCCCAACCTTGCTAAGATCATTCCAAATTTTGATAAAATCCCTATTTCCTACCTAGATGTTCTTAATCTATTCATTGATCAAATAAATATTTTAGAGGAATGAAATCAATAGTCCACATTCAAAATTGATGGATTGCTTAATCGAAGATTAGAATGGCGTATTCGTGGGATATAACACATGTAAATATAAATTCAGATTAGGTTGGGTTAATGTCAGGCCCGTATCCTAGACCGTACCGTTACGTAGGCTTCCGCGGTCCTCCCGGTCGAATTCTGGTGATCCGTGATCTGTTATCGGCGTTTGCGCGCAATCATAAGTCGTGTTCTGTATATCAGAGCCAGCTTGACTCGAAACTTGTACCCTTGCGACTGCGCAGTTGCTGCGGTTCTGACGCCTTGTCTCACACGCTGATGCGATACCCTGGCCTGGAGTTGTGGGCCCACGTTTATTTCGAGGAAAAACGCCGCGCAAGAGAATCTCTATCAAATGTCAATCAATCCTATCAATCAATCAAAGTACAACCCATCACTCCATCCCATTCCCAAGTACACAAGTCATTCCCCAAGTCAACTCTCTCTTACACAACCCATACCACCCATCACTCTCTTACATCACTCCTCTCTCTCTCACTTCACTCCATTCCAAGCAACCCATGAGAGTCAACGTCCAATCTCTCCATGAGAGGAGCCAAGTGCGGCCCACTTCCTACCACCCTATCTCCCATCTCCACCCTCCAATCATCATCATTCACCATCAAAGAGCAAGCTAAGGAGCCTAGGAGTTCAAAGAGCTAAAGAAGGAGTGATATAGGTGGGTGATCCACCGTTGATTTTTATTTGAGAACCCACTTATGATGGGACCCATTTTCATGTAGGTGTTGTAAGCTAGAAGGGCCCATAGTAGCGGGGTCCCTCCACTACACCAATCAATCTCTCTCTCTCTCTCTCTCTGTCTCTCTCTCTCTCTCTCTCTCTTTGTGATGAAATGTGGCCCACCTGATCTAGACCATCCATGTGTTGGACCCCACCTCGCTGCCTGTCCATTTGGACAGGCCTGGATGTTTTAAAAACACAAATATTAGTTTGATTCTTAGTGAGGTGGCCCACACGCGTGGACCCCTCCATTTGGAGATATCATTGTAGGACGTTGCAAATAAACTGATACATTACAGTGGGCCTAGCTGACCGCCCAGGATCAAAACCACCGTCCAGACCCTGGACGGTGGGGCCCATGTATGATGTAAGTGTGGTATCCACACCGTCCATTGCTTGGACGGTGGGCCACCTGAATGTATGTATTTTATCCACACCGTCTATCACATGGACGGTCGGATCGGTGTGATCCAGGCCATCCGTCACAGAAGTCCAAGGTCTGGACGTTGGCAATTAACCAAAAAAAAAAAGATATAAATAATATCATACATATTAATATATCAATATATATTTCACGGTGGGCCCCACGTGGGACCCACTGCATTGAAGCAGATTGGTTGGTGTATCTCACACCAGCTACATAGCTGATGTGTGGCGTCAGTGATACGTGGGACCCACCCACCTTATATGTGTTACATCTGCACCGTCCATCGGGACGATGCTGTGTGGCGCGCGCGCACCTTGATGGATGCATTCTCCATGCCGTCCATTTAGGGGTGGGCCACGTGTGTGGACCCCACCATGATGGATGCGTTATATCCCACCGTCCATCATCTGGACGGTGGGCCAGCAACTCTCCACGAGCAGCTCTGCTGCTGCCCAAACGCCGGCAAGTTCTGTGGGTCCCATTTGATGTATGTGACCCCCAAGCCGTCCACCTGTTTTGCTAGCGTTGGACACCAACGTGATGTATTTGTTTCATCCACACCGTCCAGACCATCTGGACGGTGCTGGACAATGTTCGAATGGTGCTGATTTACATAGACAATGTTTGGATGGTGCCGATTTACATGGAAAATGTTTGGATGGTACTAATTTATCTGGACAATGTTTGGTCAGTGCTGATCATCATTAGTGGGCCATGTGCCCCATGGAATGATAGCGTACAGTAAGTAATACACAAGTTACACCTTCAACTATTGAAATGATTTTAGATGTAATCCAAGCTCATTTGAGGTCCACTAGTGCGGCCCATCCATGAGGCCCATTGTAAGACCCGTATCCTAGACCGTACCGTTCCGTAGTTTCTTGTGGTCTTTCCGGTCGAATTCTGGCATCTTTCGATCTTTAACCGACCTTGCGCGCAACCCTGATTTACACGCCGTCAACCCGTGTCGACTCAAACCGAGACTAGTACCATTGCGACCGCGCCGTCGCCGCGGTTCCGATGCCGCAACTCGCGCGCCGAGGCGATACTCTGGCCAGGAGATGTGGGCCAACGTTCGGTGCGAGAAAAATGCCGCGCGTTACGAAATCCAAGAGAATCTCTACGATGTGTCACATCAATCCATCAATCCATCAATCTCAACATGTCAAGTACATGTCAAGTACACATCACCTTTTCACCCTTCCCCAAGCAACCCCAAAGTCAAAAGTTTCTTACAAAGCCCATACTTTTCTTACACAAATGGCCACAAAAGTCAAAAAGTTCTTGCACCCATCACTCACTACATCAACACATCCATCAACCATCACTCCTCTTTCTTTACAACCCTCTCTCTCTCTCTCATTTCATTTCTCAAAAGCCCATTTCCAAGCAAGAGAGAGAGCACCATACGTATGAGCCTCTCCAAGCCCTTCCAAGAGAACCACAAGTGTGGCCCACCTTTCCATCCCAAGATCCCCCATCCTAGCCATCCATTCATCATCTCCTCCATTGGAATTGAAGCTAAGGAGCTAAGGAACCCTTAGGAGCAAGAAGATCAAGTGGTGGGTGCTTTAATAGAGTAGTTTTCATTTCTTTTAAGATGGGCCAAGTGAGGCCAACCGATCAATGGTTTGGATCTCACTTGGGACCCTAAAATGTGGCCGATGGCCCACTTTGATCATCATAATATTTATTTTCTTGTATACCTAGGGTCATCTAGACCGTCTACTTTGGTGGAGAAGGGATCCCCATCGTTGGATTTTGGATTTAATGGGCCCATGTGTAGCGGGACCCACCTTGATGTATATTTGTATGAGGGGCCCATAGTGGCGGGGTCCCTCCATCCTCACCGATGTCTCTCTCTCTCTCTTGTGTATGATGGCTTGTGGCCCACCTTGAAGCATGAGATCATCCACCTTGTCCACCCATCCAAAATGGTGTGGCCCACTTTGTAACGACCCGAATCTTCAGGACCCGAGTACACGACCCGTTTCCCAAAAACCCGAGTGTTAACATTAAAGGATGGTCAAAACATACATTTTTTTCTTTTATCGAGAACGTAGTGTGGACAAATCGACATAAAGGAAAATTTTATTATCTTTCAAATATACAAGAAGTTACAAACCAATGATCTCGAATTTAACAAGTACAAGATTTTTAAGAATTTAATACATGAAGAATAGAAGAAAGCATATAAATATAAGCCGAAGACCGCGCACCTCCAGTAATACCCATGCATCCTCGGTGATCGTACATTGCTTCTCATCAAGTCCGAACATACATATCACTAAAGCCACTCTACTTCACAACATGCACGGTTGTATATTTGATGGATGAGTGGTCGCCGGGTGAATTCCCTCAAGATTACACACCGCCACATTAGGTAAGCATAGTTATAAACAATAAGGCAATCAAAACAATATGATGCGGTCTTTTTAAATGCATGGATGCGTGAATGCATCGACACGGATGCACATCCAGCGGATATATGCAAATCATCGACTAAAATCATCCGGTCGAACAAGTCGGTCGATAGTCTGTGGTCCGGGAGCTAGCAAAACGATACCCCAACAACTTGGGCATGTGCTACAAAGATCCGGTTAGCCACCCGTCATCGCCAATATGCTATGGATGCATGATTAGCCAAACCGTTATTAGTCCAAGCATTCTGATCACCAATTTAGGTAAGCTCAAGGTCACTACGGGAGTGTATAGCCCGGCAGAGGCCGACACTCGGGCATAGTGTCCCATTACCACCATCCCCTCTCATGAGACTACCATCTTAGGATGTTTAATGGAAACCCATCGACTAGTGGCCAATCATATTACAATATATGGGGCTTACCACGCATGGTTGCACAATATAAAACATCAAACCCATATAGGGCGAATACCAAACAAACCACGTAAAAATAAGCCACATAGGGCGAGTATCAAAATATGCCACATAGGGCGAATATCAAAACCATACGATAAAGACCATCCTTAAAAATTATTGGGCCTGTAACCCCGGATGGTAGGCCCACATCAATCATCCTTCTAGACCACCACTCAATAACCACCTAGTCGAAGGTCCATTACGATCACAACTAGTCAAGATACATCCCAAGTATGGGTGTACATTCATATGTGGGAATTTTCCACCAATGTACCAGTTTAAGTTTCATAAGCAACCCACAAAAAGAAATCCATAAGCATGAGCAATTATACAGATAATCATAAGGCATGTAATACAAGAATTAAATTTCCACCAACTAACACATGTGATTATAAAGGAGATATCAATTATAAATTTAAATAAAACTATAACTTAAACTAATGAGAAGATGGAAAGCTCAAGGGAAGAATCATCACCTTATAGTTGGATCGCCTACCAGCATGGTTAGGGGACGTGTGGTCCCTTATAATCGAGTCCTATCATGAATTAGGAAATTACATGGTTAGATCGAGTTTTATTCACTATTTATTGTTGAGATTATAACCTAGGGTTTGAATTATTTATCTTAGGTTTAGTCTTAAACTTAAATTATAAAATTTGAATCCCCAAATAATATTTATTATAGGGGTATTAATCCATCAATATTAATAATGTGGGTTCATAAGTTCATATTTGAATGTACCGTCATTATCTAATGACTAATAACCTCCTAAGTATAAATATTTACTAATGATAATATAATAAGGACTAACACTAGTAATTTCAAAACAACAAGTAATATTAAAAATATGCCCAATATTAGCTAACATGACACTAATAATCATTGTGATGAAAATGCATAATATGCTCTACCCTTAATGATAATATTTGATAATGATAGAATAAAACATTAATGTCTACTATTACTAATCTTTATATGTAATTTATATATAATATCTAATATAAATATAAATAATTTACTAAAGGCCATACATTTCTAATATTAGTAATCCTAATAATGATAATTATGGTAATGCTTGAAAAGAGTCTAGTGTGGGTTTGAGGGCCCCCATGAATAAGATTATTTGGGCCGTAACATACACAACAGTTAGGAGGTTTATTCACCATTAAAGCATTCAAAATCATTTGTTGGGCCCACCAAGTTGTGGTTCACAAATCCAACCCATCCATTATGTGTGTCCCACTAGGTTAAGGGGTCAAACTAAGTTTCAGGTGCATCCAAATCTTAGATGGACCCGACAAGTGCTTTCATATGGTTTAACATGTATTCAAAAGATTGTAGATGGTGTGGGCCACTTGAGCTCTGTGTATGGTTGATTTTTGAGGGCACCCCATATATAAAAGGGACCCATCAAATGGACGGTTTTGATGTTCATCACACATCATGGTAGAGCCTGTGGTGGTGCCATGGTTGAAGCCAAAATTTCAAGAATAATGAGGCAGCGTCCAGAGGACTTTTACGTGCATGTTTCTTATATATATATATATATTTTTTTTATGTTTTGATAGGTGGGGCCCGTCTAAGGAGGATCTACTCCGTTGATTGGGTTCCAGGGCTCAGGAAAGGTCTAATATCCAATTTTGGATATGTCTTGACGCACCGAAATATCACAAAGGGCCCTAATAATCTACCCCTATTAAATTAATCTTTATGCTGGTGTGGCCCACCAGAGAGTTGGGTTGGCTTTATTTTTCGGGTCGACGCCTAAAATGAGGTGGGAAATGGGATGGACGGTCCTGAATGCAATCCCCACACACCATGCTTCATGCATTAGAGGGGTAATATAATACTTTATAATTTTTATTCATGCACAGAATGCATGCATATACACTAACATATATTTTATTATTATTTTATTTTATTTTATTTTATTTTTGAAACAAAAGTCCTGATGGCTTTTGATGGACGGCCTGGACGAGCCACATCAATAAGGTGGGGCCACATACATAGCCCACCAACCGCCAATAGTCCATTTACCTGGGGTGTGGCCATGGATTTCTTTTCCTTTTTGGTGAGGCCCACCAGCAATTTGGTGAGGCCCACCAGCAACTTGGTGAAGCCCACATGCAGCCCATCTTCATTGCAACGTGCATGACTGACGATAAACGGCTTCTGTTGCGGCTGTTTTGGAGGCCATTTTCGGCCCGACCTTTGGCTCAAACACGGCCCATTCCCGGGCCATTTTCCAACCCTCATCAGAGTTTAAATATGGGCACAGTTGCTGCCATTTTTCCGGCTAAGGAACGGCCCGAAATAGGGGCGTTTTTACCCGGATTTCTGGACTGACATCAGTCCGATTTCTGGGACTTGTTGCAGCTCAAACAGAGCCCGATTGAGCTGTTTCTAGACTAAGTTTCAGCCCTCAGCTCGGGCCACCTTCATGCCCTTGATCGGCCCCAAGCAGGGCCAGAACTCAGGCCACGTTTGGCCTCAAACGGAGGTTGCATTTCAAGCCATGTTCAGCCACAAAACAGGGGCTGCATTCAGGCCGTTTTCAAGCTTTCCTATCGTTGGATTTTTGGCCCCAAACATGGCCTTCACGGAGCTGAGATCTTCATTAAATGAAGAAGAAGACAGAAGAAAAGAAAAAGAAAAAGAAAGTAAAAAAAATAAAATAGAAGTTCGGCCATTTACCTGGCCGAATCCGGGCTCCACTCTCTCTCTCTCTCTCTCTCTCTCTCTCTCTCTCTCTCTCTCTTTTTCTCCTCTCTTTCTCTCCCTTTTTTCCTTCCTTCTATTTCTCTCTTTGCTGTTGCTGGAAGCATCCAGCGACACTTATAACACGCCCAAACCGACCCCCTGTTTTTCTTCAAACAGCTAGCGGTTTTCGTTTTTGGAAGGAACGTGCCTATAGGCCTGTTTTACAGTGAGCTTTGTGTGTCCATACGTGCATGAAAATATTATGAGCAAGTTGGGTTTTGGTCAGATCTTCCTCCTAAATCAAATGGACGGTTTGGATAATTGATATGGCCCCTCATGGTGGGCCATTTCTTGATCAAACGGGGAGGGGAAAACACAACGAGCCGTGTTTTAAACGGCAGCGCAGCGGGAGAATTCCCAATTTCGAGAAATGGCGAGTCAGCGTCTGTTCTGACCACGCATGCCATTCGGTGTGCTGCTGGTGCACACGTACCGTGTGCACATTCTAAATTTAGAGGTGGGGTCCACCAACTCCTTGCAAAATCTACTTCATCCATTGAGTTCCAGAAGCTCCACCAACGGATCTTGGCCGTTGAACAGACTGATCTAAGGTCTAGGTGGGCCATATGGGTCGGTTCCTAGCTCTAACGGTGGATTCTCATCGATGTAATGGTCGAATTGTTCCTAAATTGAATGTCAACGGTTAGAATGGTCCCTGGAATTTATCAGATGACTGGGTCCATATGTTGTAGGGACATGGGGGTGGAAACCACTGCAACTCCCATTTCACCATCCGCTACAGCATTCACATGTTTATTTTCAATCTTTTTGTAAAAAAAATAGATGGGTCCACCTATGATAAACTTCCGGAAGATCCACTCCATTCACCGTCTTTAGCACGCGGTGCAAACCCATGGTCTCAAATTTGAAGTAGATCCGAACTTCAGGTGGGCCACACGATCTACTAATGTATTGAATAGTATCCAACGTTAAAATTTAAGTGTAACTCTTCGTCAACAGTGCCATGCATGTGGTGTTAACGTATTTACAATTCTACCCCTTTTCTTTTCAAAACTTCTGCCGTCTGTAACCCATAAGTCTACTGTCCAAATGTGATGAAATTTGACAGGTGGTCTTTATTTTTCACGCTCTTTCCGTCGCCCAAATTCGAGCTTTGATCTCTCAATGATGACTAAGATTCTCCTTTAATGGCTAATATATTTTAGAATTCTAAAATAATATTTGTACTCCTCTGATTGATAAGTGACCGGGCAGTTGGAACCTAAACCCTAAGATTTTCGTAATGACCGATTTATCCTGATATTCGAATGGCCCACTCGGCGGATCCAATCAGGATGGGTAGTCAGATGACTTGTTAAAAATATGAACACTTGATGGAATGCACTCCGGCCATGTATGTGGGTTGATGTACGGTTAGTTTCGTAAACGGATGGACATAAACTAGATTTCTGGAGTTATTAGGGGTAGGGCCTATATAATGTTAGATTCGAGTGACTTTCTTACATGTGAAAGTTTCTCGGATTCTGATTCTAATGGTGGGTTAAGCATATTCATGTAGTGTGAACAAGGTGGACGGATCAGAATCTTGATCTGATAAGTGTACGAATGGATGTAGAGGTCAAGTAGTTGATTTACCATGATCTAAGAGATGAAATTTGATGTGTACGGTTAATTTACGATAATTAGCCCTGGTATAAAATTTCGCATGAAACGGATCATGAGAACCGTGTGAATTGGAATTCAGTGGGCTTAGGTCAATGGCATTTTCGTAATTATTACTGATGTGTGAGTTTTGGGAAATCCAATGGCTCTACATGGTTATAGGCACGTTTCTAAGAAGTTCTTACAAAAGAATATATATCTAAATTATTACGGATAGGGAGCTCTTCGTCGTGTTCTTCATGGGAAACTACTTACGTTAAATTACGTGATGGGTGGGCTTGTCTTGAAATTCAATGGTCAGATGGCTTGATTTATGAATGAAGATCATCTCCAACGATTAATTTAGTATCAAGGAAAGGATGTAAGGCTAGAATAGTTGGATTGGTATCATACACATGTATATGTCACGCTAAATCTTATGGTAACGCTCGAGGACTTTCGATGCCCGAGCATCAAAAAGTTCGGGGTGTTACACACTTGGATAGACCCTACCTTGAAGCATGTATTATATCTAAGAAATCTACAAACGGGGACCACTTTACACATGTGTTGATGGCCCACCTAAGCTGGACCCACCTTGTGTATGTGTCACACCCAAACCGTCCAACGTCCCTGGACGCTGGACGTTTTACAATATATATATATATATATATATATATATATATATATATATATATATATATATATATATCAGTTTCATTACAAACTTGGGTGGGTGTTCATGTGGTCCCCACCTTATTATATAGATTTAATCCATACCGTTCATTCTATTCTCCACATCATTTTAGGCGTTGAGCCGAAAAATGAGACCAAACCGACTTTCTGGTGGGCCATGGCACGGCAAACAGCATGGTTACCATTGAAATACTCCCCGATTTTCTATACACCGTAAAATGCCCAATATTGGGCTTGTTTGGCTGGTATTGAGCCATGGTGGCCATTGAGTAGGTTGGATTCACTTACTGCGGGACCCACACGAGGAAAACCGTGGAAAAACGTTTTTTTTTTTTTTTTTTTTTTTTTTTTTTAAATAAGGGCAGCCGCCTGCTGCCGCTGACACGCCAGAGACCTGCTCTGCCTGCGGACGGTCGTGCGGGCGGGAGGTAGCCACCCACGGCCCCTGCCGTGGGCCCCACCTTGATGTATATTTGCCATCTAATCCGTTCATACAGTGGACCCCCTCCTCAGGTGGGTCCCCTCCAAAAATGAGCCGCATCCAACGCTCAGATGGCCCACACTGCAGAGAACAGTGGGATTGAACATCTACCATTGAAATCCTTCTGTGGGCCACAGCAGTTTTGGGGCAAGATGAAATTTGTGTTTTTCCTTCACTCAGGTCCGCGTGGCCCTTTCAACGGGTTGGATGGCATGTAAACATTACAGTGGGCCCCACGTGGAGCCCACATTGAATTTTGAATTTTAAATTCCACCGTCCAGTGGACGGTGGAGCCCACAGTTATGTATTTGATATATCTCCACCGTCCAGGGACGGTGGAGCGTGCGTGGGAGCGTGCGTGTGTCTGTGTGCGTGCATACGTGTGTGCGTGCGTGTGCGTGTATGCGTGCATGTGTGTGCGTACGTGTGTGTGCGTGTATATATATATATATATGTAGATATATTGTGTATATAAATATTATATATGTTATATATGTTATATATTATATTTCATATATATATATATATATATGTGATGGTGGGCCTTCATGGGCCCCACCATGATGCATGTGTTACGTCCAAGCCGTCCATCTATTTTTGGAAGCTCCTCTTGTTGGCTTGAGCTAAAGAATGAATCAGATCTACAGATCAAGTGGACCCCACTTTGATATATGTATGAGGCCCATTCGGTGTATTTGTGGCCCATGGGTTGAGGCCCATTTGATGTACAATATGGGGCCCAATTGGTGTGGCCCATTTGTTACATATAAGACCCATGAGACTAGGCCCATTCGATGCATTCTAAGGCCCATGGGTTATAGCCCATCGCAATGTACATAAGGCCCATTAGCGAGGTCCATTAATGCAGCCCATTTGATAAATGTAAGGCCCATGTGATACGACCCATTTGATGTATTTAAGGCCCAATGGGATGTACCTAAGGTCCATTGCAATGTGTAATCCCAACATGGTTTACGTAATGATGTTTACGACAGGCAATGCCTTGGGAGCAATGTTGGTTTGACGTCCACATTGTAGAATAATGTTGGTTAAATGTCCGCATTCTGATTCTCCCTAGGGCTCACTGTTAGGCCCATACTGGTAGGCCGTCCAGGCCCATCTCCTTATGAACAACATCTATCCCATACAACATGTTTAGTATAGTCTCATGATTCATGATCATACGCATCATATGTATGCTTGATATGAGAAGTGACTGATCATAGCATATGCCTTCGGGCAGATTGTTTAGGGGCTCCCGGTTAGGCGGGGTTGCCCACATGAGTGCACGAGACGCGCAGGATTGCTGCATGACTGGATAGTGTGATTCATGCATTCGCATCGTGAGATATGGTTACTGTACGCCCTAGCGACATCAGGGTCGTAGCCTCTACAGGCATATCGTGGTTGGCAGAATTGGATACTGGAAATCTTGTTCTACATGGGGTGCTATAGATATCCCTGGGTGAAGGTCCCTAAACCCTTATGGTACCAAGAGGTTGCTCCAACGTCTAGACCGAGTGGGTGTAGGAGCGCCGAGTGCCGATTACCAGACAGCTGCGCTTTTCACTATGTCGTGGTCGGTTGGAAGGGGGTACGGCCTTACCCGCCCGAGTGGAGGGGGCAATGCTGGGCTAAGTTTAACCAGCTCGAGGAATGGGTCCGCTATCGACGAGCCACGCCTGATATTGGCAGGCGGGTAGTGAGGTCTCTTCCACTTACCTTATTGCGCGCGATGGGGCAACAATCTGGTTTAGAGTGTACTAGACCCCGGTGATATCCCAGATTTTGAGCTGTACTGATTTGTGGACTTAGATGAGGATTTGTATGCTTGAGTTGCATTTCGCATCGCATGGCCTTGGTATGGCCGACATCATTCATGCCTTGCATCGCATAGCCTTGGTACGGCTAGTGGTATTCATGGACTCGTCAGCATGTTCCGCATTACTCTGATACTTCATAACTGCATTACTACCTTGCGCACACACTTTCACCACCCTCTAAGCTTTCTATAAGCTTATGCACCGATTGCGTGCGTGACGTGACGCGAGCCAGCGACAGGCCCCGAGGCGAGGCCAGAAGCGGATCGTTTTGGAGCTTTTTGTCTATCATCATTGTATTTCCCTTTATGCTCATTGTACTTGTAAAGTTTTTTATTATAGTGAAAATGTGATGAAATTTTTGGTTGTTGTTTGTGGGTTATGCCTTTAGTTATGCTTATTACGAATTAAACTGATGTTAAAAAAAATCCTCCTTGTACATCCCAGGATCGGAACCTGGCGTATGGGCGTTAGGAGCCGAGAATGGGGTTCTACGGAGGCTGTCGGCGCCGGATTCGGCGATCGAAAATTTTGTGAGCCCGGTTTCTGAGTTTGGGGCGTGACACCCATCATGATGTATCTTTGGCCCATGGGTGAGGCCCACCTGCAGCGTATTAATGGTCCATTGATGCGGCCCACTTGATGTATGTTGAGGCCCATGGGTCGTAGTCCATTATGATTTATGATATATATTGAGGCCCATGGGTCGTAGCCCTTTGTGATGCATTTGAGACAATGGGTTGTGGCCCTTGGTGATGTATATTATGCCCATGTATACGGCTCATCGTGATGTATGTATTGTATATCTATGTTGTCCATTCGTGCGGCCCGCCGTGTTGTGTGCATTGTATATCCATGTCGTCCATTTGTACGGCTCACAGTGATGTATTTGCGGCCCATATGACGAGGGCCCAATGTGGTATATTTGCGGCCCATTGAGGAGGCCCAAAGTGATGTATTCATGGCCCATGTGGTGAGGCCCAATGTGACATTTATACGGCCATGTGTGAGGCCCAATGTGTTTCCCACGTGATGCGGCCCATAGTGATGTGTATTAGGTCTTTGTGTGAGGCTATGGGCCTATTATATGTTTGGCCCTATGAAGGCCACTCATAGGGAGCAATGTTGGTTAAATGTCCACATTGATGGGCAATAATGGTTAAATGTCCACATTGTGACCTTTCCTTAGGCCTTGTTAGGCTGATTTTGATTATCGAGGGTCGAGGCCGATTTCGATTATCGATTTCGATTCCGATTGTCGAGGGCGATTCTGATTGTCGATTTCGATTCCGATTCTGATCGTCGAGGTCTATTCCGATTGTCGAGGGCGATTATTGAGGCCGATTCCGATTGTCGAGGCTGACTATCGAGGGTCGAGGTCGATTCCGATTCCGATCGTCAAGGCCGATTCCGATTGTTGAGGCCGATTGTATAGGTCGATTATCGATGTCGATTATCAGTGTTAGTTGCCGATACCGATTATGAGTATATGATAGCATAGCATCATGATACATGCCCATACGCATCATCTGCATGTTTATTATGAGATGCGGTTGACCATTACACATGTCATTGAGTAAATTATTATGAGACTCCCTGATAGGCGGAGATTGTCTCACACGGTATGCCCAGGATTGATGCATGACTGGATTGTATGACTCATGCATCTTGCATTATGTGTTGTGACTACTATACACCCTAATAACATCAGGGTCATAGCTTCCACAGGCATATTGTGGATAGCTAAATGGGACACCGAAAATCTGTTACTAGCATTGGGCTGCCATAGATAGCCCTGGGTGAAAATTTTTAAATCCTCTTGGTACCAGAGGACCCCCCAACGTCGAGACCGAGTGGATATTTATGAGCGCATGAGGGCTGTATACCAGTAGGCCGCGTCTCCCACTATGTCGTGGTATGTTGGGAGGGGGTGTGACCTTACCCGCCTGAGTGAAGGGGCAATGTTTAGGTTGAGTTTGACCAGCTTGAGGAATGGGTCTGCTATAGACAAGCCGGGCCCGATATTGGCAGGCGGATAGTGAGGTATCTTCCACTTACCCAGTTATGCACTCAGATAGTGGTGGCAAGCTGGTGTAGAGTGTAATAGACCCCATTGATGATCCCATAGAGGAACCGTACTGATATGTGGACTTATTGAGCAGGAGTTATATACTCATTCATTCATTCATTCACTATCCACTCGGGCTGGTGGTGCGCAACTATTTGTTATGTGTACCTTCACAATGGCCAGAATTTCGATTAGGGCGCGTGACTAACCTGAGATCAGGAGTTTACCACATTATGTTTGACTATCCAAATTTAAGTATAGGACTGGTTTGGATAGAAGTCCCTTATGGTGGACCCCATAGCTTGCGATACTACATACCATCATCCCAACTTCACACTCCTTCATGGTCTTTCGCACCGCATATTGCATTGCATCCTCGGTATCTGATACTTGACTCTTTATGACTCCTCACTTGCATAGTTGATCTGTACTGCGTAACCTGATATTGTATGACTCATGGACTTGTCAGTATTTTCGCTTACTCTGATATCGAATGATTCATGATCTTTCCAATATTTTCGATATTGTATGATTATGGTATTGTATTTGTGTGCTTAGTACTTACCTTGTGCACACACTTTTACTACCATCTAAGCTTTCTATAAGCTTATGCACGATAGATGCGCGCGGGTGGCATTAGGTTGCAGCAGAGTGGAGCTTGGAGCACGCAGCGTCTTCTGGAACTTTGATTTTTGATATATGTATTTCCCTTTCAGCATAGTATTCAAATAATTATATTAGTGGATATGTGATTATGATGTTGTCTTTGTGATTTGGGTATACATGTGGTTATGCTTCTTATGAGATAATGTACGTTGGAAAATTCTCCTTGTAGGATCTTAGGATCGGAATCTGACAGATGCACGTTGGGAGCTGAGAATGGGGTACTACGTAGGCTACTGGCACCAGATTCGACGATCGAAAATTTTGTGAGCCCGGTTTCCGAGTTTGGGGCGTGACAGTTAAGCTGAGCAATGTCGAGCTAAAATTAATTAAGGCCAGGCTTAGCTTGTAAACCATATCCAAACCATGCCCAAATGCAGGTCAGGCTCTGGGCGTAGGCTACCAGGCCCTGTACCACACGAAGTCATAATAATCACCCATAATCCTGTGTTTACAAACCATAGACAAATACTTCCATGACAACTGCTTATCAATGATACAACTTTGCTTGAATCAAGCAGCCCTAAAACAAGTGTGCTGATTAGATATTCATACCCAAAAATCAGGTCATTACACCATTCAGGTAGGCCATAGGCAAACAAAAAATCCAAAGGTACCAACACATTCTTTTTCTAGCCATTTGCTCTATGGCCCACATAAGAAGTGAAACGAAGTGATTATTGGGCGAGAATATCTTTAAATGTACTACCCATGAAATTCTGGGAAATCACAGACTTTCAGCATAATGGTATATGCGTGTACGGGCAGGGCCCACACGCAGAAATCGTAGTAGGAGGCTAGGAGATAGAATCAAAGCTTCTGGTTGGTCAGGTATTCCCATTCAAAACGAGCGCTATTTTCCTGCTAAATCCTTCGGCAAGAAGTTCCTGCGAAAGGATGATGGGTGGGGCCCACCACAATGTTGATGATAAATCCACCCCGTACATCCGTTTTGCGAGATCATTTTAGGAAATTCTACAAAAAAGGAGGTCAATCCAAAACTCAACCCAATCACACGAGAGAGAAAATTGGGGAAAGAAAAGCCTACCGTCGAAACATTCCTGAGCATCACCTTGTTGTTTAGATTCCATCCAAACCGTTTATAAGGCCATTCTCACTGGGATTAAGTGAAATCAGAAACTATTTAGCCTGAAACAGGACTTTTATGGCCATAAAAATGTTTCAATGGCGCTCACTGAAACCCCACTGTTTCCTCTCATGTGTCAGACTTGAATTTTAGATACACCTTATTTTTGGTCACATGAACTAAAATTCTCTCACAAAATGGATGGATGGGTGGATTTGTCACCAACATTTCAGTGGGCCCCACTCAGCATCCTTGGGCAGGAACTCGGAACTCCCCGTCCATTCAAAACAAAGGACTCGACTTGACTCGACTCTAATTCTTGTACCCCCACCGTGACGTTGCCAAACACTGCTGACAAAGTAAAAACGCCTTGGACCAAAACCAAAATCCTCTTCTATAAATACACCTTTCACTTCTATCATTAAATATAAACAAAATCAGAATAAGAAAATCCCAGACATGGATTTCCACCTAAAACATCTCTCTCTACTAATGTCCATCATTTTCATCTTATTGATTTCACATTCCCAGCCTCTCTTGACTGCAGCAAGGCCTCTACAATACCATTCATGGTCCAAAAAACCAGCTTTCACATTCCAATCCCTCCAACAAGGCCCAGTACCTCCTTCCGTACATTCGCCATGCAGCAACGGACACACCAAGGATCCTGGTCACTGCAACATTAACGCAATCAACTTTGCAGGCCGTGTCCGTTCACCACCGCCTCATTTTCATGAAAGCATTGTCACCGTCACCGTCAGTGCTGATGCTGGCCACCCTAATCAAGGGTCTTGATTTTTCGATATTAATTTATATTGTCTATGTAGCACCAGAGTACACGTACCGAAATAATGTTCTTTAAATTACAAAGAGGTTTGTTGAGCCCACACTCGTGAGAGAACCCTGTCCATCCACATTCAAGAGCATGCGCCAATGTGGAACAGGTGTGGTAGATCAGGTAGTCAACATTGTTTAGATCTTCTAACCGAATAGAAAGGTCATTTTCCACATTTTGTGGTCCACGTGAATGATATGGCCTCGTATTTGAGTCAGCAGACGTAGGCAGTACTTTCAACCAGATGAGAAGCTCAGATCTTACACGTGTTACATATGAGCGTGGATTGGGAGGGCCCCACACGTGTGTGGAATTAGCATACCTCGTTGTTTTCTTCTTTTTTTTTCTTCTTTTCTTTTTTTCTTGGTATTGTATGGGAACAAACTTACTTCTCTAAGGAGTTTGTATAATAACTGAGAAAACATGTAATTCATTGCATGTAACGCCTGTAATGTTTTAGGTTGAAAATTCTATTTATTTTTCAATTTTAATGAGAATTTTGATTAATTTAATACATTGAAATTTTTAGGAAAGAATAGCAGAAAGGATGTGTCCAGTTTGTGCAATTGGGGCCCTTGATTCAGTGATCTGAACCGTTGAAATGATGAGGCCAATGGTGGATGGTCAATGCACCAAAAATCTGCTAGTTCAGGAGATCCTGGCCTTCGAATATTTGGTCCCTTTTTGGTTGAATGTTGACTGCTGTTGTATGTTCTTTCTTAGCCATTTATTTACCCGCCTCCACTTTTATAGAGTTCCCACGCAGGAGACTTTATCAGTGCATCGATTGATAAACAATCGGCCTAAAAAATAAACGGTCTGTGTAGTGGAGGGCTTGTAGAGTCTTATTTGGGCTCTCAATTTTCACAAGTGGGGACCATAGTTGAGTAATTCAAACCGTTGATATGATGGACATTGCCATTGATTGCACATTACCTAAAAAAGTCCCAAGAAATGGATGGTTAAGAGAGAAAAACACATGGATTGTTTTCATTCAATCAAGAAATACTAAACATTGTGTTGGTTCTTGCGCCCATCAGAAAATGGCCCATCATAACCTTTTCGACCACTGAATCATGTATCCCAGTTCTACAATGAATGTACGGTACAAACCTTGAGCAGGAGCATTGTATAATTCCTCATGCTGGTTTTTTTTCTTCAGGCCTCCAAATGGTTATAAAACGGCTCATAATTGGACAGACCACAATCTAGGGTTACAACGGCGCCCAGGCTGTCATGAGGCCCACTACAGGTCCTTCCCATTTTAAATGGCTAGGATATCATCAGGCCCCATAACTAACTGGGTACTATTTCAAAGAACTATAATCTGCATCGTTCAAAATTTACCTCTGAATTTGGTTGCTGCTCACTTGTGCCTATCTGAGAGCATGTAAGAGATTCAAGCAAATCCCATGATGTTCCTATTGGAAGATCAAGTGAACCACACCAAAGGAAACGGTGGCGATTGAAGCCTGCCGTTGAAAATTTTGTAGGCCACATATGCATAAGTTTTGGATCAAGCTGATACCATCTGGTTCTATGTGACCTTATCAACCGGTTGGATGACAAATAAACATCCCTGGTGGATCCTGGAAAGGTTTCAAGATGACCTCAATATCCCACTGTTTCATGTGGTGTGATCGATTTGAGTTTTGAATATGTTTCAATTTTGGACTCATGGCCTGTAAAATGAGCGCGCAAAATGGATGGATCATGTGAAATGAAACAAATACATCATGGCGGACCCCACATGGTCTGGTCACTAGGGATACGTGTGGTGTTGTGGTCACTCTTATATATGTTTTATCTACACCGTCCATCCATTTTGACATATCATTTTACAGTATACGCCCAAAAAAGAGGCAGATAAAAGGCTCAAGCGAACCACATCATAAAAACAGTGGGAATTCAACACCCACGGTTGAAAACTTCCTGGGGATAAATTTTTTAGATCAAACTAATATTTATGTTTTCACTTCATACAGGTTTATATGAAACAAGTTGGTTGGAAAATAAATATCACAATGGGCCCTAGAAAGGTTTTAACGGTGGGCGTTATTGTCACCACTACTTCTTGTGGTGTAGTTCACTTGAGCTTTGGATCTTTTTCAAGATCCTACTCTAAAATGATCCGTCAAAATGGATGGACGGTGTATCAAAAACATACATCAGGGTCAGTCCTATGAATCCCCTAACAGGACTGACAGTCTCTATCTAGGTCTTATTGGGGGTAGTACTAAATCTGCATCCCCTATTAAATGGATCCCCTGATCCAGAGTTGCAGTAAGCCTAAGGTCTCATTGGTGAACGTCCCCAACCTGTCTATTTCCTTTCCTAGGTGTGGGCCACGTGACTTTCAAATCTATACCATTTCTTAGATAACATCCTAGGGAGCAGATTAGGTGTGCCCCAGCTTCACACAGGATGGTGTGGCCCTTACCGTAGCCAGTGGGGCCTACCTAATTGATGTATGCATTCTACATCCAGGCTGGTGGGGCCTACCTTGATGTATGCATCCTACATCCATACTATCCATCTGTTTTTCTAGATCATTTTAGGGCATTAGCCCAAAAATGAAGCAGATCCAAATGTCAGGTGGACCATCTTGCAGGAAATAGTGGTGATTGAACATACTACCATTAAAATTTTCCTAGGACCCACCATAATATTTCAGTGATGTTTATTTTCCATCTAACCTATTGATAAGGTCACATAAACATGGATGAAAGATTATTTTATTATTATTATTTTTTTAAATATCAACTTGATTCAAAACTTTTGTGGACTAGTAATGGAAAATCACCTCTGTCTCCTATGATATGGTCCACCTCAGATTTGGATATGCTTTATTTTTTAGATAATGCCCTAAGATGATTTAGAAAAATGGATATGGACGGTGTGAATGTAGAACACATACATCAAGGTAGGCCCCAGGGCAAGGTCTGCTCGCACCCAATCAGCTCCCAATGTTGATTAGTGGGCAAGGCCTACCATGTTACAGTTGGTATGGATTTAAGGTTAGAACAAAAACGTACTAAGCCGTAATGTAATTTATGTGAGCCCTGTAAGAACGCCATGTGGTGGGCCTTACTGATCAACAATTTGGATTATATTATAGTTGGACTGTTTGAATGAGTTAGTCAGTGGACCCCACTGTTACAGTTGGTATGGATTTAAGGTTAGAACAAAAACGTACTAAGCTGTAATGTAATTTATGTGAGCCCCTGTTCAAATCAAGGGCCGTGTTGTGGCCAACCCGACTGTTGGGAACGGACTGATTTTTGGCACCTCAGGGTGATATGTGGCGATGGGTATGGATTTGATGGACGATGGCCCAAATAAATTAAGTGAGCCTCGCGTCTGCCCCAGTATCACTGGAGAACACCTTTCGTTTTTTAGTATGGCCTACCTTCATTAGTGTACTAGTTTGGACCATGGGCTATCTCTTTATGCACAATGCGACTACACAAGCAAAGTGTGGGAAATCAACTAATAGTTCGTACTAGGCACTATATGATTATTAACGTAATAACGATGAAGAAGTTTCAGAACACTATCAATGCACTACCACTTAAAACGACATAAATAAGCAACCCTTACACAAACGTACGGGCGTGACATCTATCGATAAAAATGAAAGGACGTGTACTCACAAACCACATCAAACCATCTAAACCTTGTGCAAAAATCAGAGCAATCAACTCATCAGTGGGTTACACCACGTAAAATAATGTATAGTCACTAGCTTGTGTGGTCTTCCTGATGAGTGGATGAGGCTTATTTTTTCACAAGGTGATCCTTATGATGGGTACAACCTATTGGACGGGATAGATATTACCCGTACATGATAGCTTGGGTGTTATGAGATCGGTGGAGGATAACATGGTCCACCCGGTTGTATGTGAACAATTCTCTCTCGATATGTATGTGCGCTTCCATTGAAACTTTTCTCAACGTAGCATCAGTTCCATATCTTCTCCACTCCATATGATAAATAAATAAATGGTGGCGACACATCCTTTGTATTTCTCCCAATACATGGCCCATTTGACGAGCAAACCGGTCTAATTTTCTCAGGCCCACCTACTGAGAGTGACCTATTTCTTGCACAAGTATATATAGATGATAGCTTCATAAAAGCCACAGGTTGAGAGTGAGAGAGCAGCAAACTTTCATATCCTCCAAACCTTTCAAAACGCGAGCTAGCACATTGTCCAGTTATCCAAAACAGATGGTTATGTAGAAGTTCTCCAGCGGTCTCAGAGAAGTAAGACAGTTGATCTAGATCGACTGTTCATTAGGTTCACTGTACATTTCATAGGCTATGGTGTAAACATCTCACATATCTTACAAATATGAACCATTTGATCAATGGTCTTTAATATGAATGGTTAATATAATTTACACAAAAGTAGATTTATTAATATATTCATGTGTTTTACGTAATCATTATCTTAGATCCCATTTGAACGCTCCTTCCAAAGGCCGTTTGAACGACACTAGTGTTTTGCATTCGGGTGCATTTCTCAAACACATGTCATCTGCCGCTTTATCTATGTATTGGCTAGGGTTAGTTTAGTTGCCCCCAACCATGCCAGGCTCCGCCCAAAAGTTGATATAATTCCTATTTTTCCACCTAAATATTCCATGCACAATGAATTAATTTTAGAGGAATAAAATCAGTGGTCTACTTAAACATAAGTCATGGTTGGTGGTTGCAATGGGCTATGTCTGGATAGACATGATCCGGCTCAAGCCTCAAAAGTTTAGCTGGGACCAATGGCCCAACCTTGTCAAGCTCGTTTCAAAATTTGATAAAATCCCTATTTCCTAGTTAGATGTTCTTAATCTATTCATTGATTAAATTGGTCACACATACCGAAAGAAATAGATGTTTTAGAGGAATGAAATCAATGGTCCACATTCAAAATTGATGGATAACCAAGGATTAGAATGGCAAATTCGTGGTATACAATGCATGTAAATATAAACTCAGATTGAGTGGGGCTAGGCCGAGCTAGGCCAGGCTAAAATAATTTAAGTCCAAAGCCCATCTTATAGACCAAATTAGCATATCCAAGCCCTGCCTAAAAGCAGGACAAGCTCATTTGGTTGGGTGGGCTACTAGGCCTTGTACCACCCAAAGTCATGATCGTCTTGTAGAATCATGTGTTTACAAACCATGGACAAATATTTTTGAGACAATGTTTATCGATGATACAACTTTGCTTGAATCCAAGCAGTATTAAAAAAACGTATGGTGTTAGATCTTTAAATCCAAAAATCAGGTCAGTAGGCACTTCAAGTGGGCCATACGCAAACAGAAAACCCAAAAGTTCCAACATATCCTTTTTTTAGCCATCCATTTTCTCTATGGCCCACATAAGAAGTGAAATGACGTGATCATCGGGCCAGAAGATCTTTAACTGTACTACCCATGAAATGCTGGGAACTTTCATCATAGTGGTATATGCGTGGACGTGGACGGGCAGGGCCCCACACGCAGAAAACGTGGTAGGAGGTAGAATCAAAGCTTCTGGTTGGTCAGGTATTTCCCATTCAAAGGTGGCCCAAATTTCTGCTAAAGCATTTAACATAAAGTTCCTGCTCAAGGATGTTGGGTGAGGCCCACCCAGATGTTGATGATAAATCCACTCCGTCCATTCATTTTGTGAGATCATTTTAGGAAATTCTACTACAAGGAGGTGGATTCAAAACTCAACTCGGGAGAGGAAAAATTGGGAAAAGAAATGTCTACCATTGAACCTCCCTGGCATCACCTGATTTTTATATGCCATCCAAATCTTTTATAAGGTCATTCTCACTGGGATTAAGTGAAAACACAAACTATTTATCCTAATACAAGTCTTTTATGGCCATAAAAATGTTTCAACAGCGCTTGGTGAATCCCCACTGTTTCCTCTCGTGTGGCCGACTTGAGTTTCGAATACACCTCATTTATGGTCGCATGTCCTAAAATGCGTTCACAAAATGGATGGATGGGGTGAATTTGTCACAAACATCTAGGTGGGCCCCAACCAGCATCTTTGCGCAGGAACCTAATGGGAAAGGCTTTTGCGGTAAATCCGCGTCCATTCAAAACAATCGACTCGACCCGACTCTACCCTTTTCCTTGTCAAAATCCCTACCGTGACGTTGCCAAACACTTCTGATAGACAAAGTAAACGCATCAGACCAAAACCAAATTCCTCTTCTATAAATACACCTTTCCCTTCTATCCTTAAATATAAACAAAACCAGAATAAGAAAATCCCAGACATGGATTTCCACCTAAAACATCTCTCTCTACTAATGTCTATCATTTTCATCTTATTGATTTCACATTCCCAACCTTTCATGGCTGCAGCAAGGCCTCTTCAATACGAATCATGGGCCAAGAAACCAGCTCTCACATTCCAATCCCTCCAAAAAGGCCCAGTACCTCCTTCCGTACACTCCCCATGCAGCAACGGACACACCAATGATCCCGGTCCCTGCAACATTCAGGCAATCAACTTTGCAGGCCATGTTCGTTCACCACCGCCTCGTTTTCATAAAAACATCGTCACCGTCACCATCGGTGCTGATGCTGACCACCATAATCAAGGGTCTTGATTTTTCGATATTAGTTGACATGGTCGTGGACATATGTAGCACCAGACACGTACCGAAATAATGTTATTTAAATCACAATGAAGTTTGTTGAGCCCACACTCGTGTGAGAGCCCTGTCTATCCATATTCAATCGCATGCATTCGCCAATGTAGAACACGTGTGGTAGATCTGATCTTTGAATCGGATAATCAACATTGTTTAGATCTTCCAACCGAATAGAAAGGCCATTTTCCACTTTTTGTGGTCCACGTGAATGACATAGCCTGGTATTTGAGTCAGCAGATGTAGGCAGTGCTTTCAACCAGATGAGAAGCTCAGATCTTACACGTGTTACTTAATGGAATGGATTGGGAGGGCCCAACACGCGTGTGCAATTAGCAGACCACATTGTTGTTTTTTTTTCTTTTCTTTTCTTTTTTTCTTACTATTGTATGGGAACAAGCTTCTGCAAGGAGTTTGTATAATAACTGAAAAAATATGTAATTCATTGCATGTTAACTCCTATATTTTAGGTTGAAAATTCTATTTACTTTTTAATTCTAATGAGAATTTTTCTTAATTTAATACATTGAATTTTTTAAGAAAGAATAGCAGAAAGGATGTGTCCAGTTTGTGTAATTGGGTCCCTCGATTCGGTGATCTGAACCGTTGAAATGATGAGGCCAATGGTGGTTGGTCCATGCACCAAAAACCTGATAGTTCAGGAGATCCTGGCCTTTGAATATTTGATCTCTTTTTGGTTGAACGTTGACTGCTGTTGTATTTTCTTTCTTAACCATTGATTTACCCTTCCCCCAGTTTTAAGGGCTAGAGTTTTTCCCACCCAGTGCATCCATTGATAAACAATGGGCCTGTAAAATCAACGGTCTGTACACAATGCTCGGCCGAGGGCTTGTAGGGACTTATTTGAGCTCTCAGTTTGTACAAGTGGGGACCATAGTCGAGTAATTCAAACCGTTGATATGATGGACCTTACCATTGATTGCACATGACCCAAAAAGTCCCAACCCTTCAAATGTTGGCCAAGAAATGGATGGTTAATAAAGAGAAAATGCGTGGATTGTTTTCATTCAATCAAGAAATACTAAACATTGTGTCTAGGATATTTCAATCCAGAGGATTTTTGGTTCATGCTCCATCCGAAAATGACCCATCAACCAATCTTTTGGACCACTAAATCATATATGTGTCCCACTTCTACAATAAATGTACGGTACAAACCTTGAACAGGAGCATTGTATAATACCTCATGTTGGTTTTTTCTTCAGGCATCCAAATGGTTATCTTGCCGTGGGGCCTACTTGATGTATGTATTATACATCTAAGCCGTCCATCCATTTTTTCAGATCATTTTAGAGCTACCCAAAAATGAAGCAGATCCAAATGTCAAGTGGACCATCTTGCAGGAAATAGTGGTGATTGAACACACTCCAAAATTTCTTAGGACCCATCGTAATGTTTCAATAATATTTATTTGCCATCCAACTTGTTGATAAGGTCACATAAACTTGGATGAAAGAAAAAAAAATATCAGCATGATTCAAAACTTTCGTGGGCCATTAATGAACAATCACCTCTATCTCATATGATATGGTCCACCTCAGATTTGGATCTGCTTTAATTTTTTAGATAATACCCTAAATTGATCTGGAAAATTGAATGGACGGCATGGATGTAGAACATATACATCAAGGTAAGCCCCAGGGGAAGGTCCACTCGCACCCAATCAGCTACCAACATCCTAGGCATGAGCTAGCACGATAGACAGCCAGTGGAGGGAGTGGATGTCAATCAGAGATGACCTTGAGCCACAGAACCTTATGTTGCAGGGCCCTTCAAGTGTCGTGGGAAATAGCCGTCATGACTGTTGGACTTATCATTTTTTTATTGGACAACCCTGACAAGGGCCGCGTATCGTGAGAGTATAACGCTGGATCCTTCCCTACCCAGTCCCAACTCATGACTGTTCATCTCCACCGTACACGTGTAATGGCTGACAAATCAAGCCGATCTAGTGGCAAGGTCAGCCACACATGTACACCACGTGGGGAGATGTATGCGTTAGGCCCCAAATAACCGAACTGAGTTGAATTTCCGGCCACATCAAGTGCAAAACTGGCCGTACATGATGAATGGATCAGATTCTACACACAAGCACAACCTTGGGAAGTTATAGCAAGTGTGACCCACCAGCTTGACTTCCCTAGTAGTTTTGCTCGTTACATGCACGTAGACAGCAGCCAGTCAACAATCGTTAGTGGACAAGGTCACCCAAGGCCCCGTGGAAACATATAGTGCTAGATTCAACCAGCCGTTAAACGGCCATGGTGAGTATATGAGGGGAACTCAAGAGGGCTAGTGAGCCACAACATAGGGTACAAGTTGGGAGGGAATGCCTAATGTTGACTAGTGGACAAGCTCTACCAAGTTGTCGGTTGGTCTGCATTAAAGGTCAGAACAAAAACCAAGCTGTAATACAATTTATGTGAGCCCCTGTTCAAATCAAGGGCGTGGCATCCTCTTACATCGTTCCATGTTGAGGCCAAACTGACTGTTGGTATCAGACTGATTTTTGGCACCTCAGGGTGATATGTAGCGATGGGTATGGACTTGTTGGAGGATGTTCCAAGATAAAAGCTAGGAGAGTTGCATGTGTAACATGTGTCACTAGGTTATTAATCCATTGCCATTGGGCACATGTCCCAATAATGATATCCCAAAACAATCAGACTTTCAAACATTGTCCATGTAAATCAACCGTTAAAAATAGTTGGTTAGGCACTCAGATATGATCAAATATTATATGATACACTAATTAGATATATTAAAGTTGATTTAGTAATTCACTTCAAGCCCTGATAAACATACTATGCATTGCTAGTTTTAGATCAGAGGGTATTCTGAATGTAGGGTGCCAAACACAACAAGAGAATTTCAAATTCAAGGGGTTCCAAATCCAGAATCCCAAACAGGCCCTTAAGTGTACTGGCCTGCCTTGATTCGTGTACTGGTCTAGCCCATAGGCCATCGCATTCTGCACAATGCAACTACACTAGCAAGTGTGGGAAATCGACTAATAGTTCGTACTCGTCACTACATGATTATTAACATAACAACGATGAAGAAGTTTCAGAACACTATCAATTCACTACGACTAAAACGACATAAATAAGCAGCGTCCCATACCAGCCAAAGCAACCTCTCACACGACATCTATCAATGAAAACGAAAGGATGTGTACTCACAAATTACATCAAACCATTTAAATGAATCTTGTGCAAAAATCAGAGCAATCAACTCATCAGGTAGGTTACACCATAGAAAATAATGTATGGTGTAACCTACCTGAGTGTGTGGAGTGTGTGTGCGTGTGTTAAATAAATAAATAAGAAAAAAAGAAGAAGGTTACACCATAGAATATAATGTATAGTCACTAGCTTGTGTGGTCTTCCTGATGAGCGGATGAGGCTGTTTTTTTCAAAAGGTGATCCTTATGATATATGGGTCCAACCTATTGGACGGGGTAGATATTACCCGCACCTGATAGCTTGGGTGTTATGAGATGGGTGGAGGATAACATGGTCCACCCGGTTAGATGTGAACAATTCTCTCTCTGTATATGTATACCTGCCCTTACCTTCAAACTTTTCTTAACGTAACATCAGTGCCATATCTTCTCCACTCCATGCATTAAATAAATAAATCCCATGCATTTTCCTGTAATTCTCATCATTATAATCTTGATCATTTCAAATCCTCAGCCTCTGGTGGTGGCGACTAATCCTCTGCCAGGTGAACCTGAGTCCAAGAATGCTGGCCCCACATTCCAGCTTGTTGGTGGAGAAAAGAGATATATAGTGTGAGTATCCCTCTACCCTTGTCAGTATGTTCCCGTACAGAGCTCTGACCCCGCACGTAGGGGGGGTGGTGTTGAAGTCATGAAATCCATCAATATACATTGATATACCGCACTCTGACAGCTTAAGCTTTTGGAGTAAATGATTGTTTGACATGATATCAGAGAGAAAGGTCCTGTGTTCCAATCTTGAGAGTAACAAATATGCTTTGCTATTATTCTCCCATGTACTAACACAGCCCACAATAATAACGGAAGCCCCTGCCACCACCATTTCATGAACTTAGCATGCTGTGATCTGGCACCGCCCATCTACACTATAACAAGAGAACCATCAAAGCATTGACATCGATGGTGGCCAACACCACCAATGGTCTTGATTTTCTTTATCAGTTTATTTTACATTGTCCATAGACCACAGTACTTGACTTTCATCAAGTTTTTATTTCTCCCAACACGCAGCCCATTTGATGAGCAAAACAATCTAATTTATTCAGGACCACTTAATAAGCGGCCTAATTCTTGCACAAGTATAGATGATACCTTCATGAAAGCCACACGGACGCGGTTGAGAGAGGGAGCGGCAAATTTCCGTATCTTCCGAACCTTTGAAAACGCAAGCCAGCCCAGTGATCCAAAATAGATGGTTAAGGACTCGATAGCAGATACTGTATGTGAAGAAGTGCTCCAGCGCTCTCAGAAAAGTATGAAAGTTGATCTCGACTGTTCATTAAGTTCACTGTACATGTCATAGGCTATGGTGTAAACATCTCACGTGCGGATCTTCCAAATATGAACCATTTAATCAATGGTCTTTAATATGAACTTTTAATATAATTTACACAAAAGTAGATGTGTTAACGTATTCATGTGTTTTACTTAAATTACCATCTTAGATCCCATTTGAACGCTCCTTCCAAAGGCCGTTTGAACGACACTAGTGTTTTGCATTCCAATGCATTTCTGAAACCCATCTCATCTCCCGCTTTATCTAAGTATTTGCTAGGGACTGATGAAATTAGTTTAGTTGCACCCAACCATGCCAGGCTCAGCCCAAAAGTTAATATAATTCCTAGTTTCCAACTAAAAATTCCTAATCTAATCATTGTTCAAGTGGTTCACACATGCACAATGAATTACATATTTTAGAGGAATGAAAACATTGGTCTACTTAAACATAAGTCATGGTTGGTGGTTGCAATGGGCTATTTCAGGCTATGCACGATCAGGCCCAAGCCTGAAAATTTAGCTGGGACCATGGGCCCAACCTTGCCAAGATCATTCCAAATATTGATAAAATCCCTATTTCCTACCTAGATGTTCTTAATCTATTCATTAATCAAATGGGTCACACATAAACGAAGAAATAGAAGTTTTAGAGGAATGAAATCAATGGTCCACATTCAAGATTGATGGATAACCGAAGATTAGAATGGTATATTCGCGGATACTACAACACATGTAAATATAAACTCAGATTGAGTAGGGCTAGGCTAAGCTAAAATAATTTAAGCCCAAAGCCTGGCCTATAGACCAAGTTAGCATATCGAAGCCCTGCCTAAAAGCAGGACGGGCTCGTTGGGTTGGGTGGGCTACTAGGCCCTGTACCACCCAAAGTGATGTAGAGTGGGTCGCGGACAGTTACATGGCCAAGATGGATAAGAAAAGGCCCGGTCGACAACAGAAGTAATCTAGACCATCGGACCTTAAATCGGGCATATCTCATAATCCGGAATGAGTTATCAGATGTAAAATATATGATTTTGGGGTAGAACGAGCTACTTTAGCCAACCAACCCCGCTATGCTGGGTTCCCAAGCCAAATTTGTGAAATAACACCAGATTGACAATCGTTTTCCTATTTTAATTTCGTTTTTACTATAAATAGTAAGTTTTAGTTTGATTATAACTCTTCATCCGTTGGGCTTTAGGAGTTGCGTCTAACGTGAAAAGAGCTTAGAAAAATTAGAAGAACAGCTTGGTGAAGCCAAATAGGACACTTACTATTTTTGGCCGAAAACCTTGTGCACTAGTAGCCATCACAACCGTCTATAAATAGTAAGTTTACTATTTATAGTAAGTCACGAATTCTAGGAGTTTTAGTTGTAGTTTGATTCTAATTTCTTTCTCATTGCTTGATACTCTTATTTAAAGGGTTGTGAACTCATTTTTATTCATTCATCAATCAATTTTGAATTTTATAGAATTTTTTTCTATTTTGCTTGCTTTCTTTCCTCGTGGATTCTAGAAGTCTCTGTGAGGAGTCCAGAAAAGTTTCATGGATTCGGAATAGTTATCCTCTTGAGGAAGACGGTGCTCGACCTCACGTCCTTCCCTGCGTCAGTTTGGTATCAGAGCGAGACTTTTCCTCGGATCGATGGCTTCTAACGACGGGTCGGGCAACAATCTTATAGGCGGTGCTCTAGAAAATTTACTTTTAATGGTGGCAGCTTTCGAAGCAGCGCAATGAGAGAATCGGCAAGCCATATAAGGGAGCAGGCTTCCATCGACCGGATGGCAAATTTCTTCGCGGAAACCGTAGGGCAATTCGTTTTCCTAATAGTAATCCTCCACCGTCAATTGCTAAAACTCGTAATCGCCCTGATCTCAAGATAGTACCGGCAGTGCATCCAAAGATCATTCCTGATGAAGGGGGATTCAACGAGGAGGAGATCAATGACATAATCTTCCAACACCCCAGACCAGGCGGCGATCGAGTAGATCAAACAGATCGGGAATTCAAGATGCGGGTTGATATTCGTAACTTTAATGGCCAACTACACATTGAGGATTTCCTCAATTGACTTTCTAAAGTTGAGCGATTCTTCGACTATATGGACATCCCCAAAACAAAGAAAGTCAAGTTTTTAGCTTACAAGTTAAAGGGCAAATCTTCAGCTTGGTAGAAACAACTGCAACTAGCACAAACCAAGCAAATGAAAGTACCAATCCGCACATAGCAGTGGATGAAGTAACTATTACGAGTCCGATTCCTCCCTAGCGGTTATGATCAGGTATTATTCCAACAATACCAAAATTGTCGACAGGATAGTCGGTCAGTGAGAGAATACACAGAAGAATTTTACTACCTGGGGGCGCGTAATGATTTGGTCGAGACTAAATCGCAGCAAATCGCCCGATTCAATGGTAGATTACGTATGGCGATCCAAGATTGTGTTCAGATGCAATCCGTTTAAACGATGAATGATGCAATTAAGTTGGCTACCCGGGCGAAAGCGTAACTTGAACGTCCTAAGACACGGACCTATCCTACTGCAAGGGTCACCATGACAGGTCTGCCCCAGGGAGCTCTACAGCCCAAGGAGAAGGAGCCCGTAGGAGCACGCACTCAACCTCCTAAATCTGAGAGCCGAGATCAGAGAAGCGGGTAAGCTAGACCCCAAAGGGGCGTATTAACTGCTATTGGTCCAAGTAGAATCCTACACCCCTATGCTTGGCCAAGGCCCGACAACTGCTATCGTTGTAGCCAACCGGACCACCTATCAACTACTTATCCACAACGAAAAGTAGTTAACCATGCCATCAATGATGGTAGTGCTGATAACACATATGAAGATCCAAATGTTAAAGAACAGGAGCACACCACCGAGGACGAGGCATATGAGTCAGGTTGGGTTCAACAAGATCGCGCCGAGTCGCTCGTCGTGAGACGACTATTATATGCGTCAAAAAGAAGTGTATCCATAGCGACATAACATCTTCTGAACTAGGTGTACGGTGAATCGAAAGGTTTGTGACGTGATCATTGACAGTGGGAGCAGTGAGAACATCGTCTCCAAGGTCATGGTGGAAAAATTGTAATTGAAAATGGAGCGTCATCCCTCCTCATATACAATTGGCTAGATCAAGAAGATCAACAAAACAAAGGTAACTGAACAGTGCATCATATCATTTTCAATTGGCAAACACTATAAGGGTGAAGTAGTATGTGGTTGGTATGGAAGCATGTCACATACTACTCGGTCGACCCTAGCAATCTGACCGTGATGTCACTGATAAAGGGTGAGATAACATATATATCTTCACCAAGGACGGCCGGAAGACCATATTGGCCCCTACGGATCTAGAGGGACCACCTGAAACTTCTAAAGTGGAGAGCCGTTTTCTCTTAACCATACGGGACTTCGTGAAAAAATTCAAAGAAATAGGACAGGTTTACGCATTAATTGTAAATGGGGAAGAACTCGAGCCTACAAAAATACTAAAGCCCTTGTTCCATGAATTCAAAGAAATCTGGCCTGACAACCTTCCCGATGGATTACCCCCCATGCGGGATATCCAACACCATATCAACTTTGTCCCTGGGTCCAGATTACCCAATCGTCCTCACTATCGGATAAGTCCAAATGAGTGTGAGATTATGCAAGGGCAAGTGAATGAACTGATCCGTAAGGGTCTTATTTAAGAAAGCGTGATCTCATGAGTCGTACCAGCTTTATTAACTCCAAAGAAAGATTGGAGTTGGCGCATGTGTGTCGACAGCCGGGCCATCAACAAAATCACCATAAAATACAGATTTTTCATACCACGGCTGGACGATATGTTGGAGATGCTTGAAGGTGCGAAATTATTCTCTAAGTTGGATCTGAGGAGCAGCTACCATCAGATTCGAATATGACCGGGTGATGAGTGGAAGATGGCCTTTAAGACCAAGGAAGGATTGTACGAATGAATGGTCATGCCCTTCGGTCTTTCGAATGCACCTAACACATTCATGAGATTGATGAACCAAGTTCTGAAATTTTTCATTGGGCGGTTCGTTGTGGTTTATTTCGATGATATTTTTATATACAGTCAAGACGAAACCACCCATATGGAACACCTTAAAAAGGTCCTTTAAGTGCTCACTGAAAATAAATTATATCTCAATTTTAAAAAGTACAACTTCATGACTGATAGTTTATTATTTCTAGGTTTTGTCGTAACATCCACAGGCATTCGGGTGGATGAGGAGAAGGTGAAGGCAATCAGAGAATGGCCAGTTCCCACAAATATTCACGAAGTGCGAAGTGTTTATGGACTTGCGACATTCTATCGTCGATTCATGAAAAATTTCAGTACCATTGTATCACTAATCACAGATTGCATGAAGAAATGACATTTTCAGTGGACTGACGAAGCTAACAGAAGCTTTGCCGAAATTAAGCGCAGGTTATCCACGACCCCGGTTCTTGTACTTTCTAATTTCGACAAACTATTTGAAGTCGAATGTGATGCCTCATATGTCAGGATTGAGAGAGTTTTGTCTCAAGAAGGTAGGTCGGTAGCCTTCTACAGTGAGAAACTTAGCGATGCATGTAAGAAGTGGTCTACATATGAGATCGAGTTATACGCGATGGTCTAGGCACTGCGACACTGGTGACGTTATTTGATTCAAAGAGAATTCATACTTTACACAGACCATCAAGCTCTTAAATTCATTAATAGTCAAGCTAACATTAACCGTGTGCATGCTAGATGGATCTCGTTTTTACAGGAATTCACGTTCATGCTAAAACATAAGTCTAGGCAACATAGTAAAGTAGTCGATGCGCAGAGTTGCCGTGCAACTATATTAGTCACTATGAGCAATGAGATTGTTGGGTTTGAGTACCTCAAGGACATATATGCCGACGACAACGACTTCAAGGACGCATGAGTTAGATGCTAAGAAAGTCACATCGGCAACTTACATATGCAAGACGGGTTCCTTTTCAAGGAAAATCGATTGTGGATCCCCAAAAGTTCGTTAAGGGAACAAATAATCTAAGAGCTACATGAAGGTGGACTTAGTAGACACCTTGGGCGAGACAAGACATGAGCTCTTGTAGAAGAGCGGTATTACTAGCCGCAATTGGTACGTGATGTGGGAAAGGCAGTCCAACATTGTTATATTTGTCAGACCTCCAAGGGGCAATCTTATAATACGATCCTCTACACCCCATTACTCGTGCCTGATGGCCCTTAGGAGGATTTATCTATGGACTTTGTGCTTGGCCTCCCATGAACACAACACGGCATGGATTCGGTATTCATGGTAGTAGATCATTTTTCCAAGATAGCGCACTTTATTATATTCAAGAAGACTCTCGATGCAACATATGTGACGAATCTATTCTTCAGAGAAGTTATGCGGCTACACGGGATTCCTAAGACTATTACTTTTGACAGTGACACGAAGTTCAGAAACCACTTTTGGCGAACATTGTGGACTCGATTCGATATACGACTTCAGTTCAGCAGCGTTTACCACCCACAGACTGACGGGCAAACCAAGGTTGTGAACCGCACATTGAAAAATCTCCTTCGATGTATTTCGGGAGAAAAATCGAAGCAGTGGGATTTGGCCTTGTCTCAAGTGGAGTTTGCGTTTAATAACATGGTGAACCGTTCGACAGGAAAATCCTCGTTCCAGATTATTTATAGACGAGTACCTCACCACACACTAGACTTGGTCCCTCTGCCCAAGTTCCCAAGTATGAGCATTACAGCAGAACATATAACAGACAGGATCATGAGCATTCATGCGGAAGTACAGACCAAGCTACATGTTTCGAATGAAAAGTACAGGGAGCAAACGGACAAGCATCGGCGACAAAAAGTGTTCGAGGTGGACGACCAAGTAATAGTCCATCTGCGCAAAGAAAGATTTTCGATCGGAACGTACAATAAGTTGAAAAATAAAAAGATTAGACCGGTATCAATCATCTGAAAGATCAATGACAACGTTTATGTTGTTGATCTTCCAGATGACATGGCGATCTCACGGACTTTCAACGTCGTGGACCTTATTAAGTATAATAAACCAGATCAAGACGAGAACTCAAGGACGAGTTCTTTTGAAGTGGAGGAGACTAATGTAGAGCGGGTCACGGATAGTTACATGGCCAAGAAGGATAAGAAAAGGCTCGGTCAACTACAGAAGTGATCCAAACCTTCAGACCTTAAATCAGGCGTATCTCGCAATCCGAAATGATTTATTAGCCATAAAATATATGATTTTGGGGTAGAACGAGCTACTTTAGCCAACCAACCCCACTATGCTGGGTTACCCAAGACGGATTTGTGAAATACCACCAGATCAACGGTTGTTTCCCTATTTTAATTTCGTTTTTACTATGAATAGTATATTTTAGTTTGATTATAACTCTCTATCCATTAGGCTTTAGGCATTGCATCCAACATGAAAAGAGCTTAAAAAAATTAGGAGAACGGCCTGGTGAAGCCAAATAGGACACTTACTAATTTTGGCCGAAAACCTTACGCACTAGTAGACATCACGACCGTATATAAATAGTAAGTTTACTATTTATAGTAAGTTGCGAATTCTAGGAGTTTTAGTTGTAGTTTTATTCTAGTTTCTTTCTCATTGCTTGGTACCCCTATTTAAAGGGTTGTGAACTCATTTTTATTCATTCATCAATCAATTTTGAATTTTATAGAATATATTTTCTATTTTGCTTGCTTTCTTTCCTAGTGGATCCGAGTAGTCTCTGTGAGGAGTCCAAAGAAGTTCCGTGGATTCGGAATAGTTAACTTCTTGAGGAATATGGCTCAACCTCACGTCCTTGCCTGCGTCACAAAGTCATGATCACCAGGAGAAGAATCATGTGTTTACAAAACATGGACCATAGACCATATCCAAGCCCTGCCAAAAAGCAGGTCAGGTTCTTCAGGTTGGGTGGGCTACCAGGCCCTGTACCATTCGAAGTCATGATCATCACTGATAATCATGTGTTTAATTACAAACCATGGACAAATACTTCCACCACAAATGCTTATCAATGATACAACTTTACTTGAATCCAAGCGCTACTAAAAAACATGTGCCGATTAGATCTTCGGATCCAAGAATCAGGTCAGTAAGATCTCCAAGTGGGCCACATGCAAACAGAAAACCCAAAGGTTCCAACGTATCCTTTTTCTAGCCATCCATTTGCTCTATTGCCCACGTAAGAAGTGAAACGACGTGATCATCGGGCAAGAATATCTTTGACAGTACTACCCATGAAATGCTGGGAAATCAAAGACTTTCAACGCAGTGGTATATGCGTGGACGGGCAGGGCCGCAGACACAGAAAACGTGGTCGGAGGTAGAATCAAAGCTTCTGGTTGGTCAGTTCAAAGTGGACGCCGATTTCTGCTAAAGCATTTCCCAGGAAGTTACCGCACAAGGATGCTAGGGGGGCCCACCGTGATGTTGATGAATAATATACTCTGTTCATCCATTTCTGAGATTATTTTAGGAAATTCCACTAAAAGGTGGTGGATCCAAAACTCAACTCGGTCACACGAGAGGAAAAATTGAGGAAAGAAATGCCTACTGTTAAAAATGTTTCAATGGCGCTAACTGAATTCCCACTGTTTCCTCTCGTGTGGCTGACTTGAGTTTTGAATACACCTCATTTTTGGTTGTAAGTCCTAAAATGCACTCACAAAAAGGATGGATGGAGTGGATTTGTCACAAACATCTCGGTGGGCCCCAACCAGCATCCTTGCACAGTAACATTGTGGAAATGGCTTTAACAGGAAATCCGGGTCCATTCAAAACAATGGACTCGACCCGATCCGACCCGACCTTATTCTTGTCAAAAACCCTACCGTGCCAAACACTCCTGACAAACAAAGTAAACGCCGCATACCAAAACCAAAATCCTCCTTTATAAATATACCCTTCCCTTCTATTCTTAAATATAAACAAAACCAGAATATATAAGAAAATCCCAGACATGGATTTCCACCTAAAACATCTCTCTTTACTAATGTCCATCATTTTCATCTTATTGATTTCACATTCCCAGCCTCTCATGGCTGCAGCAAGGCCTCTACAATACCATTCATGGTCCAAAAAACCAGCTTTCACATTCCAATCCCTCCAACAAGGCCCAGTACCTCCTTCCGTGCATTCGCCATGCAGCAACGGACACACCAAGGATCCTGGTCACTGCAACATCAACGCAATCAACTTTGCAGGCCGTGTCCGTTCACCACCGCCTCATTTTCATGAAAGCATTGTCACGGTCACCGTCACTGCTGATGCTGGCCACCCTAATCAAGGGTCTTGATTTTTCGATATTAATTTATATTGTCGTGGACATATGTAGCACCAGACACGTACCAAAATAATGTTCTTTAAATTACAATGAAGTTTGTTGAGCCCACACTCGTGTGAGAGCCCTGTCTATCCATATTCAGTCGCATGCATGCGCCAATGTGAAACGCGTGTGGTAGATCAGATCTTTGAATCAGATAGTTAACATTGTTTAGATCTTCTAACCGAATAGAAAGGTCATTTTCCACATTTTGTGGTCCACGTGAATGACATGGCCTGGTATTAGAGTCAGCAGACGTTGGCAGTGCTTTCAACCAGATGAGAAGTTCAGATCTTACACGTGTTACATATGAGCGTGGATTGGGAGGGCCCCACACGTGTGTGGAATTAGCATACCTCATTGTTGGTTTTTTATTTTCTTTTTTTCTTAGTATTGTATGGGAATAAACTTACTTCCCTAGGGAGTTTGTATAATAACTGAGAAAACATGTAATTCATTGCATGTAACGCCTATAATATTTTAGGTTGAAAATTTTATTTATTTTTCAATTTTAATGAGAATTTTGATTAATTTAATACATTGAAATTTTTAGGAAAGAATAGTAGAAAGGATGTGTCCAGTTTGTGCAATTGGGGGCTTGATTCAGTGATCTGAACCGTTGAAATGACGAGACCAATGGTGGATGGTCAACGCACCAAAAATCTGCTAGTTCAGGGGATCCTGGCCTTTGAATATTTGGTCTCTTTTTGGTTGATTGTTGACTGCTGTTGCATGTTCTTTCTTGGCCATTTATTTACCCGCCCTGTATAATACCTCATGCTGGTTTTTTCTTCAGGCCTCCAAATGGTTATAAAACGGTACAAACCTGGAGCAGGTGCATTGTATAATACCTCATGCTGGTTTTTTCTTCAGGCCTCCAAATGGTTATAAAACGGCTCCTAATTGGACAGACCCCAATCTATGGTTGCAACAGGCTAGGCTGTCATGAGGCCCATTACAAGTCCATCCCACTTTAAATGGCTAGGATATCATTTGGCCCGATAACTAACTGGACTGACATTGGTTTTGAGTTGACTGATAGGCCTGATGAGACCCTCCCAGCCAATCCCAGCCATTCTATTTTACATTGTGGAATGATTTGCTCAGTATCTGATGGACTTCAGCTTGGGTCCTTGTGCAGGGTCCACCTGATGAATTGACCGCCTAACTTTTGAGCCCACATCAGCTAAGCGGCAGGACTCAAACCTGATGCTTAGATAGAATGGCCCACTTACATCCCAGGTTGGCAGATGGGCCGCTTGAATATTACATGTGGGAAAGCCAGAGAGTCATCCTCTACGTCAAAGGCCTAATTAGTACAAGCTCTATCTAATTTAAGTAAGTCAATGAAAATTAATGTCCTTGCACTATTATCGACAGGAGAAAACGGACCGGTTCATCTCCATCTAAAACGTGAAGGGCCTGGGGCATCGCATGTGGCCCACTATTTCAAAGAACTATAATCTACGTCGTTCAAAATTTACCTCTGAATGTAGCTGCGCTGCTCACTTATGCCTATGTGGGAGCATGTAAGAGATTCAAGCAACTCCCCTGATGTTCCTATTGGAAGCTCAAGTGAACCACACCAAAGGAAACAGAGGGGATTGAACGTCTTCCATTGAAAAGTTTTTAGGCACAAATGCAGAAGTTTTCGATCATGCTGATATTTGTGTTTTTCCCTCCGTCTATAGTTCTATGTGACCTTATCAACAGGTTGGATGGCAAATAAAATAAATATCACTGGTGGGCCTGGAAAGGTTTCAACACGGCCCTCAATATCCCACTGTTTCCTGTGGTGTGGTCGACTTGAGCTTTGAATATGTTTCAATTTGCTCATGCCTTATAAAATGAATGGACAGCCTGAAATGAAACAAATACATCATGTGGACTCCACAAAGTCTGGTCACTAGGGATACGGGTGGTGTTGGGGTCACCACCCAATCCATTTCCCAAAAGAAATGCGCACAGTACTAGAGAGACGTAGACCTACCGTTGAAAGCTCTATGGCCTCGGTGCAAGGTCCGTGTGACCACTCCATCTGTCACCTACTGTCCAAAACTTCTTGGGAAACAGATATTTTAGATCAAAGTAATATTTATGTTTTCATTTCATCCAGGTCTATGTGACCTTATGAACTAGTTGGTTTGTAAATAAACATCACAATGTGCGGTTTTCATGGTGGGCGTTTAGGGTTTAGGGTTTTCATTGTCACCTCTACTTCCTATGGTGTGATCCGATCGAGCTTTCGATCTTTTTCCTTGTGGGGTAATATTCTAAAATGATCTGTCAAAATGGATGGATGGTGGATCAGAAACATACATCAGCCCTATAAATCCCCTAACAGGAGCTAGATCCTGTTGGGGGTAGTACTAAATCCACGTCCCTGATTAACGTGTTACCCAGGTGCTTAAAACCGATCCCCTTATCCAAAGCTGTAGTAGGCCCTAAGGTCTCATTGGCGGACGTCCCCATCCTGTCTATTTCCTTTCCTAGGTGTGGCCCACAGGACTTTCGAATCTACCCCATTTCTTAGATAACATCCTTGAGAGTGGATGCCCCAGCTTCAACCAAGATGGTGCGGCCCTTGCCATGGGGCCTACCTTGACGTATGCATTCTACATCCACGCCATACATCCATTTTTCTAAATCGTTTTAGGGCATTATCTTAAAAATGAAGTAGATCCAAATGTCAGGTGGGCCATCTGATATGAAATGATTGAACGCCCTACCATTAAAATTTTCAAAGGGCCCAATATAATATTTTCTTAATGTTTGTTTGTCATCCAATCGGTTGATAAGGTCACATAAACTTGGATAAAAGAAAGAAAAGAATTTATATATATATATATATATATAAACCCAAATATCAGCTTGATTGAAAAGGCAACACCTGTTTCCAATGATATGGTCCACCTCAGATTTGGATCTACTTTATTTTTTAGATAATGCCCTAATGATTTGGAAAAATGGATGGACGGCGTGGATGTAGAATACAAACATCAATGTATACTCCTTGGCAAGGTCCGCTCACGCATAATCAGCTCCCAACATCCTAAGCATGAGCTGGCACAATAAACAAATAGTGGAGGGAATGGATGTCAATCAGAGATGACCCTGGGCCACAGACCCTTTTGTTGCGGCCCCCAAGTGTCGTGGGAAATATTAGCCGTCCTTCACAGTGCATGAGGCCCCATCGGATGATTAAAGTGGCAGAGAGAATAGACTGTGTGCCTTTCAAACATGGGGGCTTGGATCATAGCACAAGTAGTCCATAACTACCGGCCAAATGAACTCGCATGGGTTGACTTATCATTTTTTAATCGACAAACCCTGACATGGGTCTCATGAGAGTACAACCCTAGATCCTTTCCTAACCAGTCCCAACTCATGGTTGTTCATCTTCACCGTACATGTTATTTCTCCATATTCGCGATCCTTTCCTAACCAGTCCCAACTCATGGTTGTTCATCAGACTCTAAATTTGTCATAGACCTTCTCACTGGTCAGGCCTCCCCTTCTTGGCATTGGCATCATTGAATAGCTAGGATTAGGGCCTTTATGGAGAAATCCACCACAGTTTGCACACTTATCAAAAGGGAAGGTAACAGCCCAACAGACAGCTTGGCCAGGATGGGAAGCGACTCGCAGGCGTCCAAGTTATTTCTCCAAATTCGCAATCTCCCAGCCCTCATTCGGGGTCACGTCTTCCTGGACAGAGTGGGGCTGAGCTCTGTTCAGTCGGTTTAGGCGAGCTCAGAAATCAAGTTTTTGTATAGAGTGTTTTCCCTGTTTTTCGTCTCTGTTTGTTTCCCAACGTGATCTTATTGGCTGTACAGCATAATAGCCTTTGGAGCCTTAGGGAGTTTTGTTCTTTGCTGGAGGTGGCCCGTGGCTTTTGTTGGGTCCCTTTCGGCTGGTTGTAATTTTCTGAGTTTTAATGAATTTCTTCAGCCGTTTTGAAAAAAAAATAAAAATAAAAATCTTCACCGTACATGTGTAATTAACATAGGGATGAACGTGATGAGGTCGATCACCCGTATTCCTCAAGGATAACTACTTTGAATCCCAAGAACTTCTTCGGAGCTTCTCTGGACTCCTCACAGAGATTCTTTAAATCCAAGAATTAAAAAATAAGAAATATTAGAAATAAATTCTAATAAATTTGAAATTTCATTGATAAAAAAAAAAAAAATTAAACCCTTTAAATAGTCATACTAAACCTCAGAAGAAGTTTCAGAATCAAACTCCCTAAAATTCATAATTTACTATAAATATTAAATTTACTATTTATGGTAAGTGTCCTATTTAGCTTAACAAGTATTCTCCTAATTTTTTTAAGAACTTTTCATGTTGGGCAACTCCTAAAGCTTAAAGGATGAAGAGTTATAATCAAACTAAAACTTACTAGAAATAGTAAAAAGAGAAATAAGATGAATTTTCAACCAACCCGAATGTAATTATGGTCCTCAGATTGAAGCCTTTGTATTTCTGGCCTTACAGCCTTTGTATTTAGTTTTTTTGGGTTACCAATATTAGTCCTCATATTCAGTGTGGGCAACCCAAATGTTATTATGGCCTTACAGCCTTTGTATTTAGTTTTTTTGTTTTCTCTGTTCAAGCTCATACGATAGGTTTGCCCAGCACTATTTTCCTAGGCACCTCCGAATGTAATTCTGGTCCTCATATTTAATGAATTCAGGGCCTCAGGTTGCCCTTTTTTGGGAAAGCAAAAAAAAAAAAGTGTGAGCAACCCGACTATGCTATTGGTTGGCTAAAGTAGCTTCTCCTACCCAAAATCTTACATGGCAAATCGAGCAACTCATTCTGATTTGCGAAATACAATCAACTCCGCCTCCGATCGGGCCTTCTTTGGCCCATCTTGGAGATAAAAGTGTCCACGACCCGCTCTACATTAGTAATGGCCACACATTTGCACCACATTCGGAGATGTACGCGCTAGGCGCCAAATAACCGAACTGACTTGAATTTCGGGCCAGTACAAAACCGGCCGTATATGATCATGAATGGCTCAGATTCTACACACAAGCACCACCTTGGGAAGTAGGCAAGTGTGGCCAACCATAACCATCTTGACTTTCGGTGGTAGTTTTGCTCGTTACATGCACGTAGACAGCAGCCAGTCAACAAGCTAGCCTAGTGATCCAAAACTGATGGTTAAGGTCCCGGTAGCAGATACTTAATGTGGAGAAGTACTCCTGCTCTTAGAAAAGTATGACAGACAGTTGATCTAGACTGTTCATTAAGTTCATGATGGGGTTTTTTCCCCGTCTTCGACCGGTCGTGGGAGGTGCTCGACCGGTCGTGGGAGGTGCTCGACCGGTCGTAGGTTCGAGCCCTGGCACGACTCGAAGTCCAGCGAGTTCGTGTCTTTTTTTCGTAGCTAGGACTGTCGTGGAGAGCTACGACCCGGTCGTAGGTGGTCTACGACCGGTCGTAGGAGAGCCAGACTAGTCGTAGGTTACGCATTGTTCCGCGATTTTGCGCGAAATCATGGATTTGAGTCCTTTCATGCAACGGGATGCGGAAAGGAGTTTCCCAAAACTATAAAAGGGGTTGCCTAGGGTTTTTCTAGGGATCACAAAATAGCAAGAGGGTTTCCTAAAGCTTTGCAAGGATTTGCTAAAGGGTTTAGGGCTATCAAAGGTGAGAGAGAGGAGAAAGAGAGAGAGGAAGCTTATAGAAGGGAGGTTCTCGCTCGTGGAGGTTCTCTACTTTGCAATCTACATCTCGGCCGCTTCTATGTCCTCGTAATCGGTTAGATCTCTCCGTTTTCTCTATTTCTCTTATTGTTTATCCACTCTCGCGTGAGTGAAGAAGATTGTAACGTTCTACTTCATAGTGGATTGTTGATCTGGACAAGGTCCCGTGGTTATTACCTCTTTGAGGGTTTTCCACGTAAAAATCTCTTGTGTGGTGTGTGATTGATGCTTTGATTTATTTCATTGCTTTATCCATAATTCCGGTTTGTTCTCGGAGGGCTAGATCCTAAGGTTTTGTGCAAGGCCCCCAACAAAGTGGTATCAGAGCTAAGTTCATTGAACGGGTAGGATCGGTTTGAATTATGGAAGGTGGCTCAAGGATGATCAGCCTCAATGGTTCTAACTGGACCATATGGAAGGCTAAGATGGAGGACTTGCTTTATCATGCGGGACCTATATTCTCCAATTCGTGCATATCAAGAAAATCCAAGGATATGACCGATGATGATTGGAAGAAGATGGACCGAAAGGCGGTGGGGTTTATCGACAATGGTTGGATGACTCAGTGTTTCACCATGTGTCTACGAAACCTCACCGAAAGCCTATGGCTAAAATTACAAGGGTCAGTATGAGAGGAAGACAAATAGGTAATAAGATATTTCTCGATAAGGCGACTTGTGAATCTCAAGTTCAAGGATGGTGGTTCTGTGGCCGAGCATATGAATGAGGTCAAGAATATAGTGAACCAACTCACCTCTATGAAGATAGTCCTGGATGATGAATTGCGCAGCTTTACTATTGCTTAGTTCATTGCTCGACAAATTGGGAGACATTGGTGGTGTCTCTAAGTAACTCCGCGCCGGACGGAAAGATATCCATGGAACAGTAACCGGTTGTCTCTTCAATGAGGAGACAAGGAGGAAGTCTCGTGGGTCTACACAAAGAAGAGGCTCTTGTGACACAGAACGGGGGAGAGGAAAGAACAGAAGGGCGGGAAGGCCCGAGATAAATCAAGAGGCAAGTCGAGTAACGTAGAAAGAGGTTGAATGCTTTGGAATTGTGGCAAGAAGGGCCACTACAGCATGAATGTCGTGGTAAGAAAACGACAAGAAAGGAAAAGGGAAGGAAGAAGAATCGATTCCACTGCGGTCGCTTCAGATGGCGACATGGTAGTTATTCTTTCTGCTGACCACGATGTATGTCTCACGGCCACGAGTCGGGCACCGACCGGGTGATAGACTCGGGAGCTTCTTTTCATGCGACTCACACAGGGACTCCTTCACAAGCTACAAGTCGTGACTATGGGACCGTGAAGATGGGAAATTCTCGCGTATCAAAGATCGTGGGAGTCGGTGATATTTGTGTGAAGACCGATGTGGGCCGCACATTGGTTCTCGTGAATGTGAGGCATATCTCGTACCTTCGCCTCAACTTGATGTCGACGGAAGGTTGGATGATGATGGCTATGAAAGCCGGTTTTTGGTGGGCGATGGAAGCTCATCAAGGGTTCGTTGATCGTGGCTAAAGGAAAGAAGTGTTGCACCCCGTACAAGGCAAGTGTCGGTATGTGCAAGGGTGGGTTGAATGCGCAAATGAAGATTCGGCTATTGACATGTGGCACAAAGCGTCTAGGCCACATGAGTGAAAAAGGGCTTCACCATCGGCGAGGAAGCAACTCCTTCCGACGTGATGGTATGCCTCTCAAAACCTGTCTTGATTGTTTATCGTGAAACAAAGATAGAGTTTCATTTATTAAAACCGCTTCTCATGTTAATAAAGTGCATGCATTAGATTTGGTTTATTCTGATGTTTGTGGTCCTATGAGGACAAAAACCTTGGGTGGGGCATTGTATTTTGTCACTTTTATAGATGATGCATCTAGAGGGTTTGGGTTTATGCTTTGAAATCCAAGGACGAGGTCTTTGGTGTGTTTAAGTTGTTTCATGCTATGGTCGAGAGAGAGTAGATCATTGAAGTGCATCCGCACCGACAATGGTGGTGAATACATTGGCGACTTTCACGAGTACCGCAAGTCCTGTGGGTATACGGCATGAACAGACGGCTCCCAAGACCCCAAAGATAATGGTGTAGCCGAGCGAATGAATCGCACCATTGTTGAGAGAATCGATGCATGTTATCCCATGCGAAGTTGCCCAAGACGTTCCGGGAGAAGCAATACATGACAATGGTGTATTTGATAAACAGTGTCTCCATCGGCCCGTTGAATGGAGAAGTACCGAGAAGGTGTGGACTGGACAGATCCATCGTACATCATCTCAGTGGTGTTTGGATGCGGACATCCGTTCACGTACCAAAGGACGAGAGGTCCAAGCTCGATATGAAGATCAAAGCAGTGTTCTTAGGGTACGGTGATGAAAAATTCTACATACGAGTTATGGGATCCGACCGAGAAGAAGCTCGTCAGAGCAGAGATGTGGTTTTCTTTGAAGATCAGTGTATTGAAGACATTGGTAAGCCGTGAGAAGAACCACTGGTTCGGTGTGAGCTAGTAGAGGACATGGATCCGATTACTCCTCCCGTGGTGCCCGATGACGGGGAGTACAAAGAAGGTGCGAGGACGAGGGAGTTCCTTCAAGATGGACCAGGGAGCAAATTTCACTTGATCCACCTGTTGAGCCACAGTGAGGAGGTCATCTAGGGACGGACATGCCGTCCAAGAGGTACTCACCGCACGAGTACATTATGCTAACCGATGGGGAGAGCCAGAAGATTATTCTCGAGGCCCTAGCCGACGAGCATAAGGAGGAGTGGTTGAAAGCTATGCAAGAGGAGATGGAATCCTTGCATAAGAACCACACCTATGATATAGTGAAACTGCCTAAGGGCAAGAAAGCTCGAGCAACAAGTGGGTGTTCGAAAGAAGATTGAGCGAAGAATTCACAGATGAGGTTCAAGGCCGGACTTGTGGTTAAAGGGTTTGGTCGAGGAAAGGTATAGACTTCGAGGAGATATTCTCACCACAGGTGAAGATGACATCCATACGGGTGTTGCTTGGGTTGGCGGCTAGCATGAATCGGAGATAGAGCGCTTAGATGTTAAACCGCTTTCTCCATGGTGACTGGAAGAAGAGATCTACATGCACCAACCAGAGGGGTTCAAGTCAAGGGTAAGGAGCATATGGTGTGTAGGCCGAGGAAGAGCTTGTATGGGGTGAAACAAGCTCCACTCAAGCAATGGTACAAGAAGTTCGATTCGTTCATGTTACAAAGATGGGTATGACAGAACGGAGTCGACCACCGTGTGTTCACGCGTAAGTTCTCGAGATGGTGATTTCTTAGTTCTGTTGTTATACATTGATGACATGCTCATCATGGGAAAAGACGTCAAGAAGATTGACAGGTGAAACAGGAGTTGGGCAAGTCTTTTTGCGATGAAAGACTTGGGCCCGGCTAGACAGATCCTAGGAATGGAGATAACCCGTGACGAAGCAAAGCAGAAGCTTTGGTCATCACAAGAGCGGTATATTGAGAAAGTCCTGTGAGCGGTTCAATATGAATGCAAAGAAAGCTTTCGGTCAAGACTCCACTAGATGGTCACTTCGATTGAGCGATGACAGACGTCCCAAGACGAAGGCGAGGTGGAAGAGATGCGAGAAGATACCCTACGCGTCACCGTAGGAAGTTTGATGTATGCTATGGTATGTACACGCCCGGACATAGCATATGCGGTTGGTGTTGTCGGCCGGTACCTTGCCAATCCCGGCAAAGAACATTGGGCAAGGCGGTAAAATGGATACTACGGATCTAAGAGGCTCATCCAGGTTGAGCCTATGCTATGGTGACGGAAACCCGTGTTGTTAGAGGGCTACACAGATGCAGATATGGCGGTGACATAGATTCCAGAAGTCTACATCGGGGTTCATGTTCATGTTTGCAGGGGGGAGCGGTTTCTTGGCGAGCAAGCTACGAAGGTCGTAGCATTGTCGACGACGTGCCGAATACATCATAGATCACGAAGCATGTAAAGAGATGCTTTGATGAAAAGGTTCCTACAGAACTTAGCCTCGAAGCAGAGGAGCACGTGGTCTATCATGCGATAGTCGAGTGCTATACACTTGAGCAAGAATCCAAGTCAAGATTCCAAGTCAAAGCACATAGAGATTCGGTATCACTTGGATCGTGGATACTTTGAAACAAAAAGTGTTACGGCTTGAGAAGGTCCACACGGACGATAATGGGTCGACATGATGACCAAGGCTTTGCTCAGGGCAAGTTTGAGGTTTGTAGAAACCCGCCGGCTTGAAGAAGGTGGATCCTCCCGGTCAAAAAGGGGGAGATTTGATGGGGTTTTTTCCCGTCTTCGACCGGTCGTGGAGGTGCTCGACCGGCCGGGAGGTGCTCCCGGCCGTAGGTTCGAGCCCCGCACGACTCGAAGTCCAGCGAGTTCGTGGCTTTGTTTTTCTTGTAGCTAGGGCTGGTCGTGGAGAGCTACGACCCGGTCGTAGGTGGTCTACGACCGGCCGTAGGAGAGCCGGGACTAGTCGTAGGTTACGCAGATTGTTCCGCGATTTTGCGCGAAACCGCGGATTTGAGTCCTTTCGAATCGGGATGCGGAAAGGAGTTTCCCAAAACTATAAAAGGGGTTGCCTAGGGTTTTTCTAGGGATCACAAAATAGCAAGAGGGTTTCCTAAAGCTTTGCAAGGGATTTGCTAAAGGGTTTAGGGCTATCAAAGGTGAGAGAGAGGAGAAAGAGAGAGAGAAGCTTATAGAAGGGAGGTTCTGCTCGTGGAGGTTCTCTACTTTGCAATCTACATCTCAGCGCTTCTATGTCCTCGTAATCGGTTAGATCTCTCCGTTTTCTCTATTTCTCTTATTGTTTATCCACTCCTGCGTGAGTGAAGAAGATTGTAACGTTCTACTTCATAGTGGATTGTTGATCTGGACAAGGTCCCGTGGTTTTTACCTCTTTGAGGGTTTTCCACGTAAAAATCTCTTGTGTGGTGTGTGATTGATGCTTTGATTTATTTCATTGCTTTATCCATAATTCTGGTTTGTTCTGGAGGGCTAGATCCTAAGGTTTTGTGCAAGGCCCCCAACAGTTCACTGTATATTTCATAGGCTATGGTGTAAACATCTAACAGATCTTGCAAATATGAACCATTTGATCAATGGTCTTTGATATGAACAGTTAATATAATTTACAAAAAAAGTAGATGTGTTAATATATTCATGTGTTTTACTTAAATTATTATCTTAGGTCCCATTTGAACGTCTCCTTCCAAAGGCCATTTGGGACGCGGATTTCCAACTAAAGCCTTTAGAACGAAGTTTTTGGGCAAGCATGCTGGGTGGGGCCTACTGTGATGTTTGTGAGAATTCCAACCCATCCATCCATTTTTTTAGCTCATTTCAGGACATGCGATCAAAAATAAGGAGGATCGAAAACGTAAGTGGGCAATACCTGATGAAACAGTGGAAAAGGAATGCCCACTGTTGAAACCTTCCTAGGCTCCACCTTAATGTTTATATTCCATCCTAAGGGTTTATAAGGTCATTTTCACTGATATGAAGTGAAAATACCAAGAACTTAAACTGATACAAAACTCTTGTGGCCATATAAATCTTTCAACTGTGGTCACTAAATCCCCACAGTTTCCTCCCTTGTGACCCATTTAAGTTTTGGATACACCTTATTTCTGGTCGCATGTACTAAAATAAGCTCAAAAAAACGGATAGACAGAGTGGGGTGGCTTTCTCACAAACATCACAGTGGGCCCCACCCAGAATCCTGAGCAGGAACTTCCTGCGAAAGGCTTTCTTGGGAAATCCGCGTCCGGCCATTTGAGACTTAAGTGCATTTTGATCCAAACGACACTAGTGTTTTGCATTCGGATGCATTTCTCTAACCCATTTCATCTCCCACTTTATCTAAGTATTTGCTAGAGACTGATAAAATTAATTTAGTTGCCCCCAACCATGTGAGGCTCGTCTCAAAAGTTGATATAATTCCTATTTTCCACCAAAATATATCCTAATCTAATCATTATGCATGTGTGAACCATGCACAATGAATTATATATTTTAGAGGAATGAAATCAAAGTTCAACTTAAACATAAGTCATGGTTGGCGGTTGCAATGGGCTATATCAGGCTAGGCATGATACGGCTCAAGTCTCGAAAGATTAGCTGGGACCATGGTTCAACTTTGCCGAGTTCGTTCCAAAATTTGATAAAATCCCTATTTCCTAGTTAGGTGTTCTTAATCTATTCATTGATCAAACGGGTTACACATACACAAATAAATAGATGTTTTAGAGGAATGAAATTAATGGTTCACATTCAAGATTGATAGATTGCTTAACCAAGGATTGAAATGGCATATTCATGGGTTATATATAACACATGTAAACATAAACTCAGATTGGGTGGGGTTAGGCCAAGACAGGCCAGGCTAAAATAATTTAAGCCCAGGGCTTATAGACCATATCCAAGCCCTGCCTAAAAGCGGGTCAGGTTCATTAGGTTGGGTGGACTACCAGTAGAGTTGTACACGAGTCGAGTCGAGTCGAGTATCGCCCTACTCGTACTCGGCTCTTAACGCCCGAGTGCTGCTCGTACTCGGCTCTACTCGACAAACGAGCATGGACTTCCTGCTCGTACTCTACTCGCCCAAGTTCGAGTCAAGAATGAGTAGTAAACAAGTCAAGTCGAGTCCGAGTTTTCGAAGCGAGTTCGAGTACGAGCAGAAATCGAGAGAAAACACAAATATCAAGTTTATCCCAAAAGGCCAAAACCTTACTGGGCGAGCTGGGCAGGAACAACCGGCAGGAATGAGCGGCAGCTGCGTCGTGCAGGGCAGGAACGACCGGTAGCAGCGTGTAGGGCAGGGCGATGACGGACGTAGCAGGGACGAGCTGCGCCACCGGACGAGTGGCAGGGACGAGCTCCTTCACCGGATAGGCCACAAGGACGAGTGGCAGGGTCTAGCATCGTTGGACAGGGGACAGGGGCGCAGTGAGAGAGAGAGAGGGGGGGGGAAGAAGAGGGACGGCCGGACGGGCGCCGGGGAGAGGGGGGAGAGAGAGAGAGAGAAAGAGAGAGAGAGAGAGGGGGTTTACGAACGCTCGCTGGGAGGGAAGAAAGAAGGGTTTGGGCGCTGCTTGAAAATGACGGGTGGGGTAGGGTTCTGTTTTTCGGACAGGCTTATATATAAGTGTATGAGTCGAGTTCCGAGTCGAGCACCGAATTGAGTACATCTAGACTCGTACTCTACTGGTAATCTAAACGAGTCGTGGAAACCCGCTCTCAGACAAGTCGAGTACGAGTCGAGTATTCCAAGTCGAGTCGAGCGAGTACTCGAGCTTTAGTCTGCTCGTGTACAGCTCTAACTACCAATCCCTATACCATTCAAAGTCATGATCATGTGTTTACAGACCATGGACAAATACTTTAATGACAACTGCTAATCAATGATACAATTATGCTTGAATCCAAGCAGCACTTAAAAGATATTCTGATTAGATCTTCAAACCCAAAAAATCAGGTCAATACGATCTTCAAGTGGGCCATATGCAAACAGAAAACCCAAAGGTTCCAACATATCCTTTTTCTAGCCATCCATTTGCTCTATGGCTCACATAAGAAGTGAAACGACGTGATTATTGGGCGAATAAATCTTTAAATGTACTACCCATGAAATTCTGGGAAATCACCGACTTTCAGCATAGTGGTATATGCGTGTACAGGCAGGGCCTCACACGCAGAAAACGTGGTAGGAGGTGAAATCAAAGCTTCTGGTTGGTCTGGTATTCCCCATTCAAAGCGGACGCTGATTTTCTGCTAAAGCATTTAGCAGGAAGTTCTGTGCAAGGAGCTGGGTGGGACCCACCGTGATATTGATGATAAATCCACTTCGTCCATCCATTTTGCAACATCATTTTAGAAAACTCTAATAAAAAGAGGTGGATCCAAAACTTTGCCAAGTTCGTTCCAAAATTTGATAAAATCCATATTTCTTAGTTAGGTGTTCTTAAGCTATTCATTGATCAAATAGGTCACACATACACAAAGAAATACATATTTTAGAGGATTGAAATTAATGATCCACATTCAAGATTGATGGATTGCTTAACCAAGGATTGAAATGGCATATTCATGGGTTATAACACATGTAAATATAAACTCAGATTGGGTGGGGTTAGGCCCAGCCACGCCAGGCTAAAATAATTCAAGCCCAGGGCTTATAGACCATATTCAAGCCCTGCCTAAAAGCGGGTCAGGTTCATTAGGTTGGGTGGACTACCAGTCCCCTATACCATTCAAAGTCATGATTATGCGTTTACAAACCATGCACGCATACTTTTGTGACAACTGCTTACCAATGATACAACTTTGCTTGAATCCAAGCAGCACTAAAAATGATATTCCGATTAGATCTTCAGATCCAAAAATCAGGTCATTACAATCTTCAAGTGGGCCATATGCAAACAGAAAACCCAAAGGTTCCAACATTCTAGCCATCCATTTGCTCTAAACCTACATGAGAAGTGAAACGACGTGATCATCGGGCCAGAAGATCTTTAAGTGTACCACCCATGAAATGCTGGGAAATCACAGACTTTCAGCATAGTAGTATATGCGTGGACGGAAAGGGCCCCACACGCAGAAAATGTGGTAGGAGGTGGTAGGAGGTGGAATATATCAAAGCTTCTGGTTGGTCGGGTATTCCCCATTCAAAGCGGACTCCGATTCCTGCTAAAGCATTTAGCAGGAAGTTCCTGCGCAAGGAGCTAGGTGGGGTCCACCGCGATGTTGATGATAAATCCACTCCGTCCATCCATTTTATGACATCATTTTAGGAAGTTCTACTAAAAGGAGGTGGATCCAAAACTCAACTCGGTCACACGAGAGGGGAAATTGGGGAAAAAAATGGATACCGTTGAAACCTTCATGGCATCACCTTGATGTTTATATGCCATCCAAACCGTTTATACGGTCATTCTGACTGGGATTAAGTGAAAACACAAACTATTTAGCCTGATACAAAACATTTATGGCCGTAAAAATGTTTCAACGGCGCTCAATGAATCCCCATTGTTTCCTCTAGTGTGACCGAATTGAGTTTTTAATACACCTCATTTTTTGTTGCATGTCCTAAAATGTACTCACAAAATGGATGGATAGGATGGATTTGTAACAAACATCTCTGTGGGCCCCAACCAGCATCCTTGTGCAGGAACTTAATGGGAAAGGCTTCTGCGGTGAATCCGCGTCCATTCAAAACAATGAACTCGACCCGACCTGACTCTTTTTCTTGTCAAAAGCCCTGCCGTGACGTTGCCAAACAGTCTTGAAAAACAAAGTAAACGGCTTGGACCAAAACCAAAATCCTCTTCTATAAATATACCCTTCCCTTCTATCCTTAAATATAAACAAAACCAGAATAAGAAAATCCCAGACATGGATTTCCAACTAAAACATCTCTCTCTACTAATGTCCATCATTTTCATCTTATTGATTTCACATTCCCAGCCTCTCATGGCTGCAGCAAGGCCTCTTCAATACCATTCATGGTCCAAGAAACCAGCTCTCACATTCCAATCTCTCCCACAGGGCCAAGTACCTCCTTCCGTGCATTCGCCATGCAGCAACGGACACACCAGTGATCCTGGTCAGTGCAACATTCAGGCAATCAACTTTGCAGGCCGTGTCCGTTTACCACCGCCTCCTTTTTATGAAAGCACTGTCACTGTCGCCGTCAGTGCTGATGCTGGCCACCCTAATCAAGGGTCTTGATTTTTCAGTATTAATTTATATTGTCGTGGACATATATAGCACCAGACACATACCGAAATAATATTCTTTAAATCACAATGAAGTTTGTTGAGTACACACTCGTGTGAGAGCCCTGTCTATCCATATTCAGTCGCATGCATGCGCCAATGTGGAACGCGTTTGGTAGATCAGATCTTTGAATCAGATAGTCAACATTGTTTAGATCTTCTAACCGAATAGAAAGGTCATTTTCTACATTTTATGGTCCACGTGAATGACATGGCCTGGCATTTGAGTCAGCAGACGTAGGCAGTGCTTTCAACCAGATGAGAAGGTCAGATCTTACACGTGTTACATCTGAGCGTGGATTGGAAGGGCTCCACAAGTGTGTGAAACTAGCATACCTCATTGTTGGTTTTTTTTTCTTTTTTTCTTTTTTTCTTAATATTGTATGGGAACAAACTTCTCTAAGGAGTTTGTATAATAACTGAGAAAACATGTATTTCATTGCATGTAACGCCTGTAATGTTTTAGGTTGAAAATTCTATTTATTTTTCAATTTTAATGAGAATTTTGATTAATTTAATACATTGAAATTTTTAGGAAAGAATAGCAGAAAGGATGTGTCCAGTTTGTGCAATTGGGGCCCTTGATTCAGTGATCTGAACCGTTGAAATGATGAGGCCAATGGTGGATGGTCAATGCACCAAAACTCTGCTAGTTCAGGAGATCCTGGCCTTTGAATATTTGGTCCCTTTTTTGGTTGAATGTTGACTGCTGTTGTATGTTCTTTCTTAGACATTTATTTACCCGCCTCCACTTTTAAGGGCTAGAATTTTTCCCACCCAGGAGATTTTATCAGTGCATCGATTGATAAACAATGGGCCCGTTAAATCAACGGTCTGTAAGCAATGCTTGGCCAAGGGTTTCTAGGGTCTTATTTGGGCTGTCAGTTTGTACATGTGGGGACTATAGTCAAGTTATTCAAACCGTTGATATGAGACCTTGCTATTGATTGCACGTTAGCAAATAAGTCCCAACCCTTCAATTGTTGGCCAAGAAATGGATGGTTGATAAAGAAAAACACATGGATTGTTTTCATTCAATATAGAAATACTAAACATTGTCTCCAGGATCTTTCAATCTGAAGGATTTTTGGTCCATGCGCCCCATCCGAAAATGACCCATCATACGAACCTTTTGTACCACTGAAACATTTGTCCAACTTCTACAATGAATGTACGGTACAAACGTGGAGTAGGAGCATTGTATAATACCCTATTCTGGTTTTTTCTTCAGGCCTCCAAATGGTTATAAAACGGCTCCTAATTGGACAGATCCCTATCTATGGTTGCAACGGGCCGGGCTGTCATGAGGCCCACTACAAGTCCATCCCACTTTAAATGGCTAGGATATCATTTGGCCCGATAACTAACTGGACTGAGATTAGCTTTGAGTTGTCTGATAGGCCTGATGGGACCCTCCCAGCCAATCCCAGCCATTCTATTTTACATTGTGGAATGATTTGGTCAGTATCTGACGGACTTCAGCTTGGGTCCTTATGCAGGGCCCACCTGATGAATTGACCACCTAAATTTTGAGCCCACATCAGCTAAGGCGCAGGACTCAAATCTGATGCTTAAATAGAATGGCCCACTTACATCCCAGGTTGGCAGATGGGCCACTTGAATACATGTGGGAAAGCCGAAGAGTCATCCTCTATGTAAAAGCCCTACTTAGTACAAGCTCTATCTAATTTAAGTTAAGTCAATGAAAATTAATGTCGTTGCACTGTTATCGGCAGGAGACTGGGGTATAAATTTGAATGGGCCAGCCCTGAACTGATCCCGTCGAAAGCCCAGAAGAGAGAAGTTGCACGTCTCGATCACCAACAACCGCTGTAGGGTTGTGCATGTGAGACTATGAATTTTTTCAACAAGTAGAGCTGGAAGAAAATCTCTGGTTGTACTGAGGAACCAATCTGCAGACGGACTAGATTAGAGGATACATGGATCCGTCCAAGAAGATATTACTTGTTTAGAGGTATGCCTGGGATCTCATTTGTGATTGTGTGGCCCACACGGATACATGGTTTAGATACTCCTCACTATTTTTGTATGCGATTGGCCACTTACAGAAAGCAGCTGAACAGAAGGATCGTCCGATCAAGTGGCCCACATCTTGTACGGTTTTCATTTCTGAGGTGGGCCCAACTGCAAACATGCCCTAGACCTGGGCCGATCAGTGTAAGGGGGGCAGATTGGATGGGTCAGACAGCACTGAAGCATGTCCAAGTCCAAGTCCAGCCCATCCCATGAGCTATGGAATGGAATGGGACTCCTGCCGCCCTGCCTGGGCCGGCCTATTTTATGGGCCTTTGCCAGATGTAGGCCTGGTCTAAGTGTCTAAGTCTAATAAACAGGCCCAAAATAGACCCGTACAAAGCTAGCTTACATGTCTCACGTGGGTTGCATTGATGATGAGCCAGGCCAGCCCAGCCATTTTCCATTCTCAATGCTCGTGAAGCAACTTGAATAGTTGGATGGTATGGTTTTTGTAGCTATCATGTCAATGTGGAACCCATGACTTGAACAGCGCTGATCAAAGACACATGCATGGAAAGAGATTCCTGGAGATACCACTTCAAGTGCTGTTTAGATATAGATCTGGACCGTTCGAAGTTAGTTCCACATCGCTCGAACGGGACATAATCCAAAAGTATGACCAAAATCAAGCTCACAAACAATCCGATGGGATGTCAACATGGAAGGAAGTTTATATATTATGGTAGAAATGAATCTATTAGTTTAGAAATTACAATCCGGCCCATCCATGAAGTGGCCCATTAGTTGATAGGTTCCCATCCATTTGTAAGTGGTTTGTTGGAATGGAAAAATGGATTTGACGAACCAACAAGATCTCTTTTCTTCAGTGGCTGTATCCTGAGGTAGTTGGACGTCTTTTATAGGTTTCATGTCAACATATCCAGAAGGGTGTTGCCTAGGATTGGAATCGTCCACTACACTTTCGGCGGCTATAAAACACCCAAGCTCCATGGGTCCACCATGTTATATCCAGAAAATCTACTCCATTCATCAGGTCTGAAATATTATTTGAACCGTACCTATAAAAGATAATACAAATTAAAACCTTTTCTGTGCCACACTAAATGAACCAATATAAAATTACACCTAAAATTGCCAAAGTTCACAAGGTGTAGCCTGTGTGAGTTTTGTTTTTATTTTTTATTATTACTTATATTGTTTTTTCTATGTTCTCTTCATGTTGGTGAGTTACATGGGATTAAATAATTTGATGTAAGATACAAACCATGATGGCCCCAAACGAAAACTTTTGGTCAGAATACCATCCCTCTTGTTCCATGTGGCGTGGGCCATCTGAGTCATGATGGAACTGATTTTTATCCTCAGGGCCTAACAATGGGAAATAATATGATGGATGGAGTGGACATTACATTTACATCACGGTGGGCCAATAGGCTTTGGGGGGTGTTTGGCGCATGGTATTGGAAAGGATTAGGTGGGATGGGATTAAAAAAATATAACTATTACATGAGGCAGGGATTGTCCCTGTCACCCCGGGATAAGCTTAATTCAATGCTATGTTTGTAATACGGTGGTACATTGAATAGATATACCCATCATCATTTGAAACTACTGAGAATAACACATATGTGTTATATCCAAACCGTTCATCTGTTTTACAACCTCTTTTTATGGCATGGGCCATAAAATGAGACAGATCCAAAACTTATGTGGCCCCAAATAAGTTTTCAATGGTAGGTATTCAATCCCCGCTGCTTTCTATGGTGGGGTCCACTTGAGCTTTAGATCTACTTGATTTTTTGGCCCATGCTCTAAAATGATCTCGAAAAATGGGTGGATGGTGTGGATATAGCCCACACATCATGGTGGGACCTATACAACTTGCTAACATCGAGTGGAATTGGCACAGGACCAATGCAATTCCATCTCATCTAATTTCAAGCTTTTCCATTCTTCCCTACCATTGAGTGGAATTGGCACGGACCAAATGCAATTCCATCTAATCTAATTCTAAGCTTTTCCATTCTTCCCAACCATTGAGTGGAATTGGCACGGGATCAAATGCAATTCCATCCCACCTAATCCCATCTAATATCAATCCCACCTAATCCCATCTAATACCATGCACCAAACGCCAACCTGTTTGGCCCGGCAGATTGGATGGGATTGGATGGTATTAGAGTAGATTGCACGGATTTCAAGGTAATGATAGCTACGTCAGTGGATTGGTGCAAGATGTGTGGGATTGCTATATATCTGGTATGTTTGGAACGCCCAACCAATCCCGGGATTAAACCTTCCAATCTCTTTCAATCCCTTGAACCAAACAAGTACTAGGCAATTTTGAAGGGATTAGGGTGGATTGAAGGGGATTTAAAGGTAACGATGGTGATGTCAGTGGATTGTATTAAGATCCATCGGATTGCTGTATCTCGAGATCAGGATCCCATGTCCGTTTGGCACGCCTGGCCAATCCCGGGTTCTATCTTCCAATCCCTTCCAATCCCATCCAATCTGCTCGGCCAAACAGGTCCTTGGTGTTTTAGGCTATTGTTGGGAAAAAGGTGATGTAGACAATTCCGGTCCGTGGCCTAGCATCAATGGTGCCAATCATGGGCGGTACTTTTGCCCCCAAAAACTAGGAGTGGGATAATCTCTTTGTGATGAATAGAAATTTTGTTGCCTTCATATAATCTATGGGTCACATTTTTAAAAGAAAACCTAGAAATAGAAAGTTTTTAAATTTAGAAAGAGTTTTTAAAAAAAGAAATCACTAACCTAGTTTCTAAAAGTAAAAGAAGTCCAAAATTTTTTTAAAAAAAATTCTAAAAATAAAACCCTAGTTCTAAAAATAGAAAAAATAATAATAAAGAAATTAGAAAGAGATTATCGAATTAGAAGTTTCTATCTTAGAATCTTACAAAATAGAAAAGTTAGATTAATTTCTAGAAATCAAATAGAAAAACCTAAGCCTAGAATTAAAAATGAGCAAAACCCTAATCTTAATATAATTCTAAAACCAGTTAATCTCAGAAAAATGCAACCGTTAGTAGGGGTGCACACTGTTCGGTTTCGGTTTTGAAACTGGAACCAAATGACCAAGGAGATAATTGAATTGGTCCTACCAGCTGTCAATATGGACCGTTCATGTGAAGGGGGCCATCTTTAGTTCTTATCCCTTTTGAAACCGGATCCGAACCGTGTGCACCCCTAATCGTTAGTCCTCAAGAACGACACCAAAAACTTGTTCACACCCCAAGTATAGGGTTGTGATGTAGTAATAATCTCGGTAATACCAAGGTCGAATCCACAAGGACTGAATCCACAAGGACTGAACCTTATACGTAATCTGAAAATAACCAGAACTAGTACTAGAGGAAGATGTAATCTAAATCAGAGGAATATGAGGGAATAATGGTAAAATAGTAAACTAAAACTTAGAAAATTCAAAGGTGAGAAACTAGGGATTCAGAAGATCCACTCGTACAGATCAGGGAGATCTACGCTTGATTCATGAACTCAACTGAACTTCGAGTCTCATCTTCATCCAGTTGGAAGATATACTACTAAAACTCATTCTGAACTTCCTTTGATCTAGTTTTCAAAGAGATAAAAGGTATGAGAATTAGAGTTGATTCCATCACAAAACCATGCATATGAGACAAAGTAAACAACAAAATTAAATCAATCCATAACTTAGGAGGAATTCCATCATCCAACCATGTCCAGGGGGCAATTGTGAACAACAGAGCTTCCTAACTTCACTATCAAATAATGGAAATAGAATACTTAAATCCATCGCAGATCTATTATAATTTCAGTCACAACAAACCATTAAAAATTAGAAGTATTCCTAAAATCAAACTAGAATCAAAATCAATTCCTATAATCAAAGTTGTATGTGAACAATTCTCTCTCTCTCTCTCTCTCTCTCTCTCTCTCTCTCTCTCTCTCTCTCTCTCTCTCTCTCTCTCTCTCTCTCTCTCTCTCTCTCTCTCTCTATATATATATATATATATATATATATATATATATATATATATATATATATATATATATATATATCTGTGTGTGTGCGCGCGCCCTTCTCTTGAAACTGTTCTCAATGTAACATCAGTTCCGTATCTTCTCCATTCCACACAATAAATAAATAAATCCCATGGATATTCCCGTAATTCTCGCCATTATAATCTTGTTCATTTCAAATCCTCTGGTGGTGGCAATGAAAGCGTCTGCAAGGCGAACTTGAGTTCAAGAAAGCTGGCCCCACATTCCAGCTAGACCAGTGAGGCCCAGTGACGCCTTCCAGTGCTTCATCATGTACTAACGTTCCTGCCACCACCATTTCATGAACTTAGAATGCCGTGATCTGGCACTGCACATCTACAGTATGACGAGAGAATCATGAAAGCATTGACATCGATGATGGCCAACACCACCAATGGTCTTGATTTTCTTCATCAAGTTTTTATTTCTACCAACACGTGGCCCATTTGATGAGCAAAACAATCAAATTTATTCAGGCCCACTTAATGATCGGCCTAATTCTTGCACAAGTATAGATGATAGCTTCATGAAAGCCACACAGACGGTTGAGAATGAGGGAGCGGCAAATTCTTGCACTGTACATTTCATAGGCTATGGTGTAAACATCTAACAGATCTTCCAAATATGAACCATTTGATCAATGGTCTTTAATATGAACTGTTAATATAATTTACACAAAAGTAGATGTGTTAATTTATTCATGTGTTTTACTTAAATTATTATCTTTAATCCCATTTGAACGCTCCTTCCAAAGGCCGTTTGAACGATTCTTGAACCCGTCTCATCTCTGGCTCTATCTAAGTATTTGCTAGCAATTGATAAAATTAGCTTAGTTGCTGCCAACCATGCCAGGCTCGGCCCAAAAGTTGATATAATTCCTATTTTCTCCTAATCTAATCGTTGTGCATGTGTGAACCATGCACAATGAATTATATATTTTAGAGGAATGAAATCAGAGATCTACTTAAACATAAGTCATGGTTGGTGGTTGTAATGGGCTACTTCAGGCTACACATGATCCGGCACAAACTTCAAAAGTTTAGCTGGGACCATTGGCCCAACTTTACCAAGCTGGTTCCAAATTTTGATAAAATCCCTATTTCCTAGTCAGATGTTCTTAATCTATTCATTGATCAAATGGATCACACATACACAAAGAAATAAACATTTTAGAGGAATGAAATTAATGATCCACATTCAAGATTGATGGATTGCTTAACCGAGGATTGAAATGGCATATTCATGGGTTATAACACATGTAAATATAAACTCAGATTGGGTGAGGTTAGGCCGAGCCAGGCCATCATCTGGTTGGGTGGGCTACCAGGCCCTGCACCATTCAAAGTCATGATCATGCGTTTACAAACCATGGACAAATACTTTTTTGACAACTGCTTATCAATTATACGACTTTGCTTGAATCCAAGCAGCACTAAAAAGATATTCTGATTAGATCTTTAGACCCAAAAATCAGGTCAGTACGTTCTTCAAGTGGGCCATATGCAAACAGAAAACCCCAAGGTTCCAACATTCTAGCCATCCATTTGCTCTAAACCTACATGAGAAGTGAAACGACGTGATTATATCGGGCCAGAAGATCTTTAAGTGTACTACCAATGAAATGCTGGGAAATCACAGACTTTCAGCATAGTTGTATATGCGTGGACGGGAAGGTCCCCACACGCAGAAAACATGGTAGGAGGTGGTAGGAGGTGGAATCAAAGCTTCTGGTTGGTCGGGTATTCCCCATTCAAAGCTGACGCGGATTTCTACTGAAGCATTTAGCGGGAATTTCCTGTGTAAGGATGCAGGGTAGGGCCCACCGTGATGTTGATGAAAAATCCACTCCGTTCATCCGTTTTACCAGATCATTATAGGAAATTCTACTAAAAGTAGGTGGATCCAAAACTCAACTCGGTCACAGAAGAGGGAGAAAATTGGGGAAAGAAATGCCTACAGTTGAAACCTTCCTAGGCATCACCTGATGTTTATATCTATGCCATCCAAATATTTTATAAGGTCATTCTCACTGGTATTAACTGAAAACACAAACCATTTATCCTGATACAAGTCTTTTATGGCCATAAAAATGTTTCAACGGTTCCCCACTGTTTCCTCTCGTGTGGCTGACTTGAGTTTTGAATACACCTTATTTTTTGTTGCAAGTCATAAAACGAGATCAAAAAATGGATGGATGGGATGGATTTTTCACAAACATCTAGGTGGGGCCAACCAGTATCCTTGCACAGGAACTTAATAGAAAACGCCTTTCCGGTAAATCCGCGTCCATTCAAAATAATGGACTCGACCCGACCCAACTCTACCCATTTTATTGTCAAAAGACCTACCGTGACTTTGCCAAATACTCCTAAACGCCCCATACCAAAACCAAAATCTCTTCTATAAATATACCCTTCCCTTCTATCCTTAAATATAAACAAAACCAGAATATATAAGAAAATCCCAGAAATGGATTTCCACCTAAAACATCTCTCTCTATTAATGTCCATCATTTTCATCTTAATCTTATCTCTCATGGCTGCAGCAAGGCCTCTTCAAGACGAATCATGGTCCAAGAAACCAGCTCTCACATTCCAATCCCTTCAAAAAGGCCCAGTACCTCCTTCCGTACATTCCCCATGCAGCAACGGACACACCAATGATACTGGTCACTGCAACATTCAGGCAATCAACATTGCAGGCCGTGTCCGTTCACCACCGCCTCCTTTTCATGAAAGCATCGTCACCACCACCGTCGGTGATGATGCTGGCCACCCTAACCTAGGGTCTTGAATTTTCGATATTAGTTGATATTGTCGTACGTGGACATGTAGCACCAGACACGTACCGAAATAATGTTCTTTAAATCACAAAGAGGTTGGTTGAGCCCACACTCGTGTGAGAGCCCTTTCTATCCATATTCACTAGCATGCGCCAATGTGGAACACGTGTGGTAGATCAGATCTTTGCATCAGATAGTCAACATAGTTTATAACTTCTAACCGAATAGCAAGGCCATTTTCCACTTTCTGTGGTACACATGAATGACATGGCCTGGTATTAGAGTCAGCAAGACGTAGATAGTGCTTTCAACCAGATGTGATGCTCAGATCTTACACATGTTACATATTGGCGTGGATTGGGAGGGCCCCACACGCGTGTGGAATTAGCAGACCTCATTGTTAGTTTTTTTCTTTCTTTTTTTCTTATTATTGTATGGGAACAAGCTTCTCTAAGGAGTTTGTATAATAACTGGGAAAATATGTAATTCATTGCATGTTCTCGCCTGTTTTTTAGGTTAAAAATTCTATTTATTTTGCTATTTTAATGAGAATTTTTCTTAATTTAGTACATTGAATTTTTTAAGAAAGAATAGCAGAGAGGATGTGTCCATTTTGTGCAAGTGGGGCCCTTGATTCAGTGATCTGAACCATTGAAATGATGAGGCCAATGGTGGATCGTCCATGCACCAAAAGCCTCCTGCTAGTTCAGGAGATCCTGGCCTTTGAATATTTGGTCTCTTTTTGGTTGAATTTTGACTGGTGTTGTATGTTATTTCTTAGCCATTGATTTACCCTTCCCCCAATTTAAGGGCTAGAGTTTTTCCCACCCAGGAAACTTTATCAGTGCATCGATTGATAAACAATGGGCAGTAAAATCAACGGTCTGTGCACAATGCTCAGGCCGAGGGCTTGTAGGGACTTATTTGGGCTCTGTGTATTTACAAGTGGGGACCATAGTCGAGTAAATCAAACCGTTGATATGATGGACCTTGCCATTGATTGAACATGACCAAAAAAGTCCCAACCCTTCAAATTCTGGCCAAGAAATGGAGGGTTAATAAAGAAAAACACATGAATTGTTTTCATTCAATCAAGAAATACTAAACATTGTGTCTAGGATCTTTCAATCCGGAGGATTTTTGGTTCATGCGCCATCATCCAAAAATGACCCATCAACCAACTTTTTGGACCACTAAATCATGTGTCCCACTGCTACAATAAATGTACGGTACAAACCTTGAACAGGAGCATTGTATAATACCTCATGTTGGTTTTTTCTTCAGGCATCTAAATGGTTATCTTCGCTGGAAAACGTTTTCTAATTCGACAGACCCCAATCTAGGGTTGCAACAGGCTGGGCTTTCATGAGGCCCACTACAAGTCCATCTCACATTAAATGGCTAGGATATCATCAGGCCCAATAACTAACTGGACAGAGATTGGCTTTGAGTTGGCTGATAGACCTGATCATGGGATCCTCCCAGCCAATCCCGGCCATTCTATTTTACGTTGTGGAATGATTTGGTCAGTATCTGATGGAATTGAGCTTGGGTCGTTATGTAGGGCCCGTACAACACACCTCATGAATTGATCGCCTAACTTTTGAGCCCACATCAGCTAAGCGGCGGGATCCAAACCCGATGCTTTGATAGAATGGCCCACTCACATCCCAGGTTGGCAGGTGGGCCGCTTGAATACATGTGGGAAAGCTAAAGAGGCATCCTCTCCGTAAAACAAGCTACTTAGTACAAGCTCTCTCTAATTTAATTAAGTCAATGAAAATTATGGTCCTATCACTGTTATCGGCGGGAGTCAACGGACCCGTCCATCTAAAAGGTGAAAAGAGTGGGGCATTGTATGCCCACTATTTCAAAGAACTATAATATGCGTCATTCAAATTTTACCTCTGAATCTGGCTGCCGCTCACTTGTGCCTGTGTGTGAGCATGTAAGAGATTCCAGCAACTCTCTTGATGTTCCTGTTGGAAGCTCAAGTGGACCACAACAAAGGAAATAGTGGGGGATTGAACGCCTACATTGAAAACTTCTTAGGCCACAGACAGAAATTAAACATTTACTTGACAGTGGACCCCACAGAGTCCAGTCACAGTCACTAGGGATACGGGCGGTGTTGGGGTCACCGCCCAATCCATTTCCCATCAGGTAAGCCACACGAGGACAAAAGAAATGCGCATGGTTGAAAGACGTAGACCCGCAGTTGAAAGCTCTATGGCCCCGCTGCAACATCTATGTTGTTAGGATTTGTGCCACGGAATCACATAGTTCTAGATCTAGGATAGCAACCAAAGATCACCAAGCAAACACAAGAGAACACAACGATTTTGCGTGGAAAACCCTTGCGAGAAAAAACTATGGCACAAAGCAACAGAAATCCACTATGAAAATAGAAATTACAAAGAGAAAGGACTTACCCGATTCGAACAACCTCGAATTCCACCCTTACTACACCCTTTAGAAACCCTAAAACCCTTTTAGGAACCCTTGGAACCCCTTTAGAAAGCCTTAGAATGTCATAGAATAGTCCTAGGGACCCCTATTTATAGTTTAGGAAACTCCACTTACGCACCTCTTTAAAATCGCCTCAAATTTACGCAGTCCGCGCAAAATCCGCACACAATCTACGTAACCATCGACTGGTTGAGTAGACCCTCGACCGGTCGAGCAAGCTCCTCGACTGGTCGAGCAACGCGGAATAGCAAAAAACATAGCCACTGGACTTCGAGTCGAGCGGGCCTCGACCGGTCGAGTGGACCCTCGACTGGTCGAGCCAAGCCCTCGACCGATCAAGCAACGCGGAAAAAAGAAAAACACAAAAGAGTAAAGACATCTTCTAACAATAATCTCCACCATATCTTCATTCTTCAATCATGTAGCTTTTTTGCCTCTTCTTTTATCTCTGCATCATATCATAGCTTCTCGTGTACACTCTATCCTTCTTTTTCGTCATCGTTAAGCCCAGAGAAGTTACACAAAACTTGAACTTCTCTGCAGAAACGTTCTAGGTGAGCATGTCTACTGGATCAGAATCCACGTGCCCAACCACCTTCGCTCCTGTCTTCTCAAAAGGAAAGACTTAGTCTTCTTACCATCTAACCGCTACCCAATATTTCTAGCTGAGGTATTTGCTCACAATACTGATAGCCTGTGAAATAACCAATCTAATCCAGACCATGGCATGCACCGCCAACCACATTCGAATAAGGCTCATGAGACATATCCTGATTTTTCTCATCTGTTTTAAGACATGTCCTGAGGAAAAACTTGAGGAGAGACACGTAGGGAACGCTCTCCGACTTTGCCTGGTCTATCACATCCTAGATGTAAGGTCCGTATCCTATACCATACCATTCCTTAGACCCCTACTATCCTTCCCATCGAATTCTAGCAACCCACAACTTGTAGGCGGCATTTTCGCACGACCCTAAGTTGCATCCTGTAAATCTGAGTTAACTTGACCCGAGACTTATTTTATTGCGACCGCGTTGTCGTCGCAGTTCTAACGCCATGACTTACGCACCGATGCGATACTAGGGCTAAGAGTTGTGGGCCCGTGTTTAATTCGACGAAACGCCACGGTTTGCAAATCCCGATAGTATCTCTACAACTCATCCCATCAATCAATCAAGTCAAGTCAAGTACACATCCCATAACAACCCATGCTTTCTTTCTCCCCAAGACAAGCAACCCTCCCCAAAGTCAACCCTCATGTCACTCACAACCATCACCCATCACCTCTCTCTCTCTTATAACCACCCTCTCTCTCCGACAACCACCATCTCTCTCTCTTTCCCCATTTTCCACGCAACCAAAAGAGGGTGGACATCCAAGCATTCCCAAGGAGAGAGAGCTTTATGTGTGGCCCACTTCCTACCCCAAAATCCCTCATCCTCGCCCTTCAATCCTCATCATCTTCCATCGAAGAGAGTAAGGAGTTTGGCATTCCATAAAACTGAGAAGATCCAACGATGGGTGTTTTATAGGCTTAGATTTATGTTTTGATGATGGACCAAGTGGGGCCTATCGATTGATGGTATGGATCTCACTTTGGACCCTAGGTGTGGCCAATGGCCCACCATGATCCATATGTTCATCTCATGATGAGGCCATTCTCCATGGATCCCATCATGATGTTTATTTTTCTATTACGTGAAGGTCATCTAGACCTTGCATTTGATTAGTAGAAAAGGAATTTCCACCGTTGATTTTTATGATTTGAGGGCCCACATTCGGTGGGACCCATTTGATATATGCATTATAATTGCTGGAGGAACTCATAGTGACGGAGTTCCTCCACTACATCTCTCTCTCTCTCTCTCTCTCTCTCTCTCTCTCTCTCTCTCTCTCTCTCTCTCTATATATATATATATATATATATATATATATATATATATATATACCTCTCTCTCTTTCCCTGATTAATGGCCCACCCCAATATATAAATTTCATCCACGCTGTCCATTTAAGCAGGCCATTCCACTGTCCACATATGGGTCCACCTTGCTGCCGATTTTTCTGTTGGACTGGACAAAGGGAAAGCATAAATATCAGCCTTGATTCAATAGGCTGGTGGGCCACACCATCGTGGACCCCACCTGGATGGATGTATGTATCCATACCGTCCGTCCAGAACATAGAGGCCACAGGGCCAGGTGGACCGTGACCAGCCAGAGCAGCTGTTGTCCAGACTGTCTAGGTCTGGACGCAGGTGAAATACAAATACCTGCTTAATCCAATTCGGGTGGACCATGTACACGTGGACCCACCCTGATGTATGTTTCATCCATGCCGTCCGTGCATGGGACGTGGATCCCACCCATGATTTATGTGTTGTATCTTCATCTTCCTCCAGCAGGCGCTGCTAGAGGGGTAAGTACGAGTACCAACTTGTTGTAATGCTGGTGGGCCACACATATGGACCCACCAGATGTATGTGTTTCATATCCACACCGTCCATCCAATTCCCCAGCTCATTTTAGGCGTTGAGACGAAAAATAAAGCCAACCCAAATCTCTGGTGGGCCGCACCATCAAAAAGATTATTTTAATAGTGATAAATTGTGCTCATTGGACCCGTCACGAGCCAGAGAACCCGACATATCGAATATTGGGCTCATTGGACCCGTCACGAGCCAGAGAACCTGACAGACGAAGTAGATCGTCCTGATGTGGGCCTCACCTATGAAAAACCATCAGAAAATAAAATAAAATAAAAAATAATAAGCAAAGGGGTTGGACGCCCCTTGCTGCTAAACGTCCAGCATCCAAAGGACACTGCAGCATCCTGCTGTTAGACGTGGCATGGACGGTGGGCCCCACCGTGATTTATGTGGAGCATCTGCACCGTGCATTTGATGGGTCCCCTTTAAAAATGGGGTGTCCCCAAAAATTAGCCGTACACAAAACTCAGGCTGCCTACACCATCTAAATCATGTGGAGACATGTTAAATCATATAAAAGCACTTGTTGGGGTCCATCTGAGATTTGGATGCATCTGAAGCTTGGTCTGACCCGTTAACTAAGTGGGACACACATAATGGATAGGTTAGATTTGTGAACCACGACTTGGTGGGCCCAACGAAGGATTATGAATGTTTTACGGAGGGTAAACCTCTCAACTGTTGTGTATAGTGTGGCCCACACAACCCACAGATTGACTTGATTTTAAGTCTCAGGCCCCACCATGATGCGTGTATTATACACACACTGTTCATTCATTTTCTTAGGGCTGTGGGCCCCATTATCTTGAGAGGGTCACCCTACGTATGTGCCCCAATCATGGACTGCCTTAGGCAGGCCCACCGTGATATATGTGTTGCATACAGGTTGTCCATCCTTTTCTATGGGCCATAGGCTGCCCCGTGAGGCCCACCATGATGTATGGGTTATACTTATATGCACACTGTTTGCCCTTTTTTTTCGGGTTGTGGGCTGCCCCATGAGGGCCACCATGATGTATGTGTTACACACACTATCTACCCATTTTTCCTTGGCCATGGGCTGTTTTATGAGGCCCGCTATGATGTATGTATACACTGCCCATCCACTTCTCCAAATGTTATAAGGGTCATGGGCCCAATTGCAAGTTAGATTCCAATCCCAAATGGGCCGCACCTTAGAAGCAATAGTGGTTAAAGGTCCACCGTTGTAAACCTCCCTAGGGCCCATTGTTAAACCTATACCTTGTTGGTTTAACCTAATCCATTGGGCCCCATTGATGTTAAAGAATAAATACCTTCCTTTAAACCGCCAGGCCCAATTGATGCTAGTGCCTTCCATCACATCTTGTAGGAATATCCAAGCCTTGCAACCCACTTTGTGTACTCACTGGGCCTTTCATAGGAAATGTGGCCCACCTAGATACATGTGTTTGCCCAAGTTTAGTGACTATACCCAAGGCCCACTTAGATATTGAGCGAGCTACCCAACCCGTTGGAAAGACACATAGTCCTAGATGCATGGACCCCACCCAAAACCCACTTTGTGTATATACCGGGCCTCATAGGAAAGCCCAAATTATTGTATGATAGAGAAGGTGGGGAAGCCCAATTGTCGTACTTAGTTTCACCCTCTTATCTCACCTTTTTGTATACCATTAAACTCACCCCAGGAGGCCCATCCTTGATGTAATTATGCCATTTAAGCCATCCATTATTATAGGAAAGTGCATCATCACCACTTGTCGTAGATGGAAGAATATGTGGTATCAAATTTGGTATATCCACTGTTGAAGTTTATCATTGATTCGTGGGTTAGATCCACCATCCTTTCAGTGGACCCCGCCTTAGGATGCACGATACATTAGTATCTTGAGTAGGTTAGGATAATCTAAACAAGGACTGAACCATATAGACTGCTTTATGCATGCCTAGTGGGGCGTATCGTTCCGCCCATACTCTTTGTATGGGATATACCGGGTAAGACCTGTTATTGTCTATTTATATCTAATAATCATGCTAGTGTACTTAGTCTAGTAGGATACACTGAGAAGTACATGTTTAGTATTACATCATGATATATGTTCATACGCATCATTTGTATACCTATTGTAAGGAATGTCTGATCATAACATTGCCATTGGGCTCAGTTATCTAGGGGACTTCTCGCAAGACGAAGTTTTCCTAAATGATCGCGTAATATGCGTAGGTTGATGCATGACTGGATAGTATTACTCATACATCTCGCGTTTTGTGTTACATGATCACTGTGCACCTTAGCAACACAAGGGTTGTGATCTTCATAGGTATATCGTGGATGGCCAGATGGGGCATCAGAAATATTTGGGACTCAGCATATGGGCACGTTCGATGTCCATGGGTGAAAGCCCTTAAACCCCCATGGCCAGGGGATGCTCCAACGTTTGGACCAAATGGATACATGAGCGTCCGAGTGTCGAATACCAGTAGGCGGCGTTATCCACTGTGTCGTGGTCGGTTGTGAAGGGGGTGTGGCCTTATCCGCCCGAGTGAGGGGGTTGTAAGCTAGGTTGAGTATGACCAGCTCGTAAATGGGTCCGCTATCGACAAGCCGGGTAGGTATTGACGGACTACTGGCTAGGCGGATAGTGAGGTCTTTTTTACTTGCTGGTTATACGGCTAGGGAGGCGGCAGCCATTGTGGAGTGTACTAGACCCCGGTGATATCCCAGAGATGAGCTATACTGAGATGTGGACTTATTGGGTGGGAATTGCATACTCATTATTTGACTCATTCATTCACTATCCACTCGGGCTGGTGGTGCGCAATTAGATCATTACATGCACCTTTAGAATAGCCATGATTTCGGTTGGGTACGCGACCAACCTGATATCAGGAGTTTACCACGTTAAGTCTAGCTATCCAAATTTAGGTATGGGACTGATTTGGATAGAAGTCCTTTGTCATGAACCCCACAGCTTGCAATACCACGTGTTATCATCCCAACTACACACTCTGGCTTTGTCATCTCCTTTACATTGCATACTGCATTGCATCCTCTACACATGACATTTAGTTTACGATGTTTCTGTTTTGCATGACTTAGATACGGCTAACGGTATTCGCGGATTCGTCAAGATTTGCATATTGCATTGCTTTCTCGGTATATGTCATTGCCTTATTATGTCTTTGCAATCGCATAGCCTGTATAAGGCTGATGGTATTCATGGACTTACCAGTATTTTCGCTTACTCTGATATTCATATGCTTGGCACATACATTGCACACACCTACACCACCCTCTAAGCTTCTTGTAAGCCTATGCACGACCATTGCATGTAGGTGACGTTAGGTCGTAGAGCGCTGAGGCGGGAGCATGTGGCCGAGCTTTGTGGAGATTTTATTGTATACATGTATTTCCTTTCAGCATTGTAATCAACTGTTTATATTAGTGGATATGTGATGATGATGTTGCTCTTGTGATTTGGGTACACTTGTGGTTATGCTCCTTTACAAAAAAAAATCACACTGAAAATCCTCTTTGTAAGATCCCAAGATCAAAATCTAGCATATGAATGACGGGAGCCGAGAATGGGGTACTATAGAGGCTATCGGCACCAGATTCGACGATCGAAAGTTTTGGGAGCCCGGTTTCTGAGTTTGGGGCGTGACACTAGATCAATACTTACCCAAGGTATTCTACCTGAGATAACTAAAGTCTACTCCTCTATCCATCTCAATACCGAGAACCATCTTTGCAGCCCCCCGATCCTTCATCCTGAATGTCCCACTTAACTGAGTCTTCAGTACCTTGATTTCAGACATGTCATAATTGGTGATCTACATGTCATCAACATACAATTCCTGACTCACCATGAAGGAATCAAACTTTATACCATTGCCTAGGCGACAGGCCATACCACGACCTCCTGCAAATTCTTTTTCTCGGCCCATTTAACTTCAAACTGCTCTGGTTGCTTCATGAAGATCTGCTCTTCCAATTTTCCATACAGAAGTGTAGACTCCACATCCATCCTTCCAGCTCAAGATCGTATTGGCCAACCAGCTCCAATCACGAATCTAATAGACACCTACTATACCGTCGGTGTGAATATCTCTGAAAAGCTGATCCCTTCTCTCTGAGCATAACTCTTCGCTACCAATCTCGTCCTGTATTTATGTTGTATCCTCCTGAAGATCCACCTACATCTAACCGCTTCCCGGCCCACTAGAAGCTCTACCAGCTCCCATGTGTCGATCTGGTACAACGAGTCCATCACATCTCCCATAGTCACCATCCACTTCTGAGCACCAGGCTCACTTAGAGCCGTCTGAATAGAAGACGAATCTCCTGCGACATTGGAGTCGTTCATGTACCTTGCCAATATCCTACAATTATATTATGTGATTCTTCTCATAGGTGGCTGCTTCACTTGCTCTATATTCATGTCCCCACGTCTCGGCCTTCATGCCCTGCCCACTCATATGGTCATGCCCAGCATGCCACACACGTACAGAGGTGGAATCCGCTACAGCAATTGCGGCTCCACCCTGTCCACGCGTCTCAGCCTTCATGCCCTACCTACTCATGTGGCCATGCCCAGCATGTCACACACGTGCAGAGGTGGAATCCGCTACAGCCATTGCAGCTCTACCTTCTAAAGTGCTCCCAATCAACCTGTACATGTTACCGAGTCGTTGCACTTTCATGATTACCCGTACCCCCTTAGATACCTTAAGAGCACCATCAATATCCATGAACATGCAGCCCATTACCTCAAATACACCAAGAGAAATCAGATTCTTCTTCAAATCAGGAACATGCCTGACATCAATCAAGGTACGCTCCGCCCCATCAAACATCTTAATGCGCACCGTACCAACAGCCACAACATTACGAGTCATGTCAAGGCCCATAAATACATGTCCACCATCACACTCCCTGTAACTGGTGAACCAGCTCCGATGAGGAGTCATGTGAAAAAATGCCCTTGTGTCTAGCATCCATTCGTCCTTACGATAATCGTATGGCCGTCTGATCGTAGACACAAACGAAACATCACCATCACATCCACTCGATCCATCTGACGTGGCAGCATTGGCCTCCCTGTACGAAGCCTCAGATTCTTCTCTCTTAGATTCAGGATTTGTACAATCATTCTTCACATGTCCTTCCATCCTACAGTTCCAGCGCTTTACCTTTCATTTGCCCTTACCCTTAGATTTAAATCTAAAACCTAAAGAACATTTTCCTTGTTCAGAATTCCTACCCCTTGTATATAGTGCACCAGAAGATATCCCCATGTGGACGTTAAGATTTCTCATAGCCTTCCCTTGAAGGGTTGAGATAACGGTATCGATACTCAGGGTTTTATTCATGTCGCACATTGTATCCTTGAATGATTCATACGACGCCGGAAGAGAATTCAGAAACATATATGTTTGTTCTTCATCTTTCATCACTTCCTCTATATCTAACAATTTACAAACCAATTTATTAAAGTTGCTGATGTGAGTCTCTAGATCTCCACCCTCTGCCATCTTGAAGTTATACCACTGTCGCTTCAAGTGTAGGTGATTTTTAGAGGATTTTTTCACATAGACATCCTCTAACTTCGTCCACAACTTAGCCACAGTTTTCTCCCTCATGACATTGTACAAAACCTCATTCATGACACATAAACGGATCGATGATAAGGCCTTCTTATCAAGAGTATTCCAATCATCATTAGTCATAGTAAACTTTTGCTCCTCAAGAGCACCATCTTCGCCTTGCTTGATTAAGGAACTAATCATCTTGATCTTCCATAACTCAAAATTATTTTTTTCCAAGTACTTCTCAATATCATACCTAGTGCTTAACATTATTATTTATCACTCAGATTCATATCCATGCCCCAACAATTTCTTTGATACCACTTGTTGGGATTTGTGCTGTGGAATCACACACATCTAGATCTAAGATAGCAATCAAAGAGCGCCGAGCAAACACAAGAGAACACAACGATTTTACGTGGAAAACCCTTGCGAGAAAAAATCACGACACAAAGCGACCGAAATCCACTAAGAAAATATAAATTACAAAGAGAAAGGACTTACCCGATTTGAACAACCTCTAATCTCACTCTTGCTACACCCTTTAGAAACCCTAAAACCCTTTTAAGAACCCTTGAAACCCCTTTAGAAAGCCTTAGAATGCCCTATAATAGCCCTAAGGACCCCTATTTATAGTTTAGGAAACTCCAATTACGCATCTTTTTGAAACCGCCTCAAATTTACGTAGCCGGCGCAAAATCCGCGCACAATTTGCATAACCGTCAACTGGTCGAGCCAAGGCTTTAACTGGTCGAGTGGACTCTCAACCAGTCGAGCAACATGGAATAGCGAAAAACATAGCCGCTGGACTTTGAGTCGAGCAGGCCTTGACCGATCGAGTGGACCCTCACTCGACTGGTCGAGGCATGCCCTCGACCAGTCGAGCAGCGCGGAAAAAAAGAAAATACAGAAGAGTAAAAACATCTTCTAACAACATGTGTGACATCCACTTCATCCATCACCTAGTGTTGAAAACTTATTGGGAAACAGATATTTTAGATCAAACTAATATTCATGTTTTCACTTCATCCGAGTCTATAGACTTTATGAACAAGTTGGTTTGTAAATAAACATCACAGTGAGGCCTAGGAAGTTTTCAACAGTCACCACTAACTCTTATGGTGTGGTCCACTTGAGTCTTGATCTTTCTTCTTTTTTAGAGTCATGCCCTAAATTAAATAATCCGTCCAAATGAATAGAGGGTGGCTCAAAAACATACATCAGGGTCAGCCCTATGAATTCCCTGACAGGACAGTCAGTCTCTTGCTAGGTCTGCTAGGGGTAGTACTAAATCTGCTTCCCTCACTAACGTGTTACCCAGGTAGGTAACACCTAAACGGTTCCCCTGATCCAAAACTGCAGTAGGCCCTAAGGTCTCATTGGCGAACGCCCCCATCCCGTCTATTTCCATTCCCAAGTGTGGCCCATATGACTTTCAAATCTACCCCATTTCTTAGATAACATCTTTGGGAGCGGATTAGGTGCGCCCCAGTCTCACCCAAGACAGTGCGGCCCTTGCCGTTGGGCCTACTTGATGTATGTATTCTAAGTCCGCTATTCATCTGTTTTTCCAGATCATTTCAGGGCCACCCAAAAATGAAACAGATCCAAATGTTAAGTAGACCATCTTGCAGGAAATAATGGTGACGGAACCACACTACCGTTAAAATTTTCTAAGGACTCACCGTAGCGTTACGGTAATATTTATTTGCCATTCAACCTATTGTCAAGGTCAAATGAACCTGAACGAAAGAAAGCAAAGAAAATAAAAACAAATATCAGCTTGATTCAAAACTTTCGTGGACCATTAATGAAAACTCACCTCGGTCTCCTATGATATGGTCCACCTCGATTTGGATCTACTTTATTTTTTAGATATATATAATGCCTGGAAAAATGGATGGACAGTGTGACGTAGAATGCATACATCAAGGTAGGCCCACGGCAAGGTCGGCTGGCACCCAATCAGCTCCCAACATCCAAAGCGTGATAAGCTGGCACGATAGACAAATAGTGGAGGGAGTGGATGTCAATCAGAGATGACATTGGGCCATATAGCCTTCTGTTGCAGGCCCCCCAGTGTCCTGGGAAATAGCCGTATTTCACAATGCAAGAGGCCCCATCGGATGATTAAAGTGGCAGAGAAAATAGACTATGGTCCTCCCAAACATGCGGCTTGGATTGTAGCACCTAGTAATCCATAACTACCAGGAAAATGAACTCTCCCAGGTTAACTTATCATATTTTTTTTTCTTCAAAACACATACAATGTGTGCATACCAACCAAAAGCAACCTCTCACACAAACGTACGCACGTGACATCTATCAATAAAAACAAAGGGATGTGTACTCACAAACCACATCAAACCATTTAAACATTGTGCAAAAATCAGAGCAATCAATTCATCATGTGGGTTACACCACATAAAATAATGTATAGTCACTAGTTTGTGCGGTCTTCCTGATGAGCGGATGAGGCTAACTTTTCAAAAGGTGATCCTTATGATGGGTCCAACCTATTGGACGGGGTAGATATTACCCTCACCTGATAGCTTGGCTGTTATGAGATGGGTGGAGGATAACGTGGTCCACCCAGTTGTATGTGAACAATTCTCTCTCTAGTCTATATATATATATATATATATATATATATATATATGTGTGTGTGTGTGTGTGTGTGTGTGCCCTTCTCTTGAAACTTTTCTCAATGTAACATCAGTTCCGTATCTTCTCCGCATACAATAAATAAATAAATAAATAAATCCCATGGATATTCCTGTAATTCTCACCATTATAATCTTGTTCATTTCAAATCCTAAGCGTCTGGTGGTGGCAACGAAGGGTCTGCAAGGCGAAGTTGAGTTCAAGAAAGCCGGCCCCACATTCCAGATAGACCAGTGAGGCCCAGTGACGCCTTCCAGGGCTTCATCATGTACTAACGGCCACAACAATAACGGAAGTCCCTGCCACCACCATTTCATGAACTTAGAATGCCGTGATCTGGCACTGCCCATCTACAGTACTATAACGAGAGAATCATGAAAGCATTGACATCGATGATGGCCAACACCACCAATGGTCTTGATTTTCTTTATCAGTTTATTTTACTTTGTATGGTAGACCTCCACACTCGACTTTCATCAAGTTTGTATTTCTCCCAACACATGCCCCATTTGACGAGCAAATCAGTCTAATTTACTCAGGCCCACCTAATGAGCGGCCTAGTTCTTGCACAAATATAGATGATAGCTTCATAAACGCCACATGAACGGTTGAGATTGAGGGAGCAGCAAATTTCCTTATCCTCCGAACCTTTGAAAACGAAAGCTAGCCCATTGTCCAGTGATCCAAAACAGATGGTTATGGAGAAGTGCTCCAGCAGTCTCAGAGAAGTAAGACAGTTGATCTAGACTGTTCATTAGGTTCACTGTACATTTCATAGGCTATGGTGTAAACATCTAACATATCTTACAAATATGAACCATTTGATCAATGGTCTTTAATATGAACGGTTAAAATAATTTACACAAAAGTAGATGTATATATTAATATATTCATATGTTTTACTTGAACTATTATCTTAGATTCCATTTGAACGCTCCTTCCAAAGGCCGTTTGGGACGGGGATTTCCTGCGAAGGCCTTTAGCATGAAGTTCTTGTGCAAGGATTCTGGGTGGGGCCTACTGTGATGTTTGTGAGAAATCCAACCTGTTTATCTGTTTTTCGAGCTCGGACATGCGACCAAATGAGGAGGATAGAAAACATGAGTGGGCCATATGAGATGAAACAGTGGGGAAGGAATGCCTGCCGTGGAAACATTCATAGGCTCCACCTTGATGTTTATATTCCATCCTTGGTGTTTTTATTCCACTCAAACCGATTATAAGGTCATTTTCACTGATATGAGGTGAAAACACTAAGAACTAAAACTGATATAAAACTTTTGTGGTCATATAAATGTTTCAACAGTGGTCACTAAATCCCCACAGTTTCCTCTCTTGTGGCCCATTTAAGTTTTGGATACACCTTATTTTTGGTTGCATGTGCTAAAATAAGCTCAAAAAGAAAGATAGAAGGAGTTGAGTGGCTTTCTCACAAACATCACAGTGGCCCCCACCTAGAATCCCTGCACAGGAACTTCCTGCGAAAGGCTTTCTTGGGAAATCCGTGTCCGGCCATTTGAGACTTAAGTGCATTTTGATCCAAACGACACTAGTGTTTTGCATTCTGATGCATTTCTCAAACCCATTTCAGCTCCCACTTTATCTAAGTATTTGCTAGGGACTGATAAAATTAATTTAGTTGCCCCCAACCATGTGAGGCTCAGCTCAAAAGTTGATATAATTCCTATTTTCCACCAAAATATATCCTAATCTAATCATTGTGCATGTGTGAACCATGCACAATGAGTTATATATTTTAGAGGAATGAAATCAAAGTTCTACTTAAACATAAGTCATGGTTGGTGGTTGCAATGGGCTATTTCAGGCTAGGCATGATACGGCTCAAGCCTCGAAAGATTAGCTGGGAGCATGTTTCAACTTTGCCGAGTTTGTTCCAAATTTTGATAAAATCCCTATTTCCTAGTTAGGTGTTCTTAATCTATTCATGGATCAAATGGGTTACACATACACAAATAAATAAATAGTTTAGAGGAATGAAATTAATGGTTCACATTCAAGATTGATAGATTGCTTAACCGAGGATTGAAATGGCATATTCAAGGGTTATATATAACACATGTAAATATAAACTCAGATTGGGTGAGGTTAGGCCGAGACAGGACAGGCTAAAATAATTTAAGCCCAGGGCTTATAGACCATATCCAAGCCCTGCCTAAAAGTGGGTCAGGTTCATCAGGTTGGGTAGACAACGAGTCCCTGTACCATTGAAAGTCATGATCATGTGTTTACAGACCATGGACAAATAATTTAATGACAACTGCTTATCAATGATATGATGTAGAGCGGGTCGCGTACAGTTTCATGGCTAAGATGGATCAAAAAAGGTCTGGTCGACGATAGAAGTGATCCGGACCGTTGGACCTTAGATCGAGCGTATCTCGCAATCCGAAATGAGTTAGCTGACGTAAAATATATGATTTTGGGGTAGAACGAACTACTTTAGCCAACCAACCCTGCTATGCAGGGTTGCGACGCCCGGAATTGCGAAAAATCCCTGGATCGACGGTCCTTTCCCCGTTTTAATTTCGTTTTTACTATAAATAGTAAGTTTTAGTTTGATTATAACTCTTCATCCGTCGGGCTTTAGGAGTTGCGCCCAACCTGAAAAGAGCTTAGAATAATTAGGAGAACGGTTTGGTGAAGCCAAATAGGACACTTACTATTTTTGGCCAAAAACCTTACGCACTAGTAGACATCACGACCGTCTATAAATAGTAAGTTTACTATTTATAGTAAGTCACGGATTCTAGGAGTTTTAGTTGTAGTTTGATTCTGATTTCTTTCTCATTGCTTAGTACCCCTATTTAAAGGGTTGTGAACTCATTTTTAAGAATCAATTAATCAATTTCGAATTTATTAGAATTTATTTCTATTTTCTGCTTTCTTTGCTCGTGGATTCGATAAGTCTCTGTGAGGAGTCCAGAGAAGCTTCGTGGATTCGGAGTATTTATCCTCATCACGTTCATCCCTGCGTCATGATACAATTATGCTTGAATCCAAGCAACACTTAAAAGATATTCTGATTAGATCTTCAGACCCAAAAAATCAGGTCAGTACGATCTTCAAGTGTGCCATATGCAAACAGAAAACCCAAAGGTTCCAATATATCCATTTTCTAGCCATCCATTTGCTCTATGGCTCACATAAGAAGTGAAACGACGTGATTATTGCGAGAAAATCTTTAAATGTACTACCCATGAAATTCAGACTTTCAGCATAGTCGTATGTGCGTGTACGGGCAGGGCCTCACACGCAGAAAACGTGGTAGGAGGAGGAATCAAAGCTTCTGGTTGGTCAGGTATTCCCCATTCAAAGTGGACGCCGATTCTTGCTAAAGCATGTAGCAGGAAGTTCCTGCGCAAGGAGCTGGGTGGGCCCACTACGATGTTGATGATAAATCCACTCCGTCCATCCGTTTTACGACATCATTTTAGGAAATTCAACTAAATGGAGGTGGATCCAAAACTCAACTCGGTCACACGAGAGGGAAAATTCGGGAAAAAAAAAGATACCGTTGAAACCTTCATGGCATCGCCTTGATGTTTATATGCCATCCAAACCGTTTATAAGGTCATTCTGACTGAGATTAAGTGAAAACACAGACTATTTAGCCTAATACAAAACATTTATGGCCATAAAAATGTTTCAACGGCGCTCAATGAATCCCCATTGTTTCCTCTAGTGTGGCCGAATTGAGTTTTTAATACACCTCATTTTCTGTTGCATGTCCTAAAATGTACTCACAAAATGGATGGATAGGATGGATTTGTAACAAACATCTCTGTGAGCCCCAACCAGCATCCTTGCGCAGGAACTTAATGGGAAAGGCTTCTGCGGTGAATCCGCGTCCATTCAAAACAATCGACCGGACCTGACTCTTTTTCTTGTCAAAAGCCCTGCCGTGACGTTGCCAAACAGTCTTGACAAACAAAGTAAACGCCTTGGACCAAAACCAAAATCCTCTTCTATAAATATACCCTTCCCTTCTATCCTTAAATATAAACAAAACCAGAATAAGAAAATCCCAGACATGGATTTCCAACTAAAACATCTCTCTCTACTAATGTCCATCATTTTCATCTTATTGATTTCACATTCCCAGCCTCTCATGGCTGCAGCAAGGCCTCTTCAATACCATTCATGGTCCAAGAAACCAGCTCTCACATTCCAATCTCTCCCACAAGGCCCAGTACCTCCTTCCGTGCATTCGCCATGCAGCAACGGACACACCGGTGATCCTGGTCGGTGCAACATTCAAGCAATCAACTTTGCAGGCCGTGTCCGTTCACCACCGCCTCCTTTTTATGAAAGCATTGTCACTGTCGCCGTCAGTGCTGATGCTGGCCACCCTAATCAAGGATCTTGATTTTTCAGTATTAATTTATATGGTCGTGGACATATATAGCACTAGACACATACCGAAATAATATTCTTTAAATCACAATGAAGTTTGTTGAGTACACTCGTGTGAGAGCCATGTTTATCCATATTCAGTCGCATGCATGCGCCAATGTGGAACGCGTGTGGTAGATCAGATCTTTGAATCAGATAGTCAACATTGTTTAGATCTTCTAACCGAATAGAAAGGTCATTTTCTACATTTTATGGTCCACGTGAATGACATGGCCTGGCATTTGAGTCAGCAGACGTAGGCAGTGCTTTCAACCAGACGAGAAGCTCAGATCTTACACGTGTTACATCTGAGCGTGGATTGGAAGGGCTCCACACGTGTGTGAAACTAGCATACCTCATTGTTGGTTTTTTTTTTTTCTTTTTTTCTTAATATTGTATGGGAACAAACTTCTCTAAGGAGTTTGTATAATAACTGAGAAAACATGTAATTCATTGCATTTAACGCCTGTAATGTTTTAGTTTGAAAATTCTATTTATTTTTCAATTTTAATGAGAATTTTGATTAATTTAATACATTGAAATTTTTAGGAAAGAATAGCAGAAAGGATGTGTCCAGTTTGTGAAACTGGGGCCCTTGATTCAGTGATCTGAACCGTTGAAATGATGAGGCCAATTGTGGATGGTCAAGGCACCAAAAATCTGAATATTTGGTTAAATTTTGACTGTTGTTTTAAGTTCTTTCTTAGCCATTGATTTACCCTTCCCCCAATTTAAGGGCTAGAGTTTTTCCCACCCAGGAGACTTTATCAGTGCATCGATTGATAAACAATGGGCCCGTAAAATCAACGTTCTGTACACAATGCTTGGGCCGAGGGCTTGTAGGGACTTATTTGGGCTCTCAATTTGTACAAGCGGGGACCATAGTCGTGCTTCTAAAGTGAAACATCAAACGCTTGAATTACATGCAAAAAACAGAGTAAAAAACCACCAACACGAAAGAACAAATAACAGAATTTGACTCCCCTCCATACTAAAGTGCTTGAATTACATGCAAAAAACAGAGTGGATACAGCAGAGCTCTTGAACACAACAAAAAACAAGTAATTCAAACCGTTGATATGATGAACCTTGCCATTGATTGAACATGACCAAAAAAGTCCCAACCCTTCAAATGTTGGCCAAGAAATGGATGGTCCAGGAAGAAAAACACATGGATTGTTTTCATTCAATCAAGAAATACTAAACATTCTTTCAATCCGGAAGATTTTTGGTTCATGCTCCATCTGAAAATGACCCATCATACCAACCTTTTGGACAACTGAATCATGCGTTCCACTTCTACAATACAAGTACGGTACAAACCTTGAACAGGACCATTGTATAATACCTCTTGTTGGTTTTTTATTCAGGCATCCAAATGGTTATCTTAGCTAGAAAACGGTTCCTAATTCGACGGACCCCAATCTAGGGTTGCAACGGGCTGGGCTTTCATAAGGCCCACTACAAGTCCATCCCACATTAAATGGCTAAGATATCATCAGGTCCAATAACTAACCGGACAGAGAATGGCTTTGAGTTGGCTGATAGACCTGATGGGACCCTCCTAGCCTATCCCAGCCATTCTATTTTAGATTGTGGAATGATTTGGTCAGTATCTGACGCAGGGGGGGACGTGAGGTCGAGCACCGTCTTCCTTAAGAGGATAACTATTCCAAATCCACAGAACTTATCTGGACTCCTCACAGAGACTTCTCGAATCCATGAGGAAAGAAAGCAGAAAATAAGAATAAATTCGAAATTGATTAATGAATGAATAAAAACGAGTTCACAACCCTTTAAATAGGGGTACCAAGTAATGGAAAAGAAATCAGAATCAAACTACAACTAAAACTCCTAGAAATCGCGACTTACTATAAATAGTAAACTTACTATTTATAGACGGTCGTGATGTCTACTAGTGCGCAAGGTTTTCGGCCAAAAATAGTAAGTGTCCTATTTGGCTTCACCAAACCATTCTCCTAATTATTCTAAGCTCTTTTCACGTTGGGCGCAACTCCTAAAGCCCGACGAATGAAGAGTTATAATTAAACTAAAACTTACTATTTATAGTAAAAACGAAATTAAAACAGGGAAACGATCGTCGATCCAGAACCCTGCATAGCAGGGTTGGTTGGCTAAAGTAGCTCGTTCTACCCCAAAATTATATACTTTACGTTAGCTAACTCATTCCAAATTGCGAGATACTCCCAATCTAAGGTCCGACTGTCTAGATCACTTTTGTCGTCAACTGAGCCTTTTCTGATCCATCTTGGTCATGAAACTGTCCGCGACCCGCTCTACATCAGTCTCCTCCACTTCGAAAGAACTCGTCCTTGAGTTCTCATCCTGCGCTGGTTCATAGTACTCGGTTAGGTCCGCGACATTGAAAGTAAGTGAGATCGTCATGTCATCTGGAAGGTCAACAACATAAGCATTGTCATTGATCGTTCGGATGATTGGTACCGGTCCAATCTTTTTATTCTTCAACTTATTATACGTTCCGGTCAGAAATCGTTCTTTGCGCAGATGGACCATTACTTGATTGCCCACCTCGAACACTTTTTATCGTCGATGCTTGTTCGTTTTCTCCTTGTACTTTTCATTCGAGGCATGTAGCTTGGTTTATACCTCCACATGAATGCCCATGATCTTGTCAGCCATATGTTCTGCTGCAATGCTCATGCCTGAGAGCTTGGGCAGAGGGATCAAGTCTAGTGTGTGGCAAGGTACTCGTCCGTAAATATCCTGGAACGGGGATTTTCCTGTCGAACGGTTCACCATGTTGTTGAATACAAACTCCGCTTGAGACAAAGCCAAATCTCACTGCTTCAGTTTTTCTGCTGAAATACATCGAAGGAGGTTTCCAACGTGCAATTCACAAACTCAGTTTAACCGTCAGTCTGTGAGCGGTAGGCGCTGCTGAATTGAAGTCGTGTATCGAATCGAGTCTACAATGTCCGCCAAAAGTGGCTTATGAACTTCGTGTCACGATCAGAAGTAATAGTCTTGGGAACCCCATGTAGCCGCACAATTTCTTTGAAAAATAGATTCGCCACGTGTGTTGCATCGAGAGTCTTCTTGCATGGAATAAAGTGTGTCATCTTGGAGAAACGATCGACTACCACAAACACCGAATCCATGCCACGTTGTGTTCGTGGGAGACCAAGCACAAAGTCCATAGATAAATCCTCTCAAATGCCATCAAGCACGGGTAACGGGGTGTAGAGGCCCGTATTATGAGATTGTTCCTTGGCGGTCTGACAAATATAACAACGTTGGACTGTCTTTCCCACATCACGTACCAATTGCGGCAGTAATACCGTTTTTCCACAAGATCTCGCATCTTGTATCACCCAAGGTGTCCACTGAGGCCACCTCCATGTAGCTCTTGGATTATCTGTTCCCTTAGCGAACTGTTTGAGATGCACAGTCGATTTCCCTTTAAAAGGAACCCGTCTTGCATATATAAGTCGCCAGGGTGACCTTCTTGACATCTAACCCATGCGTCCTTGAAGTCGTCGTCATCGGCATATATGTCTTTGAAGCGCTCAAACCCGACAGTCTCATTGCTCATAATGACTAACAAAGTGATACGACGACTCAGTGTATCAGCTACTTTGTTCTGTTGCCCTAACTTGTATTTTAATACGAACGTGAATTCTTGCAAGAACGAGATCCATCTAGCATGCACACGGTTAATGTTAGCTTGGCTATTAATGAATTTGAGAGCTTGATGGTCCATGTAAAGTATGAATTCCCTTTGAATCAAATAATATCGCCAGTGTCGCAGTGCCTGAACCACCGCGTATAATTCGATCTCATATGTAGACCACTTCTTGCGTGCATCGCTAAGTTTCTCACTGTAAAAGGCTACCGGTCTACCTGTTTGAGACAAAACTCCCTCAATTTCAACATATGAGGCATCACATTCGACTTCAAACAGTTTGTCAAAATTGGGAAGTATAAGAACCGAGGTCGTGGATAATTGCACTTAATTTCGACAAAGCTCTTGTCGGTTTCGTCAGTCCACTGAAACTGTCATTTCTTCATGCAATTTATGATTGGTGACACAATGGTAATGAAATTTTTCACGAACCGACGATAAAATGTCGTCAGTCCATGAAAACTTCGCACTTCGTGAATATTTGTGGGAACCAGCCATTCTTTGATTGCCTTCACATTTTCCTCATCCACCCAAATGCCCGTAGATGTTAGGACAAAACCCAGAAACAATAGGCAATCAGTCATGAAGCTGCACTTTTTTAAATTGAGATACAATTTATTTTTAGTGAGCACTTAAAGGACCTTCTTGAGGTGTTCCATATGGGTGGTTTTATCTTAAATGTATATCAAAATATCATCGAAATAAACCACAACGAACCGCCCAATGAAAGGTTTCAAAACTTGGTTCATCAATCTCATAAATGTGCTAGGCGCATTCGAAAGACCGAAGGGCATAACCATCCATTCGTATAATCCTTCCTTGGTCTTAAAGGCCGTTTTCCACTCATCACCCGGCCGTATTCGAATCTGATGGTAGTCACTCCTTAGATCTAATTTAGAGAATATTTTTACACCCTCTAACATGTCCAACATATCGTCCAACCGTGGAATAGGAAACCTGTATTTTATGGTGATTTTGTTGATGGCTTGGCTGTCGACACACATGCGCCAACTCTCATCTTTCTTTGGAGTTAATAGAGCTGGTACAGCATATGGACTCATGCTTTCTCGAATAAGACCCTTATGGATCAAATCCTCTACTTGTCCCTGCAGAATCTCGCACTCATTCGGACTCATTCGATAATGAGGATGATTAGGTAAACTGGACCCAAGAACAAAATCGATATGGTGTTGGATATCCCGCATGGGAGGTAACCCATCGAGAAGGTCATCGAGCCATATTTCTTTGAATTCATGTAGCAGAGGCTTTAATCTTTCAGGGATGATGGTAGGCTCGAATTCTTCCCCTTTTACAATTAACACATAGGTCTGTCTTGTTTCTTTGGATTCTTCCACGAAGTCCCGTATGGTTAAGAGAAAACGGCCCTCCACTTTAGAAGTTTCAGTTGGTCCCTTTGGGTCCATAGGGGCCAATATGGTCTTTCGGCCGTCCTTGACGAAGATATATATGTTATCTCGCCCTTTTATGAGTGGCGTCACGGTCAGATTGTCAGGGCCGACCGAGTAGTATGTGACATGCTTCCATGTCAACTACATCGCATATTACTTCATCCCAGTAATGTTTGTCAATTGAAAAGGATATGGTGCACTGTTCAGTTACCTTTGTTTCGCTGACCTTCTTCATCCAACCGATTGTATATGAAGAGGGATGAAGCTTCGTTTTCAATTACAATTTTTCCATCATGACCTTGGAGACGATGTTCTCCCTGCTCCCACTGTCAATGATCACGTCCCAAACCTTTCGATTCACCGTACACCTAGTGCGGAAGATGTTATGCCGCTGTGGATGCACGTCTTTTCTTGGTGTATATAATAGTCGCCTCACGACTAGTGACTCGCCGTGATCTTGCTGAACCCAACCTGAATCATCTGCCTCGTCCTCGGTGATAGACTCATGTTCTTCAATATCTGGATCTTCATAAGCGTTATCAGCACTACCATCATTGATGGCGAGTATTGCCACTTTTCGCTGGGAACAAGTATTTGATAGGTGGCCCGGTTGGCCACAACGATAACAGTTGTCGGGTCTTGGCCGAGCATAGGAGTTCGAGATTCTACTTGAACCAGAAGCAGTCGATACGCCCCTTTAGGTCTAACTTGCCTGCTTCCCTGATCTCGGTTCTCAGATGTAAGAGGTTGAGTGCGTGCTCCTACGGGCTCCTTTCCCTTGGACTGTGCAGTTCTCTGGGGAGGATCTGTCACAGGAATCTTTACAGTAAGATAGGTTCATGTGTTAGGACGTTCAAGTTGCGCTTCTACCCGAGTAGCCAACTTGATCACATCATTTATCGTCCAGATGGACTGTATCTGGATCCGATCCTGGATAGCCATACGCAATCCACCATTAAATCGGGCGACTTGTTGCGATTCAGTCTCGACCAAATCGTTACGCGCTGCCAGGCGGTAAAATTCTTTTGCGTATTCTCTCACCGACCGACTACTATGTCGACAATTTTAGTATTGTTGGAATAATACCTAATCGTAATCGCTATGGAGGAATCGGGCACGTAGTAGTTGTTTCATCCGCTGTCAGGTGCGGATTGGTGCTTTTATTTGCCTGGTTCGCACAAGTTGCAGTTGTTCGCACCAAGCTAAAGCTCCTCCTTTCAACTTGTAGGTCATAAGCTTGACCTTCTTTACTTCAGGGATGTCCATATAGTAGAAAAATCGTTCAACTTCAGAAAGCCAATCGAGAAAATCCTCAATGTATAACTGGTCATTGAAGCTAGGAATATCAACCCGCATCTTGAATTCTCGATCCGTTCGATCTACTCGATCGCCGCCATGTCTGGGGTGTTGGAAGATTATATTGTCGATTTCCTCCTCACTGGAGCTCCCTTCCTTAGGAATGACCCTTGGATGTACTGCCAGTACTATCCTACGATCAGAGCGATTACGAGTTTCAGCAATTGGCGGTGGAAGATTACCACCAAGAACATGGAGTTACCTTAGGTTTTCCGTCAAGAAATCTGCTATCGGTCGATGGAAGCCTACAGCCCTTGCATGGCTTGCCGATTCTCTTGTTGCGTTACTTTGAAAGCTGTCGCCGTTAAAGGTAAATTCTCGCCGTTAAAGGTAAATTCCCTGGAGCACCGCCCATGGAATTGTTGCTCGACCGTCATTAGAAGTCATCGATCCGAGGAGAAACCTCGCTTTAATACCAAATTGACGTAGGGGAGGACTAGGGGTGTATACAAACCGGGCTAGCCCAGTTAGCTTGCTCAACCCGGCTCAAAAAAGCTCGACTCGGCCCGACTCGGAACTGAGTTCGGGTCAGGACAGACCAATTTTCTAGGCCCGAAAGTTAATTCAGGCCGAGTTCGGATACCTCCCAGTTCGGCCCGACTCGGTCCGAAATCCGACTCGCCCTGGCTCGACCCGACCCGGCCCGGCCCGACCCGTGTATGTAATTTGTATAAAATGTTTTATTTTATGCTTTGTCAAATGTATGTAAATGTCCTAACTAGTTAGATTTTTTGTGGAGTCTATAGTTCGACTATATAAACCGTTGATCAAGGGCCTTATAATGGGACGCGGATTACCTGTCAAAGCCCTTCCTATGAACTTGTTGTAAGGTTCGAAACTGGCCCGAACTCAGGTTCGAAACTGGCCCGAACTCGGCCCGAACTCACGCCGGGCCCGGTTCGGACTAGAGATGTTGGCCCGGTGACCAGGCTCGGTTGGGTTCGAGCCTTGTGTGGCTGTTGAACGAGCCTGGACGGGCTGAGGCCAATTCGACTCGGCCCGACCCGTATACACCCCTAGGGAGGACGTGAGGTCGAGCACCATCTTCCTCAAGAGGATAACTATTCTGAATCCACGAAACTTCTCTGGACTCCTCACAGAGACTTCTCGAATCCACGAGGAAAGAAAGCAGAAAATAAGAATAAATTCTAATAAATTCAAAATTAATTAATTAATGAATAAAAACAAGTTCACAACCCTTTAAATAGGGGTACCAAGCAATGGGAAAGAAATCAGAATCAAACTATAACTAAAACTCCTAGAAATCGCGACTTACTATAAATAGTAAACTTACTATTTATAGACGGTCATGATGTCTACTAGTGCGCAAGGTTTTCAGCCAAAAAATAGTAAGTGTCCTATTTGGCTTCACCAAACCGTTCTCCTAATTATTCTAAGCTCTTTACACATTAGGCACAACTCCTAAAGCCCGACGGATGAAGGGTTATAATCAAACTAAAATTTACTATTTATAGTAAAAACGAAATTAAAACAGAGAAATGACCATCGATCCAAAGGTTTTTTGCAATTTCGAGCGTCACAACCCGGCATAGCGGGGTTGGTTGGCTAAAGTAGCTCGTTCTACCCTAAAATCATATATTTTATGTCAGCTAACTCATTCCGGATTGCGAGATACGTCCGATCTTAAGTCCGATGGTCCGGATCACTTCTGTCGTCGACCAGGCCTTTTCTGATCCATCTTGGCCATGAAACTGTCCACAACCGGCTCTACATCAGTATCTGATGGACTTCAGCTTGGGTCGTTACGTGGGACCGTAGAGTCCACCTCATGAATTGATCGTCTAACTTTTGAGCCCACTTACATCCCAGGTTGGGAGATGGGCCGCTTAAATACATGTGGGAAAGCTAAAGGGTCATCCTCTCTGTAAAAGGCCTACTTAGTACAAGCTCTCTCTAATTTAATTAAGTCACTGAAAATTATCGTCCTTGCACTGTTATCAGCAGGAGACAATATGGACCCCGTCCATCTAAAAGGTGAAGGGCCTGGGGCATTGCATGTGGCCCACTATTTCAAAGAACTATAATCTGCATCTTTCAAAATGTAAGAGATTCAAGCAACTTCCCTGTTGTTCCTATTGGAAGCTCAAGTGGACCACACCGAAGGAAACAGTGGGGATTGAACGCCGGCCATTTGAAAACTTCTTAAGCCACAGATGCATAAGTTTTGGACGAAGCTGATACTTGTGTTTCATCCACTTCTGTGTGACCTTATCAACAGTGCAAATAAACTTCACTGGTGGGCCCCAGGAAGGTTTCGACATGGCCCTCATTATCCCACTGTTTCCTGTGGTGTGTTAGACTTGAGCATTGAATATGTTTCAATTTTGGGCTCATGCCCTATAAAATGAGCTGGAAAAATGGATGGACCATGTGAAATGAAACAAATACATCATGGTGGAGACGACAGAGTCCGATCACTAGGGATAGTGGGTGGTGTTGGGTCACTACCCAATCCATTTCCCATCAGTTGAGCAACACAGGGACAAAAGAAACGTGTACGGTTCAAAGACTTAGACCTGCATTTGAAAGCTCTGTGGCTCCACTGCAACGTCTGTGTTATATCCACTCCATTTGTCAGTTGGGCCATGATCCGATGTGAGTCTAAAAATACGTCATGGAAAACTCAAGTGGGTCACACCATACAGTCAGGGATGTGGACACTCATCATTGAAGTCTTCCTGGGCCACCGTGGTGGGGAGCAGATTAAGTGTTACTCAGATAATATGTTAGTGGGTGCTGCCCTGCCCACGGGGCCTACCTTGAGGTATGTGTTGTATATCCACACTATCCATCAGTTTTTATAGCTCATTTTAGATCATGGTTTAAAAAATGAAGTGTATCCAAATCTCAAGTCGACCACATCACATGGAACAGTGATCATTAAACACTCAACATTAAAATTTTCCTAAGGGCCACCGTAATGTTTATTTGCCATCCAACCTGTTAATAAGGTCACACAAACCGATTAAGGGAAAACACAAGTATCATCAGCATGATCCAAAAACTTCTGTGGCCCCCACTATGCCGTTTATAGTGGGCATTCAATCCTTACCCTTTGTGATCCTTACTGGCCTTAGTAGTAGATCCACGGGAGTATCAACATGTTATTGCGTTAGTTAAAATGAAAATATCCTTACTATGTGGTTACCTTGTGATTTTGATCTACTTTATTTGTTTGGACTACCAGAAGGTGGAAAAACTGATGGACAGCATCCATATACAGCACATGAGGACCTAGCAAGAGCCGGCCAATCCTGACTTGGCCTATTAGGGTCACTCCGATATGTGTTTTATCTACACCATCCATTCATATTGATGGAAATTTTCGATCAAACTAACATTTATGCTTTCACATCATCCGGTCTATGTGACCTTAAAACAAGTTGTTTTGGCAAATAAACATCCCAGTGGGCATCAGAAAGGTTTCAACGGTTGGGCGTTAGTGTCACCACTACTTCCGTGGTGTGGTCTACTTGAGCCTTGGATCTTTCTCCTTCTTTGAGTCATTCTCTAAAATAATCTGTTAAGATGGATGGATGGTGGATCAAACACATAGAAGGGTCAGCCCTATGAATCCCCGACAGGACAGTCAGTCTCTAGCTAAGTCCTATCGAGGGTAGTATTAAATCCGCCTCCCTGACTAACGTGTTACCTGAGTAGGTCCAAAGCGGATTGCGTACTGAGTAGCTCAGTACGTATGCGTACTGAGTAAACTCTGTGGGGTCCACCTTGATTTACATATTTTATCTACTCTGTCCATCAATTTTAACAGATAATTATATGGCTTGATCCCAAAAATGAGATATATTCAAATCTCAAGTAGACCTCACCACTTGAAATAGTGTGAATTGAAATTCTATTGTTGAAAATTTCTTGGGGCCCACAGAAGTTTTGGATCAAGCTGATATTTGTGTTTTCCCTTCATCCATGTCTGTGTAATTTTATGAGCTGGTTGGATGACAAATAAACAACATTGTGGGCCCTAGCAAGGTTTCAATAGTGGAAGTCATTATTCACATTGTTTCCTTTAGTGTGGTCCACTTAAGCTTTCAGAATACTTCTATTTTAAAATCAACCACTAAAATGATCTTGAAAAATGGATGGATGGCGTGAATAACTCACGTATATACATAGTAGGCCCAACTGAGTTTACTCAGTACGGTGAAAGCCTACTGAGTAACTCAGTACCCAATCCTATTCCGAGTAAGGGGAAATCAGATATCGTATTGAGTAAACTCTGTTGGGCTCACTGCGAATTCACCTGGTTTATCCACGCCATCCATCCGTTGTTTCAGATCATTTCAAGGGTTGAGCTCAAAATTGAAGTATAAAAAAAGCTCAAGTAGACCATACCACAGGAAACAGTAGAATTATTGACTTCCACGGTTGAAAGCTTTCTAAGGCCCTAGTGATGTTTATTTGTCATCTAAACTTATCATAAGATCACATGGATATGAATGAAAGGAAATCACAAATATCAGCTTGATCTAAAACTTCTATGGCCCCCAAGAACTTTTCAACGGTAGAATTCAATTCACACCATTTTAGCTGGTGTGGGCCACTTGATATTTGGATATGCTTAATCTTTAGATTAAAGGCATAAACTTATATGATAAAACAGATGAACAGAGTTGATAAAATGCATGAATGACAGTGGCCCAACAGCATTTACTCGTACTGAGTTACTCGGTACGCAATCCCCTTCCAAACTGATCGCTTTATCCAAAGCTACAGTAGGCGGAAGCGGATTGCGTACTGAGTAACTCAGTACCCTTAGCGTACTGAGTAAACAGTATGGGGTCCACTGTTATTTATTTATTTTATCCATTCTGTAAATCCATGTTAACAGATAATTTTAAGGTTTGATTTCAAAAATGAAGTAAATTAAAATCTCAAGTGAACCAGACCATAGGAAACAGTTTGATTGAACCTCTACCATTGAAAATTTTTTAGAGGTCAACGAAGTTTTGGATCAAGCTGATGTTTGTGTTCTCTCTTCATCCATGTCTTTGTGATCTTATAAAAAGGTTGGATGACAAATAAAAATTACTTTAGACCCTAGAAAGGTTTCAATGGTGGAAATCATTATTCCACACTGTTTCCTGTGTAATGGTCCACTTGAACTTTGGATTTACTTCAATTTTGGGATCAACCCCTAAAATTAGCAGTAAAAATGGATGGACAGTGTGGATAAACCACATAAACTCACAATTGGCCTAACTGAGTTTACTCAGTACGATAAAAGCATACTGAGTAACTCAGTACCCAATCCGATTTCACAGTAGGCCCTAAGGTCTCATTGCCAAACGTCCCCATCCCGTCTATTTCCTTTCCCATGTGTGAAGCACATGAGTTTCAAATCCACCCCATTTCTTAGATAACATCCGAGGGAGCAGATTTAGGTATGCCCCAGCTTCACCCAAGACAGTGTGGCCCTTGCCGTGGAGCCTACCTTGATGTATGCATTTTACATCCAGGTCGTCCATTTATTTTCCTGGATCATTTTAGGGCATTAGCCCAAAAATGAAGCACATCCAAATGTAAGGTGGGCCATCTCATAGGAAATAGTGGTGATTGAACACCCTACCATTAAAATTTTCCTAATGCCCACTATAATATCGCCATAATGTTTATTTGTCATCCAACTTATTGATAAGGTAACATAAACCTAGATGATAGAAAGAAAAGAATATATATATATAGAGAGAGAGAGAGAGAGGCGCTCATCTACGAACCAGTTCATACGTACTACGTATTAACTTTTTTGAGAACCCATCATACGTGATGTTGATCCAAAATTTGAACCGTTCATGTGAAGCAGCACCTAGTGAAAACCCCCGAGACCAAGTTTTACTTTTATTTAAAACTTTTATCCATACCGTCCATAGCAAAGAGAAATTCAAATTAAGGAAAGAAGCTGTTTACATTTTTCACGGTCCACCAAAGTTTCGGATCAAAGTAAAAATCCATACTACAGGGTTTCATGAGGTTCTGCTTCATGTGAACAGTTCAAATTTGCGAGATTCATCAAGTATGATGGGTCATCAAAAAAGTTGGTACGTATATATATATATATATATATATATATATATATATATATATATATATATATATATATATATATATATATAACAAATATCAGCTTGATTCAAAAGACGATCACCTGTCTCCTGTGATATAGTCCACCTCAGATTTGGATCCGCTTTATTTTTTAGATAATGCGTGAAATGATATGGAAAAATGGATGGAGGTGGTGGATGTAGAACACATAGATCAAGGCAAGGTCTGCTCGCACCCAATCAGCTCCCAACATCTTAAGCATGAGCTGACACGAGAGAAATAGTGGAGGGAGTGGATGTCAATCAGAGATGACATTGGGCCACAGAGCCATATGTTGCAAGGGCCACAAGTGTCGTGGGAAATAGCCGTCCTCCTTAATGCATGAGGCCCCATCGGATGATTAAAGTGGCAGAGAAAATAGAGTATGGTCCTTCCAAACATGCGGCTTGGATTATAGCACCTAGTAATCCATAACTATCAGGAAAATGAACTCGCTCTGGTTGACTTATCATTTTTTCGTCGACAACCCTGACAAGGGTCTCGTGAGAGTACAACCCTAGATCCTTTCCTACCCAGTCCCAACTCATGACTGTTCATCTCCACCGTACATGTGTAATGGCCGACAAATCACGCCGTTCTAGTAGCAAGGTCAGCCACACATGTGCACCACGTGCGGAGATGTATGCGCTGGGCCCCAAAGAACTGAACTGACTTGAATTTCCGGCCACATCAAGTACAAAACAGGACGTACATGATGAATGGATCAGATTCTACGCACAAGCACAACTTTGGTAAGTAGGCAAGTGTGACCCACCAGCTTGAATTTCGGTACTAGTTGTGCTCGTTACATGCACGTAGACAGCAGCCAGTCAACAAGCCAGCCCCCCAAGGCCCGTGGAAACATATAGTGCGGGATCCGCACCAGCCGTTAAACTGCCATGGCGAGTATAAGACCTAGCCGCCAAACCAGGCCCACTCATCCGACTAAATTAACCGACGGCTGAACATTCTTTTCTCTTTTTTTAAGGGGTGGGGCGCACTTGTGGTGGTACTGGTACAACAGTAAGCTACAGTATACCGGGGGAAATGTGAATCTCATACGTTATGCGTAAATGGAATCCACCCCAGCCATCAATGCGTCAGCTCCTACCACCCCGAAAGCCAGAAAATCAGGCGAAGCCGAGGGCCAGTGGACCACACCACGGTACAAGTTGGGACGGAATGCCCAATGTTGATTAGTGGGTAAGGCCTACCATGTTGTCGGTTTGTCCGGATTAAAGGTCAGAGCAAAAACCAAGCTGTAATGCAATTTATGTGAGCCCCTGTTCAAATCAAGGGCCGTGTTGTGGCCAACCTGACTGTTAGGATAGGACTGATTTTTGGCACCTTAGGGTGATATGTGGCACCTCAGGGTGATACGTGGTGATGGGTATAAACTTGTTGAAGCATGGCCCGAATACATCCACACGTCCACCCACTATCACTGGAGACCGCCTCTGGTTTTTTTTTACGCTGGCCTGCTTTGATTACGGATCAGTTGGCACCATAGCTTTTGGGGGGGGGGGGAGCGTGTTACTAGGTTATTGATCCATTGGGCACATGTCCCACAGATGATATCCCAAAACAATCGGTTATCAATTGCATCACTATAAATACTTAATAGGATGATCTACGCCATCCAAACATTGTCCATGTAAATCAACAGTTACAAATGATTCTTTAGACACTCAAGATGTGATCTGGACTTATTACAACTATTCAAACATTAAATAATACACTAATTAGAGATATTAAAGTTGATTTAGTAATTAAATTCACACCCTGGTGAATATTCTATACATTGCTACTTTTGGATCAGAGGGGGGTTCTGAATCTAGAGTGCCAAACAAGACAAGACGATTTCAAATCCAGGGGGTTCCTAATCCACGCTCCCAAACAGGCCCTTATTGTACTGGCCTGCCTCGATTCGTGTACTGGTCTGGCCCATAGGCCATCGCATTCTGTACAACGCAACTACACTAGCAAGTGGGAAATCAACTTTGCACCCCTCACTGTATGATTTATTAACGTAGCAACGATGAAGACGTTTCCGAACACCACCAATGCACTACCACTAAAACGACATAAATAAGCAGCGTCCCGTGCCAACAAAAAGCAACCCTATCACAAACGTACGCACGTGACATCTATCAATAAATGTGAAAGGACGTGTGTACATCAAACCATTTAAACGTGTACTCACATACAACATCAAACCATCTACACAGACGAGAGAAAAATACAACCTTACACACGTACGAGCAGCAGCCATACCTTCATATAACCGACCACATATAAATTGGGTCCCAAACGAGTTAAAACTCACACGAGTTGACCCGAGGGTGGGACCACAGCCTGCTTCTGCTTCCTTTCTTTAATTCACAGATCACACGTGAAAACAAAAGAACCCCGAGCCAAGAGCATCGACCCCATCCAAACAGAGAATCATCATACCATATCCGGACGATAATAAAAACATAGAGCTCAATTTTTAAAAAAAGAACAAACGAGGGCGTAGAAACCAAGGCTAAATAGTCCTCCGTCCTTCAAGCCGTCCCAGACCACCAAACGCGCATGCGCACTTCCTCCTCCCCCACCTTGTGGGGCCCAGATAGCCTCTCTCTCTCCTCATTTCACATCCACCCACACGCATGCATGGCCCGCGTCTAAAACCCACCCCACCCTTCTCAATAATTCCACAGTCAACACCAACATACCAAACCCACCCATCTTTTAACCCTCTTCTCTACCCCCGCCTTTTAATTAGGGCATCATGCTATCATCCACCACCATCCGCCTTAACAAACCACCCCCCCTCCCCAAAACAAAAGCACCAAAAACCAGTGATTTCCCGCTTTAATCATTGAAGCCTACCCTACCTTATCATGCGCACCCCGCCTCCAGGAAGGCATTATACACAACACCCTTTCTATCTCCTTTACTGCTGCTGCTGCGGCTGCCCACTATATTTCCTAAGATACGATGAACCCAGAAGGGGATGTGCACGCCGGAACAGGTGCACTTAGCTGACACATTCGTGCAACATCCAGGTCCTCCCATCACACGGGCCCACAGTCTTGGATGGGCCATGCTTACTAATCATAGTTTTTCTAACCAACCATTGTTTTAGCCCCCGCCTGATTGGATTAGATGATCACCTCAAATTTTCGCCAGAGCTCATGACAGGGACTATGGACCACCAGCTTATTGGACTAGATCTCGCACTCATGTGCCTGTACACTGTCAAATCCAAATGCACAGCCCCTCCAGCAGGGCTCCTTCCAGTGACAAGATAGAACAGCTCCTTTACAGAGCTTTGGCCTTCAGCCTCAAGGACCTCAGGTACCGGATAGCTTCGTCCAGAACTGCAGTAGCGTCCTTTCCCTTCCCACCCGGAATTATGCTTCTAAGCACGCCCACCGCCTCACGTATTCTCTCCCTCCTCAACCTCTTGCTAGCTGACGGTCCATCTCTTCCTCCCTGAATCATGCCCTTTATGCAGCTCGACTCAGCATCCTCCTCATGTTGCCATGTTTTGCCTGAACTTGCAGTATCCTCGAGTGACCTATCACACTCTCCTTCAAGTCTCCTGCGTTTGGTTGGCGTGAGGGAACAACTAGCCACTCCCGCACTGTCCTCCTTGGCTTCTTCTTTCCCCACGTATCCAGTCATCTTGCTTGGGGAATGGCCGGTGCTAGTTTCTTCCTCGTCTTCATCCGAATATAGCAGTGCATCAATTTCTTCCGTGTCCTCGTGCATCTCGCTGCCTTGCCCTCCGGAAACATCATTCGGGCAATGTTCATTGAACCCACCCCAGAATGAATCTTTCACAGAGCCGGGGATAAGAGTATCTTTGTTCATTGGTGATTCTGTGGGAAAATTATCGACGCAGTGTGGCACCAGGTCTGCAGCAAATGGGTTTTGTAAGGGATACCCAACGGAACTAAAAATTAAGCTCGTTCTGTTCCCCGAGTGATCGAAGACAACAAATTTCTTCTGATTGGGTGCAGTTTCACTGCATCGAGAAGCAGAGAACTTTTCCTCAAGTGTAGATTGGGGAATCCGACTGGATGTCTGGCGGGTACAACAGCAATGCCATGCTTGTAGCTCACTACCGCCTACTGATTTCAGCTCAGGAACATCAGAACCCACGAGCCCAGGAATGATTCTGGTTGAAGAGTCCATCCTGGCATATGGGTTTGCATACGCAGGGAATGCCATTGGATGAATGATATTTTGTGGCCTAGATTCCGGCGGATCACTCCCACAGTTCAAATTGGGTGATTGCCATGGAGAAAGCTTCTGCCCATAAAGCCAAGACCCGCAGTCTTTCCCCATCGAAACAATCCGAGTGGCCTGAAGCAATAACCTGAGATGGAAAAAAAAAAAAAGCCCAAAGAGATCCCCATTAGCCACACAAAACAGCATATCAGAATGAGAAAGCATCAAGATAAGTCTCATGGAACCATTTGCTCCGCCAAGCATAATGAGGCCACCTAGTGGTGATCAAAACAATCCCAAGGCGGGCCCAACATAGATGGTAGATATCCTGTGGATGATCCAAACAACAGGGATGCACAAGAATCTCTCCTGTGGATGATCCAAGGACAGCCTTTCTCCCTCTAAAATGTAGACCACTGTAAATTTGCATTTGCCAGCCACCAATCGGATAACTAAGATCATCTGAGGAGGGAGATATTGGTGTCCCTCGACAGGGAACACCAGAGTCAGTTGAACAAATTTATTTTTTTAAAAAAAAAAAAAAAACCATTTATCTTCATTTGAATACAATACAATGCCTCGTTAGAAAAAAAAAAAAAAAAATACTAAGCATGGCTAGAGAGTCGCATACCAGAAGATGGTCTCAGCAACACGCAACCTCGACAACACTCTTCTTCTTTCCAATATGAAATTCCCAGCTTAAAATTCAAACAACCAAAAACACAAGCCAAACTACGTAACAGGTTTCAGCAGATGTCGGAAATACTCAGCCTGGCAAAGGAAAAACAAGCATCGTAAGTCCCAAGATCAGGAAAATAAATAAATAAATAAATAAATTCAACAGAAACCTCACATGTCTATACGGATTTCTCGGAACCAACTCACCTGGCAATCCTGTAAAGGTTGAAAGCATGCTATTACTCTCACGATGATGGTCGCGCTCCCTGCAATTCCATTCTCATGTTTCAACGCCCGGAATCTCGTTTGGCTCGCTGCTTGGCACACCATTACTCCGTTCGAAGACCTTGAATAAACACCCCTAAATCGCACGAAGAAATAAGAAACTACAGACCAGAAAGGGAGAGACAGATAGCAATTGACAGCAGGCAATTCAAATGTATTTCAAACAACAGGGATTCGATTCAAGGAAGGGCTGGAAAAGTAAACTGCGAAACAGAAAGGAAAGACAAAGCGCTGTCGAAGAATTATATTTAAGGACCAGAGATCGAGGTAGAGCAGAGGATTAAAAGGAGGGATTTTTTAGGTTTTTTCTAGCTAATTCTGCGGAAGTAGCAAGGGATGAGGACGAAGAGCGTCAATGCCATGGACTTGAAAGAAACGAGGAAAAGAACCAACGGTTGAGATCAATCTATCGAGGGAAGGAGTTACAGGATAACTCTGCAATACAAGTTCAAGGAGATGACTTTCCGGAACACATCAACAGACAGACTAAGAATCAGCCACCGCATACTGTTCTTCTTTATCTCTATGAAAATTTGCACTTCTGCAACTAATAAGATCCCTGCATCGTCAAGGTCAGATCTCAGCCGTTCATTATCCAGATACAAAACCAGATCTACATCAACAACTTAATCATGCAAAAAAAAAAAACATCAAATTTCTCTAGAAAAAAGCTTCAGATCTCAAAAACAGAATCAGAAATTGGCATGAAACCCTAGTATCTTCAAATAAATCACATACAAATAAGAAAAATAAACTCAAAACTCAAATATTTCAAGAAGAGAGACGGATTCAAGAAGAAAATATCCAGAAAACTCAAACTTGAAACAGAGATCTCAACATCCTACGGAGAAAATAGAAACTATCAAAAATCGTAGACTTACCGTTAAAAAATCAAAGAGATAATCGACCTCCGAAGAAGAGAAATCCGATCGCGCTGCAGATCTGAGAGAGAGAGAGAGAGAGTCAAACAAAGAGAAGTGGAGAATAAAAGGGATGGGGAGATTATATAGGGAGAAATGACAGGAATACCCCTGGGTTGAGATTAACTCTTTCCGATGGTTAAATCATGACCATCTGGTCGATTGCCTGTTGACCAGACCAATCGGGTCCAAACCCAGGGTTAGCTCCTCTTAGCATTCACCCCTATATCTGTAAAATATTACATAATTGTCATCAAATGCTGTCAGGCAGTCCGCAGTCAGGCTTTCTCCAGCTCGGTCATGTGCGTTTGTAGTCCGACAAATGATCGGTGCACTCGAGTTGCCCATGGAAACGTGGGCATGATACATACGTGTAATATCTGAGCCGTCCATCAAGCCGTCCTCTCTGATTAGATGGCCAGATCTTATTATTTTGTGGACCATATATGTTCATAGAGTTTGGAACGTTGGAAATTTCTGGTAACGGTTCATTCATATTCTCGATGCGTGGCCCACATGGTGTTCATATTGGCATGATTTTTGAGTGATGTTCTACATAGCGGGATCTCCTTATGATCAGCTCTGATATAACACATGCGTGCCCTGTGTGCACGTGTGAAGAGAGTGGACGTACAAATTCCATGGTGCGACTGTATTTTGCATATATCATTTAGTCGGCACGAGCAGGGCCCATGGTTAGGTGATTCACGGGTTGATCTAATTGGCGACATGATTTCTGGACCATGCGCCTAAAAAAGTGGAAGATTTGCGATTCTGTCCGTCCAATCTCTTTTGGCCTTTTCTCCATCGAATGTAGGTCCTTTTTTCCTTGACCATCTGATTGCACGACATAGATTGGAGTGTGGCCCATCATATCAACGCAATGGATCAAACATTAGTAGATTGCATATGGACGGATTTAAGGAACAAAAGATTACTTAGTCCATGAGATCCAACCGTCAGAAGAATGTGAGGAGCTGTTTGGTTGATGGCTAAGGCATGTAAATGTAATCAGTAATAAATGGACGCATATGGGTGAATTGGATCTTTGGTTGACGCTAAACAGCGATAATTGAAATAAGGAGATTTTTTCTTTCTTTTTTTTCTATAATTTGATTGTAATTTGTGGTAAATAAATTTATGATTTTTATAAGGAATTCTCTCCCGCCGCCCATACACATGAGAGTTGTCTAATACTGAGGATTGAGAACTAAAATCTACAAGTGCCACCGTGATTTGTGTGTCTTATCCATATTGTCCATCATTTTTATCAGCTTATTTTAAAGAATAAACTCAAAATTGAAAAGGGTCCGAAGCCCAATTGGACCACATCACTTCAAATTAGAGAAATCGAACACCTATTATTAATAATTTCTTGAAAGGTAAAAAGTTTTGGATGAAATTGATATTTTTGTTTTCCTTTCATTCATATTTCTCGGACGTCATAAATATGCTAAATTACCGCTGAACCTTACCAAGTTTTCACCTTCCGGTAACTTTTATTATTATTCACTGTATTACTTAGGGGTGGTTCACATGAAGGTATATTCTGCTTTATTTTTTTAGACTTATGCCTCAAAATGAGCTGGTAATTTGAATAGACTACACAGATCATGCACATGCATCACAATGGGACCACAAATCATTGTTTCTCAATCTCCATCTGTTTTCGAAAAGTTTGTGTTGAAAATCAAGCCGAAATACAAGGCTAATTTCTCCTTTATCAAATTGTCATGAAAGTCATGATTACACATTTACTACTATTTATTTAAAGAAATGGAAAAATAAATACCCTTTGAATGTAAAATGAAATGCAACAAAATCATGTGAATTAGAATATTTTCGAAAGGTTGAGAATTGAATGATAATGCCAAAATTTTTAATTTTTGACTAAAGTATATATGTCAATGGGTTTATTATAATTATTGTATCAAATGTCACACACATTAATTTTAAGTATTGAAACGGACTTATTTAATGTCTTTCAATTATAAGCAACCAAACCCAACTATCTATTTCTAAAATACTCTAATATAAATATCTAACACAACTAAGAGTACAAATTTGCCCCATGTCCATTTGTGGCCTATTTAGTAGCTTGTATTTGAAATACACTGGAATCTAATTTACAATTACCATTGAATTAAGGTGATTCTGAATTTTAACTTTGTTTTATTGGAATGCACCGTAATCCAAACCTTTTAATTGAGAGCTTGTATTTGGAATGCATTAGAATTCTTTAATATATTTACACCATTTAATCTAAATCAATTTTAATATTTTAAATTAGTAAACATATGTTACATTTAATAGAATGATTGTAATAAGCTTGTTAGGATATATCTTTTAGCTATAAATGTGAAAATTTTGAGCCCCAGGTGGACTACAAATGTAAGAGTCACAAATGAGTGACACACAAATGTTTTTTAAATAGTCAACGATTGGGATAGTTATAATCATATTACTGATGTGATTTTCATGTATTTAATAGTTTTAACATATAATAGATTAGTAACTTAGCAACACTTTTGTTATAGGTATGACTCTAATACATTTAAGATGGAGCTAAAAATGACATTTTAGTCAATTACCCTTGAATTATAGCATTTCATTGAGATTTAAAAACACACCAAAAGTGCATGTTATTATATCTTATTTTTTTTATCAATTCTGAAAAAAGGCAATAGATAGACGACACATGGCATTGCATGATAAATAAGAGGTGGATGAAAAGTTCTTCAAGATATTTAGAGCATTTTTTATTTTTATTTTTTTGCAAATCAAAGTTGGCATAAATCCAACTTTACACGTCATTGGATGATCGAAGAAATAATACGATTAAATTATACAAAAGTTTAACTAGCAAAAAAAGAAATGGAATCGAGCAGTTCGAGATACAAAAGATGATCAAGAAACATAACAAAGCTTGACTAAGAGAAGAAAAACAATCACAAAAGGCAAACATATCAAGAGAAGAGAATGATTTAAAGATAACTTTTTCAACTACTGTAACAGTTTGTGTAATGAAAGAAGCGTGTGGAAGAATAAGCTACAACAGAACTTTATAAATAACAGAGGAATTCAAAGGAGCAACCAATCAACTAATCGATCTACAAATCTAATATAATACCAAACAAATCAATCTTTTATTTCAATAGCAATAATCTAATAATAGTTCTTAGCTATAATTTTTAATTGTAATATAAATTTATACTCATACGTTGAATTTGTTCTTTATCCATTATCACGCAGTTCTTTTTAGAAATGCATTATTGCAATCGCTTTTAGTGGCTGATTGTGAATATTTTTTTGTTTAATTGCATTAGTATTATGAAAAGTCATTTCTTGTAGAAGACACAAAACAACTTATCTTCGGAGGAAGAATTCCACCATTTGATTATCGCTTGATCATTATAAAATTTTACAATTGGCCAAGTAATCGATCTTCTCAAAATCTAGTCATGTACATTTATCTTTGACGTATCAGCTTATTTCGATGTTTGGTGTTGAAGATGATTAATTTGGATTCAACCGCTATATCGATTTTGGCACGCGCATACACATTACGTGTGAAAGAAAACAAATTGAGTACCTACACATATTTCAAAATTCAATTACTTCTTGTTCTATTTACCTTCATTCAAGCTACCAAATATTAAAAAAATAATAAAATAAAATAAAAAATCTTTCTAGATTCAAAATGCACCCATTCACCTCCAAATACAGGCTTCAAACGATCCTTAAACATGTGATTTGGATTAAGTGCATTTCAATTAGAAGCATTCAAACAAGCCCTAACTACTTTATGCCAAACCAGGTTCCTTTTCCCTTTTATTTTACAATAGAGGAATTATATGATGGGATGACGCCATTTTCTCTTTCAAATCTGACAAGTGGAGCCCACCAACCGGTAATCTTGACCACCGATCTGTTTCTATCCACTGTAAATGAACCTTGGACCCATGCCCAGAAATCCACTTACTAGTATAGACACGGCCTTTGATTTTGGCGCATACAAAATGATGATAAAGATGGAAAATACTGCAATGATCCTCGTTCAACTGGAACAAGTCCCAAGATCAGTGGCTAGGAGCTTGAAACGTGAGGATCGCTATCAATGGCCTGCATTACAGATCAATGGGCCCCACCAGCTGGAATAAGTGTCACTTGAAAACCCCACGTATGAGCAAAGATGCAAGTTGGGCACACCTTGCTCATTTCCATCTGAGGGGACCCACACGTTTATCGTTGGGATTTTATGCTCGAATCCCCCAACTGAAATGAGTAGGGCCCATCACTTCAGCCAATGGAAGTGTGTGGACCACTCAACCTTTTTATTATTATTACGATAAAAACTGCAGTAGGCGATAACAGTTCAATAATGGTTTTTCTTTCTGAATTTTTCTTCTTTTTTGTTTTGTTTCATGGGCCTGACTTTTGATGTGTCATAACCTAAAAAATCACTGTGAATAGACGATCTCAACCGACCAATTGGTGTGTCCCAATTCAACAAACAAGTGGATATTGATTGCAGCTAAGTATCATCTATTTCATCTAATTTAGTGGTTATGGCTCTAATGGTCCATCCACTGTGGATCCCACCGTTTGAACGGTTCAGATTTAGGTAGTGTACAGGATGGTCTGGTACATGTGTATGGATCGTACTATCTGCCAGCCTGTCAAATAACTCCTTCCACGACCTATTGTCTTAAAAAAAAAAAAAAAAAAAAAAACTTTTTGACACGCGCACACACCGCCACTTGACCAGGTGTTGAAACTCATGAGAGTCTATTGTCCTTATTTTCTGGTGCAACATCAGTATTTCATGTGAGCTGCTTCCTTGTACGAAGAACCTTCTCTCACAGGTCACTAGCAACTCACACATACGAGGGATCCGAACCGTTCATGCAGCGGCCCTATGATGGAAGGGCCATATATCTAAAATCACACAATGAAAATCCTTTAACCAAAGGAATTCTTTACCATCCATTACATTTCCTTAAAAGGTATTCCATCAAATGGTTAAGATTGTTTAGTTGGTGTGTTTACACGTTACTTGTCGTAAAGAACCATGTGTGGGCACATTTATATGAGACACAAAAAAGGACTTGTGAAAGCGTGAAAGGGAAATCACGAGGATGTCCATTACTTCTCCCTGAGATAAGCATGTCACGATAAAAGATTGATGGTCAAAGACGTACGTATGATTGAAATTTTATATGCAGTCATTTTTTGAATGACACATAGCCAACAAATGTAGGAGTAATGTAAGTATCATATTTCTTTTCGAAGACGTATTTGACACTGCAATGACACTTAAGGTTATGTGGTCATACCCATACCCTTGGTGACTTATCAATCACATCTCACTGGCCAATAGCTACAACCATTGAGTTTTTTTCATGATCCGCTCGTTCTTGGAGACTGTTAAGGCCTGTTTGGCCAGGCAGATCCTATGGTATTAGGAGGGATGGGATCAGTTTTAAGGTAATGATGATGGTGTCAGTGGATTGTCTTAAGATCCATGGGATTGCTTATATCCCGGGACAAGTTCACTGGGTGTGTTTGGCACGCTGTGCATATCTCGGGATTTAACGTTCTAATCCATCCAAGGGATAAGATCAATTTTAAGGTAATGATGGTGATGTCAGTGGATTGTCTTAAGATCCATGGGATTGCTCATATCCCGGGACAAGTTCACCGGACCTGTTTGGCTCGTCATGCCTATCCCAGGATATTGCCAATTCCATCCCTCCTAATACCGTGGGATCTGCCAGGCCAAACAGGCCCTTAATTTCACTTTGGTCTCGACACTCCATGTTAGCCAACCCCACTAGGGATCGATACCAAGACCTCAAGTGTTGAAACCACCTTTTTCCGCATAGTCTGCCAGTTGAGCTATAGATTTGGGTGTATACATCAATTGTACTTTATTTTCATTCATATTAATAAAATCAATATTTGGCCTTTAAAATTTTCTTTTTCCTTAAATTATTTTTAAGGACAAATGTGATCAAACTACCAAACAATTGAGTAACTAACAATTCTCTTTATAAATCGCCTAATTGTCTTATCAATTGGTGGCTTAATAGTTAGGCTAATCTTTACATATTTGGTCATAATCTAACTATTTTATCGCATGGGTCACAACTGTTTCTGATTCAATTTGAATTAATGTAATTAACACGCCTAACATATACATACTCGCACATGTATAAACAAAACAGGCCACTCGTTGCATGTCTCTTAATTGAATGCCAACATTGGGAAACATTTGATCCATGCCGCATAATATAAGGCCGGCTTGGTGATAGTTTAGATCATAATATAGTGCACTATAATTTATAATACCCCTAGTTGAAGTGGTACACTTGGACGTTCCAACCCATTGATCTAAGCTCTTCATTAGGTCCAATCCAAAGCACATTTCTTAGATTCCATGCAACAATTGTAGTGATTGGAAGATCTAATCCATTTTTTTTTTGTCCTTATTTTCCATAACCATTCCTTTTCCAATCCATTGATGGGATGGTTGCAAATGGCCAACGATTCTTCACATGCGACAATCAAAGATGGTTCCTAACGAATAAATGGATCAGATTGTTGATTGGACACTATTTTTTGTATTTATAAAAAAAAAGAAAAAGAAAAATCTTAACCATTCTATTATATAGCATTGATCTAATGGTTATTATTTATTAATTTGGCGTGATTTTTGCGTGGTAGCCTGTGAAATTTGAGTTTAACCTACCGAGCAGTCCTGATTAATGCGTTGGACTGTTCAAGAGTACCAATGCAACTAGGAGCATTATAACACAGTACTCTGAGAGTACCGGAGCATTTCTCTAAAACACAGACGGGAATTCTTATTTTATTTTGGCCAGGCTCGACTCTCCAAAGCCTGTAGAGAAATGCACTCACTGTCATTACACATGCAAAGTAGTCACACGTGTGTGGTATTAGAGCTACACATCATGCGATCCCCACTATGTAGATGCCATTTCTGAAGAGATGAGGTCCGTCCCAATATCAACCAACCGTACACTAAAGAAAAATCAAATAACAGTACAACTTAAGCCCCATCCAATGATCTGAACGGCCCAATTCTTTATAGATGAAATCTAAGCCCTTGAGATTTCCTGATGAGCGGCTCGGATATCACATCAGGTGCCTTATTTTCACCTGGGAGGCAAGTGCGCTTAAAATTGGCGCATGTGGGAGGCTGAGTGGACATGAGCCCAATCAAATAAACAAGATAGCAGAAAAAGAAAAAGATAAAAGATCAGAGCCCATGATTCCATAGCCAGCAGAATCTTAGGCAGTGAAAGGAAGATCTATCCTCAATAATATATGCAATTTCGTACTAATGATCGAAAATAATATTCCTGGAGTCATGCCCTCTTGTTTAGGGTAGAGGGAACAGAGAAAACCCCCATCAAATCCTTCCCTCATATAAGGTTGATGCTTTTGGAGGCACTAAACCCTTCTCTAAATTTATCTAAGCTTTAAACAATTAGGGATGCTTTTGGTTTATGGTAGTTAATCTAGAAATGATAGGTCCACTCCCTTTGAAACTGCCCTCGCCTTTCTTGTGTAAACGATGAAACCGTATGCAAGATCAGAGCCATTCATTTGTCTGTACCCGCCGCATAGATGCTACATGTCAAAAAATTAGACGATCTGATCATCAGGTGAGCCACACTTGTATATTAAGCTTGAATTGTTGGTTGATTTCTCTTTACAAATATGGCCCACCTGATCATCATACAATTATGACTTTTGGGACATGGCATCAACCCAGTTGAGATCATATGATAAGTGGATGCTATCTCACACATGTGTCCCTTGGTCATGCGTGCGAAAGGCACGCACATTTCTATGATTAAGTATATAGTTGTCACTAAACCACTTTAATTGAACTTTAGGGTTTAAAATATGTTCAAATGGTACCTGATCCAATATGCAACAATGTATATGGGGTGTGTCCAGGACATACATCTCACGACATGGAAGTCGACCATCGGCAACCGTTTGATCCTAATCCGAGCACTAACATGTATGTCCATATGTGTGTGTATGTATATATGTATGCAGAAGTATATTATAAACTATACACCAAAATTCATGCTATAAACCTTCTATATTATTTTATTAATTGACCAATTATGCATCCTGACCATTAATCAGTCAGGTTGATCATGGATAGCCAATAAAAATGAGTGCTTATCAATTGAATGGTTAGGATCATGGTAATCGTGGGCTATAGATAATCAAAGAATAGATGGTGGAAATAATTTTAAAAAAAAAAAACGAAAAAGGTACTTCCAATGTGTATGCTGCATAGACACATGATCGTTCCTCTATTACGTATCTGCACTAGGAGAGACCCAAATGATCGGGTGTCTATGGATGTGACACGTGTCCAAAAGGGTGTTGAAAATATAATAAAAAAAGGAAAATTTTATGGTGGACCTACCATTAAGAAAGCTAGACCAGTGGATGTGCGTGGGACATGAAACCCGGGAGAAAAAGCATGGATGCATTTGGTTGTGGATTCTCCAACATAAGCAACCACGCTTAGAAAGGCATACAATCCCCTCCACCATGCCACACTATAATATTGCATGCTATTCCATTTAAAACCTAAAAGAAATGGATGGAGGAAATGGAGGGAATCCATGCTCACGTATATTATAGTCTTATACCACCCACTCTCATGGCTTTTTATCTCGTTTCTCATTTCCCACTAATATAAATCTTTTAAAGGTGTCAACCCTTTTACCTTTTTTTTTTTTCTTTTTTCTTTTTTTTTTGATATTTTATACTCTGGCGGAGTAAGACACTTGATATGCAGGCACTTAAAATTTGTACAGGAGGTATGTGTTAATTCAAATTAAATTAATTCAATTGTTAAACTTGCTTGCGTGGATTCACAATATTCCAATAACTTGATTGGTTGAATAGTTGGGTTTTCTAATTCATGGAAGTGTTCAATGAAAATGGGCCTTTGTGGTTTTTGGTTTTAACTGTCCAAGAAATGTCCACCAATGCTTGATAGATGATACATCCGAAGTGAGAACAGACCTATAATTTGAATGGTTTGATTTGATTTGTATGCCATGCATACTTGTAATTTCTAAATAATGTTTAATTGCCTGTGTAGCATCTAACATACTTTGCCAGAGTACCAAATTTTATTTTTTTTAAAAATGGGATGGATTTAGTGGCTCTAGGTCAGGTGTGGTCAACTTGAAGATCCACTAATCATACACGTGTGCATGCACACGCTTATGATGCCCTAACCAAATCAAGTACGATGGGAGTTTTGAGGGTTGATGTGATAATAGAGTTGCAATGTTCATAAATGGGTTATTGAGTATCCAAGGTAATTCTTTTGCTTAGGTCACCACATTAGCATTATGAGACATCATTTAGGCCCGGTTGTTGCACGTTTACATCCCTTGAATCAAAAGCAACAACCCATCATGACCCTACATATGTGAATTTGAAGTATTATTCATCGTTTGGTCTGAAATGCAATTTCAATATTCTCTTTAGATGGAAAACGAGATGTAAGATGGTGCAAACTTTGGCACTCAAAGCCAGTCTCAGGGTGGGGTTTGAGTAGATATTGCCGGAGTGGTATCGCCAGATTAAATCTGCTAGGGGCATTAAAATGTTGAATTGATTTGAATTGCAATTTACTTCAGTTTATTAAAGAGGAAATGACTTGAGCTTGGATGGTGAAATTTTAATTCACCACTCCTTAAGTGACAATATACTCAATTCAAGTTGGATTTGAAAATATAATAATTACAATTTAAGGACAAGTCCTCAATATGAATATAGTGAGGCTAGCCCGCCTCCAAGAATGTACTCTTTGAGAAAAACCTTAGATACTATGGTAGAGGGTAGGGGTGTACACCGAGTTGAGCTGGCCTCAACTCGACTCGGCTTGGCCACTTGCTGACCCGAGCTCGAACTCGGCTCGGCTTAGTCCTCGAGCTTGACTAGCCAGCTTGGCTTGGTTGGGTCAGCAGCTCGAGCCAGTTCGAGCTAAGATTGAGTCGAGTTCGCCTGTGTAGCATTTTCACAAACACATGGACTGCACCTTCAAAATCCTTCGAAATCTCATTGTTTTACATACAATAACAGTTATTTTACAAGTATTTTATCAAACACCTTCTAAGCAACATAATAATTAAGAAAAAAATGGTATTTGTTTCATATACATACTTTCCTTGCCACCAGCCACACTTCGTTGAGTCACTTGGTGAGCAACGTCAATATCAAAATAACCGAGTCACCAAACTGGTTCGATCCGAGTTCAATTTGAGTTGGGTTCGATCCAAGTCAAGTCGAGTTGGGGCCAGCTTAAACTCGACTCGAACTTATTTTCGAGCTCAAAAAATCAGCTCGACTCAGCGCGAGCTCAGCTTCAAGCCGAATCGAATCGAGCCTTTTCGAGTCAAGTTGAGTCGAGCGAGCTAACCGAGGTAGCTCGGTTCATGTACACCCCTAGTAGAGGGTGATGGATGATACGCCGACGCTTAGAAATTTCATTTGTTGCATACAAGTAACTTAGATTAAACTCTCTAAATTAGCGGGCCTACCATGATGTTTGTATGCCATTTAACCCATTTATAAGGTGATTCCACTGGGATGAACAAAAAACACAAAGATAAACTTCATTTGCCTCACCTAAAGTTTTTCGTCTACCTCGCTTTTCACTATAGTGCATCCTAACATGAGCTGGAGATACTGATATATGGAGTGGATGTCTCACGAATATCATAGTGTAAGAGTGGGAATAGGCTAGATATCCCTCCCCACCAGACAAGCCCATCCCACTTTGAGCTAGCTTGGAACCAGCCTGGCTCGTTGGTGGTGTTATGTAAAAAAGATTGGCACAAAAGATTATTGAACAAAATATAAACAATAAAATGAAATTTCACACCTATAGATCAAGAATACAATAATCTGATCTTGAACCAAAAAAATGCAACAAAGAGAATGAAAGATTAAAATTTTATCGCAATAACATGGAATAAGACTACATAAGCAGAATAAGAATAAAAGGAGATAACTTAGGAATTCGCTCACTCAAGGGGTTGGGAAATCACTCACCCAATAAGAAAGGAATTACTACTCTCAGTGGAGATAGCAAGCTCTCACAAATATAAATCTTCTAGAAAAAAAACTTTAAAATGCACTCTCTTTAATTGACTACTACATATATAAAGTAAAAAAGGAAAATAAAATCATTGCATTAAATACATTGTTGGTGATAAGTGCACTTTGAATGTAGGAGAGTTTTCTCTCTTATGATCATTGAAATCTTCAAAGCCACACTTGAGTATGATATTATGTCTTTTGATGTATACAATCGAACTTTGAGAGTACTACTGAGTCGAGGTGTGCGCCCCTTTGATGTGTGAAATTGGTGTAAAAGCCTCCAATGTGTTATCTCCATGATACAAATGTCATGAATCAACATTGCATGCACAAGCAAAAGTAAAATTTCAACACCAACCCTCTACATAAAATTCTACTAAAGTATATACATGTTGCCAAGAGAGACGACATGGAGATGAATCTTTTCTTAGTGTTGAAAAGGAAGGTCATACCATGATTTTATAAAGAGAACTTATGATCATTGCAAATACAAAATAAATTCATAACGTATGATCATTATATATGCAAATGAATTCACAAACTGTAACTCTTGACTATTATAAATGCAAATGAATTCAAATATTGTAATTCCCTACTGTTACAAATGCAGGTGAATTTAAATATTGTAACTCCCGATGATTACAAATGCAATTGAATTCAAAGATTGTAACTCTTGATCTTTACAAATGCAAGTGAATTCAAATATTATAACGCATGACCATTACGAATGCAAAACTGCCAACCGTTATAATTGTAAGTGAATTCAAATATCATCACCCCTAACCATTATAAATGTAAATTAATTTAAAATAATATAATGCTTGACCATTATGAATCAAGAGAATTCGAAAACCTTTTTATATATTTTTCTTTTAGAAATATACCAACATGTGAGGATTGGGTCGATTAAATTTTGGGTTAAGCTTGGGCTCAAGTCATGTAAGCCTAACTTGACTTAACCCTAGGCTAAACCTAACTCTATATGTCCGTGTCTTATATCCTACAAATGTCATTTTAATTTTTAGCTACGCAACCATATCTTAAATGTCAATCATTGATTTTATTTCTCATATATATATATATATATACCCGTGTCACCCCATGCCTCCCCTATTGTGATGTGGTGGGTCCGCTGAGGTTTGTGTTACACGGGCTCTCTGTATAACAGGTGTTACACGGAACTGGGAATAGAAATGAGAAACCTAGGTGGGTACAGTAGTAATTGTGAGAATTTCCGGGAAAGAGAATTCAGGTTAGGTACATTGGATGCGGTCTACAAACTAATCGCCCTGCTAATACCCACACGCGTAGAAAAAGGACATTCACTCAATTTCATTGACTCTGCACACAGTCGACACGCGTATGAAAAAGGGTTATATACTCGGGTATGCGGGCCCACTACCAACTTGCACCAATCAAAGCGCACGACCGGCACTCCTTACACGTGCGTGTGAGATTAGGTGCCTGTTAACCTTACACGCGTGGGATAAAAGGCACCCACTCAATTTGACTAGAGAAAGAAACGGTCAAGCCTGTGGGGGGCCGGACCGAAATCCTCGTCAACACCCGTTAAAGAAGTTGCGTAAAACATACAAGTCTGTGGGGGGCCACCATGCTTCTTTATATTCAAAATCCACTCCGTCTGTCATGTTTTATTCTGGACGTTAGGCCATGAGACTGAAAATCAGCTACATACACAACTCAGATCTGCCACAACATATTAAAAAAAAAAAAAAAGAAAAAAAAAGAAAGAAAGGGGAGGTATGCTAACCATAGGTTTATGCGTGGGACCGCCATGCCTTTTGCCTTTCACTCACCGGTACGAAAAGAAAATACAAAAATGGGCCTGATACATTGTTCTCATTGGTGTAGATGAGTTTTTAATATGGCTTATCTTTTGTATGTACGGTCCAAATAATGTTTCCTAAATGGTTTACGGTTTAGATCTTACATGTATAATATGGTGGATCCCAGAACGCTTGGGTGCCTAAAATTAGCGTTGTATACGATCCGGTCCGAAGACGCCATAGACGGACGTACGGGTACCACGGCCTATGCGGAACAATCAGCCTTTTGGTTAGCACTTTCTTAACCAGAGCTGAACGCGGAGAACCTCAAGTCCGCTAACTTGTCGTGCAGCCGCACCTTTCCCAGCCATCACACCGCTTCTACAGGAAATCTGTACCATGCAAGCGGTGGACCCCACCAAGATGGCATTTCAGAAAAATCAGGCGGCCCTCTCATGGGAGCGGATTAGGTGTTACCCGGAGATTTGGACTAAAAATGCATTATCAAATACATGATATGGAAAAACAGATGCACGGTGTGGATATACAACAAATACACCAAGGTGGGCCCCACACGGTAACAGCCAATCCGTGGAATCAATGGAAAACCGATGTTTGACTAGACCACGAGCCCACTTAATGAGTGTACAGGCTTAATTCTTTTTACAGGTGAGCTTCATAGTGGGGCCCACAACTTGTATGGTACAGATTTCCTATAGGATCAAACTGCGTGAGTGTGTGGGGTGTGTGCGTGTGTAAAAAAAAAAAAAAAACTGCACCAAAAGTTTGGTAACTTTGGCATGCATCTAATCAATTCTATTTTCGTGTAGTTCGGCTGTGAACGGATCATATACTTGGACATTCAATAATCGACTTATATCCAAATCAATTAACGACGAGGAGTAAATTATCATCCAGCTTAAACTTAGTTTACAAACTAAACAGAAAGTGCGTTAGATGTAAAAATTATATATGCAAAGAATGCTCCCATGCGCAACTCATTGCCTACCATGAGAGTTCAAAATCTGAACAGTCCACGTTATGCAGCACCCCATAAAACTCTAAGAGCCTAATTTTGACCATGATCCAAAACTACGATGGGCCTTCGAAAGAGAGACAAGTTTTGAATCATTGTGACCATTAGAATTGAGGGTTTCATAGGGTGTTGCATAATATAGGTAATTTAGATTTTACACTTATATCTCAGGAGGTGAGTTCTAAAAAAACATTCTCACGAGTTTTATATATATATATATATATATATATATATATATGTATATATATATATATATATATATATGGGAAAAGGTATTATGTGCTCGAGCTCACTATAAGATCCCATGAGGTCGAGCTGTGTGGGCCTCACCGTGATGCGTGTTGACCATCAACACCGTGCATTTGATGGGTCCCCATTAAATTATGGGATATCCCAAAAATCAGCCGTATGCAGAACTCAAATGGGCCATACCATCTAAAATCATATGAAGACATGCCAAAAACATATAAAAGCACTTGGTGGGGCCCACCTTAGTTTGAATTCTGCTAAAACTTGGTCTGAACCCTCATCCAAGTGGGACACACATAATGGATGGGCTGAATTTGCAAACCACATCTCAGTGGGCCCAAAAAAATTATTATTAATGTTTTAATGGTGCACGGCCCCTCTCAACTAATGTATGTGGTGTGGTCCACACAAGTCACGAATTGACTTGATTTTTGAGACTTAGACCCATGATGGAATGGTGCATCTAACTGATGGGGTAGATGTTTGAAACGAATCACGGTGGGGCCCACACAGCTTGACCTCATGGGACATTTCCATCCGCTCGAGGGCATAGTACCTTTTCTATATATATATATATATATATATATATATATATATATATATATATATATACACACACACACACACACACACACACACATACACACACACACACATGTGTGTGTGTAAAAAGGTACTATGCACTCAAGCTGACTATAAGCTCCCGTGAGGTTGAGCTGTGTGGGCTCCATCGTGATGCGTGTCGACCATTAATACCGTGCATTTGATGGGTCCTCTTTATATTATGGGATATCCCAAAAATCAGCCGTATATGGAACTCAGGTGAGCCATACCATCTAAAAATATGTGAAGACGCCGTTAAAACATATCAAAGTACTTGGTGAGACCCACCTAAGTTTTGCATGCATCTGAAACTTGGTCTGAACCCTCATTCAAGTGGGACACACATAATGGATGGGCTGGATTTGCAAACCACATCTCGGTGGGCTCTCAAAAATGGTTATGAATGTTTTAATGGTGCCTGACTCCTCTCTCATTACGTATGTGGTGTGGCCCACACAAGTCACGGATTGACTTGATTTTTGAGACCTAGGCCCACGATGGAATGGTGCACCTGACTGATGGGGTAGATGTTCGAAACGCATCACGGTGGGGCCCACATAGCTCGACCTCATGAGACAGACTCATGAGGTCAAGCGCATGGTACCTTTTCCTATATATATATATATATATATATATATATATATATATATATATATATATATATATATATATATATAAAAAGTTCTCACAAGCTGTTATATATGTGTGTGTGGTTCTATAAGGAATACCTTATGGGAATTTTCCGTGAGTCGAGCTATGTGGGCCCATCGTGATCTGTGTTAGGTTATGGGATATCCCAAAAATCATTCATATATGGATCTAAGGTGGGCCATATCATCTAAAATCACATGAAGATATGCTTAAAACATATAAAAGCACTTGATGGGGCCACCTGAGTTTTGGATGTGGCTGAAACTTGCTTTGACCTCTCATCCTAGTGGGACACACACAATGGATGGTCTTGATTTGTGAACCACATCTCTGTAGGCTCAATAAATTATTATGAATGTTTTAATAGGACGGTAGCCCCTCTCAACTGTTGTATGTGGTGTGGCCCACCCGAGTCATGAATTGACTTGATTTTTAATCCTGTGGCTCACAATGGAATGATGCATCTAACTGATGGGTTAGATGTTCGACACACATTATAGTGGGGCCCACACAGCTTGACCTAATGAGAAGTTCTAGTTAAGTCATCTCATAGTACCATTTGATGAGTAGGTTACGCTGGCTTCCGCACTAGATAATCCTCATGTTGGTGTAATTTATTAGGAGAGTTTGATTTCACATACACTTAATCGATTGGGAGTGGTGGACCATCGATGTTACACTCTTTTTATTATTATTATTATTATTATTATTTTTTTTTTTTATAGCATTTTAGTTAAAAATATTATTAATTAAATTATGAAAATGCCTTTAAATGACAGATAGGCAGATCATGGCCACAAGCGAGAATGACCAGGCCCCACTAAAATTAAATTAGCATATTAACGGCAACCACCCTTTACTTTGATTTTTATTCTACTAAACCCTGTCATTGGTAAACCTGCTTAAGACATCCCTTTTCCAAACAATATGCCCTTCTTGAAAAGGGTCTGTACCACAAAGTTAGGCGCTTGTACTCGTGCGGTCTTGGAACAAGCAGAGAAGACCCATGGACATTCATAGCATGCATCAATGAAGACCCTCCACCTATAAATAACCCATTCTATAAATCACTTCCATGAACAGGCTTGGATTGTTAGCTTTTCTTTATTTTCCCACACTTAAATTAGGCCACTAAACATTTTTATTTCTCTTTACAGGACACTGATCATGTAGCTAGGATCATTCTATTTAAGTTTGTTTTGAGTCATTTACTTTAAACATGAGTTTCACACCCAGATCCATAGTTCAACTAGTAGACTGAGTGGAGATGCCTCGTTTCAACACTTGAGGTCTTGGTATCGATCTTTTAGGGGGCGGGGGGGGGGGGGGAACGGATTGGCTACTTCCCCCTGACACCAGCCCCGGAGCTGGTGGTCGGTGCTCTGTGGGCCCCACCATGATGTATGTGTTTCATCCATTCCGTTCATCCATTTTTAAATATCATTTTATGTTCTTATGCAAAAAATGGGAGGTATATAAATTTCAAGTGGATCACACCACAGGAAAAAAGTATTGATTGGATATCAATCATTTAAATCCTCCTAAGGCCGTATGTACTGTTTATTTGACATCCAATCCGTTGATTAGGTCATAAAAACTCAGATGAAGGGATGAAACAAAGATCAACTTGATCCAATACTTTTATGGCCCCCAAAAAGTTTTTAACGGTCGAAGTTCATTAAACACTGTTTCCTGTAATGTGGTCCACTTGAGACTGGCACATACCTCATTTTTTTTTGTATTACCATAAATTGATCTACAAAAATAGATGGACGGAATGGATGAAACACATACATCATGGTGGGCCCACAGAGCACCGACCACCAGCTCCGGGGCTGGTGTCAGGGGGAGTAGCCAATCCGTTTCCGGGGGGGGCTACATGAAGCGTGTGTAGCTACCCTCCAAAAAAAAAAGCCTTAAACATTACTTTCAATTAACTGGACCGTCCCAATTGCCAAATCATGCATCTTCTCAACTGAAATCACTTAACCAGTATCATCCACTCAACTTAATCTCTAAGCCATTCTCCATCACCACGTGTATAATTAATGATCCATCACACTTTTTCAAAGGGTGGTGAACAACGAGATTATCCGTTTGTTTCCCTCTGAGAGAGAGAGAGGACCATCTACGGTAGAGATGCCAATTGCTTGCTTGGTGATCTTAACACCACATATCTCGATAGTGTTGGGACGTAGTAGAATTTGATTGGGCCATATATCTCTTTGCATGGTCTCCTAATAGTGATTCATGGTCCAATCAAATCTCTCCATATGCCAACACTATCCATATTTGCTAAGACGTCAAATAATTAAATAAATATTTTTAAATTGAGTGAAAATTATATATCTGAATTTAATTTTGTCGACCATGTTTCCTGGGAAGCTGCTGATTTATTGGTTGATGTAAGAACTAATAACTGTATTCCTTGATGAGATCCACATCAGCCGTTTTCTTATTAAATCTAACAGTAGATGGACAATTGGGAATTTTTGACCGTTGAATGGGGCAGGCCCCTCAATGGATAGACAAATGGTGGTGGACCCCAATCATCACTCCAGTAAACCTGAACTTTCTGTCATATCAAAACGTGAAAATACAATGAAGAGATGCATCATACATTGAAATTGATAGTTTATTTGGTACATAACACTTTCCATAATTTCAGGGGGAGTCTTGAGAAAGGGGATGGCCCATTTGAGATGGGTTGAGAAATAAATAAATAAAAATAAATAAAAAGAAACAAAGGTGGCTCACACCCGTGTAAAAGGAAGTTGGGAAGTCTCCTTTATTAACCTTAAAGCTCGGGCGTGTTCTCTATAAAAGAAAAGCTGGAACGCAATCTTCAAATGCAAAAGCATGAGCGCACACCCTTACGGTTGAAAATGCACTGTACTCCACGGTACTACAATATCAGGTGATCCCTCCACCTCAAATCCGTCCTCATCTGTACCTTTGATGCACCGTTTAGCCATCTTCCTCATGCACATGTCCCCAACCGGCATGATTTATCGTGCAAGTCGATTAGTAGTGGACCCCACCTAATGCAACCTGATTTTTGATGATCTGATTCTTTTATTTCAAATGTGGAAAATGATGGGACCCAGCCCATGAAAAAGGTGGGTCCAATTAAGTCCACCAGTAGAAGGCAAGGAGACCACTTGAAAAGATAGGGCTGCGGATCGCCAAGTAGTACTATTCTTTTTTAATGCCTCATTCACAACCCCTACCTTATCAGCTTTAATGCGGTCTATGGTCTTCTCTCTTCCCTTTAAAGATGGAAATAATCAAATCTCTTTTGAGAGGTGGATGGCTTTTGAGGGTGATGTTTGTGCACTCCCGGGAGCGTGCATTTAAAGAGCGTTTCCCCACCTTTAATGTCATCTTAGTTGGATAAACGGTCCCACACACACATACCTCCATGTTGCTGGTGGGCCACACCTACCCATATCTTGATGTTGCTAGTGGGCCACTGGTCTATACCTTTTATGGTGCTGGGTTATATATAAGTTAGTTGTCAAGCATTCTCTATCTCCGTGCACGTGAAACGCATGTTTTAGATTCAGGCACTTCAGCTCTTGGACCCCATGCTGGGAAACCACCATAATTGGAGGATACTTGCCCTTTGTCTAACCATACATATCTATTCACAAATAGTCCATCCAACCAGTGAATTTTTGGTGGACGATCCTGCCATCCGATTGGTTGGACGGTTGAGATGGTTGAATTAGTTTAGTAATGAGGAGGATGATATGGTAGAGGCAGGAGAAATAGAATGAGGTAGAGTGATCTATTTCAGTACACGTGGCATGTAATGTGTCAAATCGGATCTGTTCATCTAGTTATCCCCTGCGTAGATGGCAAAGGGGTGAAAATACGGATTGATTGGATGATTCCAGTAATCTAATCGGTGGTAGTCAAAGCAACGGTAGGAAACGAAAGTAGTTAATGGTCAAATTTTAAGTGAGGGAAATTGAGTGAAAGTGATGGATATGTTCTGTGATAGGTGAGTTTTTTGAAACATGATCCATTCATGATGTGGACCCGATTGATACATCTCCCTGCCGGACAGGCCGCGTGGAGCGATGGACGTACCATATTCCTGTCTTCCGATTCTACCGTACAGGGGAGAGGATATGGCAGAATGGTTGCCCGAAATACGCGCCATCTCTCTGGATTTCACACATGGCTTGGTTATCCATCAATCTGAACCGTCCAACAAGGGGGCCTCATTATGATGGACATCGTGTCGAAAATCGTACGTATTCGAAGACCATATCCATCAATCTGAACTGTATTATGTGTTTTTCTTTATCACCGTCAGTTCAAAGGCCACTATTGAAATGGCTACGATCGTCCAATCTGTGTGTACCTTGAATCAATTTCCATCTATAGTGGGTCCCACTGGATAAAAATCCTTAACAATAATCCTGCCACTTGTAATTTGGCAATATGTTCAGGCTCTACGGTATCACCTCCCATAGCGAATGATATCAGTGCCTAGTTTGATTGGGACCATTGGACAGTCTGAACTAACTATCCGGTCCGTCAAACATGCCGGGAAAACATTTATTTGGCCAACATGTAAAAATCACACCAATCGGACAATTCTAACTATCAGATCAATAGCCTATGAAACGGACGGTTAGGATTATTTTTTAAAAAAAGGCCTAATCAACAATTTGAGACATCTCTTCGGAGGCTTACATCATGGATTGCTTATGGCATTAAGGAATCATTTTATTAAAAACATCCTAATAATTCCATCCAGACTTGGAAAACAGATGGCTGTGAGAAAAAAAAAAAGAAAGCGATCCAACTTTAGAATGGACCAGATCATCCGATGAAGATTTTATATATTTTTTTAAAATAAATAAATAAATTTATAACCGTATCCTATCAAATGAATGCTAAACCTACTAGACGGTCCGGATCAACTGGTTGTGGTGTCAAAGTGTCACGATGAAACTAGAAGCATTGTAAGTTACGATGTAATGAGAAGAGTGTATGATTTCTCCATTTAAAAAAGGAAAGAGTGAAAGACCCAGGTACAACCCATGTCACTGATACAGACACCATGCGCTGTATCGTTTCTATTTCTGCCACGAAATGACAAACGAGAAGAGACATGTATATAAGATGTGGACATGTGATGCACCACGTTCGGGCCCCACTGATTCTGGGGCATTGATTGCTTACTCGTCCGAGTCAACTCATACTCGGCCGAGTCTGGTCCAGTTGAGTACCACACGTCGCCCTTCCAAAATAGGGCCAACTCGACTACTCTCTCGCTGACTCGCACGAACCGCGACGAGTCCGTCTGAGTCGGAGAGTGAAAATTCCTAGGGTCATGACGAAGCAAGTAGAACCATGGTTGATTTGATTGATCCAAACCATGGGAAATTATGGGCCCACTATCTACGGCCTATAACCGAAACCTCTTAGATGGAAAATTCCTAACTCTTAGGTGGACAACAAATAAATGGTTAACAGTGGACAACAAAATACAACAGCAGTTCATATTCAAACCCACCGGGCTAGTTTAATTATCCATCAATTGCCAACAAGATGTACATTTGGATATTCCAAACGACTGATCTGAACTGTTTATTAGGTAGGGTGCCCATTTTATGGGCCACAATATAAAAATAAAAATAAAAATCAAACTGGTTATGATTAGATACATCCTTAAGATGAGCCCTTTTTTATAGCCATCCATTTTCCAAGCAAGGAAGGATGGTTAGGATGACCTGATAATTTTGACGCTTTAGAAACGCAAGCAACAATAGACCAACAAATAAATCTATCAAATTGAAAATTGGACCTATTTTATATAAAGGATACTGGCCATCCATTTTACAGACTATTAATCCAATGGTTAGATTCGCCCTTTTAGTTTGCATTTTGGGTTCTAGGCCATCGAATATGCGATGGACCTAATGGACAGTCCGCATCAGTTATTTAGACTGTCGAAGTATCCTGATGCGACTAGGATAACTTATGGTTTATAGTGCTGTGCGATCGAGCACATTTGCATTACTACCTTTGGACGGTCCAATCAATCAATCCGAGCTGTCTACCATGTTAAACAAACATTTCACTTCATGGGCTAAAATGAGAAAATCCCATTGGTTAGCTCATCCAATCCATCTTTATAGCATTCATTTCCGTGGCCTCCGTTTTTTAAGCCATGGATGGGGCTGCTTAGGATTCTCTTGTAAAAGTAATTCTTCCGTAACCATAAGGAATCCATGATGGCCCCACCAAATAAATAGCTCACATCGATTATTAGGCTACTTTATATTCAAATGATCTAAACCGTCCATTTCATGGACTGCGGATCAAATCGTATAGAGCTATGATAGCATCGGATCATTTCTTCCACGTCGTATTATTGCAACCATCGAAATTTTATCATTGTTAATAATATTTCGTCTGGTAACCTTCATTATTAATAATCTTCAACTGTATCATAGAATTGCCAAGCTTTTCTTATCTCACGTGAGGAAAAAAAAAAAGGGCAGTCAATAGATGCTGTGATCGTTGGGGCCATGCACTCAAAAATAGCTTACGTGGCATACAGTAACTCATACTAAAATGCCCAAGCTGCGGGACCCATTTTAAATGGGCCACATTCAAATGTTCCGATTGTTTGAACAATCTTGACCTTCAATTAAAGTAACAAACTCACACCATTGAGGTTTTTTTTTTTTTTTTTCATTTTGGCAGTTCATTAAATGTCCACAAATGAAGCAGTTAGGAAGCCAAAACAGTGTACCTTTTAGACCAAAAATCATGTACAATGGGCTCAGGGATTTGGATGGTTTAATGTAACTTACACCATGCTATCTGTGCAATTACTTAATAACCGCATACGAACCTTCACAGACGGCGGTGTATGATTGGGTACCAGGACGGATAAAAGGGACCAGCACAGCAACTTTGTTAGTGGGCCATCCCTGATAGAAGCGTTAGATGGTAGATTTGACGCATATTGTTGGATCAAGATTAAAAGATTTTTTTACCATTGCTTAAGTAATTTAATATTTTACACTTATCATTCATCCCGTAAAGAATAAAATAAAATAAAACTAAAAAACAAATCTGATGAGTAATGAGCTACACGTGCACAGGAGGCTGCATACTCACGTTGTCAATAGTGACCTCACTACGGGCTGGTGTCGGAAAAAATCTGTTTGCTCATACAATAATGTATGTGTTTTATCCACATCATTTATTCATTTTGTAAGCTTATTTTAGAAAATGAGCTAAAAATGAGAAGATATGAGTTCTTATTCATGCCTTAACAAGTATATGTGTATATATTACAATGAAATCTTACAATGGTTTAAGTGTGAAAGTATATGTGTTATATAAAAAAAGAAATAGATCATCTAAATCTTATATAAATTACATTACAAGAAACAATGGTAAACGATCTACTACAATTAAAAACTTCCTGTGCAATAAAAGATTTGGATCAAGTTCGTATTTATACATATCCTTCGTTGAGATTTGTATGACCTAATTAATTAATGGAATGAAAATTAAAATTTACAATAGACTCCAGGAACATTTTAATGGCGAACATTCAAGCACCATTGCTTGCGTGTGACATCATCCATTTGAGATTTAGATTTGCCTCATATTTGGACTCATTCTTTAAATTGAGCGGACAAAATGAATAAACAGGTTTAATAATGCACATACATCATAAGTAGGGGTGGCAATAGAGTACAGGAGGTGGCCGTTAAGAGAAATTACCTGATGGCTCACATTCAACATATTGGCATTGCCCACATAGTGATTAAACGACTTACATTACTCTGACAATCCCCCCAGGGTCTTGTATAGTATTCAACCCATGACTCTGCAGTAGACAATGCATTTCAACATTGAAGTAATCAGAGTCTCCATGTGGCAGTGTGTTAAAAAGAAAAATCAACCTACCCACGAGGCTCTATTTATTTCTCAAATGAAACTATCCAAACAGTGGGTCCCTTGGACAGATGAGGAGAATTAATTTCCTAGAAAACCTAGTGGGAGACATCCAGATGACAGTCGATATGAAATTTGGTCCACAATAATATTAAATGCCCATCAATCCATCAATCAAAATTTATAGTTACTACCTATCTATAGTAGCCTATAATTTGTACATTTAACCTATGCATTAAGTGAGACCCACCATGAAATGTTCCAAAAATCAAGTTTAAAAAATAATAAAATGAGAACTGAGGCACGTTTGGAGACTTTTGGGCCCCTCTCCCTATTCAATTCAATGCCTGACAAGTACTATTTTACAAAATGAAAAAAGAAAAAAAGAAAAAAAAAAAAGTAAAAACATAAAGACTTTTGGATATTTTAAATCATCCAACCAAACATCGTATGTGGGCCACACCACAGAACATTCACAATTACAAAGAACCTCCAAAGTTACGTGAATGCAAGCAAGCATGATGGTTGGAGCGGGCTTGATTTTTGCATCCGACTTTTACAGTAAGCGACCCTACAAAACAGGTCTGATACCACACACCAATGATACGACTAGAATAATACAACCACAGCTTGGAGGCTAAAAAGATGGACGGTTTAAAATGAAAAGGTAACCTTCCACCAGTGCAGTGGAGAGATGACCCTACCTAATCCGTTAATCCCGGCTCTACAGTATCTCTTGAGCCCTCTCGACTAAAAGAGAAGCTTTGATGAGGAAGGTAGATGCATCTAATACCGTCCAAATCGTAGTTGTTACGGCAGATGGGGCATACTATCCATATCAGACTGACAGAACATTTTATAGTCCGATCAAAGGACATTCATTGGTTGAATAACGCCTTTCCCTGTCTCAGTTGTATGGCCACAGATCAACGGATATCCATGACCCTATCCCAACATTGCGTTCGAGATTTAACCACAGATCCACAACGTGGCCAGGCTTTGACGGTTTCGATTGAGGTAAGTAAATGAGGCGTGGACGTCAGGCGTGTAAGTGTATATGTGTCAGCACACTCCACCGGTTTATGAAAGAACAATTTTCGATAATTTCAGAAGAGTAAAGAGAAAAACTGGCAGTGTAATTAATAGTTTATACACAGGCAATTCGATATTGAATACATCTAATTTAAACTAAACCGTCCAAATCAGGGTTAACAGCTTAGATCTGTCGTAAATCAAGTACTACACTTATTTTAGTATCTGATGATGATTTGGCGTTTATTTATTGGACGGTTAAAGATGAAAAAAGATCCAACGGTCTTGTTTCAACAAATAAGTGCCCACGAATCAGTGGTTAGGATTCGTTCAACCAATATAACTTTTTGGTTGAGTGGAATACAAATTAATCTATTTTTTCTAGAGTTAAAAAATAATCAACGTGTACAGTGTGGAAGCGGCTGAGTATAAAGGTAAATAGGCAGGCAGAGTAGAAGAAAGAAATGAAAGAAAATGAATGGGAATCTTCGGAATCCCGACCAGAAAATCTTACGGTCAGTAAATCCCGACTTAGGAAAAAAAGAAAAGTTTCACGCCTCTCACGGCCCTCAAATATCACGCCGTCTCGTCAAAAAAGCTAATAGAAAGAGAAAACTCAATGGCCGTTCGATCGTACTTAAAAAAGCGAAGCTCGAATCGGTGCCGTCAGACGTCCTGAGATCTCCGAATGCAACAATCATGAGGGTTAAAGGAGAGTTTAAACCACGATCAAGGATACGGCAGCGATGGGATCCGGAAACTGACACGTGGCGGAAGCATCCGGGCACGCGTGGCGAGAGGATCGAGGTAGGGCGGAGGGAGTGTGCGGTCAAACGCTAGTTAAATGCATTGCTGCACGCGCTGTCAGGCGTACGGGTGGGCGTTATGCCTCGCCTCTCTGTTACCAGCTGGCCGACACGTGTCGAGATTCGAGGCGGGATAACCGTCGCAGGCTGCAGGGGCAATTGCGCAAGACGCCAAGAGCGTGCTTTCCCCGGACCGGAATACCCCGCAACGCCTGTTTTACGCCGTCCGTGAGACACCCAAGCTTGTGGGGTCCATAATGCTTTATACGTAAAATCCACTCCGTCCATCACGTTCTATCCTCAATTCCTGGTAATTAGAAAATTAAATCAGGGAGATTCATAACTCAGAAGAGCCACACCGCAGTGGAAAATGAAATGAAATGCTGTCCGTAAGTTTGCGTGTGGGGACACCATAGTGTTTATTTTCAATCAAACCTCTTATCCAAGTATAACACAGCAAGATGAAGTGAAAATAACAACCTGATCTAAGTATTTCAATAGCAATTTTATAATTTTATAATGTTTCCTTGTATTTTGGAATCCAAATCTCAAGTACAAATGGATGTAAATTAGGGCGTGTTTGGGCGGTGGGATTGGAAGGGATTAGGTGGGATGGGATTAAAAAAACATAATTATTACCCATAGCAGGGATCGTCGCCACTTGCCATGGGATAAGCGGAATGCTATGCTTTGTTGTTAACAATGTGGTACGACATACCCACCATCTTTGAAATTACTAAGAATAACACATTTGTTATATCTAAATTGTTCATTTGTTTTGTAACCTTATTTTATGGCATGACCCTAAAAATGAGGTAGATCCAAAACTTATGTGGCCCAGAGAAGTTTTCAACGGTAAGTATTCAAACCCTGTTGCTTTCTATGGTGGGGTCCACTTGAGCTTTAGATTTACCTGATTTTTTGGCCCATGCTCTAAAATAATCTCAAAAAATGGGTGGACAATGTGGATATAGACCACACATCATGGTGGGACCTACACAACTTGCTAACATTGAGTTAATTGGCAAGGGACCAATGCAATTACATCTGATCTAATTCCAAGCTTTTTCTAACACGGAGTGGAATTGGCACAGGACCAGATGAATCCCATCCCACCCAATCCCTTCTAATCCCACTGCCCAAACAGTCAGGGCGTGTTTGGCCAGGCCAATTTCATGGGATTAGGTGGGATGGAATGGATTTCAAGGCAAAGATGGTGGTGTCAGCGTTTCTCCCTTGATCCCATGGGTTTGGGATAGCCCATGGGATATACAGCAGCCTGTTTGGACCGTCCGAAATGGATGATTTTGCATCTACACTGCTTCATGTGGTATGCCCCACTCACTATTTTATATTTACTTTAAAACAGATTCATGACTAAATGTAGGCCGGTGAAAATGACGGACAAAGTAGATATCTCATTGATATTTTGGTGGGCCCTATATAGATGTGAAAAATCACATCCTAGAATTGGCCGAATCCATGTTAGCTAAAGGGCGGTGTTTACGAGGCGAGGTACATTCCGCCATCCCATACGGAGAATGGGTTGAGATGGCGCAGGATAACCCTCTTAATCTTAGGATAGCCTACATTCAGTCCCTGACCAAACATGCCCTCAGAGCCTGTTTGGCTAGTTGCATTAGAAAGGATTAGGAGGGATGGAATTGCATCGGTCGGGTGCCAATTTCAAGCCATGTTCCGGGGGAATGGTAAAGCTTGGAAGTAGATTAGATGGAATTGCATTGGTGCCGTGCCAATTTCACTCAATGTTAGCAAGTTGTGTAGGTCCCATCATGATGTGTGTGCTATATCTATACTGTCCACCCATTTTTTGAGATCATTTTAGAGCATGGGTCAAAAAATCAGGTAAATCTAAAGCTCAAGTGGACCCTATCATAGAAAGTAATGGGGATTGAATACTTACCGTTGAAAACTTCTTTGGGCCATATAACTTTTGGAACTGCCTCATTTTTAGGCCCATGCCATAAAATGAGGTTACAAAACAAATGAACGGTTTAGAAATAACACGTGTGTTATTCTCAATACTTTCAAATGATGGTGGGTATATCCATTCAATGTACCACCGTATTACAATCAAAGCATGGAATTAAGCTTATCCCATGATAACATGGAACAATCCCTGCCATGAGCAATAATTATGTTTTTTGAATCCCATCTCGCTTAATTCTTTCCAACGCAACTGGCCAAAGGCCAAACAGGCCCTCAGGTATATTGTATTCATTATTCCACATTATCCATATGAGTTTTGCGTTAATCCAAAATTTTTATTGGAGACATTTTCCCCCACATGTCATGCATTTCAGTATATTCTTATTAGTGACCAACTGTAAGCTTTACCTGATATTTACACCAATTGTCAAGTGTGTCATCCCATGTTAGCTATAGGGCCTAAAAACTCAGCTCAATATATAATTCAGGTGGACCATCCAATTGGAAACTATGATTCAAGTGGACCATCTAATTGGAAACAATATAAAGAGCATGCCTCTCCCAATTATTTTCTTTCGTATGGACCACTTAAATAATGAACTAAGTCGATTTTTGAACTCTATGTGGATAAAATGGAGTGGCACACCTAATGATTGGGGTGGATTTAATAATAGCATTAAGGTGGGGTATACCAATTTTTGAAGCCAACAAAGTCATTTTCATAAAGAACCATTGAAGCCTTAAAAATATTATGTGACATATCCATCATAATATTAATGTAAAATTCACCTTGATCACCAAGTGTGTTATTTAATTTGAGCTGTAAATCTCAAATATCATACAACTATATGATTCAAGTGGACTATATGAAGGGAAACAATAACATTTATCATTCAAACTGTTTCCTTTTGTGTCGCCCACATGTGAATTGAGGATGAACCTATTTATTTGTTAAGTCTATATTTTAGTTTTATATCTCATGATTGGAGTAAATTTCATTTAATCATTATGGTGGGTCCTGAAAAAAATCAAGGGTGGTGTCAATCTCCCTATTTTTTTCTTGGCATGGCTTACCTGAATCATACACTGAAATGATTTTTGGGTTCTATGAATAAATTAATGGGACACACTTATTGATCAGGATAAATTGTGCGTAAACATAAGAGTGAGGCACACTAATTCTTAGAGCAACCATAGTATTGATTTTGATGTTGACGTCATCCATAATAAAACATGGTAATGGAATTTGAAAACATCACTTTTGGTAACGAATCCCATCAGGCAAAAGGGATGTTAAATAGAATGCATTTAGCAATTACTACCTCCAAACCACTCTCCACAAGCACCTATTTTATGCATTTATTACCAATTCCCATCATTTACTGTTGTTTCCTCACTGCCAAACGACCTTTATTATCATATTGATATTTTACCTCTATTATTGTATTGATATTTTATATGTATGGTGATTTTCATATGACGAATTTACATATAAAACATGGTGGGCCCACAGAACTTGTGTGTTTGAGAGAGAGGAGAGGATGAGTCTTGCTCGCGCTCGCCGACAGCTTTCTAAAGAGAGTAGTTCTAAAATGGTGACTCCCCAAAACTTGGCCGAGTCAACTTGACCAGACATCGAGCAGATTTACAATGAAACTTACCAAGTGACTGCAGAGTTACATTGAAACTTACCAAGTGGCATGAATCCAACCGAGTCACTTGCTTGAGTCAACTTGTCTCGGCCTGAACAGTTTACACGGGAATGAGAATTGGAGATAAGTGCAGGTAGAAATCAAGATTGTCTGCTCATGAGGTGGGTCACACATGTAAGGAGTGTAACCGGCTTAAGTCCTGAAAGGTTTAACATTCAGGTGTAGCTTTCAGCATAGGCCCAACTTAGATGTGATTGGGTACATTTTTCTTTTGTATCAGGTCTTGGTACACCAATTTGGATTGTTTAATTTACAGAGAAGTTGAGAAGTAATTGCGTATGGATGCCAACACAGCTATTTTGCATATGGATGCCAACAGTAATTGCTCGGTGAACCGTGGAACCTTTTTGATCGTCAGGTTGGTTTTGAGCTTCCTGTGCCCCATCTGGACCTGATGGTCTAACGTTATCAGCCTCATTGGGTTCGCTAGGACCTGTTTTTCTGGTTCTTGCCATTAATGCTCACTTGAAACTTTTGGATAGAGCTTGGAAAACAACTTTTTGTATCGTTTCCCACAAACGGAGCCAAACTGTTGATGCAGTTTTTTGACACACCTCCTTCATTCGTCACCTGCACAAGGAAGACGAAAAGGGGACCCTGGCTAAGGCCGGGGAACCTCCGATGCTTCAGTCAGTAACTGGGTTGAGAAGAAGGTTTCTAGAGGTAATTTCTGCGTACCTTTCACCATGGAGGTCTCCTATATTTATAGGAATGGGAGGGTCCCGGCGTACAGGGATTCTTCTCTTAATCTCTTGGAGATTTGGTTTTGATATGCTTTTGGACTCCATCCAATCCCGAGATCTTCGGGATTGGAGATCCTTCTACTGGATTCTCGGAGCGGTATTTTTGTCTACACCCTCTTCCATTCTCGGCTCGACCTTAGCTGACCCTAATAATATGAGTCTCGGCTGGCTGCAAGGACAGGGCTATTTGGCCTTCTGTCGGATGAGACAGAATTGGTTTTGGACCGATATCTTTCTTTAATCCAATAGTCGACCTAGTAACCGACCTTACGTGAATCGGTTTTACGGTCGGACAAGGGGCTTCTAGCATTCGGACCTTAATCGATTCCTTTAGATAATGCTGCCTCGTTAACCGAGCTAACTTTATGTGTCTTACGTCTTTAGCCTATGGCTCCTGACTTTTATGTTGCTAGGGTGGAATTTACTTCTCGCGATCCGATTAAGTCTCTCCTTTAGGCTTTGTTGTCTTACCTCGATTGGACTTGTTGCCTCGGGCAGTGTCAACAGAGTTAGTCCACTCTATAACCAAGTCTCCGAACTTGTCATATTTTTCCCCAACAGTAAGCCCCCTTACTCCTTGTGTCGACCGTGTTGACGTTGAGGAGTAACGAATTGCTGAGTTGGTTTACACTGGAGACCGGAGTTATGATAGATCATTTAATGCTTCTTATGTCGTCTTTAACAGGCGTCGATTCGATGTTCGAGGTTGCACAAGCGGACAGCAGTCGGAACGTTTCGTCCGCTTATGAGCGTCGGACGCATGACAAGAGCGTTACTTGTGTTAGTCGGCGTGTGCCACGTGTCGGGCGGGGGAGTCGAAATGGGCGTTGATTCGACTCCTCCTTAAATGCCTCTGCCACGTGGTAGGGCTATAAAAGGAGGAGCGGATGCCCCTTCCCCATTTTTTCCTGCTCTATCTCCTCTTCCTTTTTATCCGTGCGATTTTTTCTCCCTTGCTGTCACCAATTTTCTTACCATTTTAGTTCTTCTTTCCTCATTTTTCTTCCCCGTTAGTGCGCTTTTCGCATCTCCAGTGAGCTTTCTCCCTCCCTTTCCTTTTAACCCTTTAATGGCAACGCATTCTTCAAGTCCCCGGGAAGGGATTTCCGGTGATGAGGACGAAACGAGACATTTCTGGGATGTCTTAGAATCGCCCACATTACTAATGGAGATGGTGATTAGCGCCAATGAAGCATTCAAGTTCTCTGAACGTGTGTCTGGAGCTTCAACAAAGCGTCTTGTACAAGTAGGTCCTTCTGGTCAGGTTACTACCCCTGGCAGGCCTACCCCTCATTTTCTTGGGGATGACCTAGAAGAAGAGGATGAGGAGTTTGAGGAGCCCGCTTAATCGGTTTCTTTTAGAAGGTCGGCTAGGACCGTTGAATCGACAGAAGAAGAGGGAGATGCTGCCAAGGGAGGAGAAGTTGGAGACGATCAGAGGGGTCCGGTTCCTTCGGTTTTAACTGAAGCGAATTTGGACAGAATCTGAGTCAGGTATCACGTCCCCGGCTCAGTTATTATTTCGTCTCCCCCTCCCGAGTGAATTACCCGACCATCCTCCTCATGGGATGGTCGCGATCTTCCCAGTCGCCATGCAATGTGGCTTGCGCCTGCCCCTTCAACCCGTTACTCTGGATTTTCTTTCTCGGCTTCCAATAACTCCCAGGTAAATAGTTTCGAATTGATGGAGAAACTTATTCGGATGTTCAGTATTGTGGGTTGAGGCAGAACAATCCCCACTGACCATTGATGAGTTTCTCTATTTGTACCAAGTACGTCCAAACCCTCAGCAGCCCGGCTGGTACATTTTGAGCGCTTGGTGGAACAAGGGCGGATCTTTGATAACCGACCCTCCTAGCTCTAAAAAACACTGGAGAGAAAGGTGGTTTTGGGTGTGCGGTTGCTGGGAGACTGTCGAATCTAGACTATTTGAAACTCGGGTCCGTCAGACATTCTGTGAAGCAGGTGACTCGGCGTGTCCTTTCTATGTCTTTTTTCGCTAAGATTCTTCTGAGTCTGACTTAACGCGTTTTGCAGACCTCTCCAAGAAAAGGCCAAAGTTAGGGGCCAACGCTATAGCTCGGATCAAGGAACTGAAGGCGCTAAGTCCGGAAGATTAGTCTTGAAAGAATCTTCTTCAGCCAGAGCATCTTCTTCTCTCAGGCTTAGACTCGGCTGTAACAGGTATCCTGTGGCTGTTTTGACACATTTCTCTTTGAATGTTTGTCTAATTCTGCGTCTCTTCTGATGCGGATATAGCTGAAGCTCGGCCCCTTCTGAAGCCTGCGTCTAAGACGAAGGCTCCCCCAAGGTCGGTGCTCTTGTCAGAGCCTTGGCCTTCAAAGAAGGCGAAGACGACTCCAATGGCTACTGAGTCATCCGCACCCGTCACCTCTGCCCCGATCATCCCAACTGTTGCTGTACTCACTGACCCCGAAGAGAGGGCAGAGGAGGTGGACATGGCTCTTGCCGAGCCCCATGTGGCTCCTGAGTCAGGACCTGTTGCGGAACAGGTCTCGGAACCGAGAGAGGAGCGTAGAGGGGAGACTTCAAGGGGGGAGATAGCTCAACAGGAGGCATTAGCCTTCCGGTGGGTTATGTCTGAGATGGTCCCTTGGGATATTTTCCATAGGAGCGAGAAGGAATTTGCTACCCTCTTCGAAGTATCTGGGAATTGAATACTCTCCCACGTTGCGAAGATCTTGCTCGAGGTAGGATCCGAACTTCTCTTAACTAGTTTCCTTCCCCTGTTGCGATCTAACATTATCATTTTTTGCAGCTTGCCCCTTGCTTGCTGATGGCCAATGCAGATTTAGTCGAGGCCCATAGAAGTACGGCGGATGTCGAAGCGGCTCGGAAACAGGCAGCGGAGGTGGAAGCACAGCTCGAAATAACTACGATTTAGGTTGACCGACTGACTGGCGAGCTGGGGCTTGCTCGAAAAGTGACTGGAGAAACCAAGGCTGAGTGTGCTCGCGTGGCTTTGCTATTGAAGGAGGCTCAAGAGGAGAGCTAACGGGTGACTTAAGCCTATGCCTCCTACGGAGATAAGCTAGCCCGGACCAAGGCTGAGTCTGAGGCGGTTATTCAGAGGGCCATCGATGAGGCTAAGGAGGCCAGGGATCGGGCCGTAGAGGCCTTTCTCGAATCTCAAGAGTTTGAGGAAGAGAGGGATCGTTTGTATCAGAGTGAGTACACAGCTTATATTCATCTGATGAAGCGGTCTTTTCCCGACCTTGATCTTTCGGGATTTGATGAAGGCGCCTCTGGATCCGATGGGCTGGAAGCTAAGGCCGCCGAGTCTGCTGATGCTGCGGCATGTGTCGAGGTCGAGGCAGCTCCTGAGGTTGCTGAGATTTCTCCAAGAGATGGTGACCGAGTTTGAACTGCTTAGCTCCTGGTGAACCTTAGAGTTGGATTTTTGGTACCATCATCAACTCCATTTTTGGCACTCACACCAGCTCTTCAAGCAGACCGTGCTCCGGGGCAGGCTCGAGAGTATCTTTAATCGAGAAAGAAGCTCATCTATTATAGCCAACATTTTCGTTTGTTTCTAAGATCTTTACTCTAACAATGTAATGTCGAAGCAAGACGTAACTCAATATAACGAACGTATTGATAAATGAAAATATTCAGTTTTCTTTTATTCATCTTGACTAAGTTTACATGCTTGTTATTTTTTAGAGTTTTTTTTTAAAATGCTCTGTTAGGCTGACCTAAGGATAGTAGATATTTACATGCTCGGCATTCCACGGATGAGGTAGCAACTGTCCAGTTAAGTCTTCCAATTGGTATATTCCTGGTTAGATGGTGCTTGAAACGATATAGGGTTCTTCGTAATTGGGTCCTAATGTGCCTGCACCAATTTCCTTTGTATTTAAGAATATTTTTCGGAGAACCATGTCCCCGACTAGAAATCGCTTGACCATGACTCGGGTATTATAGAAGCGAGCCACTTGTTGTTGCCAAGCCATCATTCGTAATCAAGCTTTTTTTCTTTGTTCGTCTACTAGATCGAGTCCGAGGGTTAAGAGTTCTCCGTTATCTTCTTCATTGAATGAACTAACTCGAGCCGAAGGCAATCCGATCTCGACTGGGGTGATGACTTCTGAGCCATAAGAAAGGGAGAAGGGAGTATCTCCTGTGGTGGTTCGAGCAGTAGTTCGGTACGCCCACAATATCTTCGGGAGTTCTTCAGCCCAAGCTTCCTTGGCTCGGTGGAGCTTGGTTCGGAGATGCTGTTTGATGATCTTATTTACCGCCTTAACCTGTCTGTTCGTCTGAGGATAGTGGGGTGATGAGTACACATTTTTTATTCCGAGATTGTCGCACATCTCTCGAAAGCTCCTATTGTCGAACTGCTTCCCATTGCCAGTAATAATAGTCCGGGGAATATCGAACCGACAAACAATATTTTTCCATACAAAGTCTGTAATTTTTTGTTCGGTTATCTTCGCAAATGGCTCTGCCTCGGCTCACATTGTAAAGTAATCTACTGCCATGACAACAAACTTAGTTTGGCCTTTCTTCATAGGAAGTGGCCCTATGATGTCGATTCTCCACTGTGCGAAAGGCCAAGGGCCGGTCATAAAAGTTAGTTCCTTGGGACGTTGTCTTAGGATAGCTGCGAATCTCTAACATATATTTGTCGCATTTCTGAACGAGCTTACGAGCGTCGTGCTGAATAGTTGGCCAGTAATATCCTTGAAGTAGAGATTTATGTGCGAGTGATCGTCCTCCTAAATGATTTCCACAGATCCCTTCATGTATTTCCCGCAGCACGTAATCGGCTTCACTGGAATTCAGGCATCGTAAGAGGGGAGTATAGTAGCCTTTCTTATAAAGCACCCCATTGAGCATGGTAAAACGGGAAGCTTGGATCTTGAGTCCCGAGCCTCAACACGTTCGTCGGGCAATTCTCCCTTGTCGAGGTATTGGACGATCGGTTCGAGACAAGAACGTTTTGAATCGATTGTTAGTACGATCGAGCTAAGTGGTTCATTGATACTCGGCTTAGTGACATACTCGATTGGAACAGACTTGGGTATATCATCTTCGTCGGCAGAGGCGAGTCTCGCTAATAAATCGGCTTTGACATTTTCTGTTCGAGGGATTCGGGTGATGACACAAAGCCGAAAGCCGCGGATCAGTTCCTTAGCTTTCTCCATATACATTTTCAGTTGTTCTTTTTGTGTTTGATACACGCTGGTGACTTAGTTGACGACTAGCTATGAATCACTTAAAACGTTGAGGTGCGTGACACCTAAATAATCCGCTAGTCGGAGGCCGAGTAATAAGGCTGCATACTCTTCTATATTGTTCGAGGCTTGAATTCGAGTCTTAAGGCATACTGCATGTAAGTTTGATCGGGAGTTTCCAGTATTACTCTTGCCCCGCTTGCCTTAGAATTGGATGAGCCATCGACATACAACTTCCAAGGGATAGGGTCAGGCGTTGACTCGGGTGAAGCGGTCGTCGATTATTCGGTAACATGCTCTGTCGTTGAATCGGCTTTCGGTGTCACCTCAGCAATGAAGTCAGCCACAGCTTGCCCTTTGATCGCTGCTCTCGGTTTATACTGAATATAAAATTCGCTAAGTTTGATTGCTCACTTCATAAGTCGGCTAGATACTTCCGGTTTTTGTAGAATTTGACGCAGTGGGAAATTGGTCATGACGATAATGGTATGAGCTTGAAAATATGTCCGAAGTCGTCGTGAGGAGACTACCAAAACTAGGGCTACTTTCTCCAGGAGCGGGTATCTTGTCTCTGCTGGTAGCAGTGCTTTGCTAACGTAGTAAACCGGCAGTTGCTTTCCCTCGCATATTCGTATCAAAGCCGTGCTAACCGCTGTCTCGGATACTACAAGATACAACACTAGAGCTTCTCCTGACTCGGGTTTCGATAAGAGAGGCGGAGATCTAAGATAAGACTTCAATTACTAGAACGCTGCTTCGTACTCTTCTGTCCAATCCACCGTTTGTCATCCCTTTAATTGCTTAAAGAATAGGAGACATTTATCGGTGGCTCGGGAGAGGAAACGGTTGAGTGCCGCTACTCGTCCAGTCAATCTTTGTATATCTTTTATAGTTTTCGGAGACTCCATGTCGAGCAACGCCTTAATTTTCTTCGGGTTCGCCTTGATTCCTCGCTGGCTGACTAAGAATCCGAGGAACTTTCCCGAGCTTACACCAAAGACACACTTACTCGAATTCAATTTCATTTGAAACTTAAACTAGATGAAGAACATTTCTTCCAGGTTGGCTATATGGTCGGCTGAGTGTACACTTTTGATGAGCATGTCATCAATATACACTTTCACGGTTCGACCGATCAGCCGATCAAAGATTTTGTTCACTAATCTTTGATAAGTTGCTCTAGCATTTTTCAAACCAAACGGCATCACTCGGCAACAATAAAGACATTTGTCAGTGACAAAGGTGGTCTTAGATTTATCAGTCTTATGCATTACAATTTGATTATACCCTAAATAAGCATCTATAAAACTAAGAAGTTCATGCCCCGAAGTGCTATCCACCAACTGATCGATCTTCGGAAGAGGAAAGCTATCCTTTCAGCAGGCTTTATGTAGATCGTTATAGTCAATACAAACACACCACTTCCCATTGGTTTTCTTCACAAGTATGACATTGGGTACCCATTCCGGGTAGTATATCTCTTTTATGAACTTGGCCTCGAGGAACTTGCTGACCTTTTCTTCAATGATAACATACCTTTCAAGGCCGAGTGGACATCGCTTCTGTCAGAATCCATGCGAACACATCAACGTACCGTCGGATTAAGGCTATCAGATTGTCTTTCAGAGGAGACTGTAAGGACGAGCCAATTCGTACAGTTTTGGATTCATTTGTCTCGACCAAAGATACTGAGACCAGGTCTTCCACCGGCTGTCCTTGTTTCTGACTTTCGACACGAGGATCCAGTGACTCAATCGTAGATACCTCGGCAGAAACTTTTACAGCGGTCGCGTAGCAACGTCTTGCGTCTTGCTGATTTTCTTTAACGACTCCTACTCCCGACTTAATCAAAAATTTCATGGAGAGGTGATATGTGGATACACGGCCTGAAGGAGACTAAGAGAGGGTCAACCGAGTATAGCATTGTAGACAGACGACTGATCGACCATCAGAAAGTCGACCATCACTATTACCTTATGTGGAGGGTTTCCAGCAGTAAGTGGTAGCGAGACGACTCCTTCTGGGAGTATCTGTCCCCCCGAAAATCCAATCAACGGTGTACGAACCGGCCGTTATGCCGATCGTGCAACACCCATTTTGTCGAATGCCTGGGAGAACAACACGTCGGCAGATGAACCTGTGTCGACGAGTATGCGGAACACCCTTCGATTCACAATGGTGAGAGTGACGACTAATACATCATCATGGGGATGATGAATGCCTCGAGCGTCTTCATCGGTGAAAGAGATACAATATTTTTCTCTCTTTTTCTCTTTTGGAGGCCGAGCTATGATCATGATTTCGGGCTCAGGTCGATTGATGCTTCTAGGGTGATTTTTCCGAGAATTATTTGAATCACCCTCGCCTCGGGGACCACCGACGATAGTTCGAATTTCCTCCGTAGGTCGGTTGTCACCCGGACGTTCTTCAGTTGTCCCAATTTTTTCGACGTGCTCTCTAAGTCAACCATCTTGGATGAGTCTTTCAATCTCTTTATTCAGATGAAAACAGTCACTCGTACTGTGGCCATGATCGCGATGATAGTGGAAATATTTATCTTTATTCCGGTGGTTTGGAATCTTCGGAGCTTATTCGGCCAACTGACAAATCCTTCCCTCTCGATTTCCATCAATACTTGCTCATGAGGTTTGTTGAGTGGGGTATAGGTTGAAAACTTTCAATCAGGCCGTTTCCCTAACTTTCGTTCATCACGCGTTTGGTCATCCTCACGCTTCTTTGCTTCGGCCGAGTCAACTTCCTTTTTGACTGACTCTTTAGCCGTGGCTTTTGCATTTTAAGCGGCCTCACGCAAATTCCTTGTTTCTTCGGCGTCCGAGTATTTATCCGACCGAGTCATGAATTCGGCAAAGGTCTCAGGCGGATTCTTGTCTAAGGATGCCAGAAACGGCCTGTCCCTAACACCCCACATGATAGAATTGAGTGTTGTTTCTTTCGAGTGCTTTCGGACTTGGAGCGACTCAAAATTAAAGCGTTTGATGTAGTCTTTTAGCAGTTCTCTCAGCTTCTGAACTATGTTGTTCAGATGCGTTAGGGGCTTCAGTTTCTTCTTTTCGCCAATGAAAGTGGTGAGGAAGGCATTGCTGAGTTCTGCGAACGTGTTGATGGACTTCGGTTTCAACTGCTTGAACCAAAGTCGGGCTACGTCGGCTAAGGTGAGGGAGAAAGCTCGACACATTACGGCATCCGAAGCATCATGCAGTTCCATATACGTTCAGAAGCATTCAATGTGCTCTGTTGGATCGGTTTTGCCTGTGAGAGGCGTAATTCGCGGGAGGCGAAACCTTTCTGGCAGTCGAGCTTGCATTACTTCCTTAATGAACGAAGATGCTTTTGTTTCGGTCCTGGTTGGATGTGTATCCTGACTATGCCTCATGTCCGCCATTTCTTCTAGAACTTCTTTTTTAAAGTCCTGAAGGTCAACTTTCTAAGGTTCCTTGCTTTCTGCCACACCTTCAACCGGAGGCCGGCTGCGCCTTCTCTGATCTATCTCGTGTCGGAGGTCAGAGGGAGGTAGCACGGTAGTCGCGGAATGAGAGGGCGTTGGCTCGGACTGCCCATGGCGTTGACTCGGCTGTGCTGGCGACTGCGAGGCAGTGGGCTGAGGGTCAGCAACTTGTTGCGGGTTCATCACTTGTCCTTGTTGAAGCTGCTAAGTTTGTTGACGATGCATGTGCTCCAAAATTTGTTTCATAACATTTATATCGGCTCTAAGCTCCTAGACTTCCCGATCCAACCGTCCATTTCCTCGATTCCGTTGGGTATTCCTAGTTGCAGCAGATGCTGCTGGACGAACCGCAGAAACCTGTTGATCGTCAGGTTGGTTTTGAGCTCCCTGTGCCCCATTTGGACCTGATGGTCCAGCGTTATCAGCCTCATTGGGTTCGCTAGGACCAATTTTTCTGGTTCTCGCCATTAATGCTCGCTTGAAACTTTTGGATAAAGTTTGGAAAACGACTTTTTGTATCGTTTCCCACAGACGACACCAAACTTTTGATGTAGTTTTTTGACACACCTCCTTCATCCGTCACCTGCACAAGGAAGTCGAAAAGGGGACCCTAGCTAAGGCTGGGGAACCTCCGATGCTTCAGTCAGTAACTGGGTTGAAAAGAAGGTTTCTAGAGGCAATTGCTGCTACCTTTCACCATAGAGGTCTCCTGTATTTATAGGAATGGGAGGGTCCTGGCGTACAGGGATTCTTCTCCTGTTCTCTTGGAGATTTGATTTTGATATGCTTTTGGACTCCATCCAATCCTGAAATCTTTGGGATTGGAGATCCTTTTACTGGATTATTGGAGCAACATTTTTGTCTACACTATCTTCTTTACTCAGCTCGACCTTAGCTGACGCTAATAATATGAGTCTCGGCTGGCTGCAAGGACAGGGCTATTTGGCCTTCTGTCGGATGACACAGAATCGGTTTTGGACCGATATCTTTCTTTAATCAGATAGGCAACCTAGTAACCGACCTTACGTGGATCGATTTTACGGTTAGACAAAGGCCTTCTAGCATTCGGACCTTAATCGGTCCCTTTAGACAATGTTGTCTCGTTAACCGAGCTAACTTTACGTGTCTTACGTCTTTAGCCTATGGCTCCTGACTATTATGTTGATCGGGTGGAATTTACTTCTTGCAATCCGAGTTAAGTCTCTCCTTTAGGCTTTGCTGTCTTGCCTCGGTTGCACTTGTTGCCTCGGGCAGTGTCAGCAGAGTTGGTCCACTCCATAACCGAGTCTCCGAACTTGTCATATTTTTTCCCAATAATTTATTATTCTAATTATATTTAGCAGACTGACTTAAGTAAAAAAAAAAACGTAACCTGGTGGCATCAAAACACGCCCTAAAATGCCGGTTTAGACAAATATAATGTTGACATCTAGTAGACATCCAGTAGTTACTGCAACAAAGTGTTTCATTTATTTTCTCCTCCTTGACAAAAAGTGTGTGTGTATATATATATATATATATATATATATATATATATATATATATATATATATATATATATATATAAGTCACATGAACGGAAAAGAGCTTGTGAATAAAACAAACCAGGTAGAAGGCGTTTACTTTCTTTATTATTGATGCTAGTTTATCTCCAACTTATTTCACATTTTGCTTTCTGTTGCATTCTCTCTGTTGCCTATGTGTGGCCCACTGCATTTTATTTATTCCATCTGACCCGTCCATTCAGTGTGCCTCACCATGATGATGGGATATGCAAAAAATCAGTTGCACCGGATCATTAGATGTACCACTTCATAAAACAAACAGCACAACTGCCAAAAACCTTCAAAAAACCTGGTGCCCACGTGATGGTTGGATAGGTCCATTTATCCAACTTTAACCGTGGACTGACCTTACCAGACAGGTCGACCGCCATGCACACACCAGGTGGGCCCCACACACAACCTTGTAGAATAAGCTTCTTCTTCAAAGACTTGTAGAGGAACCCAAATCCCCAATTGTACCTTTTCTACTGGTTTAATACATCTCATCAGACATCAGTACTGTAGGAATTGGAATTAGGATCATGCATTGTAATCCAAACCGTTAATCTGACGAGTGCATAGCTTATGGTACCTGTCTCATAAGCACTCGAGATTAGAGATCTTTAACTTTCGAATAATGTACCACAAATAGCCATTACTAAAGACAAAAAGTTATATTTTTTTGATTTTTTTTTTTTTTCCTTCTTTTATTGTACCCCATCTACGATATGGCCCATCTAAATAGCTTTTGAGCATTGAAACTTGATCCTAAATCCAACGGCTATAATAGGCCGGATGGGCAACCGACCTTATTTTGGATCTATATTGAATATGATTGTACGTATGTGGCCAGCTGATGAGAGAACCAGCTGCATTTAGCGGTGGAGCTTGTGGGCCCCACCTGATGAGTAGACAACATCTCGCACTCTTGCGCCATGTGAGTTTGTGTGCGCTACAGCTCACACATTCACCCATAGCAACGACACGCAAGGACAAGAGGTCCGTGCCATTCATCATCTGTCACCAAACGTGACCGTGTCACCCCCAAAGCCGAGGCTGGTCCATTTATTAGCAAGTGGATTGCGTACTGAGTAAACTCTGTGGGGTCCACCGTGATTTACATATTTTATCTACTCCGTCCATCGATTTTAGCAGATAATTTGATGGCTAGAGCCCAAAAATGAAATATATACAAATCTCAAGTGGACCTCACCACAGGAAACAGTGTAATTGAAATTATACCGTTGAAAATTTCTTGGGGACCACAGTAGTTCTAGATCAAGCTGATATTTGTGTTTTCCCTTCATCGATGTCTTTGTGATCTTATGAACAGGTTGGATGACAAATAAGCATCACTGTGGGCCCTAACAAGGTTTCAACGGTGGAAGTCATTATTCCCAATTTTTCGTTTGGTGTGGTGCAATTGAAATCTGGGAATACTTCTATTTTGGACTCAACGACTAAAATGATCTGGAAGAACGGATGGACGGCGTGGATAACCCACATACATTCATAGTAGGCCCCAACTGTGTTTACTCAGTACGATAAAAGCTTACTCAGGCGTTCCACGTGTACATTGCCTGTGGAGCTTTTTTTATTACTTCTCGGCAGCCATTCGAACTGAACATTCCAGTACGTTTTGGGCCATGTTTTGTGGGTGATAATGGGCCATGTCAGTGTAAATAAAATTTTGGGCCCACGACAGAGATTGAATTGCAATGCTCACATGTCTTTAAATGTCATGATTTATTAGATAGAGTGTTACGTAGTTAAGCGATAATATGTTCATAGGATGAGTGTTGAGATGATCGAGAGGCAAAATAAGAAAGAATAGAATTGAAATAAATACAATTGGGGAAATATAGGAATGGCACCAAAGGTTATAAGACGAGAATCTAGATTCATGTGGCTAACTCCTGTTAGTTAGGATAAGGCTTAGATGATGACGATGATCACATTCGTCCAAACTTCTTATAATTAATTATCCCAGGTTTGAGTTGTGTAGTGTCCACACGTGATATGTATGTGTAATCTAAATCGTGCATTTAGTGTGCCTCCTCGTGCTCACTATACGTCCTAAAAATCATCCTGCCACAAAATTTAGTAGGTCGTATTGTTATTCAATTTGAAAACATGACCACGCATGCAAAGATGGACCAATTTCTTTGATGCCTGTATATGTTAGGCATGCCAGAGTCATATTCAACTCTAATTGAACTGAATACCTTTTGACCCTAGGCGCTGAAATAGCCATATTAAGACCATGTTTATCAATACTAGCCTTACTAAACCACCAATTTTTAAATAGAATGAGCGATTTATGAAAGGGAATGTTAATCTTTTAGATGGATTCCTTTTACTCTAAAACAAGGACTTTTAACACAATTGTATTATACTTGCCCATGAAAATAACATAAGAAAGTAAAACATGATTTTAAAGGTTAAATACTAATTTTTATTAATAAGATTGGAGATTCAGTAAAATCGGCATATGAAAGTAAATAAAGCCAAAAAGGTTGTCAGAGATGGTTTGAGCGAGTAAGACAGCAATAAAGTGGATGATTTTCTGAACCTGAACAGTTGTAAGATAGTCATAGAAAAATTTCAGGGCTAAAATTTTGGTCAGCATGATGTGACCGTGAAATTGTCCAGGACTTAGAAATTTAGAGGGAATCCAAAGACGGAGTTGTAACTGACTTAATGCAGCAATGTGCTTGGCAAGAGTTTATCTTGCCACTGAAGTTTATCTTCATCACCAGATGTATATGGCTGTCATATTAGGTTTTCTGGACTGTTTAATATAGCCATGCTATGACGGGTATAAGTAGGTCGCATCAAATGGGGGCAATGTACAGTCACGCCTAAAACTGATAGATTGATTTTTTTTTGTCTTATTTATTTATTTATTTTTAAAGAGTATTGGAAAGCCTAATTTTTGGTGTGACAGTACTTCATCCTGGTGGGCAGCAGTTGATGAATGGGTTGGATAGCATGAACACAACACAGGAAGACAACGCATTCCATTGGAAGTATCTATGGCAGGCATCACCCTCCACATTATCCACCGTTGTTACCTTTTGTGTAGCCCACCTGATTTATGGATCAGGCTGGGTGCATCTAATGGGCAGGTTGGATGACACCCACACATCATGGTGGGGCCCAGACAGCTCAAATGACCTCAAGACCTAGGCCCAAACAGGGCTAGGCTTTTAATCAGTTAGGGTAGGCTTGTCTGATTTCAGCAGATCTGCTGTGACCCAGTTTATCTCAGAGAACAAAAATCAAGATCTGGCACGCGGGCCACAAAATTTGACCCTAACCAAGCAAACGGGGTCCTGATATCCAACGCTGGTCTTGGAATGAGTTTTTCAGCGCAGGATTTTTAGTTGATTGGATCAGGCCATGCAAGCTCAGGCTCAGCCCATTTGCAACACTATACTATGGGGACGGCGTGGATGAGCCAGAGCCCTGAGAGGATCATCGTAGCTATCCAATTAGATTACGGTCCATGTTCCATCTGATTGATTAATCGTCACAACATTTAGGCAGTAACCCATCAATTTTTATGGCCCACAGAATCAACGGTCTGATGAACTTCATAGGTCTTCCTTAAAGCATGCAAATGGTAGGATGATAGATGCACTTGCACATCTCTTCTTTACACGATCAACTCAAGCCTCGCAAGTGACATTGCATGCCAGTGGACATTCATCAGGGTGAAAATAGGCACGTCTGTAACAAGTGGGCGACGTTGCCATTTTGAAAAAAGGCAGACCTTTCTTACGCAATATATCTCGATAATCCTATGGCTAGAAATCATCCTTTGATACTTCGATGTTTGGTCTTATTTTCCAACATTATTTTCTCGTCTCTTATTAGCCCCAATCATCAAATGTTTAGTATCTTCCAATCGGGTCGATGTCCCACATTAATGTGGGTCCCATCATATCATCCGTTTGGATCATTTGACCATTCCATATGTAAGGAATCTTCAACGTGAGCCTTTCTAATGAATATCCTTTTACAGTCACAGTATTATGCCCTTCAACGTGTCACGATCAGGTTGGATGCTAATGCTACCAAACCCGACTTAGACTATGGGAATCAGATCCGGGCCCCTGGTCCAAATATAATGCGGTTCCGGATTTGGATCCCAGTAAGGCTGTCAGTTGGCTAGAGTGGACCATCAATCTTCAGTGTGGGCTTTGGCTAGAACACTAGGCCCGAAGGCTGGGCCCTAGCCGTTTATTTTACCTGGCTTAATATCGCGACGAGACTTGGTCTTTGTTTAAGAGCTCGTCAGCCCGGCCCGGCCCTTTTAGGATTTTTAGGCCATTTTTGTCAAATGTCATTACGGGGAACACTAGACAGCCGAGATGTTGCACAAAATGTGGATGGCTGGGCTCGGGTTCGGGCTTAGCTTGGGTCATGATAGCCATCATGGGCTATCCAGGTCCGTTTGATCTCAGGCCTAGGCCTTACCTTGCGGGCCCAGGTTCGGCTAGCCCAAGGTCTTTTGGGTCCTATCAAGTCAAATTTTGAGTATGAATTAGGAATCGAAATGGGACTTGGGTCCGGAATCGCGTCCGGACCAGTCGACACTACATATATGCTATTTCTAATACTAAATGCAAAAAAAAAAAAAAAAGGAACGATAAAATTGGGAAATTCAACCACTAATTTCCAACGGAATGTTGATTGGTGTACCCGAATCTGACCCAACTATCAATTGGGATATATTTCTTTCTGTCATCCATGGATCCGAACTGGAACAGGGTACCTATCGACACTATCTAAAACCCTAACCTGTTGGCTTAATATGATCATGCTTTGTCATATATTGCCCATAACTGGAACAGGGTTGTGCCTTTTAAAACTTTATTTTGATTATGCCTGGCTATTTTTAGGCATAGTTGGCAACTTTGCAGAGTTTATGTAGATTTCGTTGGTTTGGGACACTTTTGTTGGTGTTATTTCCTGCCACGCGACTTCTATGCAATGTTGTGCGGGCATGCTAGAATCAATGTGGGTCCAGTTCAAATCGTAATTATTGTTGGGCTCTGGCGTCAAGATAGAACAGTGCTCAATTGATCGGTGGACTAATCAGCCAAGTATGCACTTGCTAATCAGTCAAATTGCAGAGATTAGGACTCTTCCTCTTTTGAATTCTTTTGCCTTGACAATTAAGGACTTTTGAAAGACACAATAATTGAGAAAAGATCACGAGAAGTTATGAAAGGGAGATGTAATTTGAATTTGACGCAGGGGAGGACGGAAGGTCGAGCACCGTTTTCCTCAAGAGGATAAGTATTCTAAATCCACGGAACTTTTCTGGACTCCTCACAGAGACTTCTCGAATCTACGAGGAAAGAAAGTATAGAATAGAAATAAATTCTAATAAATTTGAAATTGATTAATGAATAAATAAAAACAAGTTCACAACCCTTTAAATAAGGGTACCAAGTAATGAGAAAGAAATCAGAATCAAACTACAACTAAAACTCCTAGAAATCGCGACTTACTATAAATAGTAAACTTACTATTTATAGACAATCATGATGTCTACTAGTACGCAAGGTTTTCGGCTAAAAATAGTAAGTGTCCTATTTGGCTTCACCAAACCCTTCTCCTAATTATTCTAAGCTCTTTTCACATTGGGCGCAACTCCTAAAGCCCGATCGATGAAGAGTTATAATCAAATTAAAACTTACTATTTATAGCAAAAACGAAATTAAAACAGGGAAATGATTGTCGATCCAGAGGTTTTTCGCAATTCCGGACGTCGCAACCTAGCATAACAGGGTTGGTTGGCTAAAGTAGCTCGTTCTACGCCAAAATCATATATTTTATGTCAGGTAACTCATTCCGGATTGTGAGATACGGCTAATTTAAGGTTCGATGGTCTAGATCACTTCTATCGCCGACCGCGCCTTTTTTAATCCATCTTGGCCATAAAACTGCTCGCAACCCGCTCTATATCAGAATTCTTGCCAAGAAAGGGATCACTAGCTTGGATAAGAGCAACAGGGTGCTTCCCGGAAGCAGCCTGCTGATGAGTGGAGCTGTGGTGATTCTGGAGGCTACAACTATGGTTGACCTAGCGTATAAGCATAGGTGGAGGAGATATAGGATTTAAAATCTTTTTTCGGAGATGGCACACAAGCACAAATAGAAGGGAATTACTGCTACTGGTTACGGCTGCAAGGATTGATTATGCTACTTAATAAGTACAGAGGGTCCATGGGTGATGAGCGATTGAGGGATTGATCTTAGACTAAGACGCGTTTGCCCTGATCCTCTTTTGGGAGGCTGTTTGTTTGTTCTAGGTGAGTGTAAGAGTGTTTTTTTGTAACCAGCTGTAACCAATCATTCAATGTGGTGCCTTCTCATGTAATTGGTTGGAAAAGCACGGTTACTCATTTTAATCATGGTGTATTTTGTTGAATACATTTCATTGTTAATGTGGCGATAATAGTCCTCGATCCTTATTTAAAGATAAGTACTATAATGTTAGGACTTATTGGAGAAGTCATCAGCTCGACACCTGACTTAGAGATATCTCATGTACCACTTGTCATAATTTGCATAGTTGAACTGATTTACATTATTTTGGTACAAACAACTTTAATGGTACTGTTTCCATCATAAGTAACCATGGTACTGGCTTTCGTGGAACCCATGAGGTAAGTGTATTTCACACAGAAGATAAAAAGTTGGGTTGATGGTACTATCAAGTGAGCCACACCATAGAAACGTGAAAATGCCCATAAACCTACAACTTCAAGTGGTGGGGCTCACCTGATGATGATGGGATTCATAACCATCTTAATTTGCAATGCATAACATGAAATTACGTCACCAATTTTAGATATGACAGCTAGACTAATTAAACAAAAGCACGAGTTGGCTCATGAACCTAAAGTTATATTTTATTAAAGGCATGGAACGTGAAATGTAGGAAGAGAGAGCGATGGGGAGAGAGATGATCCGTGGGGAAGGATGCAGGCTACTCATATAAATAGAGAGGGTAAGGCCTACTTGCATCGTCAGTGAAAGGGGTGCGGTCTATGCATAGGATTACATGCAGTGAAGGAGAAGGGTGTAGGCTACCTGAAAGCTATTATTGTTTATGAATAAAATCTAAAACTTTTAAGGATAAAATCTTAACTATACGTGAAGAAAGAGCCTTGAACAGCTTCGGAGGATCATTGTTATAATATATGTGACTTACGTACATTTATGGCGTAGATCCTTTTTGACAGCTCATATTACGGGCGTGATCCAAAAAATAAAATAGATCCAAATCTCATGTTGGTTACACCACAGGAAAAGGTGGTGATAGACCATTAAACACTTCTTGCGGTATATAAAAGTTTTGGATCAAGCTGATATGATCCCTTCATTTCTATCTTTATGACCTTATCAACAAGTTGGATGGAAAATAAACAGTTATAGTGGCCCTTAAAAGTTTTTAATGGTGGTTATAGAATTGCTACAGTTTCCTGTGTTGTAGTCCACCTAAGATTTGGATCTGGTTCGCTTTTGGGATCACGCCCTAAATTGATCTTTCAAAATGAATGGACGTCGTGGATGTGAGGTGCATACATCAAAGTGGGCCCCACAGTCAGGGATTGATTGAATCTCAACGCCCAAAAGAGCTGCACTTTTAAGTTTTCCAAATACCCACTTTATTTAGAATGTCCTTTATGTCCTTCGAACGTTCCATATTTAGCTCTAAAAAAAGATACTGACAATGTAAAATCGGCCAACCGTTGCGCAGGTTACACGTAGTAGAGAGATACTTGTAATTCCAGATGCTGTACGCACATGCTAACCTGATTTGTGTGAAGAATATCCAAGTCGTTCAAAAGGTGGGGCCCACTGTGTAAATGATCAGGCCCCACAATCAGGCCACAACGGTAGCCATATACCCGTGAGCTCTACCTGTTGCGCTGCTTGGACAATCCACGCTTGCATGGCTGCATTTGGATGAAACGTGTGTGCACCAACACGTGTGCTAACGTAAGCAGACCACATACATGCGCGTGCACGCGCATGTGTACGTTATAATGTTAGCGATGGCTCTCCTAACTCTTTTTTTTTTTTTTTTTTAAATAATAGTAAGAAATAGACAAATAGACAATGGACCTTTCCATGCGACCGTCTATTGTTATTTCACGTGGAATTATTTAATACTCCGGCAAAGTATGATGGTTGATATGCAGGTACTCTGAGCTTGCACACGTGGAAATTTTTAACTTAAACTAAACCATTCTAATTGTGTTCATATTGATTGAAAGATCCTTACCTCATATTACCAAGCATTCGTTCATCTTGACTGTTGATCATTTTCAATCCATCGGTCTATCAATCATCTGGCAATCAGCTAATTATTAAATCGAATCAATGCAATTTTTGTTACACGAGCCAGGTAAATGGGACCCACGATTTGGACGGTTTAATTAAAGTTACTTCTAGTGCTACATGCACAATTTCTTAGTAGCTGTGCATCAACCATCACACTCTCCTAGAGTATTGAAGTTTTGTCGTGTTCCAGATGGTACATGTGAAGTATTCGAATTTCGTTGTCGTCACCGCGCACGCTAGGTATGATTCATGCTCATTCAAGAAAATGTTATAAACAAGTCCACTAACATGGTTTAAATAAAATAAATACAGCTATTATATCCAACGCACATTTCACGGGCTACCGTGTAAAAATACCCTGCTGGGAGGTTTCTAGCCATCTGATTAATAGCCTATATGGTAGATTGTCAAGATCTACTTGTTTGGGCTAAAGAACCACATTCTATCTATAATTTTGGCTATCCATGACCCATGGATGACAATGGAAAAGAATGCCAACTTATGGATGGATTCGATCGTATAATTGATTTGATTTTCTCAATTCTAGCCTATAAAATGTTCGTGGAACCTAATGGACAATTTAGATTGATTTAATGGATTGACCAAGTGTCTTAATGGAACTTGGAGTAGGGACTATATCATATTTAAGAGATATATCTTTTTAAAAGTCAAAAGCATCATAAACTGTGTTAATTAAAATTTTTTAATAACAAAATTACAAGTCATGATTTTTTTTTTTTTCAACACTCAACCATAAGGGGAGAAGACACCACACATTATGGGTTCTCTCTAAGAAGGAATAGATTTCTTTAAGGCTAAGGTTGGAGAGGAAAGAAATGTCTGGACAAAACCCTTTTAGAGAAATTCTAATTAGAAACTAACTCTAAAATCTCTTATACTGTACTTCCTCATAATAAAAAAATCTAATCTATACTTGCTAATTAGGTGAATCCAGTGTAAGACTTTTAAGATTAATTCTTTCTAGATTTGACATCATATCAAATCTATGGGATGCGGATTGTGTACTACCTCCACCAAGACCTAATTAGAGACATACGGTCTTGGCATGGGCTTTATGGGGCCCACCTTGATATATGTATTTTTTCCACATCATCCATCAATTTTGACATATCATTTTAGGGCATGAACCCAAAAAGGAGACAATTCGAGGTCTTGAATGGACTAAGTAGTGGTGCTACTGATGCCCACCATTGAAACCTTCCTAAGGCCCACTATGATGTTTATTTTCCATTTAACTTGTTCATAAGATCAGACAAATTAGGATAAAAGGAAAACATATATATTAAGTTTATCCAAAACTTTTGTGGCTCCATGAGGTTTTCAATGGTAGAGGTTCCATCCCCACTACTTCTTGTGGTGTGGTCCACTCCCTGAAATGATTTGTCAAAATGGATGGATGATGTAGATAAAATACATACATTATGGCAGTTCCCATAGAGTTCAAGATTGTTTGTCTCTAATTAGGTCTTGGTGGGGTAGTATGCAATTCACACCTAAATCTATGGGTGAACTAGAAATATTTTGTACCAATCTCCAACCACTTGTCTTGGATTGTTAAATCTTATTACATTTAATTGAGCACGCTTGATTCCATATGTACACATACATAAAAAATTTCAATTCTCTAATTGTGATGCACACTTATCCACTTTTGAGATCGAATGGATTTTTATCCTTGCAAGCTTGGTTATTTAATACCGTTGAAAATATAAATATTTTTAAAATATGTTTCATAGTAAAGTCTAACAATCTTTTTAATTTGATGCCTTAGATAAGTCTTGTATACAATCACCATGGTACAATAATTTAAAATCTTCCTCTAACCCATCTTGGTGACCTAATTTTGATTTAGCAACTTTCCCAACATGCAATATTTGACCTAGCCAAATTTCTATTCATGGCCTTATACACACCAAAGTAGTATTAGCTTCTCACGAGTTTGTCAACTTACAGTCATAAGGATATAAGAGTTACCTATGTGACTGGAATACTCACAAAATGGTTAGATTGAAATTGATTCGTCGCTTATAGGTAATTGGTCTCGGAATATGTGTGGCTCAATTTAGACTTTGTAAACAATCAAGTGTTCATTGTCTATACAATTATCACATACGATCCATCCTCTTAAATAATGATCCATCCCCATCGCAGTACATAGGCTTACATGATTTGATTGAGAACGGGGTCAATCATGTCAATCATTTGTGCGATTTCGTTAATTTTGATTATCTCATAAATCAAGGGTGAAGGTGTATCTCATATCTACATACATGTCAATTATATACATTAATCTTGTCCTATATACCTAAATATTAGTCTACGCCATTCGAGATGCGAACTAAGCCTTTAATTGATGAATACTGGCTACATCACACCATGATGGCCAATTAAAATATCTATGTGCATATATTATCTTAAAAATATCTTAACCATATATATAAATTCAAACATAAAAAAATCTTAATATAATTCAGTGAATAAATGTGTATATATGTTACCAATGATCTAGAGAATTGCACAATGCATAACATTCTTAACTCTCAACCAGCTATGCATTCTTAACTCTCAACCAGCCCTTGATGTTGATTATCATCTTCTGTGATCCATAGCTGAGTGCTTGGATGCCCTCAAGAGTCGTTTACCAACTTAAAATTTGAAAATTACTTTGAAAATTCTAGAGAATTGCATTTTATCAGTCATATTTTTGGCAACTTAGAATCCAAACTCAATTTCTAGTAATTTTACAAACGAACATCTTGAAAAGAATCATAAATAGCTTAAAACCAAGAACTAAATTCTTTGGAATCGAAATATGGCAAAATTCAAGGTTGTCAAACATGAAATTTGACTTTGAAATTGAATTCCAAATGCAGAGGACAAAATCTACATTGGCAAACAACCCCTTTGAAAAATGCCATGGCTACCTAATCCTACTCTCTCTAGGTGCCTGCCAAAATGTCAAATTTGCAAGATCATATCTGTCCGTCGGTTCCGATCTGGTCCTATCATGGCCAAATTTTTTTTATTTATCCTGTAATCAGGTGTGCATATAAGTGAGGGTTGAGAGTCGATCAACGGTTCACATCCAATATTCACTTGCTAACGCTGATTTCCAGGCCACAAGAAATTCCAAGTGGGGTCCTGACAAACATCTAAGATCTCACGTACATATTGGCACTTGTGTGGGAGTATGAATCGGATAGTAGGCGTAGAGCAGCGTGACACTGCTTAAAACCTTCAAAGGGAAAATCTTTGATAATCTAGCAGGGCAAGATGGGTGATATACCAACAAACTTAGAAATTAAGTAACTGAAAATAAACTGTCCAAATTATGGATACCGTCTAATCCATTATTTGATTATTGGGTGGATGGACATTATTGGACGGTTAAAAGTGAAAAATGTCAGATGGTCTTATTCCAACTTCAACAAGTAAATATTCGCGAATAAGAGATTATAGTTGTTCAGCCAACTTAGTTTTGGGAGCATGACTTAACTACAGTAACTTAATTTAAACTAATGCATGCCACGTGTAAAGTTAGCGCGTGAGTATAAGCGTCATATAGTGCCAGAGTACCAAATTACCCACCTTCATTCATGTGCGACTGCCCTGGTGGCCCAAATCCCTCGTGCATTTTCAGCCGTCGATGTCAGGAGCCTAAAAGCAATATGCATCGAACGATGAGGGAAGCGAGCAATTTAAGCGGTGGAAACCAACATGGAAAGGCCAAACTCTCTCGCTTTGTGTCTTTTAAAAGCGCATCTTGAAAAGGACCGACCACATAGATAGCCACAGAGAAAGAGAATCCCGTGAAGCACTTACAGGCGATTCTGCTTTCTTTCTTTGCTTTAAAATTTTTATTTATTTATTTATTTATTAAATGCTGTGGAACACGTAACTGAATCCAGGACTATTTATTGCGGGGCCGCCCTCAGCTTGGGCGCGGACAAGGCTTCGGTGCATCCGTGACTACGGGGCCCATTAATATGTATTTTTGTTTATATCAATGCCGTTCATCCGTTTTCTAAGATCATTTCAGGACATAAACCCAAAAATGAAGAAGATCCAAATCTAAGTTGGACCACACCACAGGAAACAGTGGTGATTGAATGCCGACTATTAAAAACTTCCTGCGGGCACGTTTTCCCTTCGTCCATGTACGTGTGAGCTTATCATCGGGACGGCAAATAAACATTTTGGTGGGTCTTAGGAAGTTATTAATGGTAGGCGTTCACCACTATTTAATGTGGCGCGGTCCGCCTAAGATTTGGATCTATTTCATTTTTGAGATCACTCACTAAAATAAGTTGACAAAGCAGACGGATAAAACATATACAACATGATAGGCCCCACGGTTTTGGATGGACTGAGCTCTGTGGTTATTGGATCCACCCAATCACCGTCCCTTGTGCCCAAGAATCAGGACCGTACACTTGTCAATTTGGACAACATATGTTAAGAAAAATGGAAGATTATTATATAAAAAAAAAAATAATAATCTGCACCCAATGTTCACGCATGGCCACGGTTGCAAATTGAAATCACATCAACTACATGATCCTAGCCAGGTTTTCCTGTTGCAAGTCTACCTTCGGATGAATGTAAGGTTTGGCTGTGAAGGTTAATTAGAGCTATTTTAACAGCCATTAATAGATAGCCGGTAAAAGATTTTCGTACAAAAATAAGTGAAGATGAATGTCTTCTCCTCTTTTATGTGTTTCATATGTTGTTTCTAATGATTCCCTCTAATTTTATAAAGATCAGGAAAGATCAGGAACACAGCCCTTTCTAGCTTTTCAAGCCATTTCTATTCTAGAAAGTGTAAAATTCTTCTTCTTTTTCTTCTTATTTTAAATCTACACATGAATTGTCGGGTCCTCCACATTTAGCTGAAAGGAGGCCTCCTACTAGTGGCAATAATGAATAGTCAAATTAGGGAGATTTCTGGCCACTTGATCTATTTGCCTTATATCCATGTGGTCTGGACATTTTGAAAACTCATTTTAGTGCATGATCCCAAAAATGAATTAGATCCAAATCTCAGGTGAACCATAGCATAGGAAACAGTGGTAATCAACTATTAAAAACTTTGTGGGCCACATAAGTTTTGGATCAAGTTGATATTTGTGTGGTCTTTTAGTCCAATTCTTTGTGACCTTATCAACAGGTTGGATAGCAAATACACATTCTGGTGGCCCTCGTGAAGTTTTTAATGGTGGGGATTCAATAACAACGGTTTCCCATGGTGTGGTCCACATAAGATTTGGAACTACTTCATTTTTGGTATCTTGTCCTAAAATGAGATGTAAAAATGGATGTACAGTGAACTAACATACATCACAGCAGGCCTCACAGTTAGGGATACACCGAAACTACGCCCACAGCACCTAGGTAAACGCATTACTGTCGTTTTGATTAAAATGGTCCCACCACTGAAAATGCCGGTGGTCCATATTAATGAAAATGGAGGCGGATTGGGTGTGGCACTGCATGTAGCGAGTACGGTGCTCTGTGGTCTCAATATCATGAAATGATGAATACATGGAAATGTGGAATATCGCCTGTTGGTGCCCGATGCCTCCGCCTTTTCTGGACAGTGGACGTGACTCACGGCACATAGTTTTACTTGGAAATCGCTATTTATTTTTATTATTATTATTATTTTGTCTCTAGCCCTTAAAAAAAGTCCATCTTCAAGCACCCTACAAGTATCATATTTATCTGTAAATATACTCTATATGTGCTATCATTCATCCTTAAGTATCTGACGCAGGGGAGGACGTGAGGTCGAGCACCGTCTTCCTATTATTCAATCCACGGAACTTTTATTATCTAATCCACGAAAAAGAGAGCGGTATTTCTAAATAAATTCGAAATTTAATCAATCCATAAAAACGAGTTCTCCCTTTAAATAAGTCTAAGCAATGGAAAGAAATCAAAATCAAACTACAACTAGACTCCTAGAATTGCGACTTACTATAAATAGTAAACTTACTATTTATTTATCCGTGATGTCTACTAATGCTTGTGAGGTTTTCGGCCAAAAATAAGAAAGTGTCCTATTTGGCTTCACCAAGTTCCCCAATTATTCTAAGCTCTTTTCACGTTGACGCCAACTCCTAAAGCCCGACGGATGAAGAGTTATAAACAAACTAAAACTTACTATTTATAGTAAAACGAAATTGAAACAGGAAACGACCATCAAATCAGTTTCTCGCAATTCGAGCGTCGCAACCCTAGCAAGGGTAAAGTAGCTCGTTCTACCCCAAAATCATATATTTTTCGTCGCTAACTCATCCCTGGGATTGTGAGATACGCCTGATTTAAGGTCTGATGGTCCAGATCACTTCTTTCGCCGACCGGGCCTTTTCTGATCCATCTTTGCCATGTAATTGTCCGCGACCCGCTCTACATCAGTATCTCATATTATTTAAAGTTTGCAACACGTTTGTTGCATATGCCCATATGCTAACACGCACCAGTCCATCTTCAAGCGAAGTCAATACGCTGAATGTATCATCTTTTAACTTTAAACGTTCTACACATGCCACGTGCTAATTTCTCATAGTTCACTTTTCATACTTAAAATGGACAACAGGACCTAATGCACTACTGCCCCCCGTCAAGTTACCTTATGACGAAAGCTCACAATAATTCCCAGTAGAATTGTTGGGATGTTCATGTTTTGCAAGGTTTTCACTAACTTCCCCGCTATTCATGAGGCCTTTGCAATGTCTCCAAAGGTTTTTAATTGAAGCAGGAAATGCTCAATTTTCAATTTGAACCGTTTATCCTTTCAAACGAGGGACAAGCTAGCCACGGTGAGTATTCGATGATTAGAATGCCCTTTGGTACGGTAGACAGAAAAAGGGAGTATGGTAAGGCCATTTCATGTTACACGTGGCAAGGTTTTCTTTGAATTTGGATCGTCCATTCAACGAATTTCGTGGCATGTTGGCGGGACAGATGGTGCAGTGCCACAGTCGGGTGATACACTTGCCTATACATGCTGTCATTTCCGTTGAACTTAAATAAGGAGAAAAACTTTAATACTCTGGCATAGTATGATAGATGATACGCATGTATTTAGGAATTACTTAAAAAATATATACTTCACATGTATCTGAGTCAAATTGAACTGTCCAAGTTATGGTTCCCAGTTAAGATGCAGCATGAAACAGAATTTATACTTAATTTTATTATTTAATTATCAGATTGGTGGACATATATTGGATGGTTAAGGAAAAAGTATCCAATGGTCGTATTTCATCATACAAGTTTTCATAAATCAAAGGTTATGAATGATCGTTCAATCTGATTTTTGGATTCTAACTTAGAGAAAGATGATTCCACAATTTAGTCGGTTTAATTTTAGTTAATATATGCCATAACTATAACTTCTTTTGCATGCGTATCAAGGGTCATCCACTGCCCGAGTATCATAGGAAATGGCCGTACTCAACAGAATTCTCTCTGGCAAACTTCCAAGAGCCCTTTTCTTCTTCCATTTCCTTCTCTCTCTCTCTGCTTCTTCAACCATAAATACCTACCTTCGGTCCTTCTTCGTGTTGTCTGTATTTTTCAAATGAAATTCTAGGGTTTTCTTTCCTTCACAGAGAGAGAGAGAGAGAGAGAGAGAGAGAGAGAGGTTTCTATTACATGGACTCTATTTCGACAAACGGCAATGGAAAATCCATCATTTCAGGGACGAAATCTCACATTGCTTACAAATTTTCAAGTCCAATCTTTCTAAGGCTGAGAGATTTCGATAAAACGTGGAAGAAAAATCGGGTTTCAATAAAATCCAGCAATCCGTCTATCGATTTCAGCGATCCTGGATGGAAGAATAAATATCAGGAGGACTTTGAACGCCGATTCGACATTCCTCACCTCGAAGACATCTTCAAGGATGTTCGTCCCATTCCTTCTACCTTTTGTCTCAAGAGCAGGTGATTTTTCTTTTTGGTATATTTGGTTTTGCGCTGTTATGTAGAGAATTCGTAAATTTTGGATGATTCGGTATTTGGGTTTCTTTTATTTTTCTTTTTTAATTTCGTTTTGGGTTTTCTAGTTGAAGTGGCCTAAGATGATATGTTGAGAATTCCCGGATTTTGGTTGAACTTTGTTTTGTTTTCATAATTTGAATTTGAAGTTTTGTCCTAGCAGTCATGTCGAGAATTTATGAATTTCTGCCAATTCGAGCAGTTGATTTCAGATGTTAGAATTGAAGTAACCTCCGCGCAATTGTTGTGGGAATTTTCATGAATTTATAAGATTGAGCTGTTTTTTTTTTTTTTTTTTTTTTTGAATTTCCCATTATGTCGTTCATGTATGTTAAAACTAAGATTCTACCATTCACGCGATTAGATTTTGAGTCTGTTGACTAATGTTTGTGCAATCGTGTGTGTGAGATTTATCTTCTTTTCTTTTCTACTTTTTTTTTTTTTTTTTTCCATTACAAATTGCAGTGGTCAATAATGTTTTTTGTTTGTTCTTAAGAAATTTATGTAAAGTGTTGTTAAAGGATAATTTTCTGGGGAACAATACTCCCGGTCTCCCACCATTCCAAACATGTGTGCTCATTTGGTGGCCCCTACCTCAGACTGCTAGTGATATTTGACCTTTGGATCTTAACTATCTGGTCGTGCTTGCAAACGGACAGTCAAAAAGAGTTATGCTCAGTAGCTTATGTTTGACAGCAAAAAGACATTGATCATATGTAAGGATGGTCCAGAAGAGTATTCAGGCTATAGGGTAGGTGGACAGTTCAGATGGACAATCAAAACCATCCGTGTGTCCAGTGGATGAGGGGTTGCTTCTTATTGTGATGCATAGGAGTGGTCTGGATCATTTGATATCAGTTGTGCTCTGGTTTTTTCTATGGGAACTCATATTTCAGTTGTTCTTGATTGAAGAGGAAACAAATATGACAGATTCATATGTTGTTTAATTACCAAAAGACTCTTTACCTCTTTGCTAATTGAGAGCGTAATCTTCAGAATTTCATCTAAGATATTGTAAAAGACTCATTTGCTGGTATCCTTATATAGCACCTTGCTCATCGTACTATTTTTTGTTTTATTTATAGCATTTTCTGTTGCCTCTGCTAAATCTTGTGTTTGCACATTCTCATATGCTTGTGTGCAATGTTAAAGGAATCCTGTATCTGAAGATTTCACAGATGGTTATCCATTGGATGAACGGTGGAATGGATATGTGAATAATAATGATAGGGTTCTTCTTAAGGTATAACACCTCACCACTCACCATTGTTAGTTTGACCTTTGTTTTCATGGCTTCTTGATATTTTTGTTACCAGCTCTGTCGTCAAAATATAGAATCTAGAACTGCAATTTGTCATTTTTCTCTAGACAGAGATTGGAAATTGAAGCAGTTTTCTAGTTGTTTGCTTTGGAACTTTAAGCTCCATTATGAAAGATAAGTGACTTCAATATTACCTGTTGTTACATGTTTCCCATGTGAAGGGTGCTTTACTGTAGTGCTTCTTTCTTCTAAGAAATAGTATGAATTCCACTTTTGTTCTTTATCCACTTTTTGTGCTTGATTTTAATTGGCAACACAGTTCACCATGCACATTTCAGCTGATGTATTTTCCTCAACTGTAAGATAATGAATGGAAGGGATAGATATTCCAAGGCTACTAAATAGCATGCACTAATTTTGTCTCCATAGCTTATGTTTCCTTTGCATTACCAATCTATGCTTTGTATTTCTGAACTGCCATAACCAACCCAGTAAGGCTCATGAAAATCTCTCTTTCCACGGAAAGCGAGGAAGAAAATTGAAGAGGAAAAAAAAATCCTTGATATTCCACTCCCTGAAACTGCAGCTTTAAAATAGTTGGTCCCTGGAGATGCTCATGAATGTAACTGAACAAAATTCACAGAATGTCTATTTTCGTGACATGCATAACAGTGATGCAGAGGAAAAAAGAGAGGAAACAAGGGAGGTGAAGAGACATCCGGGAGGGAAAAGAAGTACACATATAGAACAAAAACAGGGAAAAAAGATTTAAAAAATACTGAAAAGGAGAAAAAAGCATTGGGATGTTAATACATGGTTCTAGTTAGATAATCTTGCCTTCTTCAAAATTTATCAACCAAACGTCCTTTTGAGTCTCAACCAAAACTCTGAAATCTGAATCTTGTGTCACAAACATCAGAGGCTCATTTTACAAGTAACAGATTTGGCAACATCCTAATGAGCTCGTCAATGACAAATGAAGCATGCTTTCTTTAAAGATTATCCTCTGGAGTAGTGATTATCCTGACAAATTAAAGCACAAGATGATGGTCCCCATGTAAAGGGAACATGAGACAGATGGTCAACCTGACCAATGGAGGCTTCTGAAAACTAAATTGTATTATTCACATACTGAAGAAGGATTCCCTCTACTCATCAGAAAAAAGAAGAAGAAGAAGAAAAAGGGAAAAAGGAAGCCCTCTTGCTCCTTGTTACACCAGTCACCACTGGATCAATTTACAACATTTAACACCAAAAGCTATAATCTTGAGGACCCACTTAGAAGGAACCAGTTGATGCATCTTACAATTTACATGCGCAAAGTATGGAGCACCAAGCAGGAGCAGGGGAGAGACTTTTGGTAATAAAAAAAAATATATTGAGAGAAAGAGCACCTGGGAAGTGTCTGCACAAAATCACATTAAATATGCATTTTTTTTTCATGTAAAGAACATACAAATTGACATACTTAGCAACCTATTCAATTAACTTATTTACTGGTTGTGTGTAGATAAACTTGGAATATCTGGATTAAAAAATGAAAAGACAACTATAAACAGTGCAAAACTGTTTGAGCTAATTGCTGTCTTTATGAACTAGTAGTTGGTCGGATGTGAAGATCTAGAAGTGGAGCAACACCTTGGGTGAAAGATTCCTTCTAGTAGGACAACTATAGGCTTTTCAAGGTTAATCTCAATGACCATATGACCAGTGATAATTCTGTAAGTGGTATCAATGATATCATCTGCCACCATGTCAAGGATCTGACAACCTATATAAAACACTTAGGTAGTGGCAATTGTGTGGATAATATGGAACTCATGAATATAAAAAAACCTTCCTAGATTCATGAAAACCAAGGAAGTGTTGAAAATTTTGTTGGTTATGTAGAGTAGGCAAAGAACAAACGAACAGGAATCAGGTACCTTTAGCTGTAGCTGCACATGAATGGCACCTTGAATCAGACGAGCATACTATTGACAGTGATCAACAATGAAGAGTGTATAGGTGATTGAAGATGGAACTTGCAGAGTGCAGCGTACAGGGGTCGAACACAACTATGTCAGTGTTTTTAGGACAAGTTCTGCCCCATTCAAGTGCAATATTTCTACAACAGACTATCCCTAGGATTTAAATGGCCCACTCTCAGAGTGTATCTCAACTCTGCTCTAGACCATGAAGAGTGATTTATGAGATTTCTTGTGCTTTGCAAATGACCCTTGCAAGGGTTTATATAGATGCTGTATGCAACGAATGTTCATGAGCATTGGAAAGGCACAGCTGTTGAGAGAACCATTATAAAAGTAATCATCATCATCATCATCTTAGCCTTATCCCAGTTAATTGGGATCAGCTACCTGAATCCTGTTTCGCCACCACTCTATCAAGGGCCATGCCTTCAGTTAGACCATAGGTCATCAAGTCTTTTCTTACTACTTCCATCTACGTCCTTTTGGGTATTATAGAACAATATAACATTATGGAAGAAATAACTTCCATCATGAATCCAAACAAATATCACTGGTTAAAAGAAAATGTTTTGAATTTAATTATGCATGGGCTCAGATACACCCACAGCCACACCACACTACCCCGACTGGGCCCAGCTCGGCTCGGCGCGTGCATGTGTGAAAAAACACCCCAGCACCACTGGTCTCAAGCACGCGTGTATTCTCTCACAAAGAGGCTCAAGGCCCTTAGAATGCAAGGTGAGAAAGAGTCTCCACTTCTCCAATGTGGGAGTAAAAGAAAAGAGGATTTTTCCCTCCAAGTGTTAAAACTAAATTGCCCCCTTTTGAAGTTCTTTTTTGTAACACCCAACTACATCGATCTTAAACAGATTTACGTCAACACAAAAACTTATCATTAGTTGCTAAAAAGGGGGGAAAAACTCTTTTCTTGCAGTTCCAAAACCTTGTAGAAGAAGGAAAGAGAGAAACCATTAGGCTGAGGGACCTAATTTCTTTGTAGACTAACGCATCACACTTTACCTCCTCCTTGGAGAGACACCTTGAGGCATACTTCTCCAAGAGGATGAATGTGCCACACTTTACCTCCTCCCTGATGGTAGCTTAAGGCCGGACAACACTCCCTCTTAAGGCAGTGAAAATACCAAAGCAACCATAGATGCAATTCACTAAGATTTGTTGTTGTTGTTGTTTTTTTTTTTTTTAAATAAAATATATAAATAAACAATGACAGCTTCTTTCATATTGGATTGATGCTAACTTCTCTATATCAAGGGTTTTGTCTGGAGATATTTCCACAGATTATGTTCGTTCATGTGTAGTTGACACGTTTGAGAAGACCTTAAGTGAAGGGTGCCCTTCATTATTCTATCTAGCAGACAAGCCTTCAATTTGGAGGGTGACAATGTCTGTTTCATGAGGACTAAGTTGGAACATTTACCCCATTATTTTAGCATGTGGAGAATAGGTGTCATTCTCTATTCTTCTTCTTGTTCTTTTTAGGCCTGGCAATCGGCCAGGCCTGGGCCTGGATTTTTAACCGGTCAATGCTGGGGCTTCAGACCAGCCCTATTCAAAAATTTGATTTTGCTGCCCGGCCATTACCAAGCCTTAGTTCTTTTACATGGAGTGGTCTGTGTTTTTTCTGTTGTTATGATTAGTCAACCCTTCTTGACCATATATAATCTCCTTTAGGTAGTGTGAAAGCACATAATTTTATCAAACTCGAAATCTGAAGTTGACGATTTTGAACTAGGTCAAAGCTAGGTTTCTAGGTAGTCATTTTAGTGGTGCAATTCCCATTTTTTTCTCTCTCTTGAGGCTCCAACAACCACCTTTTCTTATGTTAGATTCTCTCACATGGTTTTATTAATCAATCCTTTTAAGCTTTTCAAGAGACTATAGGCATGCTGGACTTCCTTACTGGAAGCAGGGTTCAGATTTTCACATAATAAAATTCAATACATCTAAATATATTTTTTTAAAACACTATTTTTGGACCTATAGAGAGTCAATACTTTTATTAGAAATATTAATCTGGTCTTGATGCCCCTGCCAAATGATAATGAAGGGCATTCTGCTATACATGAGATTTATCGTCATTATTACTCTATATGAGACATGTTGTGCAGTCAATGATTACTTAAGCAACAACATTCTTGGACAAACAACAAATCAATATGGCCATGTTTGGATTCATGCATTCTAAGGGAAAGTGGAAAAAGAAAAGGTAATGATTAGGCAATGACTATTTCTGTTAGACATCCTCACATACCTTGTATAGCTAGTATACCTTGTATAGTTCGTTTCCATAGGTAGAGGATTCTAATTTTATTATTTTCCTTCTATAGATGACTGTAATCTCTATATATTCAACCCCTTTGAGTTGTCTCAAATACAGAAAAACTTTCAGCTCCTCTCTGTTTACAAAGGTGGTTATGATGAGACATTTGCTTCTGTCGCCGACATGAAAACTGTTCGTACTCTTCTGGCAATATCTTCTATTCGTTCTTGGCCACTTGCTCAGATGGATGTGAAAAATGCTTTTCTTCATGGAGACCTCCAAGAAATCGTATATTTGAAACCTCCTCTTAGCTCTTTAATCCCTGACAATAAGGTATGTCGCCTAAAGAAAGTCTTGTATGGCCTCAAACAGGCACCTCGGGCATGGTTCCAACGCTTTCACAATGTTGTTATAGGTATTGGCTTTAGTCAAAGTAGTCATGACCCATCCTTATTTTTGCGCACCACTGCTCGCGGAATTGTCATTGTTCTCGTCTATGTTGATGACCTACTTCTGACTGGTAGCGATGCTACTGACATCTCGACTTTAAAAGAAGTTCTGCAATCATCCTTCAAGATGAAAGACCTCGGCCATCTCACATACTTTCTTAGGCTTGAAATTTCACGTTCTAAACGTAGGATCCTGGTCAGTCAGCGTAAATATACCAAGGATCTTCTCGCCTTGGCATCATTGACGGATCAGAAGATATTTTAGACTCCCTTAGAACTTAATGTTCAATATGGCCGTGACGATGGTGATCTACTTGCACAGCCTGACTTATACCGCTGTTTAGCTGGGAGTCTGGTTTACTTAACTATGACTCGCCCTGATATTGCCTACGCTGTTTAAGTCGTCAGTCAGTTTGTTTCTGCTCTTCGGACTCTTCATATGACTGCGGTGTTGTCAGTCAGTTTGTTTCTGCTCCTCGGACTCTTCATATGACTGCGGTGTTGCGCATCCTACGGTACCTATGTGGAACTCTAGATCGATCACTGTTCTTCTCCTCCACGGCGATTCTAGATCTTCGTGCTTATTCGGATACTGATTGGGCTGGTTGCGCTCTCACACGAAGATCTACCATTGGCTACTGTATTTTTCTCGGCACTTCTCTCATCTCTCGGAAGTGTAAGAAGTAGGCCACTATTTCCAAATCGAGCACAGAAGCCGAGTATCGGGCAATGTCCGCTGCGTGTAGTGAGCTTGTCTGGTTACGTGGACTTCTTTCCGACTTGGGCATTCCTCTGCAGAATCTTACTCTACTTCATGCCGATAATCTAATTGTCATTCAGATTACCTCTAACCCGGTTTTTTATGAACGGACGAAGCATATTGAAGTTGACTGTCACTTTATTCGTGAGAAATTTCAGTCTGGGCTCATTTCTCTTCCACATGTTGCATCCCATGATCAAATGACGCAGGGATGAACGTGATGAGGATAAATACTCAGAATCCATAGAGCTTCTCTGGACTCCTCACAGAGCTCTTGAATCCACGAGGAAAGAAAGCAGAAAATAGAAATAAATTCTAATAAATTCGAAATTGATTAATTGATGAATAAAAACGAGTTCACAACCCTTTAAATAGGGGTACCAAGCAATGGGAAAGAAATCAGAATCAAACTACAACTAAAACTCCTAGAATTTGCGACTTACTATAAATAGTAAACTTACTATTTATAGACGGTCGTGTCTATAATGTCTACTAGTGCGCAAGGTTTCCGGCCAAAAATAGTAAGTGTCCTATTTGGCTTCACCAAACCGTTCCCCTAATTATTCTAAGCTCTTTTCACGTTGGACGCAACTCCTAAAGCCCGACGGATGAAGAGTTATAATCAAACTAAAACTTACTATTTATAGTAAAAACGAAATTAAAACAGGGAAACGACCGTCGATCCAAGGGTTTCTCATAATTCCGAGTGTCGTAACCCGGCGTAGCTGGGTTGGTTGGCTAAAGTAGCTCGTTCTACCCCAAAATCATATATTTTACGTCAGCTAACTCATTTCGGATTGCGAGATATGTCCGATCTAAGGTCCGACGGTCCGGATCACTTCTGTCGTCGACCGGGCCTTTTCTGATCCATCTTGGCCATGAAACTGTCCACAAATTGCCAACATTCTCACCAAGTCCTTCACTTCTGCACGTCACTCATTTCTAGTTGGCAAACTATTACTTGTCGATGACCAGCATTAGTTTGAGGGGGGATGTTAGACAGACTCACATACCTTGTATAGTTCGTTTCCATAGGTTAAGGATTCTGATTTTATTATTTTCCTTATATAGATGATTGTAATCTCTATATATTCAACTCCTTTGGATTGTCTCAAATATAGAAAAGCTTTCAGCTCCTCTCTGTTTACAATTTCAACGAGTACTATTGAAACATGAATTCTACATTTAGAAATTTTGCTTGGATAGCAAGTGAAAATCTCATATTTGTGAAGCAATAGTTACCTAATTCCTTATGTGAGAGAATCCAAACTATGAAAAAGCACCATGATTGCTTTTTGGAATGTAGAACCCTCAATTTTCTTTGCTGTCCAAACATCTCAAACTGTCACATCAATGGAAAACCTTTTCAATTATGTTGATTTCCATGGAATTCGTGATATCCAAACATGCCCTATACTTTTCCATGAAATGTTTCTTCAAACAGAAAAACAGTTGTAACCGGAAGCTCTCTCTCCATTTATATATCTCGTGCAAAAAGAGCTCATGTGGAAACTATGGATCCTGATATAAATTAGTTTACACATTCTTTATCACTCAAATGTTATGACGTTATAGGATTGATAAAAGGGTTAAATCCTACATGCTTTATGTATTAGGTATTTTTTGTCAAATCATTTGTTGGATAATTTACAATTTCATTCATTATGCCAGGTCATACACTTCTCCTCACCTGCGTCTGCTGGTGCAGAGTGCATTGATCCTAATTGTACTTGGGTGGAGCAATGGTAAATGAATAACTGAATAATCAACTGCTTTTATGGGACTTTCTTTGGAAACCTTCATAAAATTATTAGAACCTTATGCTTACTCAATTTGGATACATTTTCCATCATGCTATTTGATATTCTATCTTGATGGCCATGAGTTATTTTTGGCGGATATTATTTTCAGGGTTCATCGTGCTGGGCCTCGAGAGAGAATATACTTCAAACCAGAAGAAGTAAATGCAGCAATTGTAACTTGTGGAGGGCTTTGTCCTGGCCTTAATGATGTCATTAGACAGGTTACTGTTATACACACATACTACTTTGTATTATTTTATTTACATCTACAAGTGGCCCGATTGATGTGTGCATCCATAAATAATGACTGCATTAATGAAGAGAGATATAACTACATGAGTGTCAAACCAGTCTTCATTCTCCTATTTTGGCAATCATGCTGACTATCACAAAAACCTCATGCAAGATACGACTAAAGGAAAATGACAATATCTTTGATATTATTGTTTTGTTTCTCATGTAACTTCTATAAATTTAGTCCTTTTTGAGATTTTTTTTTCTTAAAATTTTTTTATTAAACTTTTGTTGGCATAGAGTTCGTCACTCCTAAAAAGGACTCCATGCATCGAAGGGCACCCTAGCACCTGTCAAAATCAACTTCGGATTGACTGGGCCAACAAGCCTTCCTCAAGTTCCTACTTTTAAGGAGTGGACCCTTCGCAAGCTTTTGCAACAAGAGTAAAGCACATAGCACTAGACTGCCAAGGCAAGCGCTTGGGACATGATCAACGGATCTTGCATTTTTCACCATTGAATCACAAGGTGCCACGTGTCCACTGCCTCTTGGGGCGAGAAACTCGGGCCACACAAGCCTATAAATATCCTTCACTCGTTTCAAGGGGACCTAATCGAGAGAATTTGACAACACCTCAGAACAAGGGACTTCAGATGCACACGCTCATCAAGGTGAGCCTCACATGCTTGAAGACTCCCACTCCCCACTAGGAGGACCTTGCACCAAGCACTAGGCCTCCCAAGGGAGCTATGGCGCGAGGCACTAGGCTCCCAGGGATAGGGTGTTGCACTCAAGCACAAACCTATTACAACATCTGCGCCCAAGTGCAAAGCACCATGGCGTGGTGTAACGGCCGTTATGGGGCCGTAAAGGTCGTTATGTAAAGGTAACGGTGGCAACCGTTACACATTATGGGGTTGTAACAGCCATTATGTAAAAAATGACCCATAACGGCCCGCTGTGTCCCTTGTAAAAGATGTAACAGTCCATTACAGGGCTGATATAGGTTTTTCTTTTCTTTTTTTTTTTCAAATAAAAAAAAAGGATTGAAACGGCCGTTACAGCCCGTATTGTAAAGGTAACGGTGGTATACTTTTCTCTTGTGTGGGAAATCTGGAATCCAAGAAAGAGAGCTAAATTTCAGTCATCTCAACCCAACCTGAAATGTTTCCTTGCTCAAGTCCATACTATCCTTTTGGATATCCCCCGGTGTGAAACCAGTTGGTTCCGTAGTTTGAGAATTCTGCTGATCCCAAGTACTCCATCTCCATCATTGCATATGGGAATATAAAAAGTAAAGAGGAGAAGGCATGACCAGAAGAATTGTGTGAAATATGGCCATCATTACCGTTACTTTCCTTAGGCCATTGTTCAAAGACAATAGTGTAATGATTTGAGACTAGTGTCTCTCTCAACAACTGAGCACAAAACTACTACAACATCTGTGTGGGGTGCAAAGGGTCCTATTACTAGATGGCAAGCCTAGCATTTAACACTCATCTTCATTTCTAGCAAACGAGACCCATGGGGATGCGGAAATGATCCAAGCTTGTGTACGCTAAGGCTATCACGACTTTTTGCAGCCTGATTGATGATCCGAACGCTGAAGACGAGTGACCATAGATTAGTGTTTAATGCTATTCTGTACCATGTAACAGGGTAGTTCACTCTAGTTTTTACCTTTCAATCAAGGTTTTTCCCCAAGGATTGTAAATAAGGGCCTATGCCAGATCACAGTCCAGAATTATCTTGTTCGCAGATCAATTAAAGCCTCTCGACATGGCATGTTTAGGTGTATATCCTATTAATGGAGACATTATTCATTAATATCAATCTAATATCAAACCCCATCTAACAAAAGACATTTTGTTATGAACAATTTTCCTTTTGTCTCAATTCTTTTATTTATTTCAAGTGATTTTTTTTCTTCCATCATGCTTTTTTTTATAATATTCTTCTGTTTACTTTTTAATCTTTATTAAAAAATTTCAAGCCATTATGAAGCTGTTTGGGCATCATCTTAATTTTCAGTCAAAGGAGTGTCCTCTCATTCCAAATTTCATAGTACAAGATTTACAACATATCTATCTTTTTAGTTTCCACAATTCTTCTGTCCCAGTAGGAAGTAGTAATAAAATTCAATGGGTCCTTTATATCTGTGGGATGAAGTTCTATCTTTATTCAAGGTTGAATGTGTTGTCCTCAAACTTCATTCAACACTTTTGTTTGAGGTTTTCTGGGTTCTTATCATAAATTGGTTTCATGGGCTGATTCAGATAGTAATCACACTAGAGATCTATGGAGTAGAAAAGATTGTGGGGATCCCATTTGGCTATCGTGGGTTTTCTGACAAGACCATACCTGAAATGCCAGTAAGTTCTTATTTGCATCATCACTAGATATTTCTACTTTCCATTAACAAGATTATTGAATTATCTTTTTGTATGCCTTGAACCTACTTTGTTTCTCACCTTCAGCAAATGATGTCCAAAATATTCAAGTTTTTATGTCTTCAATCTCACTTTGATTTTCAGCTTTCTCGGAGAGTGGTTCAGAATATTCACCTTGGTGGTGGAAGCATATTAGGAGTTTCTCGTGGAGGTCCTAACGTTGGAGAAATTGTAGACAGTATGCAGGTATTTAATTGGTCTCTGCCTGTTGGCAGAGTAAATTTGTAAATACTTTACATTATTGAATTGCTAATACTCAACTTGCATCCTGCTGTCAGGCATAAAACATTCTGAATAGATCTCTTTGCAACCTGATGTCAGGAAAGAGAAATCAATATGCTATTTGTCTTGGGTGGAAATGGTACGCATGCCGGTGCTAATGAAATTCACAATGAGGTTACTGAATTTGCATCCTGTTTCAGTTCTCTAATCCACTACATTGTCATTTACTATTCTGCGATTTTCTTTAGTGCCTTACCCTATCTATTTTTGTTTCTCCTTTTCATTCTGTCATCTCTTTGTTAGATTGAATTGCAGATCAGTTTACCTATAATATTTTGACCTTTTTTAATATGAGGCACAATGTTTCAAATCATTTGAGGCGGTGAACAGGCCCTATCCACTTTTCAAATAATTTCTTTGTTGGACTCACTTGCAGGAAACATGGACAAACAAACTTTGATTTCTATTTTTCTTGCTTAATGTTATTCTGTGTACAGTTCTAATGCATTTGTACACATCTTGATGCGTTCTTCTATGTTTTATAGTTACATGAACTCACAGTTATGTAAAAACATGTTTTCAATTATTGTTATAATATTCCTAAATAGGTGTATGTTAAAATTCTCATGTCTAGAAGAGAAGAAATATTATCCCTGAAACTTACTGTGACCTGCTTTGTGTCTTATATAAAGAAAAAATAAATTGGATATTGATGGAAATACTTAGAATTGTTTGAAAAGAAAAGCAATTCCCATCTATACTCACGGCAAACAGCAACAACTACACCATAACAACAATAACAAACACCGAAAACAATGATAGAAAGAATTGTTAGAAGATGAAAACGATTCCCATCTATACTGATGACAAACAGCAACAACACCAATAATAACAATGAAAACAACGAATATAAAAATCAGGATTCATCAGAAAAGTTGCTGCCAAAACAACAACTATAAGAATAGATGAAAAAAACTAGAACATTTCATCTTTCTTTCGTTCAAGTTAATGGTGCCTCGCTCTTCATAGACATCCGAGATGTGTATTTGAACCAATCATCAGGAAGGCCATACTTTTGACTGGAAAAATCCCAAAATTCTCACTGATTGGACAGGTCTAACCTTGATTGGAGAACTACTTTCTTAGAAAAATGAAGGTTGAAGGAACTTTGGTTGACCATTTTTACAACCATCCATTCTTTCCCCAAAACCTCTGGTGGACTGTTAAGGTTGTCAGATTAGTGTGATTTTTCAAGCCTGGTCCATCTAAGGTATAATTTACCTAATGACTGGTTCAGATCCCATACACACTAGTGATATGGATGAGAAAGCAAGTCAATAATATGTGAATAAAGCACTTTGGACCATAGCCTAGCCCATAATAATAAAATAACCTGTGACCTAAAACACCCAAAGTTTCATTCTTTGCCCTCACCCTTGAGCTTGAATATAAGTTAATCCTGCCAGTTTGTTGATATTAGAATGATATTTCTCTCTTCCAAGTGCTCTGTTGGGGACATAAATCATCTAAACTTCATTCATGACAAAAAGAGTTGTCAGAAAGGCTTGGTTCCTTTAACAAAGTGGTAGGCAACTTTCAGTGCATGCTGGCCCTCTCATGAAATATATAGGAGTAGGTGCCATATGAATAGCACTCTGCTTGTCATAATATTGAGATATAGGTATTCTGTCTAGTAACCACTTGAAGCATCTGTGGTTTCCTTGTACTCCACTTCAACACTTGAGCCCACTACGGATGTACATTTCTTCCTCTTCCAACGAATGATTTTATGCATGTTAGAGTATACAGTCTTTGATGTACATGCATCATGATATATTTGAGGGTGAGAGTATGCATATATTCAATGGTCATGTAGTGCACCATATCCTTCGAGATAATGGGGTATCTGTTCTAATTTATTTAATGAGTTTTCTCTTGTAGTTGATTATCGTTATAAATAAAGAATTCCATAGGAGGAGCATATATGTTCTCTCTTCCCTTCTTTTCCCTATGTTTTACATGGTATCCGAGCCTTTGAGCTGATTTTTCTTTTCTATTTTGAGTCTACCATCCATCTTTGTTTCTTGTTAGACCTTGTATGATGATGGAGGAATAGATTTACACCCATCATCATATAGGGTCCACCCTTCCTTCCAACTCTTCATCGTTGGCCAGATTCTCAACATCATCAGAACCCATAAATGTCGTTGGAACTACCTGTATCATCTTTGAAACCCACCGCCGCTGTCCGAGATCCAAATCTCTGCCCATGTTGGAAACCCGTCATGACCATTATCTCCGAGGATAAAGTTACATCATTATCTCCAAGGATATGGTGCACTACATGGTCATTAAATATATGTGTACTCTCACACTCGAATATACTACAACACGTACATTAAAGACTGTATACTTAAACAATTCACATACACAAGATACTCCACCATAGACTTTGGTCAGCACCATGATAAACTGGAATTGAAGTATTGGAACTGATGTCAATATTATATCATTCCCTGCAGTCCCTTTGTCATCATAAGGTATGATACATGGATGTTTTTTGATGATCATGCATGAATCGATTCTTCTTCTTCTTCTCTTCGATATCTTCATGTAAGTCGCCTCTACATAAAATATACCATCTATCTTTGATATGTTCAAATTAGTCTCCTCTCATAACCTGATCATCTATCTTTGATACGTTCGTATGAGTCTCCTCTACATAAATCCACCATTCCCGCTGCCTCCTGTAGGTGATCTCATTAGCTAAAACTTCCACGAAGGCACTTCAAGGCTTGAAATGGGTGTGTTATGTAACATAACGTTCACCACCAATACCACTACTTTTCACCCCATATCACCCTGTATCACTGTTTCGGGCCAACACATCCTTATTGTTCATGTGTGATACCAGTATATACTGGGTGATACATACCAGTTTTGGATGATACTTTAAACCTTGAGACACTTCTTCTTCTTTTTTTCATTCAAGACAAACAGTTATGAGGGATCGTCTATCTTCTTTCCTTCTTGTTTGAGCATCTTCGTTCTGTGAGTCACTGACACCTACTATGAGGTGGTCATATTAGCTAAACTTCCAGAGAGGCAATTCTTCTTTTTATCAAATGTGTAAATAGTTACGAATCTGACAAATAGTGACACCCTTTTTTTCTGTGAAGAGAAGGGAGAGAGAGGTTTGGGGAAATTATTGTTGGGAGGTACGAACCAGGGCTAGGAAAACCTTAGCTCTGATACCATGTTGCAGAGAAGGGAGAAAGAGAGATTAGGGGAAGTCATGTATTAGGAAGAAAATTATATCCTTAACTTATTTTATCATGCCCATAAAATCCAAGTGGAACGGTCTTCTCAAGGAGCACCGAAAAAAGAAAAAAGAAAAAAAGAAAAGATAGACACATGCACATGCGCGTGTGCACTCTCTCTCTCTCTCTCTCTCTCTCTCTCTCTCTCTCTCTCATACTTTCGATTATCCAATATTACGACTTTGTACTATTGAGCTAATAGAAGTAGAAGTGTGTAAATTGTGGCTCCCTAGTTTATGGAACATCTTTTCACTCTTGGCAATTGCTTGTTTGACATAAGTTATGATATGAAGTGCCGCAGGAGAAGACTGAGAGTGGCCATTGTTGGCGTGCCGAAAACTATTGACAATGACATTCTACTGATGGACAAGACCTTTGGTTTTGATACTGCTGTAGAAGAAGCGCAGAGAGCAATAAATTCTGCCTACATTGAGGTACAAAATTGGCCATAATTAATGCACTTTAGACATCCCATTTTGGCATCCTAACGAGTATAATTTCAATATCAATTCATGTCCCACAAGAACCACTTGACTTTCTCAAACTTTACTAAACTCCTTAATGTCACTATCTTCAAATAATAGGGATTCCTCCATTCCATGCTGTGTGCATCCCAGCCCACAATACACTCTGCCACATGCTTGGAATGTCGGAGGCTGACATGTTCATTAGGTGATTCCCAACATATCTATGCACTGGCCCAAAAATCGGGCCTTTACACTCACCAGGGGGACCACAAAATGCAATACAAATGGACAGGTAAAATGAATCCATTACTTACATATTGTATGGCCCACTTAATGAGTGGCCTGCCTGATTCTTGGACCAGGGCATCTTGGATCTTGCACAAATATGCATATTCGGTGGCATGTGGAGGGCTAGGCTATAACACATGTGGGACTCAAGCCCTACAAATAATAGCAATAATTGCACTAATTGTTTTGGTTTGTCTCAATTTCATTACAGGCTCATAGTGCCTTTCATGGCATTGGCATCGTGAAACTGATGGGCCGAAGTAGTGGATTTTTAGCGATGCAAGCATCCTTAGCCAGTGGACAAGTTGATATATGTCTGATCCCAGAGGTATCTCTATGAGATGTTAATGGATTCATCTTCAGTTTTGAACCTTGTTCCGAAATTTTATCCTTCGTGTGAAGGTACCTTTTAGGCTACATGGCGAACATGGTGTTCTGAGGCATCTAAGATATCTCATTGAAACAAAGGGATCCGCTGTAGTCTGTGTTGCCGAGGGAGCCGGCCAGGTGAGTGAAAACATATGGTTCTCTCTTTTCCATAGCCTAAAACCGGGTATATCAAGCAAAAATGTCTCTAAGTGCCTGTTTGGAAACAATTCCAAATCATAATTTAGGGTGCATTTGCGCTTTAACTGTTCTCTGTTCTCTGTGTCTAAGTGCCCGTTCGGAAACAATGCCAAATAGGATTGGTTCTGTTCGCTTTTGTGTTTGGGGTGGCACGGGAAATGGAAACCACATTAGGCAGGATTCGGGCCTCTGGCTCTTTCCGCTTTTGAATACATCTGGAGATCAATGGCAGATGGAGGAGTGCGGAAGTACCATGTTCTTTGTCCATTTCTGATACATTGGCATGTGTAACATGCAATATCGCTTCCCAGAATCCAGAATTTTAGAGAAAGTGTTCATTTCAGAATTCTTTTGAAAGAAAATTCGGCATTGCATTGGATACCGACGGTGCTTATTTCAGGATTTGTTAAAGAAGACTAATGCTACAGATGCGTCCGGAAATATTGTACTTGGAGATATTGGTGTGTATACTCAACAGGAGGTTAGTTTTCACATCTTTGGCATACAGATGCATGCACAAATATTACAAAGCCCATCAGGCAGCACTTGGAATGTTATCTCATGTAGAGCAGCTTCAACTAATACATCATATCCAAAACATACATCATCGACATTGATGAGGATGCTTTAAAATCAAAATCAAAATCAAAATCAGACTAAAAGCAAATGTTGTTTGTTACCCAACTACAGGTGTCTGTAACTTGTAAAGATGATTGGAATTTGCTACATATACTTTCATGGCATTGATTTGTCAACCCGTTTATCACAGATGAAGAAATATTTCAAGGAAATTGGTGTTGCAGCTGATGTGAAGTATATTGACCCCACGTACATGATTCGGGCATGCCGTGCGAATGCATCTGATGGAATTCTGTGCACCGTTCTAGGACAGAATGCCGTAAGTCCTCTCCATGTCTCCCTCTCCTTTCTTCACTCCTATCATACTCGTATGAAAATTGGCTTTGTTCCCGTGGTTATTTAAATTCAATATCCGGTGGTGTAGGTTCATGGTGCATTTGCTGGATACAGCGGCATTACTGTGGGCATATGCAATACTCATTATGTCTACCTCCCAATTCCTGAAGTCATCTCCTACCCCAAGCGTGTGGACCCCAACAGTCGTATGTGGCACCGTTGCCTGACTGCAACGGGCCAGCCAGATTTCATCTGATCCGTGGAAACCGTCCAGATTTTACTTGAGCACCCATCCTTTTCAACTCCCTCCAGTTCGAAATTTAAATGTATAGTATTTGCAACTTGGTGAGTATATTTTGAAAAAATAAAAATAAGAGAGAAGCCATTAATTTTCTAGAGATAAATAAGCTCCATGTCTCATTTCACATACTATATCTATGTTGATCACTCTTGCTAGATTAACGGTCTTGTAACCAATGTTGTATTCGGCCCACTGACATGGACATGCAGTGGACAGGACACTTATTATTTAGGCAATGAGGAATGATTTGTCAGATGCCAAAACATCATACCCTTTGTAGACGCCTCATAGTGGTGTATTTCAGCAAGAGTTGCTGCTTTTCTTTGTTCTGTTTTAGGTGGGACCCACCTTCTGCAATAATAGGTCTGATTTATCCTCTGCACCAGATTATGGGGTAACACTACATTCATTGGACACGATCCGACCATAATTATCAGCCCAGCCCTTCATGAGCGACTATGGTATTCGGTCAGCAACTGACGCTTGATCCGCAGGCGCTCAGAAATTGTACGCATGGCATTCATTAACTCAAGCTGACTGAATTGTAGAACCTGCTGTCGCTAAGTACACTCTCAAAAGACCGAAGAATCCTAACTTCTGATTCGTGGGCACTTATTGAAAGAGGACCATTGGATTTTTTTATATTTTTTTTCCATTTTTAACTGTCTGATGATAAATGTCCATCAATCCAATAATCAGATTATAAAATAAGTGTAATCTTTGGTCTTGATACATCTAAACTGGTAACCATAATTTGGACAGTTTAATTTAACTTGTATGTTAATAATTCAATTACCAAGTGCCTGCACATCATTAATCACACTCTACCAGAGTATAAAAGTTCTCCCATGATAAAATCACAATGACTGTGCAAATGTCATCTTGTCTTTTATTGCTGTCACAATGACTCTGCAAATCTCATCTTTTCTTTTATTTCTGTCAGACTATATTGTTTACCAACCGAATGCTTAGGGCTCTTTGGATGCTTGTAATTGGAATACGCTTGAATCCAAATCATATGATAAATGAAATTGATGAAAATTGGAATCTTTAGTTGTATTGGGACGTAAGTAATTAAAATGCACCCAAATCCAAAAATAGTTGGATGTCTGCAGTTGGAATGCATTAAGTAAATCAATTTTAATAGCCCAGTTAATATATGTGATATTTAGCATAATAATAATAAGTCCATTAAATATATACTTTTACAAAAAATAAAGAAATTTGTAGCCTTGTGTGGCCATAAAAGTGGGCTCACTTTTCAAAATCCGACCGTTTCTACATTTGCATACCATTTTCAGCCTTTTAAGAGCATTCCAATCCACAATTTTATTGCATTACATTTTACATGGATTCTAATTACCATTGTTTACCATCAACCAAACTACTTTGTTTGTACCAAAATCTGGCAGATTAGATCAACAATACAGGATGAGCGAGGTGGCACATAAAATATTTGGAGAACACGAGCTAAAAATATGAAAGATAAATCAACTGTACGAATTTGCCTTGATGTTTAGGCTATCTCTATATAAGATCGAGAAGTCGTTGCAGCCACTTCAATGCTAGAACACGTGTCAAGCGTCCAATGAAGACAAGATCATAATTAAGGAAGTGTAATCGATCTTTCCCAACTTGCTCTAATACCAATTTGATGCAGGACAATTAGGCCCGTTTGGACGGGTGGATTAGAAGGGATTGAATGGTATTAGGGTGGATGGTATGGATTTCAAGGCAATGATGGTGTTGTCAATGGATTGTCTTAAGATCCATGGGATTGCTATATCGAGTCTGTTTGGCACGCCCAGCCAATCCTAAGATTAAACCTTCTCATCCCTTCCAATCCCTTGAACCAAACACATCCCAGGCAAATTTGAACGGATTAAGGTGGATTGGATGAGATTTAAAGGTAATGATGGTGTTGTCAGTGGATTGTCTTAAGATCCATGGGATTGTTATATCTCGGGATCAGATCACCCAATCTGTTTGGCACGCTTGGCCAATCCCAAGATTTAACTTCCAATCCCTTCTAATTCGCCCGGCCAAACGTGCCCTTAGCCATTTGCTCTAAAAGCTCGAACTGTTAGAGTATGACGAATTAATCCATTTATTTCATAGCCCAGGCCTCAAATCGCATGGGTTAAGACCTCGGCCGAACCCCTTTCGTGGGCCCCAAATCACATGGGTCGCCCACCTCGAGTGTGTCTCCGGACCGACGGGCTACCTTACTTGAGCCCGGTGTGAAATGCGCATTAATCACCCCCGGTGAGGAGTCTCGAACACGAGACCTCCCCCGTGGGCCCCAAATCACATGGGTCACCAACCCCGAATGTGCCCCGCATCCTACGGGCTACCCCACTCGAGCCCAATGTGAAAATGCCCCTGCATTAATTACGTAACTGGAACACACACGTGCGCGCGCTCGGGGGTAGGCAGTGTGGCTGTAATGACGCTAGTTGACGTATTTTACATTTTGTGACCGTATGCAATATGATGATATCATGGTGCAAGTGAACTAGTAGGAGCCTAGGTGTAATGGATCTGAAATGAGCTAGAGTTTTATAGACGACTGAGAACGATCAGATCTTTAATTCGAAACGGTCAACCATTTCTGAAAACGGCTAACTGTCTTGAAAGCCACAACGGTCTAAAAACGAACAGGTCATGATGATCCCACGGTCAAATCTTCTGATCCGACGACCAGAAACGATTGAAAGTAATGATCAACGGTCAGAAACGTTTTTCAAACGTTCTAAACCATTGATGGCTACCTAGCAACAGTCCACTCCCTGGTGACTATACAAACTGGACCATTCTGGTCCAAATTCAATCATCTCAAACACAATCTCTCCATTTTCATCAGATTCTCCAAATAGCATTTCATTCATAGAATATTGTAATCACATCCACTGTTTTATTCGCCTATAACCCATCAACAATTGATAAGAGGGCGAATCACGTTTTAAGGACAACATATATTTTACGTGATTCAGCCTAGTGAAACAATATAATTAAACTTTGTTTATTTTTTATTTTTTGGTATATCTAACATTTTTCTAACAGTTACACGCAAAAACACCCATGAACAAGTGGTTGTTCTCACATTTCCCATGGGAAAACTATAAATATCATGTGCATATACAAAGAAACTTTCCATTTTTCTGAATCCTAAATCCAACAAACAACTCAATCCAGCGCAATGTGTTTATCTTACTTTAGTTTCTCCACCGCTCATCAGCAGTAGACCCTTAAGGTAGAATTAATTTCAATCCATCCCTGCGAATACGTCGAACCAACTATTAGCCGTAGCCAATAGTTATAATTTCCTTTCATCTACACATGTGAGCTGGATTTGAATGAAGACCTTGGCTCTAGGATCCATCTACTTACGCTCATACACTAAGTCGACCATAGTTGTAATTTACAATTTTTGCCTTAATCTCGCTCATCAGCACACTACTTCAGGAAGTACCTTGTCACATAACAGTTGCGCTTTCTCATGTCCCTGGTTTCCAAGGTAAAAAGAGTTCAGTTGGAGAAAAAGCCCCCACAAATTGCCTGATAGACATATGCGCGCACTGTTAGCTGAATAGATGACTTTATCTGCCTACTTATTAATTGGAGCACTATTCTATCTCAACGGCAGGGGTCAACCGTGATAATGATTTAAATTGGATCCAAAAGATTCTAACACACCCGCATAACAGCACACGTATCTCGCATGGCCAAAAATTGCACCAACAAACCCTTTTAATCCATGTGCATCCATTTTAGCTCTGATTACAACCGTTTACCATCAACTAAATGGGCCCTTTTAAGATGTTCAGCCCATCTAGTCAAACCATTTTGCTAAAATTGCTCTTAATTGCCCAGGAAGTGCGATCATTGGACAAATATAGTGAAAGATAACCAAGCTGTCCACGTGTCAAATAGATGAGAGATGGGTCTGGTCCCTAAAGAAAGTTATTGGAGGGCACATGGGGTGGCAGGTAAATGAAAATTAACCCCAGTTACCTGTCCATGTCAACAGGCCCTTACTGTCCAAGGAAATGGACAACCTCCTCACTTCTCTCAATAACTTTCACCGTAAGATGAGAGATCTTCTCTCTCTCGCGATGAGAGATCTTCTCTCTCTCTCTCTCTCTCTTTCTCTCTCAAAAATCCCTTGGTTCTTGTGAAGTCAGAGTAGACCAATTTATCGTCATCTTTATCGTTTCCCGATAAATCAAACATATTCTCGTTTCAATGCCCAAATAGCGTTTTCTTTCACCAATGGATGGAGCATGTGAGGAACCGTGGTTAAGATTCCTGTGTTAGTTCTGCACCATTTACAGACGGATGGTGACTCATCATTCTCATATGTGGCACTGATGTAAATCTATCCATACCATCCAAATTGAGGTTCCCATTGTGATTGGGGTAAATCTATAAAATCACAATGATCAAGAAATCTTAACCAAACAATCAATGTATATCAAATGAATGGTTAAAAGAAAATTAATAAAAAGTCCAAATTCGAAGGGGAATAAATCAGATATTTAGTTCAATTAGTTGGGTCATCGATTTGGACGGTCTGGATTGCCTCACAACTATGCCATGTACACTTTTTAGGAGTCACCACCAATTTTTAAATGGAGGAGACCTAGGATAGGAATCCAGCGCAAGAAACAATACCATACGCCTCCTAGACCCAAGCATCCAGTGCTGCATGTATCGATCCAGACCATTGATCTGATATGCCCGATATCGGATTGACCACGCCCCAACCCTTGGATTGGTGTCCAACAAACTGATGGTAAAGAAAAGAATACACCATCGTTCTACAGTTTTTTTTTTTTTTTTGTAAGTGGGCAAAAGATCTGATGATTGGAACCTTCCATCAGAGGCGGGTCCCATCAAATCAACCGTATGGATCACTGAAAAACGGGACCCACTGCTACAAATTGAAGAATATCCTTGGTTGGAGGATCATGTGATGACATGAGAAAATGGATGGTGTATGGCACCAAAAACAAATATCCGTCAAAGGATATGGACTGAAAAATGATAGCATTTGCATTCAAACAATAACACTTCTGATGAGTGCTGATTCATTGTATGGGAGTTTTTAGAGCTTCAAGGCTCTTGTCTGCTGTCTTCTATTAACTCTCATTATTTGAAAATCCCATTGCGTTCTGAGTACCTACGCTTTTATCGTACTGAGTAAGCTCCATTGGGCTCACCTTTAATGTATGTTGTTTATCCACGGCGTCCATCCTCTTTTCCATATCATTTTAGAGGTTGATCCTAAAATTTAAGTATATCAAAATCTCAAGTGGACCACACCATACGAAATAATGGGAATAATGATTTCCACCGTTGAAACCTTCATAGGGCGTACAGTGATGTTTATTTGTCATCCAACCTGTTCGTAAGATCACACGGACATGGATGAAGGGAAAACACAAATATCAGCTTGATGCAAAACTTATGTGGCTTCTAAGAAATTTTCAACGGTAAACATTCAATTCACACTTTTTCCAGTGGTGTAGTCCACTTGAGATTTTCATATACTTCGTTTTTGGGACCAAACCATAAAATTAAATTTTAAAATGGTTGGACGGAGTGGAAATCACGGTGGGCCCAGAGAGTTTACTCAGTAGGCAATCCGCTTCCGATTATTTGTGTGTTCACAAGGAAAATGTAAGCTTTACAACACGCAGAATAATCAATATGGGGCCCACCGTGACGTACGAGTACCATCTAAACCGTCTATTGTATGCGCCACACAATGTTACACGTATATCCCAAAATCAAGTCTGGCTCACCACAGAAACTTCCAGATAAAATGTGGGGTCCAAGTGTTGTGTATATGTCATCCAATCCATTCATCAGGTGAGATCCACAATGATGAAGGGATACGCTTAGATTCAAGTCATTCCAAAATTTAGATGGGCCTCAACAAGTGAATATGTAGCTTTTACGCTGGATTGTTCATTTCTCGTTGTGTTGTGTCCCACCTGAGTTTTTGATAGGGATGATTTTGGTCTATATACTTTCCATAAATAGGTGTGCCAGATGCACGGTTTGGATTCCACATATACATCACGGGTGGGCCCCAAAAAGCTTAAATGTGTGGTAGTTACCATAGGTTCTATGCAAACACGTGATGATTCCCCAACCAGACTGGAGATTGAGCCCGCCATGAGACCGTATCATGATCTGAACCGTTAGTTGATAAGACTACTGCGGAGATGCAATGGCCGTATAAAAATAACACTTAATTGACGATTAGAAAACTCCAATCAGTCTCCTCGTTGATGAGACCAAACGCATGTTATAAGCTGTTACGATCGTGACTATGTCCCGTAGTTTTGCATGCTACACACCGCATCGGACGAGGATTTCCTTCCGCTCTAGGTGGGGCCCACCATGATGTTCATGAGAAATCCACTCCGTCCATCCGTTCTGCGAGCTCATTTTAGAGAATGTGACAAAAATTTATCTGGATCCAAGACCTAAAGTGGGTCAAATGAGAGGAAACAGTGGGATGCCGTAGAAAAATTTGATGGCCATAGAAGTTTTTAATAAGTCTAAGATCTTTTGTTTTCAATTCATCCCAGTGGGAATGACCTTATAAACGGTTTGGATGGCATATAAACATCAACGTGGATCCCAGGAAGATTTCAACGGTAGGCATTTCTTTCCCCAGTTCTCCCTTTGGTGTAGCGCACTTGGGTTTGGATTCAGTTCGTTGTTCTTGGAGTGTCCTAAAATGAGCTCACAAAACGGATGGACGGGGTGGATTTCTCACCAACATAAATTTGGGCCCCACCTACATTCCCGTTGCAGGAACTTCCTGCGAAAGCCTTTGGCAGGAAATCCAGACGCGGATTAGATACTGACAACGTCAGTAGCCAAATTGCTACTGAAGTGACGTCACCAAGCTATATGGGCCCTAACATGATGTATGCGTTATATCTTCACCGTCCATCTATTCGAAGAGATCCTTTTAGGGAACGAACCAAAGAATGAGGCAGATACAAATCTCAAGTAGATCCCACCATGGAAAATAGTGCGGACAGTGACATCCACCGTTCAAAACTTCTCAGGGGCCAAAGAAATTTCCGATCAGGCCTATATTTGTTTTTTCACTTCATCTACCTCTATTCTAACTTATGAATAGGTTGGATCTCAAAAACAGATCATGGTGGGCCCTAGAATATTTTCAACGGTGAGTATCACTGCCCCACTGTTTTCTGTGGTGGGGTCCACTTGAGCTTAAGATCTACCTCATTATTTTGTTCATGCAATAAAACTATCTCTCCAAACGGATGGACAGTATGGATACAACACATATACCATAGTGGGGTCCACATATATTGATGACGTCACTTCAGTAGCGATTTGGCTACTGACATTGTGAGTATCTAATCCGCGTTACCTCACACCAGCTATATAGCTGCTGTAAGTACGCTCCGAGTTGTACGAACGGTTCAAAGGAGATCAAAGTTACATGGGCCTAGAGTGATGTATTTATTATATCTACACCGTTCATCTATTTTTAGAGATCATTTTAGAGCATCGATCAAAAAAATGAATCATATCCAAAGTTCATCTGGACCACACCACAAATAGCAGCGGAGATAATGATTTTAACCGTTAAACAATTCGTAGGCCCACCACAACGTTTATTTTCCATCCAATCTGTTCGTAAGGTCACAAAGAGCTGAATTAAGAGGAAAAACAAATTTCATATTGATCCAAAACTTCTGTGACCCCAAAAAGGGTTTCAATGGTAGACGTTCAATCCTCCGCTGCCTTTTGCAGTATGGTCCATTAATAGTTAGATCTGTCTCGCTAAATGGATGGACGGTTTGGATATAACACATAACTAACGATAAGACCCACGGAACTTGCTGACGTCAATACAGTAGCTATATAGCTGGTGCGAAGTACACCAGCCAATCCGCTTCCAACTTTATGGTGCAACCAATGGGCCACACTTTTGAGGGTGGGGTCCCAAAAATCGCATTGGTAAATCGTAACCGTCAGACTAATGTAAGCTTAGGTTTTACCGTACAGAAATTTGCTATGCCCACACGTGCCTCCCCAGCCGTCTATACGTATCAAAGTGGCATATGCGTGTGGGATAAAGATCAGGTGCGCCGTGCTAGGTACATGACGTGGCTCCAAAATTAGGTGGGTCAACTCGTCAGGCGGGCACATGCGCACCCAGCTAGATACTACTTTGTTTTCACGCGCGCGGCCAACCTTATGAATTGACTGGCCTAACTTTTAGGCCGGACGATCTACACCGTTGGTCCACGTAATCCACCGATTGGACGTCCCAAATACGCCAGATTAACCGCGAGTAGAAAGAGGTGTGAAGTCCCTGACTTTTGATCGGGTTTATAGTTCTACTTTCGGCACATAAGCCAAGTGCTAACTGGCTTATGTGTGGAACTATCAAAGCCGTCCATAGGGTGGTCCCATCATCCAGATGACCCAGAGCAAGAACCAGCTCGCCTGATTAGTGCACGTGGCTGATTTTTTACAGCACGTCATTTCCAAGGTGTGGCCCACCGTGTGTGTGGCTAGGATGTCCGGCGCACGTGTTGAGATTGTGCCGAAACTTGTAAGGTGCGTGTGAGCCAACAGACCTCTTCTTTGGAGTACATCCGGACGCATTACAATACGAGAAGTACGGACTTTAGCCTTTGAATCTAGGTCAATTTCAAATGATCCACACCGTTTATGCGATATTTCTCACCTAATAGGAGGAGAAAACCAACAAAATATTTAAATTCGACTATTTCAACCGTTGAAAGTTTTGGCTCTTTTGCTTCAAAAATGGACGGTCACCATTAACTTTGTAGAATCAAAAGTTGAAATAATCAATCTAACAGATCTTTGGGGCATTCCCCATGTAAAGGAATCCATGTCACATAAACGGTTTGGATCATTGAAAAAACCCATTTTCCAAAAGCTAAAGTGTTAGGCCCGAAAATTCGAGTATAGAGTGTGCACCCTCAGGACCCAAGTTTCAGTTCGTAGCTCGTACACAAAGTGTACTAATTTAATTCTTTAAGGTATGTTTAGCCGGTAGATTGGAAGGGATTGAATGTTATTAGGGTGGATGACATCACTTTCAAGGTAATAATGGCTGCATTAATGGATTGGTGCAAGATCCATGGGATTGCTATATCCCTGAATTAAATCACTTCTCAGGATTGCACCTTCTAATCTGTCCAACCAAACACATTCAAGGCAAAATTGAATGGGATTAGGGTGGATTTTAAGGTAATGATGATGATGTCAGTGGATTGCTGGCAATCCCATGGGATTTTTATATCCTAGGATCAGAATCCTGAGTCTGTTTGGCATGCCTGGCCAATCCCGGGATTTACCTTCTAATTCCTTCCAATACCATCCAATCTGCCTAGCCAAACAGGCCCTTAATTAGTTTAATCAGAAGTGATAATTACATTTAGTCTAAGTTTCATCTCAACTTCAATCACACATACATAACACTTAACACCAATCAACCAGGCATATAATAAATCTTGACGATTCTTAAAATAATATAAATATTATTAATCATTCATTTATTATATCATCATATTATAAATATTTTTATTTCATGCTAACATTGTTTCAATGAAATAAATCTAAATAATTTCTTAAAATCTCAAAATCAATACCAATATGCATTATACGATAATCAAACTATATTAACAAATAAATCACGTAATAAAAAATGGTCTAATGCTGCCACTTCATCTTCAAATAAGTATGACCACGTTTCACATGGGTCGTGTTCAGGTACAGTAGATCCTTCCGGATCTTGCGCCACATCATCTGCTAATGACTCCTCTGTACAGTTTTTCTATCAATAAAAAGGTAAGTTGGCCAGACTTAGTGAAATAACCCAGCATATATGGTTCATAATTATAACAATTAAAATAATATAAAAATGTATGTACAATGATATGTATGCAAATGATGTATGAATGTATCAGATGGGATGATCGTCTATCTGCTTGGGTTGGAGGTCGTCAACCTGCATCCACCCGTTGGGTAGGCTTCCACCTTTTGATAGGCTTGGGCAGAGCCCGCATCTAGTAACGCTCTACAGGATTGACATTTCTTCTAGGGAGGGCCCCTATGATCGACCATGTATTATGCAAATGCAATGAATGACGGATGATATATAAATGCATATTTTTCATATTTGGCATAGTTGTCTTAATAAGAATATTCACATATGAATTTAGTATACAATTATCATAATAAAATACTCAAATTAGTATATTAATCAGTCAAACAATTACAAACGATTTATTTTAATTTTAATAAATTATGAGACAAGTTGGGTTACTCACCTGAGTATGTAGTACAAAATCTTCAAGGTAATTAGGTTGGTTTGATTTCCGATGTCCTATCAATTATATCAACAATATTATTATTCATCTATTTTTATTACATGATGGGGTCCACTTTTGATTAACATCCTAGGTGGCCAAATCCAAAATGATCAAATAATTAAAATTTCTATTTTAGATTTCTATCTTTTATTTCATTTTTAATATTATAAAATTGATCGAAAATTACTTGATCAGGGTGGCCCATCGGATGATTAGATCATTTAGATTCTTGAGGTCTTGTCATGTTTTGCCTCTACTTATTGAATGAATGATGTGGATCTAACCACACATATACCAATGACCCATCTTGACCTTCTACGCCAAGTGATACCAACACTTGCGCAAAAATCTAAAATTTCCTTATTAAACATTTTTGGATCTGATTAGTGTGGCTCATCCGATGGTCAGATCGATCTGAAATTTAAGGCGTTATTATCTTTTAGTGCTTAGGATCAAATGACCCGTTCAGATCTATCTTAACACAATTAGATTGTACCCATTAAATTTGTTCCTAAAATAATACTAAATAGATCTAAAATTATAAAGCATTACTTTGTTAAAATTGTCTCTACACACCCATACAATGATCGTGTGGATAATCTACACTATCCATTGTATAAATCAAGAAGAAATTAACAATATAATTAAAAAAAATTAAAAAGATTTAAGGGTTGGAACTTACCTGATCAAGTCCTCTTAGAATCTCCTCTTCATTTTTCTTTAGGGCTTCTATATCCCTTTTTAAAGAAAATTCTCGATAGGATGAACACGTACTCCCTTATCTTGAATTTAAATTTTTTTATGACATTTGATAAAAAAATTTACTATTACTACTTCAAAAATCAATCCTTAAACATTTCTCTCAACTAAGAATGTCTCTGCCAACTCAATTATTGACTTATTCTTATTTTTTATTTAAAAATAAAATCTTTAAATATTTAATTTAAAATTTTTTTTAATGCACCAAAATTTAGGGTTGTTACATAAAGTCCCACTTTGAAGATCATTATATACAACAACACAAGATGGATTAGGTTCAGCCCTTACTGTGGGGACCACTTTGATGTTTGTATTCTATATCCACGCCGTCCATCCTTTTTGTTAGATTATTTTAAGGCATGACACAAAAAATGAAGCAAATCCAATTTATCAATTCTCAGATGGAACATACCATGGGAAAAGTGGTGATGGACCATTAATGAAGAGATTTTTACGACTGTAAATCCCACCTTTTACTCACCGTCTTTTCTAAACGCTCCCAAATTTTACAGTCGTAAAAAACTCATCAATGGGTCGAATATTGCATATTAGACCCCATTTATTGCCTGGATTTACGTGCATAATATTGTTTAACATCTGGGTTTAACTGTGTTCGTGATACAGGGTATATTTGAGAGTTTGGATTACAAAAATGTGCTAAATGCATGGAATTAACATTCTGATGATGCCAAGGTAAGGGACGGACCGCAGGGGACTAAGATCAACGCCAGAGATCTAAGAAAACCGCGAAACTGACGCTCAAATGGCCGGAAAGACGTCCAAAATGCAAGATCATTGGGTTTCCACTATCAGTTCGGCTAGCAACTTCATATATGGCCCGAGAACCATAATTTAACCGTACATGTTGAATTTCAGCCATTATACCCTTGTAGAAGTGGTCCAACCGTCAGATGAGCCAATGACTTATCGATTTGGGGCCCACCTGATATCAGGATATGCTTAAATTTTGGTCTCAATCATCTATAAGAGATGGAAAGGCAAATGGATGGGATGGATTTATCATAGCTATCAGTGTGAGGCCCACACAAGTATTGCATGGTCACTACAGCAAGTGCACTTGCAGTGCACTGAACCACACCAACCCAGTCAAAGTCGGTTTGACCGACTCTCCTAACAGAGAAAGAAAATCTTTGTACACAAGGCCTCCGCTGGGAGATTACATGGCCCACCTTCATCATCCGAACGGCTGATCCAAGCCATCCAATGCATTTAGAAGGAAAAACCAACCGTACACATGGCAGTCTTCCAGATTCATGCACGGTACACGTGGAGACAGTGTCCACAACATCTACGGACGGCAGAGCAGAAATTCAAATGGGCCACGTCAGAAACAATTAAAAACAGGCCCTCTCCAGCTGAAATGTCGTCACAAGTTGAATAAACGGAGTGGATTTCTCAAGACAATAACGAAGTGGCCCCCACCAGCGCCGCAGCAAAGAGGGCCGCAGGCTCTGTTTCACGCATCCGAGAAAACCGGCCGCGGTGGGTCGGTTTTGTGATCTTAATTGCGTTCGAATTAGTAATCCTAACCGTTCAATGTGTAGAGCATCGAAAAAAATCCCCCAGGGACGTTGCAGTTTTGGACGAGAGGCAAGGAAAAATTGAGTTAGGAGGCCCCGATTCTGACGGTGTAAAGGAGCTGCGTATCTTTTCAAACCAACTCCAGCTGCATACGCAGTGCGGAAAACCTCCGCACCGACTTCGGTTCAACACGAAACCGATTCCTGCTACTATAAGGAACAACGAGAGAGAGGTGAGAGGGGATCCAATTCGGAGGAGATGTCAGGAGCAGAGAGGGAGAGAGTTTGTAGTTTTTATTTATTTATTTTTATTTTTGTTTTAAGGGAACTAGCCACATCATGTCTATGCATGGCTGAACCTCTTAGCTAGGGCTAAGAGGTGAAGCTTGTAACGTGATGGGAGGACTTTTATTTTATGCTTTTTGTTTATACTGAACTGATGTTGATTTTAGTTTAATTAAGGGAATATTTTTTTTAGTTATTAATGGTCTGTTGTGACTAAAATTACAATGGGTCTATAATGGCTTTGAGCATATTCTTTTCTTTTTTATGTTTATGACGTCAGGAAGCCCTGTTGTTTACCATCGTCTCCTGGGCATGGTCGGATGACGGTACCCTTCCTAACCTTCATGTATTGTTGATTGGTTAGTAATTAGTTTAATTTTATTATTTGCTTTGTCTCCTAGGCATGGTTTAGTGATGGAATCCATTCTAATTCATATACCTTTCATCTCTTGAAAACTATATCAAAGGAAGTTCAGTTTGATTTTCATGGTTACACCCTTAAATTGGATGAAGATGGACTCTAAGTTCAGTTGAGTTCTTGAAGCAGGCATAAGATCTCCCTGATCTCTACAAGTGGATCCTTTGAATCCCTAGTTTCCCTTTCCTGAATTCTTTAGATTTTAGTTTAATAATTCACCATTATTCTCTTAAAACACTCGATTTAGATTTCGTCTTAATCTACTTCTATTTCTATTTACTTTTAGAGTGCGTACAAGTTTCAGTCCCTTGGGATTCGACCTCGATCTCACTGAGTTTATTACTACATCACAACCCTGCACTTGGGGAGTGAACAATCAACTAGAAGTTTTGGTTTAAGCTGATATTTGTTTTTCCCCTTCATCAAATTTATGTGACCTCATGATGTAGAGCAGGTTCCGTACAATTTCATGGTCAAGATGGACTGGAAAAGGCTCGATCGAAGGCAGAAGTGATCTAGATCATTAGAACCTTAAAACAATCATATCTCGCAAACCGGAATGAAGTTATCTAACATGCCATATATGATTTCGGGATAGTACGAGCTACTTTAGCCACCCAACACTGCTACATCGGGTCGAGCATGCCGAATTTACAAGATTTTATCTGATCGACGGTCGAATTTTCATTTTATTTTCATTTTTACTATTTATAGTAAGTGTTTTAAGAGTTGTGTACAACATGAAAAGTGCTTAGAAAAATTAGGAGAATAACATGGTTAAGTTAAATAGGACTTACTATTTATAGTAAGCTACGAATTTTAGAGAGTTTAAATTTGAGTTTGAGTTTGATTCTGAAACTTCTTCTAAGGTTTGACATCACTATTTAAAGGGTTGTAACTTCATTTTTATTATCTACCAATGAAATTTTAAATTTTTTAGAATTTATTTTTATTTTCTTATTTTCCCTCATGGATTCATGAGGTATCTCTGTAAGGAGTCCAGAGAAGCTCTATGTATTTGGAGTAGTTATCCCCTTGAGGAAGACGATGATCGATCTCATCACGTTCATCCCTGCATCAATTGGTATCAGAGCGAGGACTCCCCTTGGGCCAATGACAAATAATGAAAGTATGAGCCGAAATCAAGTTGACGGTGATATAAGGAATCGTTATCTTCTAAAAAGAATAAAAGCTTTCCATCAGAAGAGTCAGTTGACCATGAAAGGGCTGCAGGCAACCCTCGACCGTATTGCGGATGTACTAATTTTGCCCCGAGCTCAAGGTGATGCTTAGTTGTCCATGGTTGTTGTATGGCACAACACCGATTTCCGAATGATTCAAATTTAGTGAAGAGGACCTCGATAACAACTTTGCCTGACGACCAGTCTTTGGAAGTCATCAACTAGATCATGCTGAACGAGATTATCGAGGTAAGGCCGAACTTCTTAACTTTAATGGCTTATTATGTATAAAAGATTTCCTCGACTGGCTAGCCAAAGTAGAACGATATTTTGATTACATGTATGTGCCAGAACATAAAAAGGTAATTTTTTTATTTTTTTTTGAAAGGTAAAATTAGTAGCGTTCAAATTAAAATCTGGTGCTTTTGTATGGTGGGAGTGGACGCGGATTGCGTCTACCGCTACTTCCCGCCTCGACGACTATCCGTCCGGCAGGCTTCATGGCCCACCGTGATGTAACCGTTTTTATCCCGCCGTCCAACCATTTTTTCGAAAAATTTTAACGTGTGATACAAAAAATGAGGCCGTGGTCCAAGGCTTGAGTGGACCACACCAAAAGAACCTCAAGCACCGATATGACACCCACCGTTGAAACCTAGGGCCCACGTGATGTTTTTTTTACCATAAAACCTATTTTCACGTAGACGTGATGAAGTGAAAACACAAATATCAGTCCAAGACTTCTGTGCTCTCGAGAAGCTTTTAATGGTGGGCGTAAAATCCCCACTTTGGGTCCATTTTTTTTTTTTGGTTCACGTAAAAATTAGTTGGACGCGTTGAAACACTTACATAACGGTAGGCTCCACAGAGACTGCCGTGACGGATTACCGTCCGGGCGGTCCGGGAGTAGTTATAACTCTCACGTGCCCGACAAAATAAAAAGTTTATCCGATCATGGCCACGGATGAGGCGCCTTCTACGATCACAATTCCTCCCTAGTATTTACGAGCCGGTATTGTTCCGTCAATATCAAAATTATCGACAGGGGAATCGAACCGTCATATATACTATAACTCATTTTAGAGGTCCATTTTCTGGCCATCAACTTTGCGGTAGGCTTTCTCATTTGAACCATCCATTCCGTGGTCCCCAATAGGACAGTTCCTTCATTTTGCTCAATGCCACTTTTGTATTATGGCTCATCAACGGTGGGCCAGCATTTTGAATAGCTTCAATGTGATAAGTATACGGAGTCATTGCACATGTGCCTATTTAATGCTCCGAATAGACACGTATCTAAAAAGGAAGCGGATTGCGTGGTGTGCCACACACCACCAACACCTACCTCCGTGGTTTGTTGAGGTGGCAAACTGCTCTGGGCCCACCACAATGTGTGTTATATCCACACCGTCCATCCATTTTTCGAGATCATCACAAAAAGCAATGGGACAATGAGGCCTACCGTTGAAACCTTCTTGGAGCCAGAGAAGCTTTGGATCCCGCTGATATTTGTATTTTACCTTCATCCTTGTCTGTGAGACCTTGTGAACAGGTTGGATGGCAAGAAAAAAATATCACGGTGGGCCCTTGGAAGATTTCAACGGTGGGCGTTATTGTCCCTGCTACTCTCAATGTTGTAGTACACTCGAGCATTGAATTTGCCTCATTTTTAGGTTAACGTTGTGGTACACTCGAGCATTGAATTTGCCTTATTTTTGGGTTGAGGACCTAGTCTCGTTAGTCTCGTAAAATCGATGGACGGTGTGGATATAACACATATATCATGTTGGTGAGAAATCCACACCGTCCATCCGTTTTGTGAATCGATGGACATGTCTTATTTTAAGACATGGAGGCAAAAATGGACCGGATTCAATGCTCAAGTGGGGCGAAGACCTCCACAGAAGTTTTTAATCATGCTAATATTTGTGTTTTCAGTTCATCGCAGTAGAAATAACATTATGAACGGTGTGCCTGATATGTAAACATTACTGTCGACCCAGGAAGGTTTCAACCGCAGGAATTTCCCTAACCAGCTTTTCCTTTAGCATGGCCCACTTGAGTCTTGGATCGTGCTTGCTTTTGATTTTGTATCTTAAAATGAGCTTACAAAACGTAGATTCCTCGTAAACATCAGCCCCACCTCGGTTTTGGGCGCGGGAACTTCGGGCGAAAGACTTTGGTAGGAATTCGGCGTTTCTCATCATCAGGGTATGTTTTCAGTATAGACCCAGCGGAGCACGCATCATTTTTTACTCGACCCGAATAAAACCTACTGTATTAAAATAGACCTCTACCCATAGGATATAAAGATAAAAATAACCACCCATAGGATATAAAGATAAAAATAACCTTACTTTTTTCCAGACACGGGGTATTTTCATCCGTGACCTATCTCCGTATCCTACAAATCTCCTTTAATAGCGTAAGTTTTCAGGAAGAAGAAAAAAAAAAAAAAAACACAGTACGGAAGAGTCTACAGTGTTAATTTTTTCTCCTATCACTGTACCACACGATGATCATCAGGAAAAAAAATCCAGTACTCCAAGGGCACTCTAAGTTATGGTGCTCCTGGTTGCAATCGGACACTTGGACATTGCAGCAAAATGATCTGAACTGTCCATCAGGTCCAAAACACATTTTATGGGCTACTCTGTAAAGTATAAACTAATCAGAGAACTATGTCCATTCAATCAATGACCTATAAAATGCACGGTTAATATTGTTTGTGAAAGAAAACCTACTTGAACAACCTGAGCCATTTATTTCTTGAGGGGTCATCATAGATTGGTTATAGTTGTAAAGAACCACTTTTACCGGACAATTCTAACTATCCCATCCATGGCTTAAAAAACAAATGGCTGTAAAAAAGAAGTCCAAGTTATGTATGGATCATGTCATCCAATTAATGTGATTTTCACCCGGTAGCCTATGAAATGTATAAAAAAACCTGATAGACGACGACCCGGATCAAAGGGTTGGTATGTCGAAGTCCTCCAATGCAACCAGGAGAGATATGGCTTATAGTGATCACAGAGCACTGGATCATTTCTCAGTGATAATTAACGGATTAGAAAGAAGACAAGAGAACAATTCTCCCATCATTTTTCTTCTCTTTTTTCTTTCCTGAAACTTCCAAGAGGTCCCCCACAAACCCCACCTCCAAAATACTAAGATTCTCTCACTATCTCAAGTATTTCTATGTTGTCTTCCCAAGGTTTCAACTGAGTCAGCAGCTCTTCTTTAATCAGAGGCAGCAAACCCCAAATTCTCACCAGACACACAGTCAAACAAACAAGTGACAAGGCAGCTGTAACTCATTTACAGAAGAAGAAAAAAAAGACCAAGGATATTAATATCATAAATAATAAAAATCTATTTTTAAAATAAAACCCCCCCTTTTTTTAAGTCCCAAATGGACTCTTCTTCTTCTTTTTTTTCTAATTTTTTTCACATAAAAAAACAACAAATATAAATATCCTCACAATTTCTCACAAGCTTTATCTCCTCCCACTCAGAGATACACAAGTCTTGTAGCTCTCTCTCTCTCTCTCTCTCTCTCTCTCTCTCTCTCTCTCTCTCTGCTGTAGATTAATTGATTCCCCACCCCCTTGTTATTCATTTATTTTCCCCCTCTTGTATGTTCTTTTGGCACCTTCCAAACCACACCAAAACTCTCACTCAACCAACCAAACTGGCATGTGTGAGAAAACCCCCCCTTATGCAACAAGATCATGACTACATGTCCACCTCAGATGATCTGTTTAGCTTCCTCCTCTTAGAGGCTGGGCTGGTGTGAGAATTTGCACATGACCCAACTGTAATTTCATCACTTTTATAGCTCAAGCATGCAGCATCCAGCACCCCAATGGGGCTCTGTGGCACTGATGAGACTGGCCTACTTACACATTTAACAGGCTTACTGATCAATGCTATCTCTTGAATTAGTTCAAAACACTTCAATACTCTCTCCTGCAATCCAAAGACAGATGAACAAATTGATCAGATGGTTTGAATTTTAAATTGAACTATAAATGATGGAAGATTAAGGAAAATCTTTCTTTGGGTGGGCACAACTATTTACCTTTTCTACATGCATGCCACAGGAAATGGCCTTGTCCAAATCCACCGTTTGGGATTCTCCTGATACAGATATTGCCACTGCTAAAGCAATCTCAGAGGGCCTGAATTCCAAGAATTCAATCCCTGCATTTTTTTTTTTTAAATTTCTCTGTTAGAAAAGTCCCAACTTTGCAAATCTTGGAGAAGAAGGCAAGATACAGACCTTTAACTGTGCTTAAGATGAGTTCGATGCATCGACAAATTGTGGATCTTGGCGGCAGTTTGCCTTCATTGATCCTTTGAAGAAAGTAATCTATGAACGAGAATGGAGTAACAGTTTGCATCCTCCACTTCAAAGTGCTCAACACCAGAAGCTCCATTCTCTGTATAGTCCTAGCTTCAAAGACGAATTTTGATTCTCCAACCTGATAAAACACATGATATTGCCATTCAGATGTGAAGAAAAAACATATAACATCTTCCAAAAGAAGAGGACTCTAGCAATCCCCAAGCATATTAGATAAGGCATCCAATTCCATATAATCCACGTTTCTTCACCTGTAAATCTAGAGACAGAGGCACCTCAGTTTCCTCCATCTTGGCTGCTAAAGATAGGCAGGCCACAGATAAAAGCTGCATCATCCAAGACTTACCTTGCTACAAACCACAAAGGCAACAGCAATCAAAATAAAAATCATAGAGAAACGACCCCAAATCATTCACAAAACTGGAAAATAAAAATATAATAATAAATTACAATACTGTATCAAAATCTATTAAATAAAATTAAGAAGAAAAGAGGTATGGGTCCATTTTTACAACTCACAGGAAGTTCATAGGCTGCAAGGAACCGATCCAAGTAATTTACAGATAAATAGGCACTCAACGGTCCAAAACTGTAATAGGCATGAACCTGTTAAACCCAATGCATTAACATCAATCACAAGCAATAAAATACAAAATACAAAATTAAAAATTAAAAATTAAATCAGAACCATTAAAACATCAAAATCAGCCTGAAAAAGCAAAAATCCAATGAGAAGGAAAAATGAATCGAAACCAGCGTACCGGAAATATGAAAAGTAATTTTAAAAAAATGTAATAAGCAACTTTAATCAAAGAATTAAACAAAACCCAATTCAGGGCATACTTGAATCATATCAATTACAAAAACATAACTGCAAAAGGAAGAAAACCCCAAAAATGAAAAAATAAAATAAAACTCGATTTTTCAAGAGGAAAAAATGCTATTAAAAGAATTTACCAGTCACAAATATTGTATATATAAGAAATCTCAAAAAAAAAAAGAAGCCCAAATCCCCATTTCATACAAATAACAACACCCACCTTCCCAATCCAATCCACTGCATCTCTCCTCGCAGACAAGTCCAAAACCCCACTCTGCAGCCTCTCCACGTAATCCCCCCTGGGAAGATGCTGGCATTCCCTCCCCACCATCAAACCCAGCCACTCCTCACTCTGCAATGGAAAACCCATCAAAGAATCTCCCCAAAAGATATCTTCTTTATCATGGCCATGATGGTATGTATGTCCCTCCACACCATCACCAACACCATCATCACCAAAACCCATGATGCTATTGTTGTCTTCTGGGCAGAGGAGACTTGAAGCTACACAGTCATAACTAGGAGCCATTGAAAGATTTCTACAGTGTGATATATCTTAGTAAAACCAGATGTGTTTTTCTTTAACAGAGAGTAAAGCTGAAAAAGAAGAGCTTTTCCATCTTCCTATTTCACTATAAAGAGATTGAAAACCTCTCTCTCTCTCTCTCTCTCTCTCTCTACTGTCAAAGGGTGGAGAAGAGAGTGTTGGAAAGAGGAGGGTTTTGTAAGGAAATGGTCGTATTTAGGGCAAACCAGCTTTACAGAGAAAGGGGGAATGGAATGAAAGAAATAGGAGTGGGACAAGATAAAGAGAGAGCGAGAAAAAAGAGTTCCTCCGATGCATTGATATGTATGTTTGCATATCCTCCATCACGCATCGCTTCATGAGGCCCACATACAGAGATATTAGATTGATCGGAACCTTCCATCTCCTGAGAAATACCGTTGATGGGTAAGTTTGAAAAGTCACGGTGGGAAAATGAATATGGCCATCGGTTCATGGACTTTAATTTGGACGATCCACTGTTTTATCTTTTTAGAATGTAGCTAATGAAAGGTCACATCCTTCTGTGGAGGGTGTTTTCTTAGGGTAGTGAGTCCAGAACATGAACGGTCGAAAGCAGATGATCATCAGTGCTTGTGGGCCCCATTGGCTATAGCTGTTGGGAGGCGGATTACGTCCTGACCCCACCTGGATGATAATCCATATACACAGGGCTTTGTGGGGCCCACCGTGATATATGGGTTTTATCCACGCTGTCCATCAAGTGGACCACGCAGTGGGGCTTAAACACTTACCGTTGAAAACTTTTCGGGGGCTACAGAAGTTTTGGATCAGTTGATATTCGTGTTTTTCCTTCATCCAGGTCTACGTGACCTTTGAACAGGTTGGATGGCTATTAACCATCACGGTGGGCCCTAGGACGGTTTCAACGGTGGGTGTCATTATCACCGCTGCTTTCTCCGTTGCGGTCCACTTGAGCCTTGGACCTGTCTAATTTTTGGGCTCATACCTTAAAATCAACAGAAAAAATAGATGGACGGTGTTGATAAAATCCGTACATAATGGTGGGCCCCACAAAGTCCTACCTGGACGGATTATCGTACAGGCGTGGCAGGACGCAATCCACTTCCATAGCTGTTGGGGGAACCGTCGCGGTGCTTGGGATACATGCTTATTTTGGGACCATAAAACATATGTATATGTATGTATGTATGTATGGATGTGATTAATAATAGTGTAATTAGTAAAAGGAAAGACGAAAGGAGAATGATTTTAATCATGTGTTGGGAGTACGAAGTTAAGTTGTCCATCATCTAATGTAGCACTTGTGCCAGCAGGGCATACATGTGAGAGATCTGAGCTTTCCGTCGAGTGGCCTATGCTCTTAAATATCCGGCAGTTTTACTCGCCAGGTGGGCCATTGTTTACATGACAACTGACTGGCCAGAAAAAAACAAAAAAGAGAAATGATCTGGTGGGCTAGTTGTACGAAGAGGTTCGATCCGGTGGTACCAGGCAGATGTGGGCCCACGTACTGTATGTATCACATCCAACCCATCTATCGGTACATCCCCTCCGGTTAACCCTAGGGACCTAAAATCAGTTCGATCCAAAATTCTGCTGAGACACACCACAGAGGAAAAGGTGGGAAGAAATGTTTACTTTTGATTCTTACCGGGCCCACCTGAGTTGCATAACAGCCTATTTTTATCTTGACCCTTCATACATGGCAGATGAAAGGTCTGAACGGCCAGGATTCGGTATACACAACATGGTGGGTCCTCTGAAATATCAAGGGTAGGCGTCCGCTCCCAACCCATCCGTTTCTGCTTATTTTTAGTCCATGGGGTAACGTACGCGACCCATCTGATGGACGTACGGGATGTTGTGAGTATATAGTGTGGGCCCCACCTCTGCCATGTGCCCCCGGTACCACTGCAGCGCAACAAGTTGCATTTTTACTCGTGGATGTCTGTATCACCAATCTGGACCGTCCATCAGGTCTAATCCACTCTTTCTGTGTTCCTATGGACTGATCGGACAGGTGATGCGGATGCCAGCGAATCCAAATGCAAGTAGGTGCATGGCAAGGTTTTAATACACTTACGGTGTGGTCCACCTCGATCTTGCGCAAGCAGTTCTTATCGGCACTTGTGAGTGAAGAGAAGCAGGAAATGCTACGGCTTATCGCTCATGCACGCCTGGCGTGTACACCAATTACCGCAATACACCAGATCTTGCTGGAGCATTGTATAATCCGACAATCCTAATGTTGTGTTCTTTGGGTCATTCTACATTCGAAAGGTCATTTTTCCACCGCAGATCCAGTGTGACTACACACTGATCTAGACCGTCCACCTGGTCAGCTCTCATCTAGATGGCTCAAAAGTCAAAAAAAAAAAAAAAAAAACACACATTGATGAAACAACCCTGACCATTTGATTGGTAACATGCAAAGTGCTAATCAGGTTTCAAAGCAAACTGACAGCGACTGGCACTTATCAGATGGTTGGGATGGATTGTGGCCCACCTATTTTAGGGTCAGCACTCATAGCATGTAATATTAAGCCGGATCGTTTTGCGTGACCCACCTAGATTTTCTTTTTCTAGTAAAACAGAACAAAGGGTATTTGCGTCATTCTCAGGACCAAATGGCATTGAAATCTAGAGAAGGATTTACGTAGTAAGTATTTTGTAATAAAGTCCAGGGTGTTTATGTAATTTCATCGATGTAATTACCAACCAGTACGTGGCTTTTTCGTTTCGCTTGTGAAAAGGAAGCGTCCACGGTCTCGTTTCTCAGCACATAACAAACTGCCGTTTCTTTCCGAAATTATAATTACTACATTGTATGTATATTTTTTGCCTTCTCCGTTCATGCAGGTGGTGACAATGGTTTGATGATCTACAACGTTGATCTGATGGGACCCACCATGGATTAGGGATGACCTACAAATCTTCCAGTTAGTAAGGTTTAATCCTTTAATCGATGGCCTAAAAATAGACGATTAAGGGAAATTTTGCAACCGTCCACGTGAACGAACAACACAAACATTAAAGGATTCTGATTGTCAATTTAGTGGATATTTCGACATCCATATCTGCATTGTATGGACCATTAGATCAATGGCCTAGATCACCACGGTATGGTCCCGCTAATAGAAAACTGAACACTATACCTGGTATTCTTCATGTCATGTCACTAACTTTTGGTGGTCTAGCAGACTACCAAACATTTTCCTTGTGAGATCCGTTGTACCCCTGTTATTTGTTTCCCAAGGCTCTCAGCGGCAGAAACGGTGGACACGCCTGTTGCCAGTTGGGATCTACGCTACTCATGAGTGGCTCCCACCATTTCGTAGGTGGGATGGGTCCCTTCATTTTGCATATGTGCTCTATAGTTTCCATTTTATCGAACACGGATCCTCTGTTTGCGTCAAGCAGCAAAATTGTTTTCGTTGCAATCTAATTGCCTGTGTGACTGTGTAATTGCACGGTGATTTGAGAAGGACCAATCACGGTTCAGCAAACGAGCAAAAAAAAAATCCGTAAAGCCGTGCTTCTGGCAAACAGAGGATCCAGGCTCCATTTTATATGGATGTGGATTACCTGAGTTCTTGCAGTTGGGTCCTTACCCTTGCTCAGGTGGTAAACTCTCAAGAGTCTCGATACCCTATCAAGGGTTCGAGTACCCATAGGTGGTGAAATTCCACTAGCATGAGTGTGTGTGGTGTATGTGCGTGCGTAAAAAAATAAATATAAAAATTATGCGGTCTTACCATAAGGGCTTGTCTGGGAGCATAGATTTTTAACCCTGGATTTAAAATCCTCTTATTGGGATTGGCAGCCTAGATGGAGAATCAATTTCAATCCAAAGGTAGCTATTCATAGTATAGTATATTTCCAGGGGTTTGAATTTAATTATTCAATTAATTTTAATATCTCTAATTAGTGAACTTATGTAATTTTTTACATAATGATTGTAATAAGCCCACTGAAATATATACTTTGACAAAAATGAATGAAATTCTAAGTCTTAAATGGGCCACAAGCATGATATCACGTCCGAGTGATAAACCAATAATTTTTAACCATTGATTTACATGGACAATGTTTGGACAGTGCTGATCGTATTAAAATAATTATAGTCATGCAAATGATAATCTAATTATTTTAAAATATCATTAGTGGATCATGTGTCTAATAGGTTAATAGTACAGTGATACACATATTATGCATGCAACTATGAGAATGATTTTAGACGTGGTCTTACCTTGAATTTCAAATCCCTGATTTGAAACCCCCCTTACTTTATGGTGGTAAACAACTGGAGGATTTGAAATCCCTAACCTATGGTGCCAAACGACCTCTAATGTTTGTGAGAAATTCATCCCATTCATCTATTCTTTCAACGGGTAACAAAACAAGAAGCATGGCTGCTTTAACGTCCACGACTAAAACATTCACCGGGCCACGGAATGCTTGGATATAACACATATAACAGTGGGACCCAGAGAGCCCTGCCAGGGACGAGTCCGTCCATGCAGGGAAGGACCCATCCACGTCAATACTCGTCCTCTTTTTATTGTTCTCAAAGCTACCACTGGTACAAACCACAAGACCCACCTAGGCTTAGTTGGGAACCATGAAATCGACGGTTCGTTCCATCATTTCATGCGTGGGTCCCGGTTGACTGCTACCACCCCAATGCACCTACTACTTTGGCAGTTTCCTTTCTTTCTCAATCTTTTCGCGAGCTTCGCAAAACACTTCAAACGCGTCTACTAGCAGCCACAAGTGCCAATCAGATACACGTGTGGAACATCCAAGCCATGCATCAGGTGAACCGGACTACTTAAATGACCTGGACAGAAAGCCAGTTTGCCCATGGATCATTGCAGTTTGTTTTAAACCATCTCTTCTTTCTGTACATGTGTGCTCACCTGATGAGTATAAATCAGTTATTTTTCTGGGCCAGGTCCATCAACACATGGACGGCACATCTTGTGCACGGTTCTGATGTTCCATGCTCCCACCATGTTGGCACGTGTGGCTGCATGTCGAGCTGCGTGTGGGCTTAGCAATCTCATGGACGGTCAAACGTAACATACTAGTGGCAGCATAGTACTCCATCCGTATCAGTGGAACCCACCATCACATTTTAAGATGGTACAACGTACATCCGATTTTTTCTTGTTCTTTTGTTATGCAGAAAATAATCAAACTTTGCTAAAGATGATACCCAAAAAAGATGGTATGTGGCACACAATGCTCGGGCCAAATGTTTCTCCCACTACACTCTTCGTGCTTTTAGTTGTAAAAGTGGGAGGCCATTGTTAAATGGTCTAAACCGTTGATTCTGTGGGCCCCACTTGGGAAGGACAATCCACCGAAAAGTATCATGGTTTTGAAGAATCTGAGCCTTCAATAGGTGGCTGAATGATTAGACCACTACAAAAGAGAATATAGGAACCGTTTGGGTTACCGAAACTCTCTAGATCAAAATATTGTATAGCAAGGATCTTTCAATTTAAAGTAGTTTATGTGGTGGTGAAGCAAACACGGTCACACAAAAGCTGAAAGCATTGAAAACTTAAAAAGAAATAACTAAATAAAAAAAATCAAAAGTTAAAAAGAAAAATAAGAAACAGAGAAATAGATGTGCCTGTATGCAATATACACGTATGTAAATAGGGGCTTTAAAGCCCGTTTGGAAGCGCGGATTTGGTACCCTGGTTTCGGAGCCCCCTGGATTGGGAATCAAATTTAATCCGGAGGAGCTATGCATGGTGTATTTACATGGGTTTGAATTTAATTACTAAATCAACTTTAATAAATCAATTAGTAATGGATATAATGTTTGACACAATAGTTGTAATAAGTCCATTAAAATATATGTTTTACCCCGAAAATGATGAAATTTCAAGTCTTAGATGGGCCACAAGCACAAGATCATGTTCAAGTGACTAACCAATGATTTTTAACTATTGATTTACGTGGACAATGTTTGGCCGGTGTTCATTATCATATTAAAGTAATTATAGTGATGCAATTGATAATCTAATTCTTTTGGGATATCATTGGTGAGCCATGTGCCCAATAGAATAATAGTATGGTGACATGCATGTTAGATATGCAACTCTTGGAAGGGTTTTAGATGTAATCCAAGTTCTCACCGATGATTTGAAACCCCTTCTTTGAGTTGAAACCCCCTCTTTGAGAGGATTTGAAGATTTGAAACCCCCGGTTACTTTTTGATGCAAAACATTTAGTAGACTTGAAATCTCCTCAAATCCCCCTCAATCGATGGTGCCAAATGACCCGTTATAATCTCTTACTAAAGGGTACCCCCACATGAAAATTGATAGCTGGTATTCTCTTTCCCTGTATGTTCCTCTTTTATAGACAATATATCTAAGAGAGAGTTGCTTATAACTCAAGAATATATTGAAATGAGCTAGAGTTGCCATTTTCAATTTGAAAATATTCAATACATCATTAGATGCACGCATACTCATTGCTTCAATATTCTTTCATTGGAAGATTAATTTTTCTAATAACGCAAAAAATACTCCAAATAATTGTTACCCCGTATCAGTAATCACCAAATAATAACAAATGTTGAAAAAGTTTTGTATCAAATAAACTTTTTCCATACAATAGGCCTCATCAACATATTCATTGTGCCGTGATGTAAACCTTTTGTAAAAAATTAAAAAAATAAAAATAAAAATTATATATCTTTTACCACATTATGAACAAAAATAAAGTGATGTGTTATATTAATGTACTTGGCCAAGTGTGTTATACTTTGACTGTCATAATAATCACAACTATTTTCTGCTTGAATTTCAATTCTTCTAATAATTTCTTTAATTAAATATCTCACTTGCATGTTCGTATAGCTATTACTCAAGTTTTGTAGTAGACAATGCCACCATTAACTGCAATCTCCTCCAATTAATTATACAATTAATCATCGAAAAGACGTAACATATAATAGATCTTTTATCCAGTTCTCCTGCATAATCTGCATCCTTGAACCCAATCAACTTTAAATCTTTAACCAATATAGTAACTAATAGTGTACCCTTTAAGTATTGAAGGATACACTTTATAGTAGTCTAAAGATCTCTACCCGTGTTCGTCATGTATTTATTGACTACGTCATTACTCATGCAATGTCTAGTTTGATGCATACTATGGCAAACATAAGTCTCCCTATCAATGATAAATATAATACTTAGACCATATTTATCTTCTTGATTATTTCTATTAGATCACTGATATAAAAACAACTTAAATATAATACCTAGACCATATTTATCTTCTTTATTTGTCGATCCCTAGTGGGGGTGGCTAACATGAAGTGTGTGTCCTGACATGAGTGTGTATTAACAAGCTAACCCCCCCCCCCCAAAAAAAAAAAAAAAAAAAAAAACAACTTACAACTAACAAAGGATAAATACTAGTTAACTAAATTAGAATTATTTCAACATGACCCTTTCGAATTATCCATACATGTTCTTCTTGTCTCTAAGTATAATCATTGTAAGAATCTTATAACGATGTCAAATTTCTTATATCAAATTTTCTAGCCAAACAAGCCTTTAGTGTTGTAATATTATCTTTATTCATACTTGTAAGTAGCATGTCATCTACATATAATAATAAAATAATGAAATCACCACTATTATAATTGCAATCATAAGTACAATGATTCACCTTACATCTCTAAAATTCCAAACTTACAATGAATAAACCAAATGGGCCATATATATTTCATTTAGTTTTTGTTTTTTTTAACCATTATAACGTAGACACGACAAACTCTACATTGAGATCTAGAATGTTATTGAGATTCTTAATTGGGGAACCGATAAGATGAAGTCTACTAATGGTAAGAACATAATAAGAGGGGATAAAAAATATTGTATGGAGTCAAGAACACAATGGGAGGGGATAAAAAATATTGTATGGAATCACTACTGGTAAAAATCACAAAATCTATGATAGAATAGATACCAGGGTTAAAATGAACTGTTTGGATACGAATGATTCCAATGGTCTACGTCCATAGATTAAATTGATGAATCAATAAATAAAATAAATATATAAATGAAATGTATAAGAAGGCAATATATTAATGCAATAAGTAAAAAAACAATGCAAAAATGAAAGCAACAAATAGACTTTTTGAATTAACCGAGGGCTTATAGATACGAGTGGAAAGAACTTTGACCTTTGAGGAAGGAGATCATCGAAGCTCTTAGTTCTTTAACTCTATAAGATTTTTTGTCGTAAGACGACTAACCTTAGTTGGAGATGTAAATAGGGAAAGAAGAACACTATCACTCCTCGATGGTGTTGTGCCTTGGAAAATCAATGTGCACCATAATCCACTAGCTATGTGGATGTGATGAGATTTATCTCAACCATGATCTTGATGAACATTGATCATTTTGGATAGATATGATACGTCTTGAAATAGAACAGATATTGTTACCTTAAATTGATTATCTTATGAGTTGTGTAAGAATTAATCATCTAGTCCTTGGAAACAGTAGTCATTGATCAGAGAGAATTATGTTCCGTAGATCTTAATACATTGATGTTCCATGATCGTCACATATGCTTAGTACACATGTGGATATTGATCTTTAAAGTTGTGATTAGCCTGGTAGACTCACAAGAGTTTCAACACGAGGTTATGGGTTGGAGTAACCATTGTGGTGTGAGTGGACGGGCGTGTGTGGGGTGTGTGAGTGCATGTGATAAAAAAAATTATGATCATCTTGTTTGAGGGGACTAACTTGGGTCAGGATGAAAGGTCCTCATCATCGGAAAATGTCACGCCCCAAACTCGGAAACTGGTCTCACAAAATTCCCGATCGCTGAATCCGGCGCCGACAGCCTCCGTAGAACCCCATTCTCGGCTCCTAGCGCCCATACGCCAGGTTCTAATCCTGGGATGCTACAAGGAGGATTTTCAACATCAGTTTAATTCGTCATAAGCATAACCAAAGGCATAACCCACAAACAACAATCAAAAACTCCATCACATTTCCACTATGATAAAAAACTTTACAAGTACAATAAGCATAAAGGGAAATACAATGATGACAGACAAAAAGCTCCAAAATATCTGCTCTGTGCTCCTGCCTCAGCGCTGCTGTGTCCTCGCGTCACCTGCACGCAACGGTCGTGCATAAGCTTATAGAAAGCTTAGAAAGTGTGTGCGCAAGGTAGTAATGCGGTATGTAGAATCAGAGTAATGCGAAACATGCTAATGAATCCATGAATACTACTAGCCATACCAAGGCTATGCGATGTAAGGCATGAATGATGTCGGCCATACCAAAGCCATGCAATGCGAAATGTAACTCAAGCATACAAATCCTCATCTAAGTCTACATATCAATACAGCTTAAATCTGAAATATCACCGGGGTCTAGTACACTCTAAACTAGATTGCCGCCCCATCGCGCGCAATAAAGTAAGTGGAAAAGACCTCACTATCCGCCTGCCAATATCGGGCTCAGCTCGTCGATAACGGACCCATTCCTCGAGCTAGTCAGACTCAGCCTAGCATTGCCCCCTCCTCTTGAGCGGGTAAGGCCGTACCCCCTTCCAACCGACCACGACATAGTAGAAAGTGCGGCCTTTTGGTAATTGGCCCTCGGCACTCATGCACCTACTCGGTATAGACGTTGGAGCAACTTCTTGGTACCATAAGGGTTTAGGGACTTTCACCCAGGGACATTTATAACACCCCATGTAGAACAGGATTTTCGATATCTAATCCTGCCAACCACGATATGCCTGTGGAGGCTACGACCCTGATGTCGCTAGGGCGTACAGTAACTATATCACACAATGCGAATGCATGAATCACACTATCCAGTCATGCAGCAATCCTGCGCGTCTCGTGCGCTCATGTGGGGCAACACCGCCTAACCGGGAGCCCCTAAATAATCTACCCGAAGGCATATGCTATGATCAGTCACTTTTCATACCAAGCATATATATGATGCGTATGATCATGAATCATGGGACTATACTAAACATGTTATATGAGATAGATGTTGTTCATAAGGAGATGGGCCTAACAATGGGCCCTAGGGAGAATCATAATGCAAACATTTAACCAACATTATTCGACAATGTGGACGTCAAACCAACATTGCTCCCAAGGCATTGCCCGTCGTAAACATCATTACATAAACCATGTTGGGATCACACATTGCAATGGACCTTAAGTACATCCCATTGGGCCTTAAATACATCAAATGAGCCGTATCACATGGGCCTTACATTCATCAAATGGGCCGCATTAATGGGCCTCACCAATGGGCCTTATGTATATTGCAATGGGCCATAATTCATGGGCCTTAAAATGCATCGAATGGGCCTAGTCTCATAGGCCTTTCATTCACATCAGAGTGAGCCTTAACTGATGGGCCACAAATAAACCAAGATGGGCCTCATAACATGTATCAAAGTGAGTCCACTTGAACTATAGATCTGACACACTCTTTAGCTCATGCCAACAACAATGAACTTCTAGGATGGTTGGACGGATTAGATGCAACCCATGTATCATGGTGGGGCCCATGAAAGCCCACCATCCGGTATATTACCTAATATAATATAATATAATATATTTGTATATATATACAATAATATATATACATATATACAGTAATATATATATATATACAATAATATATGTATATAAATATATATATATATACAATAATATATATATAAATATATATACATATATATATATATATATACACACACACACACGCACCCACGCACACACACGCATGCACCCACGCACGCGCCACCGCACACACACATGCACCCACTCACACACACCCACCGTCCCTGGACGGTGGGGATTTAATAAATACATAACTGTGGGCTCCACCGTCCAGGCGGACGGTGGAGGAAAATACATGCATCATGTGGTCTCCACGACTTGGTCAATAATCTAGAGAATATATTAGCTTAAACTATGAATAACGTGATCATGGACTTGATTGTGTATGAAAGTTGATTAGATCCTTAGACCCGATGATGTGTAAGGATTGTGATCTTTGTCAATAGATTGCGGGGCCCATTAGCCTAGATTATAGTCATTATGATCATACACTTGATTATGTATGAAATATGATTATATCTTTAGACTCAATGATGTATAAAAGTTGTAATCAAAATTAAGTGGTTTTAGCTCGCTTTACGAAGTTATTGCATGACCGCTAAAAGTGAGTGATGCTGGGTTTGTCCATTAAGAGCCATTAATTTTATACAAGTCAACATAAGATTCACTAAGTTTACTATAAAACTTACTTTATAATTAGATTTATTAGATTATGAAATCATCAAGTTGTTTTACCACAGAGTCCTACACATAAAATGTTTAATTTGATTTTATAAACATTTTTAACCTTTTAAATTTTTGTTTTAAATTAAAAATAGTTTTTTGTCGAAATTTGATAATGACTTGATGCCTTAGATATGATGGACTACCACTTGATTCGCCTAGGATCATGATTAATGGTGGATGGCCATAATATTGGAGGAACTGAACCGTAATTACATGTATGTATAAAGGCGGATTGATAAACATCCCTCATAATAAGGCATAATAAAGTTCATAGGGTGGCAGAGAATCATACTATGCATACCTTCAAAACCTTAACCTTCTACTTATATTAGAAATCATATTGTATATAGGAGAAATGTCACGCCCCAAATCCAATTTATGACGCTCATTTACCGTAAACCGAATCCAGTGCTAACAGCCTCCATGACACCCCGATTTCTATTCCTAGCTTACGCTAAGTTCTGAAATCGAAATCCCACAATAAGGATTTTCAGGGTTTTTTTTTTTTTTTGGAGAAGCATAACCATGAATGTACCATAAGCCAAACATTATCACATATATCTATTATAAAAGGATTTGAGTATAGTACTAGAAAGGGAAATACAATACATATATAAAAATTCCAAAAGGTCAGGCATGTGCTCCTGCCTTACTACTGCTGATGTATAGCATAACCTACACGTAAACAACGTGCGAAAGCGTACTACGAAGCTTAGAGAGTGCGTGTGTGCATGCACAATAGGTATAGCAAGTATAATGATATCAAAGTATGCGGAAATGATGGAGAGCTATGCTGTCAAGTCCATGAATGTTAACAGTCATACCAAGGTTATACAAAGTAAAAGGCTATCGAGCCAAATGTCATATATAGTAATGCAATATAAAAATGCATGATGAAGGAACGAGTCGTAGTGCATAGTGTCGTATGTCAGTAGGGCCTCACACTCAGGGTTACAATACATGTTAGTCTTATAGTAAACATGTAATGTAATTCCAGAATGATAAACTCCTAATTCCGAATAGTCACATACCTATTGGGAATCAAGCTCACGATTGTATAACACTGAATTATATTTACTCATCTACAATCTCGAGTGCTACATGAATGCATGGTTATCATATGTCACCTGTCAATCTTGATGTTTAGTCCATATCTCATAACAGTTCACAATTAGATCATTACTAGGGTCTAGTACACTTCCGACACTGGTTGTCGCCCATCGCGCGCGAGACCAAGCGAGTCTAAAAGACCTCACTATCTGCCTCATCAGTGGTACACGAAAACACACTCGGCTCGCCGATAGTGAACCTATTTCATGAGCTGGTTAAACTCAACCTAGCATTTAGCCTTCTTCACCTGGGCGGGTAAGGTCAAACCCCCTTCCAATTGACCTCGACACAGTGGGAGCTGTGACCTACCAGTATCCAATCATCACGCGCTCATAAATCTACTCGGTCCAGACATTGGAACATCCTACTAATACCATAGGGTTTAGGGACTTTCACCTAGGGACGCCTGTGACGCCCTGTAACCTCAATAGTTTCCGATGTCTATACTCATATACGCCAGCCATATCCTGACTGTGTAACTACTTCCTTGGTGTCGCTAGGGAATATATTTAACGTGTCATACATAATACGTTGTGCATGAATCACACTTTTAAGTCATGCATCAACTCATATGATGATCATGCGGGCGACCCTATCTCATACAGTCTCCTAAGTATATCAAACCTAAAAGTATATGTTTTGATCAATCAGAATCCATAACAGACATACAGATGATGCATGTAGCATATGAATGAGCATAATATGCCTTATACTAAGCATATTATTAGTGTCAACCTTATCAAGGCCAGGTATAACAACATGTTACCAATCCTGGCACATACACATATTCTCATTCATGTCTATAATGTAGGGCACATAATATCTGTAATAATCCGCCTTGAATGGCTTAATGTGAAGAAAATGGGAGTCAGCCAATCCTAGTGTGGTTTCCTCTTGAGAATAGAATTAGCCCTACACATAAGCCTTTGCACATAACATGATCTAGCAAAATGAACGTTCGGTGAGGATGTAATATATAGATCAAGGTAAATATCATGGTGGCCGCAAATAAGGACGACAAGGCGACCGGTCAAACAGCCCATAGTTTGGTGGTGTGGTTTGCTCGAACTAGCGTTTCACCTCATTTTGGGTCCAAGCTCTAAAACGAGCTGACAAAATAAATAGGCATCATAGATATCCAATACATTTATCAAAGTGGCCACGCAGTAGCCCACACTCACTAGATGGTATGGCTAAGTACACACAGAGCGGCTGCCCCATGGATATGTTGAGTAGATGGATTGTGTAGATAAACCTCATGTGTCACACTGGACTATAATAAGGTCTCAACAGTTAGAGGCATTATCACCGCTTATGGTTGTTAGAGTGGGGTCCACCACTGGATTGATCAAGCCGATGTATGTGATTTCCTTTCTTCCCAATCTCTCTAATCTTATCAACAGGTTTGATGGAAAATAAATACCAAGGCGGCCCCAAAGAAGGTTTTAATGGTTGGCATCATTGCCACCACTGTTTCCTATTGCATGAACCACCTCAACTATGGGTAGGCCTGATTTGTAGGTTCATGACCTAAAATGACCAGACCAAGTACATGAATGGTGTGGATTAAATAGATACATTATGGTGGGTCCAGCTGTCGAATGTACAATATAGATAAAGTACAACAAGACGGTTAGGCCAGGGAAGTTTCTAACGGTGGTTAACCCCAACTCTTCCCTACTTGTGGTGAGACCCATTGTAATTTGCATCAAACCGATATTGTCTGGTCCCTTAACTCAGTTCAGTGTGACCTTATCAAGAGGTTGGTGGTAAATAAGCATCATGTTGGGACCCCACATGTTGCAACTACGGTGGGCCCAACTGATTCCAATGGTAGCCGTTCAATCACTGTTGTTTTGTGGCAGTGGTTCATCTAAGATTGTGATCGTCTGGTGATTGGGACCATGCCTAGAAATGACCTGGAAAAATGGATGAATGGCTGGATGAGACACATGTAGCAAAGTGGGTCCTGGAGAGATTTCAACAGTGAACATCACTATCCCCACTATTTTCTGTGCTGGGGTCCATTGGTGATATAGAATTTCTTCATTTTTACGCCTTATTCCTAAAATGATCTGGAGAAAAGAAGGGACGATGTGGATCTGATACATTGGTCACGGTGGGGTCCACCACTGCTCCTAACAGTGGGGCAGGTTTGGACGCTAACGAGGTCAGCTCCATAAAGTTACAACGGTAAGTGCTCCATAACCACCATTGTTGCCTATGGTGCAACCCATCAAAGCTTGGATCTGGCTCATTTCTTGGGATGGAAAGATAGGTGAACGGAGTAGAGTTCACACACGTGGGATGGCCCCACTAGTCACCTCAAACAAGCTGGAAAAATAGATGGATAGTGTGTGGGTAAAACACGTGTAGGTTTTAATAGTGGCTCATGCAACTCCACCATTTTCAAAGGTAAGGCCCACTAAGCTTGAAAATTAAGCTGATATCGGTGGTTTACCTTCAGCTAGGTCAGCGTGACCTTAGATGCAAATTGGATGGAAAATAAACATCATGGGTGGGCTTAAGGAGTATTTAACGGTGAATGTCCTGTCCCAACTGCACCTTAAGTTGTGGCCTATCTAAGTCTTGGATTTGTTCCAACATTGGGTCTAAGGCCTAAAATGCTATGGTAAAAATGAATGGACGGCTTGGATAATACGTATGCATCATAGTGGGTCTCGCAAGTGGCCCACCTATTGTTTGAGATGTCACTGTTAAGCCTCTATCTTCTTCTAGAAAAGTCAGTGGTTTTCAACCGTAGACATTCTTATCTCATTTATTTCCTATAGTGTGGCACATCCCATGTATGGGTCAAGCTGATATTTGGAACCAATGGCTAAAATGGCCTAACAAAATGGATGGATTGATTGGATGACACGCATACAACACGTGTGTCCTATAAGTGGGGACACCTCTTTTGTTATATTTTTACCTCGCACATGTCATTATGACTTTATGAGCATGGCAATAAATGCATTGGTAAATCTCCGCGAAGGTTTAATGGTGAGCATTACTGTCACCACTATTCCCTACCGTGTGTCCCACTTGAGGTCTAATTTTATCCCATATTTGGCTTTCAACCATAAAATGATCCAGCAATGAAGATGGTCGGTTTGGATTAAACATCTACTTTAAGGTGGGGCTATGAGTGAAAAACTTTACTCACCCTGTTGACAACGTAGATAGCCTCTCTGCATGTCATTCACAGTGGCTACTCAGTTCATTTTTTTTTTAATTCATTGTAAATATATAAATAGGGTCTAGGTAAGTGATCAACTCCATCTATAAGGTTAGCCAGCTCATGATCGGCCTACTAAGCTTTGCATATCCATTAAAACCCAAGAACCGGTAAATACATAGGAAAAATGAAACATGAAATTCCAGTCATCGAATGAACTTCCACCACTATGAAACCCATATATATAAATAATATACACATTCATTCCACCACTATGAAACCCATATATATAAATAATATACACATCTAAGTAGACCATACGTTGGCCACGCTAGGTAGTATGGATAGGTGAGTCTCACCTTATAGAAAAATGGAAAAATGACTTGAATATCAACAGATATGTCAAGATGGAGTCCATTTGATGGGCCCGACATCAAGATAATGGGTAAATGACTCGTGCACTCACCTCAATGATTAATTTGGACACCGGATGTATGTGAACGGTTGAGATCACCTTTCTTTCTCCCTAATTTCCTCTAATCCCTCGTTCAACTATATATTTTCTTTCTCTAGATCATTTCTTTTTCTTTTTCTTTTTTCTCGATTTCTTTCAAGTAGTCATTCAAATGGACGAGAGATAGCTTTATACGTGAGGATCATCGTTAAATATAGAGGCGAGGAGACATAGGATAAGCATGGCGCGGTAAGGGTGAAGCATAAATGCGTTATATATATATATATATATATATATATATATATATATATATATATATATATATATTTGAAAGTGACTTTTTACTATTTCATATATTTTATACTAAGTGGGCCCTACATCACGTGTACACACATGTACGATGCATGTCAAGCGTTGATTCTAATCGAGCATACTTCTTTCGATTTAGCCATCGAAATGGAACGTGCCGTGTGGCATTAGAATCACAACGTTCGCGTGATCACTAAGGTATAGATCTTGGGTCATTACAGCACTAAAACATGGCAACCGATCAGAACTCGTCAATCTAGTCCATTCAAACGCAGGCCAGCACTGGAAATTAAGCATTCAAAAGGTTAATCAAGATGCGGGTCTCACAAGAAATATCCAACGAGAGAAGCCCCATATGTCCTCTCCCCTTGGGCATCACTGGTTGAGAGAGAAAGTAACAAAAGGAGTGTATTCCCTTGTATTCTTCTTCTTATTCTTCTCTTGATATGATCATATGTGTGGGTATGCTTGGGTGGACTGTTTGCGTCGATCTTGGTTCCTATCATAGACTTAGATGTTGGGATTCACAATATATTCTAACTACAATAGATCATGAAAAGACTCCTTAAATTAAGAGAATGGCATCATCGATATTCTACATCAATAAAATCATTTATGTGTTTTTCATGAAGAGAGAATATCTAAATTGTTTTTCTAGTTATTGATATTTATTTTTTAAATTTGACATTATTATATCAAGAATATGATTAGGAAGATGATCGTTTGGAATGAATTTTTAAAAAGCCTACCAATCTACTACATTAATCAGGTTGAAATCAATTACTCCTCGATTAGAAAAGATAACTATAGGTCTTTGATTCACGCCAAACTCCTTTAACATTCTCCATGAAATTTATAAAAGAGTAGTCCTAACGAGAGGGTAACACTTCACCCTTAATCCCTAAGACGTCATCGTCTAGTCTTTAAAGCTTTTTATCCGAAACCTATGGAATGGCAGTCTTAGATATATATGAGTACTCCATCTTAAATATCTAAGATGTCCTCACATAAGGTGTAGTACTAGTATGTTGGAAATGGAATGGGTGAAATGTATTTGTAATTGGATGTGATATCATTTTGGTTATTTTGGAAAATGTAACGAGTAAAATATCGCATACTAGCATGTTGGAAATGGAATGAGTGAAAGGTATTTGTAATTGGATATGATATCATTTTGGTTATTTTGGAAAATGTGGTGAGTAAAATATCACATAACTTATTGTGATTATTTGTTGGAAACTCTTGAATATATGACACCTTCTTATTGAGTGGTTAAGATAGCTGCTTGGTAATTTGAATAAATGTTAAGAGTAAAAAAGCAAAATGATTTTCTTTAAATGAAATTGTTGAAAATCTTATGATAAGGGAATGAATGATAGAAAATTTATACAATTGAAAATTTGATATCATAAAAGAAGTATCACTAAATGCGAGAATTCAATTTTCATTAGTGATATTTACTTAAATCCTAACATTCAATCCATTGATTGTTGATTGTGAGAACACCTGACAATCTTTGAGGAGAAAATGTGTCAAAAAAAATCAAACCTTATTTCAAGGTGTGTATGGTTAGATTAATCTTTGGATTGGTTTAGATTTGATTAAGGGTGTTATGGGATGACCTATATGGACTTGAACAAAGTGAAGAACTCTAGGATTCCACATGAGAAGCAATCCTTCTGATCGGACACAATCGACTCTTTCGGGAATGAGTGTAGTGTCTACAATAATCAACCCATCTCATGAATATAACATTGAATAAAGCAAAAGTGTAACCTTTTCTTTCTTGTTAATCTTCAGATCGATCATTGTTAATTTGTTAATTAAAATATTAAACTCATTCAAGTATTATTGAAAAGAGGGCCATTATTTTAGTTTTTAGTTATACAGTTTGTTGTCGGAGAAAAATATTGTTAACATTAATCTCCTTTCGTATGGATATCATGATTTTTTTCCTTAAATCTTTAGTAGTGGTTTGATCAGATACATTATAAAAGACCAAATATCTAGTGCAAGAATATTTGTTATGGTTAACTATTTTTTATCTTCAAGAATCTCATCATTCATCTTTATAGACTTTTTTTCTTTTCCTTTGATCGCAATTGCAGAGCCTCCTTCACTAAGATTGTGTTTGTATTCAATTTTTATAATGCACAATTAGATCTGTCAAATTTTGACCTTCAAATCTAGTAAAACTTTATCTAACCATTGTTGAGGGTCATATATTGCATAGTAGACCTCATTTATTACCCAGAATTATGAGCATGATACTGTTTAACGCCCGGTTTTAACTATGTTTGTGATGCAGGGTATATTTGAGAGCATGGATTGTAAAAAGGTGCTAAAAGTGTAGATTTGATGCTTTGAATGCACCAAGGCAAGGGATGGACCCTAGGGGACCAAGATCATCGAATTTACACACCTGAGATCCGCGAAAATCGAGAAACTGAAGCTCAAGTGGCCTGGAAATCAGCCAGAATGCAAGATCACAGGGTTTCCACCATCCGTTCAGCTCGAAACTTCACATATGGCCTGAAGACCATAAATTAACCGTACAAGTCGAGTTTCGGCCCTTAGATCCCTATAGAAGTGGCCCAACGGACAGATCAGCCCACAAAACTCTGATTTTGGGCCCACCTGCTATCTGGATATGCTTCAAAATTGGTATCAAGGCGTTAAATGAGCTGAGGAAATGAATGGAAGGAATGGATTTTAACCGAATATCACAGTGGACCTCGCATGTACATCGTGTGTACATGGGGTATCCAATGCCCGAGCCGCACCAGCGGTTAGCCCGGTCAAAGACAGGCTGACCCGTCTTCTTTCATTCGCAGCAACAGCGGACGCACCAGCATCGACTGATTTTGAACAGTGGGCCACCACGGTCCACCTTCTGGAGGATCTAAACCGTTTAGTAGATTCCAAGAGTCCGATTAATGCAGACCTAGAAGAGGAAGTTAGAAGGGAGCAAAGAGATCGGTTTTCTACCGTTCAAACACGAAACGGATGGCTGAATAAAAACTCCATGGGCCACACTGACTGTGAATGGAAATATCCCATTCCGAGCCGAAATTTCTAGGGGAACATAATAAACAGATTGGATTATTCAAAGAAACCCGATCATGGGCCCCACCATCAGTCCAACACAGTAACTGCGTTAGCTTCTACATCCGGAAATCGCCCGGATTTTTCGGACTGTTATACGTCCATAGACAGGATCAGATCATCGATCCACACCTTCTAGTACAAGCTCTCAAGGCCACTAACCAAGGCCTAGATGGAAAAATTCCCAGAAGTAACGATGATCAATTTTCGACCGTTCAAACAAGGAATGGACGGCGGAGTAGAAATCAGGTGGACCGCATCAATGGACATTCAAAACTGCTCGTGTCCGACTGGTTTTTCGCTACGAGTTGAATGAACGGAGTGGATTTTTCAACAAACATTGATTATGAACCCCATCGAGAATCCAGCGACAACGTCTTTTAGCTCTGTTACGCAATTCGCTAGATCCGGATGTTCCGGAACATGGCAGCCCTTCACTGTTGATCGGTCCATCCATCTGGACCGTCCAAATTCTGCCCAAGGATCCACCGATCAAGCCCAAGGAGACTGACTGGATCGGATCTTACATCAGGCACTGTTTTTGCTGCGAAAAGAGGAGCTCCCTACCTGCGGTTTACACAACTACGTACGTGGGGTCCTGCTGCGAATGGGAATCACAGAGAGAGTCGGACTACCGACCACCCTTACAGGCTCTATAAAAGGAGACGAGATCCACGGCTGGAGGGGGCCATCCTTGGGACGGTGTTGGACAGAGAGAGAGAGAGAGAGCAGTTTATTTTTTTCTTTTTATTTTTTATTTGCTGTTTATTTTTTCTAGAAGAGATTAACCCGTTCATGATGGGCTAAACCTCTTAGCTAGGGCTAAGAGGTGAAGCTTGTAGTATGATGGGGGACACTTTGCTTATACCTTTTGTTTAGACTGACTGATATTGATTATAGTTTATTTAAGGGAATGTTCTTAGTTTTTAATGGTTTGTTGTGACGCAAATTACAATGGGTCTACGATAGCTTTAAACATATTCCTTTCCTTTTGATGTTTATGACGCCAGGAAGCCCTGTTGTTCACCATCGTCTCCTGGGCATGGTTGGATGTCGGTACCCTTCCTAACCTTCATAATCATCTGATTGGTTGTCAATTAGTTTAATTCTGTTGTCTACTTTGTCTCCTGAGCATGGTTTGGTGATGGAATCCATTCTAATTCATATACCCTTCATCTCTTGAAAACTATATCAATGGCAGTTCGGTTGATTTTCATGAATAAAGAGTAGTTCTCCCTGATCTCTACAAGTGGATCCTCTGAATCCCTAGTTTCTCTCCTCTGAATTCCTTAAGTTTCAATTTAATATTTCACCATTATTCCTCAAATTACAACTCAATTTAGATTTTGTCTTAGTCTAATCCTAGTTCTATTTACTTTCAGATAACGTACAGGTTTTAGTCTCTGTGGATTCGACCTCGGTCTTACCGAGTTTATTACTACATCACAACCCTATACTTGGGGAGTGAACAAGTTTTTGGCGCCGTTGCCGGGGACTGACAGTTATGTATTTCTGAAATTAACTAGTTCTAAGATTAGTTTAAGATTAGGATTTTACTAACTTTAGTTTTGGATTTTTTATTTGATTTTTAGAACTAACCTTTCTATTTTGTAGGGTCGTTGATAGATCTTCTAACTTGGTTTGTTTTGTTTTGTATGGTATTAACATAGGAACTTCTAAATTGGTAACATCCTTCTCACTTCTCTTCTGCTTACCTTCCATATTGCTTTATGAATTTTATTTTATTCTAGGATTAGACTTAGAGTTAAGGTTCTACCATGGAAGCGTAGGTACGTGCATACGCTGAGATGGATAAAAGATATTGGGGAATGCCTGAGGGTTGTGGAATTCAACGTATACCTCAAGATTTCTCTCCATCGAGAACAGACATTGAGAACCGACTAGAACGTTATGTTCCATCGATTAATAGAGTCGTTGATGAGTGTCACATATTGCATATTAGACCCCGAATATTGCCTAATTTTACGTACATGATAAGGTTTAATGGAGTGTTTTAATCGTGTTTTTATTACAGGATGAAATCAGGAGCGTTAATTGGAAATTGATGTTAAAGGCATGGATTTGACGTTCTGAAGTCACCAAAGCACGGGATGAACTCCAGAAAACCAATGGTGAAGAATATACACACCTGGGATCTGAGGAAAGCACGATAAAAAGGCCTGAAATTGGTGCAAAATGCAAGATCACATATTTTCCGCCATCCGATCAACTCGAAACTTCATACATGTGATGGGGGCCGTAAATTAACCCTACATATTAAGTTTCAGCCATTAATGATCTCGAGAAGTGGTCTAACGGATAGATCAGTCCGTTAATCTCCAATTTGGGGTCCACCTGATATCTGGAATTGCCTAAACTTTGGTATTGATGGCCAAAATTACATGAGAAAGAGGATGGATGGTGCAGATTTCTCGTAAACATCACGGTGGGCTGTATGTACAGCGTGTGTACACTGAGTACACATGCGTCGGCCGTGCACTGCACCGCCAGGACGGTCAGCGCGGGCGCTGACCCGCGCTCGTTCCCTCTCTGTTTCCAGCGTCTGCAAGAACCGATCGCGGTCGTCGGTTGTGGGTCCCACCTAGTGTCCAAATGGACAATCCAAACCGTCCATCCGCTTCCTGAGGCAGCCATAACCCTCGCCTAGGTGGCTTTACTTCAAATGATAGCATAGATCGGTTTTTAACCGTACAAACGCAGGATGGACGGCAAGACAGAAAGCCACGTGGGCTGCACCGAATCCACCCCAAAACCAGTCAATTCCTACTGATTTTTCGAGCTGAAACCAATGGACGGCGTGGATTCCTGTGAAAAGTCCAATAATGGACCCCACCATCATCGCAGCGTCGGTTTGCGCTGTCAGCGTAACGGACGGCGCTGGCGGTTTTTGCGGCTGTTTGTGGACCCCACCCGTTAACCGTACGGAAGATCTGATCCGTTCATCTTGTAGATTGGCTCGAGAGCTTCAAAACCATGCTAATATTTCACTCCCATGCGTACACACGTGCGTGATACAGAGGCCACAAACGGACTACTCTGCAATGTTCAAAACTTATCTTTTCGTGATTTCTTCTCTGGGCCGCGTCAATGGATGTTCAAAACCATCCATTCTTGACTGAAATTTCGTCCTGAATCCAATGGATGGGGTGGATTGTCCAGAAAATACCTCTATGGGGCCCACCGATCACGGCTGCGAAAAATTATACTTCGAGTCCTTCTATGATTCTGCCACCGACCCCAGCTCTCCAACAACTATAAAAGAGGGATTTTGGACGTGGAAAATTCATTCAGAACCAGGGGATTCCAGATCTGGAGCAAGGGAGAGAAGAAAGAGAAGAAAGAGAAGAAAGAAGAGAGAGAGAGAGAGAGAGAGAGAGAGAGAGAGAGATTGTTTGGTTTGACGTTTTTTTTATGAATTTTGCTTAATATTTTTTGATGGATTTTATGGGTCACTAATCTCTCAGCTAGGGCTGAGATGAAGCCCCTAATTTGATTAGCTCTTGTATTGGTTGATTTACTTTGAATATTAATTTGTTTCTTTCTCTAAGTGGGCTTGATTGGTTTAAATTCTATACATCTCCATCTATGAACTTGACCAAAGTATATATATGGATGTTGTTTGGATGCTTATTATAGGCGCTTGTGTCTGATCAAGAACAGGTTTCCTATAGAGGAAGAAACATGGTGCTTTAATGAATGTACATCCCTTATGCCCGACCAAGGATATGGGATATGTCATTCATGGCATTGCTTAAAGGAATTAGACAGTCTGTATGCCCGATTAAGGACATAGATTGTGCTTTCTCTATATAAGTGGTATCAATCTAGATCACGGTGAATCAACAGACAAAACAAGGGTTAGGATAATTAGGGGTGGATTCGAAAGTCCTAGTGCTCTTTCTCTGATTGAATTTTCTTCCCTGTTCTTAATTATTTTTTTTCCTAAAATTGTGCTTAGTAGTTTAGTTCATTATTCATTGGATTAGTTAAGGAGAGTCATAGATTTGAATTGTGACAACCAGTCCTCGTGGGAACGATCTCGTAATACGTACCGTATCTGCATCTGATTCGTATACTTGCGAGTTTAAAAATCATTTAAATCATGTTGGTTTAAATAAAACATCATGTTTAAATAAAACATCAAGTTCCATCGGTTAATAGAGCTGTATACGATCGTAATTATGGGAATGAGGATTATTATCAACCATCATATTCTCCCATGTATGATCAATATGACTATAACCAGTGGAACCATCAAAACTGGGAAGATGAACCAATAACATGTTGTAATAATTATTCTCTTGGATACCCTACCTTTGAGAACCAACCAGAAGTGATCCAAGAGAATTCATTTCAGCATAACATGGAGTGTCTTGCGGAAATTAGAAAAGCAATGGAAGCACTCAATTCACGCCTCGATAAGATAGAAGAAGCTCATTCATCCCAACTACAATCCAATCTAGAAATACAATACGAGGAAAGTGATCCTCACTTGCTTTTGAAGAAATCTAGAATTTGGAATGAGGAGTTGGATTCCATTAATGAGCATACAGTTTAATTCCCTGATGAGTCGATCTCGATGACAATTCAAAAGAATGGTGGAGATACTTGGGTGTCTTTCAAATATAATGATGATGATATACTTCACTCACAAGATACACTAGATTTCAATGATGAGGAAGAGGTTAGTTTATTCGAACCTCAACCGAATTTAGAATGTGAGGAAAGCGATCCCATCCCAAGTGCGCACCGCACAGAATTAGACGATGATGCGTATTGGGATGATGATCATGAATGTTCAGCCCCAGTTTCCCTGAAATTAATCTCAAGTTTGGTACAGGTCAATGATTAAGAAGTGCACGAAGTGAGCGGTCATAATGAGCTACTCCACTCACCTGACATATCTGATTTAAAAGTGAATGAGCTCCTTACAACCAACCCTTCTATCTCTTATGAGACATGTTTGGACCACTCCCCTGAATTACATGATGATATGATTCAGGAGATGAACGAGTTACTTGATACGACTCTGAAATTTGAAACTACCCAGTCGAGGCCACCATCTGAACTGTTGAATTTTGACGAGTCTAGGCCTCTTCTGAGTAGTTCAATGAACAGAGTCCACACATTAATACTTCGTCTACTGACCCTCTATCTGTCTGTGCAGGGCTGAAGCAAGAGAGCATACATACGGTTACTTTTAAAGACGATAGAATCCTTGAACAGATCATCACACACTTCAATGTGGAGAATGAGTCACTCTCAACTGAATGTCCCAATGCTTTGGATGATTGCTTGGCACACTTTGCAGATTCAAACGATCCCATGATAAGAGACATAGTGAATGCCTTACAAGACAACATCTCGATAGTCATCACTGACCGAGAGAACCTTGACTCTGAAGCCCCTTCTTCCACAGATCCTGAATGTTTACCATTAGGGGAGGAGGAGCTGAAAACTGAACCAAAGTCTGCTACTTCAGAATGTGAATTGTATATACTCTGGGTACCTCAAACAATTCAACGTAAAATTTCATATGAGGTACATAAGTTTCTCTGGAAAGTCATGCTCCAGGACGTCCAAGCCTATTGCAAAAATGGCTTTTGGATGATCCTGTTGAGGAACTTACTGAGAAACTTATCAAGATATTGGCCGGAAGAGGAACCTTACGGCATGATCGAGTAGCTTTTTCCTGCTTTCATAGGACTAGAGTGGTTTGCTTTATGTTATTTTAGGATAGACGGTAAAAATTAGCGCTCCTGGGAGGCAACCCAGCTTTTCATTCCATTTAATTTTCCTAGTTAGTTAGTTCAATGTTTGTGGGTAACATTGCTGCAAACCCTCACGAGACTACAACTCGTCCTCTAGGGGAAACCTAGGGGTTTAAAGGCTTATTGCATGCGCTAAATACAATCGAGAGCACCTGCGAAAGTGGTATAGCTAGGATTTTATTTTTGTTAGTTTTGTGTTGCTTTCTCTCTCATGTTGATTGGATTCCATGTTGCGATCTCTTGGAAAGTCTCTCACGATTCATCATCCAGGTACTATCTTCCCATCACTTCACATTTACTTTTGTTGTCCCATGTGCATTATATGCTCATATCTTTTACATTGAGGACAATGTAGCTTTTAGGTTGGGGGTGGGAGATTAGGTTACCTAATCAGTGTTTTCTTCGCCTTGAGCAAAAATTGTGAAATTTTTTTAAAATTTTTCTGAATTTTCTGGTGAATTCGAAGTGATTTGACGATCATCTTTGATTTAGAATTACAGGATATGGAATGTTGGTGATTTACTACTCTTGGATTCAGTTGTCTGTTAGATTTCACAGTTAAGGTTGAATTATTAATCTATGATTAGAAGTTGTAAACATTGATTGAGTCATGATTTCACATGTCACATCTCGCTTACACATTAAGGTTTCAGTTTAATATTGAAAGATTAACTTGGTAATTACTAAGCATGGAAGGAACCAGCCTGAAAAATTGCCTGTCATGATCAATTGAAGAAAAAGAAAATACAAATGCCTTTGGGAAGGGGTGGGCGAATAATCTTCACCATAGGTTTGCTCCCTATAGGTGTGGATTTAATTCCCCATAGATGATATATGAAAAAGGTTTAGGTGTACGGTCTTCACCATAGGTTTGCTCCCTATAGGTGAGGATTGGACTCCCCTTCTTAGCGTTACCTTTAATGAAAAAAAATCAAAGGCTGAAAGAAAGAAAAAGAATGATCCATGAGGGACCTTTTAGTTTAGGTTTTGGGTGTCCTGAATGCTCTTGCTGGTAATCAATGATATCCTGAAATAACAAATTGAATCTTAATGTTGACAAGCCGAGAATTCACTATACACCCATGGAACTCAATGTTTAGAATTTTTCTAATTGATGGATGAATACTTTGAACTTGATTGTGAAGATTATCCTGTGCTTGAGTCTAGGAGAGAATAATGCCCAACATTCATGAATCTTAGATTTCTCGTATCTGAATCGTTTTTCAAGATTTCACTCGGTTTCATAAAATTGTCTTGTAATTCTCAACTTATTTTTCACATATTTTGCTTGGGACTAGCAAAATGCTGGTTGGGGGTTGTGTTGAGGGTCAAATATTGCATAGTAGACCCCATTTATTACCCAGAATTACGAGCGTGATACTGTTTAACGCCCGGTTTTAACTATGTTTGTTATGCAGGGTGTATTTGAGAGCATGGATTGCAAAAAGGTGCTAAAAGCGTAAATTTGATGCTTTGAATGCACCAAGGCAAGGGATGGACCATAGGGGACCAAGATCATCGAATTTATACACCTGAGATCCACGAAAATTGAGAAACTGAAGCTCAAGTGGCCTGAAAATCAGCCAGAATGCGAGATCACAGGGTTTCCACCATCCGTTCAACTCGAAACTTCACATATGGCCTGAAGACCATAAATTAACCGTACAAGTCGAGTTTCGGCCCTTGGATCCCTATAGAAGTGGCCCAACGGACAGATCAGCCCACAAAACTCTTATTTTGGGCCCACCTGCTATCTGGATATGCTTCAAAATTGGTATCAACGGTTAAATGAACTGAGGAAATGAATGGAAGGAATGGATTTTAACGGAACATCACAGTGGACCTCGCATGTACATCGCGTGTACATGGGGTATCCGATGCCCGAGCCGCACCGGACGGTCAGCCCGGTCAAAGACAGGCTGACCCGTCTTCTTTCATTCGCAGCAACAGCGGATGCACCAGCGTCCGCTGATTTTGAACAGTGGGCCACCACGGTCCACCTTCTGGAGGATCTAGACCGTTTAGTAGATTCCAAGAGTCCGATTAATGCAGACCTAGAAGAGGAAGTTAGAAGGGAGCAAAGAGATCGGTTTTCTACCGTTCAAACACGAAACGGATGGCTGAATAAAAACTCCATGGGCCACACTGACTGTGAATGGAAATATCCCATTTCGAGCAGAAATTTCAAGGGGAACATAATAAACGGATTGGATCATTCAAAGAAACCCGATCATGGGCCCCACCATTAGTCCAACACAGTAACTGCGTTAGCTTCTGCGTCCGGAAATCGCCCGAATTTTCCGGACTGTTATACGTCCATAGACAGGATCAGATCATTGATCCAGACCTTCCAGTACAAGCTCTCAAGGCCACTAACCAAGGCCTAGATGGAAAAATTCCCAGAAGTAACGATGATCAGTTTTCGACCGTTCAAACAAGGAATGGACGGCGGAGTAGAAATCAGGTGGACCGCATCAATGGACATTCAAAACTGCTCGTGTCCGACTGGTTTTTTGCCACGAGTTGAATGAACGAAGTGGATTTTCCAACAAACATTGATTATGAACCCCACCGAGAACCAGCGACAACGTCTTTAAGCTCTGTTACGCAATTCGCGAGATCCGGATGTTCCGGAACGTGGCAGCCCTTCACTGTTGATCGGTCCATCCATCTGGACTGTCCAAATTCTGCCCAAGGATCCACCGATCAAGCCCAAGGAGACTGACTGGATCGGATCTTACATCGGCACTGTTTTTGCTGCGAAAAGAGGAGCTCCCTGCCTGCGGTTTACACAACTGCGTACATGGGGTCCTGCTGCGAATGGGAATCACAGAGAAAGTCAGACTACCGACCACCCTTACAGGCTCTATAAAAGGAGAGGAGATCCACGGCTGGAGGGGGCCATCCTTGGGATGGTGTTGGACAGAGAGAGAGAGAGAGAGAGAGAGAGAGAGAGAGAGAGAGAGAGCAGTTTATTTTTTTCTTTTTATTTTTTATTTGCTGTTTCTTTTTTCTACAAGAGATTAACCCGTTCATGACGGGCTAAACCTCTTAGCTAGGGCTAAGAGGTGAAGCTTGTAGTATGATGGGGGACACTTTGCTTATACCTTTTGTTTAGACTGACTGGTATTGATTATAGTTTATTTAAGGAAATGTTCTTAGTTTTTAATGGTTTGTTGTGACGCAAATTACAATGGGTCTGCGATAGCTTTGAACATATTCCTTTCCTTTTGATGTTTATGACGCCAGGAAGCCCTGTTGTTCACCATCGTCTCCTGGGCATGGTTGGATATCGGTACCCTTCCTAACCTTCATAATCATCTGATTGGTTGTCAATTAGTTTAATTCTGTTGTCTACTTTGTCTCCTGGGCATGGTTTGGTGATGGAATCCATTCTAATTCATATACCCTTCATCTCTTGAAAACTATATCAATGGCAGTTCAGTTGATTTTTATAAATAAAGAGTAGTTCTCCCTGATCTCTACAAGTGGATCCTCTGAATCCCTAGTTTCTCTCCTCTGAATTCCTTAAGTTTCAATTTAATATTTCACCATTATTCCTCAAATTACAACTCAATTTAGATTTTGTCTTAGTCTAATCCTAGTTCTATTTAGTTTCAGATAACGTACAGGTTTTAGTCCCTGTGGATTCGACCTCGGTCTTACCGAGTTTATTACTACATCACAACCCTATACTCGGGGAGTGAACAACCATTTGAAACACAATTGCAATACATGCGTAAACACCGATCTTGTGCTAAAAGGCTTTTTGAACTTTGTGTTTCAATATCACTTATTGTGGAAAAATACTCGTGTATAATTGATGCAAACAAAGTAAAACCTTAAAGATAAAAAGTTAAACTAAAAGTCAAAATTAAAGAGAAAATCAAGAAATAAAACGTACAGAGATTTACATGGTTTTGTAATATGCTTACATCAATAGGGCAACAATACAGACTTTTCTTTTTTACTCAAATAACAAAAGTGAGAGTACAAAGGCTACCTCTCTCTCCCACTTTCTCACTATATAATCTCTCATTAAAGAATACCCCACCCGAACATGTATATTCTCTCTACATATGTTTCCCTCATGTAGACAACACACCCGATAGAGAACTACTTAAAGCCTAAAAAATCATGCTTCTTACATAAGTACCCAAAAGAGAGATAATGTCGTTATATGTGTATTGTTCACACCCCAAGTATAGGGTTGTGATGTAGTAATAATCTCGATAAGATCGAGGTTGAATCCACAGAGACTGAACCTTGTACGTAATTTGAAAGTAACCTGAACTAGAACTAGAAGAAGATGAAATCTAAATCAAGTGAATATGAGGGAATAATTATGAAATATTAATCTAAAACTTGTAAATCCAAAGGTAGGAAACTAGGGTGCAAAGGATCCACTTGTAGAGATCAGGGAGATCTACGCTTGATTCATGAACTCAACTGGACTTCGAGTCCCATCTTCATCCAGTTGGAAGATATATCACTAAAACTCAATCTGAACTTCCTTTGATCTAGTTTTTAATAGATAAGAAGGATGTAAATTAGAATTGATTCCATCACAAGACCATGCCCATGAGACAAAGTAAACAACAGAATTAAGCCAATCCACAACTAATCTGATAGATGTATGAATGTTAGGAAGAATTCCATCATCCAACCATGTCCAAAGGGCAATGGTGGACAATAGGGCTTCCTAACTTCACAATCAAAATAATGAAAAGGAAATACTCAAAGTCATTGCAGATCTATTGTAATTTCAGTCACAATAAACCATTAAAAACTAGAGGCATTTCTTATAATCAAACTAGAATCAACATCAGTTTAATCTATACATGAATCAAAGCCGTAGAGTCCTTCCCATCACGCCACAAGCTTCACCTCTTAGCCCTAGCTAAGAGGCTTAGCTAACCATGGATCTGATTAACTAAAATCTCTTAACAAATATCAATGGAAGAAAAAAAAACTAAAGAAGAAAGGGAAGAAGAATTCCTGGCCGTTTCCACGCTTTCTCTCTCTTTCCTCCTCGCCTTCCCTCCACTGCTTGGCCTCCACGGCGGCCCACTACCTAGCTAGTATGTCCAAGAGATGGCCTCCACAGCTGCCCTCAGCTCCTTCCCGTTTCAAAATCTCCTGCTCACATTCCCTCCTTTCTCTTTTTACAGCTGGAGAAGGTCGGTCAGCTGTGAAGAAGGTTGCGTGCGTAGCAAGAAAAAGACGCAACTTCTTGCGCCTGGCCCAGTTCTTAGGATGGTAGAGTGGCTAATTTCAAGATCCGAGCCGTTCAGACTCCCTGGAGGTGGTCAGTTGCCCATAGGATGAATTTGGATGGTCTAGATTGTCCAGCCGATCATCACCATGATCATACAAAGGCCAAAACACGATTGGACGTCGAACGTGCGTAAGCCTTACGCAGGGAGTGCGCTGAGGTGTTCGGTGGGCTCCATATTGATGTTCATTGGATTCCTGGCAAAATTTCAGTCAGAAAGGAGTAGTTTTGGTCGAGTTTTAGTGCAGTCTACTGTATAAAATCAATTCGTTGTCCATCCTTCTTTTTTCGACGATCTACATGTGTATGTACGTATGGGGTAAAAAGGACACTTAGCTGAGGGTCATGCCCCACCTCGAAAGCGAATGGATAGATCTGATCTTCCAAATGCATGATGAGTGGGGCCCACAAGCCAAAAAAACGGTCGGACAAATGCGAATACTCTTGCATTTTTAAGAATTGAAGAAGTAAGTCGGTCAGCGCACGATCTCCCCTTGATGCTGTTGATAAATCTACACTGTCCATCTGGTTTCCCATCTAATTTAAGGGGTTAAGACCAAAATTGAAGCATATCCAAAAATCAGGTGGGCCCCAAATTTCTGATATGTGGGCTGATCTGTCCGTTGGGCCACTTCCATAGGGATCCAAGGGTTGAATTTCGATATGTATGGTTAATTCCGCGTCCTCATGCTAGATATAAAGTTTCGAGCCGAACGAATGGCGGGAATCCTGTAATCTTGCATTCAGGACGACTTTCAGGCCACTTGAACTTCAATCACTTGATTTTCTCGGATCTCTGGCGTGTAAATTCTTCGATTTCGGTCTCCTGAGGTCCATCCCTTGCCTTGGTAATTTTAGAGTGTCAAATCCATACTTTTAGTACTATTTTTTAATCCATGCTCCTAAATTCATCTTGCATCATAAACATGATTAAAATCAGGCGTTAAACAGTATCATGTTCATAAAATCAGGTAATAATTAGGGTCTAATATGCAATATTTGACCCTCAATCATTATCTTAATATTTAGCCCCATGGCAATGGCTTGGATACCAGCTCCACAAATTGAAGTTTCATCCATGGCCTAAGATCCCTTAGTCATGAGTAATCTCTTATGCATACTATACCTAGGTGACCGTAATTTGAGAGCCATCCGCTTGAGTCAGGTAGCAATGAAAGGATCTGGTGAGAGTATTAATACAATTCATGACACACCCTTCAACAAGTATATAAATTCATGGCATTATCATGTCATTGAATGTATGTATTAGAAGGTGATGTTATAATATCCTATTATAATAAAAGAAAGCAAATAGAATTATATAATGTTTTGGCCTAGTATTTGTATAATGTATAATACCATTTAGACTTTTAATTTGTACAAGTGGAACCCAATGGCACAATGATCTAAATAGATGATATGCCAGTCCCTATTGTGGGTAGCACATAAACTAAAAACTTGTTTTAATGCACACAAAGCTATGTACATATATGATGTTATGTACATGTCATATTTTCAAGTGTAAAAGATAGTCTCACATTATATAGGGAGATGATATTTGGAAGGTTTATAAGGCTAGTCTTTCCATAATTTTTTGAAGACGTGTTATATTATACTCTAGCTTATATGTGGGAAGAACGGTGGCACCAGGGAAAAGTTGGCCAAAAAGCCAATTAACTAAGTGTATGCACATGATACTCACGTGCAGGAGTGCAGATTCGAGTCCAACAGGCTTTGACATGGGCTTGGTTTTACAAAAAATTACTCTGTTTTAATTAATCATTTTTTAGTGTTTCTTCAAAGATGGCCACACCTCAACTTTGTATAGTTAAAGCCGGTGTACTTAAATCTGTATAATTATGGTAGTATTATGACTCTCTCTCTCCCTATAAATATAGGCGTGATCTCTTAGGGTTTTTACAGAAACACTTGCTTCTTTCTTAGAAATTTCTAGGCATGTGTAGAATATGGTGATGGTACTAATATTTTGTTTCAAGCAGCATATGCATGCCATTAAAACTATATATTGGGCAATTGTATTCTTTGAATAGTACAATCGGAGTCTAACACACGAGTTGATTCTGTTAAGAGGAATGAACTATCTTAAAGAAAGTAATTGAATCCACACTTTATTCTTGCAAGAAGTCAGATGTGTCATTAACTGGGTATTACGTTTGTGATCATATGAACATGTAATATATATATATATATATATATATATATATATATATATATATATATATATATAGGAAAAGGTACAACGCGCTCGAGCTGATTTTAACGCCCCATGAGGTCGAGTTGTGTAGGCCCCACCGTGATGCGTTTCGAACATCTACCCCATCAGTCAGATGCACCATTCCATCATGGGACTAGGTCTCACAAATCAAGTCAATCCATGACTTGTGTGGGCCACACCACATATAGAAGTGGAGAGGGGTCGTGCACCATTAAAACATTCATAACTATTTTTGAGGGCTCACCGAGATGTGGTTTGAAAATCCAGCCCATCCATTATGTGTGTCCCACTTGAATGAGGGTTCAGACCAAGTTTCAGGCGCATGCAAAACTCAGGTGGGCCCCACCAAGTGCTTTTATATGTTTTAACGGTGTCTTCACATAATTTTAGATGGTATGGCCCACCTAAGTTCCGTATACGGCTGATTTTTGGGACATCCCATAATTTAAAGGGGACCCATCAAATGCACGGTGTTGATGGTCAAAACACATCACGGTGGAGCCCACACAGCTCAACCTCACGGGAGCTTATTGTAAGCTCGATTGCATTGTACCTTTTCCATATATATATATATATTACTGTAGACCCCACCTTTTATCTAGCGTCTTTTATAAAGGATCCAAAACTTACCTTTCTCTTATAGACCTTACACGTGAGGGCAGGGCATTCGAGGATGGAAATACCCCTGCTTATGCAACATATGGCTACGGTTATAATCCGTAGCCAATCTATTGAATAAGAAAAACAGGAGTATTTTTGTTCTCAAATACCCTGTCCAAACATACAAGGTCTAAGTTGGGAAGATAAGTTTTGAATCCTTCATAAAAGACGCTGGATAAAAGGTGGGTCTCTCTATATAAAAGACGCTGGATAAAAGGTGGGTCTACAGTGATAATTCTCTCTCTCTATATATATATAAGCATGCTCACCTGCACACATGCGGGATCCCATGATACCATATAACGTTAATTTTCACCTTGATCAAAAACTTTGGTGGGCCATGGCAAAAGGAGATGCAAATCAAGGGAGGAAATTGTTTTCTTTTTTCATGGCCTACCAAAGTTTTGGATCAAAATAAAAGTTAAGTCTTGACGGTTTCATGGGATGCTGCATCACGTGGACCATTCAAATTTTGGACTCACGTCATGTACAAACTGGTGCGCATGGGAGCATTGGGATATATATATATATATATACTTTTAACAATGCAGCGCTACTTACATTTATATTATATTTGTCACACACTTTGGACATAGAGTGGTGGATGGGGAGCTTAAGATAGCCGATAATACATGTAGCGCTGGATAAATATGAGGCGCGTAAAGATTGATGGCAACTCATATGACAGACTTTGATACTAAAGCATGAATTGTCACGTGTGTAAATCTTTAACACATGTGATGCATGCATCATACAAAACTTTTAACATTTATAGTCTACTCCCTAACCATTTTTGATAGATTACAACGGAGTTAAATAGTCATGTTAGCTCTTTTACGCGCAAAACAATGCTTGCCAAACCACCCATATGTTGCTTACACACGATAGAATGTGCGTTACATGACTTGTTTCCAAACCACCCTAAGGACGTCCTTAGATTGGAACATCCTAGCCATCAAATATTTGGCCTCCTTTAAGTTGAATGTGAACGGTTGTTACATTTCTTACATTTCTTTCTTAACCGTCGGTACATTGGCCACCTACTACTGAACACTAACTATATATATATTTTTTTAATCTCTGGGGGCATGAACCTCTCACCATGTATATAGATATATACTAATCTTGCGAAAGGAAACGCCCCAAATTCATTGTACAAACATTCAACGGATCACCGTACAAGGAGGTATTATATAATGTTTGGTTAGGATATTTGTATACAAGTGGGGTCCATGTGGAGTGATCCAAACCGTTATTCTCCCAGGTGTAGAGTCCTAAACCTTGGGATATGTGACCAACATAAAAAAAAAAAAAAAAAAAAAAAGGTAAAGAAAGATACCACAGCAAACTTCCCGTTCAAACAATAAAAGGCCAAAGGTTCTATGGTTAAAATCTTCTAATCTGGTAGATTTCTGATGCATGGGCTAACCGTGTGAGTCCCATCATATCAACGTTTTGGATCACCTCAGAGAATAATCAGACGGTTTCACTCATCGGGTGGGCCACACCAGTGGAATCAATGGACAAACGACGGTCTGATTCGATATATAGGCGTGGCCCATTTATTTATTAGATCAGCCTGTTGTAAGAGAAGGGTGATGCTCATGGTGGGGCCTACCGTTTTCATGGGACCGATTTCGTACACAAGTAGCGTGTTGCGCGACTGATTCTGTTACTGATGCTGTATGTGATCAGTTCTCTGGGAGAGGATTAGGTTTACCCAAGTAAGACAGTACTGGGTGTTTACCTGACCCACCTTGATGTATGTTTTGTATTATCCATGCTGTCCATCAGTTTTTTCAGCTAACTTTAGTATATGGTCCCAAAAATGAAGGAGATCAAAATCTCAAGTGGACCACACTAAAGGAAACAGTGGTCATTGAACGGCCACCATTAAAAACTTCCTAGGGCCCACCATAATGTTTATTTTCCATCCAACCTATTGATAAAGTCAGACAGACCTGTAGAAAGGGAAAACACAAAAATCAACTTGATCCAAAACTGTCGTATCCCCAAAGAATTTTTAATGGTGGACATTAATCCCTAATGTGTGGTCCACGTGAGAATTGGGTCTGCTTAATGTTTTGGATCAAGCACTGAAATGATCTGTAAAAACTGATGGACGGCGCGGATATACAACATATAAATCAAGGTGGTCGCCACAGTCAGGGAAATACCTGGTATAATACCTTTTGTATAAATACCTGCGGTAGAAAAATCTCATGAAATCTGAGTGACTCAAAGGGCTCTCTTTCGGACGCGAGGTGCGTGTAACCCTTGTTACACCGAGCCCAAAGCACTGTGGGGCCCACCGCGATGTCCCTTTGACATCCACTCAGTCCATGCCACGTCCTTTTTCCTGTAGGAAGCGAGCCCAAAAATGAGAGGTACAAACCTCCGGTGGGATACACCACAGGAAACAGTGGGAATTGAACACTCACCACTGAAACTTTATTGGGCCCACAGAAGCTTTGGATCAGGATGATATTTTTGTTTTTCCTGCATCCCAGTGGTAATCAGCTTATGAACGGGTTGGATGGCATATAAAGATCAAGGTGGCACCAGGAAAGTTTCAATGGTTAGTGTTTCCATCCCTACTCTTTCCTGTGGTGTGGCCCACTTGAGTTTTGGATCTATCTAATTTTTTTTAAAAACCGTACAAAATTGTTATGGAGAAACTGATGGACGGAGTGGATGTAACACGGACATCTCTGTAGCCCCACAGAGCTTTGGGTTATACGGGATCCATGTAACAAGGGTTACACGCAATTCGAGTGTCAGTCTCTTTTCAGCAACGAATCAGAAACTTTTTTTACTCCTTTTTAACTCATGGTAAGAGTCCCTTTGCAAGTTAAAAAGAGAAGAGTTAAAATGTTATTTACGGCGTGTTTGGATCCTTAGTTGAACCTAATTGCAATAATTCAGTAAAATACAGAAGAAACAATCAAAATGGTTGGATTCATACTAATTGTCAACCAAAAATTGCAATTCCATACATTTCAAGTTGGACTTTCAAATCAATCTGAATTGTTATTTGGGGCATTGGCTAAACTCCACTTTTAATCAATTCCTTTCTCTTTTGAATTGAATTCTTACAATTCAATCTAACTTAACATCCAAACGCATCCTAAGCTAGATAATTTTAAATTTATGATTTTTGAACGGTTATAGGTGGCAACTGATGAATGGTTTGGATCAAATATACATAGCACAGTCGCCCCAACAAAAAGAAAAAGCTAGAATTTTCCATAGCAGGTGACCTCTTTCGATTGTCCCCTTTGCTCCCTGTGGTGTGGCCTACTTGAATTTTGGATCATGCTAATTTTTGAGCTAACCAATGAATGGATTGAATCTCACCCTATATCGCAATGGCCTGGACGCAGCTCAAATGGATGAGATCTTTACATGCAATTGTCTGCATTGAATCATTCTCCATATATATGGAAATAATCACTCAGTTCTCAAATGAGCTTCACCAAACTCTAATTTCTCATTTTAAAAAAAAAAAAAAAAAAAAAAAAAAAAAAAAAAAACCTACAATAAGCTAAGGTACCATCAATGGCCAATTAATGGTGTTATTCGAATATCATTGTCGACTTCCTACGACAAAAATGGCCATATACATCACATACATTCATATCATATCACATGGTGTTGATGTCCACATAATTGCTTGTGTCCTTTGCTTGTCCTCGAGTATTTACAAACACCATTATTCATAGTTCTTCAAGTACAGAGGAAAAGTAAGGTTGGTTGGGTAGTTATTAGACGGTCAGCGAACCGTAGAATTCAGTATATTTGGTTGTACTTATATTAATTACCAAAGAAATTAAATGAAAACAAACCAAAAGGAGTGAAATTGGCCTACATTCACCCCTTAAATTTGTAGGCAACGGTTGCTTCGGGCGCACCTTTTCATATTTGCATACACTTTTTTCAATTTGGGAATTGAAATGAATGTCATTGCCTTTTCCTTATTTTTCGACTAGCGGTTAGTTTCCAATGTCATGTGCATATCACATCCAACTCACCTGAAAGGTTGGATAAATCATGAAGATAGCGTGGTAGAAAAGTTGAAGACAGTCCACTCATCAGGCGGGCCACATGTGTACTTTGGGTTGTCGATTGTTTTACACAATGGCCCACTTGATGACTGGATTGATCTGATTTTGCATCAGGTGTTTCTCGTGGTTGGACCAACCTTTTGGATGGGATGAATATTGAACATGCTTATCTGCTTGTTGGACAGTAATTTACTATCCAACTAGTTGTTACTGAGACCTTGTGTTAATGGTAAAAGCTTAAAATATTTTTATTTGATCGAATATGTTGGATTTTTTGGTGGTTTACAAAGAACCCATTTGAAAGAAATGTTAGTTTGATGAATTTACTTTGAAAAAACATGCATCATGTGGTTTCTCTCTCCCTGTTTACAGCCGATGAACCGACATTATGCACTCCGCTCTACACAGCATAGAAATTCCCGAACGATTATCTTAGAATTATTCCCGCCGCAATGCATGCAAAAATTGTCTGTGATCGCTACAGTGTAATGAAATATACACAGAATGCTGTTCTTGGGTTTGATTTCTACTTTGAAATGAGTTAAGGTTGATGGGAGTAGTGGGACACAAGAGACCAATGGTTTAGATTGCCAAGACATGGGCCCCACTGGTAAGAAAAGTAAACAAGATTAACAGTACTGTGGAAAGAAGTGGCATGGGATACTAGTTAAACCTTGGATACTGATTTTTACTGGATTCATAGAGAGGGTATCAGCTAAAGACGGATGACCTTTCTTTTTTCAAGAGAGCTACGAATTCCTAAACCTTTAGTTTTGGTTTTGGCTTTGAAAACGCTCCTTTTGCACTTTGAAATGCTCTTTTTCCACACTCTTTTGGGACCCCAATTTTATCTATGGAGACTAAATAGCTCAAGCTTTTACCTTTTGTCTCATGCACATGTCCACAAATTTCAATGAGAGATATAGCTTTTGGAGGTGGTGGGGTCAGATAGAGAGATGGCCCCTCAATACTCCTTTGGCTAGGGAAAGTCTTCTTGTACAATTTGAGATTCGAGCTTTCTATGGCCTCACTCCTTTTTTTATTAGTCCAATGTCAAGATGAGCATTTGACTATATAAAATCTCTCTCTCTCTCTCTCTCAATTATTTATTTAAGTAAAGCTTGCTTTGTAACCCAATGTACATGGATTTTGATAGAATGCGGCCGCATCACAGTTACCGCATGGAAGCCTCATTCCAACCATCAGATCTCACACATGTGATTGATCCTTGTCATTCATTACGTACTACAACCTCTAAACATACCATACACCAAAACTCAGAATAGTACACTCAGCTAATGGACCACACATGCATGTTGAATTTTGATCATTGCACCTTTTATTTTATTTTTTCTAATAACCCATTTCTCAGCTCTTATTCACAATGTACAGTACATGATGAATGGTCCAGATCTTTGATAACAATGACATCCAACATGTTAGTTCTAATGCAGTGGGGCCCACATTCTCTTGAAAGCCATGTTAATTAAGCAGGTAGCATGTGAACATATAGACTCTCTCCCCTCCCTACTCTAACTTGTATAAAATGTCCTTCCTATGTACACAGAGATAGTAGTTTTTTTTTTTTTGTTTTTTTTTATTGGATCTCCACACATGTGTAGCCCTCTCGACGACGTGGTCGTCCATCAAAAGCGTCCAGAACATCCGCCATATCTTCTGTGTCGCCACAATAAGCGCCATTCGCCAAAAAAAAAAAAAAAAGGAATTTAGGCCAGGGAACCACAGAGGCTCCACATGTTACACTTTTTTAGCGCCACTTGTGAATAGAAAAATCAGACAGTCCTAATCAACTTGGTGGGCCCCACAGAGGCCCACTTCATTCATTTTGGTTACAGATCGGATGGATGGGGCTGACTGGGAACGGTCACCCATCTTGAATGTAGCTATGTCCTAATCGAATCATCTGCATATAGATGCGTGCATGGGAGTCTGCATATATATCCTACAGGCCAATTACCAAAGGCTAGGACAGCTCCATGGTTTCTTCTCTGGGAAATATTTACCTGCACCGCACATGCTTTCTTACTCTGATTTTCACTTATTAGTCAAATGTCCACACTGTCATATGCTTATTATAAAATGCACCCCCGTGAATAACCGTCCACGGCACTCATGCAACTTTTATATATATATATATATAAAAATCCTTCTGAGGAATAGTAGCATGCACGATGCAGCTCCTTCGCGGTACATGTTCCGTGATCGGGATCGTTGATCTTTTGGGCCATTGGTTAGATGTGATATATGCCAACTACGACCCCTTCAGTTGTAGAATGTTGAGTGTTGTTACCATTCCTTTTACAAGCCGCTGATTGGATGATTATCGGAGTTTAGATCCCTTTATTTTTTGGATATGGCCTATACATGTGAGGGCCTACTAGATCAACGGTTAAGATCATCACATGTATTTATGTTGCGAAAACGTGTGGACTTGTTTACGCTAAGCTCCTCCTATGTACTTTTATTTAGGACTAATTGAAGCTACCTCACCTCAATTACATGATAAGTATACTTATCTCCCTTCTGTTTTGGATTATTGCAAGTACCTCCCTTCAGTTGGAGGGATTAAGGAATCTATACCAAATGATAAAAGTAGCCTCATTTAATACCTATATGCAATGGCTTACCATTATGTGTTCAAGTTGCTCCGCCATAAAAATTGCATGCCCTAAAATGTAGCTAATCTAGAAGGGTGTTTAGCATTGTAAATTTGGGGAGATTTAAGGGTATTCGATCGGAATCCAATTGTCGTTTTGCAAGTTGGATTAGAGGGTGTTTCTAATCTAAGGGATTTTAAATGATGAGTTTTGCAATTACTATTTTTGGTCCGGATTACCAATCCTTTTCTTTTTGTTGCTCATTTTTAAAGGCCGGAAAATCACAGGTGTAATATGTGTATCTAGGTTAGTAATTTATCATACACGTGGTCTATTGATAATATTTCAAAATAATTCAATTATCAACTACATTACTAAAATTACTTTAATAGAATGATCTAAGCATTTCAAACATTGGTCATGTAAATCAACATTTAAAAAATGTTGGTTAGTCGCTCGATTGTGATCCTATGCTTGTGGCTCATCCAAAGCTTGTAATCATATCATTTTTATTTTATTTTATTTTGCATAGTATATATTTCAACAGCTTATTACAATCATTGTGTTGAGCACCACATACGTACACTAATTAGATATTAAAGCCAATTTAATATTTAAATTCAAACTTTGATAAATATACTACATAATTTAAGTGCATGGTTATTTTTGAATTGTAAAATTTTGAATCCAAGGTGTCAAACATGATCAAAGAATTCTGAATCCAAGGTATTCTAGATCTACAAACAAAGCTTAATAATCAAGTGGAAAACAATTAACAACCACCCAATAACCTCTGAACTCATGTCACCCGGTCTAATTATCGGGTGTCCCACTTCAAAGTAGAGTGACAGTGCTGAGAGGGTTGGATGACATGCATGTAGTTGCACACTATGGTGGGCCCATATGCTTAAGGCTAGTTGTATATGAGATGTGATAAATGGTCAATTGCTCATAGATGGCGGCTTGGTTTCCCAGCAGTAGTCCGTAACAAATCTTTAAAAAGGAGAGTAGGATTTTTTAATAATTCAAAATATAAGGATGGAAATATAATTATGATATACGTGCGAGGGGAGGTTGATGCAATTCACCGAAATAGGATTGGGTACTGAGTTACTCAGTACGCTTTTATTGTACTGAGTAAACTCAGTTGGGCCTACTATGAATGTATGTTAGTTATCCATGCCGTCCATCCATTTTTTAAGATCATTTTAGTAGTTGATTCTAAAATAGATGTATTATCAAAGCTTAATTGGACCACACTAAAGGAAACAATGAGAATAATGACTTCCACAGTTGAAACCTTGCTAGGGCCCACAGTATCGTATATTTGTCATCCAACCTGTTCATAAGATTACACAGACATGGATGAAGGGAAAACACAAATATCAGCTTGATCCAAAACCTCTGTGGGTCCCAAGAAATTTTCAACTGTATAATTTCAATTCATACTATTTCCTATGGTAAGGTTTACTTGAGATTTGGATATATTTCATTTTTGGAATGAAGCCATATAATTATCTTTTAAAATGGATAGACGGAGTAGATAAAATATGCAAATCACGGTGGACCCCACAGAGTTTACTCAGTACGCTTCCCGTACTGAGTTACTCAGTACGCAATCCGCTTCCCAATTCACCCTTTTATTTATTTTCCAAGTGCACTTTGAACCGTCCTTGTCGCAGTGTCGCCCACTTTAAACGGGAGGAAATATACAATAGACAGGATTGAATTGTATTATTGCTGGAGGCAGCACTCCGTACACGTGGGTCCGTTCATCCATCCTAACCGTCTATCTAACAGGCAATCCTGTATTCAATATGGACAGCTAAAAGATACTAACTAATGTCCAATGTGCGACAAAGTCAGGAGATGGTTACAACTTGCAATTGTTCAGTGGAGATTTTTGGCCCATCAGCCATCTATTGCCATTGGTGGACCCCACAAGATGAATGATCTACTATTATTGGATAGGTGACATCCAACTGTGTGGAAGCTGGCCCGGACAAAAAGAAGCAATTAATGCAAGCTGAGTGTTGTACAATGCTATATTTAAGGGTCCACCTGGTGTACGCAGACGTACAAGTACCTACTCGATACCTATTCCAAGAGAGAATCGTTCTCTTGTGAGATGAACTCGAATAACTGATTATCTATACAAATTTCTTGGAACTCGAAAATGGAGCAAGGTTAGTGGATGGGATTCTTCTTAATTTCTGGGAGATTTTCAGGCATGGTCCATTCCTATGTGGGTCTCCTTAGACAATGAATGGCATAGATTAGTGGGCCATACCCATCTTGTATACAAACTGAACACACCCAAATACGCTATAATATGTATCTGGTAGAGAGATGCTGAAATTGAGCCTGATGTATTTGATGCAGGACAGGTACAGGACAGGTAAAGGACAAGGCAGAGGAGGGGCAGTACTGCACATATTAAACCTATATAATTACTTTTGGTAGCCATTACTTTGGGACCGATTATCTGTTTTGTACTTAAAATATACCCCTTTAAAAGTATTGGCCGGTTCTACACTGCGTCTGCCACTCAAGTTTTGTTGCACCCATAAGGCTTTTCAAAATTAATCACTCAAAGGGTTGAATGAAAATTTTAAATTAAAATTTATTATTTTTAGAGTTTTAAGAGTTTGACTATAATTTAGAATCTTTGTTTTAGTCATCTAAAAGTTACTTGCGAACTCTAGTAAGATTAGATTGTTTTTATTAATTTTAGTAATTTTTATTATTTTAAGATCGCAGGGTTCTTTAGATAATTTGCTTATGTCACAAGTAACTTATCCTTGTCTCTACTTAATCAGTAAATATATTGATAAACAATATATTTATCAGCCAAAAAGTAAAAAAATCAGGCGTAGCTTTCAACATCATAAGTATTTATCCCTCAAGTCTCTTTGGTCATTCTCGCATCCATCGTCCATCATGTGGGGCCAACTTTTGAGACGGACCATTCATTATGTGGGCCCCACCTTTAATGTGGGTTGTCCATCATGTAAGGCCCCACCTTGAATGTGGACCATTCATCATTAGAGGCCAACCTTTAATGTGTATCATCCATTATGTAGGGCCCACCTTTGATGTTGATCATCCATCATGTGGGACCCACCTCAATGTTATTGTCCATCATATGGTGCTCACCTTCAATATTTGTCGCCTATAACGTGGAGCCCACTTTTGGTTTGAGCCATCCATCATGTGGGCCCCACCTCTAATGTGGACCATTCATCATGTAAGGCCTGCCTTGGATATATGTCACTCATCATTAGGGTCGACCTTTAATGTGGATCGTCCATCATGTGGGGCTTCCCTTGATGTGGACCATCCATCATGTGGGGCCACAATTATTAATTCTTCATCACGTGAAGCCCACCTTTGATGTGGATTGTGTATCATGTGAGCCCCACCTTCAATGTAAATTGCTTGCCCATCATGTGGAGCTCACCTTGGATACAGGCCATTCATCATTAGGAGTCGACCTTTGATGTGAATCATCTATCATATGGGGCCACCTTGATGTGGGCCATCCATCATTTGAGTCTAGCTTCAATGTCCATTGCCTATCATGTGAAGCCCACCGTGGATGTGGACTATCCATCATATGGAGCTTTCTTTGATGGAACGTGTGAGAGAGAGAGAGAGAGAGAGAGAGAGAGAGAGAGAGAGAGAGAGAGAGAGAGAGAGAGAGAGAGAGAGAGAGAGTAAAAAAAAAATTAAAAGTTAAAAAGTTTTTTTTTTTTTTTTGTTTTTCCTTTTTTTGTTTTTAAAGAACTTATTGAGATAGATAGATTTAAATACATAATTTACTTTTACAATCATACTTACTAAACAAACTTAAGTGTAAAATAGTAACTTAGAGCCCATTTAGATACCATTAAAAAAGTTATTTTTTTTTTACTTGTAGCAATAGATAAGCAATTTATAAGTAGCTTTCTTATTTAAAGTAAACTATTTCAATTTAATAAGTAGAAATTAAGATAAGCTACTTAATAGCTTATCTAAAGTAATTTATCATTCAAACGCTTCCTTAGTGACTTAACATAAGTTAAAAAGTAACTTATTTTGTGGTATCCAAACAGGCTAAAATCAACACATGTTGTAAGCAACTTTTCATTCCATGTAGCATGAAATTTGTTTCTTGTATTTTGGAAATTTCTCCTCTTATAAATTTAATGATTATTTTTTATTCGTTTCTTCTTTTTAATACATGCACTTGCTATGTCAATGTTTCGAATGCATCACATCAGATTAAGGGGTCGTTTGGGACCATGGATTTGGGGGGATTTCAAATCCCCTGTTGTTTGGCACCATAAAGTAAGTGGGGGTTTCAAATCCCCTCAAAGAGGGGGTTTGAAATCCACGGTGAGAACTTGGATTACATTTAAAATCTTTCCAAGAGTTGCACGTGTAACATGTCACTGGACTATTATTCTATAATGAAGTCTCAAAACAATTAGATTATCAATTGCATCACTATAATTACTTTAATATGATGATCATCACCGTCCAAACATTGTCCATGTAAATCAACAGTTAAAAGTCATTGGTTAGTCACTTGGACATGATTTTGTGTTTGTGACCCATCCAATACTTAGAATTTCATCATTTTCGGGCAAAGCATATATTTCAGTAGGCTCATTTAAACCATTGTGTTAAAGATTACATACGTTTACTAATTAGATATATTAAAGTTGATTTAGTAATTAAATTCAATGCCCTATAACGTAGCTACTTTTAGATTAAAGTTGATTCCCAATATAGGGTGCCAAACACAATAAGAGGATTTCAAATTCAGGTGATTCTAAATCCACTGTAACACCCCAAATCTTCAAGACCTGAGTACACGACCCGTTTCCTAAAAACCCAAGTGTTAACCTTAAAGGATGGTCAAATATTTTTTTTTTTCTTTTATCAGAGTAAGCAGATGAGCGTAAAATGGACAAGTAAGCATGAAGGAAAATTTCACTATCATTTAGAATATACAAGAGGTTACCCATAATGACTTATACAAACCAATGTCCCCATTCTTATAATAATATTACATGTGAAATAAAGTAAATTACAACAAATTTGGGATGTGAAATCCTGTAGCAACCATTAGCAATTACAATCACGCATTCTTGTCGATCATAGCTTGCTCTTCATCAATGTAAACATGAATGTCACCTGAGCCACCTGTGCTACCTGTACGGTTATATATTTGATGGATGAGTGGCCAACTCAATGTGAACTCCCCTCAAGATTACACACCGCCGCATTAGGTAAGCATAGTTATAAAATAAAGCATACAAAATAGTACATGATGCAGATCTTATTATGTGCATGGATGTATAGAATGCGTTCATGCCCCAAGGATGCTCATCCATGCGGACAGGGCCGCCGCCCATGCAATCATCGAACCTGGGAAACATCATCCAGTCGGGTCCCCATGCAATCGTTGACCCGGGTAAAACATCCAGACGGTCTGTGCCCCGGGTAAAATATCCAGACAGACGATGTGACTGGTCATCAGCGCAACATTCAATGTAATCGCGGGGCATGAAGATCCAGGTCATCATCATAATCGAATGACTGGTCATAAGCGCAACATTCAGCATAATTGCAGGGCAGAGTGATCCAAGCCATCGAAATATACCATGTATGCATGATTTGTCAGCCCATTATTAGTCCATTTATAATCAGTAGGTTTAATAAGCTCAAAAGTCACTACGAGGAGCTCAAAGTCCAGTGTAGGCCGACGGCTCGGGCATAGTGTCCCATTCCACTATCTCCGGCCCATGAGACTACCATCTTAGGATGTTTAATGGAAACCCGTTGACTAGTGGCCAATCATATTCCAATATATGGGGCTTACCATCGCATGGTTGCAGGGTATAAAAGATCTAACCCATATAGGAAAAATACTGAAACAAAGCCACATAGGGCGATATCAAAGTAGACCACATAGGGCGAGTATCAGAGCCATGCGATAAAAGACCATCCTTGAAAACCATTGGACTCAACAACCCTGGATGGTAGGCCCACATCAATGATTCATCAAAACCACCACTTAATAACCACCAAGTCGAAGGTCCATTACGATCACAACTAGTCAAGTTACATCCCAAGTATGCGTGTACATTCATATGTGAGAATTTTTCACTAATGTACAGTTTAAGTTCCATAAGCAATCCACGAGCATGAACAATTATACAGGATAATCATAGAGCATGTAATACGACAATTCAATTTTTACCAGCTAACACATGTGATTATAAAGGAGAGATATCAATTTAAATAAAAACTATAACTTAAGCTAATGAGAAGATGGAAAGCTCAAGGGGAAGAATCATCACCAGATACGTTGTAGGGTGACCTTTGTTGTGAGCCCTCTCGAGAAGCTAGCGTCTCTGCATTACTTGAACAGATTCCTAGAGAAATCCCTTATATTAGTGGATAAGTTCTAAGGTCCTAGTACACCAATGGTTGGTCGAATGACCCAAGCCATGATGGTCTGGTCCTTATTTGAGAGGAGCCCAGGCCCAACAATACTTGTCCGACGAGCGGTCACAATATACAGTTTCCTAGTTGGTGGGGTCCATTGCACAGACGTGCAGATAAGCATTTATATCATGGTAGGGTCCCCATACGTGGCTCACCGCCATATAGATGAGTTTACACACTATATACATTCCATAGTATATCTGTGCATACATTATGTATAATATATCTGCATCGTACGGTATACATGTATACGTTATATACGTCATGGATATGTGCATCACAAAATATATATGTATATCTCATAATATATAGCTATATTTCATAAGATATATGTATACATCATATACGTAGTGTATACGTTTCACATAACATATATGTAGATTACATCGTATATATGTATACGTTATATACAATGTATATGTACCACAAATTATATATGTATATCACATGTGTATATTTCATAAGATATGGGAGTACATAATACACAGTGCATGCATATGCATTAAGTAATATATACATGTGTTTCTTTTTTCATCCTATACATGCATACATTATGCACGTGAGCACCTGGTGTGTCCCACGTGAGCATGGTGTCGAATCCGAACAGTCCATAAGGTGTGGAATCCCGAGAAACCCTAGGGGTTAAATTTCCATCCCGATATAAGATTCTGGTGGGCCATAGCAAGATAAATACCATTTTAAGGGAAGAAACTGTTTGCCTTAATCATGGCCCGCCGACGTTTTGGTTCAAAGTAAAAATTTGAGCGAAGGGGTTTTATGAGGCTCTCCTCCATGTGGACGGTTCAGATTTTCAAGACTCATCAGACAGGATGAGATCTCAACTTTTTTTTCTTGGCATAAGATTCACGATAAGCTGATTGGCAGGGTTTACGTCTTCTGCTTCGTGCCTACATGCATGCACAGCACACTTGTTTCACAGGTGGTTTCCATGTGGACCTTCCACGTATGCAAACAAGGTGAGCCTTATATCCGAAACCGGAATGAATGGACGGTCTGGATATACCCAACTTTTGTTTTTGTATCGAGTGGACGGTGCGCGTGTCTATGCTATACATACTTATGTATTTCTTATATATATTTTACTTCTTTTCTTTTCCAAATGGGTAGTCCAGTGCTGGACGTCATTGGAGGATGTCCAGCCCATGGTCTTTTGCAACGTCCCTAATGGACGGTCAGGACGATCTCATCATCAAGCTGGGTCCCCAACGTGTGGCCTACTACTGTGGCAGGGTGTGGCCCGCACATGGATGCGAGGTGCGGCCCAAGACTTCCGTTTGGTGAGGCCCAACCTTTCGGCCCACCTGTAATTTGCAAGCCCACGATGAGCGCACCCGCCAAACGACTATACAGTCGACGTGCGTCGACCTTTGCTCGAAACAGAGGTTTCTCAACCTCGTTGCAGGCCACGGTCGTGGAGTAAATGGTGGATCCGAACCGTTCATTAAGTAGAGGGAGGAAGATCATACAAAACTACGTTGATCCATCATGGCCATGCACATCCACTTGGTCTCTACAGCAATCAAAAGAAGACCGTTTGGCTGTGTTTGAGGTTTGATTAACTGGGTGGGCCACATCACCAGACGATCAAAGCTTGTCATCAACGGTCGGAATCTCAAGAGGAAGACGGTGAGCGGTGTGGATATGCAGCACGGTGGCCCACGGTATTCGTACCGGGCCCACCAGCTCTTTAACGTGAGAACAAGCCTCGAGTATGACTCTGCTCTCGGTCTGTGTATAGCTCAAGCAGAGCTTTGTTTCAATCTGCTCGTGGCCTGACGCACGGCCATTATTTGGCCGGGTCCTGACCTGAAACATGGGTTATACTTGGGTGGGTGCTTAGTCCGAACAGAGCCACTGTTCGGCTTAGCTCTAGAACAGAAGCAGGGATCCATTGCGGCTGGTTTTTCAGTCGGACCGACAGCCATTGATTGGCTTGGTCCCGGCCTAGTTTCGGTCGTTGTTTGGCTCCATTCTTGAGCTTGTTTCGAAGCTCTACTGAGAGCTCAAAACAGCACTTAATGGGCATCCGTAGTGGTGCTGACTCGACTGTGTTGTAACCCGGAGTAGAGCCATTGCTTGGCTTGACTCCAGCGTCCAACACCCTGGTTTCTTGGGATTACAGGGAATGGAAAGGAGAGAAAGCTTACCTAGCAGAAACAGGGGTCGGTCTCTCTGTTTGCATTTCTCTTTCACACTCTCTTTACTCTTCTTTCTTCCTTAAATTTCTAGGGCTACAGGGCCCGTCTTATAGAGGGAGCGAGAGGGAGGGAATGGCTGAGATTACCCTCCCTTTTGGATGGCTGAGAATCATCCTTCCCTAAGAGGAAGGGCGGTCTCTTTCTCTCCTCACCGCAGGCTCTTGGGTCGGGTCATTTTTGGCATGGATTGAACGGTGGAGTTCAATCTCCTTCGTTCAAATTCAGATGAACAAACGGCTATACCGTTATGATTGTGCGGGTCCCATGAAAGATTTGAACGGTTCAAAATGCTCGAAAAGTGGTTGTGGTGGGTCACCTAGATGCTTGAAGTGGGTCGGTTAAAAACAGAGAGAGATGATGGCGGGAGATATTTGTGGGGGTGCTCGGTCAAATCTGGTTTGACCGAGCCAATAGTCTTGGTGTACCGCGTGAGTAGGCATTCTTTGTGCACTTGCATTGTGTAGGGGCCTACTGAAAAGTGAATATCCTAATCTACTCCGTTCATTTGTATTGAAGGGCATTCCCAGGGACCCTGACCCACTTTGGGTGATGGTGAGGCCCAGGTAGGCCATGCCAATCAGATCTTGAAATTTAACGGGTGATTATAATTGTTCTGGTGGTCAAATTTACCCCAAATCGATCGTCAACGGCTAAAGTGGCCCTATGGGTTGTCCACAACTTCAAGACTTGTTACTATACATATAATAATAGTTATTTTATTTTATTTCATTTATTTTGTTATGTGCATATATGTGTTTATATTATTTTTGTATTATTATTATTATTTATTGTCTGCACACTAGATATATAATTCATGATGTGGGCCACACTGTAGGTCATTAGGAGTTAGGACCATTATAAACCAATCCAACGATTGGATTTGCCTAGTATTTCATTATCGATAACTCTAGGGGTTTGAATAGGATGGATCTTCCTACGGGATGTTGTAGATCGATGAATGGTGGACCTTGTGATTTTGATCCCTACATTAGTTTCATACGGTTCGACTATACTAAATAGGTGTATGATGAGATGTCATCACTCTCAAGATTATAAAAATAAGATTTTCATTTATTTAAATACAGTTCAACTTGTGATAGTCAAACGGACAGATTGATCTCAAATCTTATTATGATATTGTGAGTTGTCATAGTCTAAAATCTAATGGTTAAGATGAATAGATTGAGGATCGTTGGATAGCGACGTGTAACGCAAATTATGTGGGTCAATGCATATATGTAAGCTAATTTAGATCCATGTGGTGACACCCAAGTACTGAAAGTACGGGGTGTTACATCCACGCTCCCAAACAGGCCCTAAGGCTAGTGCCCAACATCAGGCATTTCTCTGCAAGGCTATAATCCTTGCAGAGAAATGCAAGTGCTTTTCCTTGCTAGAAATTTTAATCTCATGTTAGTGTAGGGCCCAAAAATCAAGCCGGCTCTAGATTCAGGTGAGGACTGTTGGGGGCCTTGCACAAAACCTTAGGATCTAGCCTCCCGAAACAAACCAGAATTATGGATAATAAAGTAATGAAATAAATCAAAGCATAAATCACACACCACACAAGAGATTTTTACGTGAAAAACCCTCAAAGAGGTAAAAACTACGGGACCTCGTCCAGATCAATAATCCACTATGAAGTAAAATGTTACAACCTTCTTCACTCACGCAGGAGTGAATAAACAATAAGAGAAACAAAGAAAACGGTGAGATCTAACCGATTACGAGGACGTGGAAGCGCTGAGATATCAAGTGCACAGTAGATCACCTCTATGAGAAGAACCTCCCTTCGAATAGCTTCCTCTCTCCTTCTCCCTTTCTCTCACCCCTTTGATAGCCTTAAACTCTTTAGCAAACCCTTGTAAAGCTTTAGGAAACCCTCTTGTATCTTTTCCATGCCCTAGAAAACCCTAGGGACTTCCTATTTATAGTTTTAGGAAACTCTCTTCCGCATCCTTGTTACGAAAGGACTCAAAAATCTGCAATCCGCACAAAATCGCGGAACGAATCCGCATAACCTCGACTGGTCGAGGCTGGTCGAGCAGCACCTTCGACCGGTCGAGCACATCCTACGACTGATTGAGTACCTCAAAAATCCAAAACCTCAACTTGTTAGACTTTGAGTCGAGACCTGCTCGACTAGCGTGCACCAGCCCTCGACCGGTCGTGTGAAACTCACGACCGGTCGAGCACAGGACAAAAATCCTATCAAATCTCCCCCTTTTGTCCCAATGGGGATTCACATTCTTCAAGCCAGCCTGGTTTCTAAAAACCTCAACCTGCCCTTGAGCAAAGCCTTGGTCATCATGTTTGACCCATTATCGTCCGTGTGGACCTTCTCAAGCTGTAACACCTTCTGTTCCAAAGTATCCCTAATCTAGTGATACTGAATCTCTATGTGCTTCGACTTGGAATGCTAACTTAGATTTTTGCTCAAGTATATAGCACTTTGACTATCACAATCGACCACGTGCTACTCCTTCTTCACGTTAAGTTCCTGTAGGAACCTTTTCATCCAAAGCATCTCTTTACATGTCTCTGTGACTGCAATGTACTCGGCCTCTATCGTCGACAATGCTACGACCTTCTGTCGCTTGCTCTGCCAAGAAACTGCTCCCCCTGCAAAAGTGAACATGAACCCCGATGTAGACTTCCTGGAGTCTATGTCACCTGCCATATCTGTATCTGTGTAGCCCTCTAACACAGATTTTTTGTCACCATAGCATAGGCTCAACCTGGATGAGCCTCTTAGATACCGCAATATCCACTTCACCGCTACCCAATGTTCTTTGACAGGATTGGCAAAATACCGGCTGATAACACTAACCGCATATGTTATATTTGAGCGTGTACACACCAAAACATACATCAAACTTCCTACAGCTAACGCGTAGGGTATCTTCTGCATCTCTTCCACCTCTGCCTTCATCTTGGGATACTATCTGTCACTCAATCTGAAGTGACTATCCAGTGGAGTACTGACCGGCTTCGCTGAATTCATATTGAACCATTTTAGGACTTTTTCAATATACCTCTCTTGTAATAGTCAAAGCTTCTTGTTGCTTCTGTCACGGGTTATCTCCATTCCTAGGATTTGTTTAGTTGAGCTCAAGTCTTTCATCACAAATGACTTGCCCAACTCCTGTTTCAACCTATCGATCTTCTTAATATCTTTTCCCATAATGAGCATGTCATCAACGTATTACAGCAGAACTAAGAAATCACCATCTGAGAACTTGCACGTGAACACACAGTGGTCCGACTCCATTCTTTCATACCCATGCTGTAACATGAACGAATTGAACTTCTTGTACCATTGCCGTGGAGCTTGTTTCAGCCCATACAAGCTCTTCCTCAGCCTACACACCATATGCTCTTTGCCCTTGACTTCGAACCCCTCTGATTGGTGCATGTTGATCTCTTCTTCCAAGTCACCGTGGAAAAAGGCAGTTTTAACATTTAACTGCTCTATTTCCAGATCCACACTAGTCGTCAACCCAAGTAACACCTGTATGGATGTCATCTCCACCACTGGTGAGAATATCTCCTCGAAGTCTATGCATTTCCTCTGACCAAACCCTTTCACCATAAGTCTGGCTTTGAACCTTATCTATGAATTCTTCCGCTCAACCTTCTTTATGAACACCCACTTGTTGCTTAGAGCTTTTTTGCCCTTAGGCAGTTTTACCATATCATAGGTGTAGTTCTTATGCAAGGATTCAATCTCCTCTTGCATAACTTTCAACTACTCATCCTTATGCTTGTCGGTTAGGGCCTCAGAATCATCTTCTGGCTCTCCTCCATCAGTCAACATAATGTACTTATGTGGCAAGTACCTCTTGGACGACTGTCTGTCTCTAGATGACCTCCTCACCTGTGGCTCAACAGGTGAATCAAGTGGGGGCTGCTCCCCTGGTCTATCTTCTGAAGGAACTCCCTCGTCCTCTGCATCTTGCTGTACTCCCCCGTCATCAGGCACCACGGGAGGAATAATAAGATCCATGTCCTCTAGCTCACCTGAACTAGGCTGGGTCTTCTCTGGCTTACTAATGTCTTCTATACACTGATCTTCAAAGAAAACCACATCTCTGCTCTTGACGAGTTTCTTCTTGGTCGGATCCCACAATCTGTAACCGAACTTTTCATCACCATACCCTAAGAACACACACTGTCTGATCTTCATATCGAGCTTGGACCTCTCGTCCTTTGGTATGTGAAAGGATGCCCTGCATCCAAACACCCTAAGATGACTGTACGATGGATCATGTCCAGTCCACACCTTCTCAGGTACTTCTCCATTCAACGGGGCTGATGGAGACCTGTTTATCAAATACACTGTCGTGTGCATTGCTTCTCCCCAGAACGTTTTAGGCAACTTCGCATGGGATAACATGCATATGATTCTCTCTACAATGGTGAGATTCATTCGCTTAGCTATACCATTATGTTGGGGGGTCTTGAAAACCGTCGTTCATGCTGTATACCCAGGGACTTGCAGTACTCACGAAAGTCGCCAATGTATTCACCATCATTGTCAGTGCGGATGCACTTCAATGGTCTACGTGTATCTCTCTCAATCATAGCATTAAATAATTTAAACACACCAAAAACCTCATCCTTGGATTTCAAAGCATAAACCCAAACCCTCCTAGATGCATCATCTATAAATTGACAAAATACAATGCCCCACCCAAGGTTTTTATCCTCATCGGACCACAAACATCAGAATAAACCAAATCTAATGCATGTGTTTTATTAACATGAGAAGCAGTTTTAACGAATGAAACTCTATGTTGTTTCCCTGATAAACAATCAATACAGGTTTTGAGAGGTGCACCTGTCACGTTTGGAAGGAGTTGCTTCCTCCCTAGTAGCTGAAGCCATTTTTTACTCATGTGGCCTAGATGCCTATACCACATGTCAATAGCTGAATCTTCCGCTGCGTTCAACCCACCCTTGCACACACTGACATTTGCCTTGTAAAGGGTGCAACACTTCTTTCCTCTGGCTGAGATCAACGAACCCTTGATGAGCTTCCATTGCCCACCAGAAAATCGGCTTTCATAGCCATCATCATCTAACCTTCTGGTCGACATCAAGTTGAGGCGAAGGTCTGAGATATGTCTCACATCCCTGAGAACCAATGTGCAACCGACATCGGTCTTCACACAAATATCACTGACTCCTACGATCTTTGATACGCCAGAATTTTTCATTTTTACGGTCTCATAGTCACCTGACTTGTAGCTTGTGCAGAAGTCCCTGCGTGGAGTCACATGAAAAGAAGCTCCCGAGTCAATCACCCAGTCGGTGTCCTGACTCGTAGCCATGAGACATATATCGTGATCTGTTGAAAGGATAACTATAACGTCGCCATCTGAAGCGACCGCAGTGGAATCTGATTCATCTTCCTTCCCATTTCCTTTTCCTTTCTTGTCGTTCTTCTTACCACGACATTCATGCTTGTAGTGACCCTTCTTGCCACAATTTCAGCAATCAACATCTTTTCTATTACTCGACTTGCCTCTTGATTTATCTCGAGCCTTCCCGCCCTTCCTGTTCTTTCTTCTCCCCCGTTCCTGTGTCACAAGGGCCTCTTGCTAAGTAGACCCCCTGAGACTTCCTCTTTGTCTCCTCATTGAAGAGACAACTGATTACTTATTTCATGGATACCTTTTCGTCTGGTGCGGAGTTACTTAAAGACACCACCAATGTCTCCCAACCGTCAGGCAATGAACTAAGCAATAGTAAAGCCTGCAATTCATCATCCAGGACCATCTTCATAGCAGAGAGTTGGTTCACTATATTGCTGACCTTATTCATGTGTTCGGCCACAGAACCACCATCTTTGAACTTGAGATTCACAAGTCATCTTATCAGAAAGATTTTATTACCAGCTGTCTTCCTCTCATACAGCCCTTCCAATTTCAGCCATAGGCTAGCGGCTGAGGTCTCCGTAGACATATGGTGAAATACGGAATCGTCCAACCATTGTCTAATAAACCCCACCGCCTTCCGGTCCATCTTCTTCCAATCATCATCAGACATATCTTTGGATTTTGCTGATATGCCTAAAATTGGAGAACATAGGTCCTTGCAATAAAGCAAGTCCTCTATTTTAGCCTTCCATATGGTCCAGTTAGAACCATTGAGGCTGATCATCCTTGATGAGTCACCTTCCATAATTCAAAACCGATCCTATCCGTTCAATGAACTTATCTTTGATACCACTTTGTTGGGGGTCTTACACAAAACCTTAAGATCTAGCCTCCCGAAATAAACTAGAATTATGGATAATAAAGCAATGAAATAAATCAAAGCATAAATCACACACCACACAAGAGATTTTTACGTGGAAAACCCTCAAAGAGGTAAAAACCACAGGACCTCGTCCAGATCAACAATCCACTATGAAGTAGAACGTTACAACCTTCTTCACTCACACAGGAGTGGATAAACAATAAGAGAAACAAAGAAAACAGAGAGATCTAACCGATTACGAGGACGTGGAAGAGCTAAGATATCAAGTGCACAGTAGATCACCTCTACGAGCAGAACCTCCCTTCCACAAGCTTCCTCTCTCTCTTTCTCCCTTTCTCTCACCCCTTTGATAGCCCTAAACCCTTTAGCAAACTCTTGTAAAGCTTTAGGAAACCCTTTTGTATCTTTTCCATGCCCTAGAAAATCCTAGGGACTTCCTATTTATAGTTTTAGAAAACTTTCTTCCGCATCCTTGTTGCGAAAGGACTCAAAAATCCACAATCCGCACAAAATCACGGAACGAATCTGCTTAACCTCAACTGGTCAAGTGGATCCCTCGACCGGTCGAGCGGCACATTCGACCGGTCGAGCACATCCCACGACCGGTTGAGTACCTCGAAAATCCAAAACCTCAACTCGCTGGACTTTGAGTCGAGCCCTGCTCAACTGGTCGTGCACTAGCCCTCGACCGATCGTGTGAGGCTCACGACCGGTCAAGCACGGTACAAAAATCCCATCAAGGACCACACCAAGAGAGGCTATAATCCTCCCAAGAAATGCAAGTTCCTTTCATTATTAGAAGTTACAAGCTCATGTAAAATGTTTACAAGAAGGGGAGAAAGCTTATAAATAATGCTCCCTCATTATTTTGAACCAAATGCCATAACCATGGTCTAGGCATATGCGTGCACCGACCTCGCATAAGGAGTGAGATGGTTGAAATCCCAATCGACCAACACGTCAGACCTGGTCCAATGGCTAAGCGGGCCGTTTCATATGCACATGGTGCTTGTTTTTGTCAAAGAAAATTATGCTATTTCAGTCAGTTTCTTAATTAATGTTAGTGATTAATTAGAATGTTGTAATTTCGCGTTGGATGTGTCCCAGTTTCTCACTAAGAAAAGTGTGTGTGGACTGGTGTTAGGTGCATTGCAACTTGCTTATGCTGGGACACCATGTGGTGAATCTGCTGCGCCTGTTAATCGACCTAGTTGGGTTATCAACGAGTTGGGCCTAGGCCGGAATGAGGCTTATCCAAGCTTAGTCTGTAAAGTAAAACATAGACCTGAGCTTGTTAGGTCCATGACCGCCGAAACAAAGAAGCCCAAGCCAGGCCATGACGATTATGCACGGCCCAAGGCCATGCCTGACCGCCCATTTGTGTGCAAAATCAAGGCTATTCATCAAGCGTGTCCACCATGCATGATATATAGCAAAAAAATGCCCTTGAAAAACAGACGAGTCTGGAGGCCGGGCCAAGGGCTCTTAGTTGCAGCCTAAGCACAGCCCAATTAATTACTGCTCTTAAATTTTGGGTTGGGCCCTATCCTCAGCCCAAGTCCATCCCAAAGCAGTCTGGGTCTGAAAGTCCTATGGACCAACCCAGCCATTGAATACCCTGATCCACCACATGACGCAAACTATCTTAAAGATAGCAACCTAATTCGTGCCTGGATCGAGTCCACTCTTTAGTTGTAGCATTTTCTAGCATTTGTGCTTTGATCGCCTTTGTGTGTGTTCATAATCTTTTTCCTAACCAACCCATGTAATAGTCTATCTCATTGCACTAGTGGGAGTTTTATACTCTTATTTCTAGTTCCCAGCTCAAATAAATGAGAGGGTTGCAACAGGTTGGCAGCCAGAATCAAGCTTATGCCATAACTTCCATCATGATTCTTTTCTGAATAACAAAAAAAAAAAAAAAAAAAGTGAATGCTAGATCTAAATTTAGGCCCACTTGATGCCAAGGCTGTCCACACGCGTGTAAATAATTTGGATTACTAGTTGATTTCACTTAGACATTCACTGAGCACATATGTGCAGTGGGTTGGTTTCTCTCAGATTTGCTCAGTTTTCACACGTGTGTGACCCACCTCATGATCAAATCATCTTCAACCATTGAATCAACCTGTTGGCAACCTGGTTACATTTAGATGGCCTGATCATTGCCTGAAGCTATTTCCATGGGAAGGCCTACTTTTTGCCAGGTAATATGGGTATAACTTGGGCTGGTCAGGTCGGGTTGAGTTTCAACCTGAGCCCAACACAGCGTGGATTTGGAACCCATTGTATTTGGAATTTTCCTTTTGTGTTTGGCACCTTCGATTCAGAATTATCATAATTCAAAAGTAATTATGAACAGTAAATTTATAGGGGTTTGAATGTAATTACTAAATCAATTTTAATATCTCTAATTAGTGTATACATGTAATGTTTGACAGAATAGATATAATAAGCCTGTTGAAATATATACTTTGCCCCAAATTGATGAAATTTCAAGTCTAGGATGGGACACAAGCAAAGGATCATATCAGAGTGACTAATTAACACTTTTTAATGGTTGATTTACACGGATAATGTTTGGTTGACACATATTATCTTATTAAAGTAATTATAGTGATGCAGTTGATAATCTAATTATTTTGAGATATCATCAATGGGCCATGTACCTAATAAATTAGTAGCCTAGTGACACACATGTTACATATGCAACTTTTGGAAAGATTTTAAATGCAATCCAACCTTTCACCTTAGATTTCAAATCCCCTCTTCCCCGTCGTTTGAAACCCCTAGTTATTTTAGGGTGCCAAACATATAATGGGATTTGATATCCCCTAAAATCCCCCATATCCACGTGCCAAACAACCGTAAATGATATTACTTTTACATTAATGTGCTAATGCCCAATCCTTTGCTGAGCCTATGCACGTGTGGCATGTAAGGTAAGGCTCATGTATCCACCACATGTGCCAGCATGGCACAATAGGTGTGAGATCCAACCTATACATTAGATCAATACTACTATATTAATGGCGCCCTAGTTTAAGAATTAGGTTGATACATTGTGTGGGCGACCGTTTGCAGGGCAAATTCACGGTTTTGAAAAACGGGGTTGAAGGTTTCTAATTCATCCACTGGTTTATAATATTTGCTAATTGGATCAAATTTTATTTTTTGAAAACATTCATAAGGTCAGACGAATCTGATGGATTGATCAAATCCTGCACCTATGTGCCATGCTGGCGCATGTGTGGTGTGTACAAGAGCTTTATCGCACATGCGTGTGCCATAAGCAAAGCTTCCATTTGCATTTACTATTTAAAACAAAAACATTTTCTTCTAATTATTTATTTATTTTTTTCTCCCTATGCTTCTTCCATAATGTGGCCCAAAATTTGGACGGTGGGCAAGACTTGCTGCCATGAAAAACCCGCATATATCAGCGAAGCCAAATGCACCAGGCAAAATGGCATGCAGCTTCGGTGGATCCGGGGATCCACCGATGTGGGTGGGATCCCTGTAGGGCTCACTGTGATGTGTCTTATATCCACTCCATTTATCTGTTTTGAAAAATCATTTCAAGCATGATACTAAGAATGAAACAAATCCAAATCTTAGGTGGTAATAAACCATTTAAAACTTCTCCTGGCTCACAAAAGTTTTGAATCAATCTGCGTGGTCTCTTCAAAAATCGTGACCTTATCAATAGGCCAGATGAATAATAAATATTTTAGTGCCACGCGATTTTTTTAACAGTGGTAGTTGTTGAAAAATATTGATTTTTAAATATATTTTAATAATAAAAATAATATATATAATATATTATTTTATTTGAAAAAAATACCGTTTTGTGGGTTTTTTGAATAGTCCCACATGGGAAAGGGAAGAGAAAATTTCGCGGTTTAAATGATAATACTGGAGTATTATAATATTTACCTACCTAGTCCGTAGACTATGAACCTTGCGTGCACACGCTCGGGCACGGGCACGGTCTCGGTCTCGATCTTGGGCACGGTGCGAGGGCGTGGGCATGTGAGGCAGTGTAGCTGTAGAGGCGCTAGTGGCGCACTTTGCACTTCTCACGTCCGCATCGTGTCGCAAGTTCCTCTGATTATATAGAGAGCTAGAAAATAGAGTCATTGCGTGATCTATAATAACTTCTGTACCATTAGTGCGGTCGGTCCATTTAATGCTTCTTGCATGGCTAGCCCAACTGACCGGCTTGTCTCACATAGTCGAGATGCAAAGCCTAATGGCCCATGCACAACAGTCAGAAAAGGGAGTAGAGGGTCAATTTATAATTCGTGCATTGGCTAGCCAACAACTGTGTAGAAAATGGCTAACTTTGTCTCTTTGATTAGCATGCACCAGCCTTTTAATGACCCATGCACAATGTGATCGAAAAATGGCCATAAAACGGCTAGTTTTCTCCAACAGCTAGAAAACGGTCATGGGATTTATTTTCCTGTACCATAACCCTCAGCCACCATAGCCTATAAAAGGAGGGCCTGGATGGGTTTCCAATCTATCTCAAAATCCACTCCAGCAGACCCATAGGAACAGAGACAGCCTACTACTACTCTCCTATACTCCAGTAGTTCCAGCAAGATAATAAGGGTTAAACTTTTACTAGAAGAACAGACCAACGGTGTGGTCTAAAACGTTCAATGAACCAATGGATCAAGTGTCGACTTGAAGGCAAATGGTCTAAATCACAAGAAAAATTCTTTTCTTTCTTTCTCTTTTTAAGATTTTTCTATATTGTAATTCTGCCAGATAGTGTGTATAAGAGTTCCATTTGGTGGGCCTTCGTGTTTGCTGAACGCAGACCCACACCAGGCTTGTCGTATCCTATAAGCAATTTACATGTAACCTATCAGCATACTCAATTTATTTGAGTAGGGGCAAATAACGCTTCAAGGACAACGTTTCAGATGTGCTTCAGTCTGTCCTTAGTTTTGATCATCGTAATTTTTTGGTTTTCGTATTTTACAGAAATACTTTATTCTGTATAATTTTCAACAATCTTAAAGCATATTTAGTAATGGAAGCCGACAGTATTTCATCCATCAAGCTGATGAATCAGGACTTGATACGTCTTGATCGATTCGATGAAACCAATTTTACGAGATGGCAAGACAAGTTGAAATTTCTCCTAACGGCGCTGAAGATCTACTACATATTAGATCTAAGTCTACAAGCGCTACTTGATGCAACCGACGACGACACACCTGAACAGGTGGCAGCCTGCACCAAACGAGGTGAAGATGAACTCTTGTGTCAAAGACACATTCTGAATGCTCTCTCCGACCGTTTGTACGATCTGTACCAACAGACGTCATCAGCAAAGGAAATATGGGCCGCTCTGGAGTTCAAATACAAGGCTGAAGAAAAAGGTACCAACAAGTTTCTCATCGCCGGGTATTTTGACTTCAACATGGTAGATAACAAACCACTGCTATCCTAAATCTAAGAACTATAGCTAATAGTAAACAAAATCAAAGCCATCAAAATAGATCTTCCTGAATCATTCCAGGTCGGGGTTATAATCGCCAAATTGCCACCGATGTGGAAAGACTATAGAAAGAAGTTGCTGCATAAAATTGAGGACTACACACTGGAACAAATCCAGAAACACCTCAGAATTGAGGAAGAATCCCATAACCGCGATAAAAAGAATGATAACGGGAATACCTCATCCAAAGTACATGCAGTAGAGAACTCTAATAACAAACATCCCGAGAAGGACAATTCCCTGAAACCCAATAAAGGAAAATTCAAGAAAAACGCCCAAAAGAAGAACGGAAAGTTCAAAGGCCCATGCCATGTTTGTAGAAAAATCGGGCACTATGCTCGAGTATGCCGATGTCGCAAATCTAAACAAGAGGCAAGTGCAGTAGAAGAAGGCGATATTGTGGTCATGATCACTGAGGTGAATACCATCCAAGGCAAAATTCCAGGATGGTGGTATGATACTGCCGCTACAGTACATGTGTGCTACGATAAATCAGCCTTCAAAACCTATGAGGAATTAACCGATGGTCAAGAAGTTCAAATGGGTAATGAAGTCCGATCGAAGGTTGTCAGCAAAGGAACTGTCGAACTGATATTCACTTGTAACGCCCTGAAAATCGAGGGTCCAGTAGTAACTCAACTCTCGAGTTCCAGAACATCACTTATGCAACAAAATGAATGATGATTGAATGTTGACTGTATTAGAGTAGTGAACATGAGTGAGATTAAGCCAAAACAACATATCATACTCCAGAGACAATTAAATTTGCAAGCGGAAGACTGTGATATAGATAGATAAAATATATAAACTATAATGAGTCTCAGTGTGATAACGTTACAGGTTAAATAATTACAAGTACGGTTTAAAATATACCTAATGTGTGGAAGTGTAATGTCTCCTATCCCAAATACCATAGCCCCGTCAATACAATACCAGGTCTTCAGAGACCCGTCGAGAGTTACATGATAGGAGAACTCCTCCTCATCATAGAAGTAGTTCGGCTCTGCTTCATAAGCATCGCCATCATCCTAAATTCAACAAATCTGGTTGGTGTGTACAACACCGTCCCGTAACGTGGGAGTGAGTGATCAACTCAAAGGAACAATAAAGCATAGGTTAACATGTTATCAATTCAATCAAGCAAGTAATGATAAAGCAAGACAAATCAAACAATTCTAACTACTCTTATTAAGTGCGAGAATGAAATGACATGATGAATGCCCTTGCCAAACCACCCTCATGCGACATCATCTTACGTTCGCAATGCTTAACTCCCTCGGTGCGCCACATCTACTAAGCACATGCGGTGCGATGATGATCATGATTACCGAGTTATTATTAGTCCATTTCAAACAAGGATTGGGAAACTAAGGTACCTCCCTTGTATCATTCCCAAACATGATCCATTCTGGGTCGTCAAATCCTAGTTAATCTCATACGATATTATGGTTTGAGAGGCGTAGCGAAGGCATCACAAAGGGCTCGTCACCCATCAATGACGGATACGTGATCTCACCGTATGCGCTCAATCACCTCTTCGAACGGTTCTCACCGTACTCGGCTCAACTACTAGCCGTCACTCGAATACGTGTCTCACCGTCGTCGCTCAACTCATACTCCAGTTGCTTAAAGACTCGTCGCTAATCACAGACCCTTGGGTATACTCGAAGATACTACGGAGGACTCACGCCGTCGAAGACGCACGTGTCTCACCGTACTCGGCTCTCGCCGTAAGTATCGACGACTCGAATATAGTGTCCCATACCACCATAATCGGCTCACGAGTCCGGTTGCTCACCGGTCACTACGGGAGGCACGTGGCCCCGGCCAGTAGGTCGACAAAATCGACCACGGTGTCCCATACCACCATGCCCGGCTCATGAGTCTTAGCGGATCGAGGTACCATGGTTAAAAGGATTTCACTAGTAAGTTTGGTACCCTAGGTTCAAACAAGAATGACCAAACATGGTGAACACACATTAGACAGGATCGGGTTACTTGACGAGCTCGCTACTAACTCGAGCGCACAACAAGTTGAACGACATGAAGTGCATAAGCACTTCGTGGCCAACCACTATCGCCAACCGAAGTACGACTCGGGTTCGTCGAACACATCTCACGTGGCAAATGGATCGCAACCACGAATCAGTCATTGCACTTTTGCCTGGACTATAATCATAGCCCCAAACACAATCAAGTGCAGATAGATAAAGCAGTAATGGATCAAGATTCAACTCATACTATCAAGGTATGGTATTATCTGTTTAGGGTCGTCAGTGGTCATCAGCCAGCCACTTTACTGCACTCTCCCTCCCCTTCACCCATGACGGATCATACAACGTAAATATAAATTTAAACATATGCATTACATAGTTATAATCATAAAGCAGTTGAGCATGTTATGAATCACAACACAAGCATGAGTTTATACATGTTTAATTCCTAATCACACAACGATCCAAGGAGATCCTACACATAGTTAAAAGAGGTTGAGAATCATATCTCAACACCCTTATACATTACAATTTGTTAACTACTACTCATTCAGACATTTCAAGAAACACTTAAACAAACATACATCAACATACATGACATATGTCGATCAGATAGGCATTTGGCCAAATCCTTTCACTAGGGAGTTGCCCCAATCATAACACGCGTACACCCACGACGGATAGTCATGGCAAGCAGGAATCCAAGTTCCATATTCATTCAGTCATTTCCGCAAACACTTGGGCCACACATTTTAGCATATATAATGTATATTGGCCGTGGCGTGATTTAGGGAAAATCCTTTCGTCAAAAGGGTATCGCCAATACAACAATCATGAATCCATGACAATTAGTCATGGCGAGCACGAATGAGAATTCTATACTCATTCAAATATTTTCACAACACTTAGAATACATTATTACAACATACATGGTGTATGTTAGCAAAAACATGTATTAGGGCTATCCTTTAGCCAAGTGAGTATTTTATCCATGTATAATATGTTACTACAAAGAAATAATCATGATAAATACATCTCCAAAATTTATACATGATACGATTTTCTAAAATACGATTTTCAACATACATAGAGTATACAAGCAAACATGTATTACTACGATTCCTTTCGCTGAGCAAATATTTTATACGCACATAATATATTTATACGACAATTAATCATGACAAACACATCGCTAAAATATACATGTATACTAATTTTACAATATCGTATTTCTACATACATAGTGTATTAGTAAAACATGTATTTAGGCGAATCCTTTCGCCAAATAAGTATTTTATCCATACGCCATATATCCATACGACAAATAAACATGTCAAACACATTTCCAAAAAAAATATGTATACGGTATTTTATACGAATACCTATAGTATGTGAAATTCCAGATTCTACAATTCTAATCGAAACAGAAACTAAAGCACTTTCAGACATGTGCAATTGCATGCAGATCATAAATCTACCATTATCCGACATTGAAAGCGTTAAAAACCATAACCTATACACCTAAAGTCCGCACCTCTTGTGTCGCAAATCATCGTAACTGAGTCGATAGGTTTGTCTACCTTCAGATATACGGCAACTGGCAACCTGAGAAGGAAATAAAGTTAGCTATTTCATAACCTACAACAATCAAATCCCCAAACAGTTAAGGTTAGGGTTTATTACCTAGAAATGACGCCGGAATCGCCGAAAAGCGGCAAGAATGAGGTGGTTAAGCACCGATAGCAAGCAGGTGGAGCGGAGCGAGGAGATCTTCCCACAACTCCCACACTTTCTTTTTTTCCCTCTCTCAAATCCAAATTCATATGGCTGCCATGAGAGAGGGTTTAAGGTCCTTATATATTCTCAAAACTCACCGAAATAGACTCGGGAACAAAGTATACTTAGGTTATGTCTAAAGCGGACCTGTTCCGTCTCAACGGAGCACTTCTGGAGGCCTCCTTGAGCCAAAGGTCGGACTTAAGCTCACTAACGCCGGATCTACGTTCTATTAAGTTTTCATTTCGGTCGGGATTCCAGATCACACGTGGCGGACCACTTTCAGTTCGACGGTCAGTGGGTCTCGATCGGAGATGTCGAGTACATGTAAATGTGTATGAAATTTTTCCTGATCCGAGGGTGTAATTTGGTCAGATTCTGACGGTCTGGTTGCTTAAAACTGATCCGCAACCGACGAGTCTCATGAAATATTCAAGATATTTATTTTTAAAGAAAACAAGTGTTTTCACACTCTCTCGCTCCGACTTTGAACAAATGGGACATCTATCCGGATTTGATTTCCGAGATGGTTGTCAAGCCCAACGAGGCGGTCCTAATTCCTTAACTTCGAGTTATTCGGACTTCCGACGTGCGGTCTAGATCCGATACGAGTTTCTGGATGTGCTCCCGAGAGCAAACGTAGGTAATGAGATTGATCCTAGATTTTAGGGTAACCTAGCGTCCAATGATTCTACAAGTTTTGGGTCTTGCAGATCGTATTTAAAGCGATTCAAATGGATTTCGTAGCTAATCTAGTTTCACACCTAGTTACTTTGTCTCATTTCTAAAGGATTTAGTCCTAAGTGATTCTCATCTAAGGTGGTACTCGGGCCTTTGTAATTTGTATATAAAGTGATCCAAGTTATACTACTTAGCTAGTTTAAGATAGTGTCTAAAAGTTCTTAGAAAAATTGGAAGATCAAGGTGATGAAGGGTGAGATTTGTGAAGGAAATGAGTTCAAAGGCGGCTTTAGACTTTGGGATTCAGTTCTGACAAGTTAATGAGGTATTAGGATCGACCCATTGCCTAAGGACGTCTAATCCCAGGTTGGCAAAAATCCGGGGCGTTACATCACTTCTGGGAAGAAAGTGATTCTGACTAATGTACTGCACGTCCCAGATATGAGGCGAAACTTAGTTTCTGGGGACCTTCTGGGAAAACCAGGTATATGGGTGATGTACGAGTCAGGTAAACTGATTCTATCTAAGAATGGAAATTTTGTCGGAAAGGAATATGCTTGTAACGGGATGATCAAGTTTTCTATGAATGAAAGTAACACTTCTGCGTATATGGTCGAATCCGTTGGATCGTGGCATGATAGACTAGCCCATATAGGCCATAGTACCTTGAAGTTCATGGCTAAGAATAGTTTAATCTCATACATAGATAATGAAACCGATAAATGTGAAGTGAGCATACGATCCAAAATGACGAAAAAACATTTTCTGAGTGTTGAAAGATCGTCTCAAATATTGGATCTTATGCACAGTGATATCTATGAGTTAAACGACATTCTTACTCGTGGAGGTAAACGGTACTTCATAACTTTTATAGATGATTGCTCTAGATATGTGTATGTGTACCTATTAAAGAGCAACGATGAAGCGTTAAACATGTTTAAGATATATAAAGCAGAAGTAGAGAATCAACTAAATAAGAAGATAAAAATTCTCCGTAGCGATAAAGGAGGAAAATACTTTTCCAATGAATTCGATAGCTTCTGTGAAGAACATAGACTGATACATCAATGTACAGCGTCTTACACACCTCAACAAAATGGAATAGCTGAAAGGAATAATAGAACATTAGTAGAAATGGTCAACTCAATGCTAATAAGAGTAAAGTTGTCACTTAGTCTATGGGGTGAGGCACTGCTTACAGCATGTCATATTCTAAATAGAATACCGTCTAAAAAGTATAAAATATCTCCATATGAAATATAGAGAGGTAGAAAACCTAACCTATGATATCTAAAAGTGTGGGGGTGTCTTGCATACTGCAGAACCCCTTATCCAAAAAGAACTAAGTTAGGACCAAGAGCTATTAAGTGCACCTTCGTAGGGTATGCACTAAATAGTAAAGCTTATAGACTTCTAGATATAGAGTCTAATACAATAATAGAATCAAGAGACGTTGAGTTCTTTGAGAACTCACTATCCTTGGAGTCAAAGGATAATGAAATTCAAACTCCTAATAGAGAACCAGATAGCATAGCTCCACAGATAGTAGAAGCTCCTATTGAACCTCGTAGGAGTCAAAGAACAAGAATAGAGAAGAGTCTAGGAGATGACTACATAGACTCACAACGCATCTTGTAGAAGCAAATAGAGAAAATGTTATAAGACAAATACCTATAGTGATGACTATAAAAGATGATTCTAAATTATATAAAGAGGCTATATCCTCTAGAAACGCAACTTTCTGGAAAGAAGCTATAAATGATGAAATGGAATCCATACTATCAAATCAAACATGGGAACTAGTAAACTTACCTCCAGGTTCTACACCCATAGGTTGTAAGTAGGTATTTAGGAAGACATATCACACTGATGGGACTATCCAAACCTTTAAAGCTCGACTAGTAGCTAAGGGTTTTAGACAAAAAGAATGGATAGATTATTTTAACACATACTCTCCTGTAGCTAGGATAACATCCATTAGGATATTATTCGCGCTAGCTTCCATACATCATCTTCACATCCACCAAATGGATGTAAAGACCGCTTTCCTAAATAGTAACCTCAATGAGGAGGTATACATGGAACAACCTGAAAGGTTCATTCTACCAGGAAATGAAAACAAAGTATATAGATTAATCAAATCATTGTATGGATTAAAACAAGCACCAAAATAATGGCATGAGAAGTTTGATTCTAAAATACTATCTCATAGTTTCATGCATAATGTAGCTGATAAATGCGTATATTCTAAAGTAGATGGTAGTTGTGTCGTTATTATTTGTCTATATGTTGATAACATGTTAATAATAAGTAATAAAATGGAAGGTGTGACTGAAACAAAGAGGTTTCTATCTTCCGTATTTAAAATGAAGGATCCTGGACAAGTTGATACCATCCTAGGTATTAAAGTTAAAAAATATTGTGGGGGTTATGCTTTGTGTCAATCTCATTACATTGAGAAGATACTAAACAAGTTTAACCATCTAAATATAAAAAAAACAAAGACCCCATTTGATCTAAGTATCAAGCTAAAAGAAAATACTAGAAGAACCGTTGCACAATTAAAATATACGAGTACTATATGGAGTCTTATATATGCTATGCAATGCACTAGACCAGATATCGCATATGTTGTGAGTAAACTTAGTAGGTTTACTAGTATCTCCAGTACTGAACACTGAAATGTAATCAGTAGAGTCATTGGTTACTTAAAAGCAACCAGAGACTTAGGACCATTTTATTCAGAATTTCCTGCCGTATTGGAAGGATATACCGATGCGAGCTGGATATCGAGTGCAGGGGACAACAAGTCTACTACAGGGTGGGTATTCACCCTAGGAGGTGCAGCTATATCTTGGAGATCCAAGAAATAGACCTACATAACGCACTCGACTATGGAGTCTGAATTCATAGCCCTGGCTGCAATAGGCAAAGAGGCTAAGTGGCTAAGGAATTTTCTATTAGAAATTCCTTTATGTGTAAAGCCTATATCTACGTGTCATACTCATGATAGTGAAGCCACATTAGCTGAGCCTATAACAAGCACTTATAATGGTAAATCTAGACATATTAGTCTTCGACATGATTATGTCAGACAATTGATTCGAGATGGAATCATTGCTATTTCCTATGTGAAATCAAGCAACAACCTGGCAGACCCTTTCACTAAACCTCTACCAAGAGAGGTAGTAAAAGCTACATCTAGAGGGATGAGGTTGAAACTCTTCAACCAAAGTTCCACCAGTGATGGTAACCCAACCTGAAGTTAGAAAATCTTTAAATTTGGGTTTAATGGGTAAAAACAAGTCACTGATATATGGAAAGTTTTTCAGCACTAAATTATAAAACCTCATTCATAATAGATAAGTGTTGAGCGTTACGAAAGAGGGTTGAGTATGAGATCTCTTAATGAAATTCAGTCTATAGGACAAGTGTCTTATAGTGACGGAGACACTGGAAGGATTTCATCTATATGAACGTAGAGATGGTGCCGTCTCTCATGAGAGTTGAAGTTTTCTCTCGGGATCGTTCACGAATTAGGATAAGCACATGGCCATTAAATTTGTTGAGCAATATTGTGGGAACTCTAACAAACACATAACAGATATATGTGTGGTTTCTCCAACTTTGTTATCTAGGAATAACTGGTTCAAAGCTGCGACTACCAATCATTTCGACAGAGTTTTGAGATACTTACACTAAGGAAATATTAAAATCGAAAGATATCTTTCTTTATGCATATAAGCTGATTATTCTGGCAGAATTGTTTAACCGAAAAAAAAACATATTTTAAAAATTCAAGTGGGGGATTGTTGAAAAATATTGAATTTTAAATATATTTTAATAATAAAAATAATATATTATATATATTATTTTATTCGAAAAAAACACCGTTTTTGTGGGTTTTTTGAATAGTCCCATATGGAAAAGGGAAGAGAAAATTTTGTGGTTTAAATGATAACAGTGGAGTATTATAATATTTACCTACCTAGTCCGTGGACTATTAACCTTACGTGTTCCAGTGCGTAGCACTAGAACACCCGCACACGCGCTCGCGTTCAGGCACGGGCACGGGCTCGGGCTCGAGCTCGGTTTCGATCTCGGTCTCGGTCTTGGTCTCGGGCACGGGCTCGGTGCGAGGGCGTAGGCATGTGAGGCAGTGTAGCTGTAGAGGCACTAGTGACGCACTTCGCACGTCCGCATCGTATCGCAAAGGGTCGCTCCTTCGCGTCCTTGAGCGAACCGGAGCGAGACGTATACGAGTCGCGGTGTGACTAGTGGCTAAGACAGATGGTTGGCTGAACGAAAATCTAGATGACTGAATGAGAGTTCCTCTAATTATATAGAGAGCTAGAAAATAGAGTTGTTAACAGACCGATCAGAATACCTTGTGCCATTAGTGTGGTCCAACAGAATCGCTGCATGGCTAGCCCAACATCTAGAAAATGGCTAGCTGCTGTCTCACAACAGTCAGCATGCAGTAGCTTAATGGCCCATGGGCAACGTCAGAAAACGGCCATAAAACGGCTAGTTTTCTCAAACAGCTAGAAAACGGTCATGGGATTTATTTCCCTGGACCATAACCCCCAGCCACCATAGCCTATAAAAGGAGGGCCTGGATGGATTTTCAATCCATCTCAAAATCCACTTCAGCAGACCCATAGGAACTAAGACAGCCTACTACTACTCTCCTATACTTCAGTAGTTCCAGCAAGACAGTAAGGGTTAAACTTTTACTAGAAAAACAGACTAACGGTGTGATCTAAAATGGTTCAACTGAACCAGTGGCTGAAGTACTGACCAGTGCAATGGTCTAAATTACAAGAAAAATTCTTTTCTTTCTTTCTCTTTTTAGGATTTTTCTATATTGTAATTCTGCCAGATAGTGTGTATAAGAGTTTCATTTGATGGGCCTTCATGTTTGCTGAACGCAGACCCACACCAGGCTTGTCGTATCCTAAAAGCAATTTGCCTGTAACCTATCAGCATACTCAATTCATTTGAGTAGGGGCAAATAACGCTTTAAGGACAGTGTTTCAGACGTGCTTTAGCCTGTCCTTAGTTTTGATCATCGTAATTTTTCGGTTTCCATATTTTACAGAAATACTTTATTCTGTATAATTTCCAACGGTAGTATGCCCACATAAGATTTGTATCTACTTAATTTTTTAGATCACGTCTTAAAATGAGCTTTCAAAATGGATGAACATTGTGGATGTAAAGTACATGCATTAAAGTAGGCTTCACCGTGAGGGATTCACCCAAACCAGCCCCACATTAGTTTCGGGGTGGATCGGGTACTATCCTCAACAGGATCTAGCCTGAGAGGACAGTCCTGTTAGGAGATTTGTGGGGTTCACTATAATGTATATATTTTATACCATCAGTCGTTCATTTTAACATATCATTTTAAGTTATGAGCTCAAAAGAAAAGTAAATTAATGGCCCAAGTGGACCACACCACAGGAAGCTCGGATTGAAAGCTTGGGGCATAAGTTTTGAATCAAGCTCATAAATGTTTCCCCTTTGATCCAGGTCAATGTGACCTTATGAACAGGTTGAATGGTAAATAAATATCACAGCAAGCTTTAGCCAGTTTTCAACTGGCTACTTTCTGTGATGCGATTTAGATGAGTCTTTAATCTGCCTTCTTTTTTTAGGGCCCGTTTGGGAGTGTGAATTTGGAACCCCCTTGATTCGAAACCCCCAGAATTGGAAACCCCCTGGATTGGCAATCCTCCCTTGTGTTTGGCACGTGGAGTGTGAATCAACTTTAATTCAAAAATACCTATGCATAGTATATTTATAAGGGTTTGAATTTAATTACTAAATCAACTTTAGTATCTCTAATTAGTGAGACATATAATTTTTGACACTATGATTGTAATAAGCCTGCTGAAATATATGCTTTGCCTAAAAATGATGAAATTCCGAGTCTTCGGATGGACCGCAAAGACAAGATCATGTCTGAGTGACTAACCAACGATTTTTAATCGTTGATTAATATGGACAATGTTTGGACGGTGTTGATCATCATTATTGGGCCATGTGCCCAATAAAATGATAGTGTACAGTAACACAAATGTTACACAAGCAACTATTGGAATGATTTGAGGTGTAATCAAAGCTCACACCGTGGATTACAAACCCCTTCAAGGAGGGAATTAGAAACCCCTTTGGATTTGAAACCCCTGGATACTGTACGCGGCCAAACAATCGAGGGGATTTGAAACTCCCTCCAATCTACATCGCCAAACGACCCCTTAGGCTTATGATCTAAAATAATCTGTTAAAATATATGAACAGAGTGGATAAAATATATACATCATGTGGATGGATCCCCTTAAATCCTTATACATCAGTGGGTCAACACCGTCCATCTCTAGTATCTATAGGTCCCGTTGGTGGTAGTGTGCGCTCAATCCACGCCCATTCGTTCGACCGTCCATCTCTAGTTAGGTCCCGTTGGTGGTAGTACTCAATCCACGCCCATTCGTTCGACGTTCTCCATTCTCCAGTGCATTTGTGATTTGTGTATGGTAAAAGTGGGCCCAATCCATACATTTAACGTTACATCTGCAATTGCACACTGTTCGCTGTCAACTTTCTAACCATCCATCTAGTTGTGCACTTATGGCCCAAGTTATTAATGGACCCCACTGGATTCTCGAGGCAAGTAGAATTCACAGTGGTACTTCCCGGTGAATTTCCCGAATCCCACACGGATGTTACACGTTGGCACGTGCGATTCCATAGATTTGGGTGCATGGCCTGGTGATCCAAACCGTTGATCTGGGTCTGCCTCGAAGATATTTAATCCTTTTCCATCGGTGGCCCACGAAATCGCATGCATGGGAGAGGCATGCACGTGCGCGATCCATGTCCTTAATCAGGTGGGCAACAATCGCACAAGAGAGCAGTCGAAAGCCTCGACAAATTCAACATACGTGTGGCGCGCGTGGTGAGCAGCTTGAATCCATCACACGAGTGACATGCACAAGCATTATCACGGTACGTCCAAGCTCGTGGGTCCCGCTAGCGTTCATTTCTCACATGTGGACACGTGCACAAGAAGCGAATTATGTATCTTGCGGAGATGATAAGGTAAAAAATGTGGAACCGTGTGTGGTGGATTCATCTTCCCACATTACACGTTGTAGGTTGAACTATCAATCTAAACCATCCATCTCACATACCCTACCGTGGCTAGAAAATGGTTCAAAAACCACATATTTCAAATTATTCCAACCTCTGATCAGCACCATTCAAATTGACGGCAATAAACAGAAACTGCCTAATGGTTGACATTGAGTTAGAAAAGTGAAGAAAATAACTGACGTATAGGATTATCTAATAGATATGATTTAGGAATTACAGCCAATCCTGAATTTTTCCCATTAGATGGACGGTTCCGATTGATACATCACTCTGCCACGTGTGCTGTGGAGAGATGTCTGTACCATAATGGGGTTCTACGGTATGATCCCCTTGGATTATTAAGGTTGCTTTCTGAGAAGGGAAGAGAGAATATAAGCGGGAGTGGGAGAGAAGAGAATGGCATTTGTAAGCAGCAGTAGTTGCTGCAGAGCGGCTTTCTCACTGTCCTCATCTCTGCAATTTCGATTCCCTTTGGTGCGAGCTTTTTGCGTGCTGAGTGTGGGTCTCACCAATCTCAGCCCTTCATCAACGTCCATCATCAAGACGGGGTGCGCACAGTCCCACCCTCTTCTCCCTTTCTTAAGGTACCTTCTCTCGATCTCTCATCGGACGGTTCGTAATGAGCGATCAATCGAGAAAATCCGAAATTCAATATCGGTCATAATATCGTGTATTAGACTCTCTAGAAAATCCGAAATTCAATATCGGTCATAATATCGTGTATTAGACTCTCTCTCTCTCTCTCTCTCTCTCTCTCTCTCTTGGGGTCTCTCTTTTCGTGGATGAATCAGGTGGGGTCCAACGTGTCTGGATCATCTGGCTGAAAATGGGGCCGTGCAACTATCAGAGGTGGGCCCCACCGTGTCTGGATTTTGCGAGGTCTTCTAGGCCGCCCATTGTTTTCTGCACACGTGCAGCGTGCTTGATTATTGAACGGCCTGATCCTTTTGGCCTGATGATCTACGTGGTTGGCCCCACCTGATTCGCGGCTTGGATGTCCTGTACATGTCCCGCTTCGGCACGTGTGTGTGTGTGTGTTCGTGTGTTGGGTCAGGTTGATGCTCAACCCTAGCCCAACCCAAGGTTCCTATACCTCAACCCTAACCCAACCCAACCCAACCCAACCTCGGGTTGGGAATTCTCAACCCAAGCCCAACCCTAGCGGGCTCAGTCGGGTTGGCCGGGTTGGTCGGGTAGATATATGCTAATATTTTCATTACTACATTAGTCTATTATATTTTCAATACACGTCTTATTTTTTGTACCTATAATTTTATTAATTATATATGTAGTTATTTATCGTAAAGAAGTTCATTTTTTCTAAACAAACAAGTTAAAATATATGACAACTACTCCTTTAAAAGTCGTATTGTGTATCAAGCAATCTATTTGGGAGAGAGAAATCCGGCATATCTTGTTAGCTTGAGTCATCGGAAATGACGTGGACCAATGAAACCCGATGGCATTGGAATTTCCTGTGCCTTCAACACAGACGATCCACACTCAATTATAATTAATTTATAAGGAACTTATATATTGATCGGGTTCGGGTTGGGCCAGGCAACAAGAGAGCTCAACCCGAGCCCAACCCAAGTTTTATTGGGTTGGTGTTTGTATGGCCCAAGCCTGAGACCAAACCCGATACATCCTGCCCAAGCCCAACCTAATGTCGGGTCGGTCACGGGTCGGTCGGGTTGAACCCACCCAACTTTCACCCCTAGCTCCATATCCTAAGACATTCGAGGTTCATTGGTGCAGCTGGAAAGCACCTAAAAGATCATGGACTCAGGCCCAACCTATCTGGTCTCGGGTCAAGTCGTGACTCGCCCCAAAGTCAGGGTGAATCAGCAGACTCATGTCAAACTGGATCAGGTCCGACCGAGTTCAAGTTGTCAATCCATGCATATGTTGAAGAAATCTATCAATTCACGCCAATTTATAGACACATGCATGAGGGGGGAAATATTATGTGAGAAGAGAAGAGAACTTCTCATTGATAATCACAGGTCTGAGAAGGGATATAAATAGCTTAGCACATAGACTAAAACTCTAATAACTATGAGGATTTCTAAACCACCCTTAATTAATTTTGTCAATTCCCCTCTTATTTAATAGTCATCATAATAGTCATTATGGTCGTCGTTATCGAAGCCTTATCCTATTTAATTGGGGTTGACTACGTGAATCTTGTTCCACCATTCCATTCTATCAAGGGCTAGACCTTCAATTAGACCACAGGTCACCAAAATTTTTCTTACTACCTCCACCCATGTCATTTTGGGCCTTACCATGGCCCTTTAGAGCCTTTAACTTGTACCAACTCCTAACCGGTGTAGTTCCTGATCTCCATTACACATGACCAAATCATGCAAGTCTACTTTCCTTTGCCTTATTACTTGTTAGTGTTACTCCTAAGGTCTTTCAAATGCATTCATTTATAATTCTATCCTTTCTCATCTTCCCACTCATCCATCTCAACACCCTCATTTTAGCTACAATCATCACATGAAAATACTGTTCCTTAATTGCCCAACATTTTGTCCCATAAAGCATCGCCAATCTTATAGCTATCCTATAAATTTTCCTTTTCAGTCTGAGTGGTACACGACGATCACATAAGACTCCAAAGACACCTCTCCATTTCTTCCACCTAGCTTGAATTCTATAGGCAACATCCTTCTCAATCTCTCCTCTCTCATGGATTATTGATCCAAGTTATCAAAAGTGGTCATTTTGGGAACTTCTTGGTCAACGATTGTAACAAATTTCTCGTTTTCACTCCTATTGTTCCTCAAATTGCACTCTATATACTATGTTTTAGTACGACTAATTTTAAATCATTTAGATTCTAAAGTATTTCTCCATAAATCCATTAGATGCCTTCCATCATCTTGACTCTTGTTAATCAAAAGTATGTCATCTATAAACAACATACACCATGGGATCTCTCCTTGCAAATGCCTCATTAACCCGTCTATAACCATTACCCTTCCAAAAAAAAAAAACCATCCATAACCAATGTGAAAAGGTACAGGCTCAATGCCAACCCCTGGTGCAAGTCTACAATAATTGGGAACTCACTTATCTCTCCACTAGTGGTCCTCACATTCGTTACCATTCCCTCATACATATCCTTAGGGGTCGTTTGGCACCATGGATTTGAGGGGGTTTCAAATCCAGGGGTTTGTTTGGCACTATAAAGTAACTGGGGGGTTTCAAATCCAGGGGTTTCCAAATCCCCTCAGTTAGGGGGTTTGAAATCCAAGGTGAGACCTTGGATTACATCTAAAATCATTCCCATAGTTACATGTGTAACATGTGTACCACTAGACTATTAATATATTGGACACATGGCCCACTAATGATATCCTAAAATAATTATATTATCAATTGCATCACTATAATTACTTTAATACGATGATCAGCACCGTCCAAACATTGTCCATGCAAATCAACGGTTAAAAATCGTTGGTTAGTCGCTCGAATGTGATCTCGTGCTTGTGGCCCATCCAAGACTTGGAATTTCATCATTTTTTGGCAAAGAATATATTTCAGCGGGCATATTACAACCATTGTGTCAAAAATTACATAAGTTCACTAATTAGAGATATTAAAGTTGATTTAGTAATTAAATTCAAACCCCTGCAAATATAATATGAATAGCTACTTTTGGATTAAAGTTGATTCTCAATCTAGGGTGCCAAACACAACAAGAACATTTCAAATCCAGAGGGTTTCAAATCCATGCTCCCAAACAGGCCCTTAATCACATCAATATATCTTATTAAAACTCCTTTATTGCCTAACACCACCAGATTAACTCTCTAGAGACCCTATCATATGCTCTTTCTAAGTCAATAAAGAGTGTGGAGATCCTTCCTCCTCTCCTCATATTTCTCCATCAATTGTTTAAGAAAGAAACACCAACTCCGTTCATCACATGGGACCCCATGTGGGATCATAGTGTAACCAAGTGGGCATCACTCATATGATTGGCGGTCCACTTGCATCGTTTAGACACCCATTTTTAAGTAGCGATTGTGTTAAAGCTATATCCTTAATTTTTATTTTTGTGCTTGTGTTAAAAAGAAAATATTCTATCTACATTGTTCTAAGTTCTAATGCATCTCTAGTTAACTAAGATTTGCATAATAGGAGGCTTGCTAATCTGACACACCTGTATAAGGCAGCCCATCTATGCACCTGGTTGTCCCACCTTCTAAGTGCTCTTGCCCGAAAAATGGGTTGTTGCACTTATCAGGCGGCATGCATTTTATTTAAAAAAAAAAAAAAAATTGGACACCTAAAGAAAACTGACCAAGTTTTTGAAAGCCATCCATTTGTTTCTAATGTTATGGCCCACGTGATGAGTCAACCAACCAGCTTGATTTTTCGTTATAGATATGAATAATTTGTTTTCTCCTTTTGACTTTATTGTTGAAGAAGGTGGTGAAAGAATGACCTCAAGTGATCACCAACAGCACTGTGGCAGATGTGTGAAAGCGTGAATGAATGAAGAGTTGGTTTTGAGATTGATGTTTATATCTGACAACAGGGAAGCAATTCATGTTCGAAGAAATCCAATGGCACTAAAATCCAATGACATTTTGTCATCAGATCTGGGTTATTGTTTGTCAATCAAGTTCTATTTAAAGTTTGGACTTCAATTAGTGAAGCTCCTTGCTTAGTTCATTCAAATGAGAAGCTTCATGTGGCAATATTGTGTGTGGTCATGAAGTGATGAATCAAGCAAAGGAAATAGTAGCAAGCTAGGATCTGTGAAGAAAAGTTATCAGTCTAGATGATTATTGATAAGCATCAGAATTTACAGCTGCATGGGTCCTTGCATTCAGTGTTTTTCCTTTCAAATCTTGAATTCCAGTATGTTGATTCCTTCCAGGGAGGTTTTGAGATTTGGATGAAACAATGGGATTGCATAAAAAGAAAAGTTCCAAAATTTATAAAACTGATCAAAGACCGATCAATAGATGGAATTCTTCAAATATTTGGAAGAGTGAAATTAACAAGAAAGACAAAGCAACCAGCTTAGCTTATTTTCCCATGGGTGCTTCTCTTTACTTTTTACTCACTTTATCCATGACTTCATGCAAACTACAAAAAATAATAATTCATGTGAAAATAGGTCTGTGGTGGAAAACCTATGGAGATCATTGTCCAGACTTACAAAGGGTTGGCAATTGGTAACTTTTGTTTGTATACTAGTTGGGGACATAACCAGAATACATTTGAGCTAGGAATGACTTTTCGTTTGTGGTCATACTGGTTACTTATCCTCCATCATCATCATCATCATCAAAGCCTTATCCCAACTAATTCAGGTCAGCTGCACAAATCCTGTTATGTTGTTTAGGATTCATGATAAAAGTTGTGGCAAAAGTTTCATGCCGGCTACCAATCTGACGCAACCCTTTTCCTTTATCCGAGCTTGGGACTAGCAATGAGAGCACAAAACTCCCACCGGCAGTACATATATCCTAAATGTTCAAATACTTTTAATTTTTGTATAGATACAACCAAAGGGACGAATAGGCTTGAAGAATAGTGAATTAATGCCCTTTTATTTGAAAACTACAATTACCAACTTCATGGGATCCAAAGAGATAGAATAATGGATTTATCCAATTTTCCCATGGGATATGGATTTTGATGATGAGTGGATAGCTAAAGATCCTGCCTTTCCTGATGGTAAAACATGGATGGACATCAGAAATACTTGGTGGAGCAAGAGGAGGTGGCAGATGTGTTGGATCAATAGATCTAGTTCTTAAGAGAGAAGTTCGGTTACTCTGGAAACTCAGAATACATTTTGCTTCTTACAGTTCATCAATTTTATTTCATCTTGTTCATGACTTAAGCTAGTCATGCTAATAGACTAATAGGATGACTCCTAACAGATTCTAAATGTAACATATACTTTCTCTATTGGCCCTAGGAAACTCACCATACTGAGAAAAGGCAAAGGCAAGAGCCAAGAAGCAGAGGAGGAAGACATGTTTTTGTGTCAGAGCCTGAGAACAAGAAAGAGGGTGACATTCCTTGTGTTAATGACAATGATGATGATGATGACTTGGAGATTCATAATTACAATGTTTGACACTTGCTTATTGTGACTCTTATCATTTATGGACTTGTTTTTTTTCTCTATCTTTCTTTTTGAAATTATGATAAAATATGCTTCAGTTAAATGAGTTGGACTTCTTCTCTACTAGTTATGAACTTTATGAATGAGAAGTAAAAAAAAAAAGAATGGATAATGATTATCCTTTTTTGTGTGTTATGATTTTTCCATATTCCTTTGGCGATCGTAACAAATATCCATTGCTTAACCAACTGGAATTTCTATTCAAAAGAGGAAAAAGGAAAAAAAAAAAAAAAAAAAACGTACAGGTGTACCCACCTTTTTGTGGTACAGGGCTTTTGTATGGTGCTTAGGACCCATCCTGTATCTACCTGATTGGGAAATCCTAGCCACAGGATCAGTGATTTCTTTCTCTCATCGAATCTGGGATGTTGACTCAACCATTGGACTGCAGACTGCCAATTAGATATTTCAGCTCATCCAATGGAGGAGATTTTTGGTCTACAATGTTGCAACCAAGTAGGTGAACCATCTAAACCAAGATGTGAGTCCCAGTTGTCCAGTTGGTGGGCTTAGCCAAGAATGCCATTTCATTTGGTTATGCACCATGTGATACCTAAAAAATAGAAAAATCTTTATAATGCAATTTGAACCCTACTGCAATATATGATTTGGTTTCAACTTTCAGAAGATTCTGACCTGGATAGCTTGATCATTAACTAGGGTACACCAGTGGACAACACCAGCTGGTCAATTAGAGTGTGGTCCAAAAATTCCATCTGATTGGACTGTGCAGCCATTACATCCAATCAAATAGCCCATGAATATGATCCGATTGGACTGCAGGACCCACAGGACCCATCGTAAGTCTTGAAGGCCTCTGATATCATCAACTTTTCCATGATTTTGGACTATATACAAGCTGCATGGCTGTATTTAGGGAACCATAGGGTCAATATATAAGGACACTAGTTTATTTGGAGTTCTAGTTGAGTTCCAATATTCCTTCTATTGCAAGTTGGAGATAGTTTAGGAATATTTTTCTAGTGAGCCAATAGGAATTATGTATTGGCTTCTTTGGTTTAAAGTAGAGTATGTTCTTAAATAGGGCTTTGTATCATGGCTATAGAAAGCCATATGTATAGAAATGTTGAAGAATTCTATTTACCAATTCAATTGAATGAAAATTTCTTTTTTAGTATCCTGGGATGGGATTCTAGCCCTAGGAGAGCGACTCTTCTAGGGAACCCCTTAGGTGAGAATCCTTAGGGTTTTGTGGGACATGACTCCACATATCTATCCAATTTTATTCTCCATTTTCCTATTCTCTGCTGCAAATTGAAGTATGCTAAACTGGAGCATCCTAGGTGGTTTTGATCTTCAAAATTGGTAGTTTCCATATCCATCCTGGCAGGTTCAACTCCATCTCCGATTTTCCATCAATTATTCAATAGTGTGATTAAATGATTCAGTCATTGTTGTCAAATGGCATATGTGATCATATGCGACCCAAGGGGGCTGTGCACATATTGGATCTGACGATCGCATATGCCATCACTCACCCCCTAATTTTTAAGGAAATTTAAAAAAAAAAAAAAAATGGAAAAATGGAATACACATACACACACACACACAAGTGTATGGAATTGTTTTTATATTTTTATTACCAATTTCATTAAAAATTGTTATTCATTACATCTGTTAGACTATTAGACTATACCAAGTCAACTAACAAGTACTTGAATGAATGCATATACAAAAAATGTTGGGTCCTTACTCTTATTCCGGTGGTAGACTCTCAGGAGTTTCAACACCTGGTTGAGGGTTCAAGTACCCATAGGTGGTGAAAATCCACTACAGTGTGAGTGTGTGGTGGTGTGTGTGTGTGTAAAAAAAATTAAAAAAAAAACTTTAAAAAATGTTGAAAATCAAAATAGAAATTTTATCAATGTGATTTTGAACAGAGATAATTTAAGCTAACAGTTTTATCTATGTGATTCTGATTGGAGATTATGCTAGTGCATATTGAGTATATGATGGCATAATCACATACTTATGGCATATGCAATCGTATATTTTTCTATGTGACAGCATAATGCCCAACGGTCAAAACCTCATATGCCACTATGATATATGTGGCATATGCTGTCAAAATGGCATATGCCATCGCATATGACTACACTTGATTCATTCAAAGTGCTAGTGATGTGTGTACCTGTTACATTGAGAGGACATTCACTTTTTTACAAGGTGAAGCAGGTTTGGGGATGTCCATGTGCTATGCCATCTATGTAGGACACATGTTAAACAAGCGTTACTCTTTAATCATTACCTGTTCGACTACGACAACTGCATAATGCATGCATCAGAATGTGGGTTTAGGGTGATAGACTTGCAAATCACGGTTAGACACTGCCCTTTACCATCTCCTACAAGTCTCAAGTCAACCTCTATAACTTTTTGGCTCTTAAGATATTTTCTTCCAGCCTGGACCGATGGGCTTTGACAGCACTTTGTGGCTTGATGGGTCAATGGATAGGCATCTATCTCTCTCTCCCTCCCTCCCTCCCCCCTCCCTCGCTCCCTCTCCTTTTACATCATATCACAAAGCCTGTGATAGGGGCTACAAATAGGATTGTAAAGACAGTATGGTACTAGAGGCTCACTATCTTCAATATTGGACCACTCCCCATACTGTTCCCATCACAAGACTAGCCTCATTTACATCAGTAACCGTCCATTGGAAGCACCCCTGACTTCAAAATTCATATGGGAGCACGCACCATTTTATAGCATAACAACACCTGATTCTGGTGGCAATCCTTGCGTGTTTGGAACATTCTACACTCACCACAAAGCTTTTTGTGTACAGTCAGGTTCATTGGGGAATCTAAGCACCGAATCCTTCCATTTTCTTGACTTTTACATTCCCACAACTTCATCTGCATTGACTGGTAAATTCTATAAAAAGAATGAAAAAAAAAAAAAAAAAAGCAGCTGCAGAAGTAGAAGAAAAGAAAAGGAGAATGTATTGACTGGTAGAAATGTGAAATATCAACTTGAGCTTAATGTTAGTTTTCGTGGTTTGCCCAGCAAACTACACTTCCATGACTGTGCTTTTCTCGCTCTCACTTCGGGTCATGAATGTAATAGTTTGGCTTTGGGTCGTTATTGGGTTGGACCATTCTGACATGTTAGTGGTATCAATGTGAGCCTCTGCCATGGTCAATTCCAAGTTCTCAATTAAAAGAGGAAGGTTGATGTTTTGGGGGCAGCCAATCATAAAACTTTTTGCCCATGCACAATGGTTCAATACAAAAATTGCTCACAAAAGCTATCATCATCATAATCTTAGCCTTTCTCCCTGCAATATGATGTCGGGTTTTAAATTGACATCATCATTTAAGTTGGGATAAAGCTTAGATGATGATGTTGATGACCATTTAAAACCTACATCATATTGCAGGGAGAGGCTAAGATTATGATGATGATAAATTTTGTGAGCAATTTTTCCATTTAACCTGTCTGCAAAATCTCGTCTCCCTATTTCATCTTGGTTTTAAATCGACTACAACCATCATCCAGCATTCATTATCTAAGACATGGTAATCTATCAGGTCAAAGTTTAATAGCCAATCATCTGCGAAAGCTATTCAATCTACCGGGATGGAAGGCAATGCCAGCACTGTACCCAGTATCGTTGTATATGTTACTGTGCCAAATAAAGAAGCAGGTCTGTCCTTATATTTAATTCCCAACTGTGTCTATTCAAGTTATTTAGCTTCTTCAGACTCAATTTATTTTATGTCACCACATTCTCAACATAATAGCATGCTATATGCTGCCATCATCATGTTAGTTTAGGTTCTCTAATCTGGATCCAATGCTATGTATTTCTCTGCTTCATTTATTTATTGATAACGAAAGCATGTTGAGCAATATTTTAAAACCCAGACTAGACTCTTGACCCATTTTGGCAGGGGTTTAGTCCAATCAGTCAGACCTGTTTTGAAATGTACCTAGTTAAAAAGTGTTTAAAAAAATAAGAGGATTTAGTAACAAACCTACGGCTGGCAATGTGGTTATGGTGTTTGGTTTTTGAGAAGAGGTTGTTGGCTCAAGCTTTGATTAGCAATCTTGCAGTGATCTTTTTATTTTAAGAAAACAGAGTCCTCATCCATTTTATGGCAACCTGACCCATTTTGGTATCCGGTTCAGGTCCAACTGTCCAGTCTGGTGCAGGTTTTAAAACAATGATAACCAATAGTTGGTTTTAAAACAATGATACCAACGGTTGAATAAGTAGAAATGGAATGGCTACAATGAAGAGGCTGCAGCATTCCTACTGTGCTCATGAGTATGCATATACATCTTACTCAGAACAGTGTCACGGATACACTAAAAAGTTTAAAATCCCTGGTGCCTAATGATGCAGATGCAAGAATAGCCTTCCCATCTCATTTTTATTAGCATATGCTGTCTTGTTGGATGAGTACAATATACAAGTGAACCTTCTCATTGTATGTACATTTTATGTCCCAGCCATCTCATTTTATTGCCTTTTCCAGTGCTTCAAAGGCATGAGCATTCAGACTTCTCATTTTCCCTTCACAGAGTCTCTTCACTTTGTTTGCTCTGATTGTCTGCCTTTTAATAGACCTTTATTGTTTATTGGCCTTTTACTGGACCTATTAATTTCTTCTTCTTCTTCTTGAAGAAATATTTAAGAAATCTCAGAATTCTGCAATTCTCATCGATTTTAAGTTGTTTGACTGTCCCATGGAATCTCTATTGCAAACCTTATCACATGCTTTCACCATTGTCTTTCTTCCCTTCAATTTTTCTACATTTAGTTTGTTTTTCAGGATAACTATCCTTCGCCCGTGTTATAATGTGAACTGATCTGGAGCTCGTTATCTTCTGAAAGCCAAATTTCTTTCCTGTTGGTTTCTCATATTTCCATCGAATTCCATCTGTAATCTTTTGTTTTTGTCTGTTATTCTGTCATATTTCTGTTTAAGTCAACGATGGGCCGGTCATGATTATCTGTTTTTATGTCGGTTATCTTCTGCTACACAAACTTTTTTTTACATCCTATGAATTTTTTAAGCAAAGTTCCTTGGCTCAATTTCTGCGTGCTCACGTCTCCCATAACATTTTCTGTTATTCGCTCCTGTCCTTGTCACTACCGCTGCTTGGTATATGCATATATGGCTAATTATACACCATAACCTTTCATCAAATTCAAATAATGCTGAAGACCTTAAATGATTGAATGCAGGCAAGAAGCTGGCTGGGAGCATCATCAAAGAAAAGCTCGCAGCATGTGTCAACCGAGTACCAGGTATGTCCCCAAAAGACATCCTTAGATGCCTTTAAATTACCTTCAGCTTTATATATTCATAGGTCTAATGTAAGGTCGTTCCGTGTATGGATCCTCGTAAGTAATTAGCAGTGGACTGACTTCCACTTTCTTTTACTACTAATGAATGGACTGACATTGAGGGTTACCAGAAATTTAATAGTGGGGATCCTCTAAAGAAGGAATGTCTCATCAAATCAACAACTTCACCAAGATGGCTCTTGGTATTTTTAACTTCCGTGTGTTTCTCGGAATCTTGATTCAGGCAATTCTACGTACTCTACAACATATAAATAGATATTTTTAGATTTTTAGGTACTATTATTTATACATGTGCCTCCAGAACCCTTGTTCTTTCTGATATTTTGAAGCCTTTTGTTTTGACCCTCAACCATATTTTCCTCACTTCCTGCAACCAATTCATGGTATCAATAAAGCACATCTTCCCACCATGTTTATTTTCAAATGCCTTACATATATGTTATGGGAATTATCTTATATATTGTTTCAGTTGTTTATGATTAGGGTCTTTCCTGCTTTATCTGAGAAAGCATGAGAGGATGTTAGTTTACAGGTTATAATGTAACCATAGTCGATCATATATGCATTTATAAATGTCTGTATGCAAGTTGAAAATGTCTATAAACCTGATGGAAATATTGCTCTCTTTTCATTGTTAGGTGAAGTTCTAGTGAGGCAATTTTTGCCTGAAACTCATTTCTGGGTTCTAAGGAAACTATGCTTTACGTGTTGTCAAGATGACCCAACTCAACATGCTGACAAGCTTTGCCATCTACAGGAATTAGTTTTGCAACCCCAAGACTTCAGTTGAAAATTTTCTGTTACTATAGCTTGGTTTTGAGTTTGAGTACAAAATGCCATGACTTCATTAGGTCCATCTCTTTCTTATGACCTTCATTTCACCAACCCATCAATTGTCAAAGCAAGCATACAATGAAGCACAAGAGTAGTTTGCTTGTTGAAGCATGTGAGAGTTCAGAAACAAGTTGATTTAATGCATATACAGCCTCAAAAAAAATTGATGCATGTTGTTTGCGAAGTGATGATTGTTTCCAAAACTACAAGTTCAGAGATCTCCTGTAGCAAATTCCCTTCTAAGTTATTGGTGGGCAAGGGATTTCAATTAGCTTCCTCTCATGTAGGGTGAAATTCTTGTCCCTCATAGAGCTGTGTATTCTCCAAGTGCTACATTCTATGTACCATTTGGGTTTGCTAGTTTGTAAATCTTTTGCCGGATCTTTGCACATTCTTCTAATCGCACAGGCAGTGCATTTGGTCCTTCGAAATGTTTGTATTGATTTGAGCATGGTAGGTTCCTCCTCTGCATTTTAGTTGCTAAATCTTAGTACTGATGTGTTTGATGTGTTTACAATTTCCGTTGATGGCTGCAGGTGTCAGGATATTGCATCTAGGGTCATAGATCTCTCCATTATCACTGATTCACTTGTATGCAACGCACAGATAAGCTCTGGAATTAGCACTGATAGACTTATGTTTGCTTTTTGTAACTTTCAGGTATCGAATCTGTTTATTTGTGGGAGGGTGAGGTAAGAATACTATGCATGCTGAGTTATTAATCCTTGTCATTAACTGATATTTTGTGACCAATTCAACCATCAGATTAATGCAAATGAGCCTCAATGACATATCGTATGTGCATCAGAATAGATTAATTGCACACATGGTATGCTGTTAAGCTCATTACTCACACAAGTCTTCCACATTTATGGTCATGTTAGTTGGAGCTTTTTTAAGAAATACATGTTTGTTGTGGTTTTGTTTCATTGAATTTCAGATTCAGACAGATTCTGAGGAATTGCTCATAATCAAGACCAGGGAGTCGCTGTTGGAGGCCTTGACAGAGCATGTGAAGGCCAATCATGAATACGAGTAAGCTTGAGACTTTTTTCTTGCTGTTTTCCATCTATCTTATTATCAGGAGCCAGTGTTGCCTATCAAAATAATGGAAATGATGATGAGGCACAATATCTCTTGGGTGGCATGCTTTAATCAGTGGCTTAAATGGGCCCATTCACACCCAAAATCTCAATATTGCATGTGGCATTTGCGCATGGTGATCGGGAGTAAGCCACATCACAAAGGTTGAGGTGCTTGATCTGGGGTGCATATCCGATGCATGACCTGAAAAGGGAACAGTTTCGATTATTGGCATGTCTAGTGGTGGCTCACCAGATAAGCAGTCTTGATCAGCCTTCATGTTAAGCATGCACCTGCACTTTCTTATAGCTCATGACATGATACAATTTCTTGAAAGATTAGTGAAGTATAAAAGGACATGAAACCATGCATCTGAATACTTTCTAACACCAAATGCTTGTCGTCCTGTATTCTGTCTCAGCCTCCCAGAAGTCATTTCCATGCCCATCACCGGTGGAAATATCAAGTACTTGGAATGGATCAAAAGCAGCACAAGGGACTGAACAGATGCAACAGCATGAAATCTTCTAGGATCACGAACCCATTTCTAGTTTGAATATTAAAAGCTGCACCAGTGCTTTCTATAGACAGTTTGTGTACTGTTTGTTGTAAATTCAGATTACAAGACAAATGACATTGAAAAGTCCACCTCCCTCGTGGAGAAGAATGCCAGTTCATAACATCTTCTATGCCTCATCTAGCTGCTCCTGCGCAGACGTTAAACGTGAAAATCATTAGTTAGATCTGGTGTCCTAATAACATGATAACACTGCATTAGCATGATGATGCTGATATAATACAACGGTGTGGGGTTGTTTCGGTGGCAATTGAGTGCAGGTACAACATAGAATGCTACTATAGCGGATTCAAATTGTATATCGGCTGTGCAGTCAAGAGTGCATGATAGCAGCAGTATATGAATTCTCTTTTACCTGGGCACCATCCGAGGTCCAGAGAGTGAGGTTGTCCCTCAGGAGCTGCATGATAAGGGTGCTATCCTTGTAAGACTCTTCACCCAACGTGTCCAGCTCTGCAATAGCTTCTTCAAATGCCTGCAGTGTAATGAGAGATGAAATTGATCAATGGGGCTCGCATCAGCTAAAAACAGCCATTGATTTTTGCAGCGTATTACCCAACAAAAGATGTGGCATTCCTTGTTCATTTAAGTCGGTGCGCCTTTTGCTTTGTTGAAGGCTATGGCAGTAACATTTACAAAGCAGATGCCTCAAAATGTGTTATTTTTCTTTGATTCATCTTTCACAACTACCCACGCATCTGCACAAGATAGTTTTTAATTGTACATACCTGGGGGGCGATCTTGGCATCAGACGCTAGGGATGATCAGGTCTTGGTATCTGACACTAGGGATGATCAGGTCCTGGGCCTCTAAGCAAATGTATATAACACTGGGATTCCATGTGAGGCCCATGGTGAAGTAGTCCAGACCATTTATCCACCAGCCCCACCACTAATACAGAAATGGACAGTGGTGAAAAACGGTTGACCACCAAAATCTCCTAGAATGGTGATTTGGCCGCCAGTGAGTGATGGAAGAAGACGTGTCTGATGGAAGCAGGTTAAAACATACACCTTAAGATGGCCCACTGCTTGTCCATCAACCACTGCCAGACGCACTGTAGAGGCAAAATGCAACAAAAGATAGGTGCAATGTAAAAATGACCGCTACGAACTGAGGTGGAGTTTTATCAAGCCTCGTCTGTGGAGCCATTGGAGCCATTACATGTTTGAAATTTTGAGCAGTTTGAGATCACAGCTCCAATAAAACCACATGCTTATTGAAGTGTTTGTCATGTACCAATCCATGGGTTAGCCAATGAATGAACTTTGAAAACCCATTGAACTGACGTCTGGGGCACCTGCTGTTGTATCCCTCCCTGACCAAAGACAGTTGGGTCCCGTCACTCCACACCTACCAGTGTATCCTTCCCTAACCAAAAACGGCTGGGGTCCTGTCACTTTCACGATGAGGGAACCACAGACTAATTTTTTGTGTCCCTTCTTAAGAATGCAGTGAAGTGACCATCTACATGCCACAAAAAATGAACAAAGACTGGCTACAAATCTTGACAACAGTTCTCGTGTTTTTTTTTTTCTTTCTTTTGAGGAGGTTTAATCCCAATTCTTATGTAACTGAAGTTAATTTAATTCAACATATGAATAAAGGCACTGCAGCAAAAATTCATGTAAACATGACCAATAACTATTGTGGCTAAGGTACTAGAAATCGAGAATGCTCAAACAAGCAACACAGAACACGCAGTACATATGGGCCTACCTGCATACAACTAAAGATGGCCTTCCCAACAATTTGAGGATGTATTTCTACCCCAAAGTGATTCTGCAAGCATTTTTTGTTAATTCTTGAGCATATCTTAATTAAAGATTTTATAAAGTGGAAGTATCCATGTTTTTGTATGACTCGACAGAACATCCCAACAATTTGAGGATGTATTTCTACCCCAAAGTGATTCTGGGAGCTCTTTTAAAAAAAAAAAAAAAAAATTTCTTGAGCGTATCTTAATTAAAGTTTTTTTTAAATTCAACTGTTCCGATTCTGTTAAATATGGAGACTTGCCCATGAAATGCATTATCTTACTCGGAGTATAGATGGCTGTTTCCCCTCTTTTTAATGAATGACCAAACTTTACAACAGACAGAGTTAAGTGCAAGGCTTGGGATGAGGTGTTGATGTTCCAATGGCAATGACCGTCTTCACTCTTCTCTTTTCTTGTTTTTTGGTAGCCTGGATACCTCCAAGGTTCACTCACTCACACTAAAACTCTCTACCAGCTTGACCAACTAGCCGGAGACTGTCTTCACTCTCTCTTCACCAATAGCAGAGCAATTTACTGGCTCCTAAGAGCATGAGAACAATAGATTTCTGGTATGGTTTGTAAGGTTTTTACATCCAAATTTAGAAGTCAACAATTTCCAACTGCAACCAATAGACCAATGGATCAGTTTTTCACTCTCCACTCCCACACATAACCAAGTAAAACCTGCAGGCGTAGCACACAGCATCCAAGGTGTTCAATGCCTGAAATGTAAAACCTCAACTCATGTTCCATGTCCCATTCCAGTGAAAGATGGTGTCTTCTCTGTGGGTGGATTAGTGGGACTTCTGACATATGTCCCCAAATAAGGATGGAGATGGCCGGGTGAGCTGTTATGGTTCTACATTTCTAGAAATCAAGGGCAACAGATACAGTTAAATGGATTTGATACTTTAGTGAATCCAGTATCAAGTACCAGTACTAACATTGACGACACAGGTACCTAAGCAATTAGCATGTGGTGGAGACTCTTCAACTATACAAATGGCAGTGGTACGGCAATCCTGTCCAAGTGACCCAACTGTGAATGGATCATAACCTGAACATTGCGCTGAGAAGATAATATTGACAACCTGATTTTCCCCTTTGAATTTGGACCACTAACTATTTTCCTCTTAACCATCCATTTGATAGCTATTAATTAGTTGGCTAGGATAGCTTGATCGGTGTGATTTTGGAGATATGCTCCATCAACAGTGGGACCCACAATTTGGATGATCTGGATAGCTGTGCATCAGTGCCATGTGTGAGGATGGGTCGTTACCATTTTTAAAGTGCAAAACTAACATAGGAGTCTGCCAACGGACGTCCTTTCAATTCTACTATTCTGACAAGAGAGTGGGTCTGGATCCTCTTTGTTCTAACATTGAAGTCTCAGGTTGAAATGCATAGAATATACCAAATCATTGTCACGCTCGGAACCTGATATAAGAGATGAACTTCTGCCATCAATGAATTAGTCTTTCCTTTCCAATATTGAAAACAACATATTCAATGACAACTAGGATAAATACCCTGCGAATAAAGATGACGAGTGGAGAGAGTTCCCGCTGTACTCTCTAGTTTCCACTGCAGCTTCCTCTCCAAGAACCATCTTGTCGCATTCAATATACATCCTTCATGCCTACCATCTCCACACATCCTTCTATCTCCACATATTTATTCATTGGGATAGTATATGCAGTCAAATCATGGCAGGCAACCAATGCCTCCATCCTATATAGCCAATCCCACACAAACATGCATAAAAGAATGGAATTAGAATATACCGGTTTCATTTCTATGTATGACGTCACCAAAGACACCAGACCGTGGTTGTCAAAGATAATAAGAGGCACCTTTCGAGAGAGCAGCTACACATTCAGTAACCTAGGCTAGAAGATACATAACCAACACATAAAGTAAACCAAATACCTCATCCCATGATTCAAACAACTCCAAGCAACCTAGCCTCCTTCCAGAGATGCAATTGTACTTCACCACAACTTTTGCAATACTGCTGCTCTCCCATTCTCACTCGGGTCCACCATATTATGCCCATTCTTCAAAAGTGCCAGTAGAAATTCCAGGGTGATTACTTTCCAGAGTCATCACAAATCAAGAGTTGTGATGCGATAATCCAGTTTCACCAAACAAAATATTCAGTGCAGTGCTATACTGTTATCATCTTAGCTTTACATACTCTAACCAAGAGCAGGCACCCATATGGCCTAAGGGACCATAATGGCAGACACTCTGTACCACCTTTTTTTATTTCAACCTCATTCAACAACAAAAGCCCGCAACCTGCTAGTAGTAACCTCCCCAAGCCATACACAACACTTGAGGTCACATGTTTTGAAAACCAATCAAAAGGCATTTAGCAACACACTTTACATTTCATATTAAAGCTATAAATTAAAGATCCAAAAGCCTCTTCAGCAATCTAATTGCCCAACCAACAATCACGTCCCCCAACCTCTCCCATCCATCGTCCATGAACAGATGTGATCCCCCAAAAACAATACTACATCAGCTGACTACCAGTGATCGTGTGCAAGCCTTTGACCCTTCAGACATGCTTCATGCTCCATGCCCCCATTCCCCTCACCAGAGAATCAATACAAACAGCTTTGATATTTCAAACTCAGAGCACTGCAATCCTGTCCATACTCACCAAGTTTGATCTCACCCCCACCCAATGATGCACTACGAAATGATTCAATGAACTAAGTTGATTTGAGACCACTGTCAATTCATATCAAATAAAAAATCATCAACAACCAAAACCCCAAAATACCTTACCCCACTACCCACCCAAATTGACCACGAGCAGATTCATTGAACTAAGTCGATTCAGGACCACTGTCAATTGAATTCAAATAACCAGCCGTCTCCAACCAAAACCTCGAAATACCCATCTCTTAAGCTCTTAATTGCATTTGATGAGATTGATTCATTCCAGATCAGGTCCATTTACATCACTACGAACCCAAGAACAGCCATCCCTTTGTTCAAAGTAGCTATTCTATCCTATTCATAGATCGCAAAGGAGCCCTCAACACAACAGGAAAGTAACACAATCAAACAATTGAATAAAAACACGTATCTGAAGATCATATCCAAAAACCAACGCACCTGTTTAGCCATGCTACAAGCTTTCTCCGACAAATTCAAGATCTCGTAGTAGAAAACAGAGAAATTAAGCGCCAGCCCCAATCTTATCGGGTGCGTCGGAGCCAGCTCAGCCATCGCAATATCCTACACATCAAGAAGGACATGTTGGAAAAGCATCAAAACCCTAGGAAATGGCAGCCAGTTCATATGAAGTAGTCCACAAGCCCTCGTAGCACAGGGCATGATCCGAACCGCCAGTCAGTGGCCCCAAAAAAAAGCCACTGACTGGACAATCAAGAAGGGCCCACAATGGCCACGCAGATCCCACTCCTACCAGAAGAAGAAGAAGAAGGGGAAAAAAAAAAACCCTAGAAAGCAAAAATCTCAAACCCTACCTGAGCGGCCTTGTAGGAAGCCATCGTCTCATCGGCGGCCTCCTTTCTTTCAGCACCGACCTTGAATTCGGCAAGATAGCGGTGGTAGTCGCCCTTCATCTTGAGATAAAAGACCTTGGATTCGCTGGAGGCAGCAGACGGCACGAGATGGGTTTGGAGGATTTTGAGAATTCCAGCGCAGACGTTGGAGAGCTCGGACTCGACATGGGAGCGGTAGTCCTTGACGAGGGAGACATGGTCGTCGTTCTTGCGGGACTCCTCCTTCTGCTCGATGGAGGAGACGATGCGCCAGGCAGCACGGCGGGAGCCGATGACGTTCTTGTAGGCGACGCTGAGGAGGTTGCGCTCCTCGACCGTCAGCTCTCCCGTCGAGCATGACTCCACCACCAGCTTCTCCATGAAGGCCACCATTTCTTCGTAGCGCTCGGCCTGCTCCGCCAGCTTTGCTAGGTACAGGTACTGCTCGCGAGTTAGGTTTTCTGGAATGGATACTCCTGCTGCTGCCATTGGAGGGAGAGGGAGAGGGAGAGGGAGAGGGAGAGGGAGAGAGAGTGAGAGAGGGAGAGAGGGAGGGATGGGTTTTGGAGGCGGGTGATCTTTTTATCAAGGTCCGAGGTTTGTCGGGTTGGACGCGGATTGCGTACTAACAGCGTCAGTAGCGAGGTGGCTACTGATATATATATATATATATATATATATATATATATATATATATAGAGAGAGAGAGAGAGAGAGAGAGAGAGAGAGAGAGGAGAGAGAGAGAGAGAGAGAGTCATGCTCGTGTATGAGTCATGCTCCCCTGCGCACCTAGGCACGTGCGCACCTTTGCACACGTACCATGGGTGTCTAATCTGAACGGTCCATGTGATGCGGAATCCCATGAAACATCATGTGGCAAAGTTTCACCCCGATCTAAAATTCTGGTGGGTCATAGCAAAGAGAAATGCAAATCAAGGGAGGAAACTGTTTTCATTTTTCATGGCCCATCAAAGTTTTAGATCAAAGTAAAACTTGGGCCTGGGGGATTTCACGAGGTGCTGCTTCACATGAACGGTTCAGATTTTGGATCCCCATCACGTATGATGGGTTCTCAAAAAAGTTCATACGTATACTTACGGTTCGCAGTGAGCGCTTCCGTGTGTATATATATATATATATATATATATATATGGGAAAAGGTACAATGTGCTCAAGCTAACGATAAGCTCCCATGAGGTCGAGTTGTGTGGGCCTCACCGTGATGTGTTTCGACCATCAACACCGTGCATTTGATGGGTCCCCTTTAAATTATGAGATGTCCCAAAAATCAGCCGTATACAGAACTCAGGTGGGCTATACCATCTAAAATTATGTGAAGACACCATTAAAACATATAAAAGTACTTGGTGGGGCCCACCTGAGTTTTGCATGTGCCCGAAACTTGGTCTGAACCCTCATTTAAGTGGGACACACATAATGGATGGGCTGGATTTGCAAACCACATCTCGGTGGGCCCTCAAAAATGGTTATGAATGTTTTAATGGTGCATGGCCCCTCTCCACTTCTGTATGTGGTGTGGCCCACACAAGTCACGGATGGACTTGATTTTTGAGACTTAGGCCCACGATGGAATGGTGCATCTGACTAATGGGGTAGATGCTCGAAACGCATCATGGTGGGCCCACACAGCTCGACCCCATGGGACAGACTGGTGAGGTCTAGCGCATAGTACCTTTTCCCATATATATATATATATATATATATATATATATATATATATATATATATATATATATATATATATATATATATATATATGACCAGTTTTTCACGGGGGACCTCATCTAGGTAACTCGACTCGTCCAACTCGGTCCGATCCGACTTGACTCGAACCAAATGGGTGAGTCAGTCTGAACCGAGTAAGCTTCGTCCAATCCAAATTCAAGCCATGTGGAGTTCGAGTTACCCAGTAACTCGACCCGAAACCCAACTTAACCCGACTCTCTAACTCTATCCCGACCCGATCCTAACATCTCTCTCTCTCCCTCCCTCATCCTCCTCTTCCAAGCCCAGCAACCAACCTCTACCATCACCCTCCTCCTCCTCTCTCTCCTCTCCACTTCCTCCCTCACCTCCTCCTCTTCCTCTTCCAAGCCTGGCAACCACCCACCACCATCACCCTCCTCCTCCTCCTCCTCTCTCTCCTCTCCACTCCATCCCTCCTTCCCTCATCTCTCAATCCAACTCGGTGCCAACTCGACCCGACTTAGTACTTCTGATCAAATCAAACTCGGTCCAGATTAGTCCAGGCCAGATTGAACTTGGATCGAGTTGGGCATGCTGGACTCGGTATTGAGTCGAATCGAGTTCGGGTCAGGCTTATTTCAAAACCGGATCGAGTCGAGTCAGCCCTAACTCGGTTCAACTCGACTTGAGCCCAACTATATATGTGTGTGTGTGTGTGTGAACGCTGGGAAATCGGCTCCCACGCTTGGTGTTGGATGTTATGTTCTTGGTGTTTGTGGGGGTGACATGATTGATGTAGGTTTGGAGTCGCCACTAGCCACTTAATCTCTAAATCCAGCAGTCGGCTAGAACCTGCAGAATATGTAAAGCTAGAGAATCCGAGGACTCTCTTGCATAAAGTTGACTCGTGGTCTGCAATCCGGGATTTTTAGTAAGGGACCTCCATTACAAAGAGGGAAGGTGTTAGGCACCTTCTCTGCCCGTACAAATGTACGGTCTCTACTCTGTGTGGTAAGTAATCTTAAGGGACAAATAATGTAGTCGAAGTGGAACTAGGCACATTCAAATTTTTGATGTAGCAAGATTCGGAATTCCCGCAAGCTACAGAGCATACGTCCGAATAATGTCTAGAAAGACGGATGTCATAATGCTAATGTAATAATAAAGAAAAAGTGAACTAGATCACCATGAGTTTCTGATGTGACAGGATCCGATATACAGCAAGTTACGGAACATACGTTCGATAGTGTTCCATAGTAGCAAAGGGGGTTGAGAAGAGAGAAGATATGATGAATGCTTGAATGAAAAATGAGTTGATCTTTGGCTTGCTCTTGAGATGACTAGGACAAGGAATGCACCATGACCAATTCAGCTAAACTGTGGGATCGAGATGGCTTGGAGGAGGTTAAGGTGTAGCTAAAAGATCGGATCTTGGAGGCTTGGAGCTCCTTCTCACCCTCACTCTCTCTCTCTCTCTCTCTCTCTCTCTCTCTCTCTCTCTCACTCTCTCCCTTGAAAAATTTAGGAATGGGATGGTTGTTGTATATTGTTGTTTGAAATGAGGAGATGTGAATGCTATTTATAGCCTTTTGTGATGGCATTTTGGTAATTGTTGGGTCTGTGAAGGGTAAAAGCTGACATGGTAACTTGCGATTGGTTGAGGAGAGAGAAATGTCATGTGGCATGCTCTTATAAGCTCTTAGAGTTTGGTAAAACGGTAAATAGGGTGAACTTCAGAGGTAATTTCATATGAAAGTTGGCTTTGGGATGGGGGATAGCTGTGTGCTTAGAGGGGACACATGTCGGATAAGGAGCGGCAATCCGATTACCGCCCGGGCTGGGTTCTCTCTAGGCTTTGGCCGGTGGGCTTGCTTCGGTGTTTTGGCTCGGTCCAAAGTCTGTTTTCAGAGTTTTGGCTCAAAATGATTGGGTGCATTTTAGGGAATTGTACTGATTTGCATGTAGGCACTGGCTTGGGTGATGGTCAGAGTTTAGATTAGGGTTCAAGCTAGTGTTAGGCTAGGGTTAGGGTTTCCTAGTTGACTTTGTCTTCTCAAGATGCTAGCCTAGGTGGGGTCTCTCTCTCTCTCTCTCTCTCTCTCTCTATATATATATATATATATATATATATTATTTTATATATATATTTTTTTTGTTAGCTTGTTAGTACACACCAACTGTCAGTACATGCACTGTTAGCCACCCCCACTAGGGATCGATACCAAGACCTCAAGTGTTGAAACGAGGTATATCCACTCAGTCTACCAGTTGAGCTAGGGGTCAGGGTGTAAAAATCAGCCATATACAAAACTTAGGTGGGCTATACCATTTCCATATATATATATATATATATGGAAATGGTTCTATACGATCAACCTCATGGGAACTTCCCATGCATGAGGTCGAGCTGTGTGGGCCCCATCGTGATGTGTGTCAAACATCAATACTGAGCATTTGTCAGGTCCCCTTTCGGTTATAGGATATCCCAAAAATCAGCCATATACAAAACTTAGGTGGGCTATACCATCTCAAACCATGTGAAGACATTCCTAAAATATATAAATCACTTGGTGGGGCCCACCTGAGTTTTGGATGCGGCCGAAAGTTGGTCTGGCCCCTTATCCAAGTGGGGACACGCACAATGGATGGGCTTGATTTGTGAACCACATCTCGGAGGGCCCAATAAATGATTATGAATGTTTTAATGGGAGGGTAACCCCTCTCAACTATTGTATGTGGTGTGGCCCACCCAAGTCATGGATTGACTTAATTTTTAAGCTCATGACCTGCCATGGAATGCTTCACCCACACAGCTCGACCTCATGGGAAGTTCCCATGAGGTCGACCTCATAGAACCATTTCCCATATATATATATATATATATATATATATATATATATATATATATATATATATATATATATATATATATATATATATATAAGTGCTCAACTGCGAACTTTTATTCATCATCGTACATGATGTGAGTCCCAAATATGAACGGTCCATGTGATGTGGCACCCCATAAAATCCCTAGGGCCCAAATTATACTTTGATCCAAAACTTGGTGGGCTATGGAAAAGGAAAATAATTTCCTCCCTTGATTTGCATCTCTCTTTGCGATGGCCCACTAGAGTTTTAAATCGGTGTAAAAATTGGTCCCTTAAGGTTTCATGGGATGCTGCATCACATGAACCATTCGGATTAGACGCCTATGACATGTGTGCAAAGGTGTGCATGTGCGCATGTGTGTAGGTGAGCATGCTTATGTATGTGTGTATGTGTGTTCCATGGTGTGAGCCCCACCGTGATGCGTGTCAAACATCAACATTGTGCATTTGATGGGTCCCCTTTAAATTATGGGATATCCCAAAAATCAGCTGTATACGGAACTCAGGTGGGCCCTACCAACTAAAATCATTCGAAGAGATGACTAAAACATATAAAAGCACTTGGTGGGGCCCACCTAAAATTTGGGTGCATCTGAAACTTGGTCTGACCCCTCATCTAAGTGGGACACACATAATGGATGGGCTAGATTTGTGAACCACATCTTGGTGCACCCAACAAATGATTATGAATGTTTTAATGGGAGGGTAACCCCTCTCAACTTTTGTGTGTGGTGTGGCCCACACAAGTCATGGATTGACTTGATTTTTAAGCCCGAGGACCACCATGGAATGGTGCATATGACTGATGGGGTAGATGTTCGACACGCATCACGGTGGGACCCACACGGCTCGACCTCATGAGAAGTTCCCATGAGGTAGACGACATAGAACTATTTCCATATATATGTGTGTGTGTGCGCGCACGTGTGTATGTTTTTTATCCAAGTCGTCCATCTATTTTTCCAAATCACTACATAGCATGAGCCCAAAAATGAGGAAGATCCAAATCTCCAGCCAATGACAAGAAAATAGTGAGGATCGAATGCCCACCATTAAAAACTTACTAGGGCTCATCGTAATGTTTTTTTGTCAATCTAATCAGTTGACTAGGTCATGCATGCCTAGGTAAAGAGAAAACACAAATATTGACTTAAACCAAATATTTTATAGTTCTTAAGAAGTTTTTAATGATGAGTGTTCAATCATCACTCTTTACCATGGTGTGGTACATATGAGATTTGAATCTTACTCATTTTTAAGCTCATGTTGTAAAATAGTCTGGAAAAATGTATAGAAAGTGTGGATAGGACACATACATCATAACAGCCCCACATATCACCGTTAATAGCCACATATAGAGTATAGAGAGGCCGAATTCATAGAATTATGTAAGAAATGAAGCATCACAAGGCACTTCTCAACTCCAAAGACCCTACATCAGAACGAGATAGCATAGAGGATGAACAAAAGTCTATTGGAAAGTGCGAGAAGTATGCGGTTGCATGCAGGGCTGCCTAAAAGCTTCTGGGCGGAAGTGGTTAACATAATATTCATGATTATGAATTGGTCATTATCTACAGTGTTGGACTTTAAAGTTGCAGAGCAAATCTGGACAATAAATGGCGTTGATTACCGAGGATTAAAGATCTTCGGGTGTCCAACATACGTCCACATGCAGACTGGACGAAGGATGAAGTTAGGTTCCAAATCTAAAGAGTGCATTTTTATCGAATACGAGAAAGATGTTAAGGGTTATAAACTTTGTTGTACAGTTTCTCAAAAGGTGGTCATTAGCAAAAGATGTCATTTTCGATGAGGCATTCATGTTGAAGGCCAATAAGAACGCTATAGAAAAGTCGGAAACACATGGTGAAGCAGTGAGATTGTCGGTACAAGTGTAGCCAGTTAAGCTAGTTACTAAATGTGAAATTCAGCAAGAGGAAGAAACTAACCAAAATCATCAGTAGGATACCTAGGAGAATATAGTCAATAACATGGAGACGATGAACCATTAAAGCTCTTGTTTGATATGGGTTCAAGGACATGATTTCTTTTGCATTGTTCATAGAGAGTGGAGATCTCTCCACCTTTCAAGAGGTTAAGTCTGAAAAGGATAGTGATAAGTGGATGTCGACCACGATGGAGGAGATAAAATCTCTACGCATGAATCAGACATGAGAGTTTGTCGGACTTCCAAAAAGTCAGAAGGCTATAGGGTGCAAGTGAGTATTTAGAAAGAAGGAACCACGAATAGAAAAATATGGGGAAAAGTTCAAGGCACGATTTATAGTAAAATGGTACTTATAAAGGATATGAGTAGATTATAATGAAATTTTCTCTCTGATTATAAGACATATGTCAATCATAGTACTACTAGCTATAGTAGGGGAATCCAATTTATAATTAGAGCAACTTGATGTGAAGACAACATTCCTTCATGGAAGCTTTAGTTAATTACATTAAGTAATCAGAAGGATTCAAGGAGCTTGACAAGGAAGATCACATGTGTAGGTTGAAGAAGTCATTATATGGGATGAAGTAGTCTCCGAGACAATGGTACAAGCGGTTTGATTCATACATGGTGGAAATTAGCTATATTAGATGTGAGTAAGATTGTTGCATTTATTACAAGGTGTTTGGGGACGAGTCATACACTCTACCAATAATATATGTTGATGATATACTAATTGTTGCGAAATGCGAGAAGGAGATACTCTTGCTTAAGTTTTTATTAAGCAAGGAGTTTGATATGAAAGATCTGAGCATTGCGAAGAAGATCCTAGGTATAGAGATTCACAAATAAAAAAAGTTTGGAAAGTTGTGGCTGTATCAAAGGGAATACGTGCAGAAGGTGCTAGAGGGATCTACATGGAAGGTATTAAGCTAGTTAAACGTCTCTAGGATGTAAGTTGTCAGTCAAGTCATGTTTAAGCACATAAGAGAAGATTTTAGACATACACGGGTGCCACACGCGAGTGCAATGGGGAGTTTGATGTATGTGATGGTTTGCACGAGGCCATATATCTCACAGGCAGTTAACATTGTCAGCAGATATATGACGAATCCAAAAAAAAACTTTGAAATGCAATTAAGTGGATTCATAAGTATCTCAAGGCCATAGTCGACACTGGGATTATGTTCGGGGAACATGCAACTTTAGGTGGAGTTTTATCCTATATGTATGCAGATTATATAGGAGATCTAGACAACATGAGGTCCACTACGAGATATGTTTTTATATTAATCGGTGGACCGATATATTGAAAATCTACACTACAGTCTACGACAGTATTATCTACAACAAATGCGGAATATATGGTTGTGACGGAAGCGTCAAATGAGGCATTATGGTTGAAGGGTCTGATAAGAGAACTTGGGTTGAAACAGGAGGCAATTTGATTATATTATGATAGTTAGAGCATTATCCATCCAGTATTGAATCAAGTGTATCATGCGAGAACCAAGTACATGGACGTGAAGTTCCATAAGATACGAGAACTCATTTTTTCGAGTGAGATTTAGTTTCAGAAGATTCATATAGACAAGAATGTCACGAACACGTTGATAAATTCGGTGACCAGAGAAAAGTTCAAGCATTACCTCTTGATTAATCTCACAACCATTAATGAGAATGGGTGCCCTTGCACAGGGGTGCGGATGGAGCTATGTTTTATGTAGAGAATGTAAAGAGCGATATACGCTCAAGGTAGAGGCTAGCACAGGAAATCTTTAGGGTGACTTGATAAAATACAAGTCAATGTGGAGATTGTTGTAAGGATGCCTTGGATTATACACAATCTGAGAGTTGAAGTAGGGATCTATCAATCAAATTGAAGGTACATAGTGCAAGATTTCTCAGTAAGAAGTCATGAGTAAAGCATGACTCTGTTGGTCTCACTGAAGGTGAGTTCGGTCCGATCGACAGTTGTCAACTTAGTTACGCAGTTTTACATAAGATGGGCTATTTAAGTCCTGATTCGATTAGGGCTTGAATGGACGAATGTTTTCTCTCATAAGGGGTTTTACAGTATGAGAAGGTTTTGTACACTTGTGAGGGCTTAGGAATATTTTTTTTTCTCAAGGGTCAGGAGTTTTCCTAGGGGTGTACATTGTACGGGGAGATCGGATTGCTTCTGTAATAGGAGAAGAGTAGTGGTATAACTCGAAGGCTTCTATTATAATAGCGATATCTATCCCCTTGTGCCGCAATTTTTCTCGAAATAATTTCCATGTAAAATAATGTGTTTGTGATTGCTCGATAGGTTGATTCTAATTTCGTTGTTCTATCTTCGCTGAACATGCTTTCGTAAAGCACGAGATTGATAGTGATATTAGATCCGAATTTCTAATATCTAGGATTGATTCAAGTTTCTTGTTGGCTTGGAATTATAACAACTACATATACCGCAATTCTTCTCGTGTCCCAAGTGTTAACGTGACACATGTGTCATCATTCATCTATAATCAATCCAGATATACCATGGTGCCAATGTGCACCGGTGCTACCATTTAGGTTCAATTACCCATGTGCTAAATGTGTCAATCCATATTTTGTGCCACATGTGCCACAATATAGCTTCAAGTACTTCACATGCACCAAGTGCACCACAATTTAGCTTCAAGCGCCCACATATGTTATGTATGTCACATATGATCCTATCCAACTTCAAGCATCTCACATGTCCCACATAGACTACTCCGACATATGCTAGTGCATATCTAGAATGTTCTCTAATAAAAAAATTTGCTTGTCAAATGGATTATAAATTTCTAAAACAATATTGTTGAAAAACAAACTAGAAAACCAATGCTTCTTTCCCCACAATTTCTTAAGAATAATGTTTTCTCATAAATACCATTTCCTATCCTTTCCATGAATCCAAACCTGCTTATTTCTCAAGATTTTCTAAAACTTGACCTTAAAATACCATTTTCCTATATAAAAAAATCCATGAACCGAAACAATCCCTTCAATAGTCCGCGCCCCCACCTGCCCTTTTACACAAGTGGTCCTTAATCCAGATGCATCAGCGCATGATGGTCTCATGGTTAGTTGATCACAACTATTCATATCATGTGATCCACCGTAGAGGTGGATTCTTGCTCCAGAATGTGGGATTGTAAGGACCAGAACGCTGGGGCGTCTCACATCTAGAATGATGACTAGATCGCTTCTTTGGATCACCAGATCATGACCCCACTGCATGTCACGATCACGACTTGTTTGTTCCATATACCGAGTTAAAGACGTCGGACACGACACCTACATGGCTTTTATGTAGTAGGCTTAGAAGGTGAAACTAGGGAAGAAAAAACACCGATACCATGGGCAGAGTGAGATGGGTGGTGCGCAGGCACTTAAGATTTACTTAGAACTTGCATACATGGCATGTGAGTAAGTCGAATTAAACTGTCCAAACTATAATTCTCAATTTAGATATATCATGCATCAACTTTTTTACTTTATTCGATTATTTGACTATAAGACTGGCAGAGAGCATTTATTGGACGGTTAAAAATAAAAACTATACAATGAAACCGTTGAAACAAATAGTATCCTCCAATCAGATATTTCAAACAGTCTGATATTTGGGGTGGATTCCATAATTTAATTGATTTAATTTGAGTTAATGTATGCTACTTGGACAATTTTTAAGTGACTGTGTATGAAAGAGTCATACTCTGAGTGAGACTCCCTACATTGAAATGGCGCCATGTTGGTAATGGCTACGGAGTTAGTGCCAGGCCATTACTACTGCCGAAGACATTGGACTCACTTTTCTGCTGTGGCTATCTTGGTACAGTAGCATGTGGAGAAACTTCTCTATCGAAATTTTTGTCTCAACCATTCGTATGCAGGATCCTGAATATTACGTGTAGGATTAGTTTTGTTTAGTGGGGTCCACTGCACGCTCATAATCCTTGGATCTAACCATCACTGATCCAGACAGCTCTGTTTTCAATCAACGACAGCTCACCAAGTGGGAAAATTCTAACGCTTGTGGCCTCAGGACTCTCATGATAAGGTAGCATGCAGAGTAATTTCTCTACTGAATATTGTGGATGGGTTGTAAATGGGCTGGCTTGGGCCAGGCAAAATCAAAATTTTAATAGACCCAGCTCAAACAGTTCAAAACCGGCCTAAAGCCAACCCCAGGGTGAGCCCTACTTATTTGGGTGCAGGCCAGTTGAATGGATGGATCATGGCCTGTGCTGAAGTAGATAAGCAGTTCAGATCACTGGACGATTGTGAGGGCACTGTGGTAGCATCAGGAAATAATTCGACTGTGTTCTTGTTGCCTGCTCAACTAAAAAATGTTCATGAATCTTGGTATGCGTTTTTCATTGGGTCGCGAGATCTTGGAGCGTTGATCTATCAAGTTAGTTGGTCCCCTTGCTAGCAGTGGTGAGTATTGTGTGGCCCACTGCCTGATGATGACTCACCAATCTGCTGTTAATATCATGGGGCCCGATTGAAAATGGATGAGATCGCATTGCTCTGTCACTGGATGATGATGAACAAAAGATTGTGTTAAGCTTTTTACTGAAGTAGGCCCTGTAAAGGTGGGACTAGAATGGTACTGAATTGTATTAGATGGGATTAACATCATTATTGCACAATGATTACATGTCCGAAGATATAGCCATCCAATCCCATGTTTGGGATAAAAATTTTGCCACGGAAAACATCTTATTAAGCAAAATCATGTTTGGTGGACCATGAAATTGTAATCAGCAGATGAAATTCACAATAGATGCTGTTTACTTGTACATATGTATAACCAGAATGTCACATATAAACGGCATATATGGATGGACAGCATGGATAAACGCATGCATCAATGTGGGGCCCATGTATGTAGTGGATTTCAAAATCCATGAAAATAAAGCATGGGACCAATTGCAACTCCAAGCTACTAAATACAATTCCATCCCACCTAACTCCAACCTTTCCCATACTCTCCAAATGCTGGAATTGCATGGGACCAAATGTAATTCTATCCAACCTAATTCCATCTAATACCCTGCGACAACTGCCCCACAAAGAAGGTCGATGGGGCATAGATCCACGGCAATCCTACTAGGTCATTTTGACCGACTGTGGGTGGAGCTTATACCAATGGTCACACTAAGCAGACCATAGCAACCGTCTGATATACTGGACCAGTTGTTATTTCACTTTAATCACACTAATTTGAACGCTTGCCCACGTGATTATCATGTTATATCTTCTCAAAGGCCAAACCAAAGAAAAAAATGAAATCGTCTAATGTCTGCATATGGACGGGAATCCGCCTATGACCAGCGGTTGCAATGAAAAAGCGTCGTGTTGGAGGTAGGCTTGTAGGGAAAGGGTCCGGATTAGGTGCGGCGCCCGCCTTACCCAGCGCGGTGCGGTCCTTACCATGGGCCCTACTTCATGTATTCATTGTATATCTACTCCATCCTTTTTGTTAGATATTTTAGGGCATGAGCCCAAAAATGAAGCAGATTCGAACCGCAGGTGGGCCATCCTGTAACCAACCGTGGTTATTGAACGCTCTATCATTAAAAACTTCTTAAGGCCAAATGGTCAATCAGCATTGTTTCCTGCGGTATGGTTCATCATAGATTTTGATCCGCTTGGGTTTGAATTCATGCACTACAATGATATGAAAAAACGGATGGACCGAATAGATATACAATACATACACAAAGGTGAGCTCCACGGTACTTGAGTGGGCCAGGGTCACACCTAATCCCCTCCCTTTATCAAAAAGCAAAGATTCCTCCAAGTGAAATGGCACCTTTATCCTTTTCACCGGAACCTAGGGTTGAAAGTCGGGTGGTTGGGTTGGGTTGGGTTGGGTTGGGTTGGGGCTCAACCCTAACCCAACCCAAGCAGCTTGGTTAGGTTGATACATGCTAATATTATACGTGCTAATATTTTTATTATTACATTAGTCTATTATATTTTCAATACATGTCTTATTGTACATATGATTTTATTAATTATATATGTAGTTATTTTTCGTAAAGAAGTTTAACTTTTATAAACAAATAAGCTAAAATACATGACAACTATTCCTTTAAAAGTCATATTGTGTAGCACATAATCTATTTGGGAGAGAGAAATATGACGTGTCTTGTTAGCTTGAGTCATCGAAAATAACATGAACCAATGAAACTGGATAGCACTAGAATTTCTAGTGCCTTCAACACGAATGATCAGCACTCAATTATAATTTATAAGTAACTTATATCGATCAGGTTTCGGTTGGGTTGGACAACCTGAGACCTCAACCCAAGCCCAACCCAAGTTTTATTGGATTGGTGTTCATACAGCCCAGGCCCGAGAGAGAACTGATACTTCCTGCACAAGCCCAACCCAATATCGGGTCTGTCTGTCATTACAAAACTTTCAGGCCGACTGGAACCTTGACATCTGCACGTACACTTTTTCAACTCTTGCAGCCGCTGGTTGCGAGAGCGGATAAAGTGAGACGCCGGATCCACCTGAGTGGGTCGGACCTCTGACTTTGGGGCTCACAGTGATGTATGTGCCTTAAATCCACACCGTCCAAACATTTTGAAAGCTCTTTTTAGGGTATGATACCAAAAATTAAACTAACTCAAAGTCTTACGTGGACCACACCACAGGAAACAATCATGATTGAATCTCCACCATTAAAAACTTCATGGATTCGACCAGAATATTCATTTTCCAACCAACCTGTTGATAAGGTCACGAACACCTAGATGAAGAGACCACACAAATATCATCTTGATCCAAAGCTTTTGTGACCCAAAAAAGTTTTTAATGGTCAATCACCATTGTTTCCTGTACCATGGTCCATTTTGGATTTGGAACTACTTCATTTTTTTAGATCATGCCTAAAATGAGCTTTTATTACGTATGGACGGTGTGGATGTAGTCATATACATCACAGTGGACCCACAATCAGCAGTCTCACCTAATCCGCTCCCCCTATTATACAGGCAAATGGCAATTGGCATCTTCTGGAAATGATGCCTTAGTTGGAATAAAGGGCTTTCAATGGACTGGGCTTGGGTTGTGCCGAGTTTTCCCAAGGTCAACCCATGCTATAGAACTTGAGCTGGAGCAAAAGCCTAGGAACAGGGCAGGCCAAAGCTGATGCTACCAAGTTCAGCCTAATATTCATGTCTGAGCACATTACTTTTCACAAGTATTTAGAAGCATAAATCATTGAAGGAAATGGTGCCTTAGCGCTGCCGAAAAAGGTGCAACTTTGAAATTTTATTTTTCTAAAGTTGATTAATTAAAAAGTAATTTTCATAATCAAAATCACACACGCATGCACACACATTTCTTTTTATCAAAACCAAACCAGCTCCATGTAAAATAGAAAACTAATCACTCACTAGGCTGCTTGCTTGGTAAGAGCTACGCACTGCATTTTAATCCACAGAAAATCACTTGGGGTTTGGTGGATGAAATTTTATTAATTTTTTTTTTTTTTGTCATAGGTGTAAATGCACAACATAACTCTTGCCATGCAGCAGTCTGTGGGTGAATAGTTCTCTGTAAAATAGTAATACTCCTTATTTCACAAAAGCTTTGCTGTGTCTCCCACATTTTCGTGTTTAAAAAAAAAAAAAAAAAATTATTGTTTCGTTTTGTTTTTAGTTTTAAATTGTACAGCAAGGTCCATGGCTCAAGAATCTAGCCCATTGCTTTGGCTGCGCCATGGATGGGTCCACCTTTGCTGGCTTTCCTTCCCTGGCCTTTATTAATTATTATTTTTTTGGCGCTATTATCTTTTGTTGGCAATTGGTTGTCTTTTGCTGTTTGTATTTGGGCTCTAGCCCGTTTTTCGTATACTTATTGTAATTGGTCCAATGCGCGCCCCATCTTGTTCGGTAATAAAATCTGCCTACTTTCATAAAATAAAATAAAATAAAACTGGCTGTTATTGTGGTAAAGAGTAAAAAACAGAACTATGCTGCGTCTTTTCATAAGGGAAAAAACAAGTGGGTGTAGCACATGCAATGCATGTGGAGAGGGAGTAAGTGGAAGGGCGTAGATAAAGACTCGAGTCAAAACGGTCGCAGGGTAAGAAAGGGTCAGGGCCCAAGGGGGAGTTTACACCCGAGCACGAGAACAACTTAGTGCGGCCCACATGATGATTGAATGGGCCTTATTTCATAGTTGTTGGTGTCACCTGGTGCATGCGTTAGATGTCACACATTTCGTGATGGGTCCACACATTAAATCCATTGTATGGTACTGTCGGTCATAAAATAACATTTCAGTACCGGGCAGATGTGTGCGCGGCCCACCTGATGTATGAAGGCTGTCCATCCCTTTTATCAAATGTGTCGCCTCAGATAACCCAATGTGCCAAAAAGCAGCCTGATCCAACAAAGGAGGCACAGCACAGGGAACATTGTGATGGGACACTGACCCTTGAAACTTGCCATCTGAATTTCAAAACAGCCTGATTTTGGGCCTGACCCTTCATCCAGACCAGATGAATGGTCTGAATGGCTCAGATTTCATACATAGATTACAGTGGGCCACCATGCAAATCATGGGTGCACCTTCCCTCCCAAATTGTTGCCTACAAATATATATACAGTCCTAAGGTGTTAAAGGCTTCAGCTTTAGATTACCAAAGCAACCTTTATTTATGCATTTTTAACATCCGTTGTTTGGAAGCGAGAAATGGGAAAATCTTTTTCATTTCAACTTTGAGGTCTGGGATCAATATTTCATTAATACAAATGAGAATCGGTTCTCCAAATTGATTGTACGATGGGCCTCACCATGGTGTTCATGCACCAAGTTTCTCATTTTGGAATGATCCTAGTGGTAGAATATTTTGGGCTGCTTACCATGGGGGGTCACTAAATGAATGCTCAGATCGATTTGGCTCATGGACCATTGACAATGACGTGGGTCATAGGAAAAAACAAATACCAGCTTGATTCAAAACTTTTGTGGCCCATTAATGGTCGATCACTACTGTTTCCTATGGTATGATCTACCTTAGAATTGGATTTGCTTCATTTTTTTGTCTCATGCCCTAAAGTAATCTCGCAGAACAGATGTATGGCATGCATGGATATAGAGTACATATATCAAGATGGGCCCAACGGTAAGGGCCGCACCTTCTTGGGTGAGGCCGGGCAGCACCCAATCCACTCACCCTGCATATACTCAGGTCAACAATAGTAAAATGCAGTCTTTAAAAATAAAAATGAAACGGCCTTTTTTATTGTGAGCGTTGAGAGGAATGACTACTTTTATCAACAAAGCAACCGTTCGCTGAGGTTTAGGAATCCTTGGACTCAGAACTTATTGAACCATGGTCTAGTGATTTAAACCCTTGATACAATGGGCCAAACTATGGAGAACTGGCTTGAGAAGCGTCTAGGTTGTTAGATTTTAACCCTTTGACCTAGGTCTACAAATTGAGGCTTAAAGAGAAAATACACGAAGGTCATAAGTTCCAACTACAAACAGCCAACTCATTAAGGGTTAGGACCATGATGCAATTTAGGAGATTTTCAAGACACTCCCCATCTCCACAGTGTACAACAAATCAATTTCGAATCACATTCCATGGTACAACTATCCAATATAAAACATTTTCTCTCTTCAATGAAATAAAGCTTACCATATCATAAGATGAATTCGAGACTTATGGATGCAACTTGTCATGTCTTTCATTTCAAACTATAATTGGCATGCACGAGGGATGAGAAATGTGAAGAATCTGGATGCAAGTTAGCTATCGACAAGTTGAGAAGCGAGGCTCGCAGCTAAAGTGATGTCGCCAAGTTTTGTGGGCCACACCATGAAGTGTGTGTTGTATACACGCTGTCCATCCATTTGGAGAGGTCATTTTAGAGCATGAGCCAAAGAGTGAGGCAAATCCAAAGCTTGAGTGGACCCTACCACATAAAGCAGTGGGGAGCATGATGCCTACTGTTATGTTTACTTGAGCTCGAACCTATTCATAAGCTAATTAACGCAAACTTGAAAGAAGGGAAAACACAAATATAGCTTGATCAAAAACTTCTATAGCCCTTAGAATTTTTTAATGGTAGCTGTTCAATCTCCACTATTTTATGTAATGGTTCAGTCGAGCTTTAGATATAACTCATTTTTTAACTCATGCCTTAAAATAATCTCTCTAAATGGATGAACAGTATGAATACAACACATATATCATAATAAGGCCCACAAAACTTGGTGATGTCACCTACACCTGTTGTTAGCTAATCGGCATATGAGAAATCTTAGCCATTTAAATAGGCAGACTTCAAGGTGTGGACATGGAAAAAATAACTTACAATTATTTTCTTCAGTACTAATTAAAAACATATTTTACTTGTAAGGGTCTTGTTTGTTCCACAAGCTCTAGCGGTGGATATCATATTAGGGGCGGTTTCTCACTTTTTTCTTACAATTTAATTGGTGGAAAAAAAATGAAGATTTTGTGAACAAAGATAATCATGATTTTTAAACCATAATTAATGGTGGTAAATATGGAATTGAAGAGTCTGCACTATTTTTTCTAATCTAAAAAAATAAAAATCAAAAATCAAAACAATCTTTTGCCCAGATTCCTCCTGTCCAATCAACAGCTTGGAGAAGACGAATACATGGCTGTGCAGCCACTCCTTGGACTGAAGCAACTCACCGGGCGTCTCCGTAATCATGCAGATATGCCAGTCAAGTGGGCCATGTGCCTACAAAACTAACAGAGAGTTAAGAGAAATTTATAGGCGCTATAAATCCAACACATTTGCCCGACCCACCTGATAATTATGATCAATTGCAAGAATGCATGTCTCGAAATAACTACATGATTTTAAATAGAGAACAAATTTAGCATATAAGCATAGATTTGGATTACAACTAAAAACTATAGATAATAATTATCACTACTTGATTATCATTACTGTTGGGGACAAAATGTACTAAGTCCGGAGACTCGGACTTGGTGCCTCGGGTCGTCAAAGGATACATTGAATCCAAGGGAAGGTGGTGAACCGACTAAACCGAGATAAAAGATAAGTCGGCTCGGACGACGAACCAGCAACTATGGCATGCTTCGGGCCGACCCACTTCGGACCGACCGAACGAAGGAAAGACAGCACAAAATATTCCGTCATCCCGAGTATCTCGGGATGAGATCTCCAATCCCAGAAATCACGGGATCAGATAGATATCAGAAACGGGCGAAATTCAATCTCCGCGATACCGGGAGAAGATCTCGCATACGATATTGGGAAGAAAATTCTCATACGATAGAAGGCTCTCGCCTCTATAAATAAAGGAGCTCAATCGCCATGAGAGGTACGCAAAAACTCTTTCCTAGAACCCATCAATACATTAAGACCCAGATTCCCAGCCTGACTTTGGCATCAGAGGGTCCCCTGCTCTAGCCAGGGTTTCCTTTGATTTTCGTCTTGTGCAGGTACTCGAAGGTCTAAAGGGGTTCGATCAGAATTTTGCATCAACAGTTTGGCGCTGTCTGTGGGAACCGTACGAAAAGCCATTTTACGCTCTTATATTAGATTTTATCCTCATGGTGATGACTCGAAGGACGGTCCCAGAAGAAGATCTGGATGAAATTGCGATTACAGGGCCGGCTGGCCCAATAGCAGGTCTGGTGGCCCAAAACCCACGTAACAACCGCCAACGAGGAACCACTGGAGCAAACAATAACCAGCGGGCTCGGAATGACGGACGGTTGGACCAGAAGGTTCAAGAAATCCGAGCCGACATGAATATGATAAAACAGATGCTAGAACGAATGTATCAGCAAATGCAACCACCTCCACCTCCCCAAGGGGAGACAGCACATGTGCCGACTGCGGCGATCGATCCTCAACCTTCTGCGCCGCAACCTCTCCAGCCGAATCAACCCCATGGCATATCTGAACCATCTCCAGCTCAGTCGACTAACGCTTCTTTGCCCCCGACCGACCTTCGACACGAGATAGAGCGAAGAAGGCGTAACCGACCCCCCATTGAAGGCACAGCAGAGAGCGGTGAGCCTCGGAAAGCCGACATTCAAAATTTCAAAAAAGAAGTGCGGGAAGAAATGACGAAAGAGATGGCGGACATAAAGTAGGGCCGGAATACGTATCCGACCAGATCTGAGGCAAAGGCATCCCCTTTTGTTGACGAGGTAATGCAGGCCCGGTTGCCCGAAAGGTTTCGATTACCTCAAATCACTCCTTTCATCAGCAAGACTGACCCAACAGAGCATATCGAATGCTTCAAAACCTATATGGAGCTCCATGATGCCTCGAATGCAGTAATGTGTCGGGCCTTTTCTCTTACATTGACCGACGTAGCTCGGCTGTGGTTCAAACAGTTGAAACCAAAGTCAATCAGCTCATTCGTCGAGCTGAGCGACGCCTTTCTCACCAACTTCATCGGCAGAAAAAAGAAGCTGAAGCCCCCTGCACATTTGAACAACATAGTTCAAAAGCAGGGAGAGTTATTGAAAGATTATATCAATCGTTTCAACTTCGAATCTCTTCAGGTTCGAAAACATTCAGAAGAAATAGCTCTCAATGCGCTCATGCAAGGAGTTAGAGACAAGCCGTTCCTGACGTCTCTAGACAAAAATTCGCCCGATACTTTGGCAGAATTTATGGCACGGTCGGATAAGTATGCAAACGCCGAAGAAATGCGGATCATGCGTGAAACTAAATATTTGGTCAAAGAGTCGGCCAAAAAAGAAGCCGATTCGACCGGAGGGAAAAAACGCAAGGATGATCAAACGCGCGATGAGCGAAGGTCGGGCAAACGACCAGATCGAAGATTTTCCACATATACCCCTTGAACAAAACCCAGGAGCAGGTACTGATGGAAATCAAAAGCGAAGGCTTTGTCAATTGGCCCAACAAGCTCAGGAGTAATCCCAATCGGCGGGACAAGGACAAATACTATCATTATCATCGTGATCATGGGCATAACACAAGTGACTGCCGTCACCTCAAGGAAGAGATCGAACGACTCATAAAAGAAGGCCGACTCAAAGAGCACACGGTCAAGGCCGGGATAGCTGAAGGACGTCCGACCGAAAATCAACCTATAGAAGAAATTCGGACAATTATCGGCGGCCCACGAGGCGGCGGGGACTCAAACAATGCTCGAAGGAATCATGCGAGAAAACTTAGCCAGCCTGAGTCCGAGCTCATGATTATAGATCGACCTACAAAGGAGAAGAAAATGGCAAAATATTACATTTCATTCACAGAGGAAGATGCCCGAGAGATTTATCACCCCCACGATGACGCATTAATTGTCATCTTAACTATCGCTAACCGAAGAGTATTCCGAATACTCGTCGAAACGGGATCATCTGCAGACGTGCTGTTTACTCATGCGTTTGACAAAATGGGGTTTGAATGATCCATGCTACGTCCGGTTCGAACCCCGTTAATCGGTTTTTCCGAAGGGCAAGTACTGCCTGAGGGGATTGTCTCGCTACCGCTCACCGCTGGTAATACCCCGCATTAGATGACGATGATGGTCAAATTCTTGGTCGTTAATCAATCCTCAGTGTACAACGCCATACTCGGCAGACCTTCTTTAAGTCTCCTCCAGGCCGTGGTATCCACATACCATCTTTCACTAAAATTTCCGACTGATTCGGGAATAGGAGTTGTCAAAGGAGACTAGCAAGATGCGAGGCGTTGTTACATGTTAGCTGTAAAAGGACCCGCCGACAAAAATCCGGTCAACATATCAACGATCGAATCGTTGGACCCTCGGGGCGAGAGTCATGAACGAGGGCAACCAGTTGAAGATCTTATCTCAATTCCCTTGGTCGAGACAGATGGGTCCAAAACAGTACGAATTGGCTCGTCTTTACGGTCTCCCTTGAAAGAAAGGTTGATAGCCTTGCTCCGTAGGTATGCCGACATATTTGCTTAGTGTCATGCAGATATGCTCGGAATCGACCCGTCTGTGATTACTCACCGACTCAACATCGATCCGTCCTATCGACCGATCCGACAGTAGCGACGACCGCTCGGCCCTGAACGATACGTCATCATTGAAGAAGAGGTCAGTAAGCTCCTCCAGGCTAACTTCATAGAAGAGGTACAATATCCGGAATGGGTCACGAACGTCGTGCTCGTAAAGAAATCCAACGGGAAGTGGCGAGTCTGTATTAATTATATTGACTTAAATAAAGCCTGCCCGAAGGATAGCTTTCCGCTTCCGATGATAGACCAGTTAGTAGATAGTACCGCTGGACATGAACTTCTCAGTTTCATGGACGCGTATTCGAGGTATAACCAAATTGTAATGCATCAAACAGATAAATCAAAAACTACCTTTGTCACTGACAAAGGTCTTTATTGCTACCGAGTGATGCCATTTGGGTTGAAGAATGCCGGTGCGACTTATCAAAGATTAGTTAATAAAATCTTTGCTCGGCTAATAGGCCGAACCATGGAAGTATACATCGACGACATGCTCGTCAAAAGTATACACGCGGCGGACCATGTAGATGATTTGGAAGAGATGTTTCTCATCTTACGGAAATTTCATATGAAGTTGAATCCGAGTAACGGTGCCTTTGGGGTAAACTCCGAAAAGTTCCTCGGCTTCTTGGTTAGTTAGCGAGGGATAAAGGCAAACCCCGAGAAAATAAAAGCTTTGCTTGATATGGAATCTCCTAAAACCATTAAGGATATCCAAAGGCTGACTGGACGAGTAGCGGCACTTAATCGATTCCTATCCAGAGCCACGGATAAATGTCTCCCTTTTTTCAAACAGTTGAAAGGTCGATAGACAATGGATTGGACGGAAGAATGTGAAGCGGCATTTCAGCAATTAAAGTCATGTCTCGGTTCTCCGCCTCTCTTATCAAAGACCGAATCAGGGGAGTCTCTGCTCCTCTACCTAGCAGTATCTGAGGCAGCCGTTAGCTCGGCCCTAATTCGAGAATTCGAAGGAAAGCAGCTGCCGGTCTATTATGTTAGCAAAGCGTTATTGCCGGCAGAAACGAGATACCCAAATTTGAAAAAAGTAGCATTGGCCCTAATAACTTCCTTTCGCCGACTTAGGCCGTATTTCCAGGCCCGTACCATCATCGTAATGACCGATCTTCCGCTTCGCCATGTTCTGCAGAAACCAGAGGCATCCGGCCGACTCACGAAGTGGGCGATCGAACTAAGTGAATTGGACATTCAATATAGGCCGAAAGCGGCAATCAAAGGGCAAGCCGTAGCTGATTTTATTGCCGAGGTAACGCCATCAACTGACCTCTCGGTCGACAATATGCCCAAGAATGTTACGATCTGATAATGACTACTCTCCAATCCCGGTCTGCCGCCACATTGAAACTGTTTGTCGACGGCTCTTCCAACTCTAAGGCAAGTGGGGCTGAAATAGTGCTGGAAACCCCCGATCATACCTATATGCAGTATGCCTTACGACTTGGATTCCAAGCGTCGAACAATACAGCGGAATATGAAGCGTTGTTACTCGGCCTCCGACTCGCAGCTAGCATGGGAGTAACGCACCTGAATGTGTTCAGCGATTCTCAGTTGGTCGTTAATCAAGTTACCGGTGTATACCAGACACGGAAAGACCAATTAAGGGCGTACATGGAAAAAGTGAAAGAAATGATCAATGGATTTCAATTTTGTCTTGTCACTCGGATCCCTCGTACAGAAAACGGCAAAGCCGATTTATTAGCAAAGCTCGCTTCCGCCGATGAAGATGATATACCCAGTTCTGTTCCTATTGAATACGTTACTAAGCCGAGTATAAATGAACTAGTTAGCTCGGTCGTCAATACAATCAATTTGGAACCTTCCTGGATCGATCCAATCGTTCAATATCTCGACAAAGGTAAACTGCCTGAAGATCGCGCCGAGGCTCGATGAATTAAGATCCGAGCCTCCCGTTACACCATTCTCAACGGAACCCTATACAAAAAATGTTACTACGCTCCGTTGCTGCGGTGCCTCAAACCTAGCGAAGCGAACTATGTGCTATGCGAAATCCATGAAGGAATTTGTGGAAACCATTCTGGAGGGCGATCTCTCGCCCATAAGGTCCTACGACAGGGATATTATTGGCCCACTATCTAACACGATGCTCGCAAGCTCGTCCAAAGATGCGACAAATGTCAAAGGTTCGCGGTGATCCCAAGACAAGCTCCCGAAGCACTGACGCCAATGATTGGTCCTTGGCCCTTTGCACAGTGGGGTATCGACATTATAGGTCCACTCCCTGTGAGAAAAGGTCAAACCAAGTTCGCTGTGGTGGCAGTGGATTATTTCACGAAGTGGGCCGAGGCAGAGCCATTGGCTAAAATAACCGAGCAGAAGATCACCGACTTCGTATGGAAGAATATTATCTGCCGGTTCGGAGTACCCCGTACCATTATTACAGACAATGAAAGGCAGTTTGATAATAGAAGCTTTCGCGAGATGTGCGACAACCTTAGGATCAGAAACGTGTATTCTTCGCCTCATCATCCTTAGACTAATGGACAGGTTGAGGCAGTTAACAAAATCATCAAGCAACATCTCCGGACCAAGCTTGACCGGGCCAAAGGAACATGGGCCGAAGAACTACCGAAAATTCTTTGGGCCTATCGAACTACAGCTCCGACCGCAACAAGAGAAACTCCCTTCTCACTCGCTTATAGCTCGAAAGCCGTCACTCCCTGTAAGACCCGTATCTTAGTTCATACTGTTCCGTCGACTTCCGCGATCCTTCCCGTCGAATTTCGGCAACCTGCGACGTTAATCAACGTTTGCGAACGATCCTGTATATTTGAGTCGGCTTAACCCGGGACTTGTATCTTAGCGACCGCGCCGTCGCCGCGATTCCAACACCGCGTCTCATGCGCCAATCCGACGCTTAGATCATAAGATGTGGACCATACATTATAATAACCATGGACCGCACATTGCGGGACCCACCCATCCCATGTGGCACAAATCCCTAGGTAATTATGAGAGTGATGGATGACATCACTCTAGCTATAGCCACCCTAGCCTAGCTATAGCCACCCTAGTTTAAGCTATAGCCACCCTACCCCCTAGCCTTCTTACACACTTATGGCTAGCCACCCTACCCCTAGCCCTCTTACAACCATTTATTGCAAGCCACCCTCTCTTACAAGTAATCATGGCCTACCTAAGCTACTCTCTCCCTCTCTTTACTACACTCTCTCTCCCTCATTTCTCATTCCCAAGCAAGGAGAAAACATCCCACGTCCATGGCATCCCAAGTGTGAGAAAAGTGAGTGTATTGAGAGTGACCCATTCCCATCACAAGATCCATCATCCTAACCATTCAAACCCCATCTTCCACCATCAAAGAGGAGCACAAGGAGATAGGCATTCCAACGGATCAAAGAGATCAACCGGTGGGTGCTTTGATAGGGTAGTTTTCATGCTTTCTTAGATGGGCCAAGTGATGCATACCGATCAATGGTATGGATCTCACTTGGGACCCTAAGATATGGCCAATGGCCCATTATGATTATCTGTTGATGTATGATGGAATGCAAGGGAGGGCCCATAGTGTCGGGGTCCCTCCATCACACGTGTGTCCCACCTTCTCTCTCTCTCTCTCTCTCTCTCTCTCTCTCTCTCTCTCTTTCTTTTTCATTTTCCTTTTCTTGAGATGATATGATTGTGTGACCCACTTGAATGGACCCCACCATGAAGTAAGAATTTTATCCGAGCCGCCTATGAGTGGGGACCACCTTATATGTATTACACCCACACCAACCACCATTTGGTGGCCCACCTAAACAGGGCCCCACCTTGTATAGCCGTTGCCCCAAAATCAGTCAGCGTCAGGGGCCCAGACGTTAGTGACTGAACAAAAAAAAAAAAAAAAAAAGAGAAAGAAAAAGGTGATTTTTTTTGGGTTTTGGGGTAGACTATTCATGCAGGCCCCACCTTGATGATTGGGTCCAATCCAAGCCGTCCATCCCCTTTCCTACCTCATTTTAGGAGTTGAGCCGAAAGATGATGTTAATCTGACTCTCAAGCGGACCATACCTTTGGAAAGAGTAATTTTCACCGTTGAAAACTTCCCTGATATTTCTGTACATTGAAAAATATCCAATATTAGGCTTTATTAGACGGTGTCGGGCCATGGAATCCAATGGTTAGGTCCGATCCACCCGATGCAGGCCCTACCCACGAAAAACCTTAGAAATATTGGGATTTCAAAAAAAAAAATAAATAAATAAAATAAAGGGGCGACAACTTCTGCTGTCTTCATTGGCAATGGCCGACAATGCTGCGTAGGCGCAGTGCCTTCTTCTTGCTGGCGGACGATGGTTGGTCCCACGGCCCTCAGCCGTGGGCCCCACCATGATGTTTATGTTGTATCCACACCATCCATGAGGTGGACCACCCCCTAAGGTGGGTCCCCTCAGAAAATCGAGCCGATCCATGGCTCAGGTAGCCCACACCACAAGAAACAGCGGTGATTGAACTCCACCATTGGAACCTTCCCTGGGCCACTTGAAGTTTTGGATCAATCCGAAATTTATTTTTCCTCTTCATTTCCAGTCAGTGTGACCTCATGAACGAGTTTGGATGGAGTATAAACATTACAGTGGGCCCCACGTGGAGCCCACAGTGATGTATGTGCTTTATTCCCACCGTCCGGGCGGACGGTGGTGAGCCTACCCTGATGCATGTGTTGTAACCCACCGTCCAGTGGACGGTGAGGCCCCTTGTGAGTGAGTGAGTGCGTGCGTGTGTGAGTGTGCACGTGTGTGTGCATGCGTGTGTGTGTGTGAGTGTATGTGGGTGCATGTGTATATGTGTGTATATAGATATATATATATATATATATTTATATATATATATATATTATATATAAATTGTATGTTATATTATTTATATTATAAGGGATGGTGGGCCTTCATGTGGGCCCCACCATGATACTTGTGTTGCATCCAAACAGTCCACCATTTGGCAAGCTTGTATAAAGGCTTGGGGCCAAAAATAAGATAGATCTATTTATCATGTGGACCACACTATACAGTGACGATTGAACGTCCACCATTAGACCCTTGGGCTACCAAGTTCTTAGTGACTCTATGAACAGATTGTATGAGAAATAAATGTTATAGTTGGCCCTAGGGATTTTAATGGTGGAATTCATTATCACCACTTATATTGGTGCGGCCCATTGATGTGGCCCACCTTAATGTATATAAGGCCCATGTTACAAGGCCCATTGTGATGTATTCAAAGGCCCGTGGGATATGGCCCATTGCAATGTACATAAGGCCCCTTTGATGTGGCCCACTTGATTTATAAAAAGCCCATACGATGCAGCCCATTTGATGAATATAAGGTGCATGGGTCGAGGCCCAACAGGATGTCCTTAGGGTCCATTGCAATGAGGGATTCTCCCATAGTGTGTGTAATAATGTTTGATGACAGGTTATGTCTTGGGAGAAATGTTGGTTTGACGTCCACGTTGTAAGAATAATGTTGGTTAAATGTCCGCATTATAACTCTCCCTAGGGTCCATTAGTAGGCCCACATTGGTTAGTAGTTCACCACTTTATAACATGCTTAGTATAGCTCCATGATTCATACCCATACGCATCATTTGTATGCTTGATGTGAGGAATGTTTGATCATAGCATAAGCCGTTGGACTGAGACATTTACGGGACTCCTTATGAGACGGAGTGCCCTACATGATCGCGTGGTACGCGTGAGATTGCAACATGATTGTACGGTGTGAATCATGCATCTCGCATATGTGTGACTTGATCACTGCACGCCCTAGCGACATCATGGCCGTGGCTCCACAGCACATCGTGGATGGTCGTATCGGATACCGGAAATATTTGTTCTAGCACTGTGGGCACTTAGGATGTCCTTGGGTGAAAGTCCCCGAGAACCTTTTTGGTACCGGAGATGCTCCAACGTCTGGACCGAGTGGATACACGAGCGCCCGAGTGCCGAATACCGAGTGGCCGCGTCTCCCACGTGTCGTGGTCGGTTGGAAAGGGGTGTGGCCTTATCCGCTTTGAGTGAGGGGCTATAAGCTAGGTGAGTTTGACCACTCGCAAATGTGTCCGCTATCGACGAGCCGGGTAGGTATTGGCAGACTACTAGTCAGGCGGATAGTGTGGTCTCTTCCACTTGCTTGACTGTGCAGCTAGGGAGGAGGCAGTCAGTGTGAGGTGTATTAGACCCCGGTGATATCCAGAGAGGAACTGTACTGATATGTATACTTGATGAGTACTGGCACGCTTGTATTGCATATCGTATATGACATTTGGCTACATAGGCCTCGCATCGTATAGCCTTGGTATGGCCGATAGCATTCATGCCTTACATTACATAGCTTTAGTACAGCTGATAGTATTCATGGACTTACCGCATACTTCCGCATTACTCTGATATTGTACATGTAACGACCTGAAAAATTCCGTACATTGGGTCGAGTACCACCTCGACCAGAAATCACATAGGATTAAATCCTTTAGAAATTTAACAAAGTTAACTAAGTACTAAACTCAATTAAATATGAAATCCGTTAGGATCGCTTTAAATACGATCTGCAAGACCCAAACCTTGCAGAATCATTGACGCTAGGTTACCCTAAAGTTTAGAACCAAACTCATTCCCGTCTGCTCTCGGGAGTGAAACGAAACTTCGTATTAGGTCAGATCGCACCTCGGGATTCCGATTAACCCGAAGTTAAGGAACTAGGACCGCCCCAGGGCTTAACAATCATCTCAAAAATCAGCCTTGTCCGATATTCCACGGCCATTCGTTTCGAATCGGAGCGTGGTAGTGTGAAAAACACTATTCACAAGCCGAAATAAATATACGGAATAGTGATCGCGCATCGTTCGTTGTGGCGTCGGTATTAAGCAACTGGCCGTCGAATCGGACCAAATTACACCCTCGGATTAAGAAAAATTTCAAGAACATTTACATGTACTCGGAATTTCGATCGTGGCCCATGACCGTCGGCGAAAGTGGTCCGCCACGTGCGATCTACGTATCCGAATGAGTCAAAACGTAATCCCACGTAGATCCGTTGGTGGTGAGCTTAAGTCTGACGTTTGGTTCAAAGAGGCCTACCAGAACTCCCTTTTTGAGCTGGAAAAGCGCCGAATATCCTATATAAGCAGTACCCCATGAACCTAAGTCTATTCTCGTAATGTTTGAGGCTATAAAAGGGGCTTAGAGCAGCCCCTCTCACAGCCATACGAATTTAGGGAGAAACCCTAGAAGGAGAGAGAGAAAAGAGAGGGAAGAACTTGGAGATCGTTGCCGATCTTCCTCCACTTGCCCAGGATTGCTACACGGCCTACACCGCCTTATTCTCGGCGTTCTCCCGGTGTTTTCCGCCTCATTTGAAGGTAAGAAAATCTAACCCTAGGTCTGATTTGTGGTGGAATCGAAGTGGGGTGTATATCTGACTAACCGATTCCGCTCTTTAGGCTAGAAATCGGCCGTAGACGGAAGATCCATCACCCTTGCTGATTTATTCCGTTTCCAAAGGCAAAGGTGAGGATTTTAAGCTTATAAGTTACGGTTTTCAACGCTTTCAATGTCAGATAATGGTAGATTCATGATCTGCTTGCAATTGCACATGTACAAAGTGCCTTCCGTTTCCTGTTTTGATTAACGGTGTGAAATATGGAATTTCACATATTCTAGGTATACGTATAAATACCGTATATGTATTTTTCTTGGATAAATGTTTGACATGTTTATTTAATGTATGATTATATGCTATATGAATAAAATGCTAGTTTGGCGAAAGGAATCGCTAAAATATATGTTCCTTTGTAAATGTGCCGTATGTTGAAAATACGTATTGAAGAAATACCGTATACGTATTTCTTTTGGAATAATGTTTGTCATATGTATTTAATGTATGATTATACAATACATGATTAAAATACTAGCTTGGCGAAAAGAATCGCCGAAATCTATCTTCCTTTGTAAACACTATGTATGTCGAAATTGGGTATACGTAGAAGTACCCTATACGTATAAAATTAATAGATGTGTTTGCTATGTTTATTCTTTGTATGAATATGTTGTATATGTATAAAATACTAGCTCGTGTAGCAGGCAACCCTAGTACACCCTCCTCTAGCATACGTCATGTATGTTGAAGTAGTGTATTCCAAGTGTTGGCGAAATCACTTGCGAGTGTAAGTGTTTAAGTGTTAGAACCTTAGTTAGGTCTTTGAGATGGGATTCTCCGCTACCTTAGAGTCATATATGACACTCTCCATGTGGTTGTTCACTCTAACCACTCACTGTGAACTCTAGGCATTTGTGTCCCTATGTGTATAGTGCTTTATAACATGCTTCGTAACATGCTTGATAACATGCTTTACAACATGCCTTATAAAATGCTTTACTTCATGTTTTATAATACATGCTTTGCCCTATGCTTTACTTCATGTTTCACAACTGACTGAGCTTGGGACTATGTTCGTAGTCCAGGCATCCGGTATCGAGACTTGAAGATGTGGTTGGGGTTTCATTCCGCCACGCACGATGTGTTGGTGAACCCGTGTCGTACTTCGGTTGGCGATAGTGGTTGGCCACACGAGGTGCTCTGCGCCTCATATCGCCCAACTTGTTGTGCGCTCGAGCTAATAGAACATGTCGATGAAACCGTATGCCTTATGTATGTTCACCATGTTTGGTCGCTAATGCTTGAACCTAGGGTACCAAACTTACCGGTGAAAATCCCGTTAACCATGGTACCTCGATCCGTTAAGACTCATGAGCCGGGCATGGTGGTATGGGACACCGTGGTCGGCCGTTTGTCGGCCTCTGGCCGGGGCTACGTGCCTCCCGTAGTGACCGGTGAGCAATTCACTCGTGAGCCGATTATGGTGGTATGGGACACTATATTCGCGGCTGTCGGCCTACACGATAAGGTGATGGGGAGTGGTGCGGTCTTTGTGTGCACGGCCACTGGCGACCCTTTGTAGTGACCGCGAGCATACTCTGAAGTTGCGGCGTGCCTTAGGGTTCGCCGCGATATATAGAGTATGAACTAGGCTGTTTACGTATAGTTGTATCGTGATGAATCGTTTAAGGGGTGATGGGGGAGTGGTGCAACCTTTGTGCGTAACGGCCACAGCGACCTCTGCGGTGACCTAGAAAACACACCATCGTCGATATTAACTAGGGTGACGACCCTAGATTGGATCATGTTTGGATATGATCAAGAGGAGGTACCTTAGTTTCCCAACCTATTTGTTTGAAATGAATTAATTAAAAACTCGGTAATCATACTCATCATGCATCGCATGTGCTTGGAAGATGTGGAGCACCTTGTGGGATGTAAGCATGCGCGAACGTGAGATGGTGTCGCATGAGGGAGGGTGTGGTGAGGGCATCCATCATACTGCATTCATACTTGCATTAATCAGAGTAACTAGGGTGTTTGATTTACTGCTTTATCATTACTGCTTGACTGTATTGGTAACATGATAACTTATATCTTACTGTTCCACTGAGTTAGCTACTCACTCCCACGTTACGGGACGGTGTTGCGCACACCAACCAGACTCTGTCTCAGGTTTAGGCGTCCGGCTATTCGGAGGCGGAGCCGACGTCTGACGAGGACCGGAGGAGTTCTCGTATATGCGATTATTTGCGGCTTCGACTAAGTGCTTGGGGTGATGGGATTTACAGAGATTGTATTTAGTTATTTTGACATTTTGTTTATTACACAGACATGTATATTGTGACTCAGAAGGATTCATACTCTGGATGATGAATCATTTATTTTGTTTCTCTACATATATATATATACAGTCAGTCTTCCGCTTGCTTTTTATACAACGGATCTGGAGTATGAATTACTGCTTTGGTATAATCTCATTCATGTTTATTGCGCTAACTCAGACAACATTTAACCATCATCGTGTATGTTGCATAAGTGATGCGTTGGAACTCGGGAGTCGAGTTCATACTCGACCCCCGATTTTCAGGGCGTTACAAGTTGGTATCAGAGCATGATTTTGATTAAACCGGACCTGAGTTATGTTCCCACTACGTACGGCTGACGCATTACACTTAGGAGGGTGCGCAAAATCTAGCAACAGTCTTAGGGTCTCCCGATTTAGCGTTCGGCGAAGTTCATTGCAAATGGACGGTTTGATCGAGTGCGTACTCGATCCCAACCACATTTATGGATCCCAAATCACTCCTGGACCGTCTATTGACGTGTCCAGTCTAATCCCCAAAGGTTAGTCGTTAAAAATCGGGAAAAATCGATTTGATCGAAACTTTCTGGAGCCCGGCCGTTTTGGGCACCAAAGCGAGTCAGTGGGCCCCCACGATAAATCTAACAACAATTTGGACCAAGCCGGGGTGCATTTGGCACCACAGGGAGTCTGTGAACAAGACCGGACCGCGGCGGCCCAGCTCCGACCAAGCCGGCCAGCGGCGCCACCGGCACTGCCGGCGGCGGACCGCGCCCCCGTTGCTTTTCCGGCGTGGTTCCACACGTGGGGTTGGTCGGCCAGACCCCCTACCCCATGGCACGTGCCATTTTGGCCTTTGATTGGGTTTTAAGGGGCTGGAGCTCCCTTCTCTCCCATTTCCCTCTTTTTCAAGCACCCCACCTCCATTTTCGATTTTTAGAAAAACTATCCCTCCAAACCTTCAATCCCTCTATTTTCTTCCATAACTCACACACCACTACCTCCTACAACAGCCCTAGCCTCTCCCTTTCCCCATTTCCTCAAGTTGAAGCTCTCATACTCCTTGGAGCTCAAAATTGGGTAAACTCCTAACCCATTCTATTTTCTTTGTTTCCTTCTTCATTTTCTACCTCTTGAGCTTCTTCCACACCTATTGGGTTGTTGATTGTGGAAGGTAAAAGAGGTCAGCCCTTTGTTTCCCATTTTGGAAAATTTCCATGGCTCTCCTTGGTGTGGTGGCCACCATTTTCTCCATTTCCTCCATCCTATCTTTCATGGGAAAGAGGAAAACCATGACCGATGACGCCCGGCCCAAGTAAACCGGCCCGTTCCCGAAGAAAATCGATGTTGGGGCCGGCACAAGTACCGTGCGGGAGTTTAGGTCAAAGCGAGACACGGATCCGACCACCCCGCCGGGAATGCTTATCCAATAGGCATGGAATATGGGCGCTTCGCGGGCCGCAAGGTAGTGTTTGAAGCTCATGTGGATGAGGGGATGTTTGGCCTACACCCGATGATGGACCACTTGGTGGATATCGGGTGGAATCATATTTTTGAAGGCGAGTCTCCCGCATGTGAGCACACGGTTCGTGCCTTCTACGCTCACATCATAGACGCATCAATAGAGCCTCTTCAGTTTACTGTCTCTGTGAGAGGCATAAGGCGCACCATCACTGTGGACGAAGTGGCTCGAATCACGAAGATCCCGCTTGGTCAAGTCACAGCCTAGTGATGACTTCTCTAGGAGTGCGCGGGAAAGGGATCGCCGCACGCGATTTCTCTGTGGTCGCCGGGTTACTTGGAAGCGAGGAAGTTGTATTGCGGCGACAAAGATGTCTGAAGACTTCCATTTGCTCCATCACATCTTCACATACAATGTATACCCACGGTGGGGTAACCGCACGGAATGTACTAGGGTGATGGTGGACTTTCTGTACAAGATGGGACGCTGGGAAAACATATGCACCCCACATTCATCCTATCCCAGATAGTTAATGTTGTTCGTTACGCCGAACGATCTTTCGCTCCCATTTGGCCGACTGATCTGCAGGATGGCTCGTGATGTAGGTTACAGATTGAATATGGAGGATCTTGCACCGGTCCGAATCATAAATGAAGCGACACTTAGGAATATGAAGATCGGCCCCCAACAGCGGCAAGCCCGGGCTCGACGAGTCGGAGATGAGTCGGATAGCGCCGAAGAGAGTGTTGACCTCCAGTGACGGTGATGAGGAGCGCGGTGATGACATACGGGAAGAAGAACCGAGGCTCGGGACACGGAGGAGAGTTCACCCCTGCGGCTCGGGAGCGGGGTGTGGATCGAGATGTATCGATGCGCGATTTACCGTTTTGAGGAGAGGCAAGCCGCCTGCTGAAGAGGTTGGACAAGTTCGGTGAGATTGGACGAGTTGGTGAGCTTGGTCAAGTTCGAACTAAACTTGAAGAGAATGAAGCCTACATGAAGAAGAATTTCAAGAAGATGTCCGTCTGTGAAGGCCATCTGTCTTGTCTGCGCGAGATAAGAATGCTCCTCCTCCACCGCTTACTTCGGATGCTTAGTCATCCATATCGTTGTTTGTTGTGTTTGCTTTGGTTACCGCGATAGGTGGTTTGTGTTTTCGTTCTGATGATGTATTAGGTAGTAGAATGTTAGTGTTTGATGTGTGGATGTATTGGCTATAATGTAATTTCGGTCATGATTCATGTAAACTCGTAGTTCATGTATTATGACAATTTTGAGTTAATGAAAAGCATATAGCCTCTTTTGTTTGATGATGTGTGGAATGCTTAAGTGCTTTATGGAGTGTATTATCTTTGTATCTCACAAATCTTTGTACTGTGTTGTATAGGGCATGCCGCGACAGATATCGCGAGCACCGCACATCTCCTTTTGGTAGCTCCATGGACCGGACACCTTCTAGTAGTAGTGGTCCTACGGACCGTGGGTTGGGATCCGATCGGCCCCTGTGGTCCCTCTTGGCGGGTTGCCACCATACACGCCCGGTCCGTGAGCGATTCGGCCATCATCGTCTGCGCGGCATGACTCCCAGAGCTGCTCCGCCGGCGATAGGTTTGAGCGGTGATGATGATGATGCATCGGCGGTCGACGCGGCGGCGACGGATGCGGCAGACGGCGGCGGCGCGTGCGGCGGCGGCAGCGGTCTGACGGCGGGGCGCGGCATCGGCGGCTTATGGCCACTATCGGCGAGGCCTTGTCCGTGGTGGTAGTGCGACTCCACCTACGACTCTGTTTGTCTGCCGGGCACCCCGAGCCTCTGCTCGGTGTGAGGATGTGCCCCTGCCTCCACCGTGGTGCCTCCCTACTGGAGATGTCGGCACGCGCGGTCTGCTCGGCGGTTTCGGCGCTTGAGGCCTCCTTCGTTCATGGGCACTCATAGGCCCGAGGAGGCGAGTTTTGGCTTGACCGCATCTCGAAGATGCTTCGGATCTTTGCATTGCTCGAGGCGGAAGCGGTGGGCGGCGCCTTCATGTTTGAGAGGGAGAGCGAGTTTATGGTGGGACGGTGTGTTGCGGTGCATGCCGCGGCCACGGACTACGTATGGACACGGGAGGCGTTTGAGTTCGGTTTCATGAGAAATACTACCCGCCGACTTGCAGGCATGAGCGGGAGGACGAGTTCTGCGCCTCGGGCGGGGGGCATGACCATTCTGAGTACGAGCACCGCTTCACCGGGTTGGGCCGCTTTGTCCCGACTATACTAGTGGACGAGCGGATGCGGATCGTCGATTTTCATTGGGCTTGCGGCCGGAGATACGGTCGAAGATATCTTTGCCTCACCATACCTACATATGCGGCCTTGGTTCACATGTCTATGACGGCAGAGAGCAGGATGTGGACCGGTTGGCCCGATCACGTGGCACTATGGTTGCGAGGCCACGACGGGAGATACTGAGCGGGCCTATCCTGGCAAGAGGCCTCGTGTTGACTCGCCTCCTAGGATCGCAGCGCCAGGGGCTCAGATGAGGCGCCCTGTTGTGACCTGCACGTATTGCGGGAAACAGGGTCATCCTATCGGGAGTTGCTTCGCGCGGATGAAGGACAGTGGTTTCTCTCCGCCACAGATGATGGGCCGTTCTCGCCCACAGGCCATATCAGCTCCACCGCTACAGACAGCTCCTGCACATCCTTCCTTCCGCCTCACATGCGGCCGCCCGGGCCGCCACGGCGACCCTTGGCTCCTCGGCCCGAGACGCCGGCCGGACGGGCTCGCGTTCATACTCTCGTGGCTGAGGCACCTGAGACGTCGGTTCCAGCTCCGACGGCTTTCGAGGGTACGGCTTTTATTCACGACACTCCCGTCTCTTTATTGGTGGACACTGGGTCCACTACTTCTATTATTTCTTGTGGGGCGGTGAAGCGCCTATCTTTGCATACGATTCCCACTAAGGGAATGAGACTCACTACGGCTACCGGGACTTGTTCGGATGTCACACGATTGTGCGAGGGTTGCTCGGTAGTCTTGGGTAGCAGCACAGTGCTCGTCGACCTCATTGTTGCTCCGCTGTGGCACTACGACGTTATCCTTGGCATGGATTGGCTCACCAGGATGAGGCGGAGGTAGATTGCGACACTCGGATCGTGACGGCCTATGGACTGACGGTACGGCTTTCACGTTCCGGTGCGAGGTCGATTGGCCTGTCGAGTTGATTGTTATCTTTGCTTTGCTTGTGCCGGCGATGGTCGACGGTAGATAGTACGCCGGTGGTTCGAGACTTCGCGGGCGTGTTTGAGACTATCCGGGTTTACCTCCTCGGCGTGAGATTGATTTTACGATAGATCTTACGCACAGGTGCGACGCCCATCTCGTTGCCTACTTATCGTATGCCTCCATGTGAGATGGAGGAACTGAGGACACTGATTGATGTACTTGTAGAGAGGTTTTATCCGACCTAGTGTGTCTCCTTGGGAGCACCTTTTGTGTTGTTCGTGAAGAAGAAGGACGGGTCGCTACGGTTGTGTATTGATTACCGTAGGTTGAACCGAGTCACGGTGAAGAACAAGTATCCTTTGCCCGGGATTGACGATCACATTCGATCGGTTGAGAGGGCGAAGTATTTCTCAAAGATTGATCTCCGGTCGAGGTTACCACCGGTTGCGTGTGAGAGAGGAGGACGTGCAGAAGACAGCCTTCAGGACGTGCTTTGGGCACTACGAGTTCTTAGTGATGTCGTTCGGTCGACGAACGCACCCGCAGTGTTCATGGATCTGATGAACCGGGTATTTCGGCCCTTCCTCTACCGATTCGTCATCGTCTTCATCGATGACATCTTGATATACTCCACGAGTCGGGAGAAGCACGAGGAGAATTACCCTACACATGACCTGGAGTTGGCGGCGGTCATCTTTGCATTGAAGCTCTGGAGACATTGACCTTGGCATGGTGAGGAGGGATTCGAGCTTTCTCGGTGACTCGAAAGGACAAGTTCGCTGGAATGAGCCTTAAATACATATTCACGCGCCTGTGCGAGATTTGAATATGAGGTGTATCTTGGCGCGTCTCGCGTTGGTTTGATGGATGGAGAAAGAAAGATTGAAGGACTTGCCTCGAGACAATTAAGAAGTTCGAGGTTTCCTCTGGAGACATACCATCTGTGAGGGCGAAGGCGAACCAGTGGAGGCAGCGCGATTGAGCCGAAGACTTCAGAGGCGGGTTTCCTACCATCTGCATTTGCGGCACCGAAAGGCGATGATAGCGGCACCGAGTGGCCGATATGGTAGAGTTTGTGCGGGACTTCGGCGGGACTCACTGTCGAGGAGCCATTTGAGTGTGTTGCGCACATTCGGGCGCGGCCACTTATCGGCAACGAGTTATTGTTGAGGCCCAAGAGGCGTGCACGGTTGTCGAGCTTCGAGAAGCGGGCTAGCGACGGCCGTGGACTCAGAGTGGAGAGTTGGATCGATGGGGGTTTACGGTTCGTGGCCGCCTATGTGTTCCGGATGTGCGACTTGAGACGCGAGCTTCTCGAGTCGCCCATAATCGAAGTTTGCGATGCATCCAGGTAGCACGAAGATGTACCGGGATATGAGACGGACGTCTTGGTGGGACAACATGAAGGCCCACATTCTTGAGTTTGTGTCTCGGTGTCGGCGTGCCCGGCGGGTCAAGGCGGGGCTGCCGCCGACCTCTGGGCCTTGACCCCCATGCCTATAGCGGAGTGGAAGTGGGACTTCATCTCCATGGACTTCATATCGGGGTTGCCGAGAGACGAGGAAGGGGCACGATTCCATTTGGGTGATTGTGGACCGGTTGACCAAATCGGCCCATTTCCTCCCTATCGAGTTACGAACTCTGCGGCACGGCCGGCTAGCTGGGCGTATATCGGGGAGATCGTCCGTGCGCACGGAGTTCCTTTGGAGATGTGTCGGACGAGAGACACGCGGTTCACATCCATCTTACGGACTCGTATCCGGGAGGCGATGGGTGTGAAGTTGAAGTTCGATCGGCGTTTCATCCTCGGGCGATGGGCGGACGGAGCGAGTGAATCGGTTACGGAGGATATGTTGCGGCGTGTGTGTTGGACTTCAGGGCGGTTGGGACGGCCTGTCTTCCGTCTGCGATTCGCCTACAACAACGGTTTCCGGCGGCGATTGGCATGGCGCCATATGAGGCTCTATATGGTCGACCTTGTAGAGCACCGCCTTGTTGGGCGAGAGGTTGGAGAGCGTAGCTGATTGGCCCCCGAGTTGGTACGGGCGACTACGAGAGAGGTAGACATTATCGGGCGTCGATTACTCACGGCGCGAAGCGAGCGGAAGAAGGAGTTACGCCGTACGAGGCGGCGGCCGTGGAGTTCGAGGTTGGTGATCATGTGTTCCTTCGGGTTTCCCCTATGAAGGGAGTCCTTCGGTTTGGGAAGAAGGGAAGCTCACACCGAGGTTCATCGGTCCATTTCGATCTTGGATCGAGTGGGTGATGTGGCGTATCGTCTCGCCTTGCCTACACCACTTGCATTCGCACATAACGTATTTCATGTATCTATCTTTGAAGAAGTACGTTCTGATCCTTCGCATATCATCGGATGGGAGCAGTACGGTTGAGCGAGGATGCGACGTATGAGTTGCGCCGACGCGCATCCTTGACGGGAAGGAGCGCAGTCTTTGCGTAGCAAGGTCATCCCACTTGTGAAGGTACTTTGGACACATCATTCGGAGGAGGAAGCTACACGGGAGGCGAGGCGAGAGTCGGGAAGAACTACCCTCGGATTCTCGAGGAGTACGACAGGTATAAATTTCGAGGACGAAATTTTTTGTTTAAGGGGGTAGATTGTAACGACACGAAAAATTCCGTACATTGGGTCAGTACCACCTCGACCGAGAAATCACATAGGATTAAATCCTTTAGAAATTTAACAAAGTTAACTAAGTACTAAACTCAATTAAATATGAAATCCGTTAGGATCGCTTTAAATACGATCTGCAAGACCCAAACCTTGCACAGAATCATTGACGCTAGGTTACCCAAAAGTTTAGAACCAAACTCATTCCCCGTCTGCTCTCGGGAGTGAAACGAAACTTCGTATTAGGTCTAGATCGCACCTCGGGATTCGATTAACCCGAAGTTAAGGAACTAGGACCGCCCCACTTGGGCTTAACAATCATCTCAAAAATCGGCCTTATCAGATATTCCACGGCCATTCGTTTCGAATCGGAGCGTGGTAGTGTGAAAAACACTATTCACAAGCCGAAATAAATATACGGAATAGTGATCGGCATCGTTCGTTGTGCGTCGGTGTTAAACAACTTTGGCCGTCGAGAATCGGACCAAATTACACCCTCGGATTAAGAAAAATTTCAAGAACATTTACATGTACTCGGAATTTACGATCGTGGCCCATGGCCGTCGGGCGAAAGTGGTCCGCCACGTGCGATCTACGTATCCGAATGAGTCAAAACGTAATCCCACGTAGATCCGTTGGTGGTGAGCTTAAGTCGACGTTTGGTTCAAAGAGGCCTACCGAACTCCCTTTTGAGTGGGAAAAGCGAATATCCTATATAAGCGGTACCCCATGAACCTAAGTCTATTCTCGTAATGTTTGAGGCTATAAAAGGGGCTTAGAGCAGCCCCTCTCACAGCCATACGAATTTGGGAGAAACCCTAGAAGGAGAGAGAGAAAAGAGAGGGAAGAACTTGGAGATCGTTGCTTAGATCTTCCTCCACTTGCCTTAGGATTGCTACACGGCCTACACCGCCTTATTCTCGGCGTTCTCCCGGTGTTTTCCGCCTCATTTGAAGGTAAGAAAACCTAACCCTAGGTCGATTTGTGGTGGAATCGAAGTGGGGTGTATCTGACTAACTTAGATTAAAGCTCTTTAAACTAGAAATCGGCCGTAGACGGAAGATCCATCACCCTTGCTTGATTTATTCCGTTTCCAAAGGCAAAGGTGAGGATTTTAAGCTTATAAGTTACGGTTTTCAACGCTTTCAATGTCGGATAATGGTAGATTCATGATCTGCTTGCAATTGCACATGTACAAAGTGCCTTAGTTTCTGTTTTGATTAACGGTGTGAAATATGGAATTTCACATATTCTAGGTATACGTATAAATACCGTATATGTATTTTCTTGGATAAATGTTTGACATGTTTATTTAATGTATGATTATATGCTATATGAATAAAATGCTAGTTTGGCGAAAGGAATCGCTAAAATATATGTTCCTTTGTAAATGTGCCGTATGTTGAAAATACGTATTGAAGAAATACCGTATACGTATTTCTTTTGGAATAATGTTTGTCATATGTATTTAATGTATGATTATACAATACATGATTAAAATACTAGCTTGCGAAAAAGAATCGCCGAAATCTATCTTCCTTTGTAAACACTATGTATGTCGAAATTGGGTATACGTAGAAGTACCCTATACGTATAAAATTAGCCGATGTGTTTGCTATGTTTATTTGCTTTGTATGAATATGTTGTATATGTATAAAATACTAGCTCGATAGCAGGGCAACCCTAGTACACCCTCCTCTAGCATACGTCATGTATGTTGAAGTAGTGTATTCCAAGTGTTGGCGAAATCACTTGCGAGTGTAAGTGTTTAAGTGTTAGAACCTTAGTTAGGTCTTTGAGATGGGATTCTCAGCTACCTTAGAGTCATATATGACACTCTCCATGTGGTTGTTCACTCTAACCACTCACTGTGAACTCTAGGCATTTGTGTCCCTATGTGTATAGTGCTTTATAACATGCTTAGTAACATGCTTGATAACATGCTTTACAACATGCCTTATAAAATGCTTTACTTCATGTTTTATAATACATGCTTTGCCCTATGCTTTACTTCATGTTTCTACAATGTGAGCTTGGGACTATGTTAAGTAGTCCAGGCATCCGTGTCGAGACTTGAAGATGTGGTTGGGGTTTCATTCCGCCACGCACGATGTGTTGGTGAACCGTGTCGTACTTCGGTTGGCGATAGTGGTTGGCCACACGAGGTGCTTCTGCGCCTCATATCGCCCAACTTGTTGTGCGCTCGAGCTAATAGAACATGTCGATGGCCGTATGCCTTATGTATGTTCACCATGTTTGGTCGCTAATGCTTGAACTAGGGTACCAAACTTACCGGTGAAAATCCCGTTAACCATGGTACCTCGATCCGTTAAGACTCATGAGCCGGGCATGGTGGTATGGGACACCGTGGTCGGTGTCGGCTTCGGCCCTCTGGCGGAACTACGTGCCTCCCGTAGTGACCGGTGAGCAATTCAACTCGTGAGCCGATTATGGTGGTATGGGACACTATATTCGCGGCTGTCGGCCTACAACGATAAGGTGATGGGGAGTGGTGCGGTCTTTGTGTGCACGGCCACAGCGACCCTTTGTAGTGACCGCGAGCATACTACGAAGTTGCGGCGTGCCTTAGGGTTCGCCGCGATATATAGAGTATGAACTAGAGCTGTTTACGTATAGTTGTATCGTGATGAATCGTTTAAGGGGTGATGGGGGAGTGGTGCAACCTTTGTGCGTATGGCCACAGCGACCTCTGCGGTGACCTAGAAAACACACCATCGTCGATATTAACTAGGGTGACGACCCTAGATTGGATCATGTTTGGATATGATCTGAGGAGGTACCTTAGTTTCCCAACCACTGCTTTTTGAAATGAATTAATTAAAAACTCGGTAATCATACTCATCATGCATCGCATGTGCACAGGAAGATGTGGAGCACCTTTGTGGGATGTAAGCATGCGCGAACGTGAGATGGTGTCGCATGAGGGAGGGTGTGGTGAGGGCATCCATCATACACACATTCATACTTGCATGTCATCGAGTAACTAGGGGTGTTTGATTCTTGCTTTATCATTCTTGCTTGGTTGTATTGGTAACATGATAACTTATATCTTCTTGTTCCCTTGAGTTAGCTACTCACTCCCACGTTACGGGACGGTGTTGCGCACACCAACCGGACTCTGTCTCGGGTTTAGGCGATCAGGCTATTACGGAGGCGGGCCGGTTACTGACGAGGACCGGAGGAGTTCTCGTATATGCGATTCGTTTGGCGGCTTCGACTAAGTGCTGGGGATGATGGGATTCTGATTGTATTTAGTTATTTTGACATTTTGTTTATTACACGGACATGTATATTGTGACTCGAAGGATTCATACTCTGGATGATGAATCATTTATTTTGTTTCTCTACATATATATATATACTGTCAGTCTTCCGCTTGCTTTTTATACAACGGATCTGGAGTATGAATTACTGCTTTGGTATAATCTCATTCATGTTTATTGCGCTAACTCAGACAACATTTAACCATCATCGTGTATGTTGCATAAGTGATGCGTTGGAACTCGGGAGTCGAGTTCATACTCGACCCCCGATTTTCAGGGCGTTACAAGTTGGTATCAAAGCATGATTTTGATTAAACCGGACCTGAGTTATGTTCCCACTACGTACGCTGACGCATTACACTTAGGAGGGTGCGCAAAATCTAGCAACAGTCTTAGGGTCTCCCGATTTCGCCGTTCGGCGAAGTTCATTGCAAATGGACAGTTTGATCGAGTGCGTACTCGATCCCAACCACATTTATGGATCCCAAATCACTCCTAGACCGTCTATTGACGTGTCCAGTCACAATCCCAAAGGTTAGTCGTTAAAAATCGGGAAAAATCGGTTTGATCGAAACTTTCTGGAGCCGGCCGTTTTGGGCACCAAAGCGAGTCGTGGGCCCCCACGATAAATCTAACAACAATTTGGACCAAGCCGGGGTGCATTTGGCACCACAGGGAGTCTGTGAACAAGACCGGACCGCGGCGGCGCGGCTCTCGACCAAGCCGGCCAGCGGCGCCATCGCGCGGCTGCCGGCGGCGGACCGCGCCCCGTTGCTTTTCCGGCGTGGTTCCACACGTGGGGTTGGTCGGCGGACCCCCCTACCCCATGGCACGTGCCATTTTGGCCTTTGATTGGGTTTTAAGGGTGGAGCTCCTTCTCTCCCATTTCCCCTCTTTTTCAAGCACCCCACCTCCATTTTCGATTTTTCTGAAAAACTATCCCTCCAAACCTTCAATCCCTCTATTTTCTTCCATAACTCACACACCACTACCTCCTACAACAGCCCTAGCCTCTCCCTTTCCCCATTTCCTCAAGTTGAAGCTCTCATACTCCTCCTTGGAGCTCAAAATTGGGTAAACTCCTAACCCATTCTATTTTCTTTGTTTCCTTCTTCATTTTCTACCTCTTGAGCTTCTTCCACACCTATTGGGTTGTTGATTGTGGAAGGTAAAAGAGGTCAGCCCTTTGTTTCCCATTTTGGAAAATTTCCATGGCTCTCCTTGGTGTGGTGGCCACCATTTTCTCCATTTCCTCCATCCTATCTTTCATGGGAAAGAGGAAAACCGCGGCCGATGACGCCGGCCCAAGTAGGCCAGCCCGTTCCCGAAGAAAATCGATGTTGGGGCCGGCACAAGTACCGTGCGGGAGTTTAGGTCAAAGCGAGACCTGGATCCTGACCACCCCGCCAGGAATGCTTATCCAATAGGCATGGAATATGGGCGCTTCGCGGGCCGCAAGGTAGTGTTTGAAGCTCATGTGGATGAGGGGATGTTTGGCCTACACCCGATGATGGACCACTTGGTGGATATCGGGTGGAATCATATTTTTGAAGGCGAGTCTCCCGCATGTGAGCACACGGTTCGTGCCTTCTACGCTCACATCATAGACGCATCAATAGAGCCTCTTCAGTTTACTGTCTCTGTGAGAGGCATAAGGCGCACCATCACTTTGTGGGACGAAGTGGCTCGAATCACGAAGATCCCGCTTGGTCAAGTACGACCCTAGTGATGACTTCTCTAGGAGTGCGCGGGAAAGGGATCGCCGCACGCGATTTCTACGTGGTCGTAGGGTTACTTGGAAGCGAGGAAGTTGTATTGCGGCGACAAAGATGTCGAAGACTTCCATTTGCTCCATCACATCTTCACATACAATGTATACCCACGGTGGGGTAACCGCACGGAATGTACTAGGGTGATGGTGGACTTTCTGTACAAGATGGGACGGCGGGAAAACATATGCACGCCCACATTCATCCTATCCCGGATAGTTAATGTTGTTCGTTACGCCGAGAACGATCTTTCGCTCCCATTTGGCCGGCGATGCGGGATGGCTCGTGATGTAGGTTCTGATTGAATATGGAGGATCTTGCACCGGTCAGAATCATAAATGAAGCGACACTTAGGAATATGAAGATCGGCCCCCAACGGCGGCAAGCCGGACTCGACGAGTCGGAGATGAGTCGGATAGCGCCCGGCGAAGAGAGTGTTGACCTCCGGTGACGGTGATGAGGAGCGCGGTGATGACATACGGGAAGAAGAACCGGAGGCTCGGGACACGGAGGAGAGTTCACCCCCTGCGGCTCGGGAGCGGGGTGTGGATCGAGATGTATCGATGCGCGATTTACCCGTTTTGAGGAGAGGCAAGCCGCCTGCGCACAAGAGGTTGGACAAGTTCGGTGAGATTGGACGAGTTCGGTGAGCTTGGTCAAGTTCGAACTAAACTTGAAGAGAATGAAGCCTACATGAAGAAGAATTTCAAGAAGATGTCCGTCTGTGAAGGCCATCTGTCTTTGTGCGCGAGATAAGAATGCTCCTCCTCCACCGCCTACTTCGGATGTTAGTCATCCATATCGTTGTTTGTTGTGTTTGCTTTGGTTACTGCGATAGGCGGTTTGTGTTTTCGTTCGATGATGTATTAGGTAGTAGAATGTTAGTGTTTGATGTGTGGATGTATTGGCTATAATGTAATTTCGGTCATGATTCATGTAAACTACGTAGTTCATGTATTATGACAATTTTGAGTTAATGAAAAGCATATAGCCTCTTTTGTTTGATGATGTGTGGAATGCTTAAGTGCTTTATGGAGTGTATTATCTTTGTATCTCACAAATCTTTGTACCACTGTGTTGTATAGGGCATGCCGCGGCAATTATCTACGCGAACACCGCACATCTCCTTTTGACTAGCTCCATGGACCGGACACCTTCTAGTAGTAGTGGTCCTACGGACCGTGGGTTGAGATCCGATCGGCCCCCTGCTGGTCCCTCTTGGCGGGTTGCCACCATACACGCCCCGGTCGTGAGCGATTCCGGCCATCATCGTCTGCGCGACATGACTCCCAGTACTCTCCGCCGGCGATAGGTTTGAGCGGTGATGATGATGATGCATCGGCGGCGATGCGACGCGACGGCGGTCGGCGGCGGCGAGCGGCGGCAGGCGGCGGCGAGCGGCAGCAGTCTGACGAGCGGCATCGGCGGCTTATGGCCACTATCGGCGAGGCCTTGTCCGTGGTGGTAGTGCGACTCCACCTACGACTCTGTTTGTCTGCCGGGCACCACGAGCCTCTGCTCGGTGTGAGGATGTGCCCCTGCCTCCACCGTGGTGCCTCCTCTTGGAGATGTCGGCACGCGCGGTCTACTCGGCGGTTTCGGCGCTTGAGGCCTCCTTCGTTCATGGGCACTCATGGGCCCAGGAGGCGAGTTTTGGCTTGACCGCATCTCGAAGATGCTTCGGATCTTTGCATTGCTCGGGCGGAGCGGTAGAGGCGGCCGCCTTCATGTTTGAGAGGGAGGCGAGTTTATGGTGGGACCGGTGTGTTGCGGTGCATCGCGGCGGACTACGTATGGACACGGGAGGCGTTTGAGTTCGGTTTCATGAGAAATACTACCGCCGACTTGCAGGCATGAGCGGGAGGACGAGTTCTGCGCCTCGGGCGGGGAGGCATGACCATTACAGTACGAGCACCGCTTCACCGAGTTGGGCCGCTTTGTCCCGACTATACTAGTGGACGAGCGGTGCGGATGCGTCGATTTTCATTGGGCTTGCGGCCAGGAGATACGGTCGAAGATATCTTGCCTCACCATACCTACATATGCGGCCTTTGGTTCACATGTCTATGACGGAGAGCAGGATGTGGGCCGGTTGGCCCGATCACGTGGCACTATGGTTGCGAGGCCACGACGGGAGATACGAGCGGGCCTATCTGGCGAGAGGCCTCGTGTTGACTCGCCTCCCAGGATCGCGGCGCCGGGGGCTCGGATGAGGCGCCCTTGTGACTGCACACGCACGTATTGCGGGAAACGGGGTCATCTATCGGGAGTTGCTTCGCGCGGATGAAGGACGGTGGTTTCTCTCGCCCGGACGGATGATGGGCCGTTCTCGCCCACGAGCCATATCGGCTCCACGCTACGGAGCGGCTCCGCACATCCTTCCTTCCGGCCTCTGTGCGGCACTTCGGGCCGCCACGGCGACCCTTGGCTCCTCGGCCGAGCCGCCGGCCACGGCGGGCTCGCGTTCATACTCTCGTGGTGAGGCACACGAGACGTCGGTTCCGGCTCAGACGGCTTTCGAGGAGTACGGCTTTTATTCACGACACTCCGTCTCTTTATTGGTGGACACTTGGGTCCACTACTTCTATTATTTCTTGTGGGGCGGTGAAGCGCCTATCTTTGCATACGATTCCCACTAAGGGAATGAGACTCACTACGACTCTGGGACTTGTTCGGATGTCACACGATTGTGCGAGGTTGCTCGGTAGTCTTGGGTAGCGACACGGTGCTCGTCGACCTCATTGTTGCTCCGGCGTGGCACTACGACGTTATCCTTGGCATGGATTGGCTCACCGGGATGAGGCGGAGGTAGGTGCGACACTCGGATCGTGACGGCCTATGGACTGACGGTACGGCTTTCACGTTCCGGTGCGGGTCGGTTGGCCTGTCGAGTTGATTGTTATCTTTGCTTTGCTTGTGCCGGCCGATGGTCCGACGGTAGATAGTACGCCGGTGGTTCGAGACTTCGCGGGCGTGTTTGAGACTATCCGGGTTTACCTCCTCGGCGTGAGATTGATTTTACGATAGATCTTACGCTGGTGCGACGCCCATCTCGTTGCCTACTTATCGTATGCCTCCATGTGAGATGGAGGAAGCTGAGACACGATTGATGTACTTGTAGAGAGAGGTTTTATCCGACCTAGTGTGTCTCCTTGGGGAGCACTGTGTTGTTCGTGAAGAAGAAGGACGGGTCGCTACGGTTGTGTATTGATTACCGTAGGTTGAACCAGTCACGGTGAAGAACAAGTATCCTTTGCCCGGGATTGACGATCTGTTCGATCGGTTGAGAGGGCGAAGTATTTCTCAAAGATTGATCTCCGGTCGGGTTACCACCGGTTGCGTGTGAGAGAGGAGGACGTGCGAGAAGACGGCCTTCGGGACGTGCTTTGGGCACTACGAGTTCTTAGTGATGTCGTTCGGTCGACGAACGCACCCGCGGTGTTCATGGATCGATGAGCCGGGTATTTCGGCCCTTCCTCTCCGGGTCGTCATCGTCTTCATCGATGACATCTTGATCTCTCCACGAGTCTCCACTTGAGTCGGTGCGAGAAGCACGAGTAGTGTCCAGGATGGGATTACCCTACACATGACACTGAGGTGAGGAGTTTCCTTGGCGGCGGTCATCTTTGCATTGAAGCTCGAAAGGACACGGGAGACATTACCTCTGTGCTAGTATGGTGAGGAGTTCGAGCTTTTATGCTGCGACCACAGAGCCTTAAATACATATTCACACGCGGCGAGATTTGAATATGAGGCAGTTTACTGCGATGGATGGAGACCTTGAAGGACTTCAAGTTCGAGGTTTCCTACCATCTGGCAAGGCGAACCTTGTGGCGGAGCGTTGAGCCGCAAGAAGGCGGTGCATTTGCGGCACGCCGTGATGATGGCCGAGTGGGATATGGTAGAGTTTGTGCGGGACTTCGAGCGGAGACTCACTGTCGAGGAGCCATTTGAGTGTGTTGCGCACATTCGGGCGCGGCCACTTATCGACGACGAGGATTGTTGAGGCCCAAGAGGCGTGCACGGTTGTCGAGCCGAGAGCGGGCTAGCGGCGCCGTGGACTCCGAGTGGAGAGTTGGATCGATGGGGGTTTACGGTTCGTGGCCGCCTATGTGTTCCGGATGTGCGACTTGAGACGCGAGCTTCTCGAGTACGCCCATAATTCGAAGTTTGCGATGCATCACAGTAGCACGAAGATGTACCGGGATATGAGACGGACGTCTTGGTGGGACAACATGAAGGCCCACATTCTTTGAGTTTGTGTCTCGGTGTCGGCGTGCCCGGCGGGTCAGGCGAGAACATCGCCGACCTCTGGGCCTTCGGCCCATGCCTATAGCGGAGTGGAAGTGGGACTTCATCTCCATGGACTTCATATCGGGGTTGCCGAAGACGAGGAAGGGGCACGATTCCATTTGGGTGATTGTGGACCGGTTGACCAAATCGGCCCATTTCCTCCCTATCGAGTTACGAACTCTGCAGACGAGCCCAGGCTGGGCGTATATCGGGAGATCGTCCGTGCGCACGGAGTTCCTTTGGAGATTGTGTCGGACGAGAGACACGCGGTTCACATCCATCTTCGGACTCGTATCCAGGGAGGCGATGGGTGTGAAGTTGAAGTTCGATACTGGCGTTTCATCCTCGGTGATGGGCGGACGAGCGAGTGAATCGGTCTGGAGGATATGTTGCGGCGTGTGTGTTGGACTTCAGGGCAGGTTGGGACGGCTTTGTCTTCGTCGCGAGTTCGCCTACAACAACGGTTTCCGGGCAACGATTGGCATGGCGCCATATGAGGCTCTATATGGTCGACCTTGTAGAGCACCGCCTTGTTGGGCGAGGGTTGGAGAGCGTAGCACGATTGGCCCGAGTTGGTACGGCGACTACGAGAGAAGGTAGACATTATCGGGCGTCGATTACTCACGGCGCGAGCGAGACGAAGGAAGAGTTCGCCGTACGAGGCGGCGGCCGGGAGTTCGAGGTTGGTGATCATGTGTTCCTTCGGGTTTCCCCTATGAAGGGAGTCCTTCGGTTTGGGAAGAAGGGAAGCTCACACCGAGGTTCATCGGTCCATTTCGAGATCTTGGATCGAGTGGGTGATGTGGCGTATCGTCTCGCCTTGCCTACACCACTTGCTTCTTGTACATAACGTATTTCATGTATCATCTTTGAAGAAGTACGTTCACGATCCTTCGCATATCATCGGATGGGAGCGAGTACGGTTGAGCGAGGATGCGACGTATGAGTTGCGCCGACGCGCATCCTTGACGGGAAGGAGCAGTCTTGCGTAGCAAGGTCATCCCACTTGTGAAGGTACTTTGGACACATCATTCGGAGGAAGCTACACAGGAGGCGAGGCGAAGTCGGGAAGAACTACCCTCGGATTCTCGAGGAGTACGAGCAGGTATAAATTTCGAGACGAAATTTTTTGTTTAAGGGGGGGATTGTAACGACCTGAAAAATTCCGTACATTGGGTCGAGTACCACCTCGACCAGAAATCACATAGGATTAAATCCTTTAGAAATTTAACAAAGTTAACTAAGTACTAAACTCAATTAAATATGAAATCCGTTAGGATCGCTTTAAATACGATCTGCAAGACCCAAACCTTGCAGAATCATTGACGCTAGGTTACCCTAAAGTTTAGAACCAAACTCATTCCCCGTCTGCTCTCGGGAGTGAAACGAAACTTCGTATTAGGTCTAGATCGCACCTCGGGATTCCGATTAACCCGAAGTTAAGGAACTAGGACCGCCCCACTGGGCTTAACAATCATCTCAAAAATCAGCCTTATCCGATATTCCACGGCCATTCGTTTCGAATCGGAGCGTGGTAGTGTGAAAAACACTATTCACAAGCCGAAATAAATATCTGGAATAGTGATCTGGCATCGTTCGTTGACGCGTCAGTATTAAGCAACCTGACCGTCAGAATCAGACCAAATTACACCCTCGGATTAAGAAAAATTTCAAGAACATTTACATGTACTCGGAATTTCTGATCGTGGCCCACTGACCGTCGAACTGAAAGTGGTCCGCCACGTGCGATCTACGTATCCGAATGAGTCAAAACGTAATCCCACGTAGATCCGTTGGTGGTGAGCTTAAGTCGACGTTTGGTTCAAAGAGGCTACCGAACTCCCTTTTGGTGGCTGGAAAAGCGCCGAATATCCTATATAAGCAGTACCCCATGAACCTAAGTCTATTCTCGTAATGTTTGAGGCTATAAAAGGGGCTTAGAGCAGCCCCTCTCACAGCCATACGAATTTAGGGAGAAACCCTAGAAGGAGAGAGAGAAAAGAGAGGGAAGAACTTGGAGATCGTTCTTAGATCTTCCTCCACTTGCAGCCGGATTGCTACACGGCCTACACCGCCTTATTCTCGGCGTTCTCCCGGTGTTTTCCGCCTCATTTGAAGGTAAGAAAACCTAACCCTAGGTCTGATTTGTGGTGGAATCGAAGTGGGGTGTATACCGACTAACCGATTCCGCTCTTTAGGCTAGAAATCGGCCGTAGACGGAAGATCCATCACCCTTGCTGATTTATTCCGTTTCCAAAGGCAAAGGTGAGGACTTTAAGCTTATAAGTTACGGTTTTCAACGCTTTCAATGTCAGATAATGGTAGATTCATGATCTGCTTGCAATTGCACATGTACAAAGTGCCTTCCGTTTCCTGTTTTGATTAACGGTGTGAAATATGGAATTTCACATATTCTAGGTATACGTATAAATACCGTATATGTATTTTTCTTGGATAAATGTTTGACATGTTTATTTAATGTATGATTATATGCTATATGAATAAAATGCTAGTTTGGCGAAAGGAATCGCTAAAATATATGTTCCTTTGTAAATGTGCCGTATGTTGAAAATACGTATTGAAGAAATACCGTATACGTATTTCTTTTGGAATAATGTTTGTCATATGTATTTAATGTATGATTATACAATACATGATTAAAATACTAGCTTGGCGAAAAGAATCGCCGAAATCTATCTTCCTTTGTAAACACTATGTATGTCGAAATTGGGTATACGTAGAAGTACCCTATACGTATAAAATTCGCCGATGTGTTTGCTATGTTTATTTGCTGTATGAATATGTTGTATATGTATAAAATACTAGCTCGGTAACAGGGCAACCCTAGTACACCCTCCTCTAGCATACGTCATGTATGTTGAAGTAGTGTATTCCAAGTGTTGGCGAAATCACTTGCGAGTGTAAGTGTTTAAGTGTTAGAACCTTAGTTAGGTGCTGAGATGGGATTCTCCGCTACCTTAGAGTCATATATGACACTCTCCATGTGGTTGTTCACTCTAACCACTCACCTGTGAACTCTAGGCATTTGTGTCCCTATGTGTATAGTGCTTTATAACATGCTTCGTAACATGCTTGATAACATGCTTTACAACATGCCTTATAAAATGCTTTACTTCATGTTTTATAATACATGCTTTGCCCTATGCTTTACTTCATGTTTCACAACTGACTGAGCTTGGGACTATGTTCGTAGTCCAGGCATCCGGTATCAGACTTGAAGATGTGGTTGGGGTTTCATTCCGCCACGCACGATGTGTTGGTGAACCCGTGTCGTACTTCGGTTGGCGATAGTGGTTGGCCACACGAGGTGCTTCTGCGCCTCATATCGCCCAACTTGTTGTGCGCTCGAGCTAGCCGAACATGTCAGTAAACCGTATGCCTTATGTATGTTCACCATGTTTGGTCGCTAATGCTTGAACCTAGGGTACCAAACTTACCAGTGAAAATCCCGTTAACCATGGTACCTCGATCCGTTAAGACTCATGAGCCGGGCATGGTGGTATGGGACACCGTGGTCGAGCTGTCGGCCTATGGCCATGGGGCTACGTGCCTCCCGTAGTGACCAGGTGAGCAATTCAACTCGTGAGCCGATTATGGTGGTATGGGACACTATATTCGCGTGTCGGCCTACTGCGATAAGGTGATGGGGGAGTGGTGCGGTCTTTGTGTGCACGGCCACAGCGACCCTTTGTAGTGACCGCGAGCATACTACGAAGTTGCGGCGTGCCTTAGGGTTCGCCGCGATATATAGAGTATGAACTAGGCTGTTTACGTATAGTTGTATCGTGATGAATCGTTTAAGGGGTGATGGGGAGTGGTGCAACCTTTGTGCGTAACGGCCACAGGCGACCTCTGCGGTGACCTAGAAAACACACCATCGTCGATATTAACTAGGGTGACGACCCTAGATTGGATCATGTTTGGATATGATACAAGGGAGGTACCTTAGTTTCCCAACCTATTTGTTTGAAATGAATTAATTAAAACTCGATAATCATACTCATCATGCATCGCATGTGCCTGGAAGATGTGGAGCAACTTGTGGGATGTAAGCATGCGCGAACGTGAGATGGTGTCGCATGAGGGAGGGTGTGGTGAGGGCATCCATCATACCCGCATTCATACTTGCATTAATCGAGTAACTAGGGGTGTTTGATTTCTTGCTTTATCATTCTTGCTTGACCGTATTGGTAACATGATAACTTATATCTTCTTGTTCCCTTGAGTTAGCTACTCACTCCCACGTTACGGGACGGTGTTGCGCACACCAACCAGGACTTCTGTCTCGAGTTTAAGCGATCCGGCTATTCGGAGGCGGAGCCGGTCTGACGAGGACCGGGAGGAGTTCTCGTATATGCAGTTCGCTGGCGGCTTCGACTAGGCTGCCGGATGATGGGATTCTGGTGTATTTAGTTATTTTGACATTTTGTTTATTACACGGAGACATGTATATTGTGACTCGAAAGGATTCATACTCTGGATGATGAATCATTTATTTTGTTTCTCTACATATATATATATACGATCAGTCTTCCGCTTGCTTTTTATACAACGGATCTGGAGTATGAATTACTGCTTTGGTATAATCTCATTCATGTTTATTGCGCTAACTCAGACAACATTTAACCATCATCGTGTATGTTGCATAAGTGATGCGTTGGAACTCGGGAGTCGAGTTCATACTCGACCCCCGATTTTCAGGGCGTTACAGTACACTTGGCGTTTGCCTTGTACACACACTTACACCACTCTCTAAGCTTTTGTAAGCTTATGCACGACCGTTGCGTGCAGGTAGCGTTGGACAGCAGCAGCGCTGAGGCAGGAGCGCATACCAGACTATTTTGGAGCTTTTTGATCACCCTGTATTTCCCTTTCTACATTGTACTTAAAAGTTTTTGATATAGTGGATATGTGGTGATGTTGTTTTGTGACTTGGTTATGCTCCATTACATTACAAAAAAAAAAATTCATACTGAAAATTCTCCTTGTAGGATCCCAGGATCGGAAATCTGGCGTATGGGCACTGGAAGCCGAGAATGGGATACTACGGAGGTCGTCGGCGCCGGATTCGGCGATCGAGAATTTTGTGAGCCCGGTTTCCGAGTTTGGGGCGTAACACTCCCGTTGAAATCGGATTACCTTCGGCTCGAGTCACTTCGTTCAACGCGGAAGAAAATGAAGAACTCTTAACATTCAGGCTCGACCTCCTGGACGAGCAAAGGGAAGTGGCACGATTACGTACGGAGGCCCGGCAAAGACAAGTGGCACGGTTTTACAATACCCGAGTCAAGATCAGAAGGTTCTGGACGGGAGATGTGGTTCTCCGAAAAGTGTTCTCAAATACTAAGGAACTTGGATCGGGTACATTGGGTCCCAACTGGGAAGGACCCTACATTGTCTCGAGTACCATCCGACCAGGAACATATCGGCTAAAAGATCTAAACGGACAGTCATTGCCTCATCCTTGGAACGCTGAGCACCTCAGAATTTATTATCCTTAGTTCGGCACTCAAAGCTTGAAAGACTAAGAAAGATTAAAGTCAAGTCATATGAATAAAACCAAGTGCTTTCTTTCATTAACACTCTACATGGGTTTTAAAAAAAAAAAAAAAAAAAAAAAAAAAAAAAAGCTGGGCCCGATCAATGTCCCGAGGCATTCCCAGATGGATCGGCCTCGTCCCTAGCTGTGGTATCGGCAGCATCCGGATTCTCGGATTCCGAGGCTCCTCCACCCTCGAGTTCGGACAGATCGAGATCAGGGAAAGCTTTTTTCATGTCTTTGACACATTCTGGATATCCGCCTTAGAACAGGCGGTCCCTCTCATCCTCAAACTCTGCAGACTCGAGGAAGGCTTGAACGGCTTGATCTCTGGCCTTCTCGGCCTCCTGAGTCTTCTCGTTGACTTGTTGAATAAGCCCCGCCGCCTCAAGCTGAGCCCGAGCCAAATCGTCCGCACAAGAAGCATGAACTGCGAGAATTCGTCGGTTCTCTTCTTCAGCCTTGGAAAGGAGGGCCAACACCCGAGCAATCTCGGCTTGTGCTTCATCGAGAGTTCTCCTGGAAAAAACCGCCTTTGCTTTTGCGTCTTCGGCAGCTTTCCGAGCAAGGGCCGCCTCGCCCGTCAGAATACCGACCTATATCTCGGCATTCTCACGTCACCCCTCAGCTTCCGATAAAAGAGTCTGTAGTCGATGGGCCGAAGATAACTCCTTACAGGCCTTAACCAAGCAGGGAGCAAGTTCAAAAAGTACCCTCGCCGCATGGCCGACGGTTTGTGTCGAAGGAGCGTTGTAGAGGCTGATAAACTCTTTTTCGCTCCCATGGGCTAGGGCCCAAGGAATCATTCCCGACACCATCGCCCGCAAGACGGACGACTCCTCTTGGCTCGTCTCCTCCCCTATGGAGGATGTAGCCCTCGTCTCCTCCCCTATGGAGGATGTATTCCTCGCCTCCTCCTCCTGTCTCGGAACATCTGTCATGACATGTCCCGAGTCGGGCGCCGCTTGAGGTTCTGTAGCCGTGACCTCCATCACTTCCGGCCTTTCCTCCGGATCAGAAATCACAACGACGGTCGGGGCGGAAGAACTGGCGGGCTCCTTCTCCTTCCGCACTACTTTTGATCTCTTCTGCGGTCGAGGCTCTGACAGAAGAACTGAACGTGGGGGAGCTTTGATCTTCGAGACTGCCCTAAGGGGGAGGCCGAGCTCCGGTCATCTCTGAGGGGACTGAGTCAGAACAACCCTTAGATGAGGCCGAGCTTCGGCCAAGTCTAATAAGAAAGATGAAGAAAGTCAGAAAATATTTAAAAAACACATGAAGATACATCTTCAATTACCTGTGACGGCCGAGTTTAGACCTGCGAGATGAAGGCGCTCAGGTTGTAGAAGCACCTTCCAGGACCTAACTGCAGGGTCCAAAGCCTTCAACTCCTCGATCCGAGCTAAAGCACTGGATCCGAGCTTTTGTCGTTTCTTCGGGATATCTGCCAGACATAAGTTCATCAGACTCAAAGACAGTGTGAGAACGAAAAAGAGAAAGGCCGAGTCAAAAGAGACGCCGAATCACCTGCTTTCTGGAATGCCCGAGGAAAACGAGCCTCGTAAGGCCCGAACTCAGCCGTCTCCCAGTGACCACAAGCCCAGAACCAACGTTCTCTCCAATGCTTGTTGGAAGTAGGAGGGTCGGTTATCAAGGATCCGCCTCCGCCCCGCCATGCAGCAAAGACATAGAAGCCGGGGAAGTTCGGATTTACGCGCACTTAGTATAAGTGGAGGAATTCGTCGACAGTTAGCGGCGGCTGCTCTAACTCAGCCCACAATACCGCACATCCGAATATGTTCCTCTACCCATTCGGGACTATCTGCCCCGGGGCAATCTGAATCTGAGATAAAACGCCTCGGACAATGGGCTGAAGGGGCAGACGCAAGCTGCATTGTATCGCGACTTGATAGATTGCGACCGCCCCAGCAGGAGGGTGATCTGGTAAATCATTCAGACGGGGGAGATAAGTAACAACCGATTCGGGGACGTGATACCCGATTCGGATTCTGTCCAAATCCGCCTCAGTCAAGACTGAGGGAACCGGGCCACTTAGATCACTCCCCGATCCTTCTCCTTCGGATTCGGCCTGCGCCGGACTATCAACGGGAACTGACCCGAAGGTTCCCTGTGCCGGCCTGTCAACGGGAACCGACCCAAACGTTCCTTCGGCAATCAGCGTTTCTTCCTCCTCCTCCTCTTCTTCTTCCAAATCCATTGGAAGGTTAGGCCTTCCCGGACGGGTTATCAGAGACGACCCGCCACGAGAAGGACCAACAGAAGTAGAGCGTTCCACCGAAGCTTCAGTGACCCTCTCGGAGAGAAAGGCAGCATTTGCGTCAACTGTTATCTCTGTCAGTAAAGAAGGCGATTCCGCAACGTTCCAAAAACGTTACGCTTCGCCTTCGTCTCCGAAAACTCCCTCCTGGGGACTCTGAGAACCTCTAGCCGCCATTTTCAATAATTAAATAGGGAGGGAAGGACTCACCGGAGGATGAAAGGAATGTAGAAACGGCGGAAGGAGCCGATGACAGTAAGAAAGAAGAGAGAAAGAAAAAAAGAATGCACTGAAAGGTTTCAGGAGAGATGCAGAGCGGGAGTAGCGGTAGAAGTTTAAAATGCGGGACCCCTCTCCTTTTTATAAGGTTGCTATACGACGGAAGCAATTAATAGGGAAATGATTCGACTCATGCATCGACTCTCCCGCTCAACACGTGGAGCACGCCGACTGACAACGTTAATGACCTTGCTACGTGTCCGACCCTCATTGGCGGGGTGAACGATTTGACGGCTGTCGGCGCACGCAATGTCAGGAAATGAACCGTCTCCATCAAAAGCGACAGAATGCATTAAATGCCTACTTATTGTCTCGGACTAAGTTATGAACGGATTCAAAGATTCGCTACTCCTTTATGTCATATGAAGCACACGGAGTAAGGGGGCTTACTGTTGGGGACAAAATGTACTAAGTCCGGAGACTCGGACTTGGTGCCTCGGGTCGTCAAAGGATACATTAAATCCGAGGGAAGGTGGTGAACCGACTAAACCGAGACAAAAAATAAGTCGGCTCGAACGACGAACCAGCAATTATGGCATGCTTCGGGCCAACCCACTTCGGATCGACCGAACGAAGGAAAGACAGCGCAAAATATTGCATCATCCCGAGTATCTCGGGATGAGATCTCCAATCCCAGAAATCACGGGATCAGATAGATATCAGAAATGGGCGAAATTCAATTTCCGCGATACCGGGAGAAGATCTCACATACGATATTGGGAAGAAAATTCTCATACGATAGAAGGCTCTCGCCTCTATAAATAAAGGAGCTCAATCGCCATGAGAGGTACGCAAAAACTCTCTCCTAGAACCCATCAATACATTAAGACCCAGATTCCCAGCCTAACTTTGGCATCGGAGGGTCCCCTGCTCTAGCCAGGGTTTCCTTTGATTTTCGTCCTGTGCAGGTACTCGAAGGTCTGAAGGGGTTCGATCAGAATTTTGCATCAACAATTACTATGATGATAAATTGAGATAAAGTAAATTGATATATTTGTTTGGTTTGATTTGTAGATAATTGGTTTTTTATTTTGATTTTGGTGATTTCTTTTCTATTGGATTCTTCTGCTATTTATAGAGTTATGTTACAACTCGTTCTTCCAAATCCTTCTTCCATTACTGCAATGGTTACAGTAGTCGAAAAGCCTTTCTCTACATTCTTCTCTTGTTATGCTTCCTTTTATGATTGTTCTTCTTTTGTTTGGCCAAGCTATGTTTCTCTCAGTCGTCACTCACCCTTTGACCACACATCAACAACTACATCTCTTTTGTCGGTTGCACACCCATGCTCCACTCGACCATACTCTGCATCTTTCTTCTCGACCGCATTTTATTTTTGGACTTCTCTCAGGCGCTCAATTTGCGTTCGGAAACCTCTCGTCCACACCTCCTAGATGCCTCTCGGCCACTAGCTTTGCTTTTAAATACCTCTCAATTGCTATGTGTCTTATCATTATGTCAGTTGCGATTATATAAAAAGCACTCCAAGTATTCTTAAAGATTTTTATCATGTTATATCTTTCCCTTACTTTATAACACATCATTTTCAGTTGGTTTTCTCATGAACGAATAAAAATACGATAGAACAATGTCCCCCATATCACTTTACCTTTGGTAAAAGGTGAATGCGATGTTGAGTCATTATTTGGTGCACTAAATGTGACTGCTCGACTATGTAAAAATATTAATTTCAGCCATCTTGATTGGAAAACATCAAAGCCGGCCGACTTGGCTGACCTCAACCATCTTAGTCAAAAAACAACAAAATCGGCCATCATGGTAGAATTCAATAGTCTTGATAATTAAAAAAAAAAAAATAAAAAAAAAAACATCAAATTCAATCGTCTTAGTTGAACTCGACAATCTTGGTCGAAGAATCGTAAATTCGATCATTTTGGTTAAAAAATGGCAAATTCGACCATCTTTGTCAAATTCAGTTGTCTTGGTCAAAAATGACAAATTTAGCCATCTTGGTCGAACTTGACCGTCTTAGTAAAAAAACAACAAATTTGATCATTTTAGTCGAACTTAGCCATTTTGATCAAGAAACAACAAATTTGGCCATCTTGGTCAAATTCGGTCTTCATAATTGAGAGATGATAAAGCCAATGACGACAATGAAGACTATCGGTCAATTCATCTGCTTAGGGCTTATGATTGACTAAGGTAGTAATACGGTCGATAACTTGGCTTGTTACTTACTGATACATTTAAATAATTTGGTCATGATTCAAACGATAAGATTCAAACATTATAAGTGGTTTAAGGTTTACTTGATTTTGTATTCCATGATATGGTTGATTCTCAATAAAGGGCTGCCCCCATGTATACCCTAGTTTTCTTCTTCGGAAACAATATTCCTGACATCCCGTTCTGGTCGCCTAAACTCAACAGGTAGCATAAAATTATGCACTTCATGTACCGGAAGAGGCGTATTCAGTTGCGGAAGAGGTACTTATAGTGCCGACTAGCACTATGAGTGTTCTTTTGGCAAGGAGAGTCGTCATCCAATTCATATTTTTGCATGATTGTCCATCCATCTGCTTAAAATCTCAATATAAACTCGTGATTGTTCGGTGATATGTTGAATTCCTCGTTGCATATCAAGTATTCTGGCCGACATAATCTCGATGGGATTCGTTGGGCATCTTGCTTTCACCTGACTTTCATACTGACTCATGTTATACCAATATGAATATTCATACTTGCTCATGTTATGGTCTTATCGGGGGTGCAAAAAATGTTAGCATTTCGGTTTGTTTTCTATCACGTGTAATACGCGTGAGCGTGCCAAAATCGATAAAGTGACTCAATCGAAACCGATTAACTTCAATCCCAAGTGCTAAAATAAGCAAATATGTCTAATATGAATGTATATGACCATATTTTGAGAAGATTAGTTGCTTACTCAATCACCTGCAAAATTTTTTAACGATCATGCAATAAGTAGAGGGTGGGGTTCTTCCTCCGAAGATGGGTTGCTTTATGCCTTCCATAAGAAAGGACTTCATCATACCGTTTCAATCAAACAAAATGACAAACTTAGAATCAGTCACTAGGAGCAATTATAAGAATGCGTCTCTTGAAAGAAATGCATGATATTGGGTAGAGAACAAATCCAATGTATGAGTGTAGATTTGGATTACAACTAAAGATTATAGCTAAAATTACCGCTGCTTGATTATCATTACTCTTAGGATAAGCTGAGATAAGGTAAATTGATATATGTGCTTGGTTTGATTTTGTAGATGATTGGTTTTTTATTTTGAGTTGAGCAATTGTTTTCCTATTGAATTCGTCTCATATTTATAGAGTTCTGTTGCAACTTGATCTTCAATATCCTTCTTCCATTACTACAACGATTATAGTAGTCGAAATGCATCTCTCTAGGTCACTCTTTTGTTGGGTCCTTACTCTTGCTCGAGTGGTAGACTCTCGGGAGTTTCAACACCCCGGCAAGGGTTCGAGTACCCATAGGTGGTGAAATTCCACTAGGGCGTGTGTGTGGGGGTGTGCGTGCGTGGGTTATAAAATAAATAAATAATTTTTAAAAAAAAAAAACTTGTTTTTTTTTTTTATTGTTTCTCTTCCGCTCCAAAGTCTCTTTGGGATGTTATATATATATATATATATATATATATATATATATATATATATATATATATATATATATATATATTATATATATAGCACGTTAGTACACACTCCACTACTAACCACGCACCCCACTTGGGAATCGATACCAAGACCTCGGTGTTGAAATGTGATTATCTTCACTTAAGTGTACTGGCCTCGCTAACTTATGAGTGCCCCACCATGATGTATGTGTTATATCATCTATTTTGAGAGATCTTTTGAGTAACAAATATTAAGTGGACCACACCACATAAAGCAATTGGGATAACAAGGGCCACGGTTGAAACTTTCCCAGGGCCACCTTGATGTTTACTTGCCATCCAACCTCTTCTCATGAGGTTACAAAGGCATAGATGAAGGGAAAACAAAAATATCAACTTGATCCAAAACTTATATGACACACTAAAAGTAATGAATGGTAGGCGTTCAACCCCAATGCTTTTTTACGTGGATGAAGGAAAAACAAAAATATCAACTTATCCAAAACTTTTATAACCTAGTGGAAGTTGTGAAGGTAGGTGTAACACCCCGAGTTTTCAGGGGCCGTGTAGGAACTCGGCCTCCAAATTCCCGGGTGTCGCTTGTATCCTAATTACGGTGATTTATACATAAATTAGTTTAAATGAGCAATAAAGGAATCGGCTAGAACATAAACCACAACTACAACTAATTTACTGAAATAAATGCGACTAAGAAATACGAGTCTATAGGAATATCAAACATGTCATACAAGGCGTCGCCCGACAAAATTTATATAAAAAATGCTCAAAAGAAATGGTGCGTTAGATCCCTACTCAACAACCCATAAACAACCCGCACAGACTACAGTGATCCACCCATAAGTTGGACGTAGAAAAGCTCATCTTCCCCATCCATGTTCACCTCGCTCAGCTCGTTGAACTCCGCCTCACCTGCATCTAGTAAAGGGTCTGGTTGGTGTTTTAAAACACCGTCCTAGAGTGGGAGTAAGTAGCTAACTCAGTGGTTACTATTGGTCTTAAGTTACAACAAGTATCAATTATATGATTAATTTAATGAAAAACATACATTCATAGGTCTCTAACTAGTCTCGTTAATGCATATGCATGTATTATGATATGATGCAAGACCTCGCAACAACACTCCCTCAAGTAACTTCGTTTAACGATCGTGCATGACCAACACTCCTTCATTGCAACCTCAACTGCCGAGTCGCCAACCATACAACGCGGTACGGTCTCATTTAACGATCTATGATTCCCTAAATTTTTAGATTTTTTTGACCTTCCCACATCGCGGTATGGTCCGCACCGGTTGTCACTAAGTGTAATCGGGCTACCTGGCTTGATGGCCCGCACATGGTCTGATCATGACCAGACCGGACCACTCGTGTATAAGCTAACGTTGGGTGCTAATGGTTAGTTAAGTGATATTATAAGTTAATTTAAAAAAAATTCAAGGATTTTTGGAAATCTAAAATAGTGAAAATCTAGGATGTTACATACATCAAACATATAAATTCAAATTTTTCTACAATTGCAATTACTGACAATAATATGTACTAAATGTGTATGTGTGTTGTGTGGGGTTAACGAAGAGATCAAGAGTTATACATGATTCATGGCACAAACGTACAACACGGATGAATGCTAGCACAAACATACAACGAGGATTTATACAATCACGAATATCACAAGGAAGGTTATACTAGAATCGTATATGAGATGAACATGACACACCAAAATCAAGCCCAATCATATTGAAGAACAAAGAAACAACACTCAATCATTTCATGGAATTTAAGAGGACCTATCGTGTAGGGTATTGGCTAGGTTCTCTCTAGATTTCTCAAGTACATCACTCAAATATTCATAATCATTAAATCCATACTAAAATTGGTGCTAAGCCACCTAAGAGTAATAGTCCACACCTACGGATCGTCAAGAGCTTGCAGAGTCGACCTAGGGTTGCCAAGCTCGCGGGTCGATTTGTAGAGATCCCGAGTCAAATGTACTTGTATGTTAGAATACATGCAAGGCCTATCTTAACACAATGAGTTTCTAAGGAAGAATAGCGATTAACTATCGAATCGGCGGAGAGTTGTTCTTGTAGTTATGGGTGAGGGATTTCTTGAGGAAGAGGGAAGGAGTTGCAAGACTCTACCTCCCTTGGGCCCCACCTTCAACTACGGCTCACCCTCTCTCCCTTCTTTTTTCTCTCATTTCTCTCCCTTCTCTCCCTTCTCTCTTTCTCCTATTTTTTTATTCTCTTTATCTCTTCTAGGGTAAATTCGTATGGGGAGAGAGATGCCCAAATGAAACCCTTATATAGTGCCAAATTTTGTGTAAATAGCCCCAAGGGCTAGGTTTTTACTATACTAGCCCTATAAGAGGGTCTTTCTAACCTCCAGGGCCCATTATGGAGCGTACATATTAATATACATCGTAGGATAGTTAGCCCTAATGATGATCTACGTATGGATATGATCAGCCCGCCATTTGGATGCGTCGATCGATAGATATGATTAGAAGTCTGTTCAACGGTCACCGATGATCGATCGGGGCCGCGGCTATATGGATATGAGCATGAAAATATCTTTACTCCACGTGTGAAGTTTTGTCGTAAATCGATGGTCCGAAATTCTCAATTTTGCATAAGAGTTAACAACCCAATTCACTTAAATTTCAGCCTTTTCCTTTATGGTATTTGCACTTCTCATGCACTCGTTCTTCGGCTTAAGTTGAGCGGTTCTGGACACTATCCAGGTCCAATTTCTGCGATGGACGTCGAGCCCAGTAAGACGGACATTATTCTATAGTTTTGAAACTAGTGGCCCACCGACGAGCGGTCTAAAGCTTGTTCGAAAAATCGTGATATTTCTGCAATGAATTAGGTATTGAGATTTCTCGTAGGCAATGATTAGGGTTTGGATTAACTATGTTCATAGTGTGGCTTATTTATAGTAATTGAAAGTTTAAATTTGGTCATGTTTACTCTAAACGGTCGGTTTTAGACTAAAAGAGTAACGGGGTTGATTTGGTCTATTAGTCAATATCTGTGCCTTATCTAACTTGGCTCCGGTTAGATCTTTAATTTAGTTATGATTGTTTTGATTAGTTAGCGACGGGTCGGTTAGATTTGGGCCCTATGCTTGATGTTTAAGTGATCAGGCGGATTCGTTGGCTTCCTACTGTTGATTAATCGAACTTGTGCGATTTTTTACTGGTACCACCCGTATATAAACTAACATTGAGTGGTACTGGTCAGTAAGTGATAATATAAGTTAATTACAATAAAAAAAAATTTTAAAGAATTTTTTAAAATTTAAATAAATGATAATATAAGTTAATTATAATAAAAAAAATTTTAAAAAATTTTTGAAAACTCAAAACAATAAAAGTCTAGGACATTACGGTAGGCGATCAAACCCAGTGCTTTCTGAGTGTGGATCAATTGATCTTTGGATCTCCGTTACTTTTGGGATCATGCCCTGAAATGACCTCGCACAATGTACGGACAGCGTGACATAGGAGTATTTCATGACGTGGCCCACAACTTGGTGATGTCAACACACCACCAACCTCACACCACGCAATCCACTTCCGACGTACTCGTGCCGCGTACAAGTGCGTGCCAACGTGTTAAACGTGCGCAACATGAAATTCATGCGGTGCTATGACCCAACGCAAGGACTCTGAAAAATCACGCCCGTCCACCTCTGAGGGATGTACTTCGAAAATCTGGCTTGGCATGCGGCAGGGCCATCGGTTAATCTTCTGCACATTTCCTCATTGAGCGTGGCCCGCCTGAGAAACGAACCGGCGAGATTTCTCAAGCAGGATGGTTCGCGTTGCGCCACCACGCCTCCCTCTCAGCCGCACGCAAATTTCCTACAAGCAGTTGCACTAGGGATCCCCTGCAACAAAAAGTTATGTGATGCCTTTCGTGATGTGTGCGTGAAATCCAATCCGTCCATCGTTTGCGCCAGCTCATTTTGAGACGTGATCTAAAGAAATATGGCCGATCTAAAAGCTCAAGTGGACCATATCACAGGGAAAAGTAAGGTTTAGTACGCCTACCATCGAAACTTTCTTTGGGAATTGGGCCCAAGCAACTTCTGAATCAGGCTGATATTTGGTGTTTCTCTCCATCCTGGCGGGAGTAACCTTATCAACGAGCTGGATGGCATATAAACATTACGGGTAGACCCAGGAGTGTTTCAATGGTGGGCATCCGCATTATCTCTGTTCTCTGTGGTATGGCCCACTTTAGTCTTAGTTCAGCCTGAGTTTTGGGCTTGTTTCCGAATGTAAGCTGGAACAAATGATGGACGGAGTGGATTTCACACACACATCTCTGTGGCCCCCACAGATCCTTTTGATCCACGGGCTCCCTGTAACACGTGCTGTAGGTAAATTCGATTCCCGTCCGCGGGCTCCTATAGTCCCAAGAAGGTGACGCTCTTAAGAAGAGTGCAAGCAAACCTCCATTTTCGGCGGCAGCGGCAACTTCTCGAAATGGAGCTCTGTGCCCCTCGCTTCCTCTCCAATCTGCCCCACAATGGATCCTTCAATCCGAGCCCTCCATCTCTACACTCACGACCATCTCTAACTCCTAAGAGAATCCCAATCTCACTCTCAAAATCAGGTATTTCTTCTTCTTCTTCTTCTTCTTCTCTCTCTCTCCTCCACATTTCCTATCAAAAATCAAAATCCTAAAATTCTTCTTTGAAGAACAGATCATTCCTCTCTCTTGTTTTTCTTCTTTCTTCAATGCCTTTTCCTTATTCGCCCGCTCGTGTTCTGTCTCGCATCTGCTTCTTAATGATATCACAAACCCTAGAAATTTGGATGCTTGAAATTACATGTTAGATTCGTAAAATTCCAAGGCAATTCGCTCGAGGGGAGCTTGAATCTGTGTTTTGCGTCTCACGTCCCAACCGCTGCGCACGTATGCGAGATCACGGCCACTCATTAGATGATCCCACAGTCAACATACCCTGGCACCAAAATTAATCCAGTCCGCTGGGCAGCATTCTGCTTATGTGCGTTGAATATATAGACGGTCGGCCATCTAGAATCTAACTCTTCATTTCTCCTCATAGGCACGTGGCCTCCCAGATGAGTGGATCGCCTGTTTTTGTGGAGGGGAGTGTTCAAAGTGTGTTACACCTGATAAACAGTCCAGATTCCGCACTCCTGCCACGTTGAAATGTGTGCCATGACTCCCCCTCTTCAAGCTCACGCCTCGTGAATTGCCTTAGGAGATTGTAATTGACCCATCCATCCTCTACTGGTATGTATCCACCTCAAATCCATACTGTCCAAATCATTGGTTCCATTTTGGACAATTCGTGGCCGGGAATCACATTGATTAATGATCCCAAAATTTGATTTTTCCCTGTTGAATCTGGGCCATGGACCTTTTTTTTTAAAATAATAATAATAATAATAAATTTCAGCTTTTCACTAAATGGCAAAGATCATCCGATCATTATGATTTTCCCCTTTGAATTTATGCACATCGCATCCACTTCAGGGCCCTTGATTTGGACATGAATATCTTTGATTTTGCTGCAAGTGCCATCCATGTGTAGACTCTCTTTGGATATATTTTACTATCCTTGTCCTAGTGTATGCATGGTACGATTGCGTTTTCAGTTGCACATGGGATCCATGATTTAGTGGTCAAGACCATTGATCTTTTACGCCTGCTGTTGATGGCTCATGCCACAGAGATTTCCTTGATTTGACAATTCTAACCTTTCAATTCATGGCCTCCAAGTAGATGGTTGAGAAGAGAAATGCAACAAAAAATCCATGTTCATCTAAATAAAGGCTTAACGTTGGCGGTAGGTTTTCCAATCTAAAGAGGTTTTGTGGCATTGCCCGTCCACATTGGATCACATCAAATCAATGGTGTGGAGTGTGGACCACTGAACCATGGGCGCATTTATCATGCCCTTGATGCCCACAATAAATATTGTAATGCCAGATGCAAAATATGTTTGATCAGCCTCTTCTTTTGACATGTTTATTCATGATAATCGTTTTTTAGTAAAATTCTTTTTTGGGTAAAATTCCTTGTGGTACCTCCCATATTATTTCATGATTTGGGTAGGTTATATATTTCCTGTGAAGCATCTTCTAATTTTGTATCATTTGGGGCCTCCTTATCACTCTGCTTTTTGTCGTTTTATGATTTTAACTTTGTTGTACTCTATGGTTGGTTTTGCATGAAATATTCCGTATTAACATGAAAAGTTCTTCAAGTGTTCTTAATACTTACATTCAGGATATGTGCTTTGAATTGTAGTTACATTATTTTCCTGCATGACTTGAAAGAGGCATAACTCCATTTTGCGACTGTTTCCTCATTCTGAATAGTGGGAAGCATAATTAATATTCGTTATTTCTTCTTTGATTAAACTGAATGGTTCACAATGCAGTTCGCTTCTCTATCCAAACACAGGTTCAACTATCTTCCATTTTCCTTTATGTGAACCTTTCCTTGTTCCTTTCAGGATTGATTTACATAGCTGCCTCCATGCCAAGAGCTACAACGTCTGATGAGACATCTACAAGTATGTCGAAGCAGTTCGAGCAAGTACCTGATGAAGCAACAACTGCCCAGGAAGTGCAGTTTGAAGCAGCAGATGCATCAAAAACTACTGAAGAAGCTCAGTTTGAAGAAGTATCCGATGCAGCAATAACTACTGAAGAAACTCCTATGGATGTACGGACACAGGTCATTGAATTTTTGAAACAGCTCAATACAAAGGTAACTCCAATGGATGTACGGATACAGGTCATTGAATTTTTGAATCAGCTCAATATGAAGGTATTGCCAAATAATTTTTACTTCTGTATTGAACAATGATAACTCGTTGATTGTAATCAACCTATGTAATAGGCTATTAGATAGTACATAATTGTAATCAACCTACGTAATAGGCTATTAGATCGCGCATGATTGTAATCAACCTATATAATAGTCTATTACATTGTGCCTGTGGGAGTTTTATGCTCTCATTGCTGGTCCTAGTCCAGATAAAGGAGGAGGGTTGCTTCAAGTTGGCAGCCGGCGTCAAATTTATGCCAAAACTTCCAACATGAATCCGAACAATATGACATTCCACACTCATTCTAGGGCGTTCTGAAGTTTAGGCCCTTGATATAGTGGAATGGCAAAAAAGGAATCGTGTAGCGAACTCCAATTAGTTGGGATAAGGCTTAGATGATGATAATGGTGATATTGAACAGTGATCCTGACAACCAACAAAAAAGTAGAAATATTGCCATGATGCTTGTATCTCTCCCACACGGCCGCACCTGTGGAACACACCGTACAACTCTATCCTAACCTATGTAGTCCGCGAGAAATGTTGCTCACAAAGACCTGGTTGTTTGGGGCCAGATTGACTTTCTATTACCTTTGGCTACCAAATCAAACAATCACAATTATGAGCAGATCCAATGAGCATCGCATGCCAAGGCCAGGGAAGCTTCAAATCCTTTCAGTATGGAATGACTGCTTTTAATTGATAGTATAAGGTGTAAATTCAACCCTAGACAGTTAAAAGGTTGTGTTGTTTACTTGATTGGTAGTATATGTTGATTCCTACCTTATTGACGATTGCACAAACTTGGCTGTATTAACTTACAAAACTATAGCTGAATGTTTTTGGGTCTAGACTTTTTCTTCCTGTCAGACTGAGATCGCTTCATGGATCTCCTAGTCCCTGACCCCCTTTCGCAACTAATCATTTCGCCTGAGAATCCTCATCACCTATTTTCTTCCTCATCTCATTAGACACAAGAGTCGCGATGACTTCCTCCCTCTTCAGAGTACTATTCCCATACAGCAGAGTAGTAACGAGATGGTTGTATGATGTCTGAAGCGATACTAGATGTAGTAACGCTTTGTCGTCATCCTTGATCGTCTCTCCGAGTTTTAACAACTCTACTACATATCTTTGTAAACGAGTTCAAGTGATCCAGAAGATTGGATCCTTCCTTCATCCATAGCCCATAAAGTTGTTTCTTCACAAACAACTTGTTAATGAGGGACTTCGCCATGTATAGATCTTCTAGTTTACTCTACATATCCATGGTTGATTCACTGTCCAGAATGTTGTACATAATTTCATCTGACAGATAGAGATGCTGACACTCATAGCCTTCTCCCTGACTTCGCTCTAGTCGTCTTCCGACATCTTCTCCGGTTTAGTCTCCAACAACGTCTTGCTCAACCCTCGTAGCACTAGAATATCTTTAACCTTTCGCTACCACAAACCGAAATTGTTCTTCTCGTCGAATTTTTGGATATTGAACTTCAACCCTGACATCTTCGCCGAATTCCCAAACGTACTCAACCTTACGCTTTGATACCATTTTGTTGTAATTCTGAGCCCACACAAACCCGGATCAACCCTAGATATTAGAAATTCATATCTAATACCATTGACAATCCTGCGCTTTGCAAAAGCACGTTCAACGACGATAGAACAATCAAATAGAAACAACCAATCAAAGCAACCTGATCTCCCCTTGCGAAACCTTAGAGTTACACCACCCACCTTCTCCGATGACAGAAGCAACCTGATCTCCCCTTGCAGTGTGCACCCTAGGAAAAACCCTAGCCCTTGAGAAAATCCATTCCCAGGCCCTTACAAGTGTAGAAAACCTTCTCACCCTGCAAAACCCTTGCCCTATGAGAGAAAACATTCATTATACCAAGTCCTAATCGTATTAGGCCTTAAATACCCCGACTTTCTTAAAACCGCATAACTGTGTCGGTCCGTCGGTTGGACCAATGACGACTGTTGGCCGAACTGATTGAACATTCTCTGCTCTTGACTTCAGACCGACACTCAATTGGTCCGACTGACAGAACCTCCTTGACCCTGCAGAATGCAAGGCACTCACACAACAATTTCAAATATTTGTATTGGTGCCGATATGTTAAATGACTTAAATTGCCACAAATGGACAAAGCAAGGGCAAGATTGTTAAGAATTCTCTGATAGAATAACCAGAGATGTTATGAGAGAGGCCTTTGCTGATATATTGAGTCTTTGAAGGGTTTTGATTTTAAATTATTTCTCCAGGGTATTCTTGTCCCTACTAACAACAACAATAATAGTAAGGGTTTGAGTCCATGGATTAGTGGTACACAGAGTGTATTTCAACATTGAGGTTATGTGTTGGAGTCCATGTTACCTTTAAAAAAACAATATTAGCAATAATTCCTAAGGCCCCGTAAACCAGGATTTCTACAAATGTTTATGTGGCTTGGAAAGCATCATTTGATGCTTTTACATTGCATGCCTAAATAATAACCACCAATTTCATTCTTGTAGCTGAGCTTTGGAGATGCATATACCCTCCTTGGATATGGAAGTGGTGCTTCAGTGGCTCTGTGGATCTCATCAGCTCTTGTTGGTGCAATTGACTCCATCCCCTTGGTATGCTTTTCAACACTTCCCTCCAGAAAATTGTCAGAGTTTCATGAAAATTTGAAGAACGGTTTGACAGAGTTGTTTCCTGCTATTCTTTTTGGTTGGTTTATGATCTTTAATTTTGTAAAACAGCTTCCGAAGGTGTTAGAAATTATCGGTCTTGGCTTCACGATCTGGTTTAGCTATCGCTATGTAATCTTTAAGGTAACATTGGGGAAATGCTATTCTTCCAACACTACTCTCTTGGTTATGGGATTTTGCTTAAGTTTGTTGTCTGATTTGCAGAAAGATAGGGATGAGTTGTCAGCCAAAATTGAAGAGTTTAAGCAGCAAATTATTGGGTCAACTGATGACTGATATATGAAGGTACCTGCCATTTTTGACATAGATTGTCTTTGCTGCATCTAGATGGAAGTGTGGGGTGTTATTCATGTTTCCTTAGTTTGCCTTGAGATGGAAACACTAGATTAGGATTTAGTGGTTTTCTCACTGTTACTGCAGATTATGTTTTTTTCCCCTTTAATTTTCAAGAATATGTGTAATCAGTACTCTCCAAAAAGAAAAAAAAAAGGTTGTAATCACCATCTAGCCTGTATGACTCTCCGCATCCGTTGGACAACTAAGCAAAGTCACTTTTTAATAACTTTTTGAATTCCCCTTTTCTTCAGATAATATATGCATACCACGTACTCCACTACCCTTTACTATTAGATTTTTGAAGGGTGAGTACCCTTACTATTATTGAAACGTGAAACTCTTAATTGCTGGAAGGATCATCTTAAAATAAAAAAATAGAAGGTAAAGATGCTGACCTATCCAAGTTTCTTGCTTCATTGGCAGTTAACCTTGGCATTTGGCTAAAACTAAGAACTGGGATTCTATCAGTGAGAGATCTGACTTCATGGATTGAGAAATTGTGGCAGCGCTTCTGAACAAGCTTGTATTTTTCCATAGATGATAGTTACCCTTCCATGGTTCCATCTGTGAATTTTCATCCTCCATGGACAGGGTATCATCCAGAAGGGCTGGTGCCTGAAAGCAAATCATGCAGGTGTCTGTCTTTGTGGTTGGTGAGCTTTGTAGGGACATGGTTTTTCACGCGACTATGCTTCTGAACTCTCTTTGCTTTATGCCAAATTTTTTACTTGGTTAAGAATAAGGAAAATGGAAAGTGTTTCCATGTTATATTTGTTAATGACAGAGAACTATGGAAAACAATATTTATTTGAATTAATGAGAAATTCTGTAAGGTAGATACAAATTACAATGTATAACCCCAAACTACAGGAACCAGACATATATATACTTTTTGATTTGTCATTTTGACATAGTTCTCTTCACTTTGGACAAAGGAATCTCAGAAAAGAAAGTAATTGTGAATGTCAAATGTTTCACCAAAGACGATAAGTATCCTGAAGGTATCTCTTGGTTGATCCATTTATTGCTTTTGAGTCCCCTTCAAGCAATAACATAGAATGAAAGAATATTTGAAAGAAGATTGTAACACAGCCTAATGCTTCACATCTCCTACTCGTTAGATGAGCTCATCGAGACAGCGTAGTATGTGTGAGTGATCGGGGGTTCAATCCTTGGTACTGTTAACATGAAAAAAGAAAGAAAAATAAAAAGAAAAGAGAACATAATGCTTCATCGTCTTCTTTGATTGCCTTGTTGAAGCAATTGATCTAGCAGCGGGTAATGTGTTGAAGAGTGAATTGATCGATAATATGTGCTGTGCAGGTAGTTAACTCATTTTTTCCCCCTCTCATAGCCATAGGTGCACCCATAGATGCTTAAATACTAGTGTTTTTTGCATATGCCCCTCCTTCCTTTTTGTTATCGTCATCATCATCTAAGCCTTTTCCCAACTAATTGGGGTCAGCATTGATATATGTTTTTTTTTATATATAAAAATTGGCAAATAAGGATTTTATTAACAACAGGGAGGCCCATAGCCCAAAATAACAAGCAAGGACCAAAAGAACCTGATCAGAAAAGATGGGCAAAGCCACTCGAGGAGGGGATAAGTCAAATATGTGGATGTTCAATTAAAATGCCATTCCAGATAAGTTAGCTGATTTAGGCTTGATTTAATAGAAACCAGTGTTCGTGTTGTTGGCAATATTATTGATAGTATCGCAATAATATCTTTTTCGGCAGCCTACCGACATTGGCTCCCTCTTTATTCGTATCCCTCCCTGGTTTCGACGAGTTGCGAGCGAAAATAGTGACATTTTCACACATAACACCTTCGAGCATTGTTGCCACGTAATAGCTTCTACCACATGCAACAATATATATATATATATATATTATCACTCCAGCAACAACGATTTCTACGACAGCAGCACCTGTGTAAATAGCTGAAAATCAAAGATTTATTTTTTATTATTATTATTTTTTTACAAAATAGAAAATGCAAGAGGACTTGTTGTAATTCCTTCAGATCTTGGTTGGATGATCAATTTCGGCATCTCCTCTTGAAGCTATTTGTATTCGAGCAGAAGATTTGGGGCGATTTTGGAGATTGAAGCTCTCGTGGGCCTGAACTTAAAGATAGAAAAAAATCCCCCCAAACCGTCATTTTTCTTAGATTGAAGCGGGGATTTCACTTGAAATCCATGTTTATGCATGAGAATCATGCATTGACATGGATTTTAAGTGTAAAATTCATAGTTTAGTGTAAAATTCATAGTTTTTGGGATCGATTTGATCCGATTTGGGGAAAATGGGAAAAATCTGTTTTTTCCCAATTTCTTCCCAAAATTAACAAATTGAGGTCCCATTTTTTATATCATTATGAAGACGAGCTGATCTAGCCATTGCTTTCAAAAATTTTTAATATTTTATAAAAAAATAATAATATGTTTGTTGTGAAAAAATATTTAATCCATTTTTTTTCTTCCTTTAAATGGGGCCATTGGGCCATTTTAATATATGATAATTAGTGATGAGGATGGGGCCATGGGATGACCTAATTAGAGCCCATTGGGGCCCATTTAAATTAAAAAAGGGGGGGATTAAATGATTTTTTTTTTCGATATTTGTTTTTATTTTAAAAAATTCAAATACAAATATATTTGATGTAAAAATTAATAATGCATCATCTATCATATATGTATGCATGGATGGATGGATGTGACAGTTGGACGGATGGATGGGTGGGATGGATTGGAGTGTTGGATGGATGGATTGGATGGTTGGATGGATGGATTGGGTTGTTGGATGGTTGGTTGGATGGATTGGATGGTTGGATGGTTGGATGGATTGGGTTGGATGGATGGATTGGATAGTTGGATTGTATGGTTGGATGGATGGATGTGATGCATGGATGGATGGATGGGATGGATGGGATGGATGGGTTTTACTTTTACATGTCCTAATTATTGTATGTTACCTACATTTGTATATAAAATCATTATTTGTATTATATAAAATCATTTTGGTTACTGTTGGACTGATTTTTTTATAGTAGTAGATGCTTTGAAGCCCCAATTAAATGAAAACTTATTATTTTATGCATTCTTTTTGCAATTTTTAAAAAAATATATATATATAATTCTGAATATGCAAATATGTGTATTCAGGCATGTCCTGAAGTTTCACCGAAAAAATTCACCGTTTTCCCCTTGTTTCTCCCTTTTTCTCTGCATTTTCAGTTATCGGCGATATTATCGATGATAACAATATTATATATTTATCTCCGGCCAACAAAACTTGTAGCGATACCGACAACTCGAACACTGCTAGAAACAGAAGACACTAACTAAATGCATCTTGTTTTCAATTCAACCAAAACATAGCATAATGGCTTTCAAACCAGGCTCCATAAATTGCAGCCTAGCAACAATGAGACTCATATAAATATTAGTTTACAGCCTTCTATTTTTAGCCTTTTGTCCCGAGTCAAGGAAAAAAAAAAAAAGAAGAAGAAGAAAGAAAGAAAGAAAGAAAACACCTGCTTTTTGCATATTTGTAACTTCCCATGACTCTTCAGGGTGCAAATTTTCACCCCAAGCCCAACCTGACTGCAACCTAACCCAACCCAACCCATCCAAGATTTCGGGTTAGGCCAGTCAGGTTCGGGTTGAGCCCGACCCAAGTTGCACCCCTAATTGGTACTACTCCTAAGGTCCCTCAAATGCATTCATTTCTAATTCTATCCTTTCTTGCCTTACCTCTCATCCATCTCAACATCCTCATTTCAGCTACACTCATCCTATAAACAAGTTGTTCCTTAACTGCCCAACATTGCCTCATAAATCATGGATGGTCTTATAGCTATCCTATCAAATTGCCTTTCAGTTCGAGCAGTACGTGATGATCACATAAACCTCCAAAGGCGCATCTCCATTTCTTCCACCCAACTTGAATTCTATGGGCAACATCCTTCTCAACCTCCACTCTTGTAAATTCCTGACCCAAGGTATCGAAAGTGGTCATTTTGGGAAACTTCTTGTTCAGAAATCTTAACTATTTATTTGTAGTCACTCCTATTGTAACTAAAATTGCACTCTATATACTCTATTTTAGTTCGACTAATTTTAAATCCTTTAGATTCTAGAGTATTTCTCCTTAAATCTAGCATTGTGTTTACACCCTCCATTGTCTTGTCAATCAAAGCTAAGTTATCTGCAAACAACATTCACCATGGGATCTCTTTCTGCAAATGGCTCATTAACTCATCCATAACCAATATGAAAAGGTACAAGTTCAATGCCAACCCTAGTACAAGCCTACCATAATTGGGAACTTGTCTCTCCACTAGTGGTCCTCACATTTGTTTCTACTCCCTAATATATATCCTTAATCACGTTAATATATCCTCTTGATACTCCTTTCTTTTGCAATGCTTGCTTAATCTAGTCCATTGGCAGTTGGCACTATATTGTGCATGGGGTTGGTATGAAGCTTAATGATTGCGAAACAGGCATTAAGGTAGGGTGCAAATCTCATTGTTGCAATAGAAATACATCAAAACTTCATGCCTCCACTACACTAGTTATGCGTAGGATTTGGGCGAGATGGAATGGCATGTTTTTGAAGCAGAATCTGCATCAAATTCAGGAGCAGTTTGCATTGGACCTCCCAATGAATTCCGTACTCTGAAGGGGTCCTAAGCTGGGACAGGACCAAAAGAACCAGTAGCCCATATCTAGTGATGCCAAAGTGCGGTGCCCCATCACTTCAAAAATGATTGAGCAATGGGCCTGAGATTCTGTCCTTGGGGAGGGGGTTAGGAATCTCTAGGAATTTCTGAGCCAAATTGAAGTTGTGGCGTAGACATCCCCGAAGTTTGGTCCATTGTGGACATTGGGTTGCTAAAATCTGGAAGTGCTTAGTGTAAGTTGACCTTAGAAGCAATTTCCATTGGACCTCTGATGTACGTGACATGATGTCCTCATCAACCTCCCAATGAATTCTGTAGTCTGAAGGGGTACTGAGCTGGGACAGGACCAAAAGAACAAAGAGCCCATATCTAGTGATGCCAAAGTGTGCTGCCCCATCACTTCAAAAATGATTGAGCAATGGGCGTGAGATTGTGTCCCCAGGGAGGGGATAGGAATCTCTAGGAATTTCTAAGCCAAATCAAAGTTGTGGCCTAGACATCACCAAAGTTTGATCCATTGTGGGCATTGGGTTGCTAAAGTCTGGAAATGCTTAGTGTAAGTTGACCTTAGTTACAAAGTTTGGTCGTTTGTAGTGGTTTTCTTTGCCTCTTCTTGTCGTTCTATATGATTGATTTCAGTTGCCTCCTATCGATGGATGTGAGTCGGTGGCTATTAAGGAGCTTAGTGATTGGGGTGGTTGTGTCAATTATTTATCTTAAGGAGGTGCAGGTCTCAAGTGGGGAGCACTCTGCCATTGAAAATGGTATAAGCTTTATCAATTGTTTTGCTCATGTTGCATTGGACAAGGCACTAGACATTGTGATAGTCACAAGGCCATGGGTCAAAACATGAAATTGAAGCTTCTTCTTCTTCTTCTTCTTCTTCTTTTTGAAAGGTGATAATTTTATTAAGAAATGGCCAAAGCCAAAAGAATTACAAATCAAACCAAGAAAGAGGAAACAAAAACTCTCATAATACATCTGTCGCTATTTCACGCTCCATTACATTGTTGCCCTATTAAACACATTTGAGATCCTCTCATCCTGATTCGTAAAACAATGACTATTTCTTTCCCCCCATGTAAACCACAAACCGGCCAACATCGCCATTTTCCTAATTACCTTACCGACCTTACCCACACCACCACCATGCCATGCTAGCAAAAAATCCTCTATTGCATCCGACATTACTCGTGACACCCCAAACAAATGCAAGAAGATATCCCAAATTCCTTTCACAAATGAGCAATGGATGAAAATATGATCTATCGTCTCATCATTCTGAAGGAACATCACACAAACATTCAGGAGCACCATTTCGCTCTTGCGAAGATTGTCGCTCTTGTAAGCACCATTTCATTATATCCCACAAGCCATGCCAAAGTTGCAACCTCAGGTTGAGTGTCATAGCGCCAAACTGAAGTTGTAGGGATATAGTGACCTCCTGAAGACCCACTTAATACTCTACACCATGCCTTCACTGAGAACCGCCCAATCTTTCCTTTGGTCCACACCATCTCATCCCTTACGTTCGGCAATGCTTTTCCACTATGCTATAATTCCAAAGGCTGACCAAATCTTCCATTTCTTCATCTGACAATTTCTTATGACATGGGGTACCTAAATCACATCTTTTCCTTAGGAGGAGAAACAAGGAGCCACCAATATATTTGCCTTCGATGATATTCTCGCTAGTCATGGAAAAACTTCATTCAATGCCTTTTCAACCAACTAGACATCCTCCCAAAAGTGGATATTCTTTCCATCACCCAAGGAAAATCCCACATTCTCCATAAACTTCTGCCTCAACATTGCTACTGATTTCCATACCGCCAAAGCCCTATATAAAGATGCATCCCTCGTCCATCACCCCTCTTCTTAAACCCCATACTTCCTTTCTGACGCAAGGATGAACGTGTTGAGGTCGAACACCGTCTTCCTCAAGGGATAACTGTTCCGAATCCACGGAACTTCTCCGAACTCTTCACAGAGATACCTCGAATCCACGAGGAAAACGAGAAAAATAGAAAATAATTTCTAGAAAATTCGGAATATTTTTATTGATAATAAAAAACGAGATTACAACTCTTTAAATAAGGCTACGAACCCTAGGGAGAAGTTTCAGAGTTTCGGAATCATACTATAACTAAAACTCATAGAAATCACAACTTACTATAAATAGTAAACTTACTATTTATAGATGGTCGTGATTTTCACTAGACCTCATGGTTTTTGGCCAAAAATAGTAAGTGTCCTATTTGGCTCAACCGAGCTATACTCCTAATTATTCTAAGCACTTTTCATGTTAGACGCAACTCCTAAAGCCCAACGGATGAAGAGATATAACCAAACTAAAACTTACTATAATAGTAAAAACAAAATTAAAGCAGGAATTCGACCATCGATCTAATGGTATTTCGCAAATTCGGCGCAGGCAACCTGGTGTGGCGGGGTTGGGTGGCTAAAGTAGCTCGTCCTACCCCAAAAGCATATTTGGTAAGTCCGATAGCTCATTCTGGTTTGCGAGATACATCCGTTTTAATTTTTGACGGTCCGGATCACTTCTGTTGTCGACCGGACCTTTTTTGATCCATCTTGACCATGAAAGTGTCCACGACCCACTCTACATCACTTTCTATCATATCTCTCCATAGACTTCCTTTTTCCACACCAAACCTTCATATCCATTTCCCTAAAAGAGCTTGGTTCATTTAGTCTAGCTTCCAAAGCCCTGCTCCTTCCTCAAACGGCTTATTATCTCTTCCCGATTTGTTAGATGATACTTAACGTTTTTTGTCTGCCCCTTGCCATAAGAAATCCCACTTCAATTTTTCTGACCTATCCAATTATGATCTCAAACCTTTGAAAAAAGGACATGAAAAAAAATCAGAAGATAGGACGGCCAATTTTACAAGCGTCAACCTTCTACCCATGGGAAGATATCTACTTTTCTATCTCGAAAGCTTACCTTGAAATCTCTCAATTATTTTATACCACATCCCTTTTGCTAGCTTTCTTATATAGAGTGGAAGCCAAAGGTAGGTAGATGGAAATGAATCCATACATCAGCCCAATATGCTAGCAAAATTGTTTCTTCTTTTGACAGGCCAATACCCAGGAGCTCCCTTTTACTTATATTTACCTTCAAGCCTGCTTGATCTTCCTTAAATCATCTACTTTACTTTCTTTTGCCTCACAAAAAAGGATAGTGTTATCTGCATACTGAAGGTGAGAAACTTGAAAATCTGACTTATCCACCCTAAAAGCGTCGATAAGGCATAGACATACTTCTACATCTCTACCTAGTATCTTGCTTAAAGCCTCTGTTGCCACCACAAACAAATATGGAGAAAAAGGATCCCCTTGCTGCAAGTCTTTGGTTCCCGTGGAATAGCCCTTTGGAGATCCATTTAGCAAAACCAAAAACGTTGCCGATTTCACACACATTTGCACCCAATTCCTCCTTATCTATCTGCATCCCATTTGGTCAAGCATGTAATCTAGAAAATCCCACTCCAATTGATCATATTCTTTTCTATATCAAACTTGCAAACTACTCTTTTCTTCCCTTCCCTGTGATGCGCATTGATGCATTCGTGCACAATCGAGGCACAGTTTGTTATTTGCCTCCCTGCTACAAACACCCTTGATTTTTATGAGGGCCCCCCTAGTAAACTTATCGGTCTGAAGTCCCCAAGCACTCCGCTCCTTTCTTTTTCGGGATTAGAGCAATGAAAGTAGCACCTAAGCTTTATGTAGCCTTGCTGGACTTTTCATATTAGTCACAAATTCTTGGCATTAAAGATATGACATAGAGCCATAATGTTAACATGCAATGTTGGTTGTCTATGCATGAGGCAATATTACATTGCTATGCCAACTATTCTCTTGTAATCTCCGTAAGTCGAATCTATTTCAAAGGAAGCAGATAGAGCAAATTCAAAGGAATTTCCTTTGGGTAGGGGAGCAAGGCATAAGTTCCATGTTATGAGTTGAGAAGAGGTGCACAGAAGGAGTCTTGACATTGGTAATCTTAAAGAGAGGAATTAGGCATTGCTTAGCCAATGGAGTTGGAGATTTGGAGAGGAGCTAAACTCTATGGTCTAATCATTAGAGGCAAATTTGGTTGCTTGGAAAGAGGTTGGTTTCCTGGGATAGTCCAGAGTGGAGGTGGTCAGAGGTGTGGAATGCTACGAGCAAATTTGACTCAAGGCCAATGAGGTGAAATAGGGAGCTAAGGGTCAGGGTACATGAACAGTGGGATCTGATATGTGGTGGGTGATGGGGACAAGGTGAGATTCTGGAAGGATATATGGGTTGGGGAGGATGCTTTGACTGCACAGTTCTTGTCTTTATTCTCTTTATCCCAGATGAAAGAGGGTCTTGTCAGAGATTATCTTGATGTTATATGGGGTAATGTTGTATGGAACGACATTTTTCATTGTCATTTTAAGGACAATGAGATTACCAGGTTTGGTGTGTTATGCTGCATGATTAATAAGATCCATGTGGATGTGAGTAATCCTAATCAGAAAGTTTGGAGATGTGGGGACTTTGGTCCCTTTTCTTTGAAATCTTTTTTCCTGCTAGTGCGTTGATAGAGCATCAGTCCTACTCCTTGCCAAAGTTTGGCCCAGGGTAGAAGCGTTTGCTTGTACATATATGGCAAATAAAATACTGACTTTGGATAACCTAAAGAAGGGAAAATATCCCTTCCTTTCAATCGTTGGGAGGAAGAAGGGTCTCTCGATTGCCTATTCTTGCATTTCTTATCAGCAAGGGAGGTGTGGTTCTATTTCTTTGGCCCATTTGGTATAAATTTGGCGATCCAAGGTTTGTGTTAAGCATCTCATTTCAGGTTGGGCTAGATGTCATTTCTCAGAGAAGGGGAATGTATTTTGGAAATGTTGCTGGTCGGGATCATATGGAGCATTTGGAAAGAAAGGAATGAGTCGATATTTGAGGATGGGGCTTCTTCGGTTGAGTGTCAAAAGGAAAGTTGCTCCATTCTTAGTGGATTAGGCTGTGATTTGCCTGGAATTCGTTGGGTCCTCTAGAGTGGAAACTCTTTGGGATTGGATGGCCTTTCTTTTTAAAGCTTATGTTGGGTGGCCTTCCTTGGTTGTATTCAGTTCTTCTGTTTTTGTTGTTCTAGGGTTCTCTTGGGTTTTTTGTTTTGTTCTCTTCTGGGGTTGCTAGTGTTGAACTTGTTGGACTGATGAGAGGGTCACTTTTCTAGAGGGCCCCTGGTTGGCTTCTTGTTTTGCTGTTTGCTTTACTTTTTGGCTTTAATAAAATGGTGGTTATCATTATAAATAATAATAATAATAAAATAATTTAAAAAACTCTAAGAGAAGGGATTTTGGTTATCTACTACTTGGGTCTGTCTACTACTCCAACCCACATTACCCCCACTATAACATGCCCCATGACAAGATGATTCTACTCGTACAATTCTGGTTGGTTAATGTGGACCTGCGTTGACAAGGATATACTAAGAAGGATAAGGATCCATCCTTATCCTCCAAAACTAAATTTGACAACTCCTGGTTGGTAGACTCTCGGGAGTTTCAACTCCCGGTCAAGGGTTCGAGTACCCATAGGTGGTGAAATTCCACCGGCGTGAGTGTGTGGGGTGTGTGTGCGTGTAAAAAAAACAAATAATAATAATAATAAATAAATAAACATAAAATCTAGTTTTAAAAAAATATATACTAAATTTGACAACACAACATCCAATTGACAAAAATACCTTCAAGCAACTTTATTTTTCGATTATTTCTGATCTTTTCTTTTTTTTTTTAAGGAAAAAAGAAAAGAAAAAAGGAAAACATAAGTGCTCTTACAACCCTTGATAGTTGATAAATTCTATTATTAAGGATGCTTTATACTTCGCTTCCTTCTAATATGGAGAGCAATCCATCTCTATGAGAAGATACAAAAGGCTTGGACAGCGTCTGCAAGCTTTCTAAAGTTCCGTCAGGCTTCTGAACAACCAAGTTCATGGACATGTTTTGACCAAAAAATAATCTCTGCTAAATGCAGATTCGTGAGTGCACTCGACTCACACGTACGAGATCTAAGCTGGTCATCAAGCGACCGCAACTGTATCGATGCTACACCTCGACCGGATGCGGATTGCCTGCCAAAGGCTTTGGCAGGAAGTTTCCGCGCTGGGAACTGGGTGGGCCCTCCCTGATGTTTGCGAGAAATCCACCCCGTTTGTAAGGTGGTGGGGGCCTGCGCTGGGATCCATTCTGATGTTTATATGCCGTACAAACCGGGCGCGGATTGGGTACTACCCCACCAAGACCTAGGTAGTGATGGACGGTCCTGTCAGGGGTGCTGTGGGGCCCGTCGTGATGTAGATGTTTATCCACGCCACCATACATTTTAGACAGATCATTTTATGGCTTGCGCCAAAAAAAAGGGGGGACAGATTGAAGCCTCAGGTTGACCACACCATAGAAAGCAGTGGGGATTGAAAGCTTACCTTGAAAACTTTCCTGGGGCAACGGAAGTTTCGGATGAAGCTGATATTTATGTTTTCCCTTCGTACGGTTCTATGTCACCTTATTAACAGGTTGGATGGCGAATAAACATCACGGTGGGCAATTGGAAGTTTTCAATTATAGGAGTTCAATCCCCAATACTTCATGTGGTGGTCCACTTGAGCCTTCTATATGCCTGCCTCCTTTCTGGGCTTATGTCCTAAAATGATCTTTCAAAGTAGGTGGACAGTGTACGCCACGGCGGGCCCCACAGAGCCCCTGACAGGAAGCGGATTGCGTACTGAGTAACTCAGTACGCTAAGCGTATTGAGTAAACTCTGTGGGGTTCACCATGATCTATGTATTTTATCCACTCCGTTCATCTATTTTATTAGATAATTTTATGACATGGGATCAAAATCGAAGGATATTCAAAGCTCAAATGCACCACACCACATGAAACAGTGTAAATTGAACTTACACCGTTGCAAAATTCTTGAGTGTCACAGAATTTTTGTATTAAGCTTATATTTGTTTTTTTCCCTTCATCCATATATTTGTGATATTATTAACAGCTTGGATGACAAATAGACATCACTGTAGGGCCTAGGAAGGTTTCAACGGTGGAAATCATTATTCCCACTGTTTCCTGTGGTATGATCCACTTGAGAGTTGGATATGCTTCAACTTTGGGCTCAACCCCTTAAATGAGCTGAAAAAACGTGTGGACGGTGTGGATAAACCACTTATTTTTACGGTGGGCCCAACTGAGTTTACTCAGTATGATAAGAGCGTACTGAGTTACTCAGTACGCGATCCGATTCCCCCTGACATGCCATCCGCTCTAACTAGGTGCTGGTGGGAGTAGTACCTAATCCGCGCCCATCCAAACCGTTTGTAAGGTCATTCCCGCTGGGATGAACTGAAAACCCAAAAAACGATTTCTCACAAACATCACGGAGATCCTCACCTAGTTCCCATCGCAGCTCGGGTCGGCCCCTCGTGTACATTGAATTCCAAGTCAACTTCTGTTAACCGCTCCGATGTTACGAACACGTGCGTCCAAAGCGTGATTTTTGACACGTGGCTTTTTTCCTTTTTTTTGGTTAGCTTGTTAGTACCCACCCATGTCAGTACATACACTCCATGTTAGCTGTTATAGGAAGATCCGAGCCGACTACAATCGGAGAGATCGACGATCCGCTAGTCCGGGTGGAGAGTCCGAGCGTCGGCATAATACTAGGAAGGTGGGTTAAGATGGGCAAAACTCTCATTCTTGACCGCCTTCTATTCAAGGGCAGTCGGAAGGGAAAACATTTAAGTTGTACGATCAACTCCGAACGAACATCCATCATAATACCGAGAATGGCTAGCTGCATTACTTACGAACGGATCAAGGTTCGGCTCGGGTTGGCACAATCAATCATCGGCCGGAGCGATGATGCCGTCGTCCTCGGTCTGGCCGAGCCGAGGCATCTCCGAGGATAAAGGTTTCGCGCGCTAAGTGGGGAAACTGCCATATATGGATATGTCCTATTATCTCGCCCGTAGATACGTACGCCGTAACACATGATCTTCGGATTCTGGGCAATATCTCCATGATTCGTAAATCCCACTGATCGTGCCGAGATTATCGAATGCGAATCAAGCGATGAAGAGGTATAAATATCACATCATCCCATGACAACAGACGCAACATCTGGTACTCTCCCTTTCCTCCCCAACTTAGACCCGTGATTATATTGTCCCGACTTAGGCATCGGAGGTCCCCGCTTAGCTGGGTCTCCATTGCTCACGGTTTACGTGCAGGAACCAGTCCGTCACTTATTCTAATATGTGAAGAGGGGAAGAGGGTCGACCGTGATTTTGACCTCGAACATTTTTGGCGCCGTCCTGGGAATGTGATACAAAAAGTCAGGTTCCTGTTCTTGAAAGCTATGGCTAGAGGGAAGAAGAAGGCAGTGGTGGTGGAACCAGAGCAGACCCCCTCTTCGTCATCACTTCATGCGGAATCTACTCCGGGCCCTTCCCAGCGTTCTCGTAATCGTTCCAGCAAATATCGCGCCTTGCAAGGTGAAGTACAGGCCTTGCGCGATGAGGTGGAACGGATGAGATAGGAGCGCGAGTCCCAGCAACAACCCGAGTGGAGAAGTCCAGTACCAGAAGCTGTCGGGCCAGTCGTTCAAGCCCATTCAGCGACGAGAAGTGCAAGGCATGGGACATCTCCGCAACGATCTACCCGAGCACCAGTTTCGGCTCAAAATCCTCCCCCAGCTCTAGTGCGAGCCCCTAACAGGAATGTGACGACTCGGGCCCCGACGGATGTCCCAGCCGCCTCGGCTCTGGCTCCAACGACCTTCGTCACACCCTGGAGAGGAGAAGGGAAAGGAGAACGCCCGAGCCGGAGAACACTCGGGAGGTAGTGGCGGAAAACAGGGATCCCTGGGAGTCACGATTCGCAGACCTGACTAACCAAGTTCTGATGTTACGGAAGCAACAACAGCCATCATCAACCCCGGCTGCTGTTCAAGCCATGATGGAAGAGACCGAGCCTCCGTTCACCTCAGAAATCATGAACGAAGTGATGCCTCAGAGATTTCGGATTCCTCCTGTCATCCAGTACTCCGGGTCCGGCGACCCATCCGAACACGTGGAAGCTTATCGTTCGTGGATGCAGATACAGACTGCAACTGATGCAATGATGTGCAGAGGATTCTCGATTACTCTGGCCGGATCCGCTCGGAATTGGTATCGGCAACTCAAGCCTGGATCCATATGTTCATTCGAAGAACTGGCTCGGTCATTCCTTACCCAGTTCATAAGCGGTAAGAGAAGCCGAAAACCCAATACCCACCTGCTTACCATCAAACAAGGGCCGAAAGAGTCCTTGAAGGATTACATTGCTCGATTCAACGAGGAAGCACTGCAGGTGGAAGACTATGACGACAAGATGGCTCTCGCCGCAGTATGTAGCGGCTTGAGGGAAGGGAGGTTCGCCTTCTCTATAGGAAAGAACCCGGCGAAGACGTTAGCCGAGCTCATTGCTAGAGCCCAGAAATATGTCCATGCCGAGGAGTTCTCTGCTACTCGCAAGAATATCCAAATAACCGAGCCGAACGGGAAAGGAAAGAGGCCAAGGAACGAGGAACCCCAAGCCCCGAGGAAAAACTCGGATGATCATTCTTCTCGTGATCGCCGACCGAGCAGGAAGCCAGAAGGGAGATTCCGTTCCTACACACCTCTCAACACTACCGCCGAGCAGATCTTACTGGATATCCGCAGCGAGAAACTTCTCAACTGGCCAGTCTGCATGCGGGCAGACCCGGAACTTCGCGACAAGCGCAAGTATTACCGCTTCCATCGAGATCATGGCCACAATACCGATGAATGTGTAGATCTCAAGGATGAGATTGAATCCCTCATTCAGAAGAGGCACTTACGTCGGTACACCAAGCACGAGAAAACTACTCGGAAAGAGGAGCGAGTACGAGAACGCCCTAAAAATCCGCCCGAAGAACCTCCGGAGATTCGCACCATCTTCGGAGGTACATCAGGCGGAGGAGACTCAAACAGAGCCCGAAAAGCTCATTCCCGAAGGAGCCCAGAGCATCACGTCAATCTTACCGAGCGGCCTAACAAAGAACCACGAGTCAGTCCCTGTAGCCTCACCTTCACGGAAGATGACGCTCGGGGGATCCAACATCCACACGATGACGCCTTGGTGGTCACTATGACCATAGCCAATCATAAGGTGTACCGGATTCTCGTTGACACTGGAAGTTCAGCCGACGTGATCTACTCTGAGGCCTTCGGAAGGATGGGGATTCCACAGTCTCATCTCAGGCCTGTGAAGACCCCCTTACACGGCTTTGCCGGAGAAAGAGTAATCTCTGAAGGAGCCATTTCCCTCCCAGGATCATGCGGAGAGGGGCAACATCAAGTCACCATGATGCTGGACTTCCTTGTTGTTAATGTACCATCAGTACATAATGTGATTATGGGCATGCCCTCCCTCAATGCAATGTGGGCGGTCGTGTCTACTTATTACCTGATGATGAAATTTCCCGCCGAAGGCGGAACATGTTACCTCCGAGGTGATCAACGCGAGGCTCGGAGATGTTATGCCATTGCGGTTCAAAAGGGGTCTGTAAAGTAAACACTCACTATCAACATCTTGGACCCCCGCGGACCTACCGAGAATAAGCCAATTGAAGATTTGGAGAATGTACCGCTTAACGAAGCCGATCCTAGCAAGACGGTTCAGTTCGGAACATCACTAAGGCCTGAGCAACGCTCCGAGCTGTTAACTTTCCTGCGACGACACAGGGACGTATTCGCCTGGTTGCATGCGGATATGTCAGGAATCTCTCCAGACGTTTTGGTCCATCGGTTGAACGTGGATCCAGACCACAAGCCTGTAAAGTAAAAGAGGAGATCGTTTGATGCCGAGCGATGTGAAGCCATTGTGGAAGTAGTCTCAATCCTGTCGGACGCCGGCTTCATAGAAGAAGTATATTATCCAGAGTGGATCGCAAACGTGGGTTGGTTAAGAAGGCAAATGGCAAATGGAGAGTTTGCGTGGACTACTCAAACCTGAACAAAGCATGTCCGAAAGACAGTTTCCCATTGCCTCGGATCGATCAATTAGTAGACAGTACAGCAGGACACGAACTACTTTCCTTCCTGGATGCCTACTCTGGTTACAATCAGATCGCGATGCATCCCCGTATAGGCAGAAGACTACCTTTGTCACAGCATGGGGGCTCTCATCACACGGGTCATGCCATTTGGCTTGAAAAATGCTGGGGCCACATACCAGAGGCTAGTCAACCAGATGTTCGCAAGACAGATCGGGCACACGATGGAAGTTTACGTCGATGATATGTTGGTAAAAAGCGTCAAGGCATCCGATCACTTGGCGGACCTCAGAGAAACCTTCGCCCTCCGAGAATATCAAATAAAGAACCCAAAGAAAGTGCGTTTTCGAGTTGGTTCAGAAGATTCCTTGATTCCAAGTCAGCCAGAGAGGCATCGAAGCCAACCCCGATAAGATTAAAGCACTCCTCGACATGAGTTCGCCTCGAACTGTCAAGGAAATACAATGCCTCACTGGATGGGTAGCAGCGCTCGGACGCTTCATATCCCGAGCCACTGATAAATGCCTCCCTTCTTTCAAAGAATTGAAGGGTCATAAGAAGGCCGAGTGGACGCCTGAATGTGAGCAAGCTTTCCAGCAGCTGAAACAATATCTGGGCTCACCACCTCTGCTATCAAAACCGGAAGAAGGCGAATCTTTGTTCCTATACCTCGCAGTCTCAGCCTCAGCAGTCAGCTCGGCCCTGATCAGGGAAGTGGGGAACAAATAGCATCCAGTATACTATGTGAGCAAAGCCATGGTACCAGCAGAAACGAGATACCCCGCTCTGAAGAAGCTTGCACTCAGCTTAGTCGTTTCGGCTCGGAGGTTGCGTCCATATTTCCAAGCTCATTCGATCATCGTGTTAACCGACTCCCCTCTCAGACAAATTCTCCAAAAGCCAAAGGTCTCGGGACGGTTGACCAAATGGGCGATCGAACTTGGAGAATTTGACATTACTTTCCGGCCGAGGACAGCAAAGAAAGGCCAAGCAGTGGCTGATTTCATTGCAGAATTCACTGTTCTAGGTGAAGGGCAGATCAACAACGACGTCGAGATGACCCCGCATGATCTCCCAAACAGCTCACAGGGCATTCCAGAAGCCGGATTGGTCCTCTATGTGGACGGATCATCTAACTTAAAACGAGCCGGGGCAGGAATCGTCTTGATCGCCCCTGACTCCACAATTATCCAATATGTCATCTGACTCGGCTTCAAAGCTTCCAACAATGAGGCGGAGTATGAGGCACTATTAGCTGGGCTCAGATTGGCCGCCAGCCTCGGGGTCCAATCTATACAAGTTCGATGCGACTCTCAGCTGGTCGTGAATCACATCTCCACCGATTATGAAGCCAAAGAAAATAGAATGATTGCTTACCTAGACGAGGCCAGAAAGCTGATCGAGAAATTTTGGAACTGTACGATCCACCAGATTCCGAGGACAGAAAATACATGGGCTGACGCCCTGGTAAAGTTGGCGTCGGCCGCAGAGGGAAAGATTCCGCGGATCATTCCGTTAGAGTTCATTGAACATCCCAGCATCGACCGAATAGAGAAAAAGACGGTTAATCCGGTGAATAACAGCCCGAGCTAGATGGACCAAATCTTTGGCTACCTCGAGTCAGGGGAGGTTCCCTCGGACAGACAGGAAGCTAGACGTCTAAGAGTCCGAGCAGCAAGATATGTTATTCTGAACGGAACTCTGTATAAGAAGGGATATTCTCAGCCATATCTCAGGTGTCTTCGACCCGAGGAAGCGGAATATGTTATCCGGAAGATTCACAAGGGGATCTGCGGAAACCATTCTGGCGGTCGAGCCCTGGCTCTAAAGCTGCTTCGGCAGGGATACTTCTAGCCGACCCTCAAAGAAGATGCCAAGAAGTATGTTAGAAAATGTGACAAATGTCAGTGTTTTGCAGCCGTGCCTAGGCAACCGGCAGAAGAAATGACTCCCATGGGTGGTCCGTAGCCTTTCGCTCAGTGGAGAATCGACATCATCGGCCCTCTGCCGACTGGAAAAGGACAAGTCAAATTTGCCATTGTCGCTGTCGATTACTTCACGAAGTGGGCTGAGGCCGGGCCCGTCGCAAAGATTACCGAACAGAAAATAATTGACTTCGTCTGGAAGATCATAGTCTGCAAATTTGGAGTTTCGAATACAATCGTCTCAGACAATGACCGGCAGTTCGACAATGACAACTTCAGAGGTATGTGCCGAGGGCTCGGTATCAGGAACGCTTACGCATCGCCTCGCCATCCGTAGTCCAATGGGCAAGTGGAGGCAGTAAACAAGGTCATCAAGCACCACCTCAAGAAGAAACTGGAAAAAAGGAAAAGGTAACTGGCCGGAAGAACTTCCATTCGTCCTCTGGGCGTACAGAACTACAGCTCAATCTTCCACTGGAGAAACTCCATTCTCTCTTTCCTATGGGTCGGAGGCAATAGTGCCCGTTGAAGTCGGCCTCCCTACGGCTTGAGTGGAAAATTACCATGAGAATCAAAATGCCGAGCAAATCGCAGCCAATTTGGATCTTCTTGAAGAAATCCGAGAAGTTTCGAAGCTCCGTGCCTCTACCCTACATCAACAAGTAGCCAGATTCTACAATTCTAAAGTGAAGGTTAAACGATTCCGAACAGGGGATTTAGTTCTTCGACGAGTCTTTCAGAACACGGCCGAGCCGGGAACCGGAACACTCGGACCTAACTGGGAAGGACCATACCGAGTGGTCCGATCGACTAAGCCTGGATCCTACCACTTGGAGGATCTCGAAAGCCGTCAACTCCCCCACCCGTGGAATGCTGAACATCTGAAAGTTTACTATCCTTAATGAGACGCTCCGAGCAGCCTACTGACCTTTGAGGTTATTCAATAAATGTACGTCCCCGAGCGACCAGCCTTTAAGGTTACGAATAAAAACACATCTGATCGGCTTATTCTTGTCATCAACAAAGATCAAACGGACTAAATTCTACGAAGGCACCTCCTCCTAACCGAGGAGAAAAAGCCACGAGGCGATCTGACTCCCTAGTAAGGAAGTCGGACCAATTTCTACAAAGGCATCCCCCCTTAACCGGGAGGATAAAGCCAATGGGTAACCTGACTCCCCAGTAAGGGAGTCGGTCCCACCTACACGGAAGGCCCTTCGCTGAAAGCGAAACGAGTTGATCCTTTTAAGGATCAGACCGAGGCCCAAACAACATCCGAACGAATCAAGGACTCGGTTCGACTGCATAATCAAGTAAGCAAGTACATCAGTCATACGAAAGAACGACCGATAAAAAAGGGAGGTGATCCAAAATTGGTTCTTTCATTAAATGCTCTAAATGCGAAGTACATAGTAAAAAAAAAAAAAGTACAAATAAAAGAAGCGGAGTCTTCAAGAGGTCGGAGGAGCTTGGGAACCGGGGGCTTGATCCTGGCTGGTCGCCTCGGCGGCCCGAAAGACGCCAGGGTCCTCGGCAGAGGGGATCGATGTCAAGGTCCGGGTACAACTTCTGGACCTCGACAAGGCACTCGTCAAAACCACGGTTATAAAACTTGGCGGCCTCGTCATCCCTCTCCTTCGAGGTCTTGTACGAATCTATTGCCACAGCAACTGCCGCTGCCAAGGAGGCCTCAGCCTCGGCCCTCTGAGTCTCTAGAGCCGCGGCAACGACTCTGCTTTTCTCTTCTGCAGCTTCAGCCTTGATCTTCTCCAGGTCCTCGCTCAATCGGAGAGTCTCCTCAGCCAGGGTGTCAGCGCGGGCCCTGCACGATCCACTCGACTATCTGCTGCGCATCACGTCGTGCCTCAAGGTCCTTCGTGACCCTTTGAAGCTGGAGCAGTTCAGACCTGCTACCTTCAAGCCGATGACACAGATCACTCCGCTCCAGCTGAAGGATAGAAGCCTTGTCCCGTAAGACTCCCGCTTCCGCCCTGAGAACCTCCGTCTCCGCCCGGAGGGCTCCCACCTCGCTCCTGAGAGTTTCGACCTCAGCGTCAATTTTCCGACGCTTTCGGACCCTCTCCCAACATAGGAGGATCCTCGGAACAGACTGATCCAAGGTAAGAAAATGAGGAAAAAATAATAATACAAAAAGCCTACAACTTTTTCAAGGGAAGAGGCAGAAGTACACAGTAGAAGACTCCAATTAAGTCTTCCAAGAAGCGATCGTCCGCTTTATCAAGAAGGCGCGAAATAGATTCCTCCGTAACATGTTTCGCCGCCCGGTCCACAAACAAGACATGTGATAACCTGCTCGAACCCTCCTCTCGCTCGTGCCAACTTGAGTCGAGCCCGCCGCTCTCCTCACCGTGTCCGTCCGTCGGTCGAGAGGTTGAACCACACCCTCGGCATCGCGTATTCCCCCTCATTACCGGTTGGGTAATCATGGCATTGGTCATCCGAACGCTTCCTCCCTCTCGGAAGATGATGGAACAGCTATCAACGGAGGATTGAACCGAGCTCCCTCGGTGGGGGGAACGGCGATGGATGGAGGGGGGGTTGCCCCTATTGCTGGAGCGAGGGCGAGGTTAGGGCCGCCCAAAGGTACGACCATATCAACACCTACCAGGGGCACCGTGGCTGCACCCGGTAGTATTGGAATTGGGGACACAATTGCAGATGCGATGGTCCCTCAACCGAGGGTGCCGCGGCAGAAATGGAGCTGTACTCGAACCAAGATATTCGGGATAGGGGAGGTGCCGCCTCCGAGCCGCGACCCCGAGGCGTAACCCGAAGGACGAACTCCTTGAACGACCTTCTTCCTCCGAACTACCTTCGCCGGGGCTCGGCTCTCAAGATCTCCTCTGCTCACGTACTTTTCCTCCTCCGAGAACCGGATGCTCTCGGCCATGCCCGTGCGGGAGAATAATAAGAATAGCGTTACCTCGGACCAATAAAAATACACCGGCCGAAAACAAGAATACTCACCGAGCGGCGAGTAGGGAGCGGCCTCGTCTCTGCAAAGCCCCGATCGGTGAAGGTTAGCACCAGTAATCGATCTCGACCAAGAGCGACGCTCCTCCGAATATGTCCTCGCCTTGGCTATCTGGTTCCTTTGGTCCGAGGTAATGAAGGGCACACACCCTCGCGAAACCTGCAAAACAAAAAGAAATTCTTTTCTAAGCATAGCTGAAGCAAAAAAGCGATGTGTGAAAGAAATCTCGATCCGACCTGGCATTGTGAAGCGGGTGGGAACCTGAGTCGACAGAGCCCCAATCTCAGCTACCGGCGCCTCCCATTCGCCCGCGGCCCAAAACCACTTGTTCTTCCAGTCCTTATTCGAGGGCGGAAGACCCAAGACGAGCCCTGACCCCTTGTTACCTCTGGTCGCGAAGTAGTACCATGGATCTTTGCCTTCGTGCTTGACCAGGTACAGGCTCATCAGCTCGGCGGGTGTCAACTCCGAGTTCCCGACTTGGTGCCAGATGATGTAAGCGGAAATCGACCCTCCAAGCATTAGGCGCAAGTTGCCCAGGCGCGAGCCCTAAGTAAGAGGTCAGAGCTCGGATGAAGGGGTGCATCGGGAGGCGAAGCCCGCATAGTAGGCCGCATAAAAATATGGCTATCTCCCCGACCGCGGGATTGCCAAAGCAAGATCGGTGGGCTCGGGGCTCTGATCCGAACGAAGCGTGGTATGTCAAACTCCGTACGGATCCATTCCATTTGAGACTCTGTTATTACGGAGCACCCTGGAACCAATTCTGACGCCCATCCACCAGGAGACATCTCTGGGACATCAGTGACTGCAGCTCTGGGGGCTCGTGTTGTCCCTTTCTTGCTGGCCTTCTTGCTGACCTGGCGAGTCCAAGCTCTCGCCACCGTCTGCTTCTGGGGCCGAGGATATAAAGGCACAGCTTCGAAGGGACCTTCAGAGGCCTCTCTTCCATTATCGGAACTCCCCGACTCGGAGTCATCATTGTAGCCTCTAGTCGTTTCCATATCGGAAGACATCTCGAAACAGTGGTGTTGAGAATCGAACTCACCAGACAATCGCCGGAGATTGCTTCAGCGAGTGTAAAAACTATGTCGGAAATCACTTCTGCCGGAAATCGCCTTCGCCGAAAATCGCCTCCTCCGATAAACAAATGCAAACGATAGAACCTGAATGAAGACCCCGGATGGACCTTTTATAGACTGAGGAAACCCTGCATTAAATGGCCTGCAGTAATGGTTGCGTCGGAATTATTGTAGGCCGACTCCGAGTCCGACGTGGCGTCATATTATTGGTCCAAGACCTGTCAAAGGTAACGTCATTCGCCTCGGTTGTTGTGCATGGGATAATCAACACGACGCCCGAGCGCAGAAAAGAGTGCTCGACACGACGCCCCGAGTGCACGTGGCGATCATTCACAGGTCAGTGACGATTCAGAATCCCAACCGTCGCCACGTGTTCGCTCACGGTTAGCCCGAAGTCGCTAAATCCCGAGGACGTGATGTTTCACACGAGAACCATAAACGCACCGAAGAGCCGAGGCGACTGATCTTCCACTTAATTACTCTCCGAGCTCATGAATGACCTCGAGAGTAGAGGGCTTCATTATAGGAAGATCCGAGCCGACATAACGGAGGGGATCGACGATCCGCTAGTCCGGGGGAGAGTCCGAGCCTCGGCATAATACTAGGAAGGTGGGTTAAGATGGGCGAAGCTCCCATTCTTGACCGCCTTCTTTCCAAGGGCAGTCGGAAGGGAAAACATTTAAGTTGTACGATCAACTCCGAACGAACATCCATCATAATACCGAGAATGGCTAGCTGCATTACTTACGAACGGATCAAGGTTCGGCTCGGGTTGGCACAGTCAATCATCAGCTCGAGCGATGCGTCGTCTCGGTCTGCCTAGCCGAGGCATCTCCGAGGATAAAGGTTTCGCGCGCTAAGTGGGGAAACTGCCATATATGGATATGTCCTATTATCTCGCCCGTAGATACGCACGCCGTAACACATGATCTTCGGATTCTGGGCAATATCTCCATGATTCGTAAATCCCACTGATCGTGCCGAGATTATCGAATGCGAATCAAGCGATGAAGAGGTATAAATATCACATCATCCCATGACAACAGGTACGCAACATCTGGCACTCTCCCTTTCCTCCCCAACTTAGACCCAGATTCTATTGTCCTGACTTAGGCATCGGAGGGTCCCCCGGCTTAGCCAGGGTCTCCATTGCTCACGGTTTACGTGCAGGGAACCAGGTCCGTCACCTATTCGGAATATGTGAAGAGGGGAAGAGGGCTGACCAGATTTTGACCTCAACATTAGCCATCCCCACTAGAGATCGATATCAAGACCTCTAGTATTGAAACGAGGTATCTCCACTCAGTGGATCTGGGTGTTTTGACATGTGGCTTTGACACTGTTCGACCGTCTGATGAGCGGATCTATTGTTTTCCTGCTCACTCCGCTACTTCCCGAACGCTGATTGGGTACCAACCCCGCCTGTCATGAGCTCCGCACAGACAGGGGCTCTAATGGGCTACCGTTATGTCACCGCCCATCCATTTTTTCCATATCATTTAGGACATGAACCCAAAAAATGAGTCAGACCCAAGGCAGAAGTGGACCACCCCACGGTAACCAGCAGTGATAATGATATCCACAGTTGAAACCTTTTTAGGCCCACTGCGATGTTTTTTTTGCCATCAAACCTATTCATAAGGTCACATGGACCTGGATGAACGGAAAATGCTAATATCAGTTTGATCTAAAATTTCTGTGGCCCCCAGAGAAGTTTTTAACGGTATGAATTTAATCCCCACTTTATGGCCTATTTGAGCTTTAGATCTTCCTCATTTTGGGCATATTACCCTAATATGATATGGAAAACTTGATGGACGGTGTGGATAAAAATCTGTACATCACGGTGGTCCCTCAGAGCACCTGCCTGTGACAAGCTCGGGACAGGCGGTGGTGGTACCCAATCCGCGTTCACTACTTCGTTTGTCCAAATTCAGCCTCTACGGTCTACAGTCTATACAGTCTACTTCCGAATCCCACATTGCTCCTCTTTGCTCTTCGATTTCTCTCAGCAATTTTATCGAACACCTGCCCTGCAAAAATTCCAAACCCTTCCTTATCAAATGATCTCAACCCACCGCATTTCTTCCTTCAAAAACCCTAATAAATCCCATGATGTCCACAAGAGTATCTCTCAATCACTACCCTCCTTCCTCTTCTTCGCTTCCTTGGATCTCCCCTCTCCAATACCTACCAAAACCCACCTCTCCAAAACCAGACCAACCTCCAAACCCCACCCTCTCAACCCTCCAAGAACTCCCAACAAGGCCCAAATTCATCTCCCACGACGTCGCCATCCGTATGATAAAAAGGGAGAAGAGCCCTCAAAAGGCCTTGGAAATCTTCAACATGGTTTCAGAGCAGCGTGGCTTCAACCACAACCATGATACCTACTCCACCATCTTGCACAAGCTGGCCCTCTCCAAGAAATTCAATGCCGTTGATGCCGTCCTCCGCCAAATGACCTTCGAGCCCTGCAAATTCCACGAGGGCCTCTTTCTCAATCTCATGGCCCACTTCTCCAGATCATCACTCCACGAGAAGACCCTCGAGCTCTTCTACGCGATCCCGCCGTTCGTCCGCGAGAAGCCGTCCCCTAAAGCACTCAGCACCTGCCTCAACCTGCTTCTTGAAGCAGACCGCGTTGATCTCGCACGGAGACTTCTCTCCGATTCAAAATCAGGCCTCGGATTGCGGCCAAATACCTGCATTTTCAATATATTGGTTAAACACCACTGTAAGAGCGGCGACTTCGAATCGGCATTTGAAATTGTGGAGAGGATGAAGAAATCGGAGCACGCATCGCCCAATCTGATAACATATTCGACCCTCATGGGTGGCCTCTGCGATCGCGGGAGGCTCTCCGAAGCAATCGAATTGTTTGAGGAGATGGTTTCCAAGGCAAAGATCTTTCCAGACGCATTGACATACAATGTCTTGATCAACGGGTTTTGCCGGGGCGGGAAGGTCGACAAGGCAAAACAAATCATGAGTTTTATGAGGAGGAACGGATGCTACCCGAACATATATAATTACACGGCTCTGATGAAGGGTTTCTGCAATGAAGGGAAGTTGGAAGAGGCCCGAGAGGTGTTCGACGAGATGAAGAGATATGGCCTCGAAGCAGATGCCGTCAGCTACACTACGTTGATCAGTTCTCTTTGTAGAGTTGGGAGAGTGGACGGGGCAATTAAATTGCTAAAAGAGATGAAAGAGAGAGGATGCAAGGCAGACCTCGTGACATTCAATGTTATTATCGGCGGATTGTGTTGGGAGAAGAGGTTTGATGAGGCAATGCAGATGGTTGAGAAGTTGCCCTTCGATGGCGTCTATTTGAACAAGGCCAGTTATCGGATTGTGATGAATGCATTGTGTAGGGAAGGGGAAATGGAGAGGGCTGTGGGCTTGTTGGGCTTGATGCTCGGGAGGGGGTTCATGCCACACTATGCGACGTCGAACGAGCTGCTGATTGGTTTATGCGATGCCGGGAAGGCAGCAGATGCGACGGAGGCATTGTATGGATTGTCTGAGATGAGGTTTATTCCAGAGGTTGCATCGTGGGTGCGGCTGGTTGAGTCGGTTTGTCGGGAAAGGAAGCTGGTGAAGGTGTTTGAGTTGCTCAATGAGCTGGTTATTGCAGATCGAATTCTGAAAGGGAGTGTTTAGTAGATGTGAAACGATGATTTTTTAACCAAAAAGAAAAACGAAAAAAAGATGGGATTTTGAACTTTGTATCATGAGGAATGGCTTTGAATTTTGGAACGAAACAAAGGGAGGTTGCGGATAGTTTGACGAGAGGTAAGAAAGAGATGATACAGAGGACGTAGAGGCTTGAGCCGAAAAGCTATTAATCTAAACAGATTTCAAATGGATTGTGAAATAATATCTTTTAACATGCACCATAGAGGGCTATAGAGGCTGGAAATTGGAATTATGCTGGTTTCAAGTTGGACCTGAAAACAAAGTTTGAGCATTTCTCACCTAGCGCCATTTCTTCTCAATTGTATTGAATTTTCACAATTAAATACTCTCTCTCTCTCTCTCTCTCTCTGGTCGAGAGGCATATAGTTGTAAAAGGTACTGAACAATTAAACGTACCAAAGACTGCACAAGATGGCATTTACTCCAATGGCAATTTGCCACGAACAAATGAGAGATTGATTTCTTGGGCAATATTTGAGACTCTTACTAAACAATTACTCGTGCAAGGGGTGCGCTTTGCATCTTCTGAGTGGAAAGAGGCTTAGCCATTGCCACTCACCCTTCTGCCCCACCATGCCATGATCCAAATCCAACTATCAATCTAGAAGGTCCAACTGTATGTGGGCCACGTGATAAAATCTCACCTATCAGAGAACCTCCGGGTCCATACAGAGTTGAGTTAGAAACGGTTTTTCTGGGCCATTGTTTCTGCTTCATCTTTTACATTGACAGTCACGGATTTCCCATGTCGCCCATTTACAATGAGATCGTCCAGATAACCAGTCTGGCACATGCAGAGGGAACTAGCGTCCCCACCATTATACCTACACGAACCTATCACACCTGTCTGGTTTCCCTGTCACCCGGATCAGCCCAAGGACCTGTTAGCTGTGGCCATGAGGTGGGCCTGAGGAAGTGTTTAGGGTTGTGGTTCAACACTAGCCCAGATGAAGCCCAGGGCCAAATTGCTGACGGCCCATTTAGGGCCTTGAAGGAATCCTGTGCTCAGTCCTCTGGCGAACTTCAAGTATAAAGCCCTTGGACTTGGTCCTCAAGCTTTTGAAAAAGAAGCAACTACATCACTAGATAAAAGTAAAACTTCACACTCCAGTTTGAGTTGTGTAAAAACAATTCCAATTTCCAAACATCAGCAACAAACAGCGTGAAAGAGAGCCAAGCCGGGTTTGAATCAGAGTAATTTTTAACCGGGCCAAAAAAAAAGCCAGTGACCGGCCTGCCTCTGTTCAGTAATTGGGCCTTCAATGTCAGCCACACCGTAATCCATTAAAGGCAATAACATGACTGTCTTGGGAGGCAGGCCCTCAGAAAATCTGGCCAAAACCAGGTTCAGGTATGACCCGTTTATCAATCAGGCCTCTCACAACTACGGGCCAAATGCAGGCCGGCCCAAGCACATCTGGCATCAGGCAGACCAAATGCCACAGATTTATATCCAGGCTCCAGCCATATCTACCATTACCTCACCAACATGAACAGATGTGTCGAAAAGGCCAAAATGGAGAGTTTCTCAAGTGCAGAGGACGTGAAGCCATGACTCCATGCTTCAGGACATGGGAAAAAAGACCCTCTCTCCATGCTTAAAGGACATGGGAGAAAAGACACTCTTACAAAATGCGCAATAAGGTAGCAGCAGAAGCATCTGAAAACATGTAGCTTGTGAGATTAACATTTTATACATCCATCTTTTTACTGGAATCATACACTAAAACAGTCCTGTCAGTATCGGTACATCCACGAAGATCCATCATGTCAGTTTAAGCCTGCTCATTTTTTATCTTCATCGATGTTATGCTCTAAGCTATTTCAAGACAGAAACGGAAGCCAACCCGGTGTGTATGGCAGGGATCTCCACTTTCTGGTAACTTACCATATAGAATGCCTGATCCCAAGGCCGTTGCATGTCAAGATCAGACCCTTGAACCGATGAAGGTACTCCTGTAGTCAGATTGGAAGTATCTTAAGGAAAGAGCCAAAATAATAATAAACTAAAATCAAACTGAAATGGGAAGGGAATAGATGTCTCACAGTGACACTGTAATCTTGCACATGCAGCATTCTGCTCCTGTCATATTCTCTCTTCTTGACGGGATCAGCCAGCACTGTCAAACAGAAAAATATCATGTTATCAGATGATCATGCACAACCCACCTAGAGCTACCGCTATAGGATCGCTTTAAATTAATAGCCTTGGGAGTCAGATTGGCCTTGGACCATTAACGCATGATAGCAAGACCACAAAAGGTTTCCTAAACCACAACTACACAAACCAACCTATACACCCTCTGCAGTCCAGGGCAGCCCCAATATTAGGAATTTTGTAACATATCATGTAGAGTATCAAACAAATGGCACTGATACAGTGCACTCTACGTAATATTTGTACGATAAGCAGGGTTAAGAATACTATCGTAATGATGGAATACTAGTTCAAAATTTATTTCAGGAATGAAACGGCTCAGGCAATCTACAAACAATAGTATTTGGAGAGTATCGGCTGAAACACTATAGGGTCCCCAATGCAAGTTTGTCAAATTTCTTGGCACTGAAGTAATTACGAATGTCCCCTTTTACTTTCAGACCCCTATATGGATATATTCTATACAAAGTTTTTGTGGGCATTGGAGCATATGCCAGCAGGCCACATAGCCAAAACATGTCTGAACATGGATAATACACACGATGCATCATTTGCGTCAGTGCAAATTGCAATCAATTTCATCCCCATATCAGCAATACAGAGAAAATTTTAGCATGTCAGGCGATACAATACATGGCAGATGATATTTTAAAACCATTGTTCTGCCCCATACACAGCTTGGGCTGTTTTTGAAATATAGGCAATTAAATTCTCACGACTACAAGCAAATGACTGAATGACCCCGAAGAAGTCGCAGTTTTGACAAACATTGAGTGTAGGCATGTACATTGAGTATAGACCACATGCACCAATGGAAAATGTAGAATCATGGAGCAGAATGCATGACTCCCATATCCAATTCCAAATTAAGAATGCTCTACATAGATATGTTGACAGTCGTGTAAAGCACGCACCAACCATTGGACACAATGTTCTATGGAAAATGTAGGCCATGATTCTGTTTCAAGCAGAAAGTTAGACATTCTCCTTTGAGATGGTATATGCTCTAATCAACTAGTCCAAGGGTATTAATGACTCAACAACTTCATGGGGGAAGAATGCAGGACTGCCATATCCACTGGAAACTGAGTCATTGGACAGAAGACATGATTCCCATATCCAAAGCAAGGATGCTTTAAATAGATATGATGTTCGTAGTGTAACCCAGATTATCCATCGAACCCATATGCACAAAATGTTGGACTCAGTGTTCTAAGGCAATGTAGATTATGATTCTGTTTCTCGAATAGTAAGAGTAACATTCCCATAGGAAACCGTATACATCAACTAGTCCAAGGTTGTCAATGGATCAACATGGGAGATGCACAACCAAAATTTCATTAAATTAACAATTCAATGTGGCAAGCCAACATGAACAATAAGCAATTAGGATATTGAGCTGTCCCTGGTGCATGGATGGTAGAAGGGAATCGTCATTATAGAAAACCATCAAAATTAACGACCACAACCCCATAAATGTATGAGCAATGAAGCTAAGCAAAAAGTCTTCATTTAAAAACACTCACCCTTATAGGCTTCATTTATCTCTTGAAATCTTGAAGTTGCATTGTCCTCATCATTCCGCTTATCTGGGTGCCATTTCTGCAACAAGTGGACAATCATCTAGAATTAGGAATTTACTCAGAAAGCATTATGATACCCAATGCCTTCAATATTCCAAAACACAACATTATATAGAGATATTTGAAGGAATACATTTCAGTTAAATAATATAAATAGGTTATGGACTCTTCATAACTCAACTCAAGCTTTAAAACTAGACAAAATAATATTGTAACTTCACAAGAAATATGAGCCGAAATGCACATCTGAAGCAGGCATAAAATAAATATAATGGAGAATGTCCACAAAGTTAATAGACAAAGTAAGTAATATGGAATCAAGAAAAACTACAAACCAATGCAAGACGGATGTAGTTGGATCGAATGGTGTCCTCTGTAGCATCATAATCAACCTCCAATATTCTATAGTAGTCCTGCATATAAAAGCAAGTCAAATGGTAAATAGTTAGAATGCATATAAAAGCAAGTCAAATGGTAAATAGTTAGAAGTGGGAGGCAAAATACCAAAAGGATGAGTAAGACTACATCTTGAATAAGGCTCGTAAGCCTCCCTGGCTTTTCTATTCCTAGGTGCTAGCCATAACATCAAGAGGAAATATACGATGCTAGACCCAGTGATACAATGTCATTTTCTTGCCCAGCAAACCAAACAACCACATCCCATGCATTTGTCATTGAAACCATTCATCTAGTGGGCCTGTCATTGAATGGATACACCCCATTTCATTTCATTTTTTGTGCCTGGCAAGTACATCTCCTACAGCCAATTTTCTGAAACTTGTTTGCAAGCCATCAGCTGGACAGCTGAAATTGTCTGGTAGATGATATTGTTGTTTCATGTCCCATCCAATGTGAGGCACATCAGATGAACAGTATAGTTCATCTAAATGTGGGACCCACTGATGGGCTGGCTGGGCCATAGTTACATCCCCAATTATGAATTTCTAGCATCTAGCAAGTAAAACAAAATAAAAAGAATTATACAATGCTCATCTAGAGAACTTGTAAAATACGTTTGATTTTCAGTTTGTAAGTGGGGCCCATGGTTAAACGATCCAAACCACTGATATTGTGGGCCTCATTGTGGATCGACCATACTCATATCCTTCAAAAACTGGAGTACCCAAGTCAGATACTCGGATAGGAATAAGGATGACGGATCCCTCTTTCCCATGACTTGTAATCCAGATCTATCAGGATTTTGAGCTCTAAAGCTATTAGTTAAAATTTCTAGTGGATTGCAGAAATTAGGCAACAACTTCAGGTTATGATATTGCTACGGAAGTATTTTAACATGATTGTATACTTATGAGCACCAGCCAATCCGTCCCGGGAGAATCCTGAGAATTTGGATTTTGAGGATCCAAGTCACGAGATCATGTCCATACTCGATACCCACACACTTTCTCAGGTAACATAGCTGTGGTTCTGTGTATTGCCTATGCACTACAAATCCATCAGGTTCGAAGATCCGAGTTACTGAACAATTGGCCTTATCCGGTTGAATGTGCAACGCCAATGCTATTTCTATCCTAACTTTCTATTTTCGGGGAAACCATTGAAGGGTTAGTACTTTCCCATCTAGAAGATCTTTCACGCATAGACAATCCAAAATGGTCCCCATAATATCAACGGTCTGGATCGCTGAAACACGGGCCCCACTTCTACAAACTGAAAGCTCGAAAACATACTAATACAAACCTTCAGTATGTTAGGCACCTCTAAAATAAAACCCTAATACACACAAAAACGGAAAAATGATAGAAAGGTCGCAAAATGGAAGAAAATTATCTAACTCGAATCCATTACAAACCAAAAGAATGTTTTCTTCTTTTCGCATCCGTAGAATCCAACGAAATCCGTATTTCGAAGAAACAAACCCTAAATTTTCGAAATGAAAAAAAGGCATCTGGAGGCTTTTGGGATACTGAAAGAAAACCCTAATTTCGGAGGAAGGAATAAGGGTTTTGTTACCTTAGGCTGAGACAAAAGGGAGAAGAAATCGAAGTCGAATGGAATGTCTTTCTCTTCCCATTCTAATTCAGATTCTTCTTCTTCCTCCCACGCCATTGTCGACGCTTCCAGATAAACAGGTAAAAAGGAAGAAAAAAGGACTTCAAAAAATTGGGTTTCTGCGGGTTTTTGGAGGTTTTGGAATATAGGAAATCTCTAGATAAAGGAGGGCATTTTGTGGATATTTGTGGTAGAGTTCGTTTTGTCTCCATCGCGACTCAGAAACGAGTGTGTATCTCCACCCCATTGGACCATATACTAAGATGGTCCAATGAAATGAACCGTCCAAATTCTTTTTACTACGATAAATAAAGTATCACCCCATATTCGTGTTTCATTGATGATGCCGAACTTTGATTCTAGAGTTGAATTGAGAACCATTGAAATTTTCTTTTAATTGTTCTAAATGCATCTTTAGTTTGTAATAATCTTAATCGTCCGTTCAGCTTGATTTTACCAAGTTCGCCCGTGTAGTGTAGGTTTGACAGCATCGACGGTTCCGATCACAGGACTCATAAGTGGTGGCGACAGACACAGGAACCTCAGTCGCGACCGAGACTAAACGAACTAATTGTGGTATGCGATTCGCATCTTTTGAAGAGTATGCGCTGTTTTTTCAATTCTGAAAAGTACGACATATATTTCGGTAATCAACACCATTGATCTGTTGTGGCCCACTATAGATAGATTACCCTCCAAAATTCTCCGATATTGAATTAGTATTGGCACCACTTTATTTTTTGCGACCTTGTATTGTAGGCCACAAATTTAAAAGTTAGATCGTCGTGCATATGACACGTTTTGTTGAATGCTCCATCCACATGAAGCATAACATATTTAATGGCCTAGATTAGCGAACCGTGGGTCCCACATGTCAGAAGATCCAACCACTTGTCCAGAAATGAAAGCCGGGGTATAACGTGAAAGGAGGTCCGTATTTATTTATGGTAGAAGTTCGGTCGGATTCACGGGAGAACATATCATTTCGGAGGATAGGTGGTTCTAGAAATCCGCGAGTATGTAGGCTGTGGGGTGATATTTTATTTAGCAAGTGATATTGAGCCGGGCCCGGTTTGGCTCGGACCAAGTATCCTAATATCTGGCCTTGGCCCTACTCGGGCTGAAAAAGCCTCATGCTCGGAAGTGATCAAGGGTTGGAAATAGATCAATCGAAGAAAGCTCTCACAAGAGTCTATAAATTACAATGGTGGCCCACTGGATGGGAAAACGGGTTAAGCCGATCCATCAACTAGGCGGCCGTCCTGACCCCAGCATGAACACTACTTATTTTTGGGCTTGGGCCATCTTTCAAGAGACCGTAACTGATTGGATTGGGCTGGGCTGTACCAAGATCTATAAATAGATTGTTGCTAGGCCCACAGAACGGATTGTATCCCAAACGCATAGGGCTGGGCTGCACCAAGATTATAAATAGATTGTTGCTAGGCCCACAGAACGGTTTGAATCCCAAACGCATATGAGACGGGATAACTAGAAAAGAAAAGATGACAATACTACAAGCCTATCTCACATATTTTGGTTATGGTAGACTAGAATCAATCTTGCGCGTGATTTGCGTCTAGGGCCTATTGCAACGAACCGGCCTAGCCGGACCCGTTTGGGTCCAGGCGTCCAGTTTTTGCCACAGGTGCATCCGGACCGTGTAATTTTGGCCAATTGCAGGCTTGGGCAAGGATTCTAAACGATCATCTTGGGCCTATACAAGCCTTGTCATGGCCATGGTCACTTGCAGCCCAAGTCAATGTTACAAATCGAGCAGGTCCACTCATTTAGTAGGCCATGTGACCATCATTCGTCTGCATTCAACAATCAAGTGTGGCCCACGTGGTGTGTGGACTACCCTAGAAAGTGGCTAATAGCACGTTTGGGCCTGGCCCATATTATGAGCCAGTGGGTGGGACTAGTCCCGGGATTGTATCCTTGCTCATGAGTTGGGCGTCACGAGACTCGGATAGTCTAGCTCATTTTAGAGGTCGTTTGGCAGGTATAAATTGGTGTGAATTGGAAAAGGTGAGGTTGTTTGGTTGGTGCGAAATGAAATCAGTAGTATACCCGAACCTTACTTTTTGGTATGTTTTGTAATCACTTTGTTTTGTCATGAAGTGGTATGCATCGATTGCTACATGGAAAGATAAATTGACTAATACTTTAGCCGGTGTGAATTAGTATAAATTGAAATTCAAATCATAATTATTGTGTAATTCATTGAACTGGAATGCTATGTTATTTTTGATAGTTTGTAATTGAAATTTATTAAATTTTTAAAAAAAAAAAAAATTGCGTTTGTGAGTTTATAATTAAAATATATTAGAATAATGTACTATATTCATATGAATTAATTTTGATTCAATAAATCAGCTTTAATATCTCAAAATTGTGTGTGTGTGTGTGTGTGTGTGTGTGTGTGTGACATTAGACAAATTATTGCAATAAGTCCATTGTTATAAACATTGTGGCCAAAATTGAGAAAAAAATCAATTACATAGCCATTGTAATTAAGTCCACGAATGTATGGATCCCGTACAAAGTGATTCACCAATGTTCTTCAATCATCAATTATATAGCCAATGTTTGGATAATTTAGATCATTCACATTAATTCCATTTCATATCAATTGACACCAACCAAACAATGTTTCCTTTTCCAATTCACACTTGTCAAAATGACTCTTAACAAAGGAGTTGTCGGGCTACTAATCCATCACACATGTGACATGTTAAGGACACCCCAAGCATTTCAATTATTAGTTGCATCACTAAAATTATACCAATAGATTGATCTAAATTATTGAAACATTGGTCATGTAATGACTGATTAAAAAATATTGACAATTCATGTTGTTTTAGATCTTTATGTCTGTGGCCCCTTAGGGCTTGAAAATTCTTCATTTTCAGCCAAAGTAAATATTTCATTACAATCATTTTTTCAAATGTCATATATTTACACTAATTTGAAGTATTAAAGCCAAGTTAATTAAATTCAGGCTAGTGTGAATATACCACAAAATTTCAGTACATCTTAATTACGAGCTACTAGACATAATTTTTGAATTCTAATGGTTTTCCGTTCATACCTACCAAATTACTCTTTAATTAATTGAAAGAACCTAAATTCCCATAAGGGCATATTTGATTTTTCAAAATAATCATAAACGCATTGCAAATATGTAACAATTACTTCCTAAGGTATTTACCGCATGGTTTCCTAAGACTGATTTAACTCCTACTTTTTTCAATACTAAAACCGGCATTGCCCACAATTATATATCGGGCCCATCATGATATGTGTGAATTATTCACACTGTCCATCCGTTATGCCAAGTGAATCTAGGGCATGAGTCACAAAATAAGGCAGATTCAAAGTCCAAGTAGACCACATAGTAGAAAAAAGGGAATTAAATACTCACAGTTAAAAACTTCTCAAGGCCACTGTTTACTTTGGTATGGGCCACTTAAATGTTGGATTTGACTTATCTTTGGGCTCATGCCTCAAAATATTGTGGTAAAACGAATGGACAAGACGGATATATCATATACATCATAGTGAGGTCTAGAAATTTAAACTATCACTATTAAACAATTTCCAAGACAAAAATCCTAATAAATTTTCAAACGGGTGAAATAGTAATAATTACCCATTTACAAGGTATTTATACTTGTTTTAAAAAATCAAACAAGCTCTAAAACGCCATGACCTTGAAAATTGCATGCACTAATTTGTCATTATCTCATAGGAAGTACCCACATAGGCAAGCATGTGCATGTTTGCATGTTGGACCAAAAGCTCCTATTCTTCCCACCAAAATATGGTGACGTAGCCCCATGGTATTTTTGTCACAGGGAAAGTTCATCCAAAAACGTCTTATTCAATTCAATATGGGTGTTAGCTCGAGCCATGCCATCAAGCTAAGCCTAGGTGAAAGAGCTGTTTAGACACGTGGAAAGCTTCATTGATGGGATGGACATCCAGGAGTAGATTTGCTGAGACCTTGGCCTCACCCGAGATGGTGTAGCCATTACCGCAGGGCCACCACATTGTTCAAAGTAAAAGTTAGTATACGGGGGTTTCATTAGGTTCTGCTTCATGTAGACCGTTAAGGTTTTCAAGAATCATCGAATATGATGAGTTCTCAAAAAAGTTGGTAGGTAGTCTGGTAGGTAGTCTTTGCAGGTGAGCGATCCGCTAAATATATATACCCACATTATTCATCCATTTTTCCAAATCATTTTGTTGAAAATCAGTTGTTTTAAAAAATAATAAAAAAAGTAAATCCAAATTTTTCAAAATTTTGAAATTTTTCCGTCAAAATTCTCTTGAATTTTTTGAATTAAAAAGTGCGGTGTGTGTGCTTTGTCCCATATCGGAAATGTAAAAGATAGTTTTGTGGTTTATATGAAATGTTGAGAAGGGTATTCTTACTTGGAGCTTTTTGGAGGAGATGAAACACGGGACTGGAACACACGCACACGCGCGCTCGGGCTCGGGCTCGGGTTCCAGCATGGGCACGGGCAGTGAGGCAGTATAGCTATAATGGCGCTAGATGGCGCACTTTGCACTTCGCACGTGCGCATCGTGTCGCAGAGTGGTCGCTCCCTCGTGACCTTACGCGAACCAGCGCGACCTCAGTGCGATGGATCTAGTACGATGAGTCTGGTCAGAGCCTTAGGGCGGTGTAGATCTGAAAAATTGGAAATGAGTCTGGGTTTTATATGTGACTGAGAACGGTCGGATCTTAAATCCAAAGCGTCCAGCCGTTTCTATAAGCGGATAGCTACCTTAAAAACCACAACGGTCCGAAAACGGACGGGCCTGGATGATCTAACGGTTAGATCTACATATCTAATAACCAGAAACGTCGGAGATTAATGAACAACGGCCAGAAACATTTTTCAAACGTTCTGGACCATTGAATTCCACACAGCAACGGGTCTAAACCTGAGGCCTGTATAAACTGGACCATTCCAGTCCGATTTCATCATCTCAACACACCATCTCTCCCATCAAATCAGATACAATCCATAGCTCCCTTTTAGAATACTGTGATCATCTCTACCGTCTAAATCTGTCAGAAGAAATCTACTGCATTAGAACTGTTCCATAGTGGACATATCGTGATTGCTGCACGCTAGATCCAGATAAGGCTTGTCTTATCCTGGAAGCAATTCACCCGAAACCCATCAGCAATTGATAAGGGGGCGAATCACGCTTTAAATACAGTGTATTTTATACGTTATTCAGCCTAGTGAAATTGTTAATTTCAATTATTTATTTTTATATTTTCGATGTATCCAATCAAATTTCCTAACAATCTTAAAGCATGATTCCATGGACACTGAAAGTATTGCATCAATCAAACTGATGAACCAGGATCTGATCCGACTGAACCAATTCGATGGTTCAAATTTCACTAGATGGTAGGACAAGCTAAAGTTCCTGCTGACTGCTCTGAAGATCTTTTACATCCTGGATCCAACTCTCCAGCCTCTGCCTGAAGCAACGAACACTGACACTCCAGAACAGGTTGTTGCTAGGATCAACCGACAAGAAAATGAACTGTCGTGTCGTGGCCACATCCTCAATGCTCTCTCTGATCAATTGTACGATTTGTACGCTGGGACCATATCAGCAAAAGAAATTTGGAGCACGCTGAAATACAAATATAAGGCTGAAGAGGAAGGTACACATAAATTTCTAATTGCCAGGTATTTCGATTTCACGATGGTAGACAATCCACCGCTGCTTGCCCAAATCCAAGAACTGTAGCTTATTGTAAAAAAAAAAAAAAAGCCATAAAAATTGATCTTCCAGAATCCTTTCAAGTCGGAGCTATAATCGCAAAATTGCCTCCGACCTGGAAATACTACAGGAAGAAACTACTGCATAAATCCAAAGAGTTCACCCTAGAACAAATCCAGAAATATCTTCGTATTGAAGAAGAATCTTGTAACCGAGACAAAAAGGATGATGCTAATGGTGCATCCTCATCCAAGGTGAACGCAGTAGAACGGCCATCCCAAAATAATACCTATGAGAAAGCTGATTCCCTTAAACCTAACAAAGATCAAGGGAAATTTAAGAAAACCCAAAAAAAGAAAAACGGCAAACCTAAAGGAGCTTGCTATGTCTGCGGCAAGACCGGGCATTTCGCCCGAGTCTGTAGGGACTGAAAAAAAGCCTAAGAAAGAAGCTAATGCAGTAGACGATGAAATCGTAGCCATGGTCACAGAAGTGAACCTAGTTCAAGAGAAAATTCCTGGTTGGTGGTATGATACAGGTGCCACAATCCATGTATGCAATGATTGATTTGCCTTCAAAACCTATGAAGACGAAATCAATGGTCAAGAGGTTCAAATGGGAAATGAACTGTGGAATTATTCTTTACCTCTGGAAAGAAGGTAATCCTAACCAACGTACTGCATGTCCCAGACATAAGAAGGAATCTTGTCTTAGGGGATATCTTAAGCAAGCCTGGGATTAGGGTTGTGTTTGAATCAGGTAAGCTAATATTGTCTAAGAATGAGAACTTTGTGGGTAAGGAATACGCTTGTAATGGGATGATCAAATTATCTCTGAATGAAAAGAATTCTTCTGCTTACATGATTAAGTCTGTAACATTGGCATGGTAGACTAGCCCATATTGGATACAGTACCATAAAACTCATGGCTAAGAACGGCCTAATATCATATAATGATAGTGACAAAGATAAATGTGAAGTATGCATACAGTCTAAAATAATCAAGAAACCATTCATTAGTGTTGAGAGATCATCTCAAATATTAGACCTAGTGTATACTGACATATGTGAACTAAATGGTATTCTTACCAGTGGAGGTAAAAGGTACTTTATAACGTTTATAGATGATTGTTCAAGGTATGTGTATGTATATCTGTTAAAATCGAAAGATGAAACATTTAATGCATTCAAGATCTATAAATCTGAAGTAGAAAATCAATTAGATAAAAATATTAAAATCCTTCGTAGTGACTGAGGAGGAGAATATTTCTCTAGTGAATTTTCTAACTATTGTGAAGAACACGGAATAATATATCAGTGCACAGCACCTTATACACCATAACAAAATGGTGTAGCAAAGAGAAAAAATAGGACATCAGTATAAATGGTCAACTCAATGCTAATACAAGCACAGTTGTCATTAAACCTATGGGGAGAAGCACTGTTAGCCACGTGTCATGTTTTAAACAGAATTCTATTTAAGAAAACCAAGACCTTTCCATATGAAATATGGAAAGGAAGAAAACCAAACATATCTTAGAGTGTGGGGGTGTCTTGCATACTACAAAACTCCAAAACCTAAAAGAACTAAGTTAAGACCAAGAATTATCAAGTGCGTCTTTGTAGGATATGCACAACATGGTAAGGCCTATAGACTTCTAGACTTAGACACCAATGTAATTATAGAGTATAGAGATGTAGAGTTCTTTGAGAATTCTGTATTCACAGAGAAAAAGAATGTTGAGATTCAATCTCCTAATGAAATTATAAAAGAAACACAAATAGAAGAGAAAGCTCCTAGTGAACCTCGTAGGAGTCAAAGAGCAAGAGTAGAAAAGAGTCTTGATCCTTATCAAATAGACTCTCAACGATTCTCTTTTCATCTAGTAGAGAATGATAGAGAGAAGGTGATTAGGAAAATACCTATGGTTTTAACTATAGATGTAACGCCCTGAAAATCGGGGGTCAAGTATGAACTCAACTCCCGAGTTCCAACGCATCACTTATGCAACATACACAATGATGGTTAAATATTGTCTGAGTTAGAGCAATAAACATGAATGAGATTATACCAAAACATAAGAATCATACTCCGGTTCAATTGTATAAAGGCAAGCGGAAGAAAAAATTTTATATTCAAAGTATGTAACATTAACAAAATTTTATGAACTCAGAGTATGATTATTAAGTAAAGAATATACATGTATTGTTTCTAAGTCAAAAATCAAATACAACTCCCAAGAGAAGCCCTTAAATCCTCGATGCGATCCATACATCATCTTCATATCCATAAAAGAGAACTTATCCCGATCCTCCTCGAAGTGGTCCGATCTCGAGAGGCACCATCTATACCTGCGACAGTACGGTGGGTGTTTGCCGAAACACCGTCCCGTAACGTGGGAGTGAGTAGCTAACTCAAAAACAATAAAGCATAGGTTAACATGTTATCAATTCAATCAAGCATAATGATAAAGCGATACAAATCAAACAATTCTAACTACTCTTATTAAGTGCGAAAATGAAATGACATAATCTTGTATATATATTCAAAAGTATGCCAAACCACCCTCATGCGACATCATCTTACGTTCGCGAATGCTTAACTCCCTCGGTGTGCCACATCTACTAAGCACATGCGGTGCGATGATGATCATGATTATCGAGTTATTATTAGTCCATTTCAAACAACGGTATTGGGGTTTCTAATTACCTCCCTTGTATCATTCCCAAACATGATCCATTCTAGGGTCGTCAATCCTAGCTAATCTCATACGATATTATGGTTTGAGAAACATAGTGAAGGCATTGCACAACTAGGGCTCGTCACCCGTCGGCATGGATACACGATCTCACCGTATGCGGCAATTCTTGTCACGTCGGCTCAAAGGATATAGTCTCACCGTGTTTGGCTCAATCACTAGCCGTCACTCAGTAATCCAGTCTCACCGTACTCGGCTCGGCCTCATACTCTAGTTATAGTTGTGAAAGACTCGTCGCCAATTACAGACACTTGGGTATACTCAAAAATACTACGGAGGACTCGTCGCCGTCAAAGTCGAATTATGTCAGTACGGTCTCACCGTACTCGGCTCTCGCCGTAACAATAAGTCGACACTCGAATACGGTGTCCCATACCACCGTATCGGCTCACAAGTTGGTTGCGCAATGGTCACTACGGGGGAGGCACATGGCCCCGTGCGTTAGGCGACGGCTCGACCACGGTGTCTCATACCACCATGCCGGCTCATGCGTCTTAGCGGATCGAGTACCATGGTTAAGGGATCGCCACCACTTCAGTTTGGTACCTTAGTTCAAGCGTGCGACCAAACATGGTGAACACACATACACATATCGGTTTACTTGACGAGCAACTAGCTCGAAACACCACAAGTTTGGGCGATATGGAGCGCAAAAACTCATGTGGCCAAGATGTAATCATCGCCAACCGAAGTACGACTCGGGTTCGCCAAACATCCTTTGTGGCGACATGAGTCTCAACTACAATCTCAAAATCACGTAGGATTAAATGTTTGGACTATAGACTTGGTCCCAAACTCAAACAGAAACTCATCAATAGCATGTGGAGTAAAGCATGATAACGAAGTAATATAAGCATGTTAGCAGGCATGTTATAAAGCATGAAGTAAAGTATGTTGTAAAGCATGTTATAAAGCACTATACAAGTAGGGATACAATTACATACATATCACAAGTGAGTGGTTATAGCGAACCACCACATGGAGGGGATCCTACATGTCACTAAGGTAGTCGGGAATTCCATATCAGCGCCTATCTAAGGCACTAACACTCTAGCTTTTTCACACATCATTTACACAAACACTTTATCAGAGTGTTCCACATACATGACGTATGTTAGCAAATGCGTATTAGGGCTATTCTTTCGTCAAGCGGTTATTTTATCCGCGTATACCATATTCATACAACAAATAATCATGACAATTATACTTCCAAAATTTACACATATGCAGTATTTCTAGAATACAAATTTTAACATACATAGTGTTTACAAGAACATATATTACAGCGATTCCTTTCGTCAAACTAGTATTTTATCCATATATTGTATAATCATACATTAAATAAACATGTCAAACATTTTTCCAAAAAAATACGTATACGGTATTTAAGAATACACAATTTCAACATACATAGCATTTACAAGTGAACATGTATTTCAACTTTCCTTTCGCCAAATTAGTATTTTATCCATATATCATATAATCATACATTAAATAAACATGTCAAACATTTTCCCAAAAAAAATACGTATACGGTATTTCTACGTATACCTAGAGTATGTGAAATTCCATATTCTACAACGTTAATCGAAGAAACACTAGAGAAGAGAGAAAGGAGAGAGAAAGACTTTGTACATGTGCAATCTTCCTGCATGCAGATCATGAATCTACCATTATCCGACATTGAAAGCGTTGAAAATCCGTAAGGTTATACACCCAAAGTCCTCACCTTTGCCCTTGGAATCACAACGAATCAGCAAGGGTTGTTGAGTTTCCATATACGGGCGTTTTCTAGCCTAAAGAGCGGAATCAGTTAGTCTTTACACAACCTACAACCTTCTTACTTCAAATCAGACCTATGGTTAGGGTTTCTCACCTTCAAACGGAGTGATACTTTAAGTGGGGAAAAATGCCTGGAAGGAAGCGGTGTAGGCCGTGTGATGAATGAAAGTAGTAGGAGGAAGATCTCCCACAATCCCAAGCTCTTCTCTCTCTTTGCTCTCTCTCTCTAAGGTTTTATCCCAAATTCGTATGGCTGTGAGAGGGGCTGTTCTAAGCTCCTTTTATAGCCAAAACCCTTCCAAAATAGGCTCAGTTCAATGGGTTATTGTTTATATAGGTATTTCGTCACTTTTAACATATGAATAAATGAGTGTTTACGCGTGGCCCCCCCAAAATATAGTTCACTTGTAAACGTCGACTTAAGCTCACCACACATGGATCTATGTGGGATTACGTTTTCGACTAATGATCGAATTCCCAATGTATCGCACGTGGCGGACCACTTTCGGTTCAACGGTCGGTGGGCACGATCCTTTTCAAGTACATGTAAATGTTCTGAAATTTTTCTTAATCCGAGGTGTAATTTGGTGCGATTACGACGGTCAGGTTGCTTAATACCGATGTCATGTTTGAATGATGCATGATCACTATTCCAGATATTTATTTTGGAAAGGGAATAGTGTTTTTCACACTCCTCGCTCCGGATCCAAACGAATGACCCAAGTGGGACATCACTTGGACCTGATTTTGAAGTGATAGTCAAGCCCGGTGAGATGGGGTCCTAGTTCCTTAACTTCGTGTCGGACTTCGATGTGCGATCTAGACCTGTCTGGTTTCGTTTCATTCTAAAGCACTCGGAAATGAGTTTTGTTCTAAACTTTAGGGCAACCTAGCGTTTGAACATTTTTGCAAGTTTTGGGTCTTGCAGATCGTGTTTAAAGCGATCATAATATTTCATGCTAATCGAGTTTTGCACTAAGTTAACTTTGTTAAATTTCTAAAGGATTTAATCTAATGATTTAGGATTTGATGAGATGGTACTATGTTCAGCAAGTCCAGAAATTTACGGGTCGTTACAATAGAAGATAAACCTAAAACCTTTAGTGAAGCTATGTCTTCAAGAGACTCCGCTTTTTGGAAAGAAGCTATTAATGATGAAATGGATTCTATAATATCTAACCAAACATAAGAATTGGTAGATCTACCTCTAGGTTCTAAACCAATAGGTTGTAAGTGGGTATTTACAAAAAAAAAAAATATCACATAGATGGTACTATTCAAACATTTAAGGCAAGATTAGTTGTGATTACGACAGAAAGAATGAATCGATTATTTTGACACTTATTCACCAGTAGCTCGAATAACATCGATTAAGATCTTATTTGCTCTAGCATCCATACATCATCTTCATATCCATCAAATGGACGTGAAGACAGCATTCCTAAATGGTGATCTCGATGAGGATGTTTACATAGAGCAACCAGAAGGGTTTGTGTCTATCAGGAAATGAAAGAAAAGTATATAGACTTGTTAAGTCTTTGTATAGATTAAAGCAAACACCAAAACAGTGGCATGATAAATTTGATTCTAAAGTTCTATCTTATGGTTTTGAACATAATATTGCTGATAAATGCATATATTCAAAAGTATGTAATGATTATATTGTAATCATATGCTTGTATGTAGATGATATGTTAATAATCAGTAATAAAATGGAAGATGTAACTAAAATCAGAAAGTTTCTCTCTTCAGTTTTCAAAATGAAGGATCTTGGACAAGTGAATACCGTATTAGGTATCAAAGTAAAAAAATATAGTGGGGGTTTCGCATTATATCAGTTTCATTATATTGAGAAAATAATAAACAAGTTTAATCACTTGAAAACTAAAGAGGCAAAAATCTCATTTGATCCAAGTATCAAGTTAAAAGAAAATAGTGGAAGAGCAGTTGCACAACTAGAGTATGTTAGTGCTATAGGTAGTCTTATGTATCGGTGCAATGCATGCACATAGACCGCATATAGCATACTTGCATTGTGAGTAAACTAAGTAGGTTTGAGTAATCCAAGTGTTCCAGCTGAACATGAACGATTGGAGAACATTGGAAGCAATAAGTAGAGTTATAGGTTATCTTAAAGAAACCAAAAAACTAGGTCTATTCTACTCAGAATTTCTAACAGTATTGGAAGGATATACCGATGTAAGTTGGATATCGAGCGCAGGGGACAATAAGTCCACTACAGGGTGGATAGTCACCTTAGGAGGTACAGTTGTATCTTGGAGATAAAAAAAAAAAAACTTGCATAACGCACTCAACTATGGAATCTAAGTTCATAGCTTTAGCTACTACAGGTAAAGAGGCTGAGTGGTTAAGGGATCTTCTTTTAGAAATCTCATTCTATGCGAAGCCTATACCGGCTGTTTCACTTCATTGTGATAGTGAAGTCACTCTAGCGAGAGCTTATAGCGGTACCTATAATGGGAAGTCCAAACACATAAGTTTGAGACATAATTATGTAAGGCAATTGATTCAAGATGGAATCATTGCGATCTCATATGTAAAGTCAAGTAACAACTTGGCCGATCATTTTACTAAACCTCTAACGAGAGAGGTAGTAAGGACAACATCTAGAGAGATGGGGTTGAAACTCTTTACTCAAAATTTCACCAGTGAAAGAAACCCAACCCTAAATTAGAAAATCTCTAAATATTGGATTTAATGGGTAATAACAATTCACTGATGTGTGAAAAGTTTCAGCACTAAATAAATTAATAACCTCATCCAGGATGATAGTACTGACCGCTATAAAAGAGGGATGAGTATTAAACTCTTAATGAAGTCCAGTCAAACAGGATAAGTGTTCTAAACGGAAACAATGGAAGGATTTCACCTACGTGAACGTAGAAGTGGTGCCGCTTCTCATGAGATTTAGAATTATCTCGGGATCGTTCATGAAACATGATAAGCACATGGCCATTAAAAGTGTTAAGCAATATTATAAAGGAACACCTAACACATGAGCTATTATGTGTGTGGTATTTTCGGTTATATTATAGAGGAATAACTGGTTCAATGCTGCGGCAACCAGAAATTTTGAAATAACTTTAAAATGCTTACACTAAGGAAAGATTCAAATCGAAAGATATCTTTCTTTATGCATAATAACTATTATTATTCTGGCAGAGTTTTCATTGTTTTAAAAACCAGTGGGGGATTGTTGAAAATCAATGGTTTTAAAAAATAATAAAAAATGTAAATTCAAAATTTTCAAAATTTTAGGATTTTTTCGCCAAAATTCTTTTGAATTTTTTGAATTAAAAAGTGCGGTGTGTACTTTGTCCCACATCGAAAATGCAAAAGATAGTTTTATGGTTTATATGAGATGTTGAGAAGGGTATTCTTACTTAGAGCTTTTTGGAGGAGATAAAACACGTTCGCACTGAAACACACGCACGCACGCGCTCGGGCTCGGGCACGTGCACGGGCGTGGGCAGTGAGACAGTGTGGCTGTAGTGGCGCTAGATGGTGCAACGATGAGTTTAGTACAATGAGTCTGGTCAGAGCCTTAGGGCAGTGTGGATCTGAAAAGTTGGAAATGAGCCTGGGTTTTATAGGTGACTGAGAATGGTCGGATCTTAAATCTGAAACGTCCAGCCGTTTCTATAAACGGATAGCTACCTTAAAAGCTACAACGGTCCGAAAACGGACAAGTCAGGATGATCCAACGGTCAGATTTACAGATCTAGTGACCAGAAATATCTGGGATTAATGGACAACGGCCAGAAACGTTTTTCAAATATTCTGGACTATTAAATTCCACACAGCAACGGGTCTAAACCTGAGGCCTATATAAACTGGACCATTCCAGTCCGATTTCATCATCTCAACACATCATCTCTCCCATCAAATCAGATACAGTCCATAGCTCTTTTTTAGAATACTGTGATCATCTCTACCGTCTAAATCTGTCAGAAGAAATCTACTGCGTTAGAACCGTTCCATATTGGACTTATCGTGATTGCTGCACGCTAGATCCAGAACAGGCTTGTCTTATACTGGAAACAATTCGCCTGAAACCCATCAGCAGTTGATAAGGGGGCGAATCACGTTTTAAGGACAGCGTATTTTATACGTGATTTAGCCTAGTGAAATTGTTAATTTCAATTATTTATTTTTATATTTTCGGTCTATCCAATCAAATTTCCTAACACATTCTCTCTAACCTGACTCAAGAAATGAAGAAGATCCAAATCTAAGTGAACCCTACTCTAGAAAACAATGGTGATTGAGCACCCATCCATAAAAACTTCTCAGAGCACACGTTAATGTTTCCGTAACGTATTTTTGCCATTCAATCTGTTGATAAGAACACATGAGGCTGAATGAATAGAAAAACAATTATCAGCTTGATTCAAAACTTGTGTGGCCCATTGATGGTCAATCACCTTTGTTTCCTATTATAAGCTCCACCTAATAATTGGATCTAATTCATTTTTTAGATAATGTCCTAAAATGATATTGAAAAATGAATGGATGGTGTGGATATAGAATACACACATCAAAGTGGATCCCACAATAAGAGCCGTACCATCTTGGGTGAGGCCTGGGTCTCACCGAATCCGTTCCCCGGACAACCATGCCTTAGGGAGCATTTTTATGCTTCTTCGTCCCTTAAACGGGCTGTCCACATATTTGAACATTGCGTTGTCGTATAGGTAAAGTGGAATTTAGCTGTCAACGGACAAAGGCTTCCAAAAAAAAAAAAAAGGGATCTCTTCTCCATTAGATGCGTCCCCTTTGTTAGCCTTAGATCCAAAATCCATACTGATTCTTGACTGAGGAGGGACGCACCAAAGGCAACGATGGAAGACCCTGGGGTGGTGACACCACTATGGAATGTGGGGTCCACTGATCCAACCCATTTATAATGTGAGGCCCACTAGGAAGAGAAGACACACCAAAATTATGGCCATTCCAAAAATTCAGTAGGCCACAACGCGTGAGTATATAGGTTTGTCCCTCCCATATTCACATGCCGTGCATTGCTCCCGTGGTGTGTCCCACCTGAATTTTGCATCAGGATGAGTCTTGGGATGTATGATGAACACGAGAAGTTCTTGATGGGCTTAGATGTTCGCCACTTGTACGGCACATAATACTGCAGCTTGAAAAACTACTGTGAACTGCTGCCATTGTGTAGTGGCACTGCACGTTGAACCAAGACGGGCCGTTTCATCTAATCTTTAGCCATTGAGTTTTATTACTCCGTTTGAAAATCTTACCCTTACATCTATTCTAATCCAGATTCGCCTTTTAAGTAGAGCTCAAGCAATTCTCCTTTAAGATAAAAATGTTATATGTCAGATCTCCCACCGAATTATTCTCAAAAAACACCAATGACACTTAAATGCTTCAATACCTAACCACAGGACCAAATCCTTCCTAACTTTTTATATCACAATTAGGGGCCATGTGGACGCCTAAATACCATTTTAGGTTTATTTTTCAATTTGTGTTATGTGTTTGGATGCACTTGCAAACCTCATATGATCTCCCACCCATTTTCGAAACCAAATGGATTGGCTTCTGCAAGTTGATTTAACCGACAAAGTTGCAAGAGCTCTTTTGTGGAAAAACCATCCAAATAGGCTTTTAGACTTTTTTATCATGCACATTTCATATGTTGGGCTTGACGTTTGAAAAGCCCACAGGTGTGTTAAGGGAGGCCATTTAAACATTCGACTATCCGTTAACGTGGCAAATGTGTTTGACTCATTGGCGGCATGTCCATGCATGGGCTCCCTTGGACACATGCATGAATGGACTTAGATTGCATGCGATAGGGGTTAGACATACCTGGTTTAATCATAACATGATGCTAATGAAAAAGTACAATATGCATGCATCGTGGTTAGTGTTGTAGGAAAAACTAAACTGGTCCCTTATACGAAAAGAATGACAATTTAACTACAAGTGATATGCCTTCAAACTGAAATAAACTTAGAGTTGGGGTGACCGAAGTTCAAGCAAAGGAGCCATCAATAGGGCATTGAGGTGAGCTGTTAGAGAATAAGGCTCGAAGGCGGTACAAGCAGTTCCTTCAACTCAAAAATGAGCCGCTGAGCTGAGCCATAGGGGATAAAGCTTAATAACAGAAGACTCACCTGCTAGAAATGTCTACAACGTGGGTAAAAATCCGAGGAGAATGAGCTCGAACTCTGAGCTCCCTAGTATCTCGAGCTGACCAAGGCAACCACCACCAGAGAGGTGGTACGAGGAATTCAGAGGGAATCTCGCATAGAGAAATTCAACTTGATGTCGGCTGAAAATCACTCCGATAAATTTCGAGACAAGAATCCCGTAAGAATGAGATTCTCCAGTGTATCACATTAGGATACACGGACACTAAATCACCCTATAACTTTATATATACGATTACCTAAATCAGAAGAATGTAAGATCGAAACTCTTGTCTACCCCTTTGATCATAATCTACAAATTTAACTTAGGTATTGGAGGATCCCTAGTTGATCACCGGCCCCCCACTTTCCTAACTTTTGTAGCCTCATTGGGGGGCGCACTTCTACATCAATTTTATCTATTCGTGGGAATCCAACGACAACAGTTGGTAACTACAGTGAAAAAAGAAGTCATTTTTACAAGAACTTTTAATTTTCTAATCCCACCCCTATTATGTTCAACTGGGGCTTCTCTTTTTTAAGCACCACGTCATGGCAGGACAAGATTCATTCAAACCCCTGATGCATGCAATCCAATCCTATATGTGGACTTACCAAACCTCATTGGGCTTTTAACTTCAATCATGGGGACCAATCTGATATGGCTCATCTGAGTTGACTCAGACAAGGTAGCAAACAATCCAGTACAATACCATGAGTCACTTAACTCGGGTGAGTTGGGCCAATTCAGCCCTGACTCAAGCGAGTCCTGGCACAACTCAGGACTAAAAGAGTCCATCGTTGCCGAACCTTTTCACCGTGACTTCAATGCAAACAGCGCGGCCCGTGACTCCCACCATCCAACAAAGGGCGGCGAGAACATGAGCTTTCCTAAGCCCACACATGTATACAGCTCATTCGTATGCTAAGCCCACAGCATGTGCCAACATAGCACATAAGTACAAGATACGATCCATCAGATACGTCTGGCCTGGCTCAAGAATCGGGCTGGTCTGCTTGTTGGGTGGACCACAGAGTATGAAATCTCGAGACTATAGCGAAGCATTTTACAAAGCCAACGTTAAAAAGACACCCCGGTCCATGGCTCAACTGGCAGACTGAGTGTAGATACCTCGTTTCAACACTTAAGGTCTTGGCATCGATCCCAAGCGGGGGTGGCTAACCTGGAGTGTGTACTGACATGCGTGTGTACCAACAAGCTAACCTTTAAAAAAAAATTTATCTCGAAGTGTGTGTAGGTCGGTGGCTGATACATGCGGCGTAGCGGGGGACCCCAACACCAAGCTCTGCGGACCCCACCACCATGTATGTGTTTTCTCCGGTCCGTCCATCCATTTTTCCACCCTGAGCTGGTAAAATGGATGGACGGCGTGGATAAAACACGTACATCATGTTGGAGCCCACAGAGCTTTTAGACCATGTAGTTGGCTGGTGTCGGGGTCACTAGCCAAACCTCGTCCGGTGCGTACTACATAGTACCTCTCGGTGCACTTCGTGAGCACACAAACGTTTCTCCAGTGCGTCGTGTAGATCGAATTAGGAAAGAGAACTGCTAACGAGGCCACGCCGCTCTGCTCTCACTGCCCGTGCCCCACCGTGTCATCATCAGTCCGTCCATGTATGCGTCAAAATCTGAACCATTGTCACAATCTGTCCATGAGTGGACGGTGACTTGATCATTCCCATCTGGCCCATCTACAATAAGACCTTCCAAGCGAACGGTCTGGATGGTCACATGTAAAGGTAAGCAGCACGTGCAAGTCTCCAGAGCATCTTCTTTACCAACCTGGAAATACACACTACGTTTCAATAGTTAGTTGAAGGAAGGTGAGTCGGTCATCTTACATGGAAGCAGAAACTATAATAAAAGGGAACTAATTCAGTCAATTCAAGTAAAATGCGGGCGGTGGTACCGGGAAGATGTGAGGCCCACGTGGTGTTTGACTGAAATCCAACCCCTCCATCTGATGAGTCATCAAATGCTACTCATGTGTTCAGAAAATAAGGCTGAACCATGAATCAGGTGGGCCACACCATGGGGCACAAGTTGGGAGGGAATTATTACCCTTGATTTACATGGTGGGTCCACCATGTTGTGTATGTGGTCTAGGTCTGGCCTGAACGAAGGGTCATGCCAAAAATCAGGTTGTTTTGTTTTGCAATTCAGGTGGGCCCGATGCAAATCAAGGGTAGGCGTACTCTCTCACATTATTCCTGGTTTTGCAATTCACTTGAGTGTCGCATCAGGCTTCCTTTTGGGGCATGGGGTTCACACGAGGTGACTCATCTGATTGACGGGTTGGATGGCCTGCATACATGATGTGGGCCATGTATCTTCCCTGTCCCACTGTAAGCTTACCGTGGCACCAGTAACACTCGAGCAAGGCACAGTATAAAATGGGGAATTATTTGATACTCCGGTCGTCAAGGTACCTTAAAAATCTGACTGGTTCAACAATAATAATATCTTATATACTTGTTTATTGAAATAAGGCCATTGGTTCCTTGTCATCTCTGATCTTCCAATAAGTGCCCTCCAATCTCATGATTGTTTTTTTTTTTTGAACATCTAAATCAAGTTACCGAAATTCAGATGGCTTCATTTGATTTAGGGTTCTAGAGGCGTATAGACCTCAGGTATTATACGGATGAAAAGACCAAAATATCCCTCCTTTTTAGGTACTTATCCTAACTGTCAAGGGGTATTTTGGTCTTTTAAGCAGTTGCCGTGAAAATTCTAAAGGCATCGTACGGACTCATCCATTCCTCCAATTATTTCTTTGATTTGCTTAGATGCCATGTATGAAATCTCTAAGTAAATTTCTAAGTGCCTGCGTATCATCCATCACACTCTGCAGAGTATTAAAGCATTGCATTGAAAGCGACGGTGAGATGACTTAAAACACGAGAAGAAAAGCAAAAGCGAAGGAAGATTCTCAGTACATCCGAATGAAAAAGATAAGGCCCATGATCTGACCTGCAATGCTGTTTAAATGGTTTAAAAAGATACTTTTGTTTGGTTTTTATCAAAAGAGAGATGGCTTGGGATGTGCCCCTCTCACCCTTTCTGCGCCACCATGAGATGATCCTCACCGTTCATCTACAAGGCCCCACCCTAGATTTGTTACACTCAGAAAATTTCGCTCGCCAGAGATCGCATTTATCTGCAAGATCCAAATCGCTTCAGTTTCGGCACACTACCTCGGTGCTTTGCCGCTCCTCGTACAGTCGTACTACAGTTAGTGTGAACTACTCATTTTCTGCTCCTTCTGTTTAGGGCACGGAACCAACGGATATTAATTTTCGAGGAGCCATTTGATACTTTGGCAAGGTGATGCATTGAAATTTGTACATGTGGCGTGCATGTAACTAAAATCAAACCTTCCTGTGACCACTTGCAGACGAGTCATAACCACATAATCATATGGGTCGAACAATCCTAACCACTGATTGATGGATATTGAAGAATGATGTGGTAATTAACCGGAATTGCTCATCTGGAGTGATTTGCGCTTCCATGGAACAAGTGTCCAATTACTTGATTTCTAAGAACGACCAACCAGTTTCATCCAGATGGAAAAGTGTTGTAGGAAGCCATGCAATAAAATAGCTGGGAGGCACACCATCATGTTTGTGGGAGAGTCCCTCCTACCATCAGTTATGACAGCTTATTTTAAGGCGGGCGTCCAAAAAATAGTAAGATAAAATACTTTAAGTGGTCCACACCGTATAAAACAAAGGGACAGGAATGCTCACCATCCAAATCTTTTGGGGCACCAAAGTTTCAGATCAGGATGAGAATTTTCTTCCCACTCATCTCAAGTGGGATCCATCTTGTGCACAAGTAGAACCGGATATAAACATTGTAGGATTTTAATCACAAAAATGCCTATGCATTGATCACAAATAAACAAAAATTGTGCGTATCTATTTGATCCACCATTGAAAAAGTTCAACAAGGAAAATGATTGTGTAAGAATTCTATATAGTGGGCCTTATTGATCAATGGTTCGGATTTCCTAAGGGTTGGATAATGTGATATGAGTATACCAATGGACTCACAAAGTTGTGATTCATCTAAATTTGTGTAAGAGTTAGTACGCTACAACTGTATCATATACATAGTGTTCTAGTTTGAACAGGATTGACAAATTTATGTGGAACCTAATGGAGAGGAGTTTCGATAGGTTTCAAACTCCTCAACCCTCTTAATTATATAAGCAAGGTTGGGTCCCCAAGCTTGCACACAATAGAAGCTTTTATTCTCATCATCGTTGTAACAATCCAAATTTCAATGGCAATTACATACGTCGGTACCTACAAATACACCCCACAAAGAGGGTGGTGAATGATAACAAACACTGTAAAAGAATTATTTCATTCATAGTATGAGTAGATGCGTTGAATTTCGGGGATGTAATTCCCTTTAAGGGGGTAGATGGTAACACCCCATATTTTTCAATAATCGGGTGTTACCATGTAACCTAACATAGTATAAATACTGACTTAGCTTTTGTGAATGTTCACCTTTGATCTAGCCTAAGTTTGACTATTGTGAGGAATCTCCACCATGGACCAAGCCATCCATCCGATAGTTTTTAAGATGGATCGTCGCATCATTAGGCCACCATGCATTGGGCACACAATACTTAATCAAGCCATTAGAGTTTGAAAATAATTATTGAAATTTCTTTAGATTAAATCAGGAACCCCGGGAAACCCTGATGTTCGGTTTCCAATTCAACTACTGAATAAAAAATATATCTTTGGATTCGAGATCAATCATTAGACTGGGACCTAACATCATCCGATGAGGGGTGTAATAATCAAAATCATGCACCCTTTAAATTCATCCAGATACTCCAAAGGATTCATGGACCGTTGACGATCCGTTCTAAAACAATCCAACCATTCAAACGAGCAATCATTCGCCCAATTGAGATTTAGGATCAGCTAGTCATAGACATAATTATTAAATTTTCACCAAATCGAGCTACAAACCTTCGTAACCACTGACGGTCATTTTCAAATACAATCGGGTCATCGAATTGCTGAAAATCCATGATTAAAGGCTAAAATTATAGTAATATGGGCCACTTGAGCTCTAGATCCGCCATATCTTTGGCTAGATGTCTTAAAAAGGTCAACAAAAATTGATTGACGGTGTGGATCTCACTGAGGATCAACGTGGGCCCCACACCCACGGTGTGCGTGCACCAAAGGTTTGTACACTCGCCGTGCACAGGACCATAGTCTGGGTCAACAAGATGTTGACATGATGAAAGCCAAAAGCGGGTGGATTGTCCCCTCTTTTCTCGTTTTCACCAGCGTTTGAAAGACGTCGTTGCTGGGGCGAATGTGGCCCACCATCACGGATCAGATCAACGATCCTAACCGTCCATCATGAGTGGAAGGTGAATCTGACCAAGACCATTGGAGTTTCCACACAAGTCGCACACACATGGGTGGACAATTTCGTCTACAAACAATGCCTTGTGCACATGTTTTGCCAAAAACAGAAATTAATTCCTCTTGTGAGCTGGCAAACTAAGGCAGTTCAGCTCCTCCATCTTAACCCTTTATTCCAAATAATCCCAACCCTCCGTTCCAACCTGCTTTGGGGGTTTTCACAACGAATGAAAAGGCGGAAGGAATCTCGCCGTTTTGAACACTGGCTCGATCTCAGCCACACACCCATTTCATAAAACTTCTAAAGCCTCTCGTATGTCAGATTTAGGGTTTCTCAAAGCCTCTTTTGTAACGATATGAGATCTCGTACGAGATCTCATTAGTTCGAGATATACCATATGAGTTGAGAAAATCTCACGCCATATCATCATATCCCTTGTACTCATCCAAAGTATGGACCCCACAGTGGTCAGCAGACACATCCAGTCTGTCCAGAACATTGGATCAAAGGATAAGGTTGTAGAGGAGAATCTGCCATGGGCGGCCGCCTCATCTTCTCCGCCCGACCGTAAAACCCTCCATTGTGCAATGAGCCTTATTTCCCAATCTGAGACATTCACTAAGTAGGCTAGGCCATCAAAAATATATTCATAATATTACGTTGTAAGCATACAAGCGGGATTTGATTAGATCAACTCAAATCGGCGTCTTAACTCAATAACTAATCCCGTCTTAACTCAATAACTAATCCCGGATTAGTTACGTCCGAAAGTTCTAGAAAGACTTTCAAGAGCTATAAAAGCTCTCCTTCTATTTTGGGTAGCTAGCCCTAAAAGTTTGAGAGAGAGAGAGAGAGCAAGGAGTGGCTTTGATTTTGTGCCGCACCGACCCGTTCGAGTCGTGACCGAGTCGTAGCAGAGCCAGGCTCTGTCTGGATGCATGAAGGTCGAACAAAAGAAGAAAGGATAAAGGAGAAGAAGAAGCAAAGAAGAAGAAGACACGAAAGAGAGAGAGTCTGTGTTGGTTCATTACACTAGCTTGATTCAAGTTGAGTCACTGACTCGCTTAAGTTAGGTCGAGTCGAGTCCAGTTGTTAGACATTCGCAACAGAGAAGCAGGAGAAGGAAAGGAAGAAAGGAAAAGAGAGAAGAAAGGAATGGAGAAGAAGAGGGAGGAATGACGCTGGTCCATTCCTCAATTCGTTGCCAAGTCGAGCTGAGTTCACTTAGCTGCCCAATGAACTTAGCCACAAATCGGGTCGTGTTCGTGAGATCAGCGTCCTGATTTAGTCAGACACGTCGTGAGACTTACTCCAATCTCTTTACACCATCAATTAGAGCCGATCTCAACACATGTATCATCGCCAGACCCCATTCCTTTCAAATGGTTTTGCACTCAGCTCGTTAGTGAGTCAAATCGATAAATACCCAACTTAGTCGAATGTGTCCCCCCCCCCCCCCCCCAAAAAAAAATAATTTAAATTAAAATTAAAATAAAATAAAATTTAGGGCTATAATGGGTGTATCAAAGAAAGAAAAAAAAATGATTGAGTATATGCACTTCAATGGTCCATAGCTTAGTATTTCATGGGTGAGCGTTTTGTGACTTAATGCACCCTGTCGATCAAATTGACGGGTGTTGTCGGTTGGATTGACAAGAACTGACAATTGGGTCGGTCAGACCGACTAAACATTACTTTTCATGTTTTATGGGTTGCTCAGGTTGGTTGAACTAACAGAGCTCTGACTCTTTACATAAGTGGGTTTTTCCACTATTTTAAGGTATTAAGGACTGGTGTAGATACCCCACCTCTAGTTGATAAGCTTAATTGAATAGGAACTCTAATCCATACCCTAAACTCTGATCCGAACCCTAATCCAAACCTTGGAATCCTAGGAACTGACCCTAAAACTGGTCCCGAACTCAAAATTTAGGAAAAACCTAACTCATAGAGTCAACTCACCTAATTAGCCCCACATAGTCTACACAGTCAGCTCACCTTGTCAAACCAAGTTCATAACCTACTTTGGCCGAAGCCCATTTCAAAGCCCAATTCGGAGGAAATGAGATAAAACAAGGAAGCTTCGAAGGACCTGACTTGTCCGCGTTTATAGGAGGAACTCCTTCCAAAGCTGAAATAAAAAAATAAAGGACGTGCGACACTCAAGTTATAGTTCACCAAATGGCATTGTTTGTACTTTGGCCAATTGTCCACTTACGTGCTGCTACCATCCCTTCTTATTTCATGCATGTGCAAATTTGGACAATTACTTTGATGTCCCTCCCTTGTGTTGGGATGCCTTGCACAAACCTTAGGATCTAGCATCCCAAAACAAAACAGAATTATGGATAATAAAGCAATGAAATAAATCAAAGCATCAATCACACACCACATAAGAGATTTTTACGTGGAAAACCCTTAAAGAGGTAAAAACCACGGGACCTCGTCCAGATCAACAATCCACTATGAAGTAGAACGTTACAATCTTCTTCACTCACGCAGGAGTGGATAAATAATAAGAGAAATAGAGAAAACGAAGAGATCTAACCGATTACGAGGACATATAAGCGCTGAGATATAGATTGCACAGTAGAAAACCTCCACGAGTAGAACCTCCCTTCTATAAGCTTCCTCTCTCTCTTTCTCCCTCTCTCTCACCTTTGATAGCCCTAAACCCTTTAACAAATCCCTTGTAAAGCTTTAGGAAACCCTCTTCTTGTACTAGAAAAATCTTAGCCCCTTTTATAGTTTTGGGAAACTCCTTTCGCATCCCGTTGAAAGGACTCAAATCATAGTTTACGCAAAATCGCGGAATAAATCACAGCCTTCGACTAGTCGAACCTTCGTAGACCCCTTCGACTAGTCGAGAATCCCTTCGACCAGTTGTAGTTACAGTAAAAAATAGCAAAAATATTCGTTGGACTTTGAGTTGAAGTCCTCGACTCGAACCTTCGACTGGTCGACCACTAGCCTTCGACCAGTCGAGCAGGGCTCTCGACCGGTCGAAGATGGGTAAAAAAAAAACCATCACCTTGAGCCAAAATTACACCTTATGTTATCCAAACCAACACATGGAATCTTACCACATGACGATCTCAAATATCAGTCATCTGAACCCTTTTTAACCCCGAGCTTTATAGGAATTATCAAAAAACCAGGTCGAAAGGCTATAAATACCCAATTTCCCTTTACATTTCAAGCATCCAAGAAGCATCCCTTATCCCTTATTCCTTACCAATCCATAAACCTCTCTTAGCCATCCATCCCACCAAGGAGAGTGAGAGCAAGGAAGAGAGCTTAGCTGAGGTCCAACCTTAACACTGGCCTCTTGAGCTAACTTAAGTTTAATCCAAGTCATTCGATACGATCCTTGTGACATTAACGTCTACCCAACTGTTTTCAATTAAGCTGCATTTAGCCATAACATTTGTATAGCACAACATTCATCTAATCATTGTTTGTTTGCCTCCAAGTGCAATGGTTCATAAGTAGTATCCTTTGAATACAGGGTCGATTCCACAGGAAGATGGTTTATAAGAATGAGAAAATCAAATGCAAAACTAACTAAGTAATGGAAACTAAACGAATGTAGTGATTTTGAATGTATGAAATTTAATTGAATTAAAACAACACACAAGCTTCAAAGTTCCATACATAGGTTAATAATCTATAAATCACGATGACTTTGATAACACAATTAAGATCCAAGCATTATGGTCGGCCTAATCGAAAAATAAAATAGTTTAAATATTTTTAGTAAATGATATAAGAGATTAGAGAATCACGGATTAACACTATTAACATATATTCTCAAGCGTCAATAATTTTAAGCATTCAATATTCATGAGATAATGAATCAAATAACGTAACAGGTTGAGAATATCTCTCATTTAAGAAATCTAATTGATCCAAGTTAAGTCTATCCATCAATATGAATCTCATATGATGGAAACATATGGATCTCACACGAGGATAAAAAACATAAACCTAGATAATTGATAACATGTATACACCATTCATTTCATCATTAAAAATAATCAATCATCATAATTTATAAAATCATTAAACTAATGTGCTTCCCTTCTATCTTGGGCTAGAAGGAACTAGAAAAACATAACTAAATTAAAAATAGAAAACAACAAGAAAGCAAAAAAGAAATGAAAGATCTAAAAACTTATAAAGAAAAACAATTTCTATAACTATGAAACTTGAGAGCTCCTTAAAAACCCTAGATATGCCCTCTAAAAACCCTATATATCTCATAAAGTCCATAGGAAATCTCTATTGATAGCCTAGCTCGGTTACTTTCGCAAAATAAACTCTATTTACACAATCCACGTAGATATCGTGTTACACTCTACGCGATTTCGGTAGCATCGAAGTTGGTTTGGTAACACTGAATTTATATATGAAATTATATGTGCAGAGCACTTAGGTAGCAGTAGGTAGTACCGAAGTTACTACCGAAGCTGACTTCGATGGCACTGAATTAAGCTTAGGTGGCACCGAATTAAGCTGTTTTCTTGTTGAACTATTTTGTGCAACTTCGGTAGTACCAAAGTTGGCATAGGTAGTACCAAAATGTCATATTTTTTTGTTATTTAACTTGTGCTTTTGTCAATTTTTTTTCCATCCTTTGTACTTGGTTTCCTTAGATCTTTGGCATGAGAATTCTCTGTTCTTGGCCTCCTAAGATCCCTCATTTGCCTTGGTGATTCTTGAGCACTAAATTTATGCTTTTAGTATTCTTTTCAATCGAAGCTCTCAGATTCACCTTGCAACACAAATATGCATAAAATATAATATTAAGCAGTATTATGTTCATAAAATCAAGATATAAATAAGGGAAAATATGTAATATTTTAATCTCAACAATCACTCAACAAACTTTGTACTAAATCATGCTCGGAAGTATGCTATGAGGCTTGCCGATTTAATTAGACTTTACCTAACATAAAACCTGCCAATTACTTGACATTTTCTCATAGGTATTGCATACCTTCATACACGAGAACTGAATTCAAACCCTCAAGAACAATAAGATCCTATGAAATAGAAACCGTACATCCGCACAAGCAGACTGTGTGTCTAACACCTTCCCACTCTATAACCTTGGTCCCCTTGGGCAAAAAATCTTTAGATCCCTATCCTAACATTTCTATGGGGTCTAGCCGACTGTAGAGATGAAGAAATTGGCTAGTGGCGACTATGGCCAAACATAATTGATCAATCACAATGCAAAGCCCTCGAAATAGTCAACCCATAAAGAAAGCGACCCTTGTGTCAATTTCGACCCGGGATTCCAACGTCCACAACTGGTCAAATGAACTTTATTGAATAACCGAGGTAAAGCAAGCCACATGCCTATGTAGGGCATGATATAACCGAGCCTAGGTGCATCCATATCGAAGAAATTCATTTTGGATATGTAAAATTGGCCATTTGAAGTGAGAACCATAAACCAGCCATAACTTTTGATATAGGATGAGTTATGAGATGTAAGACCTATGAAGCTGGACTAGAATAGGGCATCTAGGGCCAACTGTTTTGTGGGTCGCGTCGCTCCATTTTGCGAGAAAATGACTAATTCCCTTTCAAAATTGCAGTTTTACAAAAAAAAAAAAAAAAACTATTTCTAGTGAGTCTTAGGTCAAACATAACTCTTGCATCTTAGAGTCTTGGCATGCGATGTTTTTTTTTGGATTTGCTTCTTATCATGCTAAGAATCATCAAATAAGGTTAGAATAAGACTTTCTATTTTTTGTAAAATTTACTAAATTTGGATAAATTTTGGTTTGATCGAGTTATGACTCATAATTAAAGCTTTTGAAGTTAAGGTTCCACTTATGGTTTTTGAGTTCTTAGGCTCAGGCATGTGCATGCACGTGCGATTGCATAATTAAATTGAAATTTTTTATAATAATGCTTGAGGACACCTAATACTCAAGTATTGGAAAGTTTAAGGTGTTACAACTTTATGATTCGAAATAGGCCATGTAAGCAGCCAGTAGAATTTGATTCCCATTGACTTTGCTTATATAAGCATGCCATCTCCACTCACCCCAAGAGAGCGAGAGAAAGGGGAGGGGAGGGGAGGCTAAGAGAGAAATACGCCCAAGAAAGGGGTAAAAGAAGGAGGAAAAAAGAAGAATAAAATAAAGTAAAAGAAATAAAAAGAGAGATGAGAAAAAAAAAAGGAAAAGAGGGAAAAATAAATAAAAACTCGCATCGGCCTTGGTTCAACACAAGTAGGATCAGATTTAGGGATATCCAACCATCTCCTTTATTGAATAATTTAGAGTCTCTCATTTTTACTCTCACATCTTAATACGTGAAGTAGCATTTACTTTTTCGTAATATTGTCATTTTTTTAATTAATTATATTAGAGTTTCATTAGGATTGATGTAAAGTGCCTTATCTCTGTGATTGTAGTCACGGTTATTTTATTTCAACTTTTTTTTTTTTTCTATAAAAATTTTATTTTCTTTGATATTTGGGGAACGTTTAACACTTCGTCTTCATGGTTCCAACTTTGATAATAATAATTCTTTATAACTTAGTAAATTCTAAAAAATTAAAATTAAAATTTTATAAAGCAGAGATCACACAACGTGTGGGTGAAGAAGTGTGCCTAACTTCTTTTTTTTTCATCATCACCAAGGCCATTACTTGAAATCTCCGATCATATACTAACCATAAGAGTCACTTCAGCTGGGTAGTCTTTGATTCTACAACTTAAAGTAATTCTATGGTATCTAAATGACCATAATTTATAGCTTCATAAGCTAATGGTGACTCTAAGTCAATCCTATAATCTTTTAAGCCTACGCCACGCTATATGCAAACACCATCTGGCTAGGCAAGTGCAAGAGACAGGAGTGTGCATGTCAAGCGTTCACAAGGCATGGAATTTTTTTCCATGTAGCATAACTCAAAATCAAATCTTCCATTTTGTGGGTCTATTTTATATTAATCATATATTTAAAAAATACTATAGTTTAGCTTTGCAGATAGTTGATTTGTGGACATTTACTTGACAGCCAAAATGAAAAACAATTAATAGTATGACTTTAACCAACATGTCCCTTAATCTAAGATCAAGATCATTTAATGGCTTTAGAATGATAAACTATCTACAGTGGGTCCTTAATTTGGATGGTTTAATTTAACATAATATAAACACATCTACAATTTTCAAATGTATGTGTATTACCCATCTCAGTAAGGTGTAATGCCGGATTTGATTTTGACAATGGAAGTTGGTGTTAAATGTGGTAGTTATTGTAGGGGTTGGATCTAGATATGGCATTTAAAGCTGATCGGTCATCCGCCATTAGGTGGGTATGATTTAAGTTATGTGCATTGTGTGAAATCAAGTAGATTGGGTGCGGTCAAGACGGGTGTGACTATGGGTCATGTTGGATGGGCTTGATGATTAGATTTAATGGTTGAGATCAAATTTCATAAGATCATGTACTCTAATACCATACGAAACTCAGAAGTCATCTGGTTACTTTGTCTTGTAAATGAAATCCTCTCTCAAAGAAAAGATTTGTAAGTTAGTGAGTTGAAATGTCTTTTTTGCACTCTCATGAATAGTCGCATTAATAAATAAAGGTCATTAAAATCACATCAATAAAATGATCCAAACCATCCAAAGGTTGGTCATCTAAATGGACGGTTTAAAAACGTTGGCAAGTTATTTATTTGTGATCCTTACGTTTATGGCCCACCGTAGGCTCAAAATTTGCTTATTTTTGCTTAAGCATATATTTCAATGGGCTTATTACAATTAATTTGTCAAATATAACATATGTATACTAATTTGGGATATCACATATGTTCAAAAAATTCCAATGTATTCCAATTGCTCTCATTTACTCTCATCCAAACATAATATATGGATTTCAAGTGCATTTCATTTACTCCCATCGAAATACAACTGAGTAAGTCATTTACTCCCAATTCATTTACCTCAAATTCCATTTTTCAATTGTAAACTCCTAAATGAGCCCTCGAGATTAGTGACGTAAAGTAAGCTTCCTTCCATAAATAATATGGAGGGTATTGAATTGTATTTATAGTGATATAGAAAAGTAATGTTGATATGTGTAAGTGATAGATACAATTTTAAATTTAAAGAAAAATCCCATCTTATTGTAGGAGATTGATACTAATCAAGAAAACTCTGACAATCTTTTTCTCTATCCAACAGAGCATCAAATAACTCTCATTTACCCAAATGTATCCATGGTAGTCCATTGCAATATAGGTTTGTTAATTCTTCACTGAGGGTTATGGCTATGGCATGTGTGATGCACCTGGAGTGATTAGGGAGTTAAAAAAGAAAATGAAGAGTAAAAAAAGCAAGGTGGGAATTATATACAAGTGCCATGCTAGAGAGAGAGAGAGGGGAGAGAGAAGAAAACGGTAGGCGACCCATAATCATAGTTTTCTTTGATGGGGCTCACTTGAGTCCCCAAACCAAGCAGATGTAATCTATGCTGTCCCTTGGTTGATAAAAATTTCAAACGCTTCTTGAATGCAACTTTAGATTTTGATGACAAATTTATCCTCTATTAACCAATGTTGTGAAAAGTATTCGTAGGTTTTTAAATGTCTAAATCTAATGGTTTTATCTACGCTATATAGTAGAGATGCATATGGAACCCTGCCATACCAACACAGGCATGCATGCTACCTACAACATGTATATAGGATCTTAGCTTTCTACCGGGTGGGGCACTTCATGGCTTAGAAGTCAAATCTTCTGGCACCTGTGAGAACCTATTTTGGAGCTTGCATTTGGAATGCATTAAATTACAAATAATAGATCAAGTGATTCCAATCCACAATTGTGTATGAGAGCTTGTATCAGAGATGTGCTGCAATCCAAAAATAGAAATATATTGAAAATTTATAGTATATTTATAAAAAAATGAATTCAATTATTAAATCAATTTGAATATCCTTAATTAGCGTATGCACATGTTAATTGACAGAATGAAATGTAAAAATTCCATAAAGTGGACCTTATTGATCAACAGTACCTATATTATCCTAAAGGTTGGATAGTGTGATCAGGTGCACCAATGGGCCCTGCTAAGCGGTGATACATCCAAAATCAGTGTAAGGGGTGGTGTGCTAATACTGAGATATATAGACAGTGTTGTAAAGGGACCAGGACTGCAAATTCATGTGGAGTCTTCTAAGGAGAGGAGTTTTGATGAATTTCAAACTCCTCTGCCCTGTGCTAGTATAAAATAGAGCTGGGTCCCCCATCCTTCACCACTTAAATAAGCAAAAGCCAACCGTGACTTCTCTAAATAGTGTAAGTAAAGGAAGATCTTGGCGTTCGGATTTCACAGCAACGGTAAATCAAATAGTTAGGCCATTCTATTCATCAGTCCTTCATATTCAATGCACAGTGGATCCTACGGCTATTTTGCTTCTAAATCTTACATGAAATACATACTTTGGCGGATCACCGGCTCACTCAATGAGTTAATCCAAACCACATGTCTTCATTCCACGAGGATGCCCGGCGTCTGGCGTGTCGTTGGGCAGTGCCAACACAGAACACGCTTGCATAAGCTGAGCTTTCCACGCCTCGTGTAACCCAGGGTGTACAAAGGAAATGGACGGCTAAAAAGGAAGTCCTTTCTACCGTCGATTCACTTCGTACTGTGCCCATCTTGAGTAGTAAAAATATTAAACTGCTTAATTCTTCTAATCAGAGATCAAGCACATTTCTGACCAGATTGAAAGCTCAGATCTTGCACACGTGTCCATATTTGCAAGTATTACGCGTGTGGATGCCAAGTGGGCAATAAGCAAATCCCCGTAATTTGACTAGCTGTTTCCAACTATTTTCCACAATCTCCTCGCAATATTTCTTATAGCCACGTAGACAATGCCACACATCTATGTCGTTTTCTTAAACCAAAACACGCCTGGCCATGTGATACTCATACGAGTCAACATACTTTAATGTTGGTAGACTTAAGGAGTAAGCATATATCTCCTTCGGAATCTATAATAAGGGTTTTCCCCTTCTTCGCGCTTGAGATCCATCACTATTCAACCACTGTGGGGGCCACTGTGTCAGTTGATCTGGACTGTCCATCTGGTGAGGACCATAAACACCCCGATTCAAGCCCAGCTGGTTCCCTAATGGTACGAAGATGTTGTATTTTAGCATGTTGTTTGAGATCCACCAATCAGATGGGCTTAATTGTCTGACCAGAATGTTATTTGTGTACAGTTGGCTATTGGCTGTATGGCCTACTAAATGAATGGTCCGGATCATCCATCTATGCAGCTGTTTGGGCCTCATTTTGATGAGCCAAGATGGACCTCAAACTCGACCAAACACCAATGGCCCACCGTACTCAATAATGTATCTTTTCACTTCTGCGTGGTCTTCTCAACGCAACTTTAATGGTATTTCCAAAGTGCTCCCACAAGCTTCCTTTTTAAATTACGGAGAACTATCTTCCCTTAAGTATAGGTCATCGAACCACTGCTGTTGCTATTAACTGATCAGATAATTGATTTAGATCACGCAAAACATGTTTAAAAGGAACGCTGGTTGAATGTTTTAGTTATCCTTGACATGGTACTATTTGATTGAATCAACATGCCACTATTAATAATAGAGCTCATACAAAACAAGTTTAAAAGTTTCCAAATGAGCTAAGTATTCAATCAAACCTTGTCTCTAACAATATATTACTGTACAATTAAATCCCACCATGTCAGGAGCCGGGGGAGCTCAATATATGCAGGCTTTACCTAGTTTGCATCCATTTGAAAGAGCACAAGTTGGTTATTAACTTTGCAAAGACTTAGCTAGAAATGGACAATCCTATTAGGGGCTCGAGCTCTATAAAACCTACTGTAATGTATATGTTTTATATGTACCAACTATTTATTTTGAAAGATTATTTTAATGCATGAGTAAAAAATGAGACAAATTCAAAGCCCTAATGCACCACATCATAGGCGATTGAAAGCCTACGCCTCAAAATTCTTTGGTGGTCACAAAAGTTTTAAATCAAGTTGATATTTATATTTACCTTCCATGCCACCTTATGAATTGGTTAGATGGAAAATAAACATTATTGTTCTAAAGAGTTTTCAATGGCACTAGTTTAACTTCCATTGCTTTTTATTGTGTGGTTTACATGGGCCTTTGATCTGGCTCATTTTTTGAGCTCATGTGGTAAAATGATCTATCAAAATACACTAATCGTACTAATAAAATAGATACGTCACGGTGGCCTATAGAGTCCGTTACATTACCGTCCATCTCTAACTAGGTCCCAGCGGTGTTAGTACTCAATCCCCACCGGTTTTAACGTACTTGATCAGGCCCATCGTGTGCCAACCGTTAGTATCCAATGAAACTTGTATACAAGCGTGTGGATATTTAGACAATATGCATAACAGATGGGCCAGCTGCCCGTCCTTTTTGCATGAATATCATCGCCCTTTGATTCAAGACCAGCCAGATTCGGATACGGTCCACTTGATCCCACCACCTAAATTATTCAAGAAAATCAAACCCCATCAATGAGGCTTGTGTAATCCATCCATCCATGGGTCGATATTCCAACGGATTCATTCCACACCTGCGTCCCACTGGACAAAGAAATGTGCAGTTAGAGAAAATAAACCCACCATCCACATTAAGCTCAAATGTGTGGCCCACCTGATAAACGGGTTGGCCTGATTTTTAGGCCCAGATACACTCATCACGAGGTGTCCATAATGAACTTTCCTGATCTCACACACGTGGACCATCTAGGCACGTGTTGGGCGCTGTAGTAAGCAAGACCTCATGATCTCCACCTCTTTTCATCCCCGAACCTGGATTTCCGTCACATGCGGGCAGATGTTAATCCCCGTCATTTTCTTAAATTTACACGTCCCATCTCCGAAAGAGACTCGGGGGCATTTTGGGGAATTCACGCATAATGCGAAAACAGAATTCTGCCAGCCAAAACTCGAATTTGAAGGGGAGAGAGTGGGCCCCACCACGACATGTGACCGCCTCTGACTTCGCGGAGAGCGAGCAAGCTAACATGCTGTGTTCCCACCGCAACGCCACCCCATTCCACTGTCGACCGTTACAGGAAAAGGTCACTCCGCCTGCCACGTCAGCATTCCGTTACCTCACAGGACGACGGCGAGCCATCGTGCCTACATTCGCGGCCTGCTTTTTCTCTTTTTGCCCTCTACTTTCAGATAATAAACAATAAAAAGTAAATTTTGTAGTAACGTCTACATTATCCTTGATGGACATTGAAACGCCTGCATCCTCAACCTAAGACTCTGCACCGTAGCATATATTTGCTAGATCTGAACCGTTCACCGAACGGGCCACACCATGGATGATGGTACAAAGCAAAAGATGCAACTTACTAGAAAATCCTAGTACCGGAAGGTGGTTTAGAAAGATAGACGAGAACGCAGGGTGCAAGTTTAACATTCATTAGTCCGCTAGTCTGATGGTTAGGATCGTCTGATCTATTGATGTTTGAATTTGGAACATCCTCGTTGGCTTTCACTCGGTGAACGGTTGAGATGCCTTCCACCTATTGGATCTGAGGATAGGTTAGCATCCGTCTAGGACACGGTATCGCACCCTTCAAGCCCACAGGTGGATTCCACATTCATTCAACTTTGATCTGATGGGCTCTATCGTGGATGGACCCCGCTCTTGAATCGGAAGATTCCAGCCATCCATTCCTCCGCCCCCTTTTTTTTCATGGAATGCGGACCGGCGCTCTATAAATATATATTTCTTAACGCTACGTTTACAGGCAGCCGATTTAAAGGGTTGTAATTGTCCAATCGAGCGTGTTTCTGGGGCACGGTCCATCCACGGTGGGGCTCATCAACTCAACGGTCTGGATCACCGAACTGTGGGCCCCACTAGCACATACTCGTGGCCAGAGGATTCCAAATATCGCCTCCCCTCTTTCACTTCTTATTTTGAAAAATACATTTCTAAAATTTGAAACTATTTAAAAGCAGTGGGAATGCAGAAAATGTGGAAAGGGTTTTGAGCACATCATCTGCAGCAGTAGCAGCAGAGACGAAGAAGCGGCTTCGGTGGAAAGAAACGAGTGTCTTACAATCTCAAAATCTCGGCAACATTTCTTCTGTTAGTCGAATCTCCATTATTTCATGATTTATTTATTTATTATTATTATTATTTTGTTTTTGTTGAGATGAGTTACATGAATCTTTTGTTGTTCTAGCATTGATTTTGGTGGAGAGATTCAATTAAGAATCTATCAGTAGCATGTACGTGTTTTTCTTCATCGATCTGTTTTTTCTTTTTCTCAAATATCTCTGTTTTTTTTTTTTTTTTTTTTTTTTTGCGATTTTTATTACTTTGATTCGCTGCATTTGAAGTGTAATTAGGGTTTCTTTTTGAATCCAGGCGAATTTAGAAACACTAAAATGTTCACGGAAGGACTCGATCCAAATGCCCTTCGGTGGGTTCGAGAGGTAATTTTTTTTTTTTTTTTTTCTTTCAAAAAAATTATTACCGTTGTCCAATGTTGTCACAGGCTGTCCACTGTTTGAATTTTCATTGCTATTAGAATTTTCAAAAATTGAAACTGAATTTGGAGTTTTTAATCAGGGACCTCGAAGTAATGCTATACATAATGTCCGAGATGGTAATAGGAGCTTCGGGCTCCCTCCCACGTCTAAATTCCGAAGTGGGCATTTGGCAACAGGGGCTATACCGCTCTCCCGTCCAGTGCCTGCTGATGATAGTGGTTTCGGGTCTGACATGGAAGAATCTTCTGATTCTGAGGAGGAGATATATGGCGGGAGGTACTCCCTCGATTCATCACCGCAGGATGACAGAGAGGGAAGGATGCCAAACGGAAAGGGTCATACATTTGCAAATTCATCGTCGAGGCAGCAGCAGTATGCAAGTGATTCCGCCTACTCGGATTTCAGTTCGTCGAGGGAGACACTACGGCAGCAGCAGGTTCGTGTGAATGGCCAAACAAGAACTGGAGCTGGTCGGTACCCAATTGGGAAGAATGATTATACAGAAGATGAGATGTCGGATTCTGGTGGTAGCTCTGAATTTGTTGCTCACACAGGAAACAAGAGCAGTTGCATGCCTTCTAAAGGTAGTTATCCTGTAGAGAGCTACTCTTCTAATGTTCCATTGCGGGCAGATGTGGGACCCACTGCTGAGAAGGTAATGGTCTCCTTATCAGATGTCCTTAATGGTTTCTGTACTTTTGGACTTATATATTAGTAATTTAGTATTAACGCTGGGGTATTTGATTATACAACTGTTTTACAGAGTCATTGGGAACATTGTTTTTTGGTTCATATCTGGTAGTTTAGGATCCTTAACAAATTGCAAGAATTTGGAAACATGATATTAAACTTTCTCATATTAGCTCTAAGATTTCTGATTTGTTTTTTATATTCATTTAAATAAAGATATTAATAGAAACACGAGTAATTCTTTATGTGAATTTATACCTGATTTCCTCTGCTAACAGCACGCTTATTCATGTTGTTTGTTTCAGTTGCACTTACGAGTTATGACTCCATGTTAGCTGACAATAAATGTTTTCAGGATCCTCACGGGAGAGGCTTGCCGAATAAGCATATTCCCAATGTTGATGTGCCAAGTGCTCCTCCATTTCGTGGCACTCGTCCAGAAATTATTCAAGATGGTGATGAAATTCCAGACTCTAGACCATGGACTATGGATTCAAATGGTTCTTCTACCCGAAAGCCAAATGTATCCAGAAGCATGCCTTCTAGGGTCAGCACTCACGACAATGCAGGGACTAGGCTGCCTGACCAGGGCCCTAGGTGTGTATGGTTCTAGCTTTTTTTTTTTTTTTTTTTAAAAAAAATAAAAATAAATTTATATTCATGTAGGGACCTTGTCATGGAAAGCAGAAACTATTTCAGGGGGCATGTAGACACATGCTGTTGAAGTGTATTGAACTCAAACAAAGCATTTTACCTCTTATTTATTTATTTATTTATTTATAAATTTCACAGGACGACTGTTGGTGCGGAAGCTGCTGCACCATCCGGTTCATTACCTGTTCGTGTTCCCACTTTTCATGCATTGTATGTTTTATTTTAGCCTGTTCTTGCAATTTATGTTATTTCTATTGGCATTTGGTTCGGACTAAAACAAATGTTTTTGGAACCAGTTACACAGTATGTGATACATGTAATCAGTCATAATCTCTTTCTTCTCATGTCACTTGATTCAGCGGACAAGGGCCTTGGCATGCTGTGATTGCATACGATGCTTGTGTGCGACTTTGCCTAAATTCATGGGCCAAAGGTTGTGTGGAGGCTCCCATTTTTTTGAATAATGAATGTGCACTCTTGCGAGATGCATTTGGGTGAGTTCATTCCTGCTTGTTTTTGATGCTTTTATTATGTAATCAGCATTCGGTGATAAAAAAAAATCCAGGTAGGAAATAATTTAACTGCACAACCAAAAGAATGGATGCTACCATGATTCAATATGAAATTATATCAATTTGTCCTTTCTGCAAAATGTGATGTTCAATGGATTTGCAATTGATTGTAAATATTATATGATTCTATTGGAGAGGATCTGGTTATTGATAGTTGCCATTCCTAGCAATGAACTGTTTGCAATTGTCTATCTTGAATGGGATTCTTGTGATCTTATTTTACATATGATATGATTGATCTTTCAAGCATTTTTATCTGGAAATGTTGAGATTTTCTTAATGATTCTTCAATGCTTAACTCACATCTAAACTCACGAACAAATTGATGCGGATACAAGCGCATTCAAGGTGTACCAACGAAGAAAGCGCCAACCACAAGTGCCGTCCTTGTGGATAGACGACTATTGAGGAGCTGAAGACCTTTCACATGTGATTGAACATATAGAAGACCCCACTTAGGGAAGATACATGTGAAGGAAGATTGGAGAAAGAAGACTGAGCGCCCGAACTTTCCCGTACTTATATTATTTGCGCGTTTTTGCTTAGTTAGGGGTATTTTAGCAAGTTTTTGTCTTTATTTGCTTATTCTAGGGGTATTTTAGTAAGTTTATGTCTTTATTTGCTTATTCTAGGGGTATTTTAGTAATTTTATGTCTTTATTTACTTATTTAAGTGGGCTAAAGCCCTAAATCCGAATTTCAACTATTGATTAATGAAAAGCAAACCCTTTGGTTGCCTCCTTCCTCTCTTCTCTCTAATGGTGTTTCTTTCCTTCCCTTGATCATCTTCTTCTAATTTCTTCTTATGCCCCTCCAACTTCTTCAAGGTAATAATTTTCTTCCTTTTATTTTCCAGTTTTGGCTAATCCTTCTTCGGTCAAAATCTTGAGAACCGATCTAAACCCTAAACCCCCAAATTCTCAAATCCCTAATTCGAGAAACTTCTTGGTTCTTCGGACTAGTGATCTTCATTGATCGATTGGGTGTGACCATGCAAGATTGGGAGGTCTCATCCCTCGCCGGATCCAACCTAAGTAGTAATTGAACTCCATACTCCATGGTTGTGGTGATGGCCCGCTCCATTGCATGTTTCCTTATGATTTTCTTAGTTATGATGATTATTGCTAGAATTTTAGATCATTTATTCCTTTTATTTCCGCTGTTTAATTATGTTCATGAGCATGCATCATAATTAGGGCTGTCCTACGTCACAAATGCAAAAGCCACTCCTGTCTCAGTGCACTCCATTTTCAAGTCATGGTTTTACGACTCGGACAAGTCCAGCACGACTCGACTTGTCCAAGTTGATCCTGATTCAGTAGTACCTCTGAGTAGACTCTGATTCAGTAGTACCCAATCTAGTTTGATACCACAAGTGGGCCGAACGAGTCACCGAGTTCTTTAACCATGCTTCAAGTATTCTCTTCATTATGAGCCATTAATAGCATTAGGGAAAGAGAAGTAGGCTATGTGAACATCTGTGGCATGATCAAAGTACTTGATCTCGCCATATTTTGGTTGCAGCTAATTCAACACAAGTCTGTTCCCTTATCTAATGGAAGATATTGATGCTAAAATATGTCTTTAACAACTATTGGCTTAGCTTGTTATGAGGCTGCCCTGTTTGAATGCATTTCAAGAGAGGTCAATGTTGACCTCTGTTACTCTATTTAACGTAATAGCTGTGCAAACTTCATGTGGGTTGAATCACTCATCTTAAACACACTGTATCGTGTCTTTCATTGGTATGAACACATAAGGTGCTCAATTGCTGTGTGCCTTCATGGAAATCATTCTTTGTTTGGTCATTGAAACCAAAAGAACAAAGGTTGTATGTAGCATAATAGGAAATTTTGGAAAACAGAATTATAAGATGGCAAAAGTAGGAATAATTAAAAATCAAGGTTTCCAATTGTAAGTTTGCAACATTTACTTCACGAAACCCATTCATTGTTTGGTCCATTTAACCTTAAGAATGCATGAGGTTTGTCAATCATTTCTCTAAAAACAAAGGTAATATGCAACATGCTACACGATCTTGATAAACAGAACTTGAAAATGATTGGAGTTGGGTTTTTTTTTTTTTCTTTTCTGCAGTTCAAATATATCTACAGAATTCAAAAAGTATAGTGTAACAAATGAAGCCACAATTTCCCAAGTCATTCCATGTCTCAAGCCTCGTGGAGAAGAACTGATCAAAAGTCCAAGAATCCAAATAGTGCGAACTTTAACTTTCTAGCATGTAGGAACTAAGATGGCTGAAGTCTTAGACAAGTGCACAGATCATCATAGCCTTTAAAGATATAAGATAGGTTTAATTGTATTTTAAGGTACCAAATATGTTGGGAGGTTCCAAATCCAAATAGACTCTTGGATGCATTTAGAATCGAAACTTATACATGCTACAATATATATATATATATATATATATATATATATATATATATATATATATATATATATATATATATATAAAATGACGTTAGGGTGTCCCCGTCTCATTTTGAGGTGAGACTATTCCCCGAGGATGCACGCAATCACCCGTAAAGCATGTGCATCGGGTAATCCCGAGGAGGGGAATCACCAACAAGATAAAAAAAAGAAGAAGAACATATAGTTTTTAATCCATCTTGGGTAGATCTGTGCCTTAGACAAGTCAAAGTCTTAGACAAGTGCACATATTTTTTTATTATTGATCATTAAGAATTTAGAAAAAATATAAAGTCAATCAAGATCTATTAGAGTACCAAAAAGTTTACCACTTCAAACATAGAAGGTACATGGTAGAGTTTTAATAACCTCCTCGATATATCAAACCTATTGATGCAGGACACATGATTTAATGCTAGCACGCGACGTGGAGATTATGAAAGAATTCATAAAGTAATTTAATTAACAAAAGATGCTAATCCACCAAGTAATTAAGAGTAATAAAATTTGATTTAACTTAAATCACATGCCCACATTCTAAGGAATCACATAAATAAATTAAAACTAGACTCCATGGAAGGATAAAACTTCCAATTTAGCATAGGCACGTTCTACACTCAAGGAACAGATTTGTAGTTTTTATGATTAGGGTTAGGAAGTGGAAAGTTTGAAAATTGGAAAATTAGGGTTCATGGGAATTGAGAATTTTAGAATTATGGTTTTTAGAAATTGAGGAAAATAGGAAATTGGGAATCTAGGGTTTAGGGTAGGGTTATGGATGAGAAATCAATGCGTTTTTATGGGGAAAGCAGGGGGAAATCAAATGATTGAGCGGTTGTCCATGCGGTTAGCCGAGGGACTCATACGTGTGGGTCGTTGGCTAGGCTTTTTGGGTCCTCAATGGTTGATTTCGATTAGGGTTGAAGTTGGGTGATTTGGATAGTCTTAGATAGGAAGAGAAGAAAAGAGATGAAGTTTTTTGGAAAAATATCTCTTTTGGATAGAAAGGAAGACAGAAGGAAGATGATAGATAAAGACCTCGCACCTCTGTTAAATGGGAAATGGAATCACACCACACCCAAGCTCCAAATCACATGGAGTATTCTTCAAATTACATGAAGAAAAGAAAATACAAAGTTTTTTTTTTTTCAAAATAATGGCATTAGGGCTTCACACGCCCATCTTTCTCTTTTTTAGTATTAGAAAAGACTTTTTACAAAAAGACGCTCTCAGATAAGATTCTCAACATAAAGATTTTTAATAAATTAAAAGTTGTTCCTAACTCCCTAATCTCAACACAAATATAAGATATACCAAAAATAATGAAACATGTAAACAGTTTAAACAACTAAACTATTTCGTGTCCCATGGGGGTAAATGATCAAGATGTCCGATGATGATGATCCAACGGTCCAATTATCGTGTCCACCCAATTCAACGGTCCGATGTGTCTATTAAGCTTCTATATGTAGCCCACGTGCATCTTCTTAGTGTAGGATCTTTAAAGATGCACGAACATGCATGTGGGGTCTTCAACGTAGCTAGGAATGTGAATTGGGTCAAGTGGGCCCCATGTAATGGCCGTCTAACCATAAGGAGACTGGCTCAGCCCTCCTCCTCTGGTATGAGTCTATTAAGCTCCTATATGTAGCCCACGTGCATCTTCCCAGTGTAGGGTCTTTAAAGATGCACAAACATGCATGTGAGGTCTTCAACGTAGCTAGGAATGTGAATTGGGTCAAGTGGGCCCCATGTAATGGCCATCTAACCATAAGGAGACTGGCTCAGCCCTCCTCTGGTATGATGCTCGGATGTCCTCATCACCTATGCAATGTACGTCATCATTGAATTTTTTTCTTTAAAATAATGCAAGCAATGTTTTAAATATCGATGATATCAGTTGATATATCTTATATCCAACAATATATCTTATATCCCACCCGTGCGATACGAAACACACAAGTGGTACCGATATATCCTGCATGTTTGATCTGGTCAGCATTTTCAATATCCAATCTCTTTTTTCTTGAAATTATGTTAAGTCAGTGTCAAATGGTTACAAATCCATTGGTTCTTCATGTTTTGCATGAAAAATCATAGAGTTGGAGCTTTGATTTTGATATCCATTGGTTCTTCATGTTCTCGAGTTTTTATAAAAAAAAATTTCCTTCAACCAGCTGTTAATTGAGACTAATTTCAAAGTGTTTAGGAGTATTTGATGAAATGATCATTCATATACAATCTAAATTTGAAATTTGAGTGTAGGTAGTCCGATTTAGGAAAAATTGGGAAACATTCAAAATTTCCCCAATTTCTCCCAAATTGCTTGCAATATTGCACTCCAAATATGAAATCAAGCATGTATGACGGTTGATCTACCTATTTGTTAAGTCCTTGTTAATTTAAAAAAAATAAAATCATTTTTAATAAAAAATTATTAAAAAATTATTATTATTTTTAAATTTTCCTTCAACTAGCCGTTCGAAGTATTTAGGAGTGTTTGATGAAATGATCATCACATTCACTCTAAATGTTATACATTTAATTTGAATATAGTTGCATTTGTTCAGTCAGAGTTAGACTGCGCATAGGTTAGGACCCTATCCAAAGAAAACCAATTATGTGCACTTCTTTTTTGAGATGTTATTATTTAAATGTATTAAGGTCTTTTTTAACAATCCCTGAAGTTTCATTGAAAAATTCAACCATTTTTCCAATGTACGCCCATGTATCCCAAAAAGTGCGATAAATTACCTAATACAAACGATATATCCCATGTGATAATCGATATGTATCTGTATCCCAAGGATGCGATATGTAATGCGCTACCGATATTTCGAACACTACACGCAAGTATGCTTGGAACTTGCAAGGCTTGTCCATGTTGATTTGGGTAGCTTTAATCATCAAGTATTTAATGGGCCATGCTGAACATTTTAAACTAGTTGAGAAAGAGTGATGATATTGTTCTTTTGATCCCTGTGCATGCTTGTTGTTGTCCATACAAGAAGGACATTATGCTTGGATACTAAAACACACTTTATTAACTGGATGGCTTATAACCTGGGATATAACATATAATAAGGTAACACCTAAATGCATTGTCTACTGGGAAGGTTTAGTGGATTTGTGGGGTTTGGATGGAGAAGGAAGAAGGAATGAGAAGAAAGTGAAGGAAGAAGGAAAGAAAAAGTAGTTTAGGGAAAGAGGCCCTTTGTGTGTGTTAGAGATAGAAAACCTAACACACCCTTTTTGATATAATAATAAAGTGCATAATTACATACTCCCGAGGAGCACAAAGAGATTGTGTACACAACACACCCACACACTAACATTCTAAAGTACATTGCATTGCATTATCTTTCCTATACTCCCCCTCAAGATGGAGCATATATGTTAATCATGCTCTACTTGCCAATAAGACGTAGAAGGGCATCGCCAGTGAGAGACTTGGTGAGTACATCAACTAGCTATTCTCCAGAGCGAACGAAGGGAGTTGCAATGTCCTTGTTAGCCACCTTCTCCTGAATGAAGTGACAATCAATTGTAATGTGCTTCATGTGCTCATGAAACAGTGGGTTGTTGGCAATGTGAATGATGACCTGATTATCACAGTGCAAAGGAATGGGGTTGGAAGGACTATAGCCAAGTTCCTGCAAGAGGGTTCGAAGCCAAACAAGTTCACACGTGGCATGAACCATCACCCTGTACTCAACTTCGATGGGAGATTGTGTAACAACGGACTGTTTCTTACTCTTTCAAGTGACAAGATTGCCAACTACAATTGTACAATATCTAGAAATGGACCGTCGATCATGTAAACTACCTGCACAGTCAGGATCGGAGTAGCCTGAAAGATGAAGATGATCATGCTGCTGAAAAACAGACCTTTACTCAGAGTAGGCTTAAGATACTGAAGGATACGATACACGGCTGTCAAATGCGTTGTATGAGGGACATGCATGAATTGACTAACAACACCTACAACATAAGATAGATCCAGTCAGGTTGGTGATATAAATAAGTCGACCAACCAATCAACAATATATAAGATTAGAGAGTAGAGCACCATCCTCTTAATAGTCAGGGGGAGCTTGTACAGTCTAATTCTAACTCCACACCTCTTCCAGTTGGTATGTTTAGATAATGATATAGTTCCCTTTAAAAACAATTTTACAGATTGTGCCCATTGCAAGTAGTTGTTGCCGTTCCACTTTGTGGTTGTGATTAACAAGGGATGCGATTCCGAAGGTCCCACACCAAAATTTTAAGACATCTTGTCCTCCATAAGGGTCCACACACAAGAACCCAAGAGAAAAAAACAGCTCAAAAAGAGGACCACAGGATAGAAACAATCACAAGTCTAAAGAAGCGTAGTCCAGATGAGGGTCTGAGGGTTCAGAAATAGGGAAGAAGAAGCTATGCAACAGTCAGAGTCACAGAAGGCTCAAACTCTATACATGACGTTCAACCATCAACACATACACAATGAGATATGGTGTACAGTAAGACCCCCAGGGACCCAAAAACGGTGCAACCGGCCTCTGTTTGGCTTCACAACACCCTCAAATCACTTCCTTTCTCAGAAACACCTCAATGAGGAGTTAAACACAGGAAATCTGATCTAGCATATTGAGGACTTCCAAGGAAATAGCTATCGATTTGGGAGAAATAGAAGAAAAATAAAATTTTGGGGTTTTTCTGTCGAAGGAGAAAAACGAGTGAAACTTCCCTTAAAATGTTCTCTAAAAGTCTCACAAAAATCACCATAATTCTTCTAAATTCAAGATCTATCAAACCATGTTCTTCCCTATCAAAACAGAGCAGTACGGATCGTACAGCGGTTGATGTTAGCAGAATCTTGAAGCACCAATCAATGTGAAGAACCTCGCTCTGAGACCAAGTGGATTTGTGAGGTTTGGATGGAGAAGGAAGAAGGAATGAGAAGAAAGTGAAGGAAGGAAAAAGGAGAGAGTAGTTTAGGGAAAGAGGCCCTTTGTGTTTGTTAAAGATCGAAAACCTAACACACCCTTTTTTATATAATACTAAAGAGCACTATTACATACTCCCGAGGAGCACAAAAAGATTGTGTACATAACACACCCACACACAAACATTATAAAGTACATTGCATTATATCGTCTTTCCTGTAGGTTTTGGAGCATGCATATCATTGTTGAATCTGATTCAGTTTGCAGCCTGCATACTGCATGCTGAATTAGAGAAAATGTAAACAATGTTTTGCATGCACTAGTGTTTTGCTCCTTTATTTTGTTTACCAACTTCAAGTAATGGTTTCTTTGATTCTTATACCTATTCCTTTCCTTTTTCCTATTCTATTCTCGGTATTATAGTTTGCAGCAGGTCTTGTTGCAATCAGAGGAAGAGCTCCTAACAAAACGATCTTCAGAGCTTGTCAGTGAAGGAGCTGCACCGAAACCCAAGAAAACCATTGGCAAAATGAAGGTGCAAGGTAATGCTTCATTCTTTAGAAGTTGTTGCCTTCTGCAGGATCCGGTGACAGGAAAAGAATAAAAAGCTTTGGACATGTTACATAGGATGAGTCCATGCTGTCAGCCTACACATTTTTCCTGATTTTGGAAATATGGTCTACACGATTTTCCTGATTTTGGTAATATGGTCTATGTATGTGCCTTTGCTTTTCCTTCTAGTCTCATTTGTCCTTTCTTGTCCTTTTCATGGTGCAGTTCGTAAAGTGAAAATGTCTCCAGACATGCCTCCAGGCTGCAGCTTTTCATCCCTTAAGCCACCAATGGTAAAGTTGGAATCCCTTCGCCACCGTATATCCAATTTTCAGTCAACCGTCTCATCTGGATGGGAAGCTCTTCGGAATATTCGCGTTGTGCCTCGATTACCTGCCAATAGTTCTTTCTCACGGCATAGCCTAGCATATGTTCATGCTAGTACTCAGTACATTAAACAGGTCTCTGGGCTACTAAAAATTGGGGTTACTACCCTGCGGAACCGTTCAGCTTATGAAGAAGTGCAAGGTATATAAACACTGCACTCTACCAGGAGCTGGTTTTTCTTATATATTTCCTTATACATCATTCTAGCTCAAGCGGATTTGTGTACCTGGTTCCAGAAACATACTCTTGTCTGTTGAGATTGAAAAGTTCAACTGAGGAGGATGCAGTCAAAATGCAGCCTGGATCTGGTGAAACACATGTCTTGTATGTATTGATGTGTCATGTCCTTCCTGTGCATTGTTCTCTCCCTTGTTACTATAGCTTAGTCCTTCCTTGCAGAATTGGTACATCTCCTGCTCTGTGCTAAAGAATTAAATTGACACATTTTTGTTTTGTGTAAAATACAGCTTTCCTGATAGTCTAGGAGATGACCTAATTGTGGAAGTGCATGATTCTAAGGGGAAGTTTTATGGTCGTGTCCTTGCCCAGGTGGCAACTATTGCAGAAGACCCGGTAAGCATTTTGGACCCGACTGATTGCTCTCAGGACAGTGGGCAGTACTTGTGTTGGCAATGTTACAACTGTACTCTATGCAGGGTGACAAACTTCGCTGGTGGTCCATTTATCGTGAGCCAGAGCATGAACTCGTGGGCCGACTACAGCTTTATATAAATTACACAACTAGTCCAGATGAAAATGGCTCTCTTAAGGTATAAGATCTACTCTATTCTGAAGTTATCACTGATGCCAATTATTGTACTTGTTCTTTCAAGTGGTTTTCTGTGCTAATGGTGGATGCTTGAAAGCGGAGTTGATTCTAGTTTTATAAAGAACTGACTGAAACAATATCCTTAGAAAATGCTACAGAAGTTCTTGCATCTTGGTAATGAGAAAATGTCATTGATGAGTCTGATACTGCTTAATTTTTTAAACTTGATAGTAATACTGCATTCATGAAAAAGTGAATGGGTGAGTGACCATTTTCCTACTTGCAATATTAGGAAGGCTTTTCATAACTTTTGTATTAAAAAATTTGTTCAGTGCATAAATTTGGTTCATTTTCAGTGGGTATTTGGCTCTTCTTATTGGTAATACTTTCTTGTTTCTTTGGAGTGAATATCAACAAGGTTTCACACAGGTGCAACTTTTAGCATGCATTCAAGTCGGGCAAAAAACAAGTTGAACTTATTTTTTGAATTTCAATGCATGGGAAAAATCCTGTGCAGTAGAAACATGGTGGGGAACCAAAAAAGTCAGTTGAAAAAGTGCATTTGTCCTGTTTTTCAGGCACTATTTCTTGGTTCTGATAGCACTAACCTGTGTGTGTTGCACATGTGCCAGGGTGGCACTTGTCGACAATCCAAATTGTTCAGCAAGTGGACTGAACCGTCCCAATATCCTTACCACATGATCTTCAGACTGCCAAAAACAATGCTTCAAATCCAGCTCATTATTCTCTTTTCTGGTGCAACAGTAACTAGACAAGTTCTGCCATGTGTCTTATAATGCATTAGAATATGCAAAATGAGTTGGGTCGTACTTTGGCTTTATTGACTTCTAAAATACCTAGTGAAGTAAATGTAAGAACCCCTTCTCTTTGATGCTTTGGGAAGCTACTAAAAGTCAAGGAGACTCTTTGCAGTGAAGTGCATGATTCCTTTAGAGATCTAAAGTGCTCACTTTGCTATCGTATGTATCATAGTCATCAAGCACTTAATAGTTTTTACTCCACTTATCATCACCTACCGTCATCATAGCCAAGCCTGCATCAGCCCATAACAGACTGTTACAGGGCTTTTATGGGCCTTTTTTTTTGTAATGGCCGCTACAGCGCCCACTGTTACATAATTACCGTTATGTAACGGCCGCTACGTAACCGTTTGTAAATACATTGATCATAGCCTTGTCCTAACTATTTGGGATAGGTTTTATAAATCCTGCTAGGCGATCATCAAGATTTGAATCAGGATTTCGATTGATTTTCTTGGAAAAGGCTTGATGATCGGCTGCCCACCTGACACCAACTCTCCTTCACTCGTTCTTGGGACCAGCTGGCGTATTGCTGCCAGGTAGACATGCATATCCTATTCAGTAACATTATTGTTGCATGTTTTTGGATTGCTTTGTTTGCCTTCAGTCACTGGTCAATCGTCATTGTTGGGATTATACAATTTTAACCATTGAGCATTGCAATCCAAAAACCTATGAAAACCTGTGGAGCATTACTCTGTGGCAAAGATCATGAGAGATCCCTTTAGAGATTGAATTGACTCACTTTGCTCTATCTAATGTATCTGAGTCATAAGGCACTTTTTACACATTATCACCCTCATCATAGCCTTGTCCCCCAACTATTTGGGCTACGCTTTACAAATCCTGTCTTGCCAATTATCAAGATTAGAAACAGTTCTTCTCATGATTTGTTTGGCAAATGTTTGATGATTGACTGCCCGCTTGACACCAGTCCTCCTTTACTTGGGCTTGGGACTAGCCTGTGCATGGCTACCTGGCGGAGATATATACCCTATTCGGTAACATTTATTGCTGGATGTTTCTCTATTTTCTGGATTACACCATTTGCCGGTTAAGTGCATGAGAGATCCCTTTAGAGATCCAATGGACTCACTTTGTTGCATCTTCTGTATCAGAGTCATAGCACCTTCTACCCCATTTATCACCACCACCACTACCACAATCTATTTGTTTTTTTTTTTGTTTTTTTGTTTTTTTGTTTTTTTGTAAAGTTACGATTTTATTCACAAGCCACTACAAAAGAAGACGGGAAAAAAAAAAAAAAAAAACAAGCCAAAAGCAAAAGGAGAAAATTACAAGCCCAAAAGGGCAAGGAGATTACAAGCATCAAGCTCCTTTAACCCCGAAGCCTAATCAACCACCCAAGAGGCTATCTTGCGAATAACCAAATCAATAGGCTCAGATTTGTTTTCAAAGCACCGTCTATCTCTCTCAGCCCAAATCGGCCATTGGGCTGCCATGGCCATGATATGCCACACCACCTTCCCATCTTTGCCAACACCTCTTTCATCCCAAGCAGCAAGAAAATCTGGTAATTATCATGGTATCACCCAACACATGTTAAGCTTTAAGGTGAAGGAGTCCCAAATCTTCCTTGCAAAATGGCAATGAAGAAAGAGATGATTAACCACATCCCTCATCCACATGATACATATGTTTGGGAGCACCACACCATGCCTTTTCAAATAATCCACAGTTAGCACCCAGTTTCTCCCTGCCAACTAAAGAAAATCGGCTACTTTAGGGGGGGCACCATAGTTCCAGAACTGAAAGTTGAAGTAAGGAGATGAGGGAGGCGAAGAGAGTAATCTGTAAAAACATGGACAAAAAATCTTCTTGAGATGTTAAGGCTGCGGGAGTGCTTAGGTGGGTTTTGTCAATTATTTCTAAGTGGTCTTCTTTGTATTTTGTTTAGGTCTTCCTTTGTTTGGGTGGTTGAGGTGTTTGTTGGGGTCCTTTGCTCTCTTTTGAGTTGTCCAGGTGGGTTGTATAGTTTCCTTTTTCTTTCGTTTGGGTTGGGCTGGGTGGTTTGTATAGCTCTTTTCTCTCTTTGTTCCTGTTTTGTTCCTTTTTTGGCTGGGTGGGCCTTAATAAAGTCTGTTTCATCTTTCAGAATAAAATCTCCCCTAGATGTGACCCCGCCACATTGAGTCTTCCATATAGTCCTCTAACTGGATGTGCTTAAGCCTGTTAAGAAGGCTTATGAACGCCAACACTTCTTCATCCGAAAGACCTCTACAACAATGGGGAGCCCAAACCACCTCTTTGCCAGATCTAGGAAAGCAATGACGAACAGAAACGTTCCTGTTAGGAGCTAGAAGAGCCAAGTTTGGGAAGGCCTCCTTAAGAATGCAGTCGCCCAACCAACAGTCCGCCAAAAAACAGATGTGGTTTCCATCCCCCACTGCAAAGGACTATGTTTCACGATTTGTTTTGCCAATCATTAAGATTTGAATTGGAATTCTCAGATTTGCTTGGAGGGGGTTTGACGTTAGTCATTTGGGCTTGGGACCATTTGCCACATCACTACTAGGCTAAGATATATTACCCAGTGTTTTCAATAACACTCGCAGTGTAGCTAAAACATTGTGTAGTGTACGCTATGTAGCGTAGCTCCTCGGTAGCGTAAGCTACAGGGCAGTAGCATATGCTACCTAAAGTCTACTTTTTTTTCCTTCTTCTATGCTAGTTCAACACCTATTTTAAAATGGTGGCGACTCATCGCCATCACATGTGGCACTACATTAGATCAATCCAGGCCATCCAAATTGTGGTCCATATCATAGATAAAGCACTTAGATCAATCCAAACCATCCAAATTGTGAATTTGTAATGTTTCAATAAATAAAAAAGAGGTCACACTTAGAGATGTCTGAAGGCAAAGAGACGGAGATTTTGCATGGAAATATGTGGTTGATGATCTAGATTCGCAGTCAATAACTCATAGGAATTATGCATTTTGTAAAATTTATCGTAGTTTTCTATTATTTTAATTAAAAAATATTAAGTATCGTGTAGCTTACGCTATTCGCTATGTAGCTTATGCTACATGTCATAGAGGGCCAAACGCTACGCTATACACCACACGCTATTTAAAACATTTTGAATGTTTTATTTTTTTGGGTTACTCTGTTTGCCTCCACTATGTGGTTATCATTGGGATTCATCCCATATTACCTTTGGAGCATTATGAAATCCATGGAACCTATGAGCATTACTCTTTGTGGTGAGGTGCATGAAAGATGAGCTTATTTGGAATGTGGGATTAGGTGGTATGGAATTCCATTTGGTTACATATGCAAATTTCATCCGGCGTTTGGAAACGACAGAAGGATTGGATTAATCCAGGTATCATATCATCCAGTCCCAACAGTAGATGCTACACGATTTCTAGTGGTTTTCGAAATCCACTACATTTGTGGGCCCCACGTTGATGCATGTCGTTCATCCATATGTGCCCTTTACACGTGATATTTGAGTTGCGCATGCATATAGGTGACCGGCATCAGCTGTAAAATCTGATTCACTGATTACAATTCGATGGTCCACCAAACGCAGGTTTCACTTAATATAGTGTTTTTTTCCAAAGGAAGAGTGATATCAAATGTAGGATTGGACGGTCAAAATACCATGGTATTTCCAGACATGCAATCATTGTGCAATAATGGTATTAATTCCTTCTAATGCAATTCCATGCCATTTAATCCCACATTCCAAACAAGCCCTAAATGGATGGAATTGCATTAGATGGAATCAACACCATTATTGCACAATGATTGCATGTCTAGAAATACCATGGTATTTTGACCATCCAATCCCACGTTTGGGATCGAATTCTTTCGTTGGGAAAACCATTGTATTAAGTGAAACCTGCATTTGGTGGACCATGGAATTGTGACGATATTCACAATTGATGTCGGTCATCTGTATGCATGTGCAACTCGAATATCGTGTAAAGGGCACATATTGATGGATGGCGTGGATAAAACACATGCATCAATGTGGGGCCCATAGGTGTAGTGTATTTTGTAATCCACTAGAAATCCCGCGGTCTCTACTGTTGGGACTGGGTGATATGATACCTCGATTAATCCAATCCTTCCCATTGTTTCCAAACACTGGATGGAATTTTCATGGGACCAAATGCCATTCCATACCACCTAATCCCATGTTCCAAACATGCCCTAAGAGATCTAATGGAATTTGGTCGATCTTGTGTATCTTATTTATCAAGCACATTTTACCCCATTCATCATCACTATCTCCACCATCATAGCCTTGTCCTAACTATTTGGGCAAGTTTTATGTATCCTGCTTCTCCCATAATCAAGAATTCTCATAATTTGCTTGGAAAAGGTATGATGATCTGCTGCTCACTTGACACCACCCCATCTGTACTCCAGCTTGGGACAGCTGGCTTGTCAATACCCGGCAAAGATACATACCCCAGTCAGTAACATTTATTGCTGGTTTTTAAAATTTCTGTTTACTCTGTTTGCCTTCATTTTCTGGTCATGTTTGGGATTTCTATCATTTTTGCTGTGGAGCATTACGGTCCATGAAAACCCATCAACTTTACAGTTATAAAATTTTAGTAGTTTTCTACCATACCACTCTCTTTTAGGGTCTTGCTGTCTAGCGTTTGAACTTTGTAGTTCCATTGCAGACTGTTTCATTGTCTTTAATATGGCATATACGTCCTTTGTTCTAGTGTGGTTCTGTTGCAGAAACCGTGGCTTATGACTTGGTTTTGGAAGTTGCGATGAAAGTTCTGCATTTTCAGCAAAGGAATTTGTTGTTGCATGGACCATGGAAGTGGTTACTAACAGAGTTCGCATCCTACTATGGGGTTTCAGATGCATACACAAAACTAAGGTATTAGAACATGTTTATTAGACTTTGCTTCTCTCTGCTATACTTTCTCAAGAAAAGCTTGGCCAATATCATTGCTTATCGACATGTGGTGTTCCTTTGAATGATCTTCTAATTTTTATGATTGATGATGGTCTTAATTTACAATGTTGGACAGATATCTTTCTTATGTTATGGATGTTGCAACCCCCACGGCAGACTGTCTCATGTTAGTGCATGATTTGCTATCACCTGTAATACTGAAGAGAAGCAGTAAGAGCACTTTGAGTCATCAAGAGGTACATGAATTTCCATTAAACATGTTTTGCTAGTAGCTTCTTTTTTTTTGTACTATAGATAGGTCGGTTTCAAAAGAAGGATGTTGTTGGATGTTAAATTTTTATGCTTCTCTTTTTGGTCCATTCATCGCCCAATGGCTTTTGTTCCATGTGGTCTGTGCCTTGTGATCTCTGCATGGTGAGTCAATGATGGATCAAATACAGAATGTAACTTTATTTTTGTTGCTTGTTTCTCTAAGATTTTATGACTGAGAGAGCATTATGCTTTCTCTGGCATTTCTTTGAGTCAGTTCTTAGTGTCTTTTTTGAACCGTGTAACTCTTCTAAAATACTATGAATAATTGATGGTTGATGGACCAGAACCGCATCTTAGGAGATATTGAGGAGCAAATTGAGCAGATTCTTGCACTTCTCTTCGAGAACTGTAAGTCACTGGACGAGTCATCACCTTCTGGAGTGATGGATGTTTTCAGGCCAGCCACTGGAACTCCAGCTCCTGCTTTGGTACCCGCTGTAAAGCTATACACTCTTCTTCACGATATACTATCTCCAGAGGCACAGTTGAAACTCTGCAGTTATTTCCAGGTTAAAAAACTGACATTTGCCTCAATGATGCTTTCTTCAATTTTATTTAATACGGATCTGCTTCCACTTGTATTTTCTGAAATACTGTTTTGTCTAGGCCGCTGCAAAAAAGCGATCAAGACGGCATCTGGCAGAGACTGATGAGTTTGTTGCCAGCAATTCTGAGGGCACAGTGACTGATGTTGTGACTCTTACTACTGCTTACCAGAAGATGAGAGCACTTTGCCTGAATATCAGAAATGAAGTTTACACAGACATTGAGATCCACAATCAACATGTTCTACCCAGGTAGGCTCCATTATTTTGGCTGTTTATCATGTTAAGATTCTGCAGTGGTACAATGTAAAAGATCTGGTGATAGTTGATTTGGTTTCTTTGTTCTGGAACCCTAGCATGTGCTAAAATATCACCATCTTGGGTGCCATGTCTGTTTTTTAAATTAGTCAGTTGGACATATAGGATGTATTTATTTTCTGTCCTGTAAAGTTAAAACACTGGTACTGTGCTGGAAATTCTTCATTCATCTCTTAGCATCCTCAGCCCTCATTTAGTACTAAATAGCATAGTGGTAGGCAACCATGGGACTTTAGTCACTGTTTCCTATCTGAAACTCTCAGTTTGTTTACCATTTCCTGAACCTTTATAATATGAACTGTAAATATGTGTTTCTTTGAATACAAGCATTTGTATTTGTGTGAATATGGAAATGTATTTCTATTGTCATTGCTATATTTAAATCAGTGAAGGTGCCAAATTTGAAGTTTGAAATCATTTTTGTACCTCGGATTGTGTGCGTCTAATTTGAATTTTGAAACAACTTTTGTACTTTCACAGTGTGCTTTTTAAATTTATAACTTGGTATGATTCATCTTCTGTTTCCTATGTAGCCGTTTTTGTTACATATTTCTTGCGATTTTTTTTATTGTGTTCTTGAGGTTTGCTAGAATACATCCCGACGTATTGCAATAAGATAGATAGGAACTCTAGCCGTTGAATTTGGGCCCTTTTCAACTACCCAAACCATTTACATGATAGGATTCTCCTTGGATGGAACTGCCTGAAAAAACTCTCAGATTGATCCTTTTTTTTTTAAAAGGTAACACTATCAGGGATTGAACCCTGGATCACACACACACACACACACACACACACACACACACACTACATTATCTCTGCCAGCTCTAACGAGCAGGACACAATCTCAGATTTGATTATACAAAGGTTATGGCGATCTTTCATATTCAAAGCAAGGTATTCCATATCGGTAACAATGGCCATAACGATCACCACCATTACCAATATGGCTATCGGTCATAACGGCCAATACAGGGGTGTAATGATTGTTACAACCCCCGCAACAGTTGAGAAAAAAAAAAAAATTGCACAAAAAATTCTGAAAAAATATCTAGAAAATCTAGAATAATGTAAATATTCCATATATATATATATATATATATATATATATATATTTGTTTTGAACATGTTTATGGTAGCGTAACGGTCTACTCTTTAGTGAGTATTGTATTGGGTTGTCTAGTGAATTTATGAACATGGTTATGTGTTTCTAATGTTTACACATCACAATTAATCATTAGAATTAGAAATCAGAAAAATATGCATATATACCTCGATTTTTGAAAAAAAAATACCATTGGAGCTTTTATTTGCTTAAATCGCTTCAACGTACCATTTTAATCCTTATAGTACGAGTGGTCAAAATCTGTTGTAGAATGATATAGGAAAGTTTTTGGATTAAGAAAAGTGAAAAAAATAAGGGAAAAATGGATTTACGTAGAAAAAAGAATTGGCCTTTAAAAAAAAAAAAAAAACCGTTACAGGGGGTAACGGTTGTTATGCCTCATAATGGCCGATACGGTCCAAAAAAACCAACTGTCCTGTTTCACCCCCACATCGCATAACGGTTACGGCCGTTACCTATACATATAGGCCTTTATGGCCGTATTGTAACAGATATGGAACACCTTGATTCAAAGCAAAAGAGCCAAATTATCAAAGGTTGAGGGCTTTTATCAGTTGTTTGTTCACCGTGCAAAATGAGAATCATCATATGGTTTGGATCATTGGAAGATGATTCAGATTCAAAGGCTAAGGTCTTGACATATCCTATTGCAATACGATGCATTCTAGCAAGCCTCCATGTTCCTTGAATTTCTTTTCAATAAAAGACTTGGATGAGTTGAGATGAAAGATTTGCTTATGCAATTAAACTTTTCTTCTAGTAGAATCAGAGTTCAGTTGCATTAAGGGAAAAAGAATCAAAATTGAGTTTTCGGTTTCCGAACCTTGGTCCAATGTATTACAGATATTTGTCAAACATCAACTTGGATTCATGACCTGTGTGTTACTTCCCAGTTATGTTATTAGTAACAGTTGATTTCTGTTTAACTAGCTTTAAACAACTATACAAACTAGCTTTAAACAACTATACAAAATCGTTCATTATATTCAGCAGATCTTGTCATTTTTGCTGCTGATGGAAAATTAACTTGTAACTTCTGCTAGAAGAGTTAATTCGAACAAGTGAAAAACCAGCCTCTACAAATGTTCTGGTGTGCATGCATCTGTCATGATTCATTCATAAAAGTATCCATGCATATGAAAGTTAGAAGTATTTTCTACTGATGGAAAAAAAATTGTTACTTTTGCCAGAAGAGTTAATTCAAACAAGTGAAAAACCAGCCTTTACAAATGTTCTGGTGTGCATGCATCTGTCATGATTCATTCATAATAGTATATATGCAATAAATATAAACAAAAAAAAAAAAAGAAGAAGAAGAAGAAGAAAAAAGTTAGAAGTATTTGCTTGTGGGTGAGTTTACAGTACGTTTCTGTGTAGTACCTGCATGCTTGCATGTGTCAGATATATTATGGACATGTAATTGGAAAAGTGTTCATACATCCATGCATTTTGTTTCTGTTCATGATATATATATATATATATATATATATATATATATATATATATATATATATATATATATATATATATATATATATATAATGATTCACGGCCATATGCACTACCACTTGCATTTGTCCACGCTTGCTTGTATTTACATAGTTTAGTTTTCTAGTTATTCCGCTGGATTTCATTTTCTCTTTTAGGCATGCTCACCCCTACTAAAGTTTTTTCTTTTTTTTTGGTAGTTTTATAGATCTCCCAAACATCTCTGCCTCCATATACAGTGCCGAGCTCTGCAATAGATTGCGTGCATTCCTTGTTGCATGCCCTCCCACCAGTCCCGCACAACACGTAGCAGATCTTGTAATTGCAACTGCAGATTTTCAAAGAGATCTTGATAGCTGGAATCTTTGGTAATTGATGTGTTGCCCTCTTTATTCTCTTTCCTCGATACATTATCTTCTTCTTTTGGGCCTCCTACTGATCTTCGTTATAATCTTTCACAGCCCCGTCAAAGGAGGTGTTGATGCAAAAGAGTTGTTCCACTTGTATATTATTATCTGGATTCAAGATAAGAGACTCTCTTTGCTTGAGTCCTGCAAATTAGATAAGGTATGAATTTTCTGCTTTCAATGCCATGGCCGTATAATCTATTTCTTATGGTGGAATCTGTCCCTGGGCTGAAGCTCCTGTTTCTCCTGTTCCCCTTCTGGAGGGAGGAAGCATTGGAACAAATTGGAAAACCATAGGGGTGGGTGTTTGCACGTGTGCGTGTGTAAATTTATGCCAATCAGGTATTATAAGCTTCCGATCAATATCATAAGTATGGTCAGTCAAGGTTGAATGGAGAAACAAAATGGGTCCAGTCATCATCTTGAAACATCTAGTAGATAGATCCCACTTTGTATTTCTTATGATTCTATAGTAATACTTTGATTTGATGATTCTAACCATGTGATATACAGCTAGAAACAACAGACAGTTTTAACAAATTGGCTCCATTCAAATAGTTAGGATAATCCGATTGGCTGGATTCTTGCGCCATGGCTTGCTCCTAGTTGTATGAATGATCAGATCAACAACAGGTCATCCCTTGTGCTGCTTAAAAGGTTTGGGAACGTTAGCATGTTGCTAATGCCCCCACCTTCATATAGTACAAAATGAGCACTGTGCTATGGACCTGTCATCTGAAATTTGGGGATGAATGTTCTATATTCATTGATGCAAGTGTTAGGTGTATATACAATCACATATGCGAAAGACCAAACAATTGTTGATAAGCTTTTGCATATACGTAACTTAGTACATGGTTATGACAAAACTACCCTTGTATATAGTATGTATCATGCAACACTGGAATCAGTAGAATGGGTTATGCTCTTAGCAGGTGCAGGAGTCAAGGGAGATCGGGCTGATCATGAATAGATTGGAATATGCTCAAGGGAATGTGATAGTATGCATGCCACTTACTAAATGATCATAACATTGATAACCCTTATGCCTGATCCTATGCCCCAGAAAGACACAAGGTGGATTGAGCAAAAAAGCTTAGTCCATGCTCTTAGAGAAGTTAGTTACAGGATCCTTCTAACTAGGTGTGGCTCCCACTTCAAATCGCCTCTATGGAATCTCACTCCCGTCTGCTCCCTACTTAATTATAATTGTTTACATTTTGAAAGAATGCTTCCCCAAACCTGCACCTGAGTTTGTAGCCGCTTCGATTCATGCTTTGTGGCTTTGTGCAACTATAAGAACGACAAAGCAGGTGCACCAAAACATGCAAAGCTCATAGTATAGTTGCATGAAGTTCAAGCCTCAGCAGCAAGAAGTTTGGGTGCAGGAGTGGGAAAGTACTTGTTACAAAAATTTAGCAAGTATAAACAGTTGGGAAGCGGGAGCAGGAGCGCAGATCGAATTGAGAGAGGCACCTAGTTTGAAGGATCCTGCAATGAAGGCTCAGAGTAATTGGGCTGAATAGAGAACAAGCCCTCGAAAGGAGAAATACCAAAGATAGCAGAGGATAGGAATTGGGGAAAGAGACTGAAACACACTATCCGCAAAGCCCTGCAAACAACTTTGAAAAATTAGGTAGAAGTCACCATAAACCTCAGACAAGTAAGCAATCAAAACCCCTATCCCTATGAGCCCATTATCAGATTTTAGCTGCAGAAGTCAGCTGTATGGATAGTGTAAATGGATAATTAAGAGAGGGATGTATACTCACTGACCCAATAACAATTAGGTGAACAAAATGCCAACCCAGAATGTTGGGCTCTACTACCATAAAAACTTGGAGAAGAATGTTGGAGAGAATATTCTGTATTCATCAGGAAAAGCTTTGGGCATACATACAATTACAAATGCAAAAGACTAAAGTACTCCCTAATGAACTTTGCATATACATAACTATCTCAACACGTGATGACCACAAAACTATTCTTTTATAAAATATATTCTAGATCCACAAATATAGAGGACCATAGGTCTTGATTCCCAATATAACTTGGAAGCTGATAAATTCTGGATGTAGATTGATCATTTTAGTGCTTTTCTTATAGAATATCTACCTTTTGTTATGCTTTGGCCAACTCTAAACTGGAAAACTGCTTTTCTTTATGTTATCTACTACTGCAATCACAAATATTTATAAAACCTATTGTTAGATCGAAGCTTTTGGATGTTACCATAAACTGTGTTTGTGAAATTTTTGGAATTTGTTCTGGCATCTTCTCTTCATTGTCATTAATCAGCTCCAGAGATGGCACCCAATACAATCAGTTCATATCCTCTGCTACTCCAATCAACTTTATGCTTCTAAAAATTGTTTAAAATTAACTAACATGCAGGTGAAGTGGTCTGGCGTTACAACACGGCATTCCACAACTCCGTTTGTTGATGAGATGTATGATCGACTGAGAGAAACACTGAATGAATATGACGTCATTATTTGTCGCTGGCCAGAATATACATTTGTTCTGGAAAATGTATGTCATGTACCGGGTCTTTTGCCCTTAGTCTTTTTCTTTTCTTTTGCCTTATCTTTAAACTTGAAATATCTTGCACTTGACTTGTTTGATATGTTATGTTTGGATGGAACTAAAAGGCTGTTGCGGATATTGAGAAGGCAGTGGTGGAGGCTTTAGACAAGCAATATGCAGATGTGTTGGCGCCATTGAAGGATACACTGACACCTAAGAAATTCGGTCTCAAGTATGTCCAGAAAATTGCTAAACGCACTTGTGAGCCTTACGTGGTCCCTGAGGAGGTGAGTGAGCTGTGTCCAAAATACTGATGTTCTCGCATGTTTAATCTCGTGGCTTGAGAAAAATAGTTCCCTTTTCTTTCAGCTGGGAATTCTCTTGAACACTATGAAAAGGCTGCTTGATGTGTTGCGGCCCAAGATAGAATTGCAGTTGAAGTCATGGGGTTCTTGCATACCTGATGGTGGAAGCTCGGGTTCTGGAGAGCGCCTCAGTGAAGTAACAGTGATGCTGAGAGCCAAGTTCAGAAATTACCTACAGGCAGTTGTCGAGAAGCTTGCAGAGAATGTGGGTACCTCTTTGTAAACAAAACTTTGTTTGAGATTTTTATTTTGTTTTCCATTATAGGAACTAGATGGTTTCCATAAAATAATTTTATGAATGGATCACATGCACAGATAAGGAACCATCATTGGAAATTTTAGCATTCATGTTTTTCTAGATGGAACTTGAAAGGAGAGAAAATAATATCATTCAAAAATAAATTGATAGAAGAAGGAAAGTGGAGTGTTGAGGAAGAAGTAAATGTTATTTGGAATGAGACGGCTAGGTGCATTAGGAAAGTGACAAAAGATGTTACGGATGAGTTAACGAGACATTTGTAGGGAGAGATCCCATGGTGTATTTTTTTTTGCAGATGACACAGTTTTGATTGACAAGATGAGGGAGGGCATAGGAAAAAAGCTAGATTTATGGAGGGATGCTTTAGAATCTAAAGATTTAAAATTAGTCGGTCTAAAATGGAGTATATGGAGTGCAATTTTAGTAATAAGAGTGAAAATGAGGTTAGTAAGATTGCTGACCAAGAAGTTTCCTAGAATGACCGCTTTCAATACCTTGGGTAAATAATTCACGAGTGGGGAGATTAAAAAGGATGTTGCCGATAAATTTCAGGTTGGGTGGAAGAAATGGAGATGTGCCTCTGGAGTTTTATGTGATTGGTGTGTACCAATCAAACTAAAAGGGAATTTTACAGAATCACTATAAGACCAACCATGCTTTTTGGCTCCTTCTCAATAAAGCGTTTAGGTAACCTTTAAAAATTAAAAAAAAAAAAAAAAAACTATAAGACCAGCCATGCTTTTTGGGACAGAATGTTGGCAGTTAAAGAACAACATGTGTAGGATGAGTGTAGCTGAAATTAGGATGTTGAGATGGATGGGTGGCAAGACAAGGATAGAATTAGAAATGAATGCATTCAATGGAACCTAGTAGTGGCACCAATAGATGATAGGATGGGGGAAAGTAGACTTAGATGGTTTGGTCATGTGTAATAGAGACCAAGAAACGTGCCGGTTAGGAGTGAGTTGGTACAAGTTGAAGGCTCTAAAAGGGGGGGAAGGCTCAAAAGGACATGGATGTTGGTACAAGATGAGGAAGGATAGAATTAGAAATGAATGCATTCAAGGAAACTTAGGAGTAGCACCAATAGATAATAAGACGAGGGAAAGTAGACTTGGATGGTTTGGTCATGTGTAACAGAGACCAAGAAACATGCCGGTTAGGAGTGAGTTGGTACAAGTTGAAGGCTCTAAAAGGGTAAGGGGAAGGTCCAAAAGGACATGGATGGAGGTAGTAAGAAAAAGGCTTGATGACCTATGGTCTAATTGAAGGTCTGGCCTTTGATGGAGTGGAATGGTGGAACTGGATTGATATAGCCAACCCCAATTAATTGGGATAAGGCTAGATGATGATGATGATGATGTGTTTTTAGATGCTTGAGCCAGTCCTGCTGCTCCTTGACTAAACAGTTCGTATAATCTGGATCAGTGGGGCCAGTTTTTTTTTTTTTTTTTTAGTGTTGTAAGCCCTTTTTTGACCAGTTTTTTCTCTCTTTAATGAAATCTCAATATCAGTTTCAAAAAATAAATAATAAATAAAGACACCAACATTAATGCTGGAAAGGACATTTTGTAAATGAAAAAAATAAATAGTAAAAAGAAAGGATCAGAAACAGTAGGGAAACAACAATATATGTCTGCTTATCAGTATTTATATGTGTGTTTTGTAGATGAACATAAGTACTAAATGGATGTGTGCAGGACATTGTCCTTTTTGTATTGCTCAATACATGATTTTCTTCGCAAATATTAAAGAATACTATCTGATTCTGATGATGGGCCATATGGCTGCGTCCTATTTCTAGACTCGTGCGCAGAATGCAACGAAACTTAAAAAGATCATCCAAGATTCAAAGGAAGTTGTGATTGAGTCTGATATTCGCAACAGAATGCAGCCTTTGAAGGATCAGCTCGTGAAAACAATAGATCACCTTCATACTGTCTTTGAGAGCCATGTCTTTGTTGCAATATGCCGAGGTTATTGGGACCGGATGGGGCAGGTCTGTTCATATGAAGCTTTTCTTAACTTAAAATTTTGTGGGATATATAGCATACAAATATATATATTTTTATATTCCTTTTTCTTTTCTTTTTTTGGTCTGATTACAGGATATATTAAGCTTCTTGGAGAACAGGAAAGAGAACCGGTCATGGTATAAAAGTTCAAGAGTTACTGTGGCAGTAAGTATGGTGTTATTCTACAAAATTTTAAAGTCGAGGAAATATAGAATGCTCGATGAAGCTGTTGGTTAGCTCAATTGTATATGTGGGTTCCACCTAGTTCCCAAATTGTTCATATGGATGGGCTCCATGTTGGTTTGCGGACGCCCCAAAAATCTCACCATCAGATGATCTTGTCTGATTCAGGCCATGTTAAAAGTCGACCATTTATTATGATTATCTATTTTAGTCACATGGCTAGGATCATTTGTTAGGGGGGCTCTTAGGGCACGGACCGTCCCATGATGGGATGAACCGGATCAACTGCTTAGATTACTGATAGGTGGGTCTCACACCATTACTGGGTTGAACAAAAACACCGTCTCTCTATGGAACATCATATTACACCTTTTTGCCACTTGTGCTGTCTGATTTTGATGTGGGTTTTGCAGATTTTGGATGACACCTTTGCATCACAGATGCAACAGTTGCTTGGAAATGCACTGCAAGAAAAGGACTTGGAGCCACCCAGATCAATCATGGAAGTCCGGTCCATGCTCTGTAAGGATGCACCAAATCACAAGGAATCAAATTACTACTATTAGATATGTTTTGTCTGTGTGTGTATATAAATATATATGAGGAAAGAGGCATTAGTTTTTCACGACAAGAGCACGAAGGACCCATACATAAATAGGCTCTGTCGGACACAATCATAGCCAAGGAGATGTGAATGAAAGCCTCATCATTGATCTGCAACTGGGGAGATGAGCATCCAAAAGCAACTAACTATGCCGATTTTGTACAGGCAAAGGGATACAGTTAGGGTTTATATAATAGAAGATAGCCCGCCTTCATCTCATCCAGAAATGTAGGACCCTTTGTAACAGGTGATTGTTGATTGTACTGATTACCTTTGTTGAATTCAATTTTCGATTGATTAGTTTTGTTTTTTGTTTCACCGAGAGGGACTACCTATTTCTTTGCTCTCCAATGTATAATGTCATGTTATTTCTGTGGCGTTAATGGATCGGAAGTGTTCATTTCTGATGATGTGTGGCAGAGGCTAAACCAAAATAACCGAAGTAACCTCAGAAACACATAGATGACATTTCATCTCCACCGCAAGATTATGCACCCAGATTGAAATTCTCTCTTTAAGAAAGAATCATTAAGGTATTTAGGGAATCATAGGGTGCTGAGAGTCAAACCACTGCTGCAGTGTTGAGGTGGCTTCCTGCTGTACATGGGGCATATCACTCTAATCCGAACAGCCCAACAATGGGACTGCTGTAGGTGGGTCATACATCCTGAGAAGCAGATATGATTGGAGAACCCTGACCAGTTACTGATGGACATTTGTTTATTTTGGACCATTTACCATTTGGTTTTGTTGTCTATTACATGCCCACCAATAGGCTAGTTTTAATCATACTCCGTCAAACTTTTGGGTTGTAATTCATCTAGTGTCCTAGTATTTGTTTGTGGTTTCAATTTGTGGTACATGCAACGTATATGGTAGGGGAGACTGCTGTGTTGCAATTGCGGTATCATCATTCGGCCTGGTTATTGGTTTTTTGTGGCCACATGTTTTGCTGTTTCTATCGCTAGTGTTGTAGGTCCCCATGACTGCAGTTCAGGTGACAGTCGTGCAATGTCATTCATTGTAGATGCATGTTAGTTTTGAACGTTTAGACAACAGGCACCAGCGAAATATTGTTGTACGATCTGATTAAATTTCATATCTGGCGTGGAGCAGGGTTCCTCAAATGGCAGTACCCTCATTTGTCACTTGATATCCTGGCCCCTTTTCCTTTTTTTTTTTTTTTTTCTGTCTTTGTTTATTTATTTATTTTTTATTTATCACAACTCACAAAAGCATCAAACCGTTAGTAAATTTGGAATTGTTGAAATGCTTATTGGATTCACTTAGACGGGTCTAAGATCACGTGATTACACTAAGAACTAACGAATTGTGACCAATTTACGAAAGGGTATAAGCTCTGGCTGGGAATAGGGGGCCTCTTAGTCATTGCCATGGATTGGAAGTAGGGTTGGAAATTTAGATGTCTGGCAGGCGGTTGACTGTCATTTGCTAATGATGGGGTAGCGTAGGCAAGAGACTGATGATGCAATTCATTCCATTCGAGATCAGCGCACTCACCAGGAGGGCACCATGAATATGTCCTGGCCCAAAATCAAGCTTCTCTCACCAGGTGGGTCATGTACGGATGTTGATTGTAGGCTGTGTAGGTGGGTCACAAATGGATGTAGAACGTAGGCTGTCATCTTTTCTCCAACCATTTCTTTTTCCCTTGGGCTTAGAAGATGATGATCTTTTTCCCTTGTGCACCGACCAGCCTGATTTTGGGGCTGGGCCATGTTCGTGGTGGCTCTCACCTGATAAATGGCATGTATGTGGTATGTAGTTATGTTAGTGTGGATGTCGAGGCACTGCGTGAATCAGTGCTAGCACAGCTCAATGGGCAATGGTGCGTTTCAGTTAATTGTATGATAGCTGATTTTTTAATTTAGAATGAAGGTTAGCTAGCCCTACAAACAACCCTCAACCCTGTGCACCTGATGTATGTGCCATGTCCAACATGGCAAGTGAGCAGGGCATCTGGGCATTGCATATGGTGGAGCCTTCCAGTAACACCATACAAGAAAATCAGGTCAGTTCCGTTGGACCTTGCGCATGTTGAATGCAGGGGAATCGGATTTGGTCAGGTCCAGGTAACATTGAGTTCGGTCAGCCCATGACCGTGTGGAGCCTACCTTGATGTGTATGCTGTATGTGATCATAGGGCCCACCTTGATGTATGTGCTGCACATCCACCTTGTTCATCCGTCTTTGGCTCATTTTAGGGCATGAGCCCAAAAATGAAGCAGATCCAAATATCAGGTGGACCACACCACAGGAAACAGTGGAGATTGAACGCCCACCATTCAAATCTTATTAGGACCCACTGTAATGTTCATTTGCCATCCAACCTGTTAATATGGTCACACGGACCTGGATGAAAGGGAAACCAAAAATATCAGCTTGATATTTTTTAATGGTTAATCACCACTGTTTCCTGTGGTTTGGTCCATCTGAGATTTGGATCTGCTTCATTTTTGGTGCCATGCCTTAGAATGAGGGATGTGGATTGTGTCCTACCCCTTCCAGGATAGACTCGGTCCTGGCAGGGGCTCTGTGGGGCCCACCTTGATGTATGTATTTTATCCACACTGTCCATCCATTTTAACAGATCATTTTAAGGCATGGGCCCAAAAAGTTCGCAGATCCAAGGCTCAAGTTAGCCACACCACACAAAGCAGTGGTGATAATGATGCCATTGAAACCTTCCTAGGGCCCACTGCGATGTTTATTTGCCATCCAACTTGTTCATAAGGTCAGACCTGGAGTGATCCATAGCTCAAGTGGTAGACTGAGTGAAATATACCTCGTTTCAACACTGAGGTCTTGGTATGGATCCCCTAGCGGGTGGCTAACAATGATGTGTGAACTGACAGTGGGGTGTACTAACAAGCTAACAAAAAAAAAAGAAAAAGGTTAGACCTGGATCAAGGTAAAACACAAATATCAGCTTGATAGAAAACATCCGTGGCCCAAGAAACTTTCAACAATACCCACTGTTTCTTGTAGCGTGGTCCGCTCAAGATTTGGATCTCTCTTTTTTGGCTCATACCTTAAAATGATTTGTTAAAATGGATGGATGGAGTGGATAAAACACATACAGCATGGTGGGCCCCACAGAGCCCCTGCCAGGACGAGTCCATCCCAGCGGGGGTAGGACACTATCTGCGTCTTAAAATGAGTTGGCAAAATGGACAGACGGCAAATAGTTTTTAATGGTCAATCACCATTGTTTCCTGTGGTGCAATCCAACCGAAATTTGGATCTGCCTCTTTTTTTGGGCCCATGCCTAGTTGGCAAAACAGATGGACGGCATGGATATAAAACACATACATTAAGGTGGGCCCCACAGTCACAGCCTGACTGAACCGAATCTGCTCCCTTGAATGCGTGTCATTGGCAACTTTTCTAACCAACCAATTTTATTTTTTTTTTGCGGGGTCAAACCAACTATTGCTTTTTGTGGGGCCAACCATGCCTAATTTGTGTATAGTAATCTTCAGGGTAGGGCAACCTTATGCAGCAAAAAGATGCCCCACAAACATGCCAGGTCGGCACATTGGGCCGCCTTCATAATCATAAGTGCTTTGAATCTGGTTAGCCCTAGCCGAAAAGCCAACAAGGAAAGGACTGAAGGGCTAAAACAGGGCCTGGGCTGAAAAGCTACCTTGCGTTCTCTAGGTTTGAAGCAGCTAGGGTGCTCACGGTTTTAAGCTGGGCTTTGAAGATGGGAAAGAATGCGAAAGGAAGGAAACAAAGATGAGACAGAAGAAGAAAGAGGATGCTCATGGGGCTAGAGAATAGAGGAATCACGTCAACACAATCTCTCAGGCAATCCACAGGTCAACAATCCAGATCAATCAAGTTGGATGGCCAACCTTTCCACTACGGGCACGCCTAATGCTCGAGTCAAGGACACGTTGATTGGCATGTTTCCCTGAACCTATTTGCATTTTGACATTATTAAAAAGAAACTATGCTAATCAGGAATTAAATCCAAAATTCATTTACACAGCTGATAATCTGAAGAATTTCAGTCCGATGTATCAAGTTCAAGAGAACAATCAGATAGTTACAAATGCAGAAGCTTAATTTTCAAATTGCATGAGGAAGCATTCTCTGCTGAATTAAAGCATATGTACACAAGCAAGGTGCAACGATTTGAGAGAAGAATGATAAAGCAATCCATAGCACAACATGACCCTGCAAACCTTAATTTTACATATTTGAGATCACCCCCAACGCATCTTCTTCCAGCACTGATTTCCCGGGCAGCAGATCTTCCCAGAAACAGCACAAATGAAATTCACAACAGCTTTGATATAACACGGCAAGACGACCAGAAAGCCACGGATGCCGCACTATACAATGCTGGGTTTTGGTATATCCTGTCAAAAGAGAGCATGGGAAAAGATTTGTATGAGATAATAAAATACAATTCTACGCCAAAGTTGGGACGAAGATGTGATCTGTGGCATAAACACAGGATCTTTGATCTTTATACATGAAAATGTAGATTGCTCCCCCCAAGGAAATGAAAGGAAAAGATACATGGCAATGCATCACACAGTTTTAAATCTAAGAAGGCAGTTTTTCAAGGATTAAAAATCTGCTTTGGTGTATCATATAGTTCACTACCAATACAGATTCCTGTTGCTCCGATTGCTCTGCATCGCCCTGCATCGGGTCTGTATCTGGCCAACACACCTATATTGTCTATGGTTGAAACCAGTTTGTGCCAGGCGATGTGTATTGGTTTCAGATAACACCTTAAATCTCAGAGTGTTTGTCTGCACTGCCAAATTACAATTGATGGCGCTTTCCCAAGTGCCCTTGATGTCCTTGGTGTATTTTTATTTTAACCTGCATTAAGCCAGCTAGTGTTTTCCTGTTTGTCTGCAAATCATGGTTGGAACTTGGGATAAGAACTGGGACCCAGGTCTTATCACAACCAAGATTTGGTGTTCTGCGCATCCTGTCACACTTGAGAATAGCGACCATTCAAACATTCCCCAAGTTGTCAGGAAAGACAAAGGATACAGCCATTAGAGTACAAGACACAAGATAATACACCGATTATAGAAATCTCAAATAGGTGGCATTAGTAATTCAATGACGGAAGTAAGCATCTTAGAGATAAAGGAATCATCATCGACTACTGAATCAATGTTCGGGCAGAACTAGTAGGAAGCAACTTACCCAATGGCAGTGGCACCCCAAGATGCTACATTGTAAACAACTTTGCTTCCATCCCACGCCTTTCGAAGTTTTCCCTTTTTCTTCTTCACAGAGAATGTTTTGCTGAGAGCTGAAAAGGACACGGAAAGGTAACTGTAGCATTATAACTTTCCTAGATTTGTCTGCTGAACTCAGGAATCATCATCATCAACTAGAACTGAAGAACAAAATGGCAACCAACTTGATAAAATTTTCAATTCAAGTTCTCTTTAGAACATATGAGCATATATTTACGTATTGAACTTCTGAGGTAATGTAATCAAACTTGCCTTCTTGGAGTTGAATGGGTGTTAATTCCTGCAAAACCAAGTGCAAACCTATCAAATCTCATCCAATTAAGTTCTGATACACGCAAAATAGATTTTGTAGCTGGTTGAACTTCTCAAAATTGCCCCACTCCTTGTCGAATCTTTTGCTCTTTTTTCCTCTTCTGCCCAATCTTTTGTTTAAGAGTTCTTTTTTCCTCTTATATGTGTAAGTATTTCAAATTTGAAGAGCCATTGGAAGGGTAGGGTGTGATTCCTATTTAAATAGAGGAATTCAAAAAGGAAAAAAAAAAAAAAAAAAGTTTTTTATTTATTTATTTATTTATTTTTAATTTTAGAAAGTGGGACAAAAGGTTGTAAACTATTTGCAACTTGTAAACACTTTACATGTAAACTGTTTACAACTTGAGGATTTTACAAGCATCCAACAGTAGATAGGTGGGCCTTGTAATGATTAATCCAGACATTCACACCTGGTGGGCTTCCTCTGGCTGTCCTCAGCATATAAATTAGGGTTGATTGAAGGATGCTGGCCTCCTGATCAATGGATATTTTGGCCATTAAATGTGGTTCCTCGCCTGTTATTCTCACCATCCATATGCAGTCTCTTTCAGTTAGAAATTTACCAGCACAAATGAACCCTTTTAGTTGCAGGATCTTTCAAACTAGGTGCCATTCCCACTTCGAATCACACTTTGGACTCCCACTCCCACTCCCACTTCCTAGCTATTTATGCTTTATGGCATTTTCACATAATGCTTCCCCACTCCCACATTCAAATCATTTGCTGCTTCACTTTACTCTGTGCAACCATAGGCTGTCCTCCCAGGGAGCAAAAGGTAACACCCCCTCAATGTCTCCATGTCTCCTACTCCTTGACCTCCTTAATGGATGCCCTTTTCTTCCTTTGTGCCACCAAGCTCCAAAGAAGCATCCTCTGGGCATCCTCCACCACTAGAGGATGGACCCTCACGATTGGCCCCTCCTTCCTCCTCTCTCCACAACCTGCTGTCCTTCCCTGAGCTTACCTGAGTCTCCCCTTTCCGATTCCCTCCTTCCTCTCTACCCTCCCTCGACACGTCCCCTCCCCTCTCTCCCCCGTCTCATTCCTTTGAGATTTCTTCAACACCACATCCTTATTAGACAACCCCACACACGCCAACCCCCCTGCCTCCCTCCCTTCCCCTTTTTTAAGACCTCTGCTCCCCCTTCCTTTTCCACTTTGCCCCTCTCAATCTTCCTGCCCTGCTTCCTCGCTATTTGGTGGTTCACTGAGTCCGGACCATACCTGGCCCTCTGAAACGAGAGTTTCAACCCCTCATACCGTCTCCCATTCAATGACTTAGTCACGGAGGATATATCATCCACATTCTCTAGACGAACAAAAGCAAACCCCTTCTTCTCCCTGGTATCACTCCAGCTAGGAATCACCACCTCCCTCACTATCGCTAACCTTCCAAAAACCCGTCTAAAGTTGAGCTCTGATCAACCCTCTGCAAAATCTTCCACAAAGAGGATTAGGCTTAGGGATAGAACCTGACAACTCTGGATTCTTCCTCCCTTCAAGCAGGTTCTTTTTCCCTGATCGACATCAATGATGTATATTTTCTCCCTTACCTCCCATCTTCGTGATCAGCTTCTGAGAATCCCATTGGATTGACCTCACAATTTTAATTGCGACCTGCCTCTCGTTCTTCCTTTCATCTTACGTCTCATTTTCTTGTTGATGCAAATGCCATCCCTTTTCTTTCTTTCCTTTTTTTTTTTTTTTTTTTTTTTGCCTCTCTCCCTCTCTCATGCTATGTGCACGCACGCGTGGAGTAATGCTCCCTTACGGACTCCAGCGCAGGGGAGCTTAACGTGAGAACTTTTGGACACACTCTGTGATGTGTATGTGGCATTTGCTTCGACCATCAGTTACTTCTCCCAATATTAGGCTTAGGGCCCAAAAAAATAGGATGATCAGAGATTTAGGTGGGCCTCACCATAGGGGAACACCAAATAGGGTTACGCCCACCCTTCCAACTGTTTCCCTTAGTGTGGCCCACCTGAATAGCAGATGGACCAGTTATTGGGACCTAGGCCTAATATGTGGTGACTCATTTGTTGGTTGGAATGGATGTCACATATACAGCACGGTGGGTTCCATACAAAATCAAGGATGGGTGTCCCCCTCCTAACTGTTTTCCTTGTTGTGGCCCATCTGAATGACGAATGAGCCTGATTTTTGGGCTTTGGGCCTAACATGAGGTGACGCATCACGCATCTGATAGTCAAAGTGGATGTCACATACACATCAAGGTAGGCCCTGAACAAAATGAAGGATGGGTGTCCCTCTCCCAACTGTTTTCCCACCTAAATCATGGAACGGGCTGATTTTTTGGCCCTGGGCCTAACATGAGCTAACACAGCTGATGGTTGGAGTGGATGTCATGTACACATCGCAGTGTGGGCCACCCACCAGCCAGTGGTTTGAGTACTACTATCAGTACAGGACACCCAACAGGTCAGTGTTTTGAGTACTACTATCAGTACAGGACACTCAATATAGTCATAAGAGTCCTAGCCCTTGCAGACAATAGCTACCTGCACAGCTGCACTGCGACCCAATAGTGTAGGCTATCTCCGAGATAAATGCCTAATTAATTTACAGTGGCTTTAATATACATACAGATCAGTGTCGCATTGCAGGAGTCAATGTTTGGCTTGCTTTCTAACTTTTTAAGAAAGAAAAAAAGAAAAAAGAAGCATCTAATGTATGGCTATCCATAAAAATAGCATACTATTCACAAATTCAGTTCAGCATGTGATGTCCCACCAATGATATCCAAAGGCAAAAGGAATTGGACATATTGTAGCGATCAACCGATGGCAATCTTAAATGTAATGAACAAATGGTATTTTACATAATTGAGTACTCGATTGCTTTCACATTCAAAAAGGTTGATCTAATGAAAGCTCTAAAGCAAGAAGAAGAACCTTGACATACCTTAGTTTGATTTAATGATAATAAATATGCAGCCATGAAGCATGCAATTCCTTCCACGATATCTTCTTGTTGGACAAGAACATAACTGTCTTGGTCTGACTCATTCTCCCCATCAAAATGTCCTTCCCATAAGTCAGTTTCACTAATCACATCCCAAGAGCTACCTTCTTCTGCTACCAAGAAAACATACATTGTCAGCAAGTAACACTCATCTGTCTCCAAAATATCAGAAGTATCTATCTATCTACATATATAAGTATTTCAAAATGCACTGAATTAAAATTCAGCTATAAAATAAATATACTCCTGCATGTAGGCAACTTCACAAGAGATTAAATACACATGTACCATATCTTCAGGAAGCTCCATATCAACAGGAAAGAGTCTTTTCTTTTTCCTTTATATATAATAATAATAATAATAATAATAAAGCCTACCAGCCATATTGTGAGGAACTGACATGTGGATGCTGCCAAGCTTTTCGAGGAAGTTGGGCGCTTCCACTCTAGACTTGAGAAGATCACATAGCTGATAATCAACATGAGACAAGTTTAAATCCTCTAAACAGATCAAGTTCCAACACATACTACTGTTACTACTAGCTGCTAAGCGATGCATTGAAATCATGAAATGCAATGTAAAAACCAGTCTAGGAACACTTCATGGATATGCATGCCAACATGTTACGCTTTCCCTTGTTTTAGATGGTATATTATTAAGTATAATGTGTCTCAACTATATTTCCACATTGTGCATGTATAGCTAACAAGATGTGATATCCTGAGGGAGAGAGACAGGAGGAAGGGGGAGGGGGGGTAGCAAGGAGCATGTTGAGATGGATGCTTGGGAAGGTCAGGAGAACTGATTGAGGTGGTTTCGAGAGGAAGTAATGGAGATTGTTTGGCTATGCACTCAGAAATTTGGAGATGATGCTTGTGAGGAAATCATGATTAAGGTCAAAGGGCCTGAAAAGAGGACAGTAGGGAAATGCTTTGGATAGTCTCGTAAGAAGGGATGCAAAAGGCTTTTTTCTTATGGCTTGGATCGTACAGTGAGGACAATAGGGAAATAATTTGGATCTCCTCTTTTCAAGGCAGTGGGAAATAATTTGGATCTTCTTCTTTTCAGGACAGTAGGAAATGGCTTGGATCTTCTTTGTCTTCTTCTTATGATGGGGAATCATTGCACCCCTTTACAAACAAGAACATTCTTCCAAATAGCAACCCTTACAAACAAGAGCATTCCCTCAGGATCACACCGCTTACAAACAAGAGCATTCCCTCAGGATCACACCGCTTACAAACAAGAGCATTCCCTCAGAATTCTAGGGGTCCCAGTTACAGCTCTTAAAAACGAAGAAGCTCCCACCCAACTAATCACCCTCCAACCTTTTGGACAGCTGCCTTCTTTGGCAAGGGAGTCAGCAATCTTGTTATCTCCCTCCACAGATGATAAAATCTAAAACCTCAAAAAGACATAATTTCCTAAATAACTACAAATAAAACTCCAAGTTTCTTATTCCTTCAATGATGCCCTCTTCAAAGTTATTAAGAATCTCCTTTAACAGTTAATTTATTCTTATAGATATCTCCTTCAATAATTAATGAGACAAAAGAAGTCTGGTCAACCCTAATCTCAAGCTCCTGCCTCTGCTTCATCTGAGTGTTTTTTTTTTTTTTTTTTTTTAAAGATTGACGGGAAATTTTATTCAAGGCCTGCAGCCGAAGCAAAGCAGGAAAAAAATACAAGGGGAAGAAAGAAACAAAAAAAAAAAAAAAAAGAGCCCGCCCAACAGGCACCCAAACTAACTCTTAACACAAAAAACAGCCCAGTCCGCCATCTTAACGCCAGATTTGTCCTCTCTAAAAGTTCCAGCTCTGGAAGGCTCTGGATAACGAACAGATCTTCCATTGACGTGAAGCTTCCATAATCTGGTAGGTGGATTTTTTCAAATCAATTGTCAGTTACCAACCTCACATTTGAACAGAGCTTAATTTTTTTATTTTTTATTTTTATCATTTGCTTCCTCACATTGCTTTCCTTTCTTCCGAATCAATTGTCAGTTACCAACCTCTTAAAAAATTAGATTGGAGGCAGCAACATCATGAGATACTAGGGTGCGAGTGTGTGCCTACAAAAATTGGAGCTTTCTCATGGCTTCCTTGCTTGGGGAAGCCGCTGACAGTTCACCAGCTTCATAAAAGGGGGTGTGCCATGCCTAACAGGAGCATCATGTGCTGCAAAGAGGCAGATAACATAAATCATCTCTTTATCCATTGTGATGTAGCCAGGAAAATCTGGGCCAGGTTCTATGATTCAAAGTGAGGCGGGTATTCCCATCCACAGTGTTGCAAACTTCTTCAACAGTTGGGTTGCAAAGACCTGGGTAGTGTCAAGAAGGCTTTTGGTCTGGGATGTTTCATGCAGTCATGTGGGGCTTGTGGCTTGAAAGAAACAATAGAGTATTCAGAGGGAAGGAGTCATCTTCTTCTTCCCTAATAAACTATAGGCATTGATTGGGCATGCATGGATCGCAACTTCAAAGGGTTCTCCAGCCAGATGCTGTCCCATAGTTTACCTGAAGTGTTGATTTGCAAGAAACGTGATCCCTCCTGTGTGGGCAGGGTCGTCCATGTCAGTAGTGGGACCTTGCTTGTGGAGATTTCTGGTCATTTGGTAACACCAACTCTAATGTAGTTGAGGTGGCTGCAGTTATCCAAGCGATCGAAGTGGTTCTGGCATTTGTTTCTTCCCCAGTCATTGTGGAAGGAGAATCCTTTAATGTGATAAGCTGTGTAGGATATATATCTGGCCCTTGGAGGTTGGATAACACTATAGGGGAATTATCCGATCTGGCAGAAGACCTCACAGTGGTTTTCTTGAGAGTTAACAGGGAGGCTAATGTCAAAGCTGACGCTTTAGCAAAAGCAGGAGCTCACGTGGCTTTTCTTTCTACTGTGGACGGGAGATAATTCTCATATCCGCAGCTCTGTATTCTATTTGGTTTTTCTCTTCTCCTTGTAGCATTTTCCTTGCTTTAACAATATTTCATATTAACCTTCGAAAAAAAAAAAAAAACCACACTGGTGCGAGCGATTGTATGTGCACATGTACGAACAAGAGTGTGCCACCGTGTCAAGCGTTTTGCAGGGTGTTTGAGAATTGAAACATCATTAACATTTCACACATGCACATTCTCGTTTCATGTTATTATATACCATCAAAACTTACGCACAAAAGATGAAAAGCATTCAGTGCTGTAGCAGCACAACACTACAAGATGATATAGAGAACAAATGGCATATAATCTAGATATCATTCAAAAGAAAAAAATTGCCATATAATTTAGTGGGTGCTACCTTGAAGAAGAAAGTACCCTGGAAGTCAAGCTACCTCAAAAGGGCTTGACTGATACCAAAAAGATAAAGTGTGGCACTTCTAAGAGAGTCACCCTACTTCTCATCAGACACTAAGGGTATGCTTGGATGCTCAATTGAACTGAACTGTAATTCACTCGATTCATTAGACTGACTAAAGTCGGGGTGGCGCCATTTTAATTCGTAATGCAAACAATCCCTAGCTGCAACTCCATACATTTCCAGTTGGACATGAAACTTGAAACAACAGTCGTTGCAACTCGGAGAACAGCTCCTTGTTATGAACGGAGCGGGTCTACCAACTCTTTCATTTAACTAAACTACCGCAGTTCGAAATTCGATCGAACATCCAAATGAATATATAATCAACCATCATTAACTAAGATTAAAGTATACAAAGGCAGCATACATCAACAAGTCCAAACACATCAAGCACCCAAATCTCCTATCTCCTTAACAGACGACATATCTTCCATAAAAGGATCCTAGTTCACGATTGTAACGGATTGCAACGGATTCTCTTCTTTATCTATATTTTGGTCGGCACTTTCAGATTGAAGCCGGCCAGCCCAACCATGTAATCCTCTCCACGGAAATCAAAGGCTGCGCAATCAAACCCACGAAAAAAAAGAAGATACAGATTGCGATTTTGAAAAATAAAACCCCAGAAACGATCAAACGTCCCAAATCAACAACAGATCTTCATAATCACGAACCAGATCTATCAGAGTTCCCGTACCTCAGCCGTTTCGGACGATGACACCGACGCTGAATCTCCGTTGTCGTTGCTGTCAACGGAAGCAGCGTCGCTGATGCTGTCCGCGTTCTTGAGCATTTCTAGGGCTCTCTTGCATTGATCGAGCACAGACTGAAGCGTCTCCCTCCTTATCCTGACCTCCTCCGTCTCTTTCCTTCCTTCTCTCGGATTTGAAAGCGTGGAGCCCACCATCTTGCCCTAGAAATTTCGAACCTCTTCTCTTCCTGTTTTGTCCCTACTCCCGTTTTGCCACTGCCTTCTTCTCCTAGATCTGGAAGAAGTACTAGCCGCCTTCACGCCTCTTTCTGTGTATATTAGTTGTCGTTTTCTGGCGGTACCCGTCTCTGTTCCAAGCAGCCGGCACATACAATCATTGTGCTTTTACCACTGTTTACCGGTATTTTACCGTCAACCAGACATGGTTGTTTTACTTTCGTACTCTGGCAGAGCTTGGTGGGTGATACGCATGCACTTAGAAATTGCATTCGTGGATTAGAAGTTAAAATAAATCATCCAAGTCATCGTTACCAGTTTGGATGTATCGCAAACCAAAAGGCACTCTTTTAATAATAATAAATTAATTAAAAAAATAAAATAAAATCTGATATCAGATTGGTGGACATTTATTGGACGGTCACAAATGGTTTGGATCGTTCAAACGATCTGATTTGGACCACGTGCACAATTTCGAAGTTCTTGCTTGTCATGCATCATTCGCTACCTGTCTATGCCGACGAATTATACGACGGGAGATGATACGGTGGAGCTGGTATAACTGGGTAATGGATAGCCAATTGTCCAATACTAGTGGTAGGGTAATGAACCGATCCGGTCCGTCCATCTTGTTGCCCCTACTTTGAACGGATGATGTTCCCAAACACACAAGGTGGCCATGGATCAGTGAACGGAGATCGGGGCATCCCTTGAATGGATAGCACCGCCAAATATCTGATCATAGGAAGATCCCACCAGCACCGGCTCCATCAATGGTCTGGATCAGTGAACTATGGGCCCACTTACGCTAGCCGAAAACCTGAGTGTGATGTGCATGTTCTCAGATCGTATCAATGGTCGGTTCATTTTCTTTTCCTCCATGGCATGAGGGACCCTCTACCCTGAATTTGTTAATTCGCAGCCCAGTTCAGTGATCCACACCGTTCATGTGATGGCCCCACCGTGGATGAATCTTGAATATGGACCATTGATTGTTGAACGCTAATTCACTTGTATCGAGAACGGACTTGAGACCAAGTACACAGTAGCATATAACGCTCGTTTGATTTTCCAGCACGGTGAATACCAGTAAAAAGGTAATAATTATTTTCCCATGCATTTACAATATTTTCATCCGTATCTGGTTTCACCGCCTACTTTTTTGGCTCTCGATGCATTTCACTTATTTATACCAAAAATTCATCCATTATCACACTGTTTCAATCTAATATTTATAGAATTATCAAAAATCCCGTTATGTCAGTTAAATCTATTGAATGAGCAAAACAATGAGGCATATCCAAAACTCAAGTAAATTACACTATACAAAAAAAGAAATCAAATATTTACTGTTAAAAACTCTATCCAGCCATAGTTTCTTTTGACATGGGCCACTTTTGTACTGGATTTACTTTATTTTTTGTCTTATGCTTTAAAATATTGTAGTAAAATAGAGGGGTGAAATAGATTTATCATATATATTATTGTATGATTTAAAAATTCAAATATATTTCTTTTAAATAGATTTTAAAGGCACAAATTCCTATAAATTTTCAAATACCATGAAATCACCCATATACCGTATATTTACCCTCGCTTCGAAAAAACAAACAGGCCTGAATGAATTGAGTCGTTCGAAAGTCCCGGAGCCTTTTATAGCCGTGAGTGGATTAGATGTTACCCGTCTAGCATATTAGTGGTTGTTATCCTGACAGTGTGGGGCCCACTTTGATGGGGTTTTTGTATATCCAAGCCATTCATTTTATTTTTCAGATTTTTTAAGCACTTGATGAAAAATATTAAGCATATTCAAATCTCAGATGGACCACACTACCGAAAAGAGTGATGATTAACCATCAAAACTTTTTGTGGGCCACAAAAGTTTTAGTTCAGGATAATATTTTTATTTTTCCTTCATCCATGTCTGAGAGAACTTATGAACATTTTGAATGAGAAATAAACATTATGGTGGGCCTTAGGAAGGCTTCATTCTCCTCACTACTTTATGCGGTGTAGTCTACTTAATTTTTGGAATCACCTCGTAAATTTAGATGAAAAAACGGATGGATAGTGTGAATATGCAAAAAATTAATCAAGCTGGGCCTGACTGTCAGGTAACATCCACTGACGTGTTGCCCGGGTAACACCTGATCCGCTCCCTATAACCTCATAAAATACGTGACAAGGTTTTGGCGTCGTTGGCCAACATCTGGAAAGTGGGATAATAAATCCTGACCACCCGTCTAGCGAGTCCTTTGCATGGATAACCGGCAGTTGAATATCACACAAGACTGATGCTCCTATCCACGTCGACCACGGCGTTGAAATTGACGGTCAATATCAAAATAGATTAACAGAAGAAAATGATGGGCGTGATATGTGAGGCCCACTGCTGATGGACCATGGCTAAAGTTATTCCATCATTTGAACTCGTGGCCTGTAGATATATGATTAGAATAGAATACCAGATACAACAACGGTCCACATTCAACTAGTCAAATATTCGCAGGAATCCTCAAGTTCTCAAGTCCACGACGTAAACGGCATGCTCGAGTTTTCAGCCTGTACGAGAAAGGGCCTTGGTTAAGTGATCCTGACCATTTGGTTGTTGGGCCCCAAGGAGGATGGACCAAGCCCAAAAATCGTCCGATAAAAATATACCAGCAGCTTGGTTCCCTCTTCATTTGAATGTGGACCGTTGCTTCATTTCCATTATTCTAAATTGTCATTAGCAATCACAACCGAGCGGTTAGGATGAACCCATCTATGAGATTTTATCAGGTTGGTCCATCCACGTTAGTAGGGCCAATAGACAATGGTCCAGATAAGTGCACCCCATAGTCGGGTTTTTAAGTAAAAGGGGCAATGATTCAGTGGTGTAGATCAATGTTCTTTTGGGCCCTTCCGTTGTTGGGCCATGCCCCCAAAAAATCCCAGGTCCGATGATCATACCTGCCTATCTTGGGCAATTTACCATCTATTTGCAGACTGCAAGTATAAATTGGACCAATCACGATGCTGGAAAGCAGGATTTTCCTGCTTGCAGCAGCAGAGGATCCGGATTTCAAATTGAAAGGTCATGATTCCCCTATCAAGGAGTATCCATTTAGTTTTCGTTCCATTCACGTAGGACCCTACAAAGAAGAGTCATGGTCTGCCCCACCGAATCATCAGCTCCACGTGTACAAACTGAAACCCCGGGGGGACGGGAGCGGATTGGATACTGAACGCTTCAGTAGCCAAAACGCTACTGAAGTGATATGGCAAAACGCCATTGGTTAGATACCAATGGCACGTTCCTAGGTATAAATGCTACTCCGTTGGATCTGTCAACGGATCTTTCTCCGTTTCAGCCGTGCACCCACTCGGCCGTGAAATCGGATACTGATAAAATTCAGTTGGGCCTACAGTGAATTTATGTGATTTATCCGCACTTTTCATATGTTTTTCCATCTGATTTTAGGCGTTGAGCCAAAAATTGAAGCTTATAAACATCTCAAGTGACCATACCATAGGAAAATGTGGAAATAATGATTTCCACCGTTGAAACCTTTCCAGGCCCCCACAGTTATGTCTATTTTTCATCCAAACTGTTCAAAGGATCGAAAAACATGGATGAAGGTAAAAAAATAATAATAATAATAAAATAAAATAAATCTTGATCCAAAACTTTTGTGGCCCCCAAGAATTTTTCAACTGTATAAATTCAATTCACACTGTTTCCTTTGGTGTGGTCGAATTTAGCATTTTATATACTTAGGTTTTGAGCTAACACCCTAAAATTATCTTATAAAATGGATGGACATACTGCATAAAATACATAAATCACAACGGACACAGAGTTTACTCAGTTTGCAATCCACTTCCCTTAGCCACGTACAGGTAAACTCCAGGTACATTTTGCCTGGACGTGGAAGTTCCTGGAACCTGGGTGGGGCCTACTGTGATGTTTGTTAGAAATCCTCCCCTTCCATCCATTTTTTGAGTTCTTTTGAGGACATGATGTCAAAAATGAACCGTATCCAAAGCTCAAGTGGGCGTACTAAAGGAAAATGTGGTTAGGGAAATTCCTACTGTTAAAATATACCCCAGTTCGACAGTGATGTTTACAAGCCATCCATACCGTTAATAACTTCATTCCTACTGGGATGAACTGAAATAATTTTTTTTAGCATGACTCAAAACTTCCGTGGCCCACGAATATTTCAACTGTGGACGTTCACGCTTTTGAACCACTTGAGCTCCAAAAAGGGCTCATTTTTAGCTTCATATCCTGAATTGAACTCAAAAAATGGATAGACAGGTAAGATTTCTTACAAACATCACAGTGGCACCACCTGGTTCCCAGCGCAGGAACTTTCTTAAGATAAACAATTACTTGTGCTTAGCCGAGTGCGTTCACGGCCTAAACGGAAAATCATCCGCTAACGGATCTCCGTTGGAAGACTATTTATTGGAAGGAAACAGCCGATTGGTATCCACCAATGCAATTTTGCCACGTCACTTCAGTAGCCTTTTGGCTAATGAAGCGTTCAGTATCCAATCCGCTCCCCGAGGGGATGCGGATTGCGTACTACCCAGCTTGTTCCCGACTCGGAACAGGCGAAGGCTTGGAAGGGCCAATGAGATACCACCGTGATGTATGAATTATATCTACACTGTCCATCCATTTTTAAATATCATTTAAATTATTAATCCAAAAATAAGGCATATATAAATCTCAATAGGACCACACAACAGGAAGCAGTGGTGCTAAGGACGCACACCATTAAAACGTTCTTAGGGTCCACCATATTGTTTAATTGCCATCTAAACTGTTGATATAATCTTATACACATGGATGCAGTGAAAAAACAAATATAATTTTGATTGAAAACTTCTGTGGTCGCTAATAATTTTCAACGGTAGGAATTTAATCTCCTCTGTGTGGTCTAACTGACCCTTTAATCTTTCTTATTTTTGGGTTCACGTTCTATAATCATTTGGAAAAATGGATGAACGGTGTGGATGGAATCCATACATCACTCTGGCCCCTCGGAGCCCAGCCTGTCCCGAGGTCGGAACAGGCAGGGGTACGACCTAATCCATGCCCAACCCCGGGGAGTGTGGATCCTCTGCCTCCCGGAGGCAGGAACTCCCTGCGTCCAGCGTTTTCATTGGTCAATGTCATTATATGTGCCACCTCATTAGATTTTTTTTAATATATTAAAAAGAGTACATTTAATAAGAGGTATAACGGAGACGTTAACGAAGCAGTTTGCGTGCTGAGTAACTCAGCAGGGTAAGCATACTGAGTAAAGTCTGTGGAGCCGACCATTGTCGTTCATGCATTGCATAACTTTATCCATCTCTTTTATCATCTAATTTTAGGGTTTTACAACAAAAATTAATCATATTCAAAGATCAAGTGGACCACACCACCTGAAACAGTGTGAATTGAATTCTACCGTTGAAAAGTTGTTGGGGCCCATAAAAATTTTATATCAAAATAACATTTGTTTTTTCCATTCATCCATGTCTTTGTGATCTTATGAACAGTTTGGATGAAACATAAACATCATTGGGGGCTTAGAAACATTTCAATGGTGAGAATCAATACTACCACTGTTTCATTTGGTATGGTCTACTTGAGCTTTTGATATACTTCAGTTTTGGGCTCAACCCCTAAAATGACATGAAAAAATGGATGGACAGTGTGGATAAACCACATGAATTCACAATGGGCCCAACAGAGTTTACTCAGTATGATAAGACTCTCACGTAATCTAAGTTCCACACGGATTTCCTGCCAAAGTCTTTTGTAGTAAGATCCTGCGCAAGGATTCCGGATGGACCCATTGCGATGTTTGTGATAAATCCAACCCGTTCATCCATTTTCAGATATCATTTTAGGACATAATACCAAAACTAAGGTGTATACAAAACTCAAATGGGCCACACGAGAGGAAACAATGGGGATTTAGTGTCCACCGTTGAAATATTTATATGGCCACAAAAGTTTTGCATCGGTCTAATATTTTAGTGTTTTCACTTCATCCTAGTAAAAATGACCTTATAAACAGTTTGGATGGCATATAAACATCAAGACGCCTAGGAAGGCTTCAACTGTAGGAATTTCTTTCTCCACTGTTTCATCTTGTATGGCTTGGTTGAGTTTTTGATCATCCTAATTTTTGGTTACATGTCTTAAAATGAGTTCTAAAAATGGATGAATGGATTGAAATTCTTATAAACATCATGGTGGACCCCACCATATATCCCAGTGCCGGAACTTTATGCAAAAGGCTTTCCCCGATGAATCCGCGTCCACAGTTTCCATTGGAAACAGACTGGCTACTCCCCTGCCACTTGGTACTATGTGGGTCCACCATGATGTATGTGTTTCATCCATGCCGTCCATTTATTTTTCTAGATCATTTTATGGCTTCAGACAAAAAAAAATGAGGTATAACCCAATCTCAAGTGGACCACATTACATGAAATAGTGTTGAATGAACGTTGACCATTAAAAACATTTTGGGGGCCATAAAAGTTTTGGATCAAGCTTTTCCCTTCATCTGGGTATTTATGACCAAACCAACAGATTGGATGTCAAATAAACAGTATGGTGGGCCTTAAGAGGGCTTTAATGATGGATATCCAATCACCATTGTTTTCCTGTGGTGTGGTCCATATGAGATTTATATCCCTCTCGTTTTTGGGATCAACCCCTAAAATTATATGTAAAAATATATTAACGGAATGGATGAAACTCATAAATCATGGTGGGGCCCACAGAGTACCGACCACCACCACCACTGGGCTGGTGGTGGGGGGAGTAGCCAATCCGTTTTCATTTCCATTTGGGATTCAATGCCACATTGAGCAGTGAGACTCGCTACTAAAGTGATGTCACCCATTTATATGCGTCTTACTATGATGTATGTTTTGTATCCACACTGTCCATCCATTTGCAGAGATCATTTTAGGGCATGAGCCAAAGAATGAATCAGATCTAAAATTCGAGTGGACCCCACCACAGAAAATAGTGGAGAGTCACGCCCACCATTTATTACGACTGAATCCAATCCAAACCTCATCACTTTGTCTACTGAACCCCATCACTTTGTACTGTAACTCCATCACTTTATCTATTGAATCCTGTTACTTAGTGTTATAACTTCGTCATTTTGTACTGCAACCCCGTCACTTTGTCTACTGAACCCAATCACTTTGTACTACAACCCCATTACTTTGTCTACTAAACTTCGTTATTTTGTACTACAACATCGTCACTTTGTCTACGGTATCCCATCACTTTGTGCTACGACCTCGTCACTTTGTCTACTATACCTCTTCACTTTGTGCTGCAACCTCGTCACTTTGTTTAGTGAACCCTGTTACTTTGTACTGCAACCCCGTCACTTTGTCTACTGAACCCCGTCACTTTATATTGTCACCCTATTATTTTGTTTACTGAACCATGTCACTTTGTACTGCAACCTCGGCACTTTGTCTACTGTATCCCGTCACTTTGTACTGCAACCATATCACTTTGTCTACTGAACCCTGTCACTTTGTACTGCAACCCCGTCACTTTGTCTACTGAACCCCGTCACTTTGTACTGCAACTCTGTCACTTTGTTTAGTGAACCCAGTACAAAGTGACGGGGTTGCAATACAAAGTGACAGGGTTCAATTGACAAAGTGATAGGATTGTAGTACAAAATGACAGAGTACAGTAGACAAAGTGATAATGTTGTAATACAAAGTGACGGATTCGATAGAGCGATGTGAGGTTGCGATTGACAAAGCGGCACTGGGTTCATAGAGGTAAAGTGACGGGGTTACAATATAAAGTGGCAGGGTTTAGTAGACAAAGTGATAGGGTTGCAGTACAAAGTGACAAGGTACAGTAGACAAAGTGACGGGGTTGTAGTATAAAGTGACGGGGTTCGATGAGACAAAGTGAACGGTTACAAGATTACAAAGTGACGGGGTTCACTAGACAAAGTGACGAGGTTGCAGCACAAAGTGACGGGTATAATAGACAAAATGACGAGGTTGTAGCACAAAGTGATGAGGTACAGTAGACAAAGTGACGATGTTGCAGTACAAAGCGACGGAGTTCAGTAGACAAAGTAACGGGGTTGCAGTACAAAGTGACGGGGTTTAGTAGACAAAGTGACAGGGTTGCAGTACAAAGTGACGGGGTTCACTGGACAAAGTGACGAAGTTGTAACACTAAGTGACAGGGTTCAATGGATAAAGCGATGGGATTTAGTACAAAGTGATGAGATTCAGTAGAAAAGTGGTGGTGTGGATACAAAACATACATCATAGTGGGACCTATATAAATAGGTGACATTACTTCAGTAGCAAGTCTCACTGCTCAATGTAGCACTAGATCCCAAATGAAAATGAAAACGGATTGGCTACTCTCCCCACCATCAGCCCGATGGTGGTGGTGGTTGGTACTTTGTGGGCTGCACCATGATGTATGTGTTTCATCCATTCCGTTAATCTATTTTTACATATAAGTTTAAGGCTTGACCCCAAAAATGAGAGGGATATAAATCTCATATGGACCACGCCACAGGAAAACAATAGTGATTGGATATCCATCATTAAAGTCCTCCTAAGGCCCACCGTACTGTTTATTTGACATCCAATCTATTGGTTTGGTCATAAAGACCCATATGAAGGGAAAAGCTTGACCCAAAACTTTTATGGTCCCCAAAAAGTTTTTAATGGTCAATGTTCATTTAACACTATTTCATGTAATGTAATCCACTTGAGATTGGGTTATACCTCATTTTTGGTCTCAGATCATAAAATGATTTAGAAAAATAAATGGAAGGCATGGATGAAACACATACATCATGGTGGGCCCACATAGTACCGAGTGGAGGGGAGTAGCCAATCCGTTTCCAATGGAAACCATGGCCGCGGATTCACCAGGGAAAGCCTTTTGCATGAAGTTCCAGCACCGGGATGTATGGTGGGGTCCACCATTATGTTTATAAGAATTTCAATCAATTCATCCATTTTTAGAGATGATTTTAAGACATGTAACCAAAAATTTGGATGATCAAAAACTCAACTGGGCCATACTAGATGAAACAGTGGAGAAAGAAATTTCTACAGTTAAAGCCCTCCTAGGCGTCTTGATGTTTATATGCCATCTAAATTGTTTATAAGGTCATTTTTACTAGGATGAAGTGAAAACACCAAAATATTAGACCGATGCAAAACTTTTGTGGCCATATAAATATTTCAATGGTGGACACTAAATCCCTACTGTTTCCTCTCGTGTGGCCCATTTGAGTTTTGTATACAACTTAGTTTTGGTATTATGTCCTAAAATGATATCTAAAAATGGATGAACGGGTTGGATTTATCACAAACGTCGCAGTAGGCCCATCTGGAATCCTTACGCAGCATCTTACTGCAAAAGGCTTTGGTAGGAAATCCGCATCCCGGCCCGTTAGACACGTGAAATCGAATTGCATACGAGTCTTATCGTACTCAGTAAACTCTGTTAGGCCCACTGTGAATTCATGTGGTTTATCCACGCCGCATCCATTTTTTCAGATCATTTTAGGAGTTGAGCCTAAAACTGAAGTATATCAAAAGCTCAAGTAGACCATACCAAAGGAAACGGTGGAAGTATTGATTTTCACCATTGAAATGTTTCTAATCCCCCAATGATGTTTATTTTTCATCTAAACTGTTCATAATATCACAAAGACATGGATGAATGGAAAAAACAAATATTATCTTGATATAAAACTTCTATGGGCCCCAACAACTTTTCAACGGTAGAATTCAATTCACACCGTTTCAGGTGGTGTAGTCCACTTGATCTTTGGATATGATTAATTTTTGTTATAAAACCGTAAAATTAGATGATAAAAGAGTTGATACAATAAACTAATGACCACGGTGGGCTCCACGGACTTTACTCAGTGCGCTTATCCTTCTGATTTACTCGGCACGCAAACGGCTTCCGTTTAAAGGTCTCCGTTACATTTCTTATTAAATGTATTTTTTTAATATATTAAAAAAAATGGACGAGGATTTCCTGTGAAAGCCTTTCGCAGGAAGTTCCTGCACGACGATTCTGGGTGGGGTTTACTGTGATTTTTGTGAGAAATCAAATCCGTCCATCCGTTTTTCTACTTCATTTTAAGATATTCTATTAAAAGTGAGAAGGATCCAAAACTCAAGTGAGCCATAGGAGATGAAACAGTGGGAAAAGGAATACCCACCGTTGAAACCTTCCTAAGCTCCACCTTGCTGTTTATATGCCATCTAAACCGTTTATACGGTCATTTTCACTCAGATAAAGTGAAAACACCAGAGATGTGGACCGTTACAAAACTTTTATGGCCATATAAATGTTTCAACGGTGGTCACTAAATCTTCACTTTTTTCTCCTGTGTGGCTCAGTTGAGTTGTGGATCCTCCTAATTTTTGGTCTCAAGTTATAAAATGAGCTTAAAAAACCGATAGAGGGGTTGGATTTCTCAAAAACATCTAAGTTGGGGCCACACAGAAACCTTGCGCAGGAACTTTCGAAAGGCTTTCGCAGGAAATCCGCGTCCTAAAATCCTAGGACGAAACGGATTGGCTACTCCCCTGACACCAGCCAATGGCTGATGGTCGGTACTCCGTGAGCCCTGTCATGATGTATGTGTCACATCCATGCCGTCAATCTATTTTTAAAGATCATTTTATGGTATGATTCAAAAAATGAGGTATATATCCATCTTAAATGGACCACATTACAGGAAACAGCGTTGAATGAGCATCGACCATTGAAAAACATTTTGGGGCCATAAAAGTTTTGGATCAAGATGATTTTTGTTTTTTCCCTTCATCTGAGCCTGTATGACCTAATCAACCTATTGGATGTCAAATAAACAGTACAGTGGGCCTTAGGAGGATTTTAATGATGGATATCCAATCACTATTGTTTTCATGTGGTGTGGTCCACCTGAGATTTATATACCCTAATTTTTGGGATCATTATATAAAATGATCAGTAAAAATGGATGAACGGATAGGATGAAACACATACATTATAGTGGGGCCCACAGAGCATCGACCACCAGCCACGGGGCTGGTGTCAGGGGGAGTAGCCAATCCGTTTCCCTAAAAGGATCTGATGACATGGCACTTATACTGACGTTGACCAATGAAAAGCGGGAGGCAGGAAAGGATCCGCACTCAACCCCGGGATACAGTTCGCATCCTCGGTCGGGTGGAGGATCCTATGATTCCTCTGTCGCCCTCCATTCTACGATTTCTCAGGCATACATATACGTATATGGTCGCTGTCTATACACGTGTGGCCGTATTGCGCGGGACGCATTAAAAGTCCGTTGCTCGACTCCCGCGTTTCCGTTAGGCAACCTGGGCGTTGTTCGTCTCTCTCAACTTGCATTTCCCAAAACACATTCCTTTTGAGGTTTATTTCATATCAATTTCCATTTTCATTTTGTTTTCCTTTTGAAATCTCTAACCCTTATGTTCTACATTTGAAGGTCGGTTTTCCTTCATTTATCAGTAATTTTCAGGTTTTCTAGGGTTTCTTAAATCTTGATTTTGTAATTTTTATCGAAAATGCACATTTAACAGGACATGATTTGGAACCGAGATGGTTACCCGAAATGCAGACTCTTCTTTTCACCAGGTAGAAAATGTAGAATCTTTTGGCACCTGCATTAGTAGATTTTGTTTTGTAAGTTTTGTTTCTGCGGGCGGTGGGAGAGCGAATGGTGTTAACAAAAAAACCGTTGGGTCATTGTGTTTAGGGAGACTGCAGTTTTTCGTCGGCTCACCCTGTGTCAGCTGAGCAGCTGCGTTCTCATGCTGGGAATACGATTATTGGTCTTTCGGCATCTGGTGCAGACAATTCGGTATTCAGACTTTTTTATCTTTTTATTTATGTCCACAATAGTGGAATTCCCATTCTTGTGTAATATGCATTTGTTTTATTTATTTATTTTTATTTTTATTTATTTCTATGTGATAATTGTGATTTTGGTGCAAAAACCGTGAATTAGCTGTTGCTTTGATGCTGTTTTGATTACATTCTGTTGCTTTGATGCTGTTTTGATTACATTCTGTTGCATCGATGCAAGGCAGAAACCTTAGATGGGTTGGAACACACCAATGCACGGGTGCATGTATTAATCACAGTGATGAGGATGAGATACACGGATTGTTGAATATCTTGGTTTAATCCATCTCAGGTGAATGAGTGAGAAAAAACCTTAGGGCCCGTTTGGATGACAACCAAAAACTATTCCAACTCATTTCTAAACGGCAATAGCGACAGATGTGTCAACGCTTGTTGGGAAGGTGATCAATGGTTCAGATTTTCACTACTACAGTGGTTCACCTTGAAATAGATGGGCATTATTTTTGAGGTAGGTACAGTCACATGACGGCGCTACATGGATGGGTGGGATCTCTGCATATGTCTGCTGCATTGGCACGTCCGTGGATGGTGGGAAAAAACTCCACATTACCAAACTGTTTTTTGGCAAAAAGTGCCAAGAGCCATTTTCCGGACAGTGTAAACAGAAGCCAACCCAAATGATTTGAGGGCATCATCCAAACAGGCCCTTAGATGAATATGTGGAAAACCAATATGTATGCAGAATCCTCATAAAAGGGAATGCCGATGTCCAAAAACCAATGCCTAATCACACAATTGATGACTAAGGGCCTATTTGGTTTTCCAATTTCCTATGAAATGCAAAGTAAATGAGCCGTCATTATCATTTCCAGGTGTTTGTTTGAACAGGAATTATGCCCTGTAAGTTAAGAGTCTAATACAATTGTAAAGGAAGTAGGTAAAGTAAATTGTAATCATTACATTTTCATATTATAAAACTACCATTTTTACAGTGATTTGTGGGTGAATCAAACAGTCTGGCAAAATTATTATTGCAGTCAAATGTAACTAATGTCACAACACAATTACAAGAGTAATTAATCATTACCCATTTACAGCCATTTACCTTTGCAATTGGAAAACCAAACAGGCCTTTAAGATTGACTACCACCTGAAATAAGATATGTAATGTTTTATTGAGTAACAATGAATAATTGTATGTTCGATCATATGAGAAAGTGGGTCATTGCACCCAAAGGATTGAAATTTTATAGCATAAATAGCAGTGGGCTGAGAGAAAATGTACTGATTTGGGAATAAGATCCAGTGAAAAAAAAACTTATAGAATACTATCACATGCAGGATAAATAGAGATAAATAATGAGACTATGAGTTAATACTCAACAGTCCTCTAGCAATATGCTTAATAGTTCACTTCAATCCTCCCTCCAATAACTTCTGCCATAAGAGAAACATCTAGCAATGTATTGAAAATATCACAAAAGAGTTGAATTGTACGTATGGCCTGTGGCCTTATTAATGGATCCCTGCTCATGCAGTTTCCTTATTTGATCCAATCTTTTAAAAAACTGAAAGAGATAAAGAAAGAAACTCCCAAAACAACTAGAATGTGCAGGGCAGCTACACACCTACAACTACTCAAAATAGAAGATATTGTCATGTGTCATTAAGTGGGATCCATCTGGACCTCTTTCTGTGCACGCGTGTGGAATGTGCATGTGTTGGATGGGGTGTGATTGCATCATGGGTGCATGTTGCGATAGAAGATTGAGCAAACTTCCACAGATCATTGGGTCCTCGACATGTTGTGAAACCCATCCAGTGTGGAAAAGAAATCATAAGAAAATTTGGAATAACACATTTCGAGGACCTGATTGAAACTTTGGAAAGAATACCATTTAAATTCCAGTCAGCACCAACTAGCAAAATATAACTAAAAGGTAACCAATTAAAGTAAACAACAGAGATAATATATAACTGTTTCACAAAGTTGTAGCTGATATATCATTAAATATTATCCTTGAAACACGCTAAGAGTATTTAGACCATAATTATCTGAATTATATTCAGCATAATTACGGATGCTGATTTTGAGTCAGGAAAAATATTAACCGTAAGCTTCATAATAAAGGTACGGAAATGATTTTATGGGAACTGGGCTCGGTTCGAAAGGCTATAATAAATAATGGAACTAAGGAGGCTACCTGAGGTAAGTGTGCATTGGTGTGACCTGTAACGTCCCTTTAAATGATGGCTAGGTTGACAAATCAGGGACTGGTTGCATTGGTGTGACCTGTAATTTCCCTTTAAATGATGGCTAGATTGAGAAATTAGGGACTGGTCTTGGCGGGGCTCCTTTGCTCCTCCAAAAGACTTGATTGGCTAGGAAACCCAAATCCCAAAGTCTTTAATTAGTTAAGAAGTCTCCTACGAGTCTCCTCGGGGCAAGTACATCTTCCAAAGTTAGCTCGAGAAGCTGAAGGTAGGGACTCGAGCCACTTTGACTAAAGCTCGGGAAGACGCAGTTAAAGAGTTTGAGTCTTCCCAGGCGTACATGGAGGACAAAAATGCCCTCTATTGTCAGGGCTACACCAAGTGCGTCGAGACCATGAAGGAGGCCTTCCCAGAGCTCGATCTCTCTGGCTTTGACGAGACCGAATCTGGCTCCAATGCCTCGGGCGATGAGGCGGCTCCTGAGCAGACCCTCGAGGCTTAAAGATCGGCTCCCTCTGCAGAGCTTTTTTCCTTGGCTTTGTAATACCTTTCCTTGGCTCTCTCTCTTTTTCTTGTTTTTGTTAATGTAAACTGATGTAAATGTGCCCTCCAGGGCTTAACTGATGTAAATGCGCCCTTTGTGGCTTTTATCAATGAAAAATCTGTTCATTTTTGTAACAATCTTCCCTACTGTAGAATTTGTCTAAGTTAAGTAGATCGTATTTAATTTTGAACAAGTGGATCGAGCTTAATTGGGATAGTTGGACCCTGGTTGGATCCGATAGGTCAGACATACGTCGGACCATGGTCGGATCTTGGTCAAATCTGATAGGTCGGATGTAGATCAGACTTTGGTTGGACCTTGACCAGATTCGATAGGTTGGATGTAGATCGGACTTTGGTCGGACCTTGACCAGATCTGATTGGTCGGATCCGACAGACATAGCAGGTCAAGTAGGAATCATGTCGTAACAACTTTATTGGTACTAGCTTGAAGTTGTTTGTTGTACATTGTGCTTCACCCTGATCTGCTAAGGGTAATAGATTTTGAGATGTTCAGCATTCCAAGGATGCGGCAAGAGTTGGCCATCCAGATCTTCCAGTCGGTATGAGCCAGGTCGACTCGTGCTTGTCACTACGTAGGGTCCCTCCCAGTTTGGGCCCAAGGTCCCCGATCCCGGTTCCTTGGTGTTTTGGAAGGTCCTCCGAAGGACTAAGTCGTCGGCTTAGAATCTTCTAACCTTCACCCTGGCATTGTCGAAACGTGTCGCTTATTGCTGGCGAATAGCGGTTCGGATCTGAGCTTGCTCTCTTCGTTCTTCGAGAAGGTCGAGATTCAGTGCCATTAGCTCGGCATTAACTCGTTCATCGAATGACTCTGTCCAAGTTGTATGTAGTCCGATCTCCACTAGGGTGATCGCTTCTGCTCCGTATGCTAGGGAAAAGGGCGTTTCCCCAGTGGCCGTTTAGGCGGTAGTTCGGTACGCCCAAGGGACCTTATGGAGTTCCTCAGCCCATGCCCTTTTGGCATTCTCGAGCTTAGTTCGGAGGTGACGCTTGATGATTTTGCTGATTGCTTCGACCTGTCCATTTGCTTGCGGATGTTGCGGCGAGGAATAGACGTTGCGGATTCCAAGGTTATCGCACATCCCTTGGAATTGCTTGTTATCGAACTGCTTCCCGTTGTTGGAGACGATGGTCCGAGGAATTCTGAATCTGCATATGATGTTTTTCCAAACGAAGTCTGTAATCCTTTGCTCGGTTATCTTCGCTAATGGTTCAGCTTCAACCCATTTTGTGAAGTAGTCGACCGCTATCACGACGAACTTAGTCTGACCTTTACTAGTCGGGAATGTCGATTCCCCACTGAGTAAATGGCCATGGTCCAGTCATTGGGACGAGCTCTTAGGTGGCTGCTGAGGTATGTTCGCGAAGCGTTGACACTTGTCACATTTCTAAGCAAATTACCTAGCGTCGATTTGGATGGTCGGTCAGTAATAGCCTTGTCAGATCACTTTGTGGGCCAATACTCGCCCTCTGGAGTGGTTTCCATAGATCCCTTCATGGGTCTCTCTTAAGACATACTCTGCTTCCTCCAGTCGGAGGCATCTGAGGTAGGGAAGATAGAATCCTTTTTTGTAAAGGACGTCGTTGAGTATGGTGTAGCGGGCTGCTCTAGTTCGCAACCTGCGCGCCTCTAATCGGTCTTCAGGTAACTTGTCCTCTTTGAGATAGTCGATGATCGGATCCATCCAAGTTGGTTCCGAGCTTACTGGAAGAATTGCGACGAGGTCGGCCTCGTCGATACTAGCTCGCGTAAGGAACTCGATTGGGACGGATCTCAGAATGTCATCTTCATTTGCAATGGCTAGTTCTGCTAGCATGTCGGCTTTGGAATTCTCGGCCCGAGGGATGAGGGCCACACTGCATTTTTGAAAATTTATAATCAATTCTTTTCCGTAGATATGCTTTCATGCGTTCCTTCTTGGCCTGATATGCTTCAGCTATTTGATTGACGACCAATTGTGAATCACTGAAGACTTCGAGTTGCTGAGTAGGGCTTCGTATTCTGCTGTGTTGTTGGAGGCTTGAAATCCAAATCGTAAGGCATACCGCATGCATGTATGGTCTGAGTCTCCAGGACTATCCCAGCCCCACTTGCCTTAGAGTTGGACGAGCCGTCAACGTGGGGCATCTATCGGGGCAAGTTGGGAAGAACGTGGGTGTCAAATGACTCGACAGTTGGTTGGTTAGATGCTACACTCGAGGTGAGCTCCAACCTTGGTAGGTCGGTGGCTTGCTCAGGTGTAGGAGTTAGCTCAATGATAAAGTCGGCCACTGCTCGACCTTTAATGGCCGCTCGGGGTGGGTACTTGATGTCGAACCCACTTAGCTTGATTGCCCACTTAGTCAGTCGTCCTGAAGCTTCGGGTTTTTGGAGTACCTGATGTAGTAGTTGATCAGTTAAGACGATGATGGTGTGAGCTTGGAAGTACGGTCGCAATCGTCGAGAGGAGACGACCAATGCCAAGTCTAATTTCTCTAGGGTTGGATATCTCGTCTCGGCTGAAACTAGGGCTTTGCTGACGTAGTATACTGGATATTGCTTTCCCTCGTGTTCTTTAATTAAGGCCAAGCTGATCGTCACATCGGATACAACCAAATATAATAGTAGGGACTCTCCCTACTCGGGTTTGAAGAGCAGGGGGGGCGACCCTAGATATTGCTTGAGCTGCTAAAAGGCCGCCTCGCATTCCTTTGTCCAATCTACCACTTGTTTCCCCTTCAACTGTTTGAAGAAGGGGAGACACTTGTTTGTAGCTCGGGACATGAAGTGACCTCCTTGTGAGTCGTTGAACATCTTTGGTAATCTTTGGCGATTGCATATCAAGGAGAGCCTCGATCTTCTCGGGATTCGCTTCAATTCCTCGTTGGCTGACCAAAAAGCCGAGGAGCTTTCCTGAGCTAACCCTGAAAGCACGTTTGCTTAGGTTTAACTTCATTCGGTACTTGCGAAGGATGAGGAACATTTCCTCGTGGTCAGCAATATGGTCTGTAGCTTTGATGCTCTTGACGAGCATATCGTCAATATACACTTCCATTGTCCGCCCTATTTGTTTGGTGAACATTTTGTTGACCAATCGCGGATAAGTGGCACTTACATTTTTCAATCCAAAAGGTATGACTCGGTAGCAATAAAGATCTCTGTCAGTGACAAAGGTGGTTTTTGTTTTATCATGTGGATGCATTACAATTTGATTATAACTGGAGTAAACATCCATAAAACTCAGTAGCTCGTGCCTAGCTGTGCTGTCGACCAGTTGGTCGATTCGAGGGAGAGGAAACCTATCTTTGGGACAGGCCTTGTTCAGGTCTGTATAGTCCACACAGACCCGCCATTTCCCATTTGCTTTCTTTACCAACACAATGTTGGCTATCAAATCTAGATAGTAAACTTCCTCGATGAACCCAACCTTGAGGAGTTTGTCAACCTCTTCTCCAATCACCGCGTACCTATCGGTACCGAGAGCATGACGCTTTTGTCGAATCGGTCGATGAGCAAGGTCGACATTCAGCCGATGCACGATGACTTTGGAGTCAATGACAGGCATGTCTTTTTGAGACCATGCGAAGATGTCTGCATATTGTTGAAGGAGTGCTATCAAGTTGTCCTGTAATGGTGCCGTTAGGGATGACCCAATTTGAACAGTTCTAGAAGGGGCAGATTCGTCCAGTGGAACAGGAATGAGGTCTTCCACGGGGCGACCTCTTTCTTTGGATTTTTCACGCGGATCCAGTGAAGTAATAGTCATTGTTTGGTGCGAGGTCCTCAGTGTCATTGCATAGTATTGCCGGGCATCATGTTGGTCACCCTTCATTGACCCGATCCCTTGCTCAGTTGGGAACTTCATGGCCAGATGGAAGGTCGAGACCACAACTCGTAGAACATTCAGAGATGGTCGGCCCAAGATTGCGTTGTAGATGGACGGGCAATCTACTACCAAGAAGTCGACCATTGTGGTGACTTGGTTTTGTCCATCCCCGACCGTAAGCTGGAGCTGAATTGTCCCTTCAGACATGACCTTCCCACATGAGAAGCCGAGCAATGGGGTCTTGACGGGCCGAAGTAGAGATCGACCAACTCCCATATTGTCGAACACCTGAGTGAAGAGGACATCGGCCGACGATCCGGTGTCAACGAGGATGTGAAACACCTTCCGATTGGCCATGGTCAGGGTGACCACCAGCGCATCATCATGTGGGTGATGGATTCCTCGGGCATTTTCTTCAGTGAAGGTTAGGCTGTCGGTCTCCACTTTTTGTTCCTTCAGGGGTCTCTTGACTAGTAAGACTTCACCTTCTTGATGACCAATGCTTATGGCATGGACCTTTCGAGCATTGTTTGAGACCCCTCCGCCTTCGTGGCCCCCGAAGATGGTGCGGATCTCTGTAGTAGGTTCGTTGTTGACGGGCTAGTCATCTTTCGCCGCAACACGATCTCCTCTCTGGTTAACGCACTCTTTGAGATAGCTGCTATGGATAAGTGCTTCGATCTCTTGTTTAAGATCAAAGTAATCACTCGTGTTGTGTCCGTGATCCCTATGAAAGTGGTAATACTTTTTCTTACTTCTATTTCTGGGATCAGACTTCATCTTATTCGGCCAGTTAAGGAGACGCTTATCTTGGATCTCTATCAGAACTTGTTCAGGAGTTTTATTGAGGGGAGTGTAAGTCTCAAACTTACTATTGGGCCGTTTGTTCGGGCGGCGATTGTCCCGCAATTGGTCATTCTTCCTTTTCTTATTTGAATTGGCCGAGCTTGGTTCTGCCCGGGCCTGCCGCTCTTTGGTGGGGGAAACTTTGTTCTGGACGGCCTCTTGTAGGATCCGAGATTCCTCAGCGTTAGCGTACTTCTGCGACCTGTTCAATAGCTCGGCCATCGTTGTAGGAGGATTCTTATCCAGCAAGAAGATGAATCGCTTATCTCACAATCCGGTAATGATGGCGTTGAGGGCAAGCTCTTCCGAGTGCTTACGGAACTACAATTCTTCTAGTTTGAAGCGCTTGATGTAGTCTTTCAGGAGCTTGCCTTCTTTCTGGACGATCCGAAGTAAGTGGGTAGGTGCTGTGAGCCTCTTCTTTCCTTCAATGAAGTTCGTGATGAAAGCTTGGCTGAGTTGAGAGAATGAACTGATGGAGCTCGGGTTCAACTGCTTGAACCACAGTCAGGTAGCTCCAACCAGAGTTAGGGAAAAGGCTCGGCACATGACCGCATCAGAGGCGTCATGGAGTTCCATGTAGACTCTAAAGGACTTCATGTGCTCTAACGGGTCGGTATTCCCTGAGAAGGGAGTGATTTGGGGCAATCGAAACTTGTCCAGCAGTCGCGCTTGCATGATGTCAGCAGTAAACGGGGTCGGATTCCTCCGCCGTGGCCTGCGTCAGCGCGTTAGTTTGGTAGGCTTGTTGCATGTTCTCAATCTAATCTCATAAGTTCTTTAGCTCGGCTTCCCAGGGCTCGCCACTTTATGCAATAGTTTCGATTGGGGCCTTACTGCTCTTCTTCTGATCTAGCTCATGGCGTAGGTCGGAAGCGGTCAAAGTTGTAGTTTTCGAAATGTGAGACGGGACTAGTCTGGCCGAGCTATTTTGTTGGCTCTTTTTAGAGGGTGGTCGGCTTCTCGGAGAGGTTCCTCGCGTGCAGGAAGGTTGAAGAAGATTGTTGCCCGCTTGCTCTTCCCTATCGGCTCTCTGCACATGCTGGGGCTGCAGTTGCTCTAACATCTGCCTCATGTAGCCCATGTTTTCTCTGAGCATTCCGACCTCTTTTTCGAGGGAGTTCAATCGACCTCCCTTTGCACAGGACCGCTGACCCTATTTCTCGAAATTGGAATTCTCTTGGAGTTGCGAGGATGAACCCTGATGATTTTCCGGTTGGTCGGGTTGTTCTGGGGGCGGCGGTGTGTGCTCAGGTGCGACTGGAGCTGCAACTAGGGAGGCTCGAGTTCTCTTCTTCCCTCTCGCCATTGTAATATATCTGAAGCTAATCTGGTAAAGCAGGAACAACTTAAGACGTCGTTCCCACAGACGACGCCAAACCATTGATACAGTTTTCCGGAAGACCTTCCCTGGTTGACCCTTTAAGACCTGCACAAATGGAAACAAGAGACAATGGAGACCCTGGCTTGTACAGGGGGCCCTCCGATGCCTAAGTTAGGACTTTGGGGTCTTTTGTAGGGTAAGATCTCTTTAGGAAAAGTGTCACCAGTCGAGTATAGGAGTTTTTGAATGCGTACCTTACATTGGCTAGGGGTACCTCTATTTATAAGGGAGGGAAGATGACGGACGCGGTAAGGAGTCTTCCTTGATACGTTGGAGACGAATTCGTTCAGAGATTCGTCCGAGATCTTTTCGAGATTATCATCTTCCGAGGTTCTCGGGATTTGATCTGATCCTCCGAAGATCTTAGGAGAGATCTTCGGGCCGTTGGAAAGATTCTCGAACTATTGGTCCGAGGATAGATCGTATAGATCATGTCGAGCTTTCCGTTGAATCGATCGTATAGATCATGTTGAGCTTTCCGTTGAATCGACAACTGCTCTGTCAGAGACAGTTTCGAGCTATTGTCGAGCTCTGGTCGAGCTATGATCGAGTTATGATCGACTTATAGCCGAGTTATGGCTAACCTATAGGTTAGGTCGGCAATTGGCCATTCAAGTGGACTTATAGTTGCATCCTCTTTGAATGTCCTTATAGTCGCATCGACCTCTTGGAAGGTCGGCCTCTTTTTGGACATAGACGCCCCTTAGGGCCCGGAAGTCAAAGGGTCCGTGCTGGTAAGTAGAGTTGGTCCATTCCATAAGTCGACCTAGTGACTTAACTATTTTTTCACCCAACAATAGTTATTGTGTAAAAAAAAACACATTGACAAAAGCTGCAATCCTGTGGAATGGTTAGTATTTGCATGCTGGAGAGTCGACCCTTGTGACATGGAATTTGTGGTGACTAAGTTTGTACTTGCATTTTTTCTTGGACTATTGTTTTTTTTTTTCCTGATCCCCAGTTTGCCCCTATTCCGGCCAATTCTTTTTAAACTCTGGTTTTCCCGGTCATGCATTTGCTTGCTATCTTTACTTATGGCATCTTGAATCTGGTAGCACATGTCATCTAGTGACCACCATGACTTCCCTAGAGTCAAAGATAAGTTTTTGCTATATTTATGCTTATGTTCATGGCAGATTGCCACGTGATGTTGTACGAAGCCATAAATGAGCCTGGAATTGAAATAGAATAAGGATAGATTGCATGCACAAGATTTTAGAATCCACAATCTCTTCCAAACTCCTAAATAATTTGAAAAAAAAATGAATAAAAAGGTTTGTTTATGGATTTTTATTTTTTATTTTTTATTTTATTTTTATTTTTTTTATACCTTTCCAAGTTTAGTGTCTCTTGGGCTATCCTGAACTTCGTCGGCTACCATCTGATAGGTTGGCATGGGGTGGAGGTTGGAAAGAAGAGGAAAGGCATTTGGTGGCTCTATTTATTAGCGGATCTTTGGGCGATTTGGGATGAAAGGAATGGAATGTGTTTTAGGAACTTGATTCATGCCTTGGGTTGGGTCAAGATGCGCACAAGGGGCCTGGTGATTGAGTGGGCTTCTTTCTTGAATGGGGAGATTGATTGTAATTTTGTTTTTATTTATTTATAATTTTATAAATTTGGGTAGCTGGCTTCGGCCTCGTGTTGTATGCTTCTCGTGCTTTTCGGCACTCTATTTATTATCTCTAAAAAAAACTATTAAATGAACTTCAAACAGTCATCACATCTCTAGAACAAGTTATCTGAAATCGGTTTTGGTTAAGTTGGAAAAAATTAGATGGGGTGTTTTGCGGAAGCAAAGCATAGGTTTCATTTTAGGAAGTGGGAAGATGTGTGTAAGGCAAGGGATCTTGGGGGTACCGATTTGAGAAATTTGGAGGTAGTGAATTTAGCATTGTTAGGAAAGTTGGTTTGGAGGTTTGGGTTGGAAGAGGGTAGCTTATGGAGGGAGGTGGTGGGTAGGAAGTATGGGATTAAGCGCGGAGGGGGGGGGTGGGGGGGGGGTGGGGAGATTCATTCTTTGTTGTTGTATAGGTCACCTTTTCTATGGAAATCGGTGGCTTCTATAAAAAGTAAGGTGTGGGAAGGGGTAGGATTTTCCTTAAGTGATGGATTGAGGATTTAGGAGGATATAAATGGGCGAGGTCTTCCCCGAGTTAGGGAGGATGTTGATGGATGTGGATGTTTTGGTTGCAAGCTGTTTTAATATGCAAGGCGGGGAGGTTATTTGGGTTTCGCCATGCAGAAGGAATTTAGATGATGATGAGTTTGAGGAGTTGGTGAAGCTGTTTTCCAAGGTGCGTCGTATGTTATCTGAATCGGATTCATTGTTGTGGTTAAAAGAGAAGTTGGGGAAATTCTCAATTAAATCACTTTTCAAGTTACTTAGTGGCGAAGGGGATAGTGAAGGGGTCAATCAATTTGCTTACGTTTGGAGATATAGTGTGCCTTGAACCGCTTTAGCACGGCTTGTGGGATGTAAGTGTAACAAGGTGTTAACGGTCGATAGCCTCTGTAAGAAGAAGATCTTTCAAAAAAAAAAAAAAAAAACTTTGTAAGAAGAAGATGATTCTACCAAATGTCTGTTTAATGTGCTATCAAGATGAGGAAGCTGTGTATCATTTATTTACCCATTGTGTATTCGTGACTTGTGAGGAAGATGTGGAAAAGTTTCTTCAATCCATTCGGAATAGCATGGGTGTGGCTGAGTTCCATTGGTCAGTTCCTTTTGATGTGGCATGGAGGTGGTTTAGGAAAGACGTGGAGAAAAGTTTGGTGCCTATGTCTTCTAGCGGGGATTTGGTTCTTATGTCTAGAAAGGAATAATCGTTGTTTTGGGTATTGGGCGGGGCGAGTCTTGGAGGTCTTCAGTAGGGCCAAGATGCATGTGAAGGAGCAACGAATTGCATCGAAGGCTATTGGCCATTTTCCTGATAGTTGGCTTGAGTTGTAATTATATTTTATTTGTCTTTGTTTGTATATTTTGGCTGTGGCCTTTGTCAATAAAATGTTCCAATGTTAAAAAAAAAACAAGCTAGAAATTAGAATAACTCTTATAGACACTCCAATTGCTGGACACAATGACTGAGTTCTCTCTCATAAAATTCTTAAAGACCGTGCAATACTTGTGGCTACATATGCATATATGGAGTTTTTTGCCAATTGCTTTCCTAACATAATTATAACTCCTAATATTTGCCTTTATTTGTTGATCAGTTTCGTGAAATAAAATGGAAACTAGTTAATGACTTGAATAAAAATAAGAAATTGACTTTCCTAACATGCTAAGCATGTATGTTGCATACATGCGAACAATGCACACGCATGAATAATAGATGATCGTGCAGTGTACCTCTCTGTAGGGTCCACAATTTGATTGGATCAAGTGTGCAACCCACTGATCTAATATGATGGTATATTGGGCACACTCATTTAGATCGATTCGCTTGGTCTTGCATCTTTGTAAAAAATCTTTCTTATGTGGAATCAAAACTTTTTCTGGATTATGAACTATTTCCCAATCTCTGCATCAACAAAGAGTGTTCATCCTTGCTTTGTCATATTCCGTATTAAGAGTTGCTGATCAGATCGTTGATCTGGCCCTCAATTCTCCACACAGCCCAATTTGCCATCCATTAGTCGATTCACCGGTGGATCCATTTTGCAGACCCAAAGGTGGAATAATCAGTCAATCCAACCATCATTTCTGTTGGTTCATCTGCCAACTTTTCTCTTTCTTCTAATTTTGCTGTTCCTTCATCAAACTCAGCCACCAATTCATCAGTAGACTGATCTGAAAATTCATTGGTCAGTCCTCCCTTGATCCATCAGCAGTAAATCCACCTAAAGATCCATCCATGGATCCATTGAAATGCTTATTGGGATAGTTCTATGAAAAGATACATTATGCCTTCAGGTGTCATAGCATCTAGTCTGTTTGCAATTTAAGTTTTGTGTGAATTATGCTGTTTGGTTTATTTATATTTGGTAACACTGACGTGTTAAAATACTAAAAACTCCTGTTTTCTTGACTTTACAAGACTCTGCAGGTTTTCAAGAGTGGGCCGCTACTTGTATCATCCAAAGGTTTGTTTACTTCTCCAGTTTCTAGTTCCCATCTCTATGAAAATTTAACATTTGGCACCATTTATTTCTGGATAGATGTTTTAGTGATCCCTTGAGCTATGGTTGCTCGCCATATTCTTTTCTCTTCGTAGTTGTGGTATATGCTTCTCTCCATGAGTAAACACTGGCTATACAACTCTTACCTTCTGCGAAAAGTTTGAGCTTTTTTCTTTTGGATCACATCAGAGAACTTTCAAAGCAATTTCTGTCTTTGGTTTGTTCTAATTTCTGAATCACATTTTCTATAACTTGCTTTCTCTTTTACTCTATTTCTATCGACTTCTTAACTTTCTAGGAGTATTTGCCCTTTCACTCATTAAAAGATTCTTACAACACTTCTCTGCATGTCGTTTATTTTTTTGCTTCTAATTAGTCGAGGTTTTGCAATATGCCATGCCTTCATTACATCAAGTTGATCAATAGATGATCTTTTCCACTGTCTAAGGCAGCCTTAAAGTTTTATTTCTTCATTTTGTGATTGACCATGGTGAATATGGTGAGACGGCCATAAAGTTACATTATGTTTATTTCTCACTTATAACTGTAATCTATTTAAATCTGCTCTTATTTAATGAACAACAATGGACAAATTATCCAGAGCATTATACGTATAGTCAGCATTGTCAGATAATCCCTTTCCATTTTTTTATGCCAGTGGGAATTATTACCTGTTCTGAAACTACTATATTGCAATTAATACACATGTAGGAATAGGATGGACGTCATGGAAGAAACGCTGGTTTATCCTCACAAAGACATCACTAGTCTTCTTTAGAAGTGACCCGGTAAGGATTATTTTGTTTGTTTTCCTCCATTCCTTTTTTCTTTCACATGCATTGGTCTTATTTTGCATCATTGGTAGCAGTAGGCTCAGGATTTGAATGTGGTTATTTACTTATTTATTCCAAGGAATGATCACTCACAATTGGTTGCATGTGAACTCCACATGCAACCTTGCTCACATGCCAACATGTCACATGTTGGACATCTGAGTCATGCATTAGGTGGGCTAATATAGGATGAAGTTTTCTATCCTAAGGTGATGATAAAATCTGATTTCCAGATTATATGGGCAATATATCATAAATTTCAGTAAGCTCATATCAATCCAAAATAATAAATAAATAGATAATATGTTAGATCCTATGCTAATACATGCTCGTAATAGGAACTATTAACACACTAAAGCAATTGGTCCCAATGGGATTAAGAAACCCCCAAATTAACATAAGGATAGGCTATCAATCAAGGGGAATCACTTGCATCAAAAGGGAACTGAGGGAATTTTGGGTATGAGAGGGATTAATGTTTATGGAAGAAAATGGGATTTAGGGTATATGAAAAGAAGGAGAAACTATGAATTAGGGTTATGGTTTTGGGATGAGAAAGGGCAAAAGGGAATAAAATCATATGCTAGATGGGTCACACATGTGCGGTTGTATGGTTGTGTAACATCTCGAATTTTCACCGCCAGATTTTATACTCGTGCCCGAGAAAATCGGGTGTTAATAATGTATAAACTAGATGCTTTAGAATCGCACTTTTTTTTTTCCCTCATCCAGATACATTTATGAAGGTAACATTCACAAGAATAAAATCAACTGTATTGATTATTTCATCAGAGTAACAGAATTCAATAAATAATCAAATGCCTTCTCAATGGAAGCTTATTACATTTATCGAGTTCGCAGCGGAAGTATAAAACTAAATAGTAAACTATTTTCCTATTCTTTCAATATGATCTTCCATAGGGAGATGGTCCTCTAAGTCTTCGATTTGTACATCACTTGCATCATCTATATGGTTGGGAGAGGGTCAATGCCCTACTCATAATGATGGTTATCCTTTAAGATTAACAATAATTCAAGAGATTCATAAAAGCAATGTAAAGGTTCTGATACGTCCCATACTCCACAACTACAAGAGGTATCAATATGCATAAGTAATATACATGAGATGCATGCCTAGCAAAGTATATGCGGTTTATCACACTTAGCGATCCCTACAATGTGGAATACGATTATAGTTATCCGACTCGCCCCGCATCCCATACTATAGAGATTCGCCGGCGTGTCCCACGTTTAACATGGATTTATGTGGTTATCCCAAGACGAATACAACACATGACCGGGTGAATCACGCATCCCGGATTGGAGTGACTAATTGCGACATTCAACCCCCAAAAGAAAAGACCGGATTGGAGCGACTAAATGCGACATTCAACCCCCAAAAAGAAAAGAATTGATGTAACACGTATAACGATTTACATACACCAATTTGTGCACCATCACCCATGAAACATGGAATTACGTGTCGCCACAGGGCCGCTACTGAAAACGCATTATGTCCATGATATTTATTCGATCGCTAGAAGAGGGATTCCAACATAGTACTTGCACCAAAGAGAGAAATCCATTGAATTATGGGAGTTCAGGAATATCAAGACACCTGTCCAAGCCTTAAAGATAAATAGCGTAAGGCCAATAACATAAAAAGAAGAGTGGCAATGGCTAATTCAGCAAAGATAAAAGTGGCAATGTCCAACGTGATAAAGAGGAGAGTAACGATGGTCAACTCAATAAAAGAAGAGTAGCAATGGCTAACTCAACAAATATGCAAGTGACAATGGCCAACTCAAATATAAGGAGAGTGGTAATAACCAACTCAATAAATTGATAAAGGCAAGGGCAAGGCTTGTATCCATCACCCCACACAAATTTATAAAGATCATTCGTAATCAACATTACATTATAATCCCAAAGGGCAAATAATTGATGGTAAAACATATAATTGCAGGGAGGATTCATAGTAACATGAAGGCATGTAAAAGGCAAGATAAATATAACAACTTAAATTAATGTAAGCTTAAAGGATAAAACCCTCACCTAGTAAAGTTTAAGGCCTTGGGTAATCTTAAGATTAACACTTGCTTTGCTGTCCTAGCCCACATGAATTGGATGATTAGGATTAGTGTCTAGATTATAACATCCCTGTATTTTATTCTCGTATGGGAGTTCTGAAAGGTGGAATACATTCCTCCTCTTTGTTGCTAAGGAAATAGAAAAGTCTAAAAAAGAAGGGAGAGGAACGGGTCGAACCAGAACTGAACTTGGGCAGCAACCTCGGTCTTCACGATTTTCTTCTTCTCTTCTTCTCTCTCTTTTTCTTTCTTTCTTTCTTTCTTTCTTTCATTTCCTTTCTTTTCTTTTCTTCCACCTTCTCTTTCTTTCTCCTTTCCTTCTCTTTCTCTTTCTTTTCTTTTCTTTTTGCTACATCCAACTCTCTACTGGACGTTGCTCTCTTCCTCTCGATCTCTCTCAAGTTTCTCTTCTCTCGCTTTGTTTTTGTTTTTGTTTTTTTTTGTTTTTTGTTTTCTCTTCTTTTCCCATCTTTCTTTCTATCACCGGTCATTTATTTATTTATTTATTATTTTAAAAATAGGTGGGACCGTTCTCTAGATCCTTCTGCGAAGTTCTTATGCAATCCTCGTTTCACAGAAAAGAGAAGGACGTAGTTCCCTGTTTTTGCAAAGCAGTGAACTCGCTATTCCGCAATCTTGGTGGCCCATCCATCAGGTAATGGTCTTGATCACGCATTCAAGGATGATTGGATGGTGGTCTTGCTATGAGGTTTTGCGGACGGAATTCCCGGGAGTGCAACTGGCGTAGGGAGAAACGGCGAAGTGCCGTGTTCTTTTCTTCTGCATGTTCCTTTTTGATGACATGGAGGCAATCAGATTTGTCTCCTGTGGTCCAGATGGGTTAGAGTTGTCGTGACCGTGAATTCCGGTGAGAGAATTTCCTAAACTTTCGGCCTCGTTTCGGAACTCAGTGAAGTTCGGTCGATTGTGCTCGAAGCTGTGCACACGTGGGGGTTTAAAAATGTGTAAGAGGGGCCAGGGTTTGGTCGGATTCGTCTTGTGAATCCACTGGACGGTTCAAATCGCTCTACATGATCGTGATGGTGGCCCACTTAGACTCCCAAATGGATGCTGTCTGCTAGGGTTGCAGTGCAGGGGATTTCTTGCAACCGTTGTTGCGGCCACGTGTTGTGCATGGGTGCACGTGGCCAGCAGGGTTTTGGTCGGAGGTGGGGTCCGCACATGATGGATGGTTTGGATCATCCTATGTGATGACCGTGGTGGGCCACAAGTCGTCCTAGCAGATGAACGTTCATTGCGAGAAGGAAGGAGCTGCCTTCCTTTTGCAGTTTTCATCGGGTCAAACATAGTTTGACCCAACCTCTGATTCGGTGCGCGGCTGGTGGACACTTGCTGTGCACTTGCACAATGCAGGGTGGGGTCCACTGTGATGTTTCTGGAAAATCTACACCGTCCATTCGTTGTTCCATTTAATTTAAGGGGTTGAGCCCAAATTTGAAGCATATCCAAAGATTAGGTGGGCCCCAAATCAATGGTTAATGGCCGATCTATCCATTGAGTTATTTTTACAATGATCTAAGGATTGAAATTCGACGTGTACAGCTAATTTGTGATATAAAGGCATGGTGTAAAATTTAGCATCAAACGGATTGTGGGAACCATGTGATCTAAAATCATGGGGTCTTATGTTAATGACATTTTCATAATTATTGCTAATCTAAGAGTTTTGCGAAATCTAATCATTCTACATGGTTATGGCCACTTTTCTAAGTAATTCTTATTAAAGAACTTATATCTAAATCATCATGGATGAAGGGTTTATTTGTCAATTCATTTAAGAAATGGTTTGTGTCAAATCACCTGATGGATGATCTTGTCCTAAAATCAACGGTCCGATTGCTAGATTTACGAGTGGAGATCATTCACAATGGTTAGGTTCGTGTCAGGGAATAGACGTAAGGTTTGGATAATTGGATTGGTATCGTACACACGTATATTATGTTGAATCTTATGGTAACGCTCGAGAACTTTCGATGCTCGAGTATCGAAAAGTTCGGGGCGTTACAGGTTGACCGTAGAGTCCAGTCCGCATGGACATCCGTACAGTTGTACGGATGGATGAATCTGCATTTACTTGGGTGGGTTTTGAGTTTAGAAAGGTTTGGGTTGATGGATTTGTGGTTTTGGGTGTTAGGATTTGAGAGTGGCGAAGGAAAGTGAACAAAAAAAAAAGGGTGAGAAAAAAGATGAAGTTGAGAAGATACCTTTGAGAGAGGAGAAGAGATAGTATTGGATTCACTCCAAGGTGGCTTCCTCTTGGATTCACACCAAGGGGATGGCTTCACACCATTAGAAAGGTTCGATTCACAAGAGCATCAAGAGAGAAATATCAAATTTCATTCAAAGCATCATCGGCCCCAGGGTTGGACGTCCAAGGCCTTATATAGTTTAAGATTTAAATTTTTACAAAAAAAAAAAAAAAAAAAACAGCTTATGCAAAACATAGTTTGCTTTTTTCCCTCTTACTAAACACTTATTTCAAGATACCCCCTTACTAAAAGAAAATAAAAATATAATCCAATAAATCAACTAACTAACAAAAGTACTAAAGCATAAAACAATATAAACTATCCTAAGTGCCTGATGGGTCCTGACGACGTCCGTGATCAAGGCGGGCCACGATGATCAAGCCGCATCCAACGGTCTGATCATGCCATCCTCGTGATCCAAGCTCGTCCAAAATTTATCCAAGCTCATACTCCATGCAACCCAAAAGCATCTTCCCAATGTGGGGTCTTCAACTCTTCCTCTAGACCCAAACGAGTACTCGCCTAGCCACAGGGAGATTGGGTTTGCCTCCTCCTCTGATATGTACATAATGGCTTGCGTGATGTGATGTCCTCACCATGGGCCCCCATGAAGATCACATGGAGAAAATCACGGCGGTGCACCCATCAGACAGGCTAGATGTGCATGTTGAATATGATTGTCAGCATCTTTGACTTAAAACCACACGATATTTTCATACGGGGTGGAATCAGGCTGGTACACCCATCAGCTGGGCTAAATGTGTACGCTGAATCAGACTGTCAACAGGTCTGACTTAAAGCCACACAATTTAAATCACCAGGTATGCCCTCTTTTGCATTTGGATTAGCCATATGGGGAATAATTTATATTAAAGTAATTGAAACTCATATTTCAAAAATGGGAGGTGCTAATGTCTTCACCTTCATGACGCTGTTAGCAATGTCTCCAAAGTTTTTAAGTGACAAACAGGATGGCCAATCATTGATCTAGATTGCCCATACATTTGATACCATTACTAGCGGTCCATGGTGGAAAAATCATGTTGATCAAATGATCATAATCCTTTTGAGTGTTGGCCATTTTGTAAAAACCATCCATTTTTTGTTAGCCATGGATTGGATATTAGCATCGTCTAACCTAAGCAGTACTTTACAATCATAAGCAATTGATGGTAGGGCCTAAATAGGTGTTTCACGATGATGATTGGTCCTATTTTTTTTCCTCTTAATCTGGATATCCATTTTTTATGCCACCCTTTGGATGGTCATGATCACCCGACTGGATGGTTATTTTCATCATGGTTTGCCAATAGTGATATAAAACTAATGACGGTTTACATTGATGATTGGTTGCCTCATTTGTCATTTAAAGGCATTGGGAATGTTGCTAATGTCCAACGAAGGTGGGGACATTAGCATTTTCCCTTAAAAATAATAAAATATGGTAAAACATTTTAAATGATAAAAATAATAAAATAATAAGTAGTTGGGTCCCTATAATCTAAGATTTGGGGGTTAAGGGGGACCGATACCTATACCCGTAGTGACAAATCTCTTTCTAGGAAATATCTAGGGAGATTTTTAAAATTCGAGGTTTTCTCGGGTTATTATTGGGAAAATCTCACCAAAAATAAAATTATATATTAATAAATAAATTTAAAATTTAAATATATATTTATAACTCAAATTCCTTAAGGATTTTACTATTTTTTTAGTCAATACCGTGAGAATATTGCCATTTAATTGCGACTTTTAAAATCTGTTGACATTTTGAAAATCTTCCAATAATATCGTGATCATATCGTTTAGTGTATTTTTTTGCGATGTTTTCAAAATCTTGGTGATATTTGTCACACTGCCTATGCCCATCCCCCAACAATATATCAATTGATGGTAGGAGATAAAAGGGATATCTTATAGGCATTCAAGATTTAGTTAAAATGATTTCATCTGGTCTCTCAAGATGGAAGTAGCAGAGGAATAGGACAATTGGCAATCCCTATAAAAAGAGAGAACAATTGTTATAACTCTTGTATTTTATTAAGAATTAAGTATACGAAGAGTAAAGAAAGGTTGAAAAAGCGGGATTTGGTGGAGTGAGCTAGTTCAACTCACATTTGGCTAAATCGTTTCGAGTTGGTACACCAAACCATTTGGACGCATTATATGTGCATGCACTTATGCGCTTTGTACACTCATTTTGGGAAGTCTAGAAATGTGTAACACTTTGGCATGCATCATAGAGTACCATCAGATTATATAGTGTCTGATTGAACATGTTGGGTGCCATCTGATTGTACTAAATAACAAGAAGGAATAGATCATGAAAACTCTAGTGCTTATTTGATTATGTGCAAGTGTGCAACTGTTAAGTGTTACGAGGCCTCAATTATGATCCAAAATTTAATTCATGTAGGTACTCATTTTGCATTGAGTGGAATATGCTAAAAGTAGAAATTAGTTAATTGGAATTTTCTCAAATAAATTCGCGATAGTTTTCTAAATAATTATATGCATTAAATATTTATATTTGGAAAAGCAAACAATCACATTAATTTTATTTTATTTTACACTCATAGAATTGTTTTTGGCATTTAAAAAAAATAAAATTAAGGAAGACCTAGACAAATATAAATCGGTGGAAAATTTGGAAATGCAATTTTGGAGAATTACACTAATTCAAGGTATGGGTTTAGTGAACAAAGAAATTGGAGAGGTTTATCTAGTTGTTTAGTTCACATATTGGCATGACTATAAATACCCAATCTATGATGTCTAATTTGGTATTTGCAACTGGTTATGGGAGGATTATTTTGCCCCCATACAAAAGATGAAATACTAGGCGAGGACCACAACCTAGGGTTGTGGGAATTTGCCTATGAATAGTCATGATGACTCAACTTCTAGCCCAAGCAAAAGAATTGTGAGAGAAGCACTATTGGTTCAACTTATTGCGAATAGGAGGTGGATTTGATTTGAAGCTTGCAGATCTAATCCAAATAGATTTCAATGTCCTCCTTTTTGGCAATAGGAGGGAAGAGGGAGTAAAGATGTAGGGAAGTCTATATTGATATTGGAGCATTCAGATCTCATGTTTTCATTTCTCTAAGTTTCTCTAAAACTTGTCAAATGGGACAAATGGGGCTTCAGGAATAATCTGTTTGTCAACTGATTTCAATGGGGCCTGGGAGTTTTGAAGGAAAGGTGACTGATGAGTCTTGGGACCAATCAAACAGTCTAAATGGGTTTTCCAGAAAAAAAAACATCTTACCATCCATTGATCCAGTGTTTCTGGATATTTTCAATCTCACAGGTTAGACTTTACCAACAAAAATATGGTTGGAATTAGCGATCCACTTTATTGACCTACTGGTGCTCTTCATTTGGAATTTATGTTGGAACCATGAAAGAAATAAACAACAGAAGCAAAACTAGCAAAACTAAATAGTTAAGACAATGACACTAATGATGAAGAGCTGGACTTGTATGACTCATAAAGCTGGGTCACTCTTGATGAAGAGATCCTACGTGCAGCTAGCTGCTACATGACAACTTTAGTCAATGTCCTAACTTAACCATGGCCTCCTTTATACAGAGAGAAGCTAGGGGTAACCAAACACTAACAAATTGTGGGACCACACTCCAGCACTTGCAAAAATGGCTGACAAAAGTTTGGTATGTATGTGATGTGTCAACGCATCTCCTATCTTATTTCTATTACCTCAGATGTGCTTATGCTCTTCTGATGAATTGTCACTGTTAGTATGACATCAATGGTTACATCTCTTCTGATGAATTGACACTGTTGGTATGACATCAATGGTTTTGGATTTAGTATTTGCATCATGCATGCCCTTTCAGGCATTGTTTGGAATTGCTTTCAAATGCCGCCCGTCTCTTCTTGACTAAGATTCATGGATTTCCACTTTCTAGAGTTAATTCTAGAGCATTCTCTCTATGGTTGTCAATTTGCTGAAACTTATGGTGAGAAACATTTACTGTTGTTCTGCTTTTCAGAGTGTTGCCCCTCAAAAAGGGAGTGAGGCCAATCTTACACTTGGGGGAATTGACCTCAACAACTCAGCTAGGTGAGCATTGCTTCCTTGCATTTCATGATGGAACATCATCACAACTTCATCATCATAACCTTGTCTAAAGCTACTCTGGGTTGACTTCATGAATCCTGATGGATATTTTGATTTCATCATGAATATTTTGTTTATTCTTCTCTTGTTGTCCTCAATGGAAATTAGAGCATATTAATTTGTAGCCAGTATTAAAACTGTTATGGCATATGATTATGCAGTGTGGTTATTAGAGCAGATAAAAAACTCCTAACGGTTCTCTTTCCTGGTCGTGATGGGCGAGCATTTACACTCAAGGTGATCTGTTGCTGCTTTTGATTTGTGCCAAGTCACATGTAGCCAACAGTAACTGATATTTTGTTTTTCTTATTGTTTAAATTTAGATATCTCCCACAACAAATATGGATACTTAATTTCTTTTTGTGTAACAGGCTGAAACTTCAGAGGACATGTATGAGTGGAAAACTGCACTTGAAGCTGCTTTGGCACAAGCTCCTGGTGGTGCAACTGCAACCCTTGCAGTTGAACAGAGTGGAATCTTCCTCAATGAAGCGCCTGATGCAATTGAAGGGTCTTTTGAACAATGTGTGCTTCTCTTTATCCTATTCATGTTTCCCATGTATGGGTTCAATTAAAATGAGTAGTATGTGCTTGGAGGTGCAGAATGCTTATATAGCTCTGCAGATGAGCTACTCTTGGCCTACCAGTGGCTGTGCAGTACGTATACTATATATAATGTGAGTAGTGGTTGAACAAATTTACCCTTGCAATTAGCTGGAGGGAGGGGCAGTAACTAGTAGTTTTGGGTTGCAGCTGGTTCTTCAACTGAGTTTTTTTTTTTTTGAATTTATATGTGAGTAGCCCACTCCCACTTCTCATCCTCTTCGCATATAGCCGCACATAGACATAGTATTAGGGAGACCATGCAACAAAGTTTCTGTAGGGCCCATGGTGATGACTGTGTGACATCAACCGTACATCCGCTGCGCTGGCTCATCTTACGATGTCAGCCCAAAAGCGAGGCAGAGCTAAGGCTCGAGTGGGCCATAACACTAGACAAGTGAGATGAGATGGGCTGGGCACTATTGGAGGATGTCTATGCATTTTTGTCTTTCTCTCTCTGCGTGTAGCTTGCACTTGGGCACGACTGCGCCCTTTTCCTCTATCTCTCTCTCCTTTTCCTCTCTCCCCTACTCTCTCCACATGTGTTCCACGTGCCATACCCATAGTAATATGTGCATGAGGAACCTATGTGTTCCATTTGGACACAATTTTTGCGGTAGTTTGATGCAGGACCGATGCATGAACTAAGTAACATGTGAGATCAAATAACCGAATTAAAATATTTAACCAAAAAACACAAACGTCACTATATTCGTCACAAATATCATGAAAATCAAAAGAAAATCACGCATAATCCTGACCTAAGCTACCAACATCGTAACAAAAGATCATTAAATAAAAAGAAACTAGGATCTAATGGATGTTGGGACATCTAATTAGCATAGGGTATATTCTATTTCAAAATAGGAAACCTAATACAACCTAGGGTGAAAATTAGGGTTTGGGTAATTTTTGGAAAGTAAGAAAATTATGAATTTTAGGTTTAGGGTTGGGGTTTCGGGGATGGAAGAAAGGGTTTTTGATATAATGATGGTCGGAAACTAAAAGGGGCAAGTGGGATTTACACGTGTGGTCGTATGGTCACACGTGTGGCGTGGGAGGATGGGTTTAGGTCGATTAGGGTTTGGATCGTGGATGGGTATGGGAAAGTCGGGTTTGGGAGAAGATGGAAATTTGGGATATGAGAATTAAGAATCTGAAGAAAATACTTGGATGGGGAAGAAAAGAGAAGATAGTGTGGGGATAGATGGAGACCTCGCACCTCCGTTGATGAACATTAGCTTCGCACCAATCTTCCTTTCAAATCACGTGGACTCTTCAAATCGCATGAAGATGGGAGAAGAAAGCAAGAACTGTTTTTTTTTTTAAAATCACAAAACTCAATGGGAGAGAGGTCACACGCCCTCCTCTTTTTATAGATCCAAGAAGTTTTAAAAATTACAAAAATCTACGTCTTGTGAATTTTAACGAAAATACCCATAGTTTAAATAAAATCAACTAAAACACTCATAATGTGTCTAAATATAAAATAATCAAAAACTCAATCCTAAAATATGATAAAGTCTAAAATTGATGTGGACGATCAACGATCAATGGCCCGATCATGTGTTCCATGCGATCCAATGAACCAATCGTCGCGTCCCTTCTATCCAACGGTCTAGATCACTCCATAAAGCAACCCATGTGCATTTTCCCAGTGTGGGGTCTTCCAGATGCTTGCACATGCACATGGGGTCTTCAGCACGATCACGGGTACTCGCCTAGCCACAGGGAAATTGACGTGGCTCGCCTCCTCCTCTGATACGTACGTAAGGGTCTACGTGACGTGTTGTCCTCATCATAGTTACACTTGACAGCCTTACATCTTGGAAATGTGGAGGCTTTAGTCATTTACCAGACATAATATGAAAACACTGTCAATAATCTTGTTTAAGAGCCATGAATAAGTGAGAAACTACTCTATGGGTGTCACTTGGCCTGTCTTCTTAGCAATCTCATTGTCGATATTTTATTAACTGTGAATTAATTGTTGCCTTATGTATTTTGCTTTGTAATGATGGATGCTTTTTATGTAATTTGTTTCTTGTTTCTCTCTACGCGCGCGCGTGTGTTTTCTCAAGAGTACATTATTTCTGTTGTAGGGAGGGATAAACGGCCTGCGAAGTCCTCCATTATTGGTAGGCCAGTTCTTCATGCTTTGGAAGATACTGATGGAACTCCATCTTTCTTGGAGAAAGCTCTTAGGTTCATCGAACAATATGGTAATTCTTTGTTTATAGTGTTTCAAATCAATTAAATATCATCCTTATTTTCCTAACATTTATCACCAGATAGTTGGCATCATGCCCATTGATATGTTGTCTTGTGCATTTTTCTCTTTAGAGCTACCTAAATAAGGAATATGGTTATCAACATGCTTCTGGATTTATCTTCACTTGAATTTGTAACCCAATTAAATGATTATAATGAGATGAAAAATTCTAATATGAGAAACATAACAGACCACTCATGAAGATTCTCAGGATTACCAAAAATTATTAGGAGAAACCAAGAAATAAATTTGTTTTTCTTTTCTAAAATAAGTTTAGGAATCACTAGACACTATCTTGCTTCAACTTTTCAATGCCATTTTACTTCAGAAAAAATTGGAGATGGTTTTCTATGTAGACAAATCTAAAATAGTAAATCCCTTTTCTCATTTATCAAATGGGGATTTATAAGGCAGTTTGTGCAAGGAGATATTTAAGCGACTCATTGCGCATGTGTACTAGATCTTGGCCACTAACTGGGAGAGTTATACTGTGAACATTCCCTAGTCCAACTATCAACCTGCTCCATTGAACAAGGGCCACCTGTGTACATTAAATCTACAACATTGGTTATCTTTCTTCTAACCATTGGTTTTTCTCATATTCACAGTGTTAAACAAATAGAAAGTATAACATTGGTTATCTTTCTTCTGGCCATTGATTTTTCTCATATTTGCATTGTGTCAAACAAACAGAAAACAAGCAATGAAAGAGACTCATATTAAAGGGCTGCGCAACTCTTACTCGATTAGTGCTCCTAGGTGCCCAAATGGTAAAATTGCTTACACCCTCTTTTCACCTAGACTAGATGAGTTGGGTGGTTGAGCCTCTTTATATATTGATGGGGTTGTAACCTGAATTCTCGAAGTTACCTAATGTGGGACAAAAGTGTCTGGACAGTATCATAAGACGCAACATATGGGAGATGAGTTTGTACTCAAATCTCCCCTTCAAACTCAACATGGTTGGTGATGAGGGCATCTGAGCACCTACACGAGTTTATTGGAGGAGGAGAGCTGAGGCCCCAACCCCAGCTTCATTATGGTTGGATGATCATTACATGGGGCCCAGTGGACCCAATTTGAGATCTTAGCTGCGTTAAAGACCCCACATGCATGGTTGTGCATCTTCGAATACCCCACACTGGGAAGATGCATGTGGGCTGCGTCTTTGGAACTAATTGATACATCTTTGGATTGTTTGGACGTCACCTAGCCTGACCTATATCGCATTTGAATGTTACAAACGTTAGACCATGCCGTTAGATATCTTGGACACATCAGTTTGGTGATCCGGACTGTGATGTTAAGAGACTTGGGTTTAGGTGTACGAACACTCTAGTATGCACATCCATGCCATGGACACGTTGGACCACATTCATCCAGGCCATTGATCACGTGTGGATGTGCAGATGTACCTGTTGCAAGTTGGAGATCATTCTTGTGCCATGTGGCACATCTTTATTTCTACTTTATTTTTTAGTTTTATTTTAGGTTATTAGAGATTTATGTTTTGATCTTAACCGTTAATAAATTCGGATGGTCAAGAATAGTTATAGACTTAGGGTTTTCTTAAGTTTTCTTATATATATTTGTTTGAGACTTGAGACTTGAGATTATGGATATATTGAATGAAATTTCTCTACATTGCTTCTTTTGAGCAAGAAAACTTCTCGTGAATGGAATTTGGTGTGAAGCCATTGGAGTAATTCCAAGTTATCTTTCTTATTCCTATTAAGGTATTCCTTTTTTTCTCTCTCTCAAACCTCTTTTTTCCATTGAATATTTTTCTCTTCTTTCTCAAACCCTAACTCCATTATCATCCACCCAACTCATAAGTCGTCACTGACCAAATCGACCCAATCCCACTACACCGTCCGTATACATGGCTGTACACTGCATGGACCTGTCTGTACATCGTCCGTATGGCCGAACGACATCCCCCTCATTGATATTTTCTCTTCTTCTCTATTTTATAAAACCCTAACCCTAATCCTAGCCTTTTATAGAATCCTAAATTTCCAATTTCTTGATTTCCAAACCCAAACCCTAATCCATTCAAACCCTAACAAAGCGCAAGTGAATCCTCGAATCTAGAACAAATCCTATGCTAGATGGAAGTTCTACCTTCCATTGAGCCATGTCTGATCAATAGCCTTAAGGATATATTTTGTAGGATTGTGATGTGGTCTTGAACTTGAACTTAATTGAATATTTGATTTCTCTAAAATTGTGGTAGATTGGCTTTATTTTATGCTTTGATTTACTATGGTAATTTGTTAATTTATTGATTTGCATCATCTTAGTTTAGGCCATCCATCCTGCATCAGTTGGATTCTAGATTTTCAATTGCAACTTGTCTTGAGCTCTAACTAGGGGTGTACATCGAGTCGAACCGAGTCGAGCTGGCCTCAGCTTGACTCGGCTCGAACACTGGCTGACCTCAGCTCGAACTCGACTCGGCTTGGTCCTTGAGCCTGACTGGCCAGCTCGGCTCGGTTCGGTCAACAACTCGGGCCAGCTCGGGCTGAGTTCGAGCCGAGTTCGTCATTGAGGCTTTTCCACAAACACCTGAATTGCAACTTCACAATCCCACTGTTTGTAAAACAGAGGCAATGGTTTTACAGGTGTTTTATCAAACACCTTATAAGTAACATAAAAACCAAAAAAATAAAAATAAAGAGAAAAAAGGTATTTGTTTAATGTACATACCTTGCTTGCCATTGGCCAAACCTTCCTTGCCACTAGCCAAACCTTCCTTGCCACCAGCTACATTTGGTTGAGTCATTTTATCAAACAGTTGGTGAGCAACATCAATGGCAAAGTAACCGAGTCACCAAACTGGTTCGATTCGAGTTTGATTCGATCCGAGTCGAGTCGAGCTGGGGCCTGCTTGAACTCGGCTCAAACTCATTTTCGAGCTAAAAAAATCAGCTCGACTCGGCTCGAACTCAGCTTCGAACCTAGTTGAATCGAGCTTTTTCGAGTCGAGTCGAGTGAGCTAACCGAGCTAGCTCGGTTCGTGTACACCCCTAGCTCTAACATTCATTGATTCTCCTCTTAAAGTAATAGTCCATAACTGCAATTGACAACCATCAAGCCATCAAACTATTCTTCACATGCAAAATCCTCTCTAAGACAACGGTTGAGACCTAGGTGAACAACCCTTACAAGGGCATGCGAAGGCATAAGTACAGTACTGCTCAACGGGTGAGTGAACCGTGCTTACAATAGATAACAAAGACCCAAATAAAGAAAATACCAACATAAAAGAAAAGCTCCAATGTTGATTGAAACCCACATGCATGTTGGGTCAAGATTACGCTTAGATTACGTCTAATAGTTTGCTTTGTCGAGCAAAAACAAAGTTGAAACTTGAAACTCATGCATTTGGGGATACTAGGCTGGGGTATTTGCCCGATGAAGATTTGGCTTTGTCACCCTCCTACCTAAACCGCAATAAAATATTATAGGGATCCACATGGCGGGTTGTGCATCACATGGATGGGCCCCATTTTTTGCCTCCCCAACCCCCTGTGGGGGTGGCATTTCCCCTCTGGTCCATTTGCCTTTGCTTTATTATGGTCTTAAAGGTTAACGGGCCTAGGCTTAGACTTGGGTTTTGGCTTGGTTTTAGGGGTCCTATGGTTCTCTGATCAACTTGTCAGCCCTGGGTGAGTGTCTACAGGTAGGTGAAAAATTGGAGGATTTTCACATCTTTGATTTCTCTAGAACATCATCCGCATCTTTTGTCTACTCTTGCGTCTCTGTTTCCAACCCTCACCTCCAAGCAATGTGCATCCACCTTTGATTGTTGATTTTGACTGCAATGATGACAACAAACTCAATAGTGTCTTCCAACAACGATGGGTGCCTTGAGGGTGGTGGGAATCTAATCAATGACACCAGTGATGGAAAATACTGAGAATCAGTGAACTTCCAGCTTGAGATGGTATATAAGTGTCACCTTAACAAAAGTGGAAAAACTTATGGAGCCATTGGTTCTTATCCAGTGTTAAAAAAAAAAACACTCTAAACAAATGAGATTTATATTGAAGGAAGTACTGGGGCACTAGATCTCCTAGGTGGTTCACCTAGACTGGATGACTTGATCCCCTTTATGTAGACTAGCAAAATGCATGTGCAACTGCATGCAGGAACTATCACCATAATATACTTTTTAAAAGTCACATCAAATGGACTGCCTGATTGCTTAATGTACAATTAGAGGGGATTGGACCACTATGGCAATTCACTTCCATTTTGAAAGTGGTGGTAACTCATTCTTCTCACATGTGGCAATCGTGTATGCCTATCAAGACCATCCAAATTGTGGGGCACATTGTGGATGGAACAATCTTTAAAATCACATTGATCAAGAAATACTAACCGTAAAAAAATTGATGGCTATCATATGGATGGCCATACTCCAAGGGAAAAATTATACAATTATTATCATCTTCTTAGTGTAGTTTTTGGTTATGCTCCATCAACAATTGGGTCAATGATTTGGACATTTGGATTGTTGTACAACTATCCTATGTGTATGATTGAAGAGTCACTATGATTTTTTAAATGGTGGTGAGCCATCATAGGAGTGTAACCCAATTAGAGGATGTTTGCTAAGCCCTCAAGCATTTATAATGGTGCACATCTATATGCCAACCCATGTACAAATGTGGCACATGTGTGTGAGATCTAAGTTGTCCATCAGGTGCTTCCCAAAAATAAGGCATATTCCCATGTTGGAAACTTGCATAACAATTTTTATCCATCCATTAATTTTATAAATTGTGACCAATGTTTTAAATATTGATGATATCGGCTGATATATACCACGATATATCTTGTATCCCACCCGTGCGATACGAAACACACAACAGGTAGTGCCGATATATCCCACATGTTCGAACCGGTGAGCATTTATTTTGAAATTATGTTAAATCAATGTAAAGCGGTTACAAATCTATTGGCTCTTCATGTTTTGCATGAAAAATCATGGAGTTAGAGCTTTGATTTCGATATCCATTGGTTATTCATGTTCTCCATGTTTTTTTTCGAAAATTTCCTTCAACCAACTATCAATTGAGACTAATTTCAAAATATTTAGGAGTATTTGATGAAATAATTATCAAATACACTCTAATTTCGAAATTTGAGTGTAGGTGCTCCGATTTGGAAGAAATTGGGGAAAATTCAAAAATTTCCCAATTTCTACAAAATTGCTTGCAATGTTGCACTCCGAACATGAAATCAAGCATGTATGAGGGCTGATCTACTGATTTGTTAAGTCCTTGTCAATTTTTGAAAATTAAAAATCAATTTTTAATTTAAAAACAATAAAATATTATTAAAATATTAATCTTTTTTGAAATTTCCCTTCAACCAGCTGTGAATCGAGACCAATTTCGAAGTATTTTAGGAGTGTTTGATGAAATGATCATCACATATACTCTAAATGTCATGCATTAAATTTGAATATGGCTGCATTAGTTTAGTTAGACAATGCATAGCTTAGGACCCTATACAAAGAAAACCTATTAGGCGCACTTCTTTTTTGAGATGTTATTATTTAAAAGTGTGTATTAAGGTCTTTTTAAACAATCCCTGAAATTTCATTGAAAAATTCAACCATTTTCCCAATGTTTCCCCATGTTTCCCAAAAAGTGCGATAAATTACCCGATACAAACGATATATCTCGTGCGATAACCGATACGTATCTGTATCCCAAGGATGTGATACGTAATGAGATACCGATATTTTGAACAATGATTGTGGCTCACCTGATCAGTGGATTAGCCTGATGTTTGGCCAAGTTATATAAACAGTGGGACCCATCTAATGCACGGCTTAAATCTTGCTCATGTTTGCCATATTGGCATATACATCATGTGTAGATGGGCTCCCTTGTACATGTGAGTGGGCTTAGCAAACTTCCAATTAGGGGAGAGGTTTGTTGCTATACATCCGGATGTGTTATCATAGGATCTATAGGGATATGATTTGTAAAGATCCTAAAAAATAGTCATATTATACATCAATACATACCTACAATTATTGACATGGGATACATATTATTATACACATATGATATGTGCATCGTTATAGGATACTTTAGGACTATAGCTGTTGGATCTTGGATAGTGTTTCAATTATCCAACCCTTTTGTATGATGGGCTCCATTATGGATGGGGATACCAACAAACCTCTTAGAATGGAATGTCAAACTTTTTGAGCATTTAAATCTTTTATTTTTATTTTTATTTTTTTATATGGTAGATAGATCCATATATTTTGGATGCTGGATTACCTTGTAACTTTGCCATAATGGATGCTTAGGTTGGCAATTGTAGGTAGGTTACATTAGACACGGGTTGGATTAGCAAATATCACATAGAATACACAGTTTTAGTAACCTTAATATGATAAATATAATTATCATTGTCAATTTTGGATTTATATTCAATTTTGAAGTATCCTGCAAAATAGCTACATTGGATACATCATGTGTAATTGCATGTCAGGGTTGGGCCTTGGGGGTAGTTTGATCATGGAAATTAGCAAGGGTATTTTGGTCGTGTAAGAGTCTTGAATGGGTTATTTTGCCTTTTAATAGTAGCATAGATAGGGGGCAATGTTCGTAGTATCAGTATTGTTAAATGTATCGCTAGCTGGGGATACGGAAACATGTATTGATATCGCCGATATTATCGCTGGTACCTGGAAATGTACTGGTGTCTAAGGGAAACATGAGGAAATGATGGAATTTCTCAATGAAACTTTAGGAGATTATAAAATACATATATTTGCATAATTAGGAATCAGATAATTGTAAGAAAAACGCATACATAATAAGTTTCTCTTTAATGGGGGTTTAAAAGCATGTAACGCTGACTTTGGGAAACATTAGAGAAACATGGGGAAAATGGTGGAATTTTTAAATGATACTCCAGGAGATGCTAAAATACTCATTTGCATATTTGAGAATCAAATAATAGTGAAAAAGACGCATATTTGCGTATTTAGTAATCAAAAAATAAGTTTCCCTTTAATGGGGCCTAAAAGAATGCATCGTTGACTCAAGGAAACATTGGGGAAACATGGGGAAAATGATTGAACCATCCATACATGCAAATACATACATACATACATACAAACACACATGCATGATCCATTCACCCATCCATCATCCATCTATCCATCCAACCAACCAACCATCCATCCATCCATGATCCATCCATCCATGCATACATATACACACATATAGACATGCATTTCATCATACAACCATGCAGGCATACACCCATAAAAAAATGAAACGGAATTTTTTTCATAGATGGATTTTTGGAGCTATCGATACAATGCTGATACATTGGTGATATAATCGAAATATCGCCGATACATTGACGATACAAGCGACACCTAGAATTTACACAGTCGAAAATATTGGCGATACAAGCAACACATGGAATTTATGGAGTTGAAAGTATTGGTGATACATTAGCAATATTGATACATAGGCGACACTTAGTGATATATCACCGATACTTGGAATTTTTTATACTACTACTGTTATCGGTATTGCTGAGCTGGAGATATGGATAATATTGGGAATATTATTGATAATATCGGGGATACTCTGAACAATTGGATAGGTGTTACAACCCATGCTCCCAAAGTCAACTGTTTTGGTATAAAAGTGTCTAGAACAATACTCTGAGACATGACACATGAGTTTGTATTCTCAACACTTTGCCCATTGGTCTAGTGGACCTTTCTGTTTTTGGGGCCAACACATGTTTGCAATAGGTCCCAATTGCAATGAATCATCTCTTCACTGTCTCCATGTGTAAATTTCCTTTGCAGTTACTGTAGTTGAATTGTGTTACATTATGTAATTTGGAGGAAAAAGGAAAACAGGGTATTTTAGGAAATAAAACTAAGAGATTATCTGCAGGCTATTAGGGGCGCAAATTTGACAGCTGGGTAGGGTCGAGGTGAGTTCCAGAACCAACCCATTTAATTGTGGGGTATTGATTTCAGCCCGTGACCAACCTATTAATATCTAGGTCTGGTCTCATTTAGGTCTAACTTGAAAATAATATGCATTGTGTTGGGCATGAGTCAGGTCTTAGACTAAAAGATCTTGACCCAATAAATTTATCTGCAGGTTGGTTCTGAGTAGGGTCTGCCTGATCTCTAGTTCCCTATTTAACAAAGACCTCCTATTATGCACCCTATCACATGTTTTCTTAAGGTATATTTGTAAGTTTTAATTTATTCCCCCAGTCACCTTAGTTAAAGGAATTTAAAGGGCCTGGGCCAGATAAGGTTAGGTCCCTTTTTTGGTGGTCCAACCTGACTATTTGAAAGACAGGTCTGGTCAAGTAGGGTCGGGTTGAATTTGAGAGGATCTAGATCAGATCCATTTGATAATCAGGGCTGTTTTATAGACCTAGACTCAATTGAATGGGTCCAAATTCAGATCCAGACACGCTTATTGTTTGTTCGGTTTGACTCAATCAATTCGTACCCCTGGAAACTATTTAATGTTAGAGCTAAAATTCTTCCATATTGGGTTGTCTTCGTGGAACCTGCGGCTATGATCTTTTGGCTTTATTTATGTAATGAAAAAAAATTCTCAAGATCTTCAAGCTTTTTCTTTTTTAAATTGAACATGGTACAATTTATTCAACAGGAGTCAAAGTAGAAGGGATCTTGCGGCAATCTGCTGATGTTGATGAGGTTGAACGTCGGGTTCAGGAATACGAGCAGGGTTCGTCTGTTTGGTTTACTGGTGTACTCCTTATTTTTTGTTATGATTACCTTTTTATTAAATGTCATATCTCTATAGTGTTTATGTTCCCCATCTTTAGACCTCAAATTTGAGGTAAGGCTTTATTCTATTTGGTTAGGTATTAATGTCTTCTTCTTCTTCTTCTTTTTAATGGATTGGATTACTAATCTTTCATATCTTGACTCTTTAGGGATAAAAACTTATTCATTAGTTTCTACTCTAGTGTGTTTAATTGTTCAATTATAATAGCACATTTTATATTAAGACGTGATGTTGTATATTTCTAGGAAAAAATGAGTTTTCTCCAAACGAAGATGCACATCTTATTGCCGATTGCATCAAGGTATATTCTCGTCTAAATTCCATTCTAGATGAAGAGTTACAATTCATCATTTTGTTTCACCATTTCATAATAATTCTAAGAAACTTTCTACTTACGTGTGTGTGCGTGTTTTTTTTTTTTTTTGTCTGATAAACTGCTTCCAGCATGTTCTTCGGGAGTTACCCTCCTCTCCAATTCCTGCATCGTGTTGTACTTCACTATTAGAGGCATTCAGTAAGTATGGGTTTGGCAACTACCTTCCAATTCCTAATAAATCTTGAACATTCATTACCAAACATTCCTTGTAGGCAATGCTTTGAATATGACAACACAATTGATTTAACCTGTAATTTTGTTTTTTGGTTACTGCGTAATTGAAAATTCTCATATTTCTTTCCTTCCATGTGTTGCACTTTGTAACAAATTCTTGAAAAATGATATGACCATATTTTTAACTTGTAATTTTGGTGCTTTTGTTATCACATAATTAAAAATTCTCACATTTCTTTTTCTCTAGATGGTAAGGAATTTTTTAAAACCAACTAGAGGGGCAAACTGTCCAAGAATTACAAGGGAGAGCTAATGCTCACACTCTAGGCCAGAGATAACAAAAAATGGAAAACAAACCAACACATGCCCACACCCTGGGTCAGGGAAAGAAAAACAAAGCCCACAGCTTGGTCCAGGGAAAGGAAAATAGAGCCTACACTCCGGGCTAGGCAGAAAATTCTCCCATTTCTTTCCTTCAATGTATAGCAATTAGCAAAGAATCATGTTAGTGAGAAATCACCAAATAATCCTATCCCTCTCTCCAAAAGGACTATTTCTCATCCAGCGAAAATGTCTTCAACTAGCTATTTGTACCCTCTGAAAAGGTTGAAAGGAAACACCAAATTTGTACAATCATCAGACTATAAATGAATAAACATTTAGCCAATTTTTCATTTGTCCTACACATAAAGCATATATTGGCAAGATGAAACTCCCCAAGTTTCACGGAATATGATTCAAATCTTACAGTTGATGCCATCCAACCAAGTGCTTCCACTGTTGACAGGAAAGGTTTCCTTGCCAAAGATGATCCAAAATATTAAAAGAAAATTTTAGAAATCAAAGATACCAAAATATCCCACCTCCAAGTTATTTGCAATGTATTGCCACCACAGTGGTTCAATCACAAAGGTTTAGTTGCATGCCCCTTAGAGCAGTATATAAGTGGTAAGTTGTAACTGACTTGTCCTGTATAAATGATAAACCTTAATGAAGTTATTCTTTCATTAATATAAGCACTAATGATATTATTCTTTTGTTAATATGGTTTATGTATAATTTGTCCAAATTTCTACTACTGTAGAGAAATAACAACCAACTGCTGATATGTGGTTCAATCGAATTCAAGATGGGCAAGAATGACATAATTACGTGCCATTCATCATTTTTAGGATTTTGAGTATTTCACGATTGCATACCTTATTTTGTATTTTCTCCCAAAAATATTGTGGGCGTGGCATTCAACTTCATTTTAATGTTTTGCAGATTAATGTTCAGATTGATTGACCTGACTATTGGAATCCTCATGTTCTCATAAACTTGAAACGTAATTCCTTCAAGCATCTTGCTCAGCATCAAATATTTCAAGTACAACCCAAACTTTTTCCTAGATACCGTAAAAAATGTATGTAGAGGATCGTCCCATCTATTGAAAAAAGAGGACAGTCAAACAATATTAAAGGAGGCTGGAAGGAAATAAAACAGTGTACATATATTCAAGCTTCTATAAACAGTTGTGCACTGGACGACCACTTGGTGCTTGTTTTTTTAAACAGATCTACAAAGGCTTTGAATTTGCACAGGTTCCTGAAATTCCCCTGCTTAGGGTTTTTAAACCCAAACCTACACGTCTCTATAACTGAAGCTGCACAGATTTGTATCTCTCTCCCATTCCCTTCCTTTTTTGACAGAACGTATCAATCCAGGAGGAACTACACTCAAATTCATGGGCAACATACTGGGGTGATTTGTAGTTTGTAATACTCAAGATCTTTGTTGCATCTACCATTCCTGCCTGGGGAATCTAATCTGGCCTTTTGTAGTTGGGAGAAGGGCTTCTAAGAATCTAATAGGCACTGCTGAAACAGTCCACCGGGGGAGATATATTCATCATTGTCATGTTTCATGGTCTTCTTAAATTGTAATAAATTCACTATGGGTCTTCATTTTCTTTTCAAGTTATTCGATTTTCTTATTTGTCAGTGTTACTTTTCCAACTCTCTGTATGCTAATTAGGAACTGGTCGTGGATCTAGAGTCGATGCCATGCAGGATACAATATCTAAAACATTCCCAGAGCCTAATCGCCGTCTATTGCAGAGGTAACTTGAAGTGTTATACATATGTAGATACATGCGCGTGCCCAGTGCTTGCTTTGGCAATTCAGCTCTTTTGAAAGTTTCTTTCAACAGCATCCAGTTTTAATTGTTGTTACATCGTTTGTTTTCCTGTCACACGTGTGCGCACACACACATTATGCTTTGAGAATGGAGTTTGTGCTGTTTTCCTGTTCCACATCAGTATTATTGGTGGTTTTCCTGTTAATAGATATAGTGAAGCATTTTTAGTAGTTGTTTCATGGTTCTTCTTTATTCTTTAAAAAAAGAACCCCCCACCCGAACCATTCTTAATACCACCAAGCCCTCTCGAATTAGTTCTACGATAGAAGCTTTCAACGTACACCCGGGGAAATAACAAACCTCGTCTTGGTTCTGATTCGTCAGCACCAATCCCTTGATTGGGACAGTGATTGTGATGGGTGGACTTCAGGATTTGGGAGAGGAGTGGGCATATCGAAAACTTTTTTTAAAAAAAGTTGCTGGATAAAATATTGGAAACATGGAGAAAATGGAAAAAAGTGGAGAAGGGGCAATTAATTTTCTTTGTTTTTTACTTCAGTATATATGTACAAGCGCACTTGATGTTCTATTTGAATAGTACATTCTTTTTTTCATTAGAAAGATTTTGTCATAAACAGGGAGATGCCGATTTTTCATTGATGTTTGATGTGGGGAGGCATCCATAGAAGATACATTTCTGAACCTTTTTTGATTGGGCGTGTGTTCATAAGTATGGAGTAGGTAGTTTGATACCCTCTTGTGGGGATTTCCTTGGAGGGAGGGGCCTAGTGTAGTCTATAGAGATGATTCTACTTTAGAAATTACTGTGCTATGTGAAAAGTTTTGGATGTGGCATGAGAGTTAGCCATCTTTTCTGTGTAGTAGCTCGAATCTCCTAGCCTAGGTGTTGCTCTCACCCATCACCCTGATTGTTCGGCTTACATGCATGGTGGGGAGAGTGGCTTGGATCTTGTACATGTGTATTGTTCATGTGTCTTGTAAGGTTGGCGTGTATGAATGCATGCATGAGATTAGCATCCCTTTCATAATTAAATTATGATTTTATGGTCGCATACTTACTGATGAAGCCTGGGATGTTCCTATTTCCTTGTTTAATTTCCATTGTGATAGAGAAAACAATTGGATGTTGAAAAGAGGATGGTGTTCATGTTTGGTCTAGGCATTAATAGAGTGCTTGCATTAGTTAATTAAGCTTTTTGGCTGTCAATAATGGATATTCTAATCCTAGTTCTTTTTTTCTTTTTCTTTTTTTGGTTCCCATTGGAAGTTGTATGTATGCGTGCGTGCATGCGTGAAGGTCTCAAGTGCAACTGGTTGGACCACAAGTAACAGTCCACCCATCAAATAACTTCCAACCTTTCATATGTGTGCAACATTCAATCGGTTCGATAGTTTGTTTGCATCATGAGAATCACTTCTTCTAAAAATCAATCACATCCACTCATCAAGTGGACCACATTTTTATTTTGTTATTTATCAATTGGTATAAATTGTTTTAATGTTATGGTCCACTTGATGAGTGGATGGGACTAGCTTTTGCAAAAGATGATTTGCATGGTTGGCCCAACCTATGGGAAGGGTTGGATATCACGTGCATATGATAGAATGGAAGTTATTTACTGGATGGAAAAAATGCCCGCCATAGGAAGTTTAAAATGTATGAAAATAAGAAACAAGAAAAATAAAAGTGACAAAAACATAATGAGAGTAAAGAGAAGTATAAAATACCAAAACCATGTAAATTATGTTATTGCTACAAGAGTACAAAGGTTGTTCTATAATTTTTGTTTAATACATTGTGTATTACAGGTAGGCTAGGGTCAACCATCCACTACCTTTAAAGTTGGGTTGGGTTGAAATGTGGAATAATCAATACTTCAGGAATTGGGAGGGACGAACTTTGAAAGAACTAAATTGGATGTGATTGATCAGGCAAAGACATCAAAGGCTATGATCATTTCCCCGAAAGTTGGGTTGGCTTGTAATCGTTTATCTTTGTTTTTGTATAGTGCTCCTTGTATATTCCGGTTGTGGCCTATTTTCTAATAATACATCTTGCAATGTTAAAAATAAAAATAAAAATCCACCACCCTTAATAGTCGGGGTCAATATTGAATGTGTTTAGGAAGGTGAAGCTTGATTTCTTAGATTAGGTCATGTTTTCTCGCCTCCAACCATAGTGTTTGGGTTGAGATGGTAGGGCCTTTATTGTAATCTTTCGCCTTTTTATCATTTCTTCAACAAAAGTACGATTAAAATTCTTCAACAAAAGTACAGTTAATAAAAAATCCACTGCCCTTAAGGTCACTTTGGGTATTTTTTTTCTTTACTTTGTTTTTTAGCTTATAATTTTTTTAGACAAGGAAGGGAGCTTCCACTTGGACGGCGGAGGAGAGTCATTTGGAGCATTTAGTGACATAATGACATTATCTCTTTTTATTTCTCTCTTCTCCTGTCTGTTCTTTATCTTTCTTGTCCTCCTCTCCTCTTTATCTTAAACACCCTTATCCATTTTATCCCATACATATGGGAATGCTATTGTCAACAATGTCTCCAAAGCTTTTAAGTGACATGTGGAACAACAAACCATCGATCCAGATAGTCCATTTATTCATACCACTGGGGGCAAGCCTAGTGCAAAAATCGCATCTGTTGGATGATCCTGATTCCTAACCATCCGATCAATAGCATGAAAAATGGACAATTAAGATATAGTGGAGGAATAAAATGGATCCAATCATCATCTTGAAACATCTATTTAGTTGTCCCCGCCCATAACTTGCTTATGATTCTGAAGAAGCATCTGGGTTTCTATGGTTCATAAAAAACCAAGGGTTGCAACAAAATGGCCTGCATTCACAGGGTTAATCCAATCACTGTGATTTCTATCACCATGGCTTTCCTCTAGTGGTAAGAATGAATGAACAATATGGATTGATGATTGGTTGTCCCAAATGTCAATTGAAAACTTTGGAAACATTGCTGACACCCCTATAAAGGTGGTGATTTCTAGGTCTGTCAATCGGTTGGGTCCTATGGTACTCGTACCCAGCCTGGCCTAACCAAGTTCGGTTCCTGTCAGGTCTGGGTTTGGTTCTTGAAGATCCGAACCCAAATTCGATTTGGTTTGAGTACCCATGGCCCATGGGTACTCATTGGGTCATTGGTTCTAGGCTCGAGTTTGATTCGGGACAAATAAGAGCTTTACTTAGTCAGGCCTACTGCCTACCCAATGGATGGATTAGATTGTACAAAAAGATGTGCCTCTTTGACACATGCATTGCATGTAAATGGGCTCTTTTACATGCATGTGGCTTGCAAAATCTCATTTTGTTGCTAGAATAATCAATATCTTTCAATATATATATATATATATATATATATATATATATATATATATTGTACTATACAATTAAAACTAACTGGACCTGACCCAACCTAATTTGAACAGGGTCTAAGTTGATGGACCCTACCTGAACCCAACTAGACCCGATTTCTTTTTATTATTATTAGGGTCCAAAAAGATGAACCCGAACCTAACCTGATTTTCTTATTGAGTCTGAGAATGGGACCTGGACTTGTTAAAATCAGGTTGGATCCATTGGCTATTTGCAGGTCTGGGTACCAGGTATCCACTGACAGCCCTAAGAATGTTAGCATTTCCTTATATATGTTTGTATGTATTTATAAAATATACTTCCTTGTCTTTGAGGTCACTTTTTTTTTTGGTGCATACTAGCTTTTTTCAAGATGAGGATGTTGAGATCAACATGTGGTAAGATTAGGATGGAATGAAGAGTAAGGTCATCTAGAAAACCCCAAGGGTAGAGCTCGAATAGTAGACAAAATGATGGAGAGCCAGTTGTGATGGTTTAGCTCTATGTTATATGTTATAGTATATATGGGCTTGTCATGCTTCAGTTTAGTAAGCCAGTTTATGTATGCACCTTGCTCCAGTCATTTAGAAGCTGTTTGTCGCATACTTCACTACATCGTCTTTTTCAGGAGATTACATTCTACCTAGTTGTCATAATCATCTGAATATTGAAGGTTATTCAGATGTTGACTGAGTAGGATCTCGTGATGATTGTCATTCTACGACAGGGTATTGTACTTTTTTTTGGAGGAAATCTTGTCACATGAAAGACTAAGAAGCAAGTTGTTGTTGCAAGATCCAGTGCTAAGGCTGAATATCAAGTTGTAGTGGATACTGCAGGGGAAATCTTCTGGTTGAAAAGCTTTGTTGCTGAGTTAAGATTTTTGGTGATTACTTCTGTTCCCATATACTATGACAATTAGGTTGCAATTCATATTGCTTCCAATCCTGTTTTTCATGAATGCACAAAACATATTGAAGTTGAATGCCATTTTATTTGTGAGAAGGTTATTGTCGGCATTATTTCTACTCCCTTTGTTAGGTCTACAAATCAACTTGTTGATATCTTAACTAAGGTCCTTTCAATTGAAGTTGGAAGGTGTATTCAAGTAAAGCCGGGCATGATTAATATCTATGCCTCCGCTTGAGGGGGGGTGTTATAGCATATATGGGCTTGCCGCGGGCCCTGGTTTGGGCTGTGGGACTTTAGGCCTATTACTTTTATATTATTTCTTAGTTTTTTTCCTATTTTCAATTTTGCCCTTTAGGGGTATTTATGTAATTTGCATATCAAATACAATAGGGTTGGTCATCCAACCTTAGTGATCTTTCTTTTCTTTCAAAGCTTTTCTACTTTACATTATGAAAGCTGGAGATGACCTTGGTAAGGAGGAAATTTTGATTAGTGTGGAAAGGGCCTGAAGGATGACAAGAAGATCTAAAAGGATATGGATCAAGGTGGTGAGAAGGGATATGAAGTCCTATCATGTATGTAGGGTGTAAGATAGGAATGATTGCTGAAATAGGAATAGTAAAGCGGACCTCATTGAGGAGTTGGGTTAATACTGTGGTGATAATGATGCTATGTTGTATGCCACTTGCATCTCTAATATGTAAATACCTTCTCGTTGGTTTTTTTTTTTTATTTTTGTATGTTTTAGCCCCCTGTATCCATGGCCAATCATGTCCAAATTACAGGATCTCAACGTAACATTTCTTTAAATCCTTGTAAAAGAAGAAAGAAAATGAACAGGAAATTATATCAGTTTCTTTTCGTGGAAGAAACATTCAAGCTTCTCTTGATCTATTATGCCATGGTCCTCATGGACAGCACTTACATTCTATCAAAGCATTACAATTTGCTTTTTCTGTATCGTTTAGTCTGCAAAGTGTGCTCCTGGCCAGGCTTAATGTCTCTGTTTGGGCAATATCATTCTGGTAATTTGTGTTCTTTTCTTGTTGTCTGGAGAGGATCTCCCTCTCCCTCTGTTTTCTTAATATATTTTCCTCATCTTTCAACAAAAAAAGAAAGAAATCATTCTGGTAATTTGTAATCTTTAGGGTCCTCAAATCTATGTTGGTGGGGATCTCTGATTAGATTTTTGTGCGTGCCCTCCCTCCCCACTTTTTCAGGGTTCTTAAGATGATGCGGACTGTGGTTTATTACAAATCTGTGAATCGGATGTCAACATCGGCTGTAGCAGCTTGCATGGCACCACTGCTTCTTCGCCCTCTTCTGGCTGGTGAATGTGAGGTTGAGAATGATTTTAATATGGGCGGGGATGGTTCTCTTCAACTTCTGCGAGCTGCCGCTGCTGCTAACCATGCTCAAGCAATTGTTATAACTCTACTAGAAGAGTATGGGAATATATTTTTAGTAAGTTTCGCTTACTATTTCTTTCTAAGTACGTGTGAATTAGGGAACCAGTTTTACATTATCCAAGTATAAGTTGATTGCTGCTTTTCACTTTTGAAGCACTGCTTTAGTGAATTTTCTTTTGTAAATAATTTCATGCATCATGTATCAATGTTGTACTTACTGATGATTAGATCTTGCTGTAATGAAGATACTTTAAAGAGATCTTTAGGTTACCTACCTAGTCTTTACATAACCAGTGCGGTTGATGTAGTGTGGGAAAGTGATGGGAACTGCTGTATTGCACTATACTTGAGGATTCCCAGATAATTTCATACATTTTGCATGCTGGTTTTAACATGATACAGTACCAGTAATGGTATTAGGATACTTGTAGGATACTGTTAACCAACCCCTGTTGTGCTAGTTGCAGTCATTTTCTGAGATCCAAACAGTTCTATTTTTATTACTGTCTTAAAATGTGAAATAAATGTCGTAACCAATGTTACTGTAAAATTTGGTAAACATTAACAGTTAACTAATTAAAATTTTGCAACTACTGATAGTACTCAGTTTTGTAAAACTAAAAACTTGCATGGTTTAGAATTTTGCCAGATTGTAAAACTTAATATTCATGACATGGTATATATGGGATTGCTGTTTTGTGTCAATGTCCTGGGTTTTGGTAAATGATCGCTCATGTTCCTGCTTGGTTGCTCCTCATATCCATTTTGGTATCATATACATCTGGACATCACATCTGCCTGTGGACCCGTAACTCCTTTTCATAATTATCTTATTTCCTATTCATGTGAAAGTTGCAATCTAGGGCCAAATTCTATAAGAGGTGTTTCATTTCATTTCCTTTTTGAAGTATTATACATATTAAACACTCCCTGTTACTTCTCAAAAAAAAAAAAAAAAAAAAAACACACGTACTGTTTTCTGATCCTGCTTTGGATTGTATTCTTATTTTCTTAGTGTTTTGTTTCTTGGGCCTTTTTATTTCATGATAATAGTCTCTGTTTCAAACTAGTGAATTACCTGTGACATATGTTTGGTTTAGGCAAAGGGTGTAGTAGAAACCTTAAACTAAGTTGTTTCTAATTTGTCCATAGGACTTCTAGAGGATAAATTTAACGGTAAGTTATTCTGTTCTGCATCTGTTTTGTCTGATGCAACAGGCACCATATCACACTCTCCATTACTCAGAAACTCTTGTTTAGAAAATGGACAGTAGCATTGTATACAGTAGTCCTTTTCTTTGCCGTTCCTTTCCATCAACAACTACTGAGGTACTTACAATTTTCTTGTTGAGTCCACATCATCTAACTGAAGATAATTTCCCTGTTGGTTGGGGATTATCTGCTTTGTTTTTCCTCATTTCGACCATAATACAAGAAGACTGCACTATGGCTTTAACAGTGAGCATTGCTGCAGCTGAATTTAGAACTCAAAACTATTGTTTAAAGTAATCTTTGTACAAGCAAAAACTAGTGAGAGAAGGAATTTCTGTTCTATTTCTAAAAAGTTGAATCATTGATTTAATCCTAGGTTTGTGATAACATACCGCACTACAATTCCTTTTTTCCATTCTATTGTCAAACAAGATGGTATATTTATACTCTTCTATGCATGAATATCATAATTTTTGTTTATGGATTTGAGCTTTATGACTTAATGAAGCCAATCAATCGCTTGCAGGATGGCTCCTTTTCTCCTGAACTATACTCTGAGACGGAAGGTAGTGGTAGTGAGTATGAGGGGTCAACAGGTGATGAGACCATGGAAGATGATGGATACCAGTATGCAGAAAATGATGGGGAGACAGAGGATGATCCTGAATGTGAACTAAGTGGGTCATGCAGTGATGACAGTGGTGATGATGGTAGTGACCTGTATGACAATGAGGTTCGTACTTGTAATGTTTAACAGAACTATAACCTTTTACAATAGTAACAGTAAGAAGTAAGAATTCATTAATGATTCTAAATCTTTTGTGTTTCTTATGTATTGAAGTGTTACAATTGCATGGAATGATCATATCTCCCACATGAATGTGAGAAACACTGAATTGGTAGTGTGTGCTATTGTGCCTTTTCTCTAATTCATATGTAGTTAAATGTTACTGTATGCATTCTTCTCTACTTCATTTTTTACCATTTTCTGGTTTTCCTATGCTTCATGTTCCACGTTAGCCTTTGTGCTGTTGTTGTTCAATAAGCTGTATCATTGTGGAAGCAGTTTTTCTTGGAAGCTCATTGAAAGATAAATTTGAATTTTCATATAATAGGAAGAACTTTTAGTTTCAAATTCATTTAAAGTTGACTATATGTGTTCAACCAGAGGAACTATATTTTGAAGTTCATGTAGGGGTAACACTTCACCACTGAAATGAGATTTTGATCTCCATAAGAAACTTCGCAGTTCATTCATCACTCTTTTTGGATCTAGAAGCTTGTTTTCCAATCTTGTGCAAATATTGAAGTAAGATGAGTCAATTTTCGACCAATGTAGACAACTCGAATGATTATGAGTCAAAAAAAAACTTTCTTTTGCATTTTAACTACATATGCTAGATGCGGCTATGTTGTCCTAACAACTGTTTCTTTTATTTGCAACTAGATTAATATTTCCTCATACTGTATTTATGCAATCTGCTTCAAAGATGCAGGTTTCTGAAGATGTCGATTCAGACTCCGAGTCTCCTAAAGTTGAAAAGGATTTCAAAGCTGATGAGAAACCTATGGAGGAAACTCATGATCCAACACCTCATCATCAGAATATACAAATTGATGAGAAACCGGCAAAGGAAACTCATGCTCCCACACCTCAACATCAAAATATACGGACTACAGGCAATTTGCGGAGTCTAAGTGATAATCATTCTACTATATACACAGTTGAACATTGTCAACCTTTAGATGGTGCACCTAAACCTTTAGATGGTGCACCTAAGTCAACAATCTCAACGCTTGAGTCAAGTAGCCTTGATCCATCCTCATGCATTGGAAAATCTCCAACACAATCAAATGGCCCCCTGCCTGGTGCCAAGCCCCGAACTATATGGGGGCGTACAGCTGTGAGTATTTTGCATTATTGCTATTTTTTTATGTGAGATATATTCCTTCTTTAGTCTTTTTCGGTCATTTATACTACACTGATTGCTTTGCTTTGCTTTCTAGAGACCAGTAAGCACGCATCATAGCCAATATATTTTCAAGCACCACAAATTTAATGACAGTGAATGAACAACAGTAAAAAAGAACTTAATAAAATGAAAAATTACATTGGTTGGAATATAGTAAAAATTTTTTTATACTTACAAAAATAACCAAACTAAATATCAAGAAGGAAAACAGAAGACATAAACTAGGAAAGATGCAACAGATTGTTTAGATGAAAAAGTTACAAGTTCAATATATTTGTCAGAAAAATATTTTGAAAAAGAATAAAAAGAATGGGAGAAGGTTTATACTTACATGTTCTAGATTCCTGGAAGGTTCTGTGGAGACACTTGTGTAATTTACAAGCATGGTACACTTATGGAAAAGGGAGGAATGTAATGTTAGTGGGGTGTGTGTGAGAAAGAGCGAGTTGAAGAAGAGAATAAGTTTGAAAAAAGTATTTGGGGGAAGAGAGGGAGTGGTGAAAAGAAATATAGGAGATGACAAATACACTGCAAGTTTAAATTTCAAGGAAATAGGTGAAAATACCATTGAGAAAATAAATCAATGAGATAGATAGTATACTACTACTTAAGTTAATAATTCAACCTACTATTTGATTTTGAATTAAGGTAGACCCAAAATTTTGTATTTACTTGACTACGGTGACGGTTGTATGACTCCATCTCTTTGCTTTATATGTTGTATAGATACATATCCAGAATATAGAGGATAACTATAGTATACTTGACCACCACGAAAGTCCAACCACTCCACCTCTTCCCTTTTGTAGATGGCATATATCCCATTCCATGATGTACCAAGTATAGTTTTGTACCATACTAACGGTTGGGGTCATTAGCAGCTTATTGGTACCATTTCTTGACATTTTCCTATTACTTCCTTGATTATAACTTGCCATTTTGTTTTAACTCTTCTTTTTTACTTACTTTCTTTCTTTTCTTTCTTTTCTTTTCTTTCTTTCTTTCCTTCTTTTTTTTTTTTTTTTTTTTTTTTCTAGAGCAAGCTTTTTGTTGTAGTACTTTAGATTCTGCTTCTCATTTATCTAAGTTTCCAGGCTAAGAAGAACCTTTCTATGGAATCCATTGACTTCCCTAGTGAAGACGAGTAAGTGATGTAGCCATGATTTGCACGAGGCAAATTCTTTCTCATTTTCTGCTATAAGTTTTATTACTTGTGTATTGGCTTGCTCAATTTTGATACTTTGTACTGTATAACCCGAATTTCTTGATACATTTGCATGATTCTCAGTTGTTAAGTTTCACCGTGTAACTTGACTCTGATGTGTGAAGAGTCTCTAGTTACGAAATAGTTGTTGAACAAAACAAATGAGGTAAATATTGACAAATCTGTGATAAAGAACTCATAGACCTTCCATTGGGAGGGCCCCAGTTTACTTGGTCTAAGAATAAGGAAGAGAGATTATGTGTAAATTTGAGTGCCTCATAATATCAAAGGAGTGGGAACCTGGGAGGAGTTCTTTAATGGAGCTTCTCAATTGGCATTTCAAAAACCTACATCAGCCCATATCCTGCCTGCTACTTGAAACTTTTGAGAAGTTTTGGGGCCAAAGCCATTTTGGTTCAGAACTAGCTGGCTTGGAAGTGATGGTTTTCCTCCTTTATGAAGAGGACAAGAATGACAAGATAAAGGTTAGAAGACAATCTTTCCTTGATGATAATGAAGTACCTGACAAAAAAGAGGAAGTCGACTCCATCTCATGGGAGGAAAGTTACTTGAGACATTCACTATTAGGATGTGTTACAGAGGAAATCTTTTGATGGCCAAAAAACTCAGGAGGTCTGGCTTTTTAGGGGGGGAGGCGATTAGAATATGCTAGATTCTTTCATAGAATTGAGAGTGTTAGGATGAGAATAATCTCTATCAAAGTGTTGAGCAAAGGGAGAGGTTACATGAGGACCATGAAGAGAGAGAAATTGTGGACTTGATGAGATAAGAGTTAGAAAACATTTTGATAGTGCTTTATCTCAAGTTTTCTTGTATAAACAAACAGTTTACGGAACTTAATAGTTTAACAAGCTTTGCTAAGCCCACGTGTGTACGAGGCAGCTCATGTATGCGCCACACTTGTGCCAACATTGCACAGTGGTACAAGAACCAATCCATTCATCAGGGGCCTACCATTATGTAGATGCTCTCACCCAAGAATCAGGTGGTTGCACTCATCAAGTGGGCCACAGTTGGCAAAACAAATGTAGGGCTGAAAAAAGTTCTATTGAAGTTTTCTTAACCGTCCATCTGTTTCTAACATTGTGACCCACCTTCCAAATGGACCAGATTTATTTTTTGGGAATAACATCTACATGGTCTTTTTTTTTTTTTTTTTTGAGAAATAAAGATTTTATTAAAAAGCCGCACTGAAACGGGTGGACAAGAATGCAACAAAAAAGAATTGCAATCCAACATCTGCATGGTCATAATGGACATGCACGTAGGCTTAAAGCAAAGCTCTATTTTAACATTCTGTTTACTCTCATCGAACACATCAGGTCATGTTCATTTCCTAGTGGTTTTACAATCGTAAGTGCTCTATGTTTGGAACAAATGAATGCGGTATTTTGTCAATGTTGTCACCTAAGAATGCATGAAACAAGAATTATAGCACATGGATCAACTGTTGTTAAAAGTATCAATATCATATTTTAAGAGGGGTGGTTGGCTGTTTCTGTTTAGCTTATTTGTTACTTTAAAAAAAAAAGTGTCATTTTACTTATATTAGTGTACAAGGACCTTGGATTCTCTCTCTCTCTCTCTCTCTCTCTCTCTCTCTCTCATGTACTGATGTTTTAAGGCATTTAGAATTATATATGTAACCTAAGATTGTTTTAGAGAAAAAAAACTTGGAAACATCAGGGAGGCTTGAAAATAAAGACTTCTCAGAAGGACAAACTAGTTTAGAGATGTTTCATTTTATCTTAATTTGCATCTTTTTTATAATTTTTATTCTTGATAGGAGTAAAGAAGCTCATGCACAAAGTCAATATTCATTATGTGTGACTAATACGCTAAATCTAAGATGTATTAAAAATGAGTATGCATTTGTCCATATCATATAAGCATATGTTTATGAGGAGGAGTTCTGTGTTTGTGACAAATACGGTTAGTTTCCTATTTCTTGAGTCTGTACAAATGGGTTCTATAGTTCAGTGATCCATATCATTGATGTGATAGGCCCCATTGTGGAAGTACCGTGCCCTTGAAATCTCCCAGATTGGATGATCCTATCCATCTATTTTTTGGTCTTTTCTCCTATTGAATTTGGATAGTTGTTGTATGTTCTCTTAACTGCCTATTTGTAGGCTAATGATGGAAGGGTTGAGATTGTTCCTTTTGGAGAATTTTGGGATACGGTACATCCATGGTAGTGCCCATTAGGTCAATTGTCATATAATATAATCATTGGCTCCATTTGTACGGACTTATGTCAAACAAGGAATATGTTGAGATTTCTCGACTGATGTAAATTATCTTAGTAATTTAAGACATTGCCTATTATGAATGTGCTAGGGTAAGAGTTAGCAAAATTAAGTCATTAATGGTTGAGGGGAATAGAGTGGAAAGGAAATCAAAGGTGTGTGATGCCGTTGTTAAATTTTATTAGAATCTTCTATTGATAGAAGAATGGAACTGACCTTTGCTAGATAATCTCCTTTTTTATTCCATTTCTCCAGCTGCAGCGATGTCATTGGAAATTCCTATTTTAGAGGAAGAAATTGTAAAAGCAGTCTCAGAGTTGGGAAGTGATAAAGCCCTTGGGCCAAATGGGTTTCTAATAGTGTTTTATTAGAAATTATGGATTAGTATAAAGCAAGATGTGGTGGGTTTCATTAGAGAATTTTACGAAAAAGGAAGCATTGCTTCCGAACTTGGGGTCGTATTCATTGCGTTGACTCCAAAAAAAGGTGTCGAAAGTCTTTGGGATTTTAGGCCCATAAGTCTTTTAGGTGGTCCATACAAGATATTAGCTAAGGTGTTGGCATCTAGTTTCGCGCAGTCATTGGGGAAGTTATATCTCCATCGCAAAAGTGCCTTTGCAGAGGGTAGAAAAATAACGGATGATGCATTGGCGGTGCACGAATGTATAGATTCATACAATCGGCGGGGTTTGGGAGGAATAGTGATGCAAGACACATGATTTAATCCTAGCATACAACATGAAGATTATGAAAGAGTCCATAAAATAATTCAACTAACAAAAGATGCTAACCCACCACGTAATCAAATGTAAATAATAGGAAATAAAATCTAATATAACCTAAATCACATGCCCGCATGCTAAGAAATTACATAAATCAATTAAAATTAGGCCTGATTGAAGGATAAAACTTCCAATTGAGCATAGGCACGTTCCATACTCAAGGGTCTGACTTGTAGGGTCTATGATTAGAGGGATAAGAAGGGAAAAATATGAAATTTGAAAATTTAGGGTTCATGGGAATTGGAAATTTTGGAATTAGGGTTTTTTTAGAATTGGGGGAAAAGATGAAATTAGGAATAAATTGGGTGAATTGGTTAAATGGGAATTAAGGTTTTGGATGAAGGGAAGTTAGGGATTTTGGGGTCCTCAATGGTTAATTTCGGTCGAGGTTGAAGTTAGATGATGAAAAATTGAAGACAAAGATGATTTGCATGGTTTTGGATAGGAAGGAAAGAGGAGAGATGAAGTTTTTGAAAAAAAATATCTTTTAGATAGAAAGGAAGAGAGAAGGAAGATGATAGATGGAAGCCTCGCACCTCCGATGAATGGGGCATGGAATCACACCACACCCAAGCTCTAAATCACATGGAGCATTCTTCAAATCACATGAAGAAGAGAAAACACAGTTTTTTTTTTTTCTTCAAAATAATGGCATTAGGGCTCCACACACCCTCTTTTTTCTTTTATAGTATATAAAAAAAACATTTTATAAAAAGACACTCTTAGACAAGGTGTCCTGTATCTGTTACGATACGGCCGTATCGACCGATACGTAACGGTAACGGCTGACACCGTTACGCGATACGGGGTCGAAACGGGCATCCCTTCGATTCTGTGACCGTAACGGCTGTTACAGGGCCGTTACGCCCGTTACGGGCCATAACGACCGTTACGGGCCTAGAAAATAGGAAAAAAAAAGCGTACCTGTTTTTTCTCTGTTCTTCTTCTTCTTCTTCTTCTTCTCCTTCTTCTTGTTCTTCTTCCTCTTCTTCTTCTTCTCGCCCGTCGCTTGCAATGCGGCAGGGCCTCCTCCTCCTCCTCCTCTCTCTCTCTCTCTCTCTCTCTCTCTCTCTCCTTTTCTTTTCGGTTTCCCTCTCCCGTCTTTTTCTTTTGAAATCAGAAGCGGATTGACTGGTGTACCACACACCAGTATAGCTGTTGTAGGTACGTGTCATGCTAAGACGAGCACTGACACTCCTCGAGCTCCGAGTTGTACGAACGGTTCAAAGGAGATCAAAGTTACATGGGCTCCATAGTGATGTATTTATTATATCTACACCGTTCGTCTATTTTTAAATATCATTTTAGAGCATTAGCCAAAAAATAAATCGTATCCAAAGATCATCTGGACCACACCAAAAATAGCAGCAGAGATGATGATTTTCACCGTTAAACAATTCATAGGCCCACCATAACGTTTATTTTCCATCCAATCTGTTCAAAAGGTCAAAAAGACCTGAATGAAGAGGAAAAACAAATTTCATATTGATCCAAAAGTTCTGTAATCCCAAAAAGGGTTTCAATGGTAGACGTTCAATCCCCCATTGCTTTTTGCAGTGTGGTCCACTTGATAATTAGATCTGTATTATTTTTCGTGTCAAGCCTTAAGACGAGCTCGTCAAATGAATGGACGGTTTAGATATAACACATACCTCATAATCAGACCCACAGGACTTCCTTACGTCAAATGAATGGACTGCGTACGAGTTACATAGCACGTCGCACAAGTTAATAAAATGTACACGTGCCACGTGGGCCCCACCATGATGTATGTATTTTATCCATGCCGTCCATCCAATTTGCCACATCATTTTAGGTTATTATTCAAAAAATTAGTATGATCCAAATCTCAGGTGGACCACAACATAGGAATCAGTGGTTATAGAATGCTCACCATTAAAAATTTCTTAGGGTCCACTGTAATGTTTATTTTCCAACTAACCTGTTAATAGGGTCACACTGACGTGGATGAAGGGAAAACACGCATGTCAGCTTGATCTAAAACTTTTGTAGCCCCAATAAATTTTTAATGGTAGTCGTTTAATTATTGTTGTTTCTTATGGTGCGGTCCACCTGAGCTTTGGATCTGCCTCATTTTTGGGCTCATGCCCTAAAATTATTTGGCAAAATGGATGGACGGTGTGGATATAACACATTTATCACGAGTGGGGTCCAAAAAACTTTAACACTCGTGTGCTACGCTTCACAATCCGAGTCCTACCTAATTCGGGCCCTTAAAAAATTGTACACGAGACATGTATTAACTTAAAATTTACCAATTGAATTATGGACTGTAATTGCTAACTCAAAATGCCAAAATTAAATTGTTTGAATAGTTTTAATTGTTAATTTGTAGATGCTTATTTTTTAAAATAGGGTCTTTTGATTTTTTTTTAATTTTTTTTTATGATTCACTATCCAATAAATGTCCACCAATTCACAAGTGGGATAATGCCAATAAATTGCATGAATTTGAGGCTGATTTGGGGCATGGATTAGTCCTTCAAGTCAGCCCCAAATTAGCAACGCAATCTACCTGAATTTAATTTCATTTTTTAAAAGAACTATTGGGAGAAATGATATCAAATTGTTAAGTATATAAATTAGATATTTAGAAAATTAAATATATGAATTTTGTAGTCAAATTCAGGTTATCTGGTTCATAAATTCATCAGACAGTACGATATAACTTCTCACCAAAGAGTGGACCGTTACACCACCATAAACATGTTCCAATTTATAAATGAATGCATATTTGGAATGTTTAGAATATTCCGGATTTAATCCATATTTTTTTGGCAAAAAAAAAAAAATTTGCACCGTTATGGGCCGTTATGCCCCCGTATCGCCGTTACACCCCTGTATCCGTATCGGTATCGGAGGGCACCATTACGCCAACCGATACCGATACGGGATACCTTGCTCTCAGATAAGATTCTCAACATAAAGACGTTTAATAAATTAAAAGTTGTTCCTAACTTCCTAACGTCAACACAAATATAAGCTATAGTAAAAATAATAAAGCATGTAAATAATCTAAACAACTAAACTATTTTGTGTCTCATGGGGGTCCACGATCAAGATGTCCGATGATGATGATCCAACGGTCCGATCATCGTATCCATCAAGCTCCTATATGCAGCCCACGTGCATTTTCCTAGTGTGGGATCTTTAAAGAAGCACGAGCATGTACGTGGGGTCTTCAACGTGGCTAGGAATGTGAATTGGGCCAAGTGGGCCCTATGTATTGGTCATCTAGCCATAAGGGGATTGGCTCAGCCCTCCTCTGGTATGGTGCTTGGATGTCCTCATTAAATAATATGTAAGTTGAATATTGAAAAAGCTTATGACTACGTTGACTGGGATTTCCTGGACTACATATTGGGAAGGATGGGTTGTTGTAAAAAATAGTGGTCTTGGATTAGGGAATGTGTTTCTTCAGCTAGATTCTCGATTTTGGTTAATGGATCTCCAAATGGTTTCTTCTCAGCATTAAGGGTATAAGGTAGGGGGATTCTATTTTCTCATATTTGTTTGTAGTGATAATGGAGGACTTTAGTCGAATTGTTGAAAAAAGATTCGAGGTGAACTTGGTTAAAGGATTCAAGATGGATAACTCGGATATTCAAGTTATGCACTTATAGTTTGCCAATGATACATTATTATTCTATGAAGTGGGTGCTTTAAATGTAAGCAATCTTTGATCAATCATTGAATGCTTTAAAGTGGTATCAGGTTTGAGAGTGAATATCAGCAAAAGCAAACCATTGGGGGTGGGTTTCTCTACGGAGGAAGTGGAATCCTTGGCGAGAATCTTCCAATGTAGGGAGGGATCTTTTCCTACCATGTACCTTGGTCTTCCTTTATGTATTGGAAAACCCATTAAACATTTATGGGATAAAGTGGTAGAAAGATTTGAAAGTAAACTGACTCCATGGAAGGGTAGATACTTGTCTTTGGGTGGAAGGTTAACTATGATTAAGGCGACAATGGATAATCTTTTGGTTTATTATATGTCATTATTTAGATGCCCAAAGTTGGTGCTAAAAAGACTGGAAAAGCTTAGGCAGGATTTCTTTTAGAAGGGGGCAGAAGACAATCACAAATTTCACCTTATGAAGTGGGAGGAAGTTTGCAAGCCATGGGACCAAGGGGGACCGGGGTAAAGGAGTTTGGAGGTCATGACTTTGGCCTTGTTAGGAAAATAGGTTTAGAGTGGAAGAGGGTTCATTCTGGAGAGAGTTAATAGGAAGAAAATATGAGGTAGACGAAGGGGGTAGGTGGACAGGGTCATCCTCATTGTATAGATCATCATATCTTTGGCGAGTTGTGGCATTGATGAATAGCAAAGTATGGGAAGGGGTAGGATTCCATTTGTGGTATGGGAAATCTATTAAGTTTTGGAGAACATTTGGGTGGGGGAACAAAAGTTGATCGAAATCTTTCCATGCTTAGTGAGGGTAGCTTTAGAGGGTGGCTTGTGTGTCGACAAGTGCTTTTCCATACAAGGGGAGCAAGTCATTTAGCACCATGCAGGAGGAATTTGGAGGATGTAGAGATAGAAGAGCTGATTGGGTTGCTTCAATTGTTGTCCAAAGTTCATCCGTCTCCCTCATAAAAGGATTCCTTAAACTGGTTATACGAAAAATCAGGAAAATTTTCACCGAGTCCTTCTATAAGGTCTTAAGCAGAGTTGGTATCTACGATGAGCCTAGTCCGACAACTTTCATTTGGCAATATGGTGCTCCTCCAAAGGTGGTGGCGTTCTCATAGTTAGTGATGCAGGACCGATACATGAACCAAGTAACATGTAAGATCAAATAGCTGAATTAAGATATTTAACAAAAAAACACAAACATCGCTATAATATCACAAATATCATGAAAATCAAAAGAAAAACCATGCATAATCCTAACCTAAGTTACCAACATCGTAACTCAAGATCATTAAATAAAAAAAGAAACTGGGATCTAATGGATGTAGGGACATCCAATTAGCATAGGATATAGTCTATTTCAAAATAGGAAACCTAATACAACCTAGGGTGAAAATTAGGGTTTGAGTAATTTGGGAAAGTAGGAAAATTGAGAATTTTAGGTTTAGGGTTAGGGTTTCGGGGATGGAAGAAATGAGTTTTGATATAATGATGGTGGTAAACCAAAAGGGACAAGTAGGATTCACACGTGTGGCCGTACAGTCACACGTGTGGCGTGGGAGGATAGGTTTAGGTCGGTTAGGGTTTGGATTGTGGATGGGTATGAGAAAGTTGGGTTTGGGAGAAGACGAAGATTCGGGATGGGAGAATTAAGAATCTGAAGAAAATACCTGGATGAGGAAGAAAAGAGAATGTGTGGGGATAGATGGAGACCTCGTACCTCTGTTGATGAAGATTAGCCTCGCACCAATCTTCCTTCCAAATTGCATAGAAGTATCTTCAAATTGCATGAAGATGAGAGAAGAAAGTAAGATTTTTTCTTTTTTCCTTTTTCTTTTTATCACAAAACTCAATGGGAGAGAGGTCACACGCCCCTCTCTTTTTATAGATCCAAGAAGTTTCAAAAATTACAAAAATCCTCGTCGTGTGAATTTTAACGAAAATAACCATAGTGTGAATTTTAACGAAAATAACCATAGTATGAATAAAATCAACTAAAACGCTCATAATGTATCCAAATATAAAATAATAAAAAATTAAATCTTAAAATATGATAAAGTCTAAAACTGATGTGGACGATCAACGATCAATGGCCCGATCATATGATCCATGCGATCTAATTACCCGATCGTCGCGTCCCTCCGATCCAATGGTCTAGATCACTCCATAAAGTAGCCCATGTGCATCTTCCTAATGTGAGATCTTCCAGATGCTCGTACATGCACATGAGGTCTTTAGCATGATCACGGGTACTCGCCTAGCCACATGGAAATCGGTGTGGCCCTCCTCCTCCTTTGATACATGCGTAAGGGCGTACATGACGTGATATCCTCATCAGTTAGTGGGAAACGAGAAGGTTTTAACAGTTAACTACCTTCAAAAAAGGAAGCTAATCCTCCCGAATTTTTGCGTCATGTGTTATGAAGATGCAAAATTGGTGGACCGTCTCTTTCTGCATTGTTCATTTGCAAAAAGTTTGTGGGGTTGTTGCTTTAAATCTTTTGGTGTAGACTGGGTTTCTGAGCTCTATTGATCTTTTTTCTTCTTGGCATGTCATGGTGGAGTAAAAGGAAAGGTTGGGAAACATGTTTGGTGAATCAGTCTACTAGCAGATATTTGGTTCATCTGGTTAGAAAGGAGTGATAGTTGCGTTAGAAATCATCAAAGGAATGTTTTGGATGTTTTCCAAAAGGCGAAATCTCACATCAAGGAATGGGTGTATGCATCGAAGGTTATAGAGCAGTTTCCGGATAACTGGGCAGAGTTGTGATTTTAGTTTTAGTTTTTGGTCTTTGTATTATTTGGCTGTGGCTTTTTTCAATAAATTTATCATTATTTAAAAAAAAAAAAAAGAAGAAAGAAAGAAAAAAAGAATGTGTGTGTGTGTGTAGAGAGAGAGAGAGCGGAAAATTTATTGAGAATCTCATAAAAGCGAGAAAAGAATACAGGCCTTATGTTTTCAAACGGATCTATTATGCTTGTATCATGTTAGATATATACCCATACTCCCTACCTCTATGCTTTGGATTGCAGCTCATACTGTGCTCCAGCCACTTGGGTCTATTTAGACTTGTTCTCCTATCGGACTGCAATTGTTTAAGAAGCATCACACAACCCATTGTTTCAGTTTTCTTATCTGTTTTATACTGATTAATGCACTTTACATGTCGTTAACAAGATGCAGAAAGGAAGATTCTTGGATGTCTTGCTTTGGATGTGCTAATTCAGTTATTTCAAATCTGACGAATCTATATTATTATTCAGGATTGTAATTCAGGGGCTTGAGAACACTAAAGTTGACTTGGAGAATAAAATTGCAAGAGAGGTATAGCTTTCAGTTCAGCTGTTTCTTCCAAATTATCTCCTCATTAGTTAAATTGCTGCTGAAAATTTGCACCCTTGACCTTATCGATGCATGTCTTTTGATTCACAGGCAAGCAAGAATGAGATTTTGCAAGCAAGTTTGGAAAGACAAAAGCAAGCTTTGCAGGAGCATCGTTTAGCTCTTGAGCAAGATGTACAATATTCTACTTTCCCTTGCAGTCTTTTTCTTCATACAGTAGAAAATCTTTCTCGGCATCACGTGATGCAAGCACATAGATATCTATTTTATCTGAGCTGCTCAAGGAATATTAAAAAACTTTTAAGTGAATAGATATGTAGAGGCTGTTTTTTCTTCTTACAGGGAATCTTTTGGGTATTGGAGGACAAATTCCTCCTTGTAGTATCTTTACCTTGCTTTATATTGTGTCAAGCATTGAAGTTACATCTTTGATATATTTCCTTTAGAGCATTTAGCTTCTGTTATACTGTTGCAACCTTTTATTTCATGTTAGTTGCAGATTTATGTCATATTCATTCTTTCTGGGTTACAAGATCTTTTTCAAGTTGTTTGTATAATTTGTATGAAGCCTTGATTTGACGTCTACCATAAGTACGGACTTATTGCTGCATATTTGCAATTTGTGGACCTGTTATACTTAGTCTTTAGGGATATAGAATTTTTTCTGTGACAAAAAGGACACTTTTAAAATGTAATATGCCTAGTTGCTCGGCAAATTGTGATATGAAGGATAAAGCATATGTTATAAGTAGATTTCTGAAGGTAAGCAAGAGAACTAATTAAATACAATACTTGAATACACAGTGCACTTAAAAATAATAAAGAAAAAGAAGAGGTGCTTGTTGGAGGTCTCTGAGCAGTTTCTCAGCAGCTTCTTGACATGGAAGAAATACCTTCTTGGCTAGATGAAGATAACAATTTCAATACCGTTTTCTAATAGGATTCTTCGCAGGAAAAATACAGAACCAATTTTAATACAGTTTCTGTTTTGACGTACAACTTGCTTAGTTCCCGTCTTTCTGACCTTCAGATGCATCTAAGCAGAGATCTATTCTCAGGTAATTGGTTTCAAAACCAGGTAAGTGTTCATCATAATTAAAGGCCACACTCCAGCTGGTAACCCTCAGAAAGTAGAGGGAACTTGTATCTATCAATTCACAATCCAATTTGCGTTTTACTTAATAAATTCGTGAACATTCAATGAGGTTTATTATCAAGTATAGGAACATCATCCACTTTGACTGTCTTTCACTCCAGTCATTTCTTCTCCATTGCATTAATTTACATTTTTCTGCCTTCTACTTTATAGTTGTTAGGTTCTTTAACTTTACTCATACTTCTTGAAATAGGTGATGTTCTAAGGAAAGATTATCAATGCTCTATATGACATATGCCAAGAGAGATTTTCTCCCTAACAGTATGTGAAGATGATATGACTTCATTGTCTATCGAATCAGGTCTCAAACAGTGAAATTGGTGATTTGAGTGCCTATATCAATAGTGGTGGACCTGCTTCACTGTTTGTGAGGTTTGAAAGTTGGGTAGAAACTACTACAGTATGAAAAGCTTTACTTTCACCAATAAACATATCTAAATCAGTGAAATCATTAAAGATCATGCTGGAATAATACAATGGGGTTTGTTTCACCAGAGACATCAACGCTAGAAGACAGAATTTGATTCTTTGTACACATCGGACAGCTAAGACTGCATATTGTTGTCCATATTATTTATATAACTTAGTTGGTATTGTCTTCATAACTGATCATGATGCAATGGACACATATTGCTTAGTTATGCCTGCATTTTGAATATTCATTTAAGCAACTCTGCAGATACTTTTCTGTAACTGTCATATATACACCCCCCCTAAGTCAATCAGTGCCACCCCCCTAAGTCAGTCAGTGCCATTCCCAGATTATGATATAACGTTCTAAATAAATACTTTAGTAGCCATCAATGTTTTAAACATCGTTATCACATAATGTATCGCACCCTTGGGATACGGATATATATCGGTTATCACATGGGATGTATCGGTTGTATCACGTAATGTATTGTTGTTGTTGGGAAACATGGGAACATTGGGAAATTGGTCTATTTTTTCAATGAAACTTCAGGGATTGTTGAAAAAGACATCAATACATGCTTAGAAATCAAAACATTACAAAAAAATTGCACATAATAGAGGTTTCCTTTGTATGGGGTCCTAATATATGCGCTTTCCAACTAAACTGATGCGAGTATATTCAGAGTCTATTCATATAATTTATAAACATAAGAAGACATGTATGGAAACACAAGCAATACATTCAAAAGCAAAAGAAGAATCACTAGATCAGGTTACATACATGTTTAATTTTGTGTTTGGATACAAAGATTGTAAGTGATTTGTGAGAAATTGATAAATTTCATTTTTTTTTTCTCAATTTTCTGCAACTTGACCCATCTCCCCTAAATCTCGAAATTGAAGTTCCAAATCCATGATTTTTAATGGAAAATATGAAGAATCATAGATTTGTAACCATTTGACACTGATTTAACATGGTTTACAACAAAAACATGGATCGAAAATTGAAAATGCTCACTAGATCAAATAGGTAGGATATATCGGCACTACTTGTGCGTTTCGTATCGCACATGTGGGATACAAGATATATCGTGGGATATATCGGCTGATATCATCAATATTTAAAACACTGGTAGCCATGCATAATAAACACATGAATGAGTCAAGATTCTGATTTAATATCATTGTTTGTGAAGTTAGGAGAGCCAACCAATTGATCTCAGTATATACGGCAATGTTGCCACTATTCTTTAGTGCATTCTGTGAGCCTAAAACTCCAGATGTGTGCAATATGATATGACGTCTCTATGGGTATTAGTTTTCCATGAAACTATGAATTAAAATTTTTCGATAATCAAATATTGCCACAGGTCAAGCCTCTGATTCATTTAGGGCCTGTTGGGATTCATGGAAAGCATAGGAAAGGAAATAGGGTTTCTTAGGAATGTGGCAAAGAAAACATTGTTTTTCTTCTTTATTTTTCAACAAGATTTTCTTAGAAATTTAGAATCTATTTTCAAATTTGTTGTTTGGCAAAATTAAAAACTTTCTTGAAAAAAAAATAAAAAATCTTGGTAGTGACTAGCATGTGCCGGATTAGCACATGTAGCACATGCTTGAATATGAGTAGTGACACATGTGTCGTACGGCATATGTGGGTGCTTGAAGCTGAATTATGGCACACACGACAAATGTGAGGTGCTTGAAGTTGTACGGTAGCAAATGTAGCACAAGACATTAATGGGGACATTCGAGCACCATACTAGAGGAGGGCTGAGCCAGTCTCCTTATGGCTAGACGACCATTACATGGGGCCCCCAATTCTCATTCCTAGCCACATTGAAGACCCCATGTGCATGTTCATGCATCTTTGAAGACCTCACAATGGGAAGATGCATGTGGGCTGCATATAGGAGCTTGATGGACACATCGAACCATTGGATTGGGTAGACACGATGATCGGACCATTGAATCATTATTGGACATCTTGATCGTGGACAACCATGGGCCATGAAATAGTTTAGTTGTTTAGATTGTTTACATGCTTCATTATTTTTGGTATACCTTATATTTGTGTTAAGATTAGGGAGTTAAGAACAACTTTTAATTTATTAAGCGTCTTTATGTTGAAAATCTTATCTGAGAGCATCTTTTTGTAAAAGTTCTTTTCTGAGACTATAAAAGAGAAATATGGGTGTGTGAAGCCCTAATGCCATTATTTTGAAAAAAAAAAGAGTTTCGCGTTTTCTCTTCTTCATGTGATTTGAAGAATACTCCATGTGATTTGAAACTTGGGTGTGGTGTGATTCCATTTCTCATTCAATGGAAGTGCGAGGCTTCTATCTATTATCATTTTTTCTCTATTCCTTTCTATCCAAAAGAGGTATTTTTCTAAAAAACTTAATATCTATTCTTCCCTTCCTATCCAAGCCATCCAAATCATTTTTTTCTTCAACTTTTCATCATCCAACTTCAATCCCAACCAAAATCAATTATTGAGGACCCTAAAACCCTAGCTAATGACCCACACGTGCGAGCTCCTAGGTTGACCATATGGACAACCGATCAATCCTTTGATTTCCCCTTGCTTCCCCCATCAAAACCCCTTGATTCCCCATCCATAATCTTACCTAAACCCTAGATCCCCAATTTCCTATTTTTTCAATTTCTAAAAACCCCAATTCCAATATTCTCAATTTCCATAAACCTTAATTTTCCAAATTTCAGGTTTTCCTCCTTTTAACCATAATTATAAAACCTACAAATTTGTCCCTTGAGTGTGGAATGTGCCCATGGTAATTTGGAAGTTCTATCCTTCCATTGGGCCTAGTTTTAATTGATTTATATAATTTCTTAGCATGCGAGCATGTGATTTAGGTTAAATCAGATTTTAATATTTATTATTTACTCTTAATTACGTGATGGGTTAGCATCTTTTGTTAATTGAATTACTTTATGGACTCTTCATAATCTCCATGTTGCATGGTAGGATTAAATTATGTGTCCTACATTGGACATGATTGGCACATTTGACACATGGACACTCGAAGCTAGATGGCAATACTTGTGCACATTGACACTAGTGGCACATGTGGCATATTTGGAGTTATTGAAGATGGATGATGGCACATGGGGCACATTGGTGCATGTGGAGTGCTTTGCAAATATGGGGCACAAGAGAAGATTGAATAGTGGTACATGTGGCACATTGGCACATGTGGGGCGCAAGAGAAGATGGATGTTGACACATGTGGCATAGTGGCACAAGTGGGGCATCACTGAAGATGGACGATAACTCATTTGGCACATGTGAGGCAATTTTTTTTTGTTTTTGAAAGATAACTGAGATTCATTAAAGGCGAAAAGGGAAAAAACAGAAAGAGAAAAACAAAAGACAAGGCCTGCCGAGATAGCAGACAACCGAAAACAGAGAAAGGAAAAAAGAAAAAGAAAAAACCCATTTGGCACATGTGAGGCAATTGAAGATGGATGGCGGCACATTTGGGCTTAACCGTTGAGAAACCCATTTTCCTTCCATTGTGGGAAAATGCCTTTCTTAGGGGTGGAGGTGGGAAAATAAATTTGTTTATTTTCCAACAAAGAAAGTAGGAAATGGTGTTTCCCACAATTTTTCACAAAAAAAAAAAAGGCTTAACAAACAATAGAAAGTGAGCTTGATGAGAAACAACTCTTCATTTCTTTTCCTTTCCATGAATCCAAACAGACCCATTTATCTTACTGTCGCTTCCACTTCCAAATAATGTATTGCAGGAACAAAGTTTTGATTTAATATTGTGATTACTTTAGCTAGGAGAACCAGCAAACCATGTATGAGTACAGTGAAATGCTGCCATTATACTTAATTGCATTTTATGAGTTTGAACTTCAATAAGTGTGCCATATGACATGATCTCCATAAGAGTACAAGTCTGTCAAGAAACTATGAATTAAATTTACCCCAACTGAGTTTTGGGCAAAGGTCAAGCCTCTAATTTCTAATTTATTTCTTCGTTATCTTTTTTTTTTTTTTTTGGAGAAAATGAATTTTATTAAGAAACAGACTGGGAGCAAAAGTATACAAGTGGCAAGCTGCAAGTGAAAAAAGGAATTAAAAAAAAAAAAAACCCGAAGGGAAAACCATAAGAGGGCACACTTCCTAATAAGCAAGATAGCCCTACTACTCACAACCAAACCAGAGTTGTTAATATTTTTAAAGGTGTGTTGTTCCTCTTGGCCCAATGGACCAAAAGCCAACAAGGAGAGCTAGAGGCCATCTCGACTTGCTCTTTCTATTGGGAACACCCCCATGCCACATTAGAAAAGGATTTTTAACAGATTCAGGCATAACCCAAGGAATTTTGAAAGTCTCCAAAATGGTTAGACCAAACTCACCATGTGAAGTGGCAATGGATGAAAATGTGGTTTGCTGATTCGGTGTCCGACATGCGGAGAATACACACATTAGGCAACAACATTGCTCTCTTAACTTATCAATGGTGAGCACCCTCTTCCTTCTTATTAGCCATCTGAATGCTGATAGCTTAGGCGGGGCTCCAAAAGACCAAACAAGGCCTGTAACGGCATAACTCATAGTCGAAGATGATCGGCGAATCAAGCGAAGAAGGATGTCACTGGGAAAATGCCAAATTTATCTTGCCTCCATATCACAAAATCCTTTGAATCCGGATTAAGATAGACTCCTTGAAGGCGGACTAAGAGGCATAATAGCTCAGACACCTCAAAATTGATGAGGTTGCGCCTGCACGAAGGAGTCTAAACACCACTAGAACCCACCCCCAAAAAGCACTGAGCTATCGAGAGGTCCGACAGGGAAGCAAAGGCAACTAGGCTGAGGAACTCTAATTGAAGCTAGGAATGCCCCACCCAAATACCATCCCAAAATCTAATATGCGAACATCCCCAACAAAGAATTCGATTCTCTTAAATACTTTATTCAAAAGCTTTACAATCCCTTTCCAAATATGAGAGGCTTTATAAAGAGAGAATGTTTTGGTCCATGAACTCATAGGAGATGTCCCATATTTACCTGCAATAATGGATTTCTACAGGCTATCCTCTTCCTTCTCGAATCTCCAAACCATTTACCCAACAAAGTCAAATTAGAATTATCAAGGCGCCTAATACCCGCACCACCTTCCTCAACCGGCTTGCAAACTTCCTTCCAATTCAGAGGGTGAAATTGACCTTTAGATGCAACACTTTGCCATAAAAAAATTTAAAAAATCTCACCTCAGATTCTCAATTTTGACTAGAACTAACTAAGGACATTTGAACAAGGACATGAAGTACAGGGGCATGTTCAATAACACAACTTTGATTAGCATAATTCTTCCTCCAAGTGAATTCCTGCTTTTCCACAAGGACAAATTTCTTTCTATTCTCTCGAGCACCATGGCCCACAAGTGCAAAGGGGGCCTGCCAACAGTAAGAGGGAGACCGAAGTACGCGGATAGAAAGGAACCTAATTGGCACCAAAACGCCTCAGCCATTCTTTCAACTTCCACCCCCAACATGAGATTCACTCTTAGATATATTCATCTTAAACCCCGAGACAACCTCAAAGCATCTTATGATTTTACGGAGATTATCCACCATGGATTCGGCAACGCCACAAAAATAAATAAATAAAGGTATCATCGGCAAACCGGAGGTGTGATACCCTGTTGTCTACATTTTCCATCGTGAAACCTTCGAATAGTCCCACTTCCTGACGCCTTTCGAACATCCTGCTCAACACTTCGACAACAATGACAAATAGGAATGGAGAGAGGGGGTCTCCTTGATGAAGACCTCTCGAAGCATGGAAAAAACCAAATGGGTATCCATTGCTAAGAATAGAGAGTTTAGCTGAGGAGACACATGCCTAAATCCACTTCCTCCACTTAGGCCCACAACCCAACCGACGAAGTATGTAATCGAGGAATTGCCAATTGACATGATCATAGGCTTTTTCAAGATTGAGGTTGCAAACTAAACCTTTTGTGCTGACACGATAACATGAGTCGAGGCACTCATGGGCCACCAACACTCCATCCAGGATCTGCCAACCAGCTATAAAACACTTTACTGGGGAGAAATAACTTTTGGAAGAACAGCCTATTACCACTGAGCAAGAATCTTAGAGAATGATTTTGTACAGGCTACTGATGAGGCTGAGTGGCCTAAAGTCTTTCAGACTCTCGGCACCCTCAACCTTCAGGATAATGACTATAAAGGTATGCCCCATCTCCACTGCAAGCCGATCATAAACAAAGAACTCACTGATGATGTTGAGCAAATCCAATTTAACCAAATCCCAAAAAACTTGATAGAAGGCTAAGGCGGACCAGACGGTCCCGGAGTTCTATCTCTTCCGAGTGCTTCTACTGCAGACTTGACTTCCTCGTCAAGAACCAGCTTCTCGAGGCCGCGAACTGGAGATTATCCGGGTTCGGGCATTTCTACCCATCTGCCAAAAGGAGAGGAGAAAAAGTCAACTACAGCAGCACAAATCTGAGATTCATCTGACACTCCAGAACCATCAGCCACCAGGGAGTATATTCCATTAGAACGAGCACGACCGCTGGCAATACCATGGAAAAACTTGGTATTCCTATCACTTACTGTTGCTACTTCGAAACAATGGGTTCTAGTTTGGGAAACACTGTTCATACTTCATTTTATAAGACTAACAATTAATATGTCTGCATAGGCTCCATGTTTCAATATCTATTTGCCATGCAAATGTTTAAGTATCATTAGCCTTGAAAGGACAGTGTTTCAATAAAATTTTCTTGATAAGGTCATATACACATGGGATAAAATTGGGTCATAGGTACTGTAACCGTTTTTCAAATGGATTTTTGCACAAAGTGCTCACATAAAATTCTTCTGATGATGTAAATGGGACAAAAAAGGTGACAAGGCTACAGGATCAGTTGCAGAGAGAGAGAGATCTGAGAGAAACTTTAGAAGCTGGGCTGAAAATGCCCCTGGGGCTCTTATCTATTCCATCGACTGTGGATAGCAAGGTTTGTTTTGGCACAGCTGTAACAATGTTTCACTTATTGTGTTGATTTGGATTGCACACCGGATTTATAGTTTGTATTTCTGCTAAAGACAAGGGCAGAGATTGAGGAAATCGTCCGTGAGGAAGCAGTTATCACTAATTTGAAGCAGAACGTTGTTGATCTCCATGTGCAGATTGATCAACAACGGCAACATAACTATGGTTCTGTATGTGAATCATGCGGTCAACGCCAGCCTACTTCCAATCATCAAGCAAAGCCGTAAGACATTCCCTCTTCAACAAGTTCAGTGATCATATCTTTGCCTTATCTTTCTTGAATCTGGGAACTATTCTAGCTTTAGAAAGGCTTTATTTACATATTCTTGTTCGGACGGGATCTTAAACTATCTTTTTCGTTACTATAATCTACAGTCCAGTATTCAGGACAGCTCAAGAAGTGCGACTATTTTACAAAAAAGCACCATGTCTGTCATATGAAATTGCATCACTTTTGCCCTGTCTCATGAAAGTTTTGCAACTCTGTGGCTTGTGAAATTATTATTTTTTTAGTTGTGGCTCGTGAATATCTGCATTTGGATATGCAATTGATGCATGTCCTCTCTTTCACGTCTGAACATATTATGCTGTTTGCTTTTGCTTATATTAGCAATTGTTTCAGTAGAACCCAAATGTCATGTTCGTTTTGGCGATTCAAGAAACCCCATCATATTAAGTCATAGGTCAACGTTGACCCGAGTCACTCAAGAATTCAAGTTGAGTGTGATCTGTGGCTCAAAATGATTGGGTTTGAAATTCTCATATAGTCTGTGCAACTTGGCACAGTCCATGGTTAAGCAAGCAAACAGTTAGTGGGAAACTATGCATTTTTTTCTTGACATTTTAAGGAAGATGTTACACAATAAGCTCTCTTACAATTTATTGTGCTTCATTCATGGGATATTTGAAATTATCCTCTGTTACAATTTCTTTCCTCAATTCTTATGTTCTTTTGAGGTTACTATGAGAAGTTTGGCAGCCAATTGTATGGAGAAAGTCCTTGAGTACCAGTTCACATAATCTGACCTTTGAGTCAAAGAAACCACTACTTGCATGACATCAATCAAGCTCTTTGCTTTTACTCCTTTATCCTGCAACAAAGAAAATGCCTACACAGAGAGATTCTGTTTGGGATCATGGGGAGACTGCAGTAGAGGGAAACATACGAAAACATAATATATGTGGTGTGATAAACCACCTTTATTTTCATGCGGTGTTAATGGGTAGGCATTAAGTTGTTAAGAAATCCCACATGGAAAGAGAAATCAACTATTTGAAATGTTGGATGGTGAAAGAACTGAAGAAAACTTTTCATGCTGGATAGAAAAGTACCGTTCTTTGTGATTTTAAATAAATCGGAGTTGATAGATCAAAGTTTGTTGTGAATATTGGTTTTCTATGTGGTACTATTCTGTATGAGTACGTAAAGCCTCTCTGATATCTGGAAATATGTTCGGGTCAGCATTTTGCTAATTTAACAGTTCCTACTTGGCTCTGTTTTCATTGGCCAGTTTGTTATTAGGTCACTTGCTTTGTGGATATTTGTTGTATGCAGGAAGGCTCAACAGAAAGACGTTGGTGCTACTGCTACTGAACATCACCCTGAAACGTTACCTTCAAATGAGGTATGCCTTTCATGGTTATGACCACTTTCCTTGTTTTAAATATTCGGTGTAAGATGAGGAAGGTTTAGGAGTTTCTGTTGCTAGCTTCCGATATGTCATTTCACATTGTCCGCATCAGTGTTTTTGTGTGTGTGTGTGTGTGTGTGTGTGTGAGATGCGTGTCAGTATAAACATGATGTGTGATTTCCATGCGTGGAACAGTTTCCTGTAAGATTTAGCAGAGATATCCAAGTGCATCTGATCTATGAGCTGGAAATTAACTTCTATAATTTGCCATATTTCAACTGTACAATAAACTGTCCTGTGTTTTATGCTGCCAAATAATAAACTTTTCACTCTTTGAATGATTCGTTGGCATGGTTCTTTAAAGTTAAGGAGTCTTATAACAACCTTATGGCGGAGGTACATAACTGTCCATCTTAAGCTACTACATGTACAAACACACGGTTGTCTATTACTTTGTGTTTGAACTCATTCAGAAAAAAAGAAGTGCAAAAATTATGTGTTGAAACAAAGGCAAAAAAAGGATTCAAAATGACATGTGCCCAAGCAGGGCCTACAAATAATCACTTTGAACACAGCATCCCAGCATTTTACCTCAATAGGCAATTGATTAAGTACCTCCTGATCTACTTCTATCTAGGTACATAATGGAAGAAGTGTTTGAACTAGTGTTTTGAATAGTGAATAGCATTCACTCCTTTGAAGTGTGAGGCTTAAGCTACATACCGTGTAGCATAAGCTACACTCTACTTGCTAGATTTGTAATTAAGATTGTGCTTGGTTGCTTCAAATATCATGAAATTTTATGATATTTTGCACCAAATTAGTCTAATTCATAATGAAATTTAAGGAAATTTGGTGCAACCAAACATAGCCTAAAATAATAGAAAAAAATGTAAAAATTACATATAAGGTAAAGAAAGAGCAACCTAACTGATTTAATGCTAGTATATTATTTTACTAAATTCATTGAACAGATTAACTTAGACATCATTGAAAAAATTAATTGATTTTTATGTTTTAGTGAAAAATAACTTGTAGTGTAAGCTACGTAGTTGTACCATAGGCTATGTAGCGTGTAGCACATGAAAATTAGCATATGGTATAGACTACATGAGACTTAAGCTATTTTCATGAACTACTTGGTGTTAAAGCTAATCTACGCTATGCAGCGTAAGCTACACGCTACATGGCAAAGCTATCTAAAACATCGGTTTGAACCAATGGCAGAAATCCTAGCATTTCATAATGTTGGCATGTTAACAGGGAAATTCTAATAGTCGGAATCTTTTGCCAAGACACAATTCCTGCTCTAGCATCTTGCCTCCACTTTTGAACCTCCTATTGCACTTGCTACCAACTGCCGAAGACAGGATTGCATTAAGACCACATTAACTCTATCCGTTTTTGTCCATTTATATAAAAAATTTCTAATTTTGTATGAGGGCAGCCTCCAGCCATTTTTGTGCGCTATTTGGAAGGAGAGATACTCTACAAGGCAACTATTAGACCAGCTTCATTATATGTGCATAGTATTAGGCAATTAAGAGGCAACATGAATAGAGGAATATTGCATGATGAGGATGAATTAGAGGCACTTGAAATGGTTCAATGCGGTGCTTAGATAACAAAAAATGGGCCTAGTAAGGAAAACTTTGTACGATTGAAGGGCCTGAAAGAAGGGCAAGAGAAAGATGACTTGTATAAAGTTCATGAGATGGGAAACAAAAACTTTTTCACTTACCGAAGATAGTGCTTTAGTATCTTTTGGCAAACTAGTATTTGTAGGTTGACACTAAATAGATTCTACAAGGTGTTTGTGGCAGCTATGATGATGAAGGTGTCTGTGATAATGACAACAAAGGTGGCGGCAGCTGGGAGAATTAATGTGATTTTGGAGATGAATATTCTCCCTTTCCAAAGTTAGTGGGGAGAATAAAATTGCGAAGACATGATGAGACAATGGCAGAGATGATGATGATTTGGAAGGTGAAAAGATAGCATTTTCGAGATGAATGTGCTCCCTTTCCAAAGCTAGTGAAGAAACTTGTAAAACTGTTCTACATGGTTACAAAGGATTTCTAGGATGTCAATGTGCATGATTTGAATTGCATGAATGGTGGCCCAGGATGCTGATCATTTAATAGTGGAGAAATGGAAAGAAACTTGGTTGGAATTCTTAAATTCAATTTCCAGGTCCAGCTAAGATTATTGAGGTAGTTAGAAGCTGGAAAGGTGATGCTCACTTAGCCTAATTTTTCATTAGATCTTAAGGACTCTAGTGAAGTTGTGGTGAGGTCACCATTGGAAGGTTAATGGATTTTTGCAACTCCTGTCATTTCTTGGTGTTGAGAAGCAATCTGGTTATGGAGATCAATGGATATAATTAAATCAGAAAAACCCCCACACTAGTGTTGGATGTTAAATGTTGGTGGAAGGTCTAGTGGAAATTGGGCCTATCAATTTCTAGTGATGTTTTGAGATATGAATATGATAAGGTGGTCAAAATGGAATTCGTCTGTGCAGTGGCCATGGTATGATCACATGAAGCAGAAGCACAGCCCCTAACACAGGTTTTTTGAGGATTTTTCATTCTTTTTCTTTGCCCTTGATTGTGGAAGGAGATTAACGCAATGCCAGTGAGTGTTACGCAACACGTGATCCTGAACTGTTGAGAATTGATATCTGTTTTTATTGTTGACGAGATCTACAACTTGGCATCATATTCCACCATTATATTCCATTTATTGAAGAGAGGCCAATGATGTAGCTGGCTGGCTCCATAGCAAAAGAGGAGGTATTGGCATGCCTGATGGCTATGTTTATATTTTCTGATGTTAACTGAAGATGGGTACAGTTTCAGGTGCAATAAGAACCAGCAAGTATGTTGGATCCCCAAGTACTGGTTATGACTCATAAGTATAATCATGTTAACATATTTTTCCAACAACATCACAAGTTGGGTGTAGTCCAGTTGTCCACTTCACACCAAACTCTGAATAATTGGTAGCTCTAGAGTTTGAAGACTCTGTAGATCTGGAGTTCAAGTCTCATGGAAGGAGCATCCTTCATCCGAGTTTCCAGTGCTCCTGTATTTTGAAGGATCAGAGTAGCAAATGTTTCTTCAATTTGTAGACCTGGAGTTCCAAGTCCCTTGTCTCGCCATTGTCATCATCATTGTAACCTTGTCCCAGCTATTTATGGACATTGCGTGTGGGAAAAAAAAGAAGTCTCACTATAGTTTTTTTTTTTTTTTTTAAAGGGTCTCACTATAATATATAACCTAAAATAACATCCTCATCATTTGGGCTTTATACCAACTAAATGGGGTCGGCTACAGCCTACATGTATCCTTTTCCGCAGAGGATATAACTAATGAAAAAACATTCATAGATGAAGATCTGGTTTGCTGGTTGCCACTTTGATGCATGTATCCGGAATGGCAGTTTGTTGAAAATGATGAATTGTTACCCGGGATACCCTAAATGAGGACATTGATGTTGTTTACAATGGTAAAAAAAGATGCTTTGTCTGGAGTTATATTGTGGGAGTTCTAACACAAAACCTATTGTCTCCATCAACAAGCAGCCTCCCCAGAAGCAGCAGCCAGATTCAACAAATCAGAACTCCACTATCTTGTCTCCTGTCCGTGAGAATGTTATCACACAAGACCCTCTATTTTTATCAAATAAGCAGTCCCCCAAGAAGCAACAGCCAGATTCAACAGGGACAACTTCTAATTCATCCAGCAGCTGTGAGAATGTTACAATGTCTTCATCAGAAAATCAGGCCCCACAGAAGCAGTGGCCAGATTTAACTCCCCATCTTGGTGCGAAATTCGAGGGTACAACTATGAATTCATCTTTTAACCAGGCAAATGTTACAACACGAGACAAGCAACCTAACCGGAAGCAGCAGCCAGATTCACCACGCCCAAACAGTATGAAATTCAAATGGGCAGCTGCTAGTTCATCTCCTGATTGTACGAAAGTTACAGCACAAAACCCACCGTCTTTATCAGACAAGCAGCTGCCCTATAATCAGCAGCTAGATTCGACAAGCAAGAACAACAAATCCATGGGTGCAACTATTAGTTCATCTAATCCAGAACCGTCGAAAGTTGTGCTGAATACTTCTTTAAGGAAATATACCGGGAAGGGTGAGGTAGGTTTCTGCATCACAGTTTACTTCTATTTAAGTAGACCTCCAGTTGATGTTTCTTTGATTTATGAGCTACCACCAAAATACCCTGACATTGCAAAGCTCTCCAATAGCTCCTGTATTTGATCAGGAAAACAAAGCGAGCTAATGCTGCAACTTTGGCTACACCAGGGAACTGCTGCTGCACCGTCTGCATTGACCAGGCTGACAAACCTGCTTAATCATATGAAGGAACGACGCTCGCAGCTTGTAGATGAGCCTCAAAACAGGGATACTAGTATCACTCTGGCTTCAGAGGGTCCGTTGCCTAGCCATCCTCCGGAGACCAACTCCAGATGATGCAAGGTCTGATCAAGAGAGCGCAAGGCATATGTTTTCTTACCCTGTATAGTCAAAATAATGTATCTGTATTTGCAATATTGTCCTTTTGCAGCGTATCCTACTAATTGTTGGTTTGAGTTCATTGGCTGTAATTTATTTGGGTAGTTTAGAGATTTGACTAAGGAACCTGATGCCGCTACTCCTGGGCCATGCCCAGAGAGGCACTTGAGGTCCAAAGCATGCTGGCATACAGGCTATCTTGATGGGATTGTTTCTACTCCTTGTAGCTTGATTCTGATTCTGAAAGTTGGATTCGGGGATTCAGACTTTGATAATTGATGTAACATCTGATGCTATTGTGATAAATTCATTTCTATGGATACTCCATCAGGATGTACTATATGTATTTGAGGGAAACTGAAAAATCAAATCCATTGTTCATTGAAATTTATTTTTGCAATATAACACACACACACACACACATAAATTTTTGCAATATAACACACACACACACACACACACACACACACACACACACACACACACAGAGACATCCATTTTTCATTGAAATTTATTTTTGGGCTCATTGTATTGTTGCGCTGTGTTTCTTTAGTATCAATCCCATTGCCTATGTAGATGCTTGGGTTTGTACACGTGTATTAGTTCTCTAGTCATTTTCCTTGACAACAGCTGGGCATTACAAACCAAGCAATGAGTATTCTATTATTTGCATCTATACGTGCCTTGTGATGGCAACATTTAGGTCATGGTTCTGCAGTTTGATATGCTATGCAGTGATGTAATGCATGAGCTCTTACCTAGGATATCTGAATTATCGACTTATGATGAAATCAGATTAGCGCAGGTATTTCTATTGCATCATGGCATAAGCATCCATTCTACTCAGGGGAGACATAGCAGTCTTGATATCACTGCAATAACATGGTTCAGGGCTATTTAGATAGTTTCACTTTCTTTCTTTCTTTCTTTTTTTCCCCTCTGGATAAGATGAGGCTTAGACGACGATGATGAAGATGAAAAGAAATGGCTTTCCTTCATTTGCGTTAAATCTCATGGGGCATCTTCGCCAATGTCAAAATATGATATCTGAATGCAAATCTAAGCTAGAATAAAAGAAAGCTACAGTCCTTTCCAACATGGAGTTGATGACATGGCACCCATCTACTTTGCTCTAAGGCTGTCAATGGGCCGAGTTCAGGCCAAGCAAAATCAAATTTTTGAATAGGCCCAGCCCGTTGAGAGCCCTACTTTTCTCTCCTCCCAATTTATTTTTCGTCATTTAAAAGCTGTTTTTCTTACCTCTTCGTTATATAACATTAGACGCAAACATACATTTTTGTCCATCCACTTAGTTTTAGGTGAGTTGTGGCCTTCGAGATTTTATAAGACATGAAATGAGATTTTCAAAATAGATGAGGGTATTTATAGAATTTTGAAAATTTGCATGCTTATAAACCAATGGCTTGGATTTTACCTACTCCTCTACTACTTTTTGTCTCTGAGTTCTCATGTCTCGCATCCTTTTCCTCCATATCTTTCTTCCTTTCGAAAAATCTCTCATAATTTTCATCTCCCACTCTCTCTCTCTCTCTCTCTCTCTCTCTCTCTCTCTCTCTCTCTCTCTCTCTCTATGTGGATTTCACGTGTCACTTCCCTTAGTATAATTTAATAACTGCTTACTTTTTCAGCAGAAGAAGAAGAAGAAGAATCTTGTAAATGGGAGACCTGGAGGGGAAAAAAAAACAACTGGATGGAGAACTTAAGGGGTGCTGGGTTGAACATGGAGCTCAATTGGATGCTGTAGTCTGTGGTAAACATGAGCTTTTGAGTTCAAGCCACTAACATATACTCAGGTTTTTGAGTTTGTATAGGTGAGGTCCATGATTCAGTGATCCAACCAGTTGAAATGGTGGGCTCCACAGTGGCTGGTTGCTGCCTCAAAAAATCTCTGTTAGGACAATGCAAACCATTCAATTGTTGCCCGTGAATAAAAATCTGAGAAGATACATGCGACAACGTTCCACATTCAATTAATGCCCAAGGTTGGTGGATGGGATCTTCCAACCTGGAAGATATTTGGGAAGTGGTCCATCCACGATGGTCCTCCTCAACTAACAGAGAGGGAAAACCCCCCCATGAGGATGCAGATGGAATAAGTCCTTTTAGGTCCGGTGGACTACCCCAGGAAGAATTTATGTTGAAGCCAACGGTCTAAGCAGGTTGGACCCTCATGATTTTAGTCAAGATTCACATGAACAGTGGGGCGCACCACCACATGCGGAACAGCTTTGTGAGCGTCGTGACAAGGACTGCGCTTGCCGGACGTGGTCAAGGGTTCCAGTACCCACAGGTGGTGAAATTCCACTAGCGTGAGTGTGTGGGGTGTGTGTGCGTATGTATAAAAAAAAGAAAAAAAAAAGGACTGTGCTAGCCGGACGCGGATTGGCTACTGACAGCTTCAGTAGCTATATTCCTATTACTACTGTAGTGACATCACCAAGTTCTGTTGGCCCCATCATGATGTATGTGTTGTATACACACTGTCCATCCATTTGCTGAGATCATTTTAGTGCATGAGCCCAAAAGTGAAGCAGATCCAAAGTTAAAGTGGACCCGTTACAGAAAACAGTGGGGATGGTGATGACGCCTACAGTTTAAACCTTCCTAGTGCCTACCATGATGTTTATTTGAGATCCAACCTGTTAATAAGTTCACACAGACATGGACAAAGGGAAATGATAAATATCAGCTTGACAGAAAACTTTTGTGGCCCCCAAGAAATTATTAATCGTAGGCAATCAATCCCCACTGTTTTCTGTGGTGGGATCCACTTGAGCTTTGGATCTGCCTCATGACCGAAAATGATCTCTAGAAATGGACCGAAGGTGTGGATACAACACATGCATCGTGGTGGCCCCACAGAACTTGGTGACTTCACTCCATGAGCGAGATAGCTACTGAAGCCGTCAGTAGCTAACCCGCGTCGCAGGCACGTGGACCTGCCGTCAGTAGCCGTCAGTAACTATTTTGCTACGTGGGACAAACATACAAAAGATCCCCCTCGTCCACAAGGTACGCAGTCACACTTGCACGATGGATCCTCAGATTCAGTAAAATTCAACAAGTAGGTGGGCCACACCGTAGGTAACAGTGTAAAACCATGCCTTAAACTTTAATCTCACGTTGTGTAGCCCACATGAGTCTTGGAATGTCTGATTTTTCGGAGAATCCATTCATCCTAGTGTGGGACGTCAGATGAGTGGACTGGGGCATTTACACACGACGGTGGACCCTACACAATTTATTAGACGATTATAGTGGGACTTCCTATCTCAACCTTTTTCCATGGTGTAGCCCACCTGAGTGGTGGTTGTTACTCTTACCGTGTGGGGCCTACTTTGATGAATTTGTCGTATATCCACGCTGTCCATCCGTTTTGCCAGGTCATTTTAGATGTGAACCCAAAATTTACGCGGATACAAGTCTCAGGTGGACGACACCACTGTTTCAGTGGTGAATGACCATTAAAAACCTTGTAAGCCACAAAAGTTATGGATCAAGCCAATATTTGTATTTTCCCTCCATCAAGGTCTGGTTGACCTTATCAACAGGTTGGATGGCAAATAAACATGACGGTGGGCCCCAGGAAGTTTTTAATGGTGGACATTCAATCACTACTGTTTCCTGTGGTGAGGTCCTCCTGAGTTTTGGAACTGCTGAATTTTTTAGACAACATCCTAAAATGGACCGGAAAAACGGATGGACGGCGTGGATATACAACAAAATTATCAAGGTAACCCCCCCTAAGGGTAACACCTAATCCACTCCCACCTGAACGTTGAATCGGCTTAATTTTTAGGCTCCAGGATGGTACAACTGATGGACGTGGTCGATCTTATGAACCTAAAGTAATTCCGTCCGCACCATCGAAAGTAACGGCCCCTGGAAGTCACGCAACTATTTTCTTTGTGACAACTGTCAACCCATTATTCCCAAAGGAAAAAAAAAAAAAAACAACAAACTAACAATTCCAAGAGACAGCATGGTCCTATTAATGGGGTTTTTTCGCGTGCTCGACCGGTTGAGGGCTGGTGCACGACCAGTCGAGTAGGGCTCGAGTAGGGCTCGACTCAAAGTCCAACGAGCTGAGGTTTTGGTTTTCTATTGTGCTCGACTAGTCGAGGGAGGTTCTCGACCGGTCGTGGGTGGCACTCGACCGGTCAAGGACTCGTTTGACCAGTCGAGGTTACGTAGATTCGTTCTGTAATTTTGTGTGGATTTTCGTTTCGCAAGTTCTTTCGCAACTGAAATGTGGAAAGGAGTTTCCTAAAATTATAAATAGAAAATCCCTGGGATTTTCTAGGAGATGAAAAAAACACAAGGGAGTTTACTAAAGGGTTTAGGGATATCAAAGGTGAGAGAGAGAGAGAGAGAGAGAGAGGAAGCTTGTAGAAGGGAGGTTATGCTCGTAGAGGTGATCTACGGTGTAATCTATATCTCAACGCTCCTACGTCCTCGTAATCGATGAGATCTTTCTGGTTTTCTTTATTCTTTTATTGTTCATCCACTCCTGTGTGAGTGAGAAGGTTGTAACGTTCTACTTCTTAGTGGATTAACGAGGTCCCGTGGTTTTTACCCCCTTGAGGGTTTTCCACGTAAAAATCTCTTGTGTGGTGTGTGATTTATGCTTTAATTTATTTCATTGCTTTATTATCCATAATTTTCGTTTGTTTTGGGAGGCTAGATCCTAAGGTTTTATGCAAGGCCCTGATCAGGGTCAAATATTGCATATCAGACCCCGATTATTGCCCTATTTTATGTACATGATATGGCCTAACATCGGATTTTAATTGTGTTTTTGTTACAGGATGAAATCAAGAGTATTATTGCAAAATAATGTTAAAAGCATGGATTTCATGTTCTGAAGTCATCAGAGCACGAGAACGACCCCAGGGAACTAAGATCAACGCTCGAGATCCGAGGAAATCAAGAAACTGAAGCCAAAGGGGCCCGAAAAGGGTCCAGAATGCAAGATCACATGGTTCCCGCCATCCAATCAGTTCAAAACTTCATACATGGGATAAGGGCCATAATTTAACCGTACATATTAAATTTCATCCATTGATGATATTGGAAAGTGGTCCAACGGACAAATCAGCTCGTTAATCTATAATTTGGGACCCACCTGATATTTGGAACTGCCTCAAATTTGGTCCTGACGGCGGAAATAATATGAGAAAGAGGATGGGCGGTGCAGATTTTCCAAAAATATCTCGGTGGACCCTATGTATGGGGAGAGTACACCGTGTGCGTGCCTGCACAATTTACCGGCAGACCGGACGGTCGGTGCGTGAGCCCGACCCGCGCCCGTTTCCAACTTCGAGGCCGCTCCGGCGATTTCATGAACGATCACGTGTCGTCGGTTGTGGGGCCCACCTTGTGTCCAAATGGGCAATCCGGACCGTCTATCCGCTCCCTGAGGTGGCAATCACCTTCGCTTAGGTGGCGAAATTGCGAGAGGGAGCGATGATCAGAATCCATCCATTTAAACGCAGGTTGGACGGTGAGTTTAAAACTCCGTGGGCCACACAGAAGAATGAAGAAAAAATATGTTTTTCTGACCGAAATTTCGATAGAAATTCGGTGGACGTCTCGGATTTTCGGTTTAATCAACTTTATGGACCCCACCATCATCGCAGCCGTCGTTCGCGTCCGCGTAACGCACGGCCGCTGGCGAGTTTTGCGAACGGCAGTGGGCCCCACACGTCGCCCGTACGATTGATCCGAGCCGTCCATCTTGTAGAGGGCCGCGAGAACTATAAAATCATGCTGATCTTTCACTCCCATGCGTACACACGTGCGAGATACGAGAGGCCACAAAAGGGGTACCGTGCGACGTTCAAATCGATCTTTTGAGATTTCTTCATGGGCCACGCTAATGGACCTTCAAAATCACCCATTCTTGATTTTTCGTCCGAATCCAATGGACGGGGTAGATTTTCCAGAAAATACCTCTGTGGGGCCCACCGATCACGGTTGCGAAAATCGCACTGAGTCCGTCTACGACTGCACCGATTCCAATCCATCATCCAGCCTATATAAAGGAAGTTTTGGACGTGGGAGAGGCATTCAGAGCCAGGGAATTTGAGATCCAAAGCCAGGGAGAGGAGAAAGAGAAGAAAGAGAAGGAAGAAGAGAGAGAGAGATTGTTCGGTTTGGTGTTTTATTTTATGAATTTTATTTAATATTTTTTATGGATTTTATGGGTAACTAATCTCTCAGCTAGGGCTGAGATGAAGCCCCTAATTTGATCAGCTCTTGTATTGGTTGATTTACTTTGAATTTTAATTAATTTGTTTTTTTTTCTCTAAGTAGGGTTCATGGGTTTAAATTCCATACTTCTCCATCTATGAACTTGATCAAAGTATATAGATGGATGTTGTTTGGATGCTTATTACAGGTGCTTGTGTCTGATTAAGAACAGGTTTCCTATAGAGGAAGAAACAGGATGCTTTAATGAATGTACATTCCATGTGCCCGACCAAGGACATGGAATTTGTTATTCATGGCATTGCTCAAAGGAATTAGATGACCAGTATGCCCGATTTAGGACACAGATTGTGCTTTCTCTATTTAAGTGGTATCAATCTAGATCAAGGTGAATCAACAGACAAAACAAGGGTTGGGATAATTAGGGGTGGATTCGAAAGTCCTAGTGTTTTCTCTCTCGATTGAATTTTCTTCCTATTCTTAATTGTTTTTTCTAAAATTGTGCTTAATAGTTTAGTTCATTATTCATTGGATTAGTTAAGAAGAATCATAGATTTGAATTGTGACAACCAGTCCTCGTGGGATTCGACCTCGATCTTACCGAGTTTATTACTACATCACAACCCTATACTTGGGGAGTGAACAAGTTTTTAGCGCCGTTGTTATCATTTGTTTCGTTCCAAATTGAATTTAGGATTCTCTCTTATCATAATTCATAGTCTTAGGATTTTACTAACTCAGGTTAAAGTTTTTATTTTATTTTTTTATTTTATTTTTAGAAATTAACCATTGCTTAGATTCTTCTATCATTATTTTAGGAAACCTAATTTGGTTTTTTTTTTGTTTACAGAATTGAGGAAGGAAGCTACTAAGTGAAGGAGGAACATCTTAAATTTTCTGACATCAATCATCTCCTTTTCCGGGTTCTTTCTTCCCATTCTCACTTACATAGTTTTAACTTGTTTTTTTTTTTTTTTTTAATAGCATAGTTTCTAGTTCTAGTTTTCTTTCTCTTAGGTTGTTACTTAGTTTATGCTAGGACGTAGATCTCTAGATATAGAACTAGCGCCGTTTGATCCTGAAATAGAAAGAACACTTCGAGAAAGATTAAGAAATAATTCTGTTGAAATGGCGAATGAGACCGAAGTTAAGGCTCTCAAAGATTATTCAGCTCCTGTCCAATTTAGTGCGCCTTCATGCATAGTGTTGCCAACCACTACGGCAGCACACTTTGAACTTAAACCTGCAGTCATACAATTGCTGCCATCCTTTTATGGATTGGACAAGGAGGACCCATATCATCATGTGAAAGAATTCTTAGACATTTGCTCTACTTTTAAGTTCCAAAACTTCTCAGACGATTCAATCCGCCTACGTCTGTTTCCTTTTTCTTTGAAGGATAAGGCGAAAGCATGGTTGAATTCTCTAGAAGTTGGAACTATCACTACATGGGACCAACTGCTAAGAAGTTCTTAAATAAGTTCTTCCCCGTTCACAAAACCAATGCCCTCCGTAGAGAAATTACTAACTTCACACAAAAAGAGGCGAGCACTTTCATGAATGTTGGGAAAGATGGAAGGACTTGCTTCTTAAATGTCCTCACCATGGTTTTGAGAAGTGGCAACAAGTGCAATACTTTTATGACGGTCGACACCCCGGCAACCGTCGCATGGTTGATGCCACCAAAGGAGGGTCCTTCATGACCAAAAGCGATACCGAAGCATGGAAATTTTTGAAACCTTGTGTGAAAACTCCCAAGAATGGGACTACAGATAGAGGTGAAAGAAGTTCCCAACCACAAAAGAGAGGTGGTATATATGAGATAGGAGTCGTGCGAGTTGTGCGCCAAACTTGATAACCTCGACAAAGAAAGTTGATGCTCACGGTATTAAATAATGGACCTCCACAAACAGGCTCAAGTGGAGGCATGTGCCACATGTTCTAGTCACGCTTGATCTTGTCCATCACAGGCGACATCCCCATAACTTCTCTCGAACAAGTTCATGCTATGAACACTTTTCAAAACCAGGAATGATCCTTACTCGAACACATACAACCCGGGGTGGGCTAGGCATCCAAATTTTTCTTGGGCAAAGGGACCACATCAAGGAGGACCATCCGGAAATCCTCCCATGCAACCGCACCTCCAAGTTGACGTCAACAAATTCCACAATATCAACAATCGCCTACACAATCAAGGAACCCATCTCTTGAGGATACACTTCATCTTTTCATGCGAGTTCTCTCCAATTCCAAAAAGATACCCAACAAACCTTCTTGGCCAACCAAAGAAAGCTTACATGCAAATGCACAATCCATTGCTAAGTTTGGAAATACAAATGGGTCAACTAGTCCACATTGAGTGAGAGAGAGAAGGGCAAGTTCCTAGCCAACTGAGGCTAACCCAAAGGGACAAGATGAGATTGGCTCTAATTCCAACCAAAGGCAATATCATGAGCAAGCCAAATCAATTACTACCCTTAGGTCGGGCAAGCATTGATAACGAGAATAGAGATGCACGGGATGAATCAAATTCTAAAACAAAAGATCAAGATGAAGCAGAGAGTCACACCAATGCATCCAAAGTTCAAAAGTTCTCGACTCTCCAGGAGCCACTGATGTGCCACCTTACGTGCCCAAAGCACCTTTTCCTCAACGTCTGGCACCAATAAAGAAAAGAAATAATTTTGATGAAATCTTGGATGTGTTTCAAAAAGTGCAAGTTAACATTCCGTTGCTTGACGCTATCAAACAAGTCCCTGCTTACGCTAAGTTTTTGAAAGATTTATGCACTCAAAAGCGTAAGCAGAATGTTCATAAGAAGGTCTTCATTGCAGAGCAGCTCAGCTCCATGATTCAACATAACACTCCTCCTAAATTTAGGGATCCAGGAGCTCCCACCATTTCTTGCGGCATAGGAGATCATAAGATCGGAAGGCATTACTTGATTTGGGGCGAGCGTTAATTTGTTACCTTATTCGGTTTATGAGCGACTAGGACTTGGCGAGTTGAAACCGACTAAGGTAACATTACAATGGGCGATAGATCTGTCAAGGTACCCGGGTGTTATTGAAGATGTGTTAATTCAGTTGATAAATTTTATTTTCCGAAGAGATTTCATAGTCATTGATACTCACTGTTCGGAATCTTCATAGTCGGATCCAAATCATTTTGGGTCGTCCATTTTTGGCCACATCTAATGCTATTATAAATTGTTGGAATGGAGTTATGAAATTGTCCTTTGGTAACATGAATATTAAACTCAATGTTTTTAATGCGGACAACAATCCGCATGATTTAGATGACATATTTGAAGTGGACATGATCGAGAGCCTTGTGCGGGACTCCTTCCGTACATCTTTTGAAGATCCACTTGAGACACCTTAGCACAAGTGGGCATGGACTTTGACATCGATAGTCCTATCCATGAAGTCAATGCACCGCTCGACTCTACTCCTATCTTGGAGACCGAAAATGGAGAGCGAAAGTGGAACCTCTTCATCCCTCCGAGACACCTCCCATGACACGGTTTCGAACTCGAGAAGACAAAGGCAAGCGGTCCGCAAATTTTCTTAGAACATATAAGGCAACAATTGAAAGGAAGATAGTGGAAATACGTATGCCCCACGATATGCATGGATCATGCCGTGGAAATGTCGCGTGAAATGCAAAGGAAGCGTGATCCTCATATGGAAGAAGTCGTGCGAGCAGAAGTTCTTAAATTATTTGACGACGTGTCGATTACCTCCTTCTGAGATAGCACCGCTTATGGGAACTCACATCACTTGTCTGGGATCGGTTAATCAAGTGAGTTCCATCAATGTTTGTGGGTAACATTACTGCAAACCCTCACGAGACTACAACTCGTCCACTAGGGGTAACCTAGGGGTTTAAAGGCTTGTTGCATACGCTAAATGCAATCGAGAGCACCTGCGAAAGTGGTATAGGTAGGATCTTCTTTTGTTTTCTTTTTGCTATTTTTTTTTTTTCTTCTTTGATTTCTCTCTTGAGCTAACTTTGTTTTATGATGATATTTTTTTTTTTAGAAAGCTTCTTGATTCTCCGTCCAGGTACTATCTTTCTCTCATTCCTCTTTTATTTTCGTTGTCCCATATGCATTGTATGCTTATTTCTTTTACATTGAGGACAATGTAGATTTTAGGTTGGGGGTGGGAGATTAGGTTACCTAATCAGTATTTTCTTGGTCTTGAGCAAAATTTGTGAAAATTTTAAAATTTTTTCTGAAATTTCTATTGAATTCAAAGTGATTTTGAAGGATAGTTGTGATTTTAACATTATAAGATACGTGATGGGTAACTTATGACTCTTGGATTTGGCCATCTGCTTGATTTCACAGTCAATTTTGAATTGTTAATCCATGATTAGAAGGTGTAAACATTGATTGAGCCATAATTTCCCATATCAAATCTCACTTACACATTAAGTTTTCAGTTCGATATTAAATGGTAACTTGGTAATCATTAGGCATGAAAGGAACCAGCCTGAGAAATTTGTTAACGTCAGTTTATAAAGAAGAATTGAAAGAGTTAGTCACATAATCTTCACCATAGGTTTGCTCCCTATAGGTGTGGATTTGATTCTCCATAGTTGACATATGAAAAAAAAATAATAATAATAATAATAATTTTAAGCGACAAGTTTTCGTCATAGGTTTGCTCCCTATAGGTGAGAATTTGATTCCCCTCATTTGCGTTACTGCTCATAAAGAAAATCAAAAGATGGTAACATGAAAAGTTAATCTGTGAGATAAGTGTTGGTTTCAAGTTTTGATTGTCACGAATTATCATGAAATTGACAATTGGATCTCTTATTGATTGTAAGTCGAGATTATACTTTACACTCGTGGAACTCAATGTTTAGGAATGCTCTAATTGATGGATTAATATTTTGAACTTGATTATGAAGTTTACTGTAAGCTTGATTCCAAGAGAAAAATTCCACACACCGATCATGAATCTTAGAATTTTCACATCTCAGCTATCTGTTCACAAGTCACTTGAGTTTACAGGAATTGTCTTTATTTCTGAAATTATTTTTCGCATATTTTGCTCGGGACTAGCAAAATGCTGGTTAGGGGTTGTGATCAGGGTCAAATATTGCATATCAGACCCCGATTATTGCCCTATTTTATGTACATGATACGGCCTAACATCGGATTTTAATTGTGTTTTTGTTACAGGATGAAATCAAGAGTATTATTGCAAAATAATGTTAAAAGCATGGATTTCATGTTCAAGTCATCGAACGAGAACGACCCCAGGGAACTAAGATCACGCCGAGATCCGAGGAAATCAAGAAACTGAAGCCAAAGGGGCCCGAAAAGGGTCCAGAATGCAAGATCACATGGTTCCCGCCATCCAATCAGTTCAAAACTTCATACATGGGATAAGGGCCATAATTTAACCGTACATATTAAATTTCATCCATTGATGATATTGGAAAGTGGTCCAACGGACAAATCAGCTCGTTAATCTATAATTTGGGACCCACCTGATATTTGGAACTGCCTCAAATTTGGTCCTGACGGCGGAAATAATATGAGAAAGAGGATGGACGGTGCAGATTTTCCAAAAATATCTCGGTGGACCCTATGTATGGGGAGAGTACACCGTGTGCGTGTGCATTGCCCATGGCAGAGCGCACCGGCGAGAAACGGTCGGCGGGCGGGCGCTGACCCGCGCCCGTCTTCCAACTTCAGACGCCGCTCCAGCGACTTCCGCGAACGACCGCTGTCGTCGGTTGTGGGGCCCACCTTGTGTCCAAATGGGCAATCCGGACCGTCTATCCGCTCCCTGAGGCGGCAATCACCTTCGCTTAGGTGGCGAAATTGCGAGAGGGAGCGATGATCAGAATCCATCCATTTAAACGCAGGTTGGACGGTGAGTTTAAAACTCCGTGGGCCACACAGAAGAATGAAGAAAAAATATGTTTTTCTGACCGAAATTTCGATAGAAATTCGGTGGACGTCTCGGATTTTCGGTTTAATCAACTTTATGGACCCCACCATCATCGCAGCCATCGTTCGCATCCGCGTAACGCACGGCCGCTGGCGAGTTTTGCGAACGGCAGTGGGCCCCACACGTCGCCCGTACGATTGATCCGAGCCGTCCATCTTGTAGAGGGCCGCGAGAACTATAAAACCATGCTGATCTTTCACTCCCATGCGTACACACGTGCGAGATACAAAGGCCACAAAAGGGGTACCCGGCGACGTTCAAATCTGATCTTTTTGAGATTTCTTCTGTGGGCCACGCTAATGGACCTTCAAAATCACCCATTCTTGACTGAAATTTCGTCCTGAATCCAATGGACGGGGTAGATTTTCCAGAAAATACCTCTGTGGGGCCCACCGATCACGGTTGCGAAAATCTGCACTTCGAGTCCGTCACGACTGCCCGATTCCGATTCCAGCCATCCAGCAGCTATAAAAGGGAAGTTTTGGACGTGGGAGAGGCATTCAGAGCCAGGGAATTTGAGATCCAAAGCCAGGGAGAGGAGAAAGAGAAGAAAGAGAAGGAAGAAGAGAGAGAGAGAGATTGTTCGGTTTGGTGTTTTATTTTATGAATTTTATTTAATATTTTTTATGGATTTTATGGGTAACTAATCTCTCAGCTAGGGCTGAGATGAAGCCCCTAATTTGATCAGCTCTTGTATTGGTTGATTTACTTTGAATTTTAATTAATTTGTTTTTTTTTCTCTAAGTGGGGTTCATGGGTTTAAATTCCATACTTCTCCATCTATGAACTTGATCAAAGTATATAGATGGATGTTGTTTGGATGCTTATTACAGGTGCTTGTGTCTGATCAAGAACAGGTTTCCTATAGAGGAAGAAACGGGGATGCTTTAATGAATGTACATTCCATGTGCACCAAGGACATGGAATTTGTTATTCATGGCATTGCTCAAAGGAATTAGACGATCTGTATGCTGATTTAGGACACGATTGTGCTTTCTCTATTTAAGTGGTATCAATCTAGATCAAGGTGAATCAACAGACAAAACAAGGGTTGGGATAATTAGGGGTGGATTCGAAAGTCCTAGTGTTTTCTCTCTGATTGAATTTTCTTCCCTATTCTTAATTGTTTTTCCTAAAATTGTGCTTAATAGTTTAGTTCATTATTCATTGGATTAGTTAAGAAGAATCATAGATTTGAATTGTGACAACCAGTCCTCGTGGGATTCGACCTCGATCTTACCGAGTTTATTACTACATCACAACCCTATACTTGGGGAGTGAACAGGCCCCCAACACCTATACCTTCCAATCAACAATCCAGATCATCCATTTGTTGAGATTTTTTTTCATCATCTGACAAAGAGCCTAAAAAGAGCAATTTCGGTCCATGGCCAATTTACAATGGTCCAACACGTAAGCAAAACTGATTAACAGTCATGGTAGCTAGTATCTTCGGAAAAGGCGTTATTTTTTAAATAATGAACACCATTGATAGGTCCCACTAGATGGACGGTTCAAATTGGTATGTCATCCTGCCGCATTTATGTGTAGAGACGGCTGACCATATTCCAGTTGCACCGGCTGTACCGATCGTGGGATCTTGAAAATGATAGGCCAGAAGCTGTACGGTGTTATGCTATGTCCAACCATCTGACGGTAACTGCTTCTCAAGCTGACCATTTCTCCCCGACAGAAGTTTGATACATGCCAAAAGTGTGATTGGGCCCACAATGATGGTGCGGCCCTAGGCATGGACCCCACCTTGATGTATCCATTCTTTATCCACACCATCCATCCATTGTTCCATATCATTTTAGTGCATTATCTTAAAAAAGTGGCATATTCAATTATCAGGTGGACGGTACCATAGGAAATAGTGGTTGTCACGTCCTGAATTTTCACTGTTTTGGATTTCCAAAATCCTTGAAATTTTTTTTTATTAATTAACTTATAATATACTTAATGGCTATTAGCACTCAATGTTAGTTTATACAGGGGTGGTACCAGTAAAGAACCGTACAAGTCCGATTAATCAACCGTACGAAGCTAACGAATCCGCCCAATCACTTGAACATCAGGTGTAGCCCATGATTTACTTACATAGAATCCAAACCTAACCGACTCATCGCTAACTATCAAGACAATCATGATTAAATTAAAGATCTAACCGAGGCCGAGTCAGATAAGACCCGGATCTTGACTAATAGACCAAATCAACCCCGTTACTCTTTTAGCCTAAAATCGATGGTTTAGAGTAAACATGACCAAATCTCTACTTTCACTACTTAATCCTAACCCTAATCATTGCCTACGAAAAATCTCAATACCTAATTCATTCCAGAAATGCTCCGATTTCTTGAACAAGCTCTAGACCGCTCGTTGGTGGGCCACTAATTCCAAAACTATATGATAATGTCCATCTTACTGGACTTGACGTCCATCGCGGGAGTCGGACCTGGGTATCGTCTAGAACCGTTCAACTTGAGCCAAAGGACGAGTGCATGAGAAGTGCAAATACCTTAAAGGAAGAGACTGAAACTTAAGTGAATTGGGTCATCCACTCTTATGCAAAGTTGAGGATTTCGAACCGTCGGTTTACGACCAAACTTGACACGTGGAGTAAGGATATTTCCCTACTCATATTCATATAGCCGCGGCCCCGATCGATCATCGGTGACCGTTGAACAGACTTCTAATCATATCTGTCAATCGGCGCATCCAAATGAAGGGCCGAATATATCCATACGTAGATCATCGTTAGGGCTAACTATCCTACGGTGTATATCAATATGTATGCCCCATAGTGGGCTCTAGAGGCTCGAAAAACCCTCTCATATGGCTAGTATAGTAAAAACCTAGTCCTTGGGGTCATTCACACAAAATCTGACATTATAAAATGGCTTCATTTGGGCACCCCATCTTCCCATACGAATTTGCATTTTCAAAGGAGAGAAAGAGAGAAAGAGGAAGAGAGAGAGAGAGGAAGAGAGAGTAGGGTGGGGGAGGCTTTAGTGCTCCCATTCATTAGTCTCCTCCAATCAAGCCCTAGCGTCGATCATTTTCCTCCGCCGAATCTGACTCATTCGCGATTGGAAGGTAAGAAATAAAACCTACTTCCCAACCTAGGTTTTTCTAAAATAAATTGCATGAATCTTACCTAATTGCTTCTAAATTGGTATAAGAATCATTTTTCCCAATTTTCTAACCCAAGGAGCGCCATGAGTTGGGCAAAAAGTCACAAGGTGCGGACTATTATTCTTAGGTGGCCTAGCACCAATTTTAATATGAATTTCATGATTATGAATGTTTGGGTGAAGTATTTGAATAACCTAGAGAGAATCTAGTCAAACCCTTACATGATAGATCTTCCAAATGATATGAATGAATTTATATTGCTTGTTGTTCCTTAACATGATTGGGCATGAATTTGGTGAGTGCCTGTTCATCTCATATGTATTCTTGTTCCATGCTTCCTTGTAGTATGTATGATGCATTTACCCTTATTATATTTTTGTGCTATAAGATATATAATTCTTGATCTCTCCGTTAACCTCTCACAACACACATGCACATTCATTTCGTAATATTGTTAGTACTTGCATTTATAGAAAATTCTAGATTCCTATGTTGATGTATGAGTGCATGACATTATTTGAGTTTAGATGGTAATCCATGAATTGTTGAAGCGTTACTGAATACCATTGAATCCCTAGGTTGGTCAGGAACTGAGGAGAGTGAAGGTGGTCCCGTTGGTAGGACTATCCTGAAGCTAAACCCGTGGATTTAGGCGGGTGCGAATGGGCGACAGTAGTTGGATTACATGGGTCGCTTGTACTCGATGTCGTCCATCACTTACCTGTCTGGATTCGCACGGTCTAGTCCACGCACTGACCAATCTTGTTTGTTAACCCTGTCTGCTCACGCGTGTATGGAACCTGGAACACCCTTCAACTATTAGAACCCATTGACAACCATTTGAAATCGATCCACTGACTCGAGAGTCGGGCATGGTGGAATGAGACACTGTGTCCGAGCTGTTGGCTTACACTGGGGTGACGAGCCTCCTCGTAGTGATCGCGAGCGATCCCACATCTCAGCACTCCCCATGTGCTTGAAGTCGGGGATGGGGAATCTGACGGGATCAAGGATCGCGGGGTCTTGGCCTCACATGTTGGGGGACCTTGGCCTCACAAATAGTTTAGAGCATTGACATCATGGGGTGTACTAGTTTCCCCAATCTGCTTTTTGAATGGACTTGATAAAAAATCGGGCCGGCTAACACGATCATGACCGTATCACATTAGTTAGATTGGCGACTTGGCAGTTGAGGTCGCAATGAGGGTGGTAGGTCATACGCGATCGTTAGATGGAGTCGCTCGAGGGAGTATTGTTGCGAGGGCATGCATCATATCATAATACATGCACATGCATTAACAAGATTAGTTAGGATTTTATTAATGTATTTTCTTTCATTAAATTCATAATATAATTGATGTTTGTATAACTTAAGACTAATAGCACCCACTGAGTTGATCACTCACTCCCACTCCGGGATGGTGTTTTAAAACACCAAACAGACTCTTCAGTAGATGCAGGTTCCGCAGAGTACAAGGAGCATGGAGGCACGAGTCTGGATGAGGAGGACGAGTTGTCCTATTTTCAGTTGATGGGTGGCTCGTCCTAGTTTTGCGGGCGGACTTGGATCGCCAAGTGTGGGACTTGGCGAATCATTCCTTTGAACGTATCATTTTTTATATTTTTGTTGGATAATGCCTTGTGCGACCCATGGTTGTAATTTTTGACTTATAAACATTTAGCCATTTTCATTACAGTAGACTAGTTGTGAATAGTGATTCATGTTTCAAGTAATTCCATGCTACGCATTTAAACCTGATTAATCATAAAACAATAAAATTCATTATAAGTGATACCCGAGAACTTGGGAGTCTAGTGTATGCATGACCCCTCTTTTTAGGGCGTTACAATGGTCAATCACCATAACTGGGCCACAAAAGTTCTGAATCAAGCTGATTTTTATTTATTTATTTATTTTTACCTTCAGCCAGACTTATGTGACCTTATCAAGGATGACAAATAAATACTAGGGAAACATTAAGGTGCTCTGTAAAAAGTTTTCAATGGTAGGGCATTCAATCACCACTGTTTCCTATGATATGCACCACGTGATAATTGGATCTGCTTCATTTTTTGGGTTATGCCATAAAATGATTTGGGAAAATGGATGAATGGTGTGGATACATAATACATACATCAAGGTGGGCCCTACGGTAGGGGCCGCACCATAGTGAGAGTTATGTTTATTTTATTTAGGAGTGTAAACGGACTGAGTGAGGGCCGGGCCAAGCTTTGCCTAAGCACAACCTACATTGTTCAACATAATCCAGATCATTGTAAATTTTATTGGGCCTGACCATGATGTACTCAAGCCAGGCTGATAGGCTGATATAAACCGTTCAAATCTGACCGATTGAGAAATGGGACTGAATTTAAAAATGAGCATAGACTGACAGCCCAATTTTACTCGTGATGGATGCATGGGATTCTCTGGGTTTGGAGCCGGTGCTGTCCACTGGACAGATTATCATTGAGGTCGTGCAAAATTCGGGACGCGGATTCCGTGCGAAAGCCTTTCGCACGAACTTTCTGCCACAGGGAAGCTAGGTGGTGCCCACCGTGATGTTTACGTAAAATCTACCACGTTCATCAGTTTCGAAAGATCATTTTAGAAAGTGCCGAAAAATGATTTACATCCAATACTTAAGTGGGCCGTAAATCAGGAAAGTGTGTAGGTAATTTCCTACCGTTGAAATCTCCTGGGGTTCACCGTGTTGTTTATATACCATCAATACTGTTCATAAGGTCATTTCTAGTAGGATGAACTGAAAATATAAAAATTATCTTGATTTAAAACTTCTGTGGCTCCACGCATGTTTCAACAATGGACGTTCAATCCTCTGTTGTGTGGCCACTTGAATTTGGGATTTGTGTAAGTTTTTCATCCATACTCTAAAATGATATGAAAAAACAGATGGAAGGAGTGATTTCTCACAAACAACACGGTGGGCCCCACCTAGCTTCCGCTAGCAAGAAGTTTCCGCGAAATTCGATATAATACTGTCAGAGGCACGGAAGCGGATTGCGTACCGAGTAAACCCCGTGGGATCCACTGTAATTTATATATTTTATCCACTCCGTTCATCCATTTTATCAGCTAAATTTAGGTTTTAATATTAAAATTAAGCATATCCAAAGCTCAAGTGGACCACACTACAGGAAACGGTGTGAATTGATCATCTACCATTGAAAAATTCTTGATAGTCATGGAAGTTTTGGATCAAACTGATATTTGTGATTTCAACTCATCCATGACCCTGTGATCTTATGAACAGGTTGGATGAGAAATAAACATCACTGTGGGCCCTACCAAGGTTTCAACGGTGTAAATCATTATTCCCACTTTTTCCTGTTGCTTGATCCACCTGAACTTTGAATATCCTTAAATTTTAGGCTCAACCCCTAAAATGATCTGAAAAAACAGATGAACGGTGTGAATAAACCACCTACATTCAAAATGGGCCCAACAGAGTTAACTCAGTAAGATAAAAGCGTACTGAGTTACAGTACGCAATCCGATTTCCAGAGGCACATGGCCACATTCGCATGCAACCATGTCTTATCTACCAACATGTCACATGTGTCTAATATTCAATTCGAACAAAAAATGGTGGGCCTCAACATGTTGATCTGTTGGGATCAGTTGCTGTGAGAAAAAAAAAAGGTTAATCTACTCATGGAGCGAGAAACAGAGTCAAAATCAATAGACAGCAGATGGCATGACTTGTTGTAGTTGTGTGGCCCCACCCAGTGATTGGACCAGTCAGATATTTTATCAGGTAATTATCATGGTGTGGCCTACCTGTTACACGGATTAGATTAGATAATTCTATGTGATATTTCATAATCTTTGAAAATCAACTTCAAAAATAATCGATTGTATGCTGGCGGTTCTCGATGGAAGAGGATTTTGGACGCGGATTGGCTGTAGCCACTGTATGTGATATTTGTTTCTCCTTTTCATCTTTTTAAAATCATTTTAGGGCTGCATTTTCAAGTGGATCACACCACAGGAAAAAAAATAGTGAGTGGATATCCATCATTTAAATCCTCCTAAGGCCCGATGTACTGTTTATTTGACATCCAATCCGTTGATTAGGTTATAAAAACTGTCTATTATCCAATACTTTTATGGAAATTTTTATTTTCATTAAACACTGTTTCTGGCACTTGAGAATATACTTTTTTGTCGATGGAAGAGAATGGAATGATTACATCATGGTGGGCCCAAGGACCACCAGCTATGGAGGATTTTTAAGGGTATGGACGGACAAAAATAGCCCTCCGGCCGGATTGTGTCCTAGCCCGGCCGGACGGTAATCTCTTCGGGCAGGGATTTGTGGGGGCCACCGTGATGTAAGTGTTTTATCCATGCTGTTAATCGTTTTTCTCATATCATTTTAAGGTATAAGCTAAAACATGAGGCAGGAACAAGGCTTTAAGTGGACCACAAATTAGGGATTGAACGTCCACCACTAAAAACTTCTTGGGAGCTAGAGAAGTTTCGTATCAACCTGGTATTTGTTTTTTCGCTTCATCCACGTTTACGTGACCTTATGAATAGGTTGTATGGTAAAAAAACAATCACGGCGGCTCTTAGAAAGGTATTAACGGTGAGTGTCATTATCACTCCAGCTTCCTTTGGTGTGGTCCATTGGAGCTGTGAACCTACTTAATGTTTTTGGTTTATATCTTAAAATGATACGAGAAAAACGATTACCAGCGTGGATAAAACACTTACATCATGGCGGCCCCACAGAGCCCTGCCCGGACGGTCCGTCCGGGTGGGGTAAGGATGCAAACCGCGTCCGGGTTTAGGTGAGAAGCAGATGAAAATGAGGGTTAGTTTCAACCGACATAGGTTATCGGTACAAACAGGGGTATACTTTGGTTATCTGTATTTATGGTCGTTCGCGGCTGATAAGGTAGGTAAAAGGTGATGTCTACCGTAAAAAAGATTACCCTTCTCTGCTTAGGACGCGGATAGCCTGCAACCTGGACCGCGGGAAGTTCTTGCTGTCGGAACCTAGGCGGGGCCTACCATAATGGTTTTGAGTAATCCATCCCGTCCATCCGTCTTGCCAACTCATATTAGGAGATGAGCCAAAAACTGAGGCAGATTTAAAACTCAGGCAGGTCACATCACAGGACACAGAATTGGACTCCACTCACCGTTGAAACAATCAGGAGGCCACAACAGTTTTGGATCAGGCTAATATTAGTGTTTTCAGCTCATCCCAGTGGAAGGACCTTATGAACGGTTTGGATGGAATATAAAAATCACGGTGGACCCCTGAATGTCTTAACTCACTTTTTATAGTAGCGTAGAGCACTGGAGTTTTGGACGTGCCTTCATTTTTGTTTCATGTGCTAAGTGCGAACGTGAGCTGGGTGCGAATCTCTCACAGGCATCACGGTGACACCGCCTAGATTTCAACATTCTGGTGTCGGGCAATCAGCTTCCTCCTATTTAGACCAGCAGATGGGGGGAACAAGATCCTTTTCTAATCTTCCCTTCTTTTCCTTCCATTCAAACGCAATTCCCTTCACCCCCTCGAAAAGAATACAATTCCATTCCAAATACAAACCCTTTACGAGCAGGGTTTCACTTCTGACAGGTAGAGCCACCACCCGCCAATGGATGAAACACATACATCATGGTGGGGTCCATAGAGCACCGACCACCAGCCACCGGGCTGGTGGCAGGGGTGTAGCCAATTCGTTTCCCATTACGGAGGGAAGCTGATTAGGTGAGACCCCCGTATCCACCGAGGTGGATGGGACCCCTAACTATGGGGCACACAGTGATGCATGTGATTTTAATCCACACCGTCCAACCATTTTGAAAGCTTATTTTAGGACATGAACCTAAAAATGAAGTAGATCAAAATCTTATGTGGACCATACCACGAAATAGTAGTGATTGAATCCCCACCATTAATGGGCCACCGGAAATTTTATTTTATTTTTCATCCAACCAGTTGATGAGGTCACAAAGATAGGGGCGAAGAGACCACATAAATATCTAACTTGATCCAAAACTTTTGTGGCTTGATAGAAGTTTTTAATGATTGATTACTACTGTTTCCTGTACTATGATCTGCCTGAGATTTGTATATGCTTATCTTTTGTATCGTGCCTTAAAATGAGCTTTCAATAGGGATGAATGACTTAAATGTAGTCACAGGCATCAATATAGGCCCCACAGTGGGTGGATCCGAGGTTTCACCTTTAGGAAGCGGATTGACATTCACCTGCGTGCGACAGTAAGTTAGGTGGGGTCCAGAGGAAACTAAACGAGGTTTACATGATGTTTGTGAGAGATCCATGTCGTGCATTTGTTTTTTTTGTTTTTTTCTTACCATGTTCTGACATGGTCCAAAAGTGAGGTAGATCCAAAATTCAAGCAGGCGATATAACAGAAACAGTGCGGAAGGAAACATTCAGCCTTTCCTTACCCGTTGTTTTTGTGGCTAAGGCTATTTGAGTTTTGAATCTGCGATCTAAAAAAATACACTGGAAGCGCGGGTGAATTACTCACAAACATCATGTGGTCCATTTAGCTTCCTCTCGAAAGAAGTTCACGAACCCAAAATCGCCTAATTAGAGAATCTTAATCATCTACACATATACACATAGACGCTCTAAGAATAAAATACAACAGCTGGGATGTTCCAAATGGGGAAGATTTCCCGATTTTTGGAGCATGCACCATCCACAGAAAAAACAAATGGCAGGTTGACGAAACCATCGGCCCCACTTTTCACAGCTTAAAACGCGTGTCCAGTGTCGCTCAAAGATGCCCGGACGTATCATATCATTCCTCCTAAAGCAATGATGTAATGTATTTTACTCTCCATCACAAAAGGCCGACACTCGACTCATAAACCACTCATCCGTGGATTCCACGCGCAGTACCAATAGCGGCCCAGGATTCGCATAGTATCCTTGATTTTTCCTTGTTCGGTACCAGATGGCCCATTTCTCCGTGATCTAGAGTGTTGAGCTCATGGACAACGCCAAACCGTGGATGGGAATGCCCCATCTTCCTTATGGAAAGATCACAGCCTTCTATCGTTTGGTTGGTCTTCTTTCAATTGAATGGGAACCATTGTTCCTAAACATCAACGAGCGGGTCCCAATCCAAGGGTTAGCATTGTCCTGCGGAGGAGATTTTTGGAGCACCACTCGTTCAGGTTGGTTCTGACGCAGGGATGGACGTGATGAGGTTGATCACCTCCTTCCTCAAAGAGGATAACTACTCTGAATTCACGGAGCTTCTCTGGACTCCTCACAAAGACTTCTCGAATCCACGAGAAAAAAAAAAAGAAAATATAAATAAATTCTAATAAATTCAAAATTTATTAATTAATTAATAAAAATAAGTTCGTAACCCTTTAAATAGTCTAGTAATGAAAAAGAAATCATAATCAAACTACAACTAAAACTCTTAGAATCCGTGACTTACTATAAATAGTAAACTTACTATTTATAGACGGCCGTGATGTCTACTAGTGCGCAAGGTTTTTGGCTAAAAATAGTAAGACCGTGTTTGTTAACGCTAAATTTTTGCACTTAACGCGGAATGAGGAAAATTTTCGGTGTTTAGTGGTGTTTGTTAATGCGTTGTTAACGCGGAAGACGGAAAGCGCTAAGTGGTTTTCCACTGAATTCTTTTCGTGATAGGAGTCTGGCGTAATGGTGAATGCGGAATGCGTTCCGTGATTTTTCATTAGATAAAAATTTTTTGCTTCCAAAAGTACCCCTTTTGAAGGTATTAAATTGTCTGCGCAATACAAAATCAACCTTTAACCTGTGAAACTTCATTATGCCCCACCATGATTTATGTGTTTGATCCACACCGTCCATCAACTTTTTCAGATAATTTAAGGTGTAATCCAATAAAAGAAGTAGGTCCAATGATTAATTAGACCATAAGGTGGGGATTAAACGTCCACCGTTAAAAACTTCTTGAGAGCTGGAGAAGTTTCGGATCAAGCTGATATTTGTGTTTTCACTTCATCCATGTCTACATGACCTATTGAATAGGTTGGATGGTAAAAAAACATCACAGTGGACCTGTGAATTTTTTAATGGTGAAAATCATTATCCCGCTGCTATTTTTGGTGTGGTCCATTCGAGTGTTGGATTTGCCTCATTTTTGTGATCATGCCTTAAAATAATATGAGAAAAGGGATTGACGGTTTGAATGTACAGATACATCATGGTGGGCTCTCCCACAGAACTGCCCGTTCGGAGCAGGGACTCGCGGGGTAGTACGCAATCCGCGTCCTCGCGGAAGGCTCTCGCTTAAAGTTCCTGGGCTGGGAACTTTGGTGGGGCCTACCGTGATGTTTGTGAGAAATCCACCCCGTTCATCCATTTTTTGATATCATTTTAGGACTTGAGAGAAAAATTGAGAAGGATCCAAGATTCAAGTGGGCCACAATAAAGGAAAATGTGTACGGGGAAATTCCTAGCGTTGAAACGTTCCTGGCATAGATAGTGATGTTTATATGCCATCTATACCGTTTATAATGTCATTTATACTGGGATGAAATGAAAATAAAAATATTATCCTAATTCAAAGCTTCTATGGCCACACAAATATTTCAACTGTTGACGTTCAATACTCAAATTTGTGGCCCACCTGAGTATCGGATACAGTTCATTTTTGTCCTTATGTCCTAAAATAAACTCACAAAAAGGATGAATGGAGTGGATTTCTGACAAACATCACGGTAGGCCCACCTAAGTTCCCAGTGCAGTAACTTCATGTGAGAGCCTTTCGCGAGGAATCCCCGTCCCAGTCAGGGACGAAATTGGGAAGCGGATTGGCTGGTGATTGATGTAAGCAAGTTATGTGGGTCCCATCATGATGTTTTTGTTATATCCAAACCGTTCATCCATTTTGCGAGCTCGTCGTAAGACTTGAGCTGAAAAATAAGACATATATAAAGATAAACTGGACCACATTGCAAAAAGCAATAGGGGATTGAACATGTACCATTGAAACCCTTTTGGGGTCACAGAAGTTTCGAATCAATACGAAATTTGTTTTTCCTCTTCATCAAGATATTTTTGACCTTATGAATACATTAGTTGGAAAATAAATGTTATAGTGGGCCTGTGAATTTTTTTAACGGTGAAAATCATTCTCCCACTGTTATTTTTGGTGTGGTCTATTTAAGTTTTGGATATGATTCATTTTTTGGACAATGCTCTAAAATAATCTTGAAAATTTTATGAACGGTGCGGATATAATAAATACATTATCGTAGGGCCCATGTAACTTTGATCTCCTTTGAAACCTTGGCACATGGTGGACCTCGAGGAGCGTCTTTGCATGACACCTATCCACGTATCAACTGGTTGGCTACTCCCCCAGCTACCAGCCTAGTGGGTGATGGTCAGTGCTATGAGGCCCCATGATGTATGTGTTTCATCCATTCAATTCATTCATTTTTTACATAACATTTTATATCTCCATCCCAAAAAATTCCACCACACTTATACATACAAATCATTAATTTGCAATATGTATTCATGAATAATGATATTTTAATTTTCTATTAAGTATTTTATAGTTTATTTGAATTAAATAAAATAATTTCATTTTCATTTAATAAAAAATAATTTCTTAATAATGTAAAATATTTCCAAAGAGGAGATAGGGGCAAATGTGTCAAATCAACATATTTCAGACAATTCATATATTTGTTAACAAACAGAGTGTTTCAAATTCAGGACTTAATTTTCAGACTTCAGCCATAATTACCAAACAAGTTTTTTGACTTCAAATTTCAAATTCAGGCTTCAGATTTCAGATTCAGCTTCAGATTTTAGATTCAAGCTTTAGGCTTCAGATTTAACAAACGGGGCCTAAGTGTCCTATTTGGCTTCACCAACTCGTTCTCCTAATTATTCTAGGCTCTTTTCACACGGGCGCAACTCCTAAAGCCTGACGGATGAAGAGTTATAATCAAACTAAAACTTACTATTTACAGTAAAAACGAAATTAAAACAGGGAAACGACTGTCGATCTAGGGGCATTTCGCAATTTTGGGTTGCGCAACCCGACGTAGCGGGGTTGGTTGGCTAAAGTAGCTCATTCTATCCCAAAATCATATATTTTACGCCCGATAATTCATTCCGGATTGTGAGATACGCCCGATCTAAGGTTCGACGGTCCGGATCACTTCTGTTGTCGACCGGGCCTTTTCTGGTCCATCTTGGCCATGAAATTGTACGTGACATGCTCTACATTAGGTTCCCATCGTACCAATGGTCTGATCAGGAACCATGTGGCCCACTTTTACAACTTTAGAACATATCCCACGATGAATGCTTCGTCGCACACGTGCCAACATGAGATGCATGTGAGATGTGCCGATTACAATCAAGTGCGAGCATATGTTGACCATCACGCGGGATTGGAATCATTGGACAACAGACATTATACTTCCGCATACAGCTATCTCCCACCTAAAGAGAAGACGGGCCTAATTTTTATGCCACGTGGCCATTGAGGTGGGGCCGACCTTTTGTATGGCATGGATTTCTTACACAGGCGGGACGTAGGCATGAAAGATCTGATTGGTAGACAAGCGATGATACTTACAGGTTGTATTGATCGGCCGTCAAATACCATGTTATCAGGCGTGTGGATGTATCTAATCAGTTTCTACGGATATTGGTCAAAATAGCTTCATAGTATGATTTTAGCCCAACTTTACCAAAATTAAGCTTTAAAAAAAAAAAAAAAAAAAATTACTGAGGGAACTTTTTCATTTTTTTGATACAAAAATACACCTAATCACATCTGCTCCTCGTATAATGGGCTTGTCTGCCATGGAGAAAGGTTTTTTGAAAAAGTGGTATTAGCTCCATAAAAAATAAGGATTCGGCCCACTCATTGACCGATCTAATCTGTTCATTTTAATCAGATAGCCATAATAGAGTTTTTTCAATTTTTGAAGAAAGCTTTTTGTGACCCACTATGGTATTAACATTGTTCACTAATTTTGAATGGTTTCCTCCAGTGTGGCCATTTGTGATGATTTTTTTCCCTTAAATTTTGTCCGATAACATAAAATTAAAATTCATTTCATGTGGATGGGTTTGATTTGCTTCTTGACAAGTTAGTGGGTATCATTAAGTGTGGGATGAGTTCTCATGGTGAGACTAACGGCAAGGAACCATTTGTCCCTTATGACCATTGCCACCTCCGCAGGACCTACTTTGACGAGTCTTCGACGTGCATATGACATCATTCATTTCATTCTGACGAGCTTCTGACTGTTTGCTTGAAGATTTTCGGTCACACTCTATGATGTAGAAACTATAATAGTCAAAATATGTTTAGGTTAGTATAATAGTGACTTTTGTATGTTGTTTAAGGGAGGAAGGCATAGTGGTTCCTTTTATAACTGTTTTATTTTGTTTTTTTTTTTTTTTTTTTTTTTTTAGGATGAATGGTGGGAGTTTGTGAAATGAATAAATTTATAATGGAAGAATGTTGTAATGAATGAATATTGTATTGGAAGAATGTTGAAATGGATGAATATTAAGATGAAAGAATATTGTAATAGATGAATGTTGCATGGTGGATTATTGATATTCACTGTGGACAATTGATATTAATAGTGGACTGTTGATATTCACTGTGGACCGCTGATATTAACAGTAAGCCACTTATATTCACTGTAAACCACTGACATCAATACCAGAGCATTGATATTCACTGTGGACTATTGATATTAACAGTGGACTGTTAATATTCATTGTGAACTGCTGATATTAATAGTGAATAAGTAATAATCACTGTCGACCGCTAATATTAATAGTGGATCGCTGATATTCATTTTGAACCGCTGATATTCATTTTGAACCACTAATATTAAGAGAGGACTTCTAATATTCACTATAGATTGCTGATATTAATAGTGGACCACTGATGTTCATTATGGACCGCTAATATTAACAATAGGTCACTTATATTCATTAACATTCCTAGAATATGCATCCCTCTCCACGAGGAACCTACAGAATGACCAATTAGGTCCATGTCATCTGGCTAGTTGACTTATGATTTAAAAAGTAAAACTTGACCATCCTATCCATGAATTTCTTATGTTATGCCAGTACTAATTTAACCATAAGTTGTTTTTTTCTTTGTTATTTTAATGGCCATAGATCATACGCATAAGATTACCTTATTAATATTCAATCAAACATGAGACTATATGTGTTAACGAACAACTTGTATTTGACCAAACATATACGATTAGAGTAGTATCAGGTGTGTCAAAGTCGTATTCAAACAAAAATACCTTAGGATTGAGATGATTGCACAATCCATGTAGTAGACCTATTGCTACGGATTATAACCGTAGCTATTTGTATTTAAGTCGCACCGACCCTTTGCACAGCCTACTTTGTAAAACTATGCAACCAATAGCTACGGTTATAATTCGTAGCTATAGGTCTACAGATTCGCATCCAAGCGTATTTTCGTATGAAAATAGTATGTCTACAAAGCGATTTAGTTTGGGAAAGAAAAGTTTGGGAGATGTTTGGAAAAGACAATGGGTAAAAGGTGGAGTACAGTCGGAAATTTCTCGATACTTTATTAATGGACCTGAATTGTGTACTGTCCCACCGGTCCCTCTGAGGAGCCATCATACTGTATGCTTTTTATCCACACTGCCCAACCATTTTACCATATGATTTTAAGGGTACAAGGCCAAACATGAGGCGGATCCAAGGCTCAGGTGGACCCCACCACAGAAAGCAGTAGTGATATTGACACCACGGTTAATATCTTCTCAGGGCTCACCGTGATGGTTATTTGCCATCTAACTTGTTGATAACATCACTTGGACACGAACGAAGGGAAAACAAAAATATCAACTTAATCCAAAACTTCCGCAGCCTCAAAAAAGTTTTATACGGTAGGCGTTTAATCTCCACCGTGTGCTCTACTCTAGGCTTGGAACTGACTCATTTTTTTTAAAAAAAACCTGTACCATAAAAATCAAATGGAAAATGGATGGACGGTGTTGATAAAACACATACATCACGATGGCCCCTCAGATCTCCTGTCCGTTCTTAAATAGGGACGGGCGAGGTAGTACTGGTACCCAATCCGTGTCCCCGTTTTATAATTTTACTTACGCCATATCATCTCCACGTGCCGCTGTGAATGACGCGTCCAAAAGATTGCCGGATGGCCCGGATCCGGAAGCGGATTGCGTACTGAGTAACTCAGTACCCAAACGTACTGAGTAAACTCTGTGGTATCCACCCTTATTTATTTATTTTATCCACTCCATTAATCGATATTAACAGAGAATACTAAGGTTTTAGCCCAAAACAGAAGCATATACAAAGCTCAAGTGGACCACACCACAGGAAACAGTGTTATTGAACCTCTACCATTGAAAAATTCTTGGAGGCCACAGAAGTTTTGGATCAAGCTGATGTTGTGCTTTCTATTCATCCATTTCTTTGTGATCTTATGAACAGGTTGGATGACAAATAAACATTATTGTGGGCTCTAGGAAGGTTTCAACGGTGGAAATCATTATTCCACAATGTTTCCTGTGGCATGGTCCACTTGAGCTTTGGATTTACTTCGATTTTTGGATCAACCCTTCAAATTAGCAGGAAAAATGGATAGACGGTGTGGATAAACCATATGCATTCACAGTGGGTTCAACTGAGTTTACTCAGTACGATAAAAGGTACTTGAGTAACTCAGTACGCAATCCGATTTCGCTGGATCCACGCTCCCTCTCCACCAATTGTAGGTAAAATGGATGAGGACGCGGATTTCCTGCGCGAGGATGCTGGGTGGGGCCACCGATATGTATGTGAGAAATCTACCCGTTCATATTCTTTGAGAGATCATTTTATTATATTTGACCAAAAACGAGGTTGATCTAAAACTTAAGTGGACCACACGAGAGGAAACAGTGAGAATTCAGGCTAAAGTTTTTCTATTTTCACTTCATCTCAGTAGTAATGACTTTATAAACGGTTTGGATGGCATATAAACATCAAGGTAGAGCTCAGGAAGATTTCAACGGCAAGTATTTCTTTCCTCAATTTTTCCACTCGCGTGGCTCACTTGAGTTTTGGATACACCTCATATTTTATTTATTGTCCTAAAATAAGCTCTCCTAACGGATGAACAGAGCAGATTTCCTAAAAACATGGCGGTGGGCCTCACCCAACATTCTTGCGCAGGAGCTTTCCAAGGAAATCCGCGTCGAAAGGATGCTGGTGGCTCGACCGTCATGATTGTGTAAAATCTATCCCGTTTGCTTTGATAGATCATTTTATGCTATTCGACAAAAAAAAAAAAATGAAATGGATTCAAAACTCAAGTGGGCTGCACAAGAATGCTTTCGGACGACCTTCCTGTGACGGGAAGTTGGATGGGGCAACCGGTGTTGTTGGTAAGAAATCCATCCCGTTCATCTATTTTCCATATCAGATTAGGACATAAGCTTAAAAATGAAATATATCCAAAACTCAGGTGGGCTGCACAATAGAAAAAAGTGGATAACTAAAATGCCACCCATTGAAACATCCCTAATGTTTGTATTCCATCGATACCATTCACGAAGTCATTCCTATTTTATTAACTGAAAACATAGAAATATTAACCTGATCCAAAACTTTTGAGGCCCAGGAATGTTTAAATGGTGGACGTTTAATAGTCATTGTATACCGTTGTGTGGTCTACTTGAGTTTTAAATCCACTTCATTTTTAGGCTTATATTCGTAATAGGATATAAGAAAATGAGTGGACGGAATGGATTTCTCACGAATATTACAGTTGTATGCCAATTCGCATTCACTTAGTGCATGTTTGGATGGTGCGCGCTCAACCCAGCCATAATATACATGGACATGTGGTTCAATTAAATACCATTATCTCGGATCACCAAGAGGCGACCCGAGGTTGTAGGATTTGACTGAGCCATGTGCCTTGGAAAGGATGGGAGCGGATTAGGTGAGACCGGGCCTCACACAAGACGATGTGGCGCTCCCAGATTAGGTGAGACCGGGCCTCACACAAGACGATGTGGCGCTTAACGTGGGGCCCACCTTGATGTCTGCATCTTGTATCCCAATGTCCATCCGTTTTCTTCCAGATTATTTTAGAGTATTATTCAATAAATGAAGTAGATCCAATAATCAGGTGGACCATACCATAAGAAAAAATGGTGATTATTAAAAACTTCTTATGGCCCACCTTAATGTTTCCCTTGTGTTTATTTGCAATCCAATCTGTCGATGAGGTCTCGTAAACTTGGATGAAAGGAAAACAATAAATATAAGCTTGATCTAAAACTTGTATGGCCTTAATAGTGGTCAATCACCACTATTTTGTATGGCATGGTCTACCTAATAATTGGACCTGATCCAATTTTTTGGATAATGTCCTAAAATAATATGAAAAAACATATAGGCAACATGGATATAAAATACATATATCAAGGTGACACATATGTTACACATGCAACTAAGAAAGGATTTTGGGTGTAATCCAAGGTCAGAACCGTGGATTTGAAACCCCTGGTTACTTTATGTTGCCAAACAACAGGAGATTTAAAACCCCCTCAAATCTCCCCAAATCAATGGTGCCAAATGACCCCTAAGGGTTTTATCCGCATGGTCCATCCAACTTTCTATATCATTTTGGGTTACAAGCTCATAAATAAAGTAAATCCAAGGCTCAAGTGGAACACAGTGGCAATTAAACACCTACCGGTGAAAACTTTTTGGGGCCATAAAAGTTTTGGATTAAGCTTATAAGCGTGTTTTCCCTTCATCTAAATTTATATGACCTTATGAACTGGTATGGCTAATAAACTTCACAGCGAGCCCTAGGAAGGTTTCAATTATGTGTCATTAGCACTGCTGCTACAGTGTGGTCCACATTTGCCTCAATTTTCATGGACGACGAGGATAAAAGCCATACATCATAGTAGCCCCTTGGAGCCCAACCTGCGGGGTTCAATACTCGGTTAAGTGAGCCACTGTGATAGCCGCATGCGGCTCAATCAAATCCCACCATATTGCATCACAATATACCAGAGTGTGTTAGAAGTGAATTTCATGATCATCGAGAGTGTTGTGGGGCTACCATGATGTAAGTGTTTTACATTCACATCATCTATTTGTTTTACAACTCATTAAGGCATGAGATAAAAAATGAAGCAGATCCGAAGCTCAAGTGGAATACATTGTAGAAACATTTAGGATAGTGACACGCTGTTAAAATGTTCGTAGGGCCTGTTTAGGTGTTTATTTGCCATTCAACCTATTCATAAGTCACACAACCCTCAACGAAGAAAAACACAAATAATAGCTTAATCCAAAACTTACATGCCTTTTACGAAGTTTTTAATGGTAGGTATTTAATCACCATTGTTTTCTATGGTGTGGTCCACTTGAGCTTTTGATCTCTCTCATTTTATTTTTTTTTTCACACAGCACATACACCTACACACTCATGCCATAGCTTTTGATCTACTTATTTGTGATCTCTCGGTCTAAATTTAGTTGACAAAATAGATGGACATCGAGAATAAAAGACATGCATCAAGGTGGCCCAACAGATTAGGTGATACCCCACCTATCTCTAACTAGGAACGGACAGGGCTGTTGAGAGGCCACCGTGATGTATGAGTTTTATCCACTGTCCATCCATTTTGCCATATCATTTTAAGTTACAAGCACAAAAATGAGGCAGCTCTAATGCTCAAGTGGACTACACCACAAGTAGTGCAGATAATGACACCTACCATTGAAACTTTCCTATGTTAAAAAGCAGTGGTTTTCAAAATAATAAAAATGAAAATTTGAAATTTTCAAAAATTTGAAATTTTCTCGTCAAAACGCTTTTTGAATTTTTTGAATTAAATAGTGCAGTGTGTGTACTTTGTCCCACATCAAAAATGTGAAGAAAACTTTTATAGTTTATATGTAAACTTGTGAAGAGTATTCTTAATTGGAGTATTTTTGGAGGAGATGAAACACGGGTTACGCACTGGAACATATACATGCACGCGCGCTCAGGCGTGGGTAGTGTGGCTGTAGTGGCGCTAGATGGCGTACTTCGCACGTGCGCATTGTGTCGCAGAGTGGTCGCTCCCTCGCGAACCGGTGTAAGACGGTGCGACATCGGTGCGATGGGTCTGGTCAGAGCCTTAGGGCGGTGTGGATCTGAAAATTTGAAATAAGTCTGGGTTTTATAGGTGACTGAGAACAGTCGGATCTTAAATCCGAAACGTTCAGCCGTTTCTAAAAATGGATAGCTACCTTGAAAGCCACAACGGTCCGAAAACGGACGGGCTAGGATGATTCAATGGTCAAATCTTCTGATCTGATGACCAGAAATGTCTAGGATTAATGGACAACGGCTAGAGATATTTTTCAAACGTTTTGGACTATTGAATACCACACAGCAATAGTGCTATACCTGATGCCTATATAAATTGGACCATTCCAGCTCGGTTTCATCATCTCAACACGCCATCTCTCCCATCAAATCAGATACGATCCATAGTTCCAATCTAAAATACTTAGAATATCTCCACCGCCTGAGTCTGCCAGAAGGAATCTGCTGCGTTAAAATTGTTCCACAGTGGACCTATCATGATCGCTACACGCTGGATCTATCTCATCTTGGAAGCAATTCGCCTATAACCCATCAACAATTGATAAGGGGGCGAATCACGCTTTAAGGATAGCGTATTTTATACGTGATTCAGCCTAGTGAAATATATTTTTATTTTTATATTTTTCGGTATTTCCAAACATCTATTCCTAACATCCTAGGGCTCACTTTGATTGTTAATGGCTATTCAACTTGTTCATAAGATCGTTTAGACTTGGATGAAGGTAAAACACAAATATTAATTTAATCCAAAACATATGCTCCAAAAAGCTTTCTCTGGTAAGTATTTAATCCCCATTGCGTGCCTACTCAAGCCTTAGAACTGCATCAATTTTATGCTTGTACTTGGAATGACATGACAAAATGGACTCTAAATGTGGATAAAACACATGCACCATAGTGGCCCCTCAGAACGCTAGGGACTGACAAGCATGCATACCTGCCTAGTAACTTAGTAAACTATAATGTATAGATTAAACTTTGTATAAAATTGAAACATAACTTTTATTAACTTATTTTAAGTCATGAGTCCAAAATTGAAGTATATCCAAAGCTTTAAGGGCGTGCCAAACAGAGTCGGTGATCCGATCCCAATCCCATGGATCTTAAGACAATCCACTGACAACAACATCATTACCTTTAAATCCCATCCAATACACCCTAATCCGTTCAAATTTACCTAGGACGTGTTTGGTTCGAGGGATTGGAAGGGATGGGAAGGTTTAATCCCAGGATCGGCTGGGCATGCCAAACAGACTGGATATAGCAATTCAGGAATACACAATCCCATGGATCTCAAGACAATCCACTAACAACACCATCATTACCTAGAAATCCATGCCATCCACCCTAATACCATTCAATCCCTTCCAATCCACCCGGCCAAACGGGCCCTTAGTGGATGATGTAGAGCGGGTCACAGACACTTTCATGTCCAAGATGGACTAGAGAAGGCCTGATCGGAGGCGAAAGTGATCAGGACCGTCAGAACCCTAAAGCAAGCATATCTTGTAAGCTAGAATTTGTTTTTCGATGTACCATATATGATTCTGAGGTAGGATAAGCTACTTTAGCCAACCAACCCGCTATGCTGGATTATCCATGCCGGATTTGCGAGATTTCATCATATCAATGGTTGAAAATCCTTTTTAATTTTGCTTTTAATATTTATAGTAAGTTTTGATTCGATCATAACGCTTGGTCCTTTGAGATTTAGGAGTTGTGCCCAACATGAAAAGGGCTTAGAAAATTTAAGAGAATAACATGTTAGGCTAAATTACATTTACTATTTTTGGTTGAAAACCATTAAGTCTAATAGAAATCATGACCATTTATAAATGATAAGTTTACTATTTTTAATAAGTCACTATATATATAAATATATATATATATATATATATATATATATATATATATATATATATATATATATATATATATGAAAGAAGTTTGAGTTGAGTTTTTTTTTTTTTTTTTTCACTTGTTAGTACACCCCCATTGTCAGTTGACACTTCACTATTAACCACCCTTACTATGGATCAATACCAAGACCTCAATGTTGAAATAGGTTATCTTTTACTTAGTCTACCACTTTTTTTTTTTTCACACATGCGCACACACACACCCCCCACGCACTCACTCAGGCTACCACTTGAGCTATGGATCAGGGTGTGAGTTTGAGTTTTTTTTTTTTTTTTTGACACATGCACACACACCCCCACACACTCACACTAGTGGAATTTCACCACCCATGGATACTTGAACCCTTGACGGGATGTTGAAACTCCCGAGAGTCTACCACTCGAGCAAGAGTGAGGATCCACAAGCCCCACACTCACGCTGGTGGAATTTCACCACCTATGGGTACTCGAACCCTTGGCCGGGAGTTGAAACTCCTTAGAGTCCACCACCCGAGCAAGAGTAAGGACCCAGTTTGAGATGAGTTTGATTCTAAAACTTCTTCTTATGTTTGAGATTACTATTTAAAAAGTTGTAATTTCATTTTTATCATCCATTGAAGCTACGTGGATTTGGAGTAATTGTCCTTTTTAATGAAAACGGTGATCAACCTCATCACGTCCATCCGTGCGTTAGGGGACCACACCACATAAACAGTAAAGATAATGACATCCACCATCCACCATTAAAAACTTCTTAAAGACGTCTACCGAAGAAACCTTCGTAGGGCTTATAACAGTGTTTATATGTCATCCTACCTATTCATGGGTCATAAGACTCACAGATTTTACTTAGCACGTGATGGAAACGGATTGGCTGCTCCCCCTGCAGCCATCAGCAATTGGCTGATGGTCAGCCCCACCATGATGTACGTGTTTCATCCATGCCGTCCATCTATTTTTATAGATCATTTTATGGTACAAAAGAAAAAATGAGGTATATCTCAATCTCAAGTGGACCACATTACAGGAAGCAGTGTTGAATGAATGTTGACCATTAAAAATGTTCTGGGGCTTAAAAGTTTTGCATCAAGCTGATATTTATTTTTTCCCTTCATCTGGGTCTTTATGACCTGATCAACAGATTGGATGTCAAATAAGGAAACGGATTGGCTACACCCCCTGACATGGCTGATGGTCGGTGCACTGTGGGCCAACATGATTTATTGTTTCATCCATTCCGTTCATCCATTTTTAAAGATCATATTAGGGCTTGATACCAAAAATGAGAGGGCTATAAATCTCAGGGTTACCACACCGCATGAAAACAATAGAGATTGGATATCCACCATTAGAGTCCTTTCAAGGCCTACCGTTGATTTGACATCCAATCTGTTGATTAGGTCATACAGGCCCAGATGAAGGGAAAAAACAAAAATCAGCTTGATCAAAACTTTTATGGTCCCCAGAATGGTTTTAATGGTCGACAGTCATTCAACACTATTTCCTGCAATGTGGTTCACTTGAGGTTGGGATATACCTCATTTTTGGTCTCGTACCGTAAAATGATCTTTAAAAATAGATGGCCTGCATGGATGAAACACATACATCATGGTGGGCCCACATAGCACCGACCACCCGCCATTGGCTGGTGTCAGGGGGAGTAGCCAATCCGTTTCCGTCAAATAAACAGTGCAGTGGGCCTTAGAAGGATTTTAATGATTGGATATCCACCATTAAAAAAAAAAAAAAAAAAAAAACCATAATAGCATTTTCTGCACTCGGCATATTTTCTCAACTCCCGAGCCCACTAATTAAAGCGCTAAGATCTCATCAACAACTGCGACAAATCATATCAACGGTTGGGATCGCATCATAACCACAAAATATCAGTATTCTCAAGCTACCCTCCAAATTGCAATTTCCTGCACTTTCATATAAAGATTCTCAAAAGCAATCTCCTGCATCTTTGCACCTTCCTCCAAAGAGAGCAGAAATTCAAAAAAATTATCACAGCATTTTCCTTCACCTTCCTCCGGAGGAGGAAAAATCCCAAAAAACCATCACAGCGTTTTCCTGCATCTCAATTTCTCCACCGCCCATCAAGGCCTAAGATCTCACCAACAACTGGGACAAATCATATCAACGGTTTGGATCACATCATAAACCACAACACAAACCATCTGCATCCCCAAACACTCACAACATCACCACGAATAAACTAAAAAAAATAAAGTGCTAAATATAAATATAAAGATTCTCTTGCTACTCCCAAGTATTTAGGAGCCTTAAAAAAAAAAAAAAGAAGAAGAAAAAAGAAGAAGAGAATTTCTTCTTCCTACTAATTATCGTCATTATCATGATAACATCATAATTAAAAATCCTTAAGCAGCTTCCGGACCTGCTCCAGCGTCACGAACAGCACGACGGTGAAAGGTCCCTGCCTCGAAATCGTCGGCACGAACCCCTTGTAGAGGGCCATCGCCCCTTCCGATCGCACTGTCTTCACGGCGCAATCTAGCGCCCCGGCGTACGGGGCCTTCCCCCCTTCCTCGACCTTCATGTTCATGACCCTTGTCTTTATAACGTCGACCGGATTCGACGCGACTGCCGCAACGAACCCAGCAGCAAAGCTCGCAGTCACGTGCGTCCCGAGCCCGTCCTTCATATAGCCCTTCTTTAAGATCGTTTCCTTGATCTGGTCGTACGACGCCAGCTGCGACGCGGTCACGATCATCGCCCGATTGATGGTCAGGGACGATCCACGCCACAGGCTCGTGACCCCTTCTTGCTTCGACATGCGGCCGATGGCGTCGAGCACGCTGCGGTAGTTCCGGCGCTGATCGATGGGAAGGCGGCCGTCGGCCTGCATCCGGACCATGGCGACGTCGGCCGGGTTACCAACGGCGGCGCCGATGCCGCCGGCGATGAGGCCGGCAGAGATCTTGCGGACGAGGGAGATGCTGCCGGAGTTGGGGTCGGTCCAGCGCGTCTTGAGGATGTCGTAGATACCCATGCGGGTAGTGGAGTAGAGGGTCTGGCGGAGGACTGTGGCGGAGACGCCGTTGAAGAGGGCAGGGACGCCCTCGGTGCGGACGATGCGGACGCCGACCGAGATCAGGCCGGCGCGGGGAGGCGGCGGAGGAGCCGGGATGGTGGCGCCGGCGGTGGTGGTGTGGAAGGCGAGAGCTGGGCGGAGATTGGGCTGGGCCGGAATTGAGTTTTCTCCTTGGAGCTGGAGACGGACCTTGAGTAGGTCGAGAGGGTGGGTGGAGCAGCCGGCGATGATGGAGGCGATGCCGCCTTCGACGAATGCTTTCAGACCCATGTCTTGGAAATTTCTTTTCTTTCTGAAATGAGTATTGATTTGGGTGTTGAAAGGAAGCTTGGAAGAGAGGAAATTTCTCTTATTTCTGATATGGGTTTTTGATTTGGGTGTTGAAAGGAAGCCTGGAAGGGAGGAAATTTCTCTTCTTTCTTATATGGATTTTTAATTTGGGTGTTGTGAGAAAGAATGAGAGATAGAGAGATCAAAAAGACCAGTTGGAATTGGGATTCATGTCACTGGAGACGAAAAGATGGGAATGGAGAGCGAAAGCTATCGTAGAGGAATGAGGAACGTTGGGCCTCTGAGACATATGATGGGGAGCGGAAGAAAAGAACGGAAGGAGGAGAAATTGCGAGATGATGTGGCTGGAAGGAGATGGATTATTTATAGGAGGTGTACTCAAAGGAAAGGAAGAGGAAAGGACGAGGTGCGTGTGGGGACTAGGGCTTTTGGATCCCACATTCCTTTTGGAATTGGATGATGGAGGTGAGAGACCCGGTCTTGGCTTGACCTTGACGCTTACACATTTCAGTGGCCGGAAATTCCCCTCCTTTCATACGAACCCTAATCACTTTTGCTTATAAGGGATGGGTAGATCGGACGCGGATTCCTGCGCTGGGAACCTAGGTGGGGCCCACCGTGATGTCTGAGAAATCCACTCCGTCTATCCGTTTTGTAAGCTTGTTTTAGGACATCTAAAAATGAGCCGGATCTAATACTCAAGTGGGCCGAAAATGTGAGGATTGAACGTCCACAGTTAAAATATTTGTGTGGCCACATAAGTTTTGAATCACGATGATACTTTTGATTTCAATTCATCGAGTAGTAATGACATTATGACGGTATGGATGGCATGTAAATATCACTGTAGACTCCGAAGAGGTTTCAAAGTAGAAAATTCCCAACCCACCTTTTCATTTAATGTGGCCTACTTGAGTCTCATATCCTTTTCAATTTTGGGCACAAGTAGTAGAATGATCTAACAAAACAGATGTCTCACGAAAATCACGGTGGGCGGCCAAATATGATAGGAATTTGAGTGCTCATATTTGCAATAGGTTGAGTATCCAGGACGATAAAATCTACTTGATAGTAGAATTTGTCAACCTGGACCAACACATCTTCGATCATCCCCCTCGGTACATGAACTGAGCAATTAGCAAGCTGTAGTGTGGTTCAGATGGATTTTAATTCACCTAGACCCAGTTGTTCGTAGACTGAGTAACAGATCAGATTTACGCTCGTCCCCAAGTCAAGTAGTGCGTTCTCAATTTGGTGATTCCCAATTATATAAGTGATAGTTGGGCTACCAGGATTTTTATATTTTTATGGCACACTTTGCTTGAGGATGACACTCACTTTTTCCGTTAGAAAAATTTTCTTTTTGATACTTTGCTGCCTCTTGGTTGTGCATACGTTTATCAGAAATTTTACGTATGAAGGAATTTGTTTCGCAGCATCCAGAAGAGGGATGTTGACCTTCACTTGTTTCAACACCTTTAGAATGTCCTGAAAGTTAGCTAGAGGTTTTAGTGCAATCGACCGCTGAGGAACGAAGCAATCGGCTTATTCAGAGGTTCTGGTTCTAATTCATGTGGAGTAATGCTGGGTCTATCATCTTTTTCTTCTTCTGGGTCCTTAGACTTTTCAGTCCTTACCGGAATAGATTTGTCAATGATCTTCACACTCCTAAGAATGGTGATAGACTTAGCCTGCTCCATCTGATTTGCGGAGCTTGGATCACTTATCTTATATTATGGTTTTGGATTGGGGAAGGTTGTGTTGGGAGTATCTTTTTTTCCCCACTTGTTAAGTGTGACTCTATCTTTTGAAGGGATGATGCAAACATTCTCATTATTGTTTTAAGATCATGGAATACTTGCATCGTATTCTGATTAAATAACTCTTGGTTTTACATGAATTTCTAAACCGTATCCTCCTTAAGCTTCTTTTGATTTAAAAATTGTGTAAGAGCCTCTTGAGGGTTAGCTGTTTGATCGTTCCTCCAACTGAAATTTGGATGATTTCTCCAATTAAGATTGTAAGAATTGGAAGTGTGTCTTTTGAAAGGCCTTTGGTAGTTGTTTACTGTATTTGACTGCTCATTCAATATTTATTGAAAAGCATGTATTGTTGGACAATTCTCAGTTGTACGATCGTTACAAGCACAAATACCGTAGACAACTTCCTTAGCCTTATCCTTCTTAAGTTTCATGGCCTGGAGTTTCTTTGTGAGACTGGCCACTTTATCATTTATATCGTCTTCATCTTTCAAAAGATATATTCCGCCCTTCTCCTTTGATTGAATAGGCTTAGAAGTGGTACTAAGTTTTGGGGAGATGTTTCATGATTGTGTGTTTTCAGCAAGCTTGTTAAAATAATCTCACACATCATCAACATTTTTGTTCATGAATTCCTCATTGTACATTGTCTCGACCATTTGGCACATGGAAGATGTCAGCCCATCATAGAAGAAACTTGTTATGAGCCATCTTTCAAATCGTGTTGTGGGCGTGAACTGACAAGATCCTTGAACCGCTCCTAACATTGGAAGAATGTTTCATCTTCTTTTTGGGCGAAGTTCATGATTGACTTTCTGAGGGTGTTCGTTTTATGATATGGAAAAATTTTCTTAATGAACTCCATTGTCATGTCATTCCATCTGCCAATCGATCGCGGACGTAGTGAGTATAACAATGTCTTAGCATTTTCTTTTAAGGAGAATGAAAAGAGTTTCAGCCTGACCGTGTCTTCAGACACATTAGGCAAGTATAGAGTGATTATGATATCATCAAACTCTCTCAAGTGTAAATATGGATTTTCATATTCAAGTCCATGAAATTTTGGAAGGAGTTGGATCACCCCTGGCTTGATATCCATATTCCCTTTATTTTCTGGAAAAAAGCATACATGAAGGTGTGCTCGCCTCTGTTGGTTGTAAGAAATCTCGTAGAGTACGATTGGGGGGGGGGGGTGCATTTTGCACCTCATTTTCATCCTAGATTTCTTCAACTGGAGGTTGAGGTTGATTTGCAGCCATCACTTCTATTGACTTTGAGGATTCCTAGTGGTGTCTAATCCTATGATGGATACACAACTCTTCAAATAATCTTCCTTCACTCAAGAGACGTAGAGTGTTGTCACGAACCCACCTGGGCATGAAACACTCTCATCCCTCAAGTTCAGAATCTAACTTAAACCTAAAGAGAAAACTTAAGGCAAACAAGAAATCTAGACAAGAAAAGAGAGAGAGAATTAGAAGGAGGTTACCAGATTGGAGATTGCTATGTTAGGATCCTACAAAATAGAAAAGCAAGTTAATTTCTAAAAACAAAACAGAAAAATTCTAACCTGGAAACAAAACAAAAAGTAATCATAATCTTAACCTGATTCTAATACTAATTAAACTCAGAAAAACACAGCCGTTAATCCCCGGCAATGACGCCGAAAATTTTTTCACAACCTCAAGTGTAGGGTCGCGATGTAGTAATAATCTCGGTTAGACCGAAGTCGAATCCACAGGGACTAATCTTGTGCGTATTCTGAAAATAAATAGGACTAAACTAGAAGGAGATCTAATTAGAAATCTGGAATAAAAGGAATACTTGTGAATATTGTTTAAACTATCAATTAAAAGTAGGAACTAGGGTGCCAATAATCCACTTGTAGTAATTGAGATGTTACCTTGCTTGATTTAAGAATTCCAACTAGAATTAGAGTCCTATCTTATTCAGTTGGAAAAAGAGATAATCAAATCTCTGCACTTCTCATTGATTTAGCCTCAACGGAGGAGAATTGTGAAGATTTAGAAGGGATTCCATCACCCAACCATACCTAGAAGACAATAGAAAACAACAGGATTTATTAATCCCACAATCTCAAATAAGAAAAGAAGATACTCAAAGCTATTGCAGATCTATTGTAATTTGAGTCACAATAAATTATTAAAAACTGAAAGTATTCCTTAAAATCAACTAGAAATCAAAGAAGTTTAATAAGAACAAGAAGAACATCTTAAAAATGCTACAAGCTTCACCTCTTAGCCCTAGCTAAGAGGTATAGCCAACCATAGACAGGATTGGATCAAGAATCCTCAAAGAAAACATTAAAAACTAGGAAAGAAATGAAGAAGAACTCTTGAGATATGGTTCTACCCTTTTCCTCCGCTTCTCCAAACCCTATCTTAAAAAGTGCCTAGGAAACCCATATTTATAGCCTTGTTCGTGCAAGATCGCAAAACCGCCTCAATTTACACAGCCTGTGTAACTGTGCATAACGCATTCGATGACATCAAATAGCCTTCGATGTCATCGAACATAAGTTGATTTTCGGAAGTCGGGATTTTACACACTGCGTAAGTTTTTATGTTATCGAACCTTCATTCGATGTCATCAAGCTACCTTCGATGTTATCGAATGATTTTTGAGTAATCGAAAAAGTGTCCAAAACAGGCCAACGAGTTGCTTCAGAATTCTTCAAAAAATTCGATGCCATTGAACAACTTTCGATGTCATTGAGCAATTCTTCGATGTCATCGAGAGAGTCTTCGAGTACTCGAGAATTGTATCCAATATGTCTAGCAACCAACTTGATTTTTATGTAAAAATTCGATGACATTGTGTTGTGTTCGATGTCATCGAACTCTGGCTTCGATGTCATCGAACAGTGGTCGATGACAAAATCAGTTCAGATGTTGTGAATTTATGCACTTTGCACTGCGAACTTCCTTCCTTCCCCACCTGGTTTCCATGGATCTTGGGGTCTTGAAATCTTCAATCTTGGTCTCCAAAGATTCGTTCTTTGCCTTGGTAATTCTTGAGCATTAAATCCATGCTTTTAGCATTCTTTTCAATCCAAGCTTTTAAACTCACCTTGTAACACAAACATGTATAAAATATACCATTAAGCCTTATCATGTTTGTAAAATGAAGATATAATTAGGGAAAAATGTATAATATTTGACACTCAACAGTAGAGGTGCAACGACTGCTGGATGCAGCGGTAGCAAGCCGAGGAGAAGCAGGAGGTTGGGTCAACGACAAGATGTGGTGGGGTGTTTGGATAAGATTTTGGGGCATTAGGTAAGGGTTTCAGGTCCTATTAGTAGCTCTGGTAGTACAATAGTTGTTGTTGGTAAGGAAAAAAGGGGAGAGGGAGAGAGAGAGAGAGAGAGAGAGAGAGAGAGATGTCTAAAGCTTTTAGTTTTTATATATATATATATATATATATATATATATATATATATATATATATATATATATATATAAAACTATGATACTTGAAGAGAAATTCAACATATGTTGTTTTTCTCACACACATTTTTTTTAAGAAAAAACCAAGAAAGGAAACCTTATAGAGAACCAGTAAAAGCCCAATACAAAAGCAACCTAAGAGCTTGCTTGTTTCACCGATTACAAATTTACAATTGCAATGTAAAGGATATAGCCAATGAATTACAAATTACTTTACATGTCAATTAACATCAACTGTATTTAACCACCAATTCTTATGTTTGATTAATCTATGGTAAAATTGTAATTATAGCATTTTCACATTATATTATTGTCAAATTATCATCAAAATAAGTAAATGTGGTCGTTTAAATTAGAGATTTTTATAATAATATTATGAAAAAGTGAAATAATTACAAATTACTAATCTCTTAAATACATTTGCATTTTACCATTGATTCGGGTGGTTAGTTTAGCCATGCTAAAATTATAATGACAACATATTTACATACATTATCATGAAATTTGGCAAAGAAATATAATATAAGCTCAAAGCTGGCGGTGAACCCAAGCCCATTATAATAATAACCCTAGTTATCCAATCTTTGGCATTTTTTTCAAACAAACATTATCATATTAAATTTCTGGATCACCATACTCTGGAAAGCTCATAAAGAAAATTAGATGGCTATCAGATCAATAATACTTTTGATGTTCTCTACCTGAGTGGACCTATTTGCCACTTTCTTAACCTGTCGTACACTTGAGATCCGCAAACTCAATGGGTCATTAGGAGGACCCTACCTCTGATGGATCAGATGAGGAGATGCACACAGATTGGATAATCCTAAACCTTGGCTTGGAGGATATTTAAGGAAAAAAATTGGAAGTGAAACTGAGGGTGGGTAACTTTATATTTCTATCACAATTTTCTTTCATCAGAAGTCCTCCAGTGCAATAATTAGGATCCTGTGGACCCATCCAAGATAGCATAGCTACATAGAAAAATCAATTGTAACACATGTCAATTATATCAATAATAATTGGGATGTTCTGTACAATTTGAAAATTGGTGAAGAGTATTCATCAATCCCCACATGACATGGTGGACGGTTCAACCATATGAAAATTTTCCTCCTTGAAATTTGGACCGCTCACTGTTTTACTTTTTACCATTCATGTGATAGCCACTAATTGAATGGTTAGCATTGCTAAATTTGATTTAATGATATATTTAATTCATAATGGGTCCCACAATTTAGGTGGTGTGGATACCTCTGACTCTGAGTCAGTGCTGTATGTGCGAAGAATGAGTCATCATCATCTTTTTTTAAATAGTTTAAAACTAGCATAGGAATCACCCTTAATAATAATAATAATAATAATAATAAGAGGCCAGTGAAAAAATAAATGACCACGGCTGGCTATCTTTTGAGCCAAAGACAGATTAGTGACTGCTTTGGGGTATTTTCAAATCAGAACTTGTAATTTTGAAACGTTGGTTAAATAAATGCTTGCCGTCTAAAATAGATATGTACGGTATATGAACATATCCCGTATTTTACAAAGAGTTAAAAATGCCCCTGGCTATTGCGAACGCGGCCGCAGAACAGCGATGAGGTGGGCATCCTGTGTATATCCAAGCGTCTATCTGTTTAGCTTATTTTAGTGCATAGTCTAAAAAATTAAAGGAGATACAAGTTTCAAGCAGACCACACCACAAGAAATTATGGTCATTGAAAAATACCTACCATTTAAAACTTCTTAGGGTTTATAGCAATGTTTACTGACCATTCAACCTATTGATAAGATCACACGGACTTGGGTGAAATTAAAATAATAATAATAATAATAAATCCATATATTAGCTTAATCCAAAACTTTTGTGCCCAATAAAGGGTTTTTAATGTTCACTAATCACTGTTTCCTTTAGGCCTGGTTGGGAGCATGGATTTGGAACCCCCTGGATTTGCAATCCTCCAGTGTGTTTGGCACCATGGAGTGTGAATAACTTTAATACAAAAGTACTTATCCATGACATGTTTATAGGGGTTTGAATTTAATTACTAAATCAACTTTAATATATCTAATTAGTGAGATATGTAAGTTTTTACACAATGGTTGTGATAAGCCCGCTGAAATATATATCGAAAACCATGAAATTCCAAGTCTCGGATGGGCCCCAAGCACAAGATCATGTCTGAGTGACTAACCAACGATTTTTAACCGTTGATTTACATGGACAATGTTTGGATGGTGCTGGACAATGTTTGGACGGTGCTGATTGACATGGACAATGTTTGGACGGTGCTGATTATCATTAGTGGGCCATGTGCTCAATAGAATGATAGTGTATATATAGCGACACATATGATACACCTGTAACTATTGAAATGATTTTAGGTGTAATCCAAGTTTTCTCACCTTGGATTACAAACTCCCTAAAGAGGGGATTGGAAAATCCCTGGATTTGAAACTCCTGGTTACTTTATGCTGCCAAACAAGTAGGGGATTTGAAACCCCCTCAAATTCCCTCCAATCCATGGTGCCAAACAACCCCTTAGTACGGTCCATTTGAAATTCGTATCTACTTCAGTTTTTTGAAACAAGCCCTAAAATAAGCTAACCAAGCAGATGGACTGTGGATATAAAATGCATACGACTTACGGTTAGGGTCGCACCCACATAGCTAGTTTTGTGGCATGTTACAAAAATAAAGTAAATCAGAATCCTAGGTAGACTATATTACAGGAAGCAGTTTGATTGAAGGTCCTATCATTACAAACTTCCTATGGCCCATAATGTTTATTGTCCACTCAATTTGTGGATAAGGTCAAACAAACTTGAATGCAAGAAAAAAAAAACAAATATCAACCTGATCTAAAACTTTGTGGCCCATTATCACAACTGCTTTCTATGGTATGGTCCACTTGATATTTGTATCTTCTTCGTTTTTGCGGCTCATGCCCTAAAATGATATAGAAAAACAAATGGCCAGTGTGGATATAGAATATATACATCAACGTAGGCTCCACAATAAGCGTGGACCATCTTGGGTGAGGACGGGCCACACCTAATCCGTCCCCTCTTACATGAACCACACAATCCAATACATAGGCTACCGTGAGATCCAATACAAAACGTACATGCATGGGCCCATCTTTATGTTTATGAAAAATTCACATTCACCCCATATATATATATATATATATATATATATATATATATATATATATATATATATATATATATACTATGCACTTGGTGGGGCCATACCATCTAAAATCATGTGAAGACATGCTAAAAACATATAAAAGCACTTGGTGGGGCCCACCTGAGTTTTGAATGCTGCTAAAACTTGGTCTAAACCCTCATCCAAGTGGGACACACATAATGGATGGGCTGGATTTGCAAACCACATCTCGGTGGGCCCAAAAAATTATTATGAATGTTTTAATGGTGCACGTCCCCTCTCAACTTCTGTATGTGGTGTGCCCCACACAAGTCACGGATTGACTTGATTTTTGAGACCTAGGCCCACGATGGAATGGTGCATCTGACTGATGGGGTAGATGTTCGACACGCATCACGGTGGGGCCCACACAGCTCGACCTCATGGGACGTTCTCATCAGCTCGAGTGCATAGTACCTTTTCCATATATATATATATATATGGGAAAATGTACAATGAGCTCGAGCGTATAACGGTCGTCCATGAAGTCGAGCTGTGTGGGCCCCACCGTGATGCCTTTCGAACATCAACACCGTCCACCAGATGCACCATTCCATCGTGGGCCTAGACGGCCCAAAATCAGCCGTATGTGGAACTCAGGTGGGCCATACCATCTAAAATCATGTGAATACATGCCAAAAACATATAAAAGCACTTGGTGGGGCCCACCTGAGTTTTCCATGCACCTGAAACTTGGTTTGAACCCTCATTCAAGTGGGACACACATAATGGATGGGTTGGATTTGCAAACCACATCTCGGTGGGCCCTCAAAAATGGTTATGAATGTTTTAATGGTGCACGGCCCCTCTGAACTTTTGTATGTGGTGTGGCCCACAAAAGTCACGGATTGACTTGATTTTGGCCCGTCCAGGCCCACGATGGAATGGTGCATCTGGTGGACGGTGTTGATGTTCGAAAGGCATCACAGTGGGGCCCACACAGCTCGACCTCATGGACGACTGTAATACGCTCGAGCTCATTGTACCTTTTCCCATATATATATATATATATATATATATATATATATATATATATATATATATATATATGGAAAAGGTACTATGCGCTCGAGCGTAAAGCGGCCGTCCGTGAGGTTGAGCTGTGGGCCCCACCGTGATGTTGTTCGAAGATCCACACCGCCCACTATGTGCGAGCCTATGGTGGGCCCACACGGCCCAAAATCACCGTCCCATGTAACTCAGGTGGGCCATGCCATCGGAAAACATAAGTATTCACGCAAAAATATGTAAATGCACTTGGTGGGCCCCACCTGAGTTGTGGATACCACCTGAAACTTGGTCTAAAATTATATTCAAGTGGGACACACATGATGGACAAGTAGCTGTGATCATCAAAAACGTCTCGGAAGGTCCCCAAAATGGTTTTGAATGTTTCAATGGTGCACGGCCCCTCTCAACTTCTGTACGTGGTGTGGCCCACAAAAGTCACGGATTGATTTGATTTTCAGCCGTGTGGGCTCCCTCTAGAATGACGCATCCGGTGGATCTGGTGGGATTTTCGAACGGCATCACGGTGGGGCCCACACTACCAACTCACCTCACGACGACCGCTTTACGCTCGAGCACATAGTACCTTTTCCCATATATATATATATATATATATATATATATATATATATATATATATATATATATATATATATATATATATATAGACGCATGCTCACCTAAGCACCTATGCACGTGCGCACCTTTGCACACGTGTCATGGGTGTCGATTCCGAACGGTCCATAAGATGCGGAATCCCATGAAACTTTAGGGGCTGAATCTTCACCCTGATCTAAGATTTTGGTGGACCATAGCAAAGAGAAATTCAAATCAAGGGAAGAAACTATTTGCATTTTTCATGGTCTACCGAAGTTTTGGTTCAAAGTAAAAATTTGTACCAAGGGGTTTCAAGAGGTTCTTCTTCATGTGGACCGTTCAGATTTTCGAGACTTATCGGATATGATGAGTTCTCAAAAAAGTTCATATGTAGTCCTTGCGAACTGGTTCGCTGGTGAGCGTTCCGCTATATATATGTTTTTTCAAATCATGTCAGACACATGCCCAAAAATAGGCGGATCCAAAGCTAAACATGTCCGAATAACTGGCCCCAAATGTTTCAACAGTGGATTTCAATCTCTATTGTTGCATATTCTTTTGCCCACTAGAGCTTTGGATCGGCCACATTTTTTAGATCATACTCTAAAATGAAATGGAAAAATAGATTAATAGGGTGGATTTGTAACCCCAACGTAACTGGGTCTCACCTTGATGTTCATAAAATATTCAACTCATTCATCTACTTTTCTATCTCATGTTAGGAAATGGTCGAGAAATGAGGTAGACGCAGAGCTAGCTCAATCATGTGGCCCTACCATCCCAAACTGTTTCAACGGTGGAGTTCAATCCCCACTGTTTCATGTCGTTTGGCCCACTAAAGCTTTGGATCAGCCTAATTTTTTAGTATATTAATGCCCTGAATTAGGATAACAAAGTAAATAGACAGGTGGATTTGTCACTAACACCCTGTAGCTCCGTGAATGTTTGGACGTTCCCACTGTTACCTTTAGCTTGACCCACATCACTCCGGATCAACCTCATTTTTGGGCCCATACCCTCAAAAGAGATGGCAAAACAGATGCACCGATTGAATTTCTAACTAACATCAAGGTGGGCCCCACTATATATAAGCATGCCTTGCAGCTAGAGGTGTACACAAATTGAGCTAGCTCGGTTAGCTCACTCGACTCGACTCAAAAAAGCTTGATTTGACTTGGTTTGAAGCTAAGTTTGAGCTGATTTTTTGAGCTCGAAGATGAGTTTGAGCCGAGTTCGAGCTTGCCCAGCTTGACTCGACTTGGATTGAACTCAGCTCAAATCGAACTCGGATCAAACCAATTCGGTGACTCATTTACTTTGATATTGATGTTGCTCACCGGGTGTTTGATGAAATGACTCAAAGAAGTATGGCTGGTGGCAAGGTAGGTATGTATATGAAACCAACACCCTTTTTTTTTTTTTTTTTTTGATTTTTATGCTTAGAAGGTGTTTGATAAAATACCTGTAAAACCATTGTTATTGTCTCAAATATAGTGAGATTTTGAAGGTGCAGTCTAAGTGTTTGTGAAAATGCTCTAATGGCGAACTCGGCTTGAACTTGGCTCGAACTGGCCCAAGCTGCTGATCGAACCTTGCCGAGCTAGCCAGTTAGGCTCGAGGACTGAGTTGAGGCCAGCTAGTGGCCGAGCTGAGTCGAGCTGAGGCCCGCTCGACTCGGTTCAACTCGATGTACACCCCTACTTGCAACCTTTTTGGTCCGTAAAATCCTTAAATTTCAAAGCTTTTTATACCAAAAGGGCCAACTCCAACTGTAAGAAAAACAAGTAGCTATCTGTCTGTCTTTTGAAAACTAGAAGCACTGAAAACAAGAATCCCAAAAGTAGGTACTTTTTTTGTCTTTGGACCAAACGTAGCACCCATATGACAATTTTTTAAAAAAATTTTCTAACGCGCACCCGTCACATACCCACACACGCCGTAGTGGGATTTCACCACCCATGGGTTTCGAACCTGAGACCTCGTATTGAAGCTCCTTATAGTCTACCACTCGGGCAAGGATTGGAACCTAGGGCTGAAAGTCGGGCGGGTTCAACCCAATTGACCCGTGACCGACCCGACATTGGGTTGAGCTAGGGCAAAATGTATTGGGTTCGGTCTCGGGCTTGGGCTATACAAACACCAACCTGATAAAACTTGGGTTGGGCTTGGGCTTCGGTCTCGGGTTGCCCGACCCAACCCGAACCCGATTGATATATATATATATATATATATATATATATATATATATATATATATATATATATATATATATATATATATATATATATATATATTGTGTGTGTGGATCATTTGTGTTGAAGCCACCGGAAATTCTAGTGCCGTCAGGTCTCATTAGTCCACGTTATTTCTGATGACTCAAGCTAACAAGATATGCCAGATTTCTCTCTCCCAAATAGATTGCATCCTGCACAACATGACTTGATCATTTAGAAAAAAATGAAGTTCTTTACAATAAATAATTACATATATAATTAATAAAATCATAGGTATAAAAAATAAGACGTGTATTGAATTATAATAAACTAATGTAATAACGAAAATATTAGCATATATCCACCCGACTAACCGGATCAACCCGACTGAGCCCGCTTGGGTTGAGCTTGGGTTGAGAATTCCCAACCTGAGGTTGGGTTGGGTTGGGTTGGGTTAGAGTTGAGGTATAGGAAACTTGGCTTGGCCCACGGTTGAGCACCAACCCAACCCAACCCAACCCAACCCGCCTTTCAGCCCTACGAACCCATACGACAATAAAACCCCGTCTTAAAAAAAAAGAATAAAGAAAAAGAAAGATGCAGTGGGTTTGGAAATCCTTCGATGCTTACTAGTTGCATTTGGACACGTTGCAATTTGACGCATCGTCATCATTTATCTCGGCCGTCCATGTCCACTGCTCTGCAAAACTCACGTAAATCTGATGGTGCTAAGCATCCGTGACGGGACTTATCTCCTGAAAACATGATTGTCCATCCATTTTTGCATGCCACTGAATTTTCAGTTTTGGATCATACCATCAATATGATTTTACCACGAAAGCCCATAAGAGTAGACCGATCTAATGGACGGTCCAGATGAGTACCGTAGATGCCAACAAGTCTACATGTAACGAGGTCAATGGAAATGGAGGTTTTCAAGGTAAGAGAGAGAGAAAGAGAGAGAGAGTCAATTCCATACGCAGACCGTCCATTCATTTTGGTCAAATGCAAAGCCTGACTCAGGAAAGCACTTAAACATGCCGACGATTAAATCCTTTGTTGGCAGCCGTCCACGTGTCCGGTCGCAATAGAAATAGAAAAGCTTATCGAGGGAAGGTTCCACTTCCATCTGGGGTGGTTGAGAGGAGGGAAAAAAATGGATCGACAAAGATGCGCTCTCGACTCTCTGGGGGACCTTCCCAGTTACAACCCCGCAATTCCCCTCGCTCGCTTGAAATAAACGAGAGACTTCGCTCCACACAAGTCAATTTGGTATACATATGAGAGATCTGATCCATTTATCAGGCAGTAACCGTTATTAGAATTCCTTAAAACAAAAGGTACTGGTCTTTTCTGTTGAAGATGAACCGTTACTCATTTTTCTGACCGTCCATCTGAGTGGATCAATCTGGGTTTTAAGGCAAAGTATAATCAAAATGTGCCTCCACCTGATAAATGGTCCGGATCACACTATCATTCGATGCCACTGTTCATGCCAAGCGAGCGAATACACTCATTGCTTCCATAAAACAAGTACGTATAAAGTGGACCACGGTGTGGCAAAATACATAGTCGTCAATCAAAACCGTCCAAAATATGGGCCCGACGTGGATCAATGTCCAAAAAATGACCCTGATCGATTCATCTTACCCGTTTGATTTCACCCATTGGATATAGCCTGCTGATTGTTTTTATTTTAATTGATTTGATAGCTAACAACTGTGATTTCTCCATGTGTGCCATGTTATGCCACATGGACTGTTGGTGGGTTTCTACCCTTTCGTACCGTATCAAACAAAATCAAATGCGAGTTACCAGAAGTGCTACGCTGTGGCAACTCGCCTCTGTCCACGAGCCATACGTTCATGCCAGTTGAGACCGTCAAAATTGTGGGCCCGAAGCGGATGAAGCATGGACCAGAACTCACACTGTTCGTACCCTTAAAATTTCTTTGCCGCTGGTCAAGATCGACAAATATGATAGAACCAACACCATATCACTCAAATCTAATAAGACTAAGTTATCTCATTAGAGGGTAGGATTGGTAATCTAAAAATGAGTTACACTTTGTTTTCATACAAAATGATTTTCTGATAAAGAAATAAGCGAAATACACACACACACACTTACCAAGAGTTGTCCAGTGCACGTTTGGAATATGGCTAAGGATTACAATTACTAGATTACTATTATTCCTAATGTAAGATTATGATACTGATTATGCTAAATAACGTAAAAGACATTATACTAAGGAATATAAAAGTTATACCAAAATAATTGAAATATAAATTTTTGATTTGTTTGATTGGGTTTGCATGAGATGTCTTGCTTAATTGAAATTCTTTGTTATTTATAGATCTTTTTGAAATAACAATCAATATGCTTCTTCCCACATCCAACTGTTATCGCACTTGTTTTGGTACTATTCCAACCATCCAAATTCTTCTTAGATGGTAACTACTTTAGCACCGCTTTTCTCGACTACTTTTTATTTTTGAGTTTTTCGGCCACGCTTTATCTATAAACGACATATAACACTTAAATAGCATCGACCATAATTCTGCAATATGCCCCCGAAATATTCTCAAATATCTTAAGTGCATTATATACTTCTCGTGCAATGACATATATTCTTCCCTAATTAGTTCTTCCAGGAATAGTAAAAAAATATGGTACAACATTGCCCCCATGTCACTTCGCATCAGGCAAAAAGATGAAAGCGGTGTTAACTCGTTGTTAATATAATAAATGCGATCGGCTCATTCCTCCACATGTCACTGCGAATATATGTAGAGCTGGGCATCGGACCGAGTCGGATCGGATTGGGTCCAACTCGATCCGATCCGAAATGCAGGGTGGCTGATCCGAATTCGAACCGATCCGAGGCCGGATTTAGGAGATCTGACCCGATCAGATCCGATTTACAGTTGGTTTGACCCGAACCGCGTCTAACTCCGGCCAGAAATTTGTGTCGATCGGGTTGGGCGTGATTCGGATCCAAATATTGTTACTTTCGGTGTGGTCTATTTGAACTTTAAATATTATTCAAAATTTTTTCAAATTATCTTAAATGATCACCAAAATTAAATAGACCAGTATGGATATAATAAATACATTATTGTGGGGCATGTTAATTTGCATCTCATTTGAACTGCTCGTTCCCGATCTCGAGGCGTAGGTTCTCCGCTCTCTTTACAAGACACGTGGTGCAACGTGCTCGTATGAAAGCAAGGAAAGGAACAGCTACTCCCCCTGCCACCGGCCCTGTGGCTGTGGTCAGTGCTATGTGGGCCCTACCATGATGCATGTGTTTCATCCATTCAACACTCATTTATTTTTAAAATCATTTTAGGCCTGACATGAAAATTGAGAGGGATATGAATCTCAGGTGGACCACACCAAAGGAAAACAATAGCAATTGGCTATCCACCATTACAATCATTCTAAGGTCCACTGTACTGTTTATTTGACATCCAATCATGATTATGTCATACATGCACAAATGAAGGAAAAACAAATATCAGCTTGATCCAAAACTTCCATGGACCCAAAAGGGTTTTAATGGTCGACGCTCATTCGAAACTGTTTCCTGTAATGTGGTCCAAATAAGATTGATATATACCTCATTTTTGGTCTCATATCATAAAATTATATTGAAAAATATATGGATGGATGAAACACATAAGTCGTGGTGGGGTCTACAGAGCACCGACCTACCGGTAATGGTGGAGTAGCCAATCCGCGTCGTTAGCTCAGTAGGCGTGGCTTGCTTAGCAAGAATGTTATCGGTACAAAATTGCACCGTATTTGCGTTAACTAAGTCCCGTGAGTTTGATCGCTAAGTATGTGTTATATCTAAACCGTTCACGCATTTGGAGTGCTCGCCTTAAGGCCCAGACGAAAAATAAGACGGATCTAACTATCAAGTGGACCACGCAAGTTGTTTAAGGTGAAAATCATTATATCTGCTAGTCGTGGTGTGGTCTAGATGATCTTTGGATATTATTCATTTTTTTGATAATAGTTAATAACCATCTCTAAAAATATATAAACGGTTTAGATATAATAAACACATCACGGTGGGGCATATAACTTTGATCTCCTTTGAACCGTTCAGTACAACCTAGCGTCGACGCCGCTAACGTCTCTCGCGTCATATTCTATGCGGGCTTTCGCAGAGGCTCTCGCGTTGTATTCCAGTGGGCCCATCTGATGTTAGTGAGAAATCAAACCCGCCATCTGTTTTTCAATCTCATTTTAGGGACAAGTGTGAAAAAAATTAGGTGGATCAAAACTCAAATGAGCCAAGAGATGAAAAGGTGAGAATTTATTTTTCACCGTGAAATATTTAGATGGACTGAGAATTTCTTTTCTAAATATTCCAACTTGCATCGAGTTTTGGATCCTCCTAATATTTGTTCACATACCCTAAAATGAGTTCAAAAATAATGGACAAAGTTATTTCTAATAAACTTCACTTAGACCCCACCTTTCATCATCCTCTCTCTCCTCCTTCCACGCTCCTTTGAGGAAGCCTTCATCTCTCTCCTTCTTCCATGCTCCTTGAGGAAGCCTTCCGCACAGCGCCTTCTATCCATCTTCCACATTCCTAAGGAAGCCTTCCGCACCTCTTCTATCCATCTTCCACATTCCCGAGGAAGCCTTCCGCATGACCTACAATAGATATATAACAATGCATGCGGCTTTATCTACTCTTCGGGCTTGACAAAAGTCGGATAGGATCCATTCGGATCGGGTTTCGGTTGAATTGCTCGGATTAACTACGATCCGAATTCGATCCGAAAAGCATTCGGATCTGGATGCCCCAACTCGATCAGCACCTATCTAGGCTATCGGATCGGATCGGAACGGGCCGGATCGGGGCGGGTCGGGTCGGATCCACCGGATCGGGTCAAAAATGCCCAGCTCTAAATATATGAATGGTGACTTTTCTTTTTCACGGCTGTTGTTGTGACATGTAGTAAACGATCGAATCCTACATGGAGTCATAATGATTTTGTCATCAATGCATACGCTCCCGACTAATATATATATGCCATTTTGAATTAATTCTAATTTTCTACACCTCTTGCTCTCTCATCTCTCTTATTCTTATTCTTCAAAAATCCTTACTACCGCCATGACTACTTTTTCATCTTCTAGTCTTGCAACATTTCATTAGAAAGATCTCGTTAGAGAGGTAGTTATCCTTTCCTCTCAATCATAACCGATATCATCTTTGATGTCCCTATCAACTAAGGTAAAACATTCTTTTCCCTTTGACCAGCCTTCCACTCAGAAAAAATGCACCAAGAAATGTCATCGATGGATCAATTCTTCCCTACTTATCCGGGTAAAAAACCATTATTTCAATCAAAGTTCCCAAATCCTACAATTACCTTTAGAGCTTCAATATCCTAGATGAAACCAATGAAAGAATGTGCATACTAGTACAGTCACATACTCAAGCAACATGCTGATACATGGAAAGAAGCCAACATCAATGAATACATCATGCTCTCTCGGTTTTAATACACAACATTCACTCCCCTTCTCAACGTGGCTTCAACTTTTTGGAGCTCCTCTAACGATACCTTCTATTTTGAATGTGGCTCCATAAGTCCAACATTTTTATATATCTAGTTGCTCGTCCATATTCTTTCTTTTAGTAAAGCAATTTATTTAAAATTTACCCAAACGACAACCACTACTATATTTTTCCAAACAAGAATGTAAGAGGATGCTCTCACTCCGTGATAAAAGGCATCAGCTTCTCATTCAACCTGAAAAAATGAGGCCAATAGGATGATTTGTAGTATCTGGTCACTGCAACGTTTGCCCCAATGGTCCATCCACATCATGTACCCACCAGTTCGGTACCCGTAATCATCCATCAGTTTCACGCGTATCGCCACTGTCTTCCCATTTTAATTATTATGGGTGTAGACAACTGAGCGGACAATTGAACAGCAACTACCCATCATGTGAACTTTTAAACACAGCCGCCTGTAATTCCTGCTTTGTGAATTGTACAGACCATCCAAGCTGTGAAAAATGCGGGCCACACATTAAGCTCATCATATAAGGAAAACCATGCCAATCCAGTATCTATAATGGCCACACCTATATGTTCAATCTGACCATTGGCTGTGCATGGATGCCAGATGGTGTGATCCGTCCAATGAATTTACCAGCCTGATTTTTTATTTTTTCCTTAGGCAATCTTCAAGGTGTCCCACCTTTTTAATGGCTAGGATACTTTACATAACTAACTCATTGGCTGAAATGGAGAGGCTGCATTTTAAGATATGCAAACAGTACTTGCGTACGTGTAACCATTTCTCACCACCCCGGTCCCCACCTAAACCAAATAAAGCCTTTCGGGCTAGGGTAATACCGTAATAGAGCTTTGCCAAGTACACACGCGTGTAAACGTAGCTCGTGTGCACGCCACCACCTGTACAGTATGGCAAATCGATATGTCATCGAATCCATCCATCAGGAGCGTCCCTCTATTCTGATATCCTGGCCAAAGAATCATGCTAGTCCACTCATCAGGCGAGCTAAGAATTTCCTACGTGGCCAAACTTTTCCAAGCCGTTTACTTGCATCTAACTTCGGACTCACCTGATGACTAGTCCAGTACGATTTTGTGAGAGAACATCTACATTTTAAGACCCGCCAGATGGACGGTTTGGATATTGCACCTGTCTGTCGTGTTAGGAACATGTGGTGTACGTCCAGTAGGTGGCATGTCTTATACACGCGTGAGGGATTGGGAACCTCTGCGAAATATATAGAATAAATAAAGATATTAACCGGTTTTCATGGCCATTTACTGGTACCTGGATTGCCGCGACCTACAACCGGTCATCATCTGCATGGCCCCAGCATAGATGGATCGTTAAAAAGAATTCCGCAGATTTTGATTACCTAACTAACCGATTTATGGGCAACGGCTTTGAATTGAGTAAACATTGGGTCCCGGACTCAATTTGGATCGTAAAAAAGGTTAGGAGTTTTTGAGCAATCCGAGTTTAGAGTGATGGTTTATTTACAGTGGGTCCCTCAATTTGGACGGCTTACTTTATTTAATATATGTAACGTGTACAATCTCTTAGTGCCGTGTCTAGGGGTGTACAGCGAGCCGAATCGAGTCGAACTAGGCTCAACCCGGCCCGGCCCGGTCACCGGGCCAACATGTCTAGCTCGAACTCGGCCCGGTCAACAATCAGGTGAGTTCAGGCTGAGTTTGGACCTACTCCATCTACAAAGGGATCCATGATTTGGACGACTTGGATTGCTGTAAATCTATGACACTTATGAGGTGGATGAGTCACTGTCACTTCAAAGATGAGCAGTAAATTATCCCAGAAGTCAAGAGAGAGATTGAGAGAGAGGGAGAGAGAGAGATTGAGAGAGATGAAGAGTTTTAGGGTTTAGGGTCGAGCGGCATTCTCACTTCTCTGTCTCAAATAGTTAGGGTAAAGATTTAGGATATATATATATATATATATATATATATATATATATATATATATATATATATATATATATATATATATAAAACGGCAGTCGGGTCAGAATCGGGACTGTTCGAACTCGGCCCAAACTCAGTTTCGAGCTGAAAAAAATGGCCTGTCTCGGATCGAACTTAGTTCCAAGTCGGGTCAAGTCGAGCTTTTTTGGGCCGAGTCGAACGAGTTAATAGGTTAGCCCAGTTCGTGTACAGCCCTACCCGTGTTAGACTCCATTGAAGTGTACTGAATAACTCTCCCATTCCTGTATAGAGTTGATGTTGTACCGCATGAAGTAACTAAACTTATCATCTGACTATGTTTTTTCGTTAAGATCAAATTCAATACTCTCTTATCATGTGGGCGGTACCTATATGTTGAGTTAGATGGTAATGGTATATTAATTGAAAGGTATTGTAATTGATTATTGACATTTAAAAAAAAAAAATGTACTGTATTTATGGTTGATTTGATCGTGTTAGATCTAACAATTCAAATGATGCCATATGATAATGAAATCTTATTAAAAAAAATAAATATAAAATCTCTTCGGCTGCTTTTACCATTAAATATGAATAGAACCTAAAAGGTCATGAGTAGCCCAAAATGGAATATCTAACTATTATCATCATTATGAGACATATTTCACAAATCTCACTCACAGCAGAGTCAACTACTTACAATAATAGTCTCATAACTAATAATAGGTATTGACCAAAATATGGTCATAGCCAGTAATAGATTCAGTTGATGTACCACAACATTATATAGAAGAAGCTTTTTTGGCTGAAACTACTTAAAGAGCCATGAAGCAATATAATAATTGTCACACCCCAAAATTCGGGTACCCAAATAGGGTGACCCGAATTCCAGACCCGTGACCTCTAAAGAAAATAAATAAATAAATAAAGTATGATAAATAAATATGCATTTCATTTCCTCTCACCATAGTCCACAAATTTTAAAATCTAAACAACATGCTAAGATAATTAATTACATAACCCGTTACTACATCGATGCATAATTATTTAACTTAAAGTAAGAAAATCAAGTCAAAGTTTTACTACATTCATAATTCTAAAATAAAATAAAATTGATCTTATGTATAATGACATATCACGTGCATCCAACTACATTCAATGCTCTACTACTAATAGTAGCATCCTGCATCTTCAAAATATTCATAACTTAAAATGGTTAAAACATAATGAGTTGACAACTCAATAGGATTACATCAATCTCGAGTTGAAAGCTTTACAAATATTACCAAATTTAACCTCGACATATTAATCAAAATAAGGCGAACATTAGATTTAAAATCATAATTAATAATTTATCATTCATGAATATGAAACGAATAAATTGTTTTAACATAGCTTTCCTAAAATACTAAGATTTGGAGTGGGCAAAACACTCATGTGTGCTGATCCTTTTAGGGGATGACCCACGACAGAGCATCGGTGTTGATCCTTTTAGGGTATGACCCTCGCCAAAGTACCAGTTTAACCTTTTAGGGACAAAAGCCTATGACAGTGCACCTGTGTGTACTGATCCTTTTAGGGAATCGCCCAGGACAGAGTACCCATGCCGATCCTTTTGGGAATGACCATGTGCAGAGCACCCGTATCATGCCGATCCTTTCGGGAATGACCATGGGTAGAACACTTGTAAGAATCATTAAATCTTTACATTAAATTGAAATAGTTCACATAAAATGCATCTAACTCAGACTTACAAGGAAATATGATAGATATAGTGTCTATGTTCACATAATTAATATTCATTATCATCACTAGATAATATTAAATCGAAAAAATAATAATAATATTTGCATCGGTTCAACCAAATCAAGAATATCTCAATGTCTAGCTCATATAAGGCAATTATTTATGAAGTTTTCAATAGAGAATGATCATCTACCTGTTGTGATGATAAAACACTCTAATATTGATATGAATTTTTGTAGGATTATTCTCTAGACAACAAAGTCTGCTATAAATCTGATTAGATATAATGACCACAAACAAAATTGGATTTGTATGCTAGAATTGATCCGATCAAATAAGATTTACCTATGGTTCCAATACAATTCTCACGATTAGGATTTTTATCTGTACAACAACTTCTGGAAATAAATGAATAATTACAAGATTATTGACTCAGAGAGTCGGCTTATATTACAACTATACATTACTTTCAGATTAACTATCTGAGAAACAACTTACCTGTTATAGGATGTAAATATGCATACTAAGACCCTGGATATTAATTAATGGTCAAATCAATTTTTAATGGGTCTCGTGGAAAGATTTACTTACCGTAATGCTGGTTCACATAGATCAAACGGTGGTGGTGTAGATGAAGAAGACGATTATGTCAAAATCTGGATTGATGCATTTTACAACACTAACAGTTGTGGATAGTTCTTATGAGCCGTACAAAGATTGTGGGCTCCACAGATTGAAGCTTTGGATTGATTTTGTTGGTTGATTCTGAAGTTGAAAGGTGCAACCACTAGTTGCATGAAATTGAGAAGTAAGAAGAAGAAGATTTTTAGAGATCCCAATGGGAGGCCTTTCAACGACTGTGAATCGATGAGTGAGCAAGCTGGAATCACTGAGGAGAATCTCCACGATTGTAAGAGAGGAGATTTGTATATGAAGGTGTCCGAGAGAGGAAGGAACGTATTCGAGCGTGACTTCGTGCACAAGGCAGATTTTTGCTTTCGGTTATTATAACCATGATGAGTGGGTAGTGATGTAGGGTCCACCATAATGGCTTAGAGAAATCAGACCATTAATCAAGTTCCACAGGTCCTAGTGCTAAAAAATTTAGTTTAAATCAAGCTTCAAGATGAGCCACGTAAAGTGTTTTTAGGTTAAAGATCTTAAGGACTAAGGTTAATCGAGGGTCCGGGTTCATTGGATGGTTTAGATTGAGGAGTGGGTCCCACCATGATGATCGCATGTATGGTGGATAGGTTCATGTCTGTAACTGTACCGCGAAGAAGAAGGGAAAGAGAGAGAGAGTTAGGGAGAGAAGGGATTGTTCGTGCGGTGACGTGCGTCAGCACGTCACTTTTTTTTTTCTTTTTTTTTTGTTTATTTTTCTCAGAGAGTGGGCCCCACGGGAATGATGTGACAAATCCACACCGTTCATCAGTTTTACTTGTCAAGGTTAGGGCATGTGCCAAAAAATGAGGGCTATCCAAAGCTCATGTGAGTCATACGTAACAGTGGAACCCACCGTTTAAAAAAAATGGAGTGTTACAATAATAACATTAAGTTAGTCAAGTTTCATAGTGCACAATACATGTTTAAGCGTAGAAATAGATAACAATCACCAACATGTGGTATCATAAGAAGTACTCATAGTAGAAGCAAGACGTGCACACAATCAATGACTAACTCACAACAAACGACTATCGAACATGGTGTTGCATAACAAGCTACAACTTCTATGGGCATGGACAGTTATTTCCACATCAACAAATGCAAGGAATGCTATGAAGATCTATCTTCAATTACCACCTCAAAGTTCCATAAATAGGAGAAAGATTGAAGAGCTTTAGGCCCAACAAAACTCTATAAGACAACGTTGCCTATCTTATCTTAATTTATCTTAGTTTAGAAACAATGTAATCCAACTCATTTACGTTGTTACACTGGACCGGCTTTAGAGTAGGAGTAGTACAATCAAGTTCATTTATCTTCTATACTAGATCGACTTAAATTAGAAGTAGTGCAATTCTCTTCATGTACGCCTAAGTCACTAGACGAGAGGGAAGACCTCTTTTCTTTTTCTTTATAGTGTAATTTTTTTCGTCTATGCCCGAGTCGCTGGACCAAGGAGGAACTTAGCTCTAGGACCTCACCAAACATGCTAGGGTTATTGGATCGCCGATGATTTTATTTTCTAAGTTTTTATTCTTTTTTATTAGTGTAATTTTGTTCCTTCTACTCACACATTGTGGTAATCAACCAATCCTTTGAGAAAGAATCTTTTCAATTGAAAGGTAAAAATAAGTCATTAGAAAATTATATAAACAAACATTTCCTTTTACAAATTGCCTGATTTCTTTTACAAGTGGCTGAACAAATGACCAAATTGCTTAGTTCTTGGTCATAAATGATTGTTCATTGCCTTTCTCGACACTTGGGATTAAAAGTGTTCGGTTTGTATTGAGCCATATGAGGCTCTAGCACACTCAACATTACATACGCATACCAAGAACTGAATTTTAAGGTAAACACATTGGTATCCAAAATTTGTGTTGGGATGCTTTTAACCAAAATGCATTGTAATTCTTTAGTACATTTATATAAATCTAAATTTAATTAAGTTGTCGTTTGAATATAAACAAAAAAATAAGTTTTGAAAATTAATTTAAGTATTGAAAAACTAAGTGTTTATTTGCAATTTTAAATAAATTTATAAATATTTTCATTAAAAGTTTAAAGAAATTTTAATGCATCACCATCAGCATTCAACCTTCAACATTAAGTGAAGGGAGGGGAGCTAAAAAAGGACCCATATTTTCAATGAAAATTAATTGAAGCACTTAATAAGCTGAATTTACCAAATTATCTTAATAAGTGAAAATCACCGAAAATATCAAATTTCAGTAAATAGTGTTGAAAATAAATTTTATCAAATGATAACTAGATTGACTTTAACAATATCCTAAATTAGTGCACATATGTGATATTTGATAAAATGGTTGTAATAAGCCCATTGAAATATATACTTTCGTTGAGAGAGAGAGAGAGAGAGAGAGAGAGAGAGAGAGAGAGAGTTTCAAGCCTCGATTGGACTACTGTTGAGGGTCAAATATTGCATATTAGACCAGTTATTACATGGATTTACGACCATGAAACTGTTTAACAGCCCGATTTAATCGTGTTTGTGTTGCAAGGTAACTTTACGAGCTGGGACCGAAACAGGGTGCTAAAAGATAAGATTTAACACTCAAAATTCACCAGGGACGGACTTCAGGGAACTAAGATCAATAGATTTACACGCCAGAAACCCGAGGAAATGGAGAAACTGAAGCTCGAGTGGCCCGAAATTGGCTCAGAACGCAAGATCACAGGGTTCCCACCATCTGTTCAGCTTGAAAATTCATACATGGCCTGAGGACCATAGATTGACTGTACGCGTCGAATTTTAGCTAATGGATCCTTCTGGAAGTGGCCCATCGGACAGATCAGCCCCTTAAATCCTTAAGTGGGGCTCGTTTGATATCTGGATATACTTCAATATCATTTTCAATGCCTTAAAGTGGATGGTGAAAAAGATGGACGGAACGGATTTCTCGAGAACGTCACAGGGGACCCCACATGTACACATGCGTGTACATGGTATATTTTCACCGGCCGCACACCGGTCTTTAAGAACTCGGTCAGTGCTTGCTGACCGAGAATTTCTTTAAAAATTTAAAGAAACGCAACAGTGTTTTCATCGTCCGACGTGGTTTTTGCCTAGTGGGGCCCACCTGTTATCCAATGGCCAGATCTGGACCGTTAATTGCATTCATAGGGCAGGTGTAACTCATGCCTAGGAGTCCTTTTTCTCCCATGCGAGCGATCGAAAGATTCTTTCTGTTAAACGCAGGATGGACGGCGGAGCAGAAAGATCAGTGGACCACATCTAATCCAAGCCAAACAAACCCTTTACAAACGGTTTTTCGAGGGGATTTCTATGGACGGTGTGGATTTCCTGCCTGACGTCATTCGGTGGGACACAAGCCATCACAGCGTCGACGTGCATCGACTCTGCTTCGCAACAGCGGGTTGCATTCGATTCCTGGTGGGCCACTATCATCATATATTTCGATGATCCACACCGTTCATCAGATGCGGGAGTTCAAACCGACCGTGTCCTTAGCTGTATACAATTTTCACACCCATTTCGTAGAATTGAAAGATCCAACGGGGATTGGACGGTAGGTTGAAAAAACGCTGTGGGCCACACCAGATCTAATCCAGAGATGACCAGTTCCGAACGGTTTTGTGAGTAGAATCTAATGGACAGATTGGATTTCACCTCTGACCTCGATTAGGAGCCCCACAGAGAGTCCAGCGCAGATCAGTTTGGATTCTGTTTACGCAGTCCGTGCACACTCGGCCATTCCGGGCCGTTCTGCAGTCAGGGGGAGGATTGGATTTTCTATCTGGACCGTCCAAATGCTGTCCATGGTGGGACCGATTAAAGCCAATATGACTGAACGTCTTGGATCAAGCTTTTGTTGCATAAAATTTCATTCAAACGGAGGACTGTTGCTCTGCTGCGTAACTGGGAGACAGATCTCTAAACGGACTCTTCGCCAGCACGGACTCTACACCACGCTGTTACATATAAAAGGGAGAGAGAGGTGACGGCTGGGGATCATCTGGATCTGGAGCTGATCAGTTGGCTGGAGACCTGTGGACAGCTAGGACAGAGGGTTGACGTAAAGTAGAGGAGAGGAAGAGTAATATATTTTTAATTTTTTTGTATTTATTTTTATTTTTATTCCTTTTAAGATGATTAGCCTAATCATGTGTGGCTAAACCTCTTAGCTAGGGCTAAGAGGTGAAGCTTGTAACATGCGGGGAGACTCTTTGCTTGTCCTTTTTGTTTAGACTGAATGGATGTTGATTTTAGTAAATTAAGGGAATGCTTTTAGTTTTTAATGGGCTGTTGTGACTAAAATTACAATGGGTCTGAGATAACTTTGAGCATGTTCCTTTCCTTTTTATGTTTATGACGTCAGGAAGCCCTGTTGTTCACCATCGTCTCCTGGGCATGGTTGGATGTCGGTACCCTTCTTGACTTTCATGGCATGTTGATTGGTTGGTAATTAGTTTAATTCTGTTGTTTGCTTTGTCTCCTAGGCATGGTTTGGTGATGGAATCCATTCTAATTCATACACCTTTCATCTCTTGAAAACTATATCAATGGCAGTTCAGTAAATTTCCATAATTCGTGATACTGGCATAAGATCTCCCTGATCTCTACAAGTGGATCCTCTGAATCCCTAGTTCCCTTCCTCTGAATTTTCTGAAGTTTTAGATTAATTATTCCACAATTATTCCTCAATTGTCATTCAATTCAGATTACATCTTAGTCTAATTCTAGTTCTATTTAGTTTTGATTACGTGCGGTTTCGGTCCACAGGATTTAACCTCGGTCTTACCGAGTTTATTACTACATCACAACCCTGCACTTGGGGAGTGAACAAGTTTTTGGCGCCGTTGCCGGGGACTGACGGCTACGATTTTCTGAAATTAATTGGTTTTAGAGTTAGTTTAAGATTAGGATTTTACTAATTTTATTTTTTGATTTTGTTTTCTATTTGATTCCTAGAACTAACCTATTCCCTATTCTATAGGTTGTTAAGATAGAACTTCTAATTTGGTAAACTCTTTTTGATTTTCTAGATTTTCTAACTCTTTAGATTTGGTTTGCTTTAGGAACTTCTTCTATTTAGAAACTAACTTATTTTGTTTTGTTTTGCAGGTCTTTAGCTTAGAGACTCCAATTTGGTAATCTCCTTCCAACTCTCTCTTTCCTTCTAGATTTTCATTTTCTTTCTTAGGATTAGGTTTAGAATTTGATTGAGGGCTGCAAGTGTTTCATGCCCAAGTGGGCTCGTGACAACACTCGACGTCTCTTGACTGGAGGAGGATTGGTTGAGGGGTTAACTGTCCATCGCAGGACTAGACATCGCTCGAATTCCCCTGAGTTAATTGAGGTTATGGTTGCAAATCAACCTCAAGCACTACCTCAACTTAGGGATGAGGAAGTACATGATGAGAATGAGGTGCATCAAGCACCCCCGCCTCGTACTTTACGGGATTATTTACAACCGGTGGGGGTGAATACGCCCTCATGCATGATTTTTTCTGAAAATACAGGACAAATGGACATCAAGCCAGGGGTTATCCAACTCCTTCCTAAATTTCATGGGCTTGAATCAGAAAGTCCATACTTACATTTGAAAGAGTTCGATGAGATTATAACCACCTTATTCTTTCCTAATGTATCCGAGGATACAATCAGGCTGAAACTCTTTCCTTTTTCCTTGAAAGAGAAGGCTAAGACGTGGTTACATTCACTGCTTCCTAGATCCATTGGCACATAGAATGATATGCAGGGGGAATTCATAAAGAAATTTTTCCCACACCATAAAATGATTACCTTCAGAAAAGCAATCATGAACTTCGCCCAAAAGGAAGATGAAGCATTCTACCAATGTTGGGAAAGGTTCAAGGATCTTGTCAGTTCATGCCCACAACACGATTTTGAAATGTGGCGCATTACAAATTTTTTCTATGATGGACTGACATCTTCTATGTGCCAACTGGTCGAGACAATGTGTAATGGAGAATTCATGAATAAAGAGGTCAATGAGGTATGAGATTATCTCGATAGACTTGCCGAAAATGCACAATCATGGGACCATTACCCAAAAATCAAACACCACGTCTAGGCTAACTCAATCTAAGGAGAAAGGTGGAGTATATCTCTTGAAAGAAGAGGATGATGTAAATTTTAAAGTGACTAATCTCATACGAAGAGTCGAGGCCATGGATTTACGGCATCTGTGATTGCAACATTCACACAACTGAAAATTGTCCTACAATATTTGCTTTTCGAGGAGTGTTGAATGAGCAAACTAATGCCGTAAATAACTATCAAAGACCTTTCAATGGATCTACCTCTAATACATATAATCCTAGTTGGAGAAATCATCCAAAATTTAGTTGGAGGAATGGACAAACTGCTACCCCTCAAAGTTTCTTCAATCAAAATCTAAATCAGGGGAAACCTCAAGAAGAACCGGTTCAAAATTCCATGCAAGAGCTGGCCCAGACAATGCGAGATTTTATGCAAAAAATGGATTCACGCATGACGGTTATAGAAAAGGGGATGCTTCTGCTGCTTGCTCCCCAATCCTAAACCGTAATACGAGATAAATGATCCCAGCTCTTCAAATCAAATGGGGCACGCTAAATCCATCACCACTCTTAGGAGTGGGAAGATCATTGATAAAACCCTTCCAGTTAGGCCCGAAAAGCCTCAAGAACCAGAAGAGGACAATAATGATGGATCTAGTGATGTCCCACAAAAATTAGAACCGGAACTTCTAGAGAAGCCAGTTGCTCCGTTCCCCCAACGGTTGGTTGCACCAAAACGTCTTTCTAACTCTCAGGATATTCTGGAGGTGTTGAAATAAGTTAAGGTCAACATTCCTCTACTTGATGTCGTAAAACAAATTCCTTCATATGCAAAATTTCTGAAAGACCTATGCACGACCAAAAGACAGCAGAGTATTCAAAAGAAGATTTTCTTGACTGAGAAAGTGAGTGCCATCCTGAAGCAAGACGTGCGCGAGAATTCAAGGATCCCTAGAGTCTTCAACCATATCATTTGTAATCAGGAACCATCGAATTGATCACGCACTTCTTGACTTGGGAGCGAGCGTCAATCTGATTCCCTACTCGGTATATAAACAGTTAGGTTTGGGTGAGTTAAAACCCACCCTAACCACACTACAACTTGCCGATCGCTCTGTTCGTATACCAAGAGGGATTATTGAGGATGTGTTAGTCCAAGTCGATATATTTTACTACCCTGTAGATTTTATCATCCTGGACACCGAACCCATCAATAACATGAGCACTCAGATTCCCATCATTCTTGGTCGCCCATTCCTTGCCATGTCAAATGCAATTATCAATTGCAGGAATGGTGTCATGACTATGTCTTTTGGGAATTTGACATTGGAGTCGAACATCTTTTTCAATAACGGCAGCAACTCGGAGGATGATGACGATTTCCATGACATTAACATGATTGACTCTTTCGTGGAAGATACGACACCTCTGACTTTATCCTCCGACCCTCTAGAGACGTGCCTGACCCACTCCCATGAGTTTGATGATGATATGATTAGGGAGACGTGTGCCTTGCTGGATACTGCACCGGTACTTGAAGTTAACCAGTGGAGGCCACAATTTGAAAAATTGCCACAAACTGATGTAGTGCCTCTACCGTCTAACCTCAAGGCACCGAAGCTTGACCTAAAACCTTTGCCCTCTGATTTGAAATATGCCTATTTAGGTCAAGATGAGACATACCCGGTGGTGATCTCTGCCCACCTGGAGAAAGAACAGGAGAGTATGCTCATATCTACTCTCATTGAGCATAAAGGAGCCCTAGGATGGACGATAGCGGACCTCAAGGGAATCGACCCCTCGATTTGTACTCACCACATATATCTTGAGGATAATGCAAAGACCACTCGGCAACCACAACGTAGACTAAATCCAAACATGAAGGAAGTGGTTAAGGCCGAGGTTCTTAAACTATTGGATGTGGGTAGTATATACCCTATATCTAATAGTCAATGGGTGAGTCCAATTCAGGTGGTTCCTAAGAAGTCCGAAATCACCATCGTAGCCAATGCTAATAATGAACTCGTGCCAACTAGAGTCACTGCTGGTTGGAGAATGTGCATTAACTACAGAAAGTTGAATACCGTCACAAGGAAGGATCACTTTCCTTTGCCCTTCATTGATCAAATCTTGGAAAGGCTAGCTGGTCATTCCTATTACTGTTTCCTTGACGGGTATTCGGGCTACAATCAGATTGAAATCGCCCCTGAGGACCAGGAAAAGACCACATTTACATGTCCCTACGGCACCTTTGCTTACCGAAGGATGCCATTTGGACTATGTAATGCCCCTGCTACCTTTCAGCGATGTATGTTGAGTATCTTTTCTGATATGGTGGGGCAATATCTAGAGGTCTTCATGGATGATTTCTCTGTCTATGGTTCATCTTTCAGCGAGTGCTTGGAAAGTCTTAAATGTGTGCTGAAAAGATGTGAAGAAAAGAACTTGGTACTTAATTGGGACAAGTGTCATTTCATGGTTCATAAGGGGATTGTCCTTGGACATATCATCTCGTCCAAGGGAATTGAGGTAGATAAGGCAAAAATCGATCTTATCTCTAACCTGCTTTCACCCAAGAACATCAGGGACGTGCGATCCTTCTTAGGACACGCAGGATTTTACAGGCGATTCATAAAGGACTTTAGTCTCCTCTCTCGTCCTTTATGTAATCTTCTTCAAAAGGATGCTCCATACGAGTGGACTAAGCAATGCCAGGAAGCTTTCACCAAGCTTAAAGGCACGTTAACCACTACACCCATCATGCAGCCACTCGACTGGAGCCTTCCTTTTGAGCTTATGTGCGACGCTTCTGATTATGCTCTTAGAGCGGTTATAGGCCAGAGAAAAGATAAGAGGCCCTACGTCATCCATTACGCGAGTAGGACTTTAAATCCTGCCCAAGTGAACTACTCGACTACAAAAAAGGAACTCTTAGCCCTAGTGTTCGCCTTGGATAAATTTAGGTCCTACTTGATCGGATCCAAGATCATTATCTATACAGATCATGCGGCACTGAAGTATCTTCTTTCTAAGAATGATTCTAAGCCCCGCTTGATATGATGGATCCTTCTACTCCAAGAATTTGATTTGAAAATTAAAGATAAAAAGGGAGTAGAGAACGTAGTGGCCGATCACCTTTCTCGCCTTAATACCTCTGATTCCCTTGAGGTGACCCATATCAACGACATGTTCCCTGATGAACAGTTGTTTAGAGTCTCCCATTCACCTTGGTTCGCTGACATTGCTAATTATCTTGCCACAGGTTCCATACCGACACATTGGACTGCTCAAGATAAGAAGAAATTTTTCACTGAGGTGCGCAACTTCTTCTGGGATGATCCATACTTGTTTAAATATTGCCCAAACCAAATCTTAAGGAGATGTGTGCCAGACGATGAGCATCAAAGTGTCATCTCCTTTTGTCACTCACAAGCCTGTGGTGGTCACTTTTCTGCTAAAAAGACCACGACCAAAATTCTGCAGTGTGGCTTCTATTGGCTCACTATGTTCAGAGACACTCATGAGTTTTGTAAAACTTGTGAGCGTTGTCAAAAATTGGGAGCATTGCCCCGTCGAAATATGATGCCCTTGAATCCCATTCTTATCATAGAGGCATTTGATTGTTGGGGCATCGATTTCATGGGGCCATTCCCCCAATCTTTTGGAAATTTATATATTTTGCTTGCCGTAGACTATGTCACTAAATGGGTCGAAGCGATTCCATGTCGAACTAATGACCATCGCACGGTCATTAAATTCTTAAAAGAAAACATCCTTTCCCGATTTGGAACGCCTCGAGCCATCATTAGTGATGGGGGTTCATACTTTTGTAATAGGCCATTCGAGAGTTTAATGAAGAAATACGGTATCTCTCATAAGGTGACCACCCCATACCACCCACAGACAAGTGGGCAAGCTGAGATTTCTAATAGGGAGATCAAACACATTTTGGAGAAAACGGTTAACCCTGATCGTAAGGACTGGTCAATCCGATTGACTGATGCCTTATGGGCTTACCGTACTGCTTTTAAAACTCTTATTGGAATGTCTCCCTTTAGACTCGTCTATGGGAAGGCTTACCACTTGCCTGTGGAGTTGGAACATAGAGCCTATTGGGCGATCAAAAATTTAAATTTCAATCTGAACAACGCTGGCTCGCTACGCAAACTTCAATTAAATGAACTTGAAGAAATCCGGAACGATGCATACGAGAACTTGAGAATTCACAAGGACAGGATGAAGGCGTTTCATGACCAACATATTCTACGAAAATCATTTACGTCAGGTCAAAAAGTCCTTTTGTATAATTCTCGATTACATCTCTTTCCGGGTAAGCTTTAATCTCGTTGGACCGGCCCTTATATTATTATTACTGCTTATCCTCATGGGGCTGTTGAGATAAGAGATCCCGACAATTGTAAGGAATTTAAAGTAAATGGACATCGATTAAAACCATTTGTCAAGAAATTTGATTCAGAGGACATGTCCACGCCTCTGAATGATCCTGTTTACCAGGACTGATCTCCTAGTCTGATGGAGGTATAGGTAGGTTTATCGCTTTCTTAGGACTAGGGTAGTTGCTTTATTTGTTTGGCTGAAGACAATAAACTTAGCGCTCCTGGGAGGCAACCCAGCTTTTCAATTCATTTCATTTTCCTATTTAGTTAGTTCAATGTTTGTGGGTAACATTACTGCAAACCCTCACGAGACTACAACTCGTCCACTAGGGGCAACCTAGGGGTTTAAAGGCTTGTTGCATACGCTAAATACAATCGAGAGCACCTACGAAAGTGGTATAGGTAGGATTTTATTTTTTGTTAGTTTTATGTTGCTTTCTCTCTCGTGCTGATTGGATTCCATGCTGCGATCTCTTGGAAAGTCTCTTACGATTCATCATCCAGGTACTATCTTCCCATCACTTCACATTTACTTTTGTTTCCATGCTCATGTCTTTTACATTGAGGACAATGTAGCTTTTAGGTTGGGGGTGGGAGATTAGGTTACCTAATCAGTGTTTTCTTTGTCTTGAGCAAAAATTGTGAAAATTTTTAAATTTTTTTTGGACTTTCTGGTGAATTCGAAGTGATTTGACGACCATCTTTGATTTAGAATTACAAGATATGGAACGTTGGTGATTTACTACTCTTGGATTCAGTTGCTCGTTAGATTTCACAGTTAAGTTTGAATTATTAATCCATGATTAGAAGTTGTAAATATTGATTGAGTCATGATTTCACATGTCACATCTCGCTTACACATTAAGATTTCAGTTTGAAACTGAAGGGTTAATTTGGTAATCACTGAGCATGAAAGAAACCAGCCTAAAAGATTTGGCCATCAGGGTATAAAAAAAAGAGAATTATACCATGGGTTTGCTCCCTATAGGTGTGGATTCGATTTTCCATGATTAACAGTTGAAAAGAGTTGGGCGACTAGTTTCACCATAGGTTTACTCCCTATAAGTGAAAATTTGATTCCCATCTTGACACACACACACACACACACACACACACACACACACACACACACACACACATATATATATATATATATATATAAACTAGAAAATGAAAGAATGATCTGTGAGGTAAAGTTCTGGTTTAGGTGATGGTAGTTATGAATTTTCTGATTGATTACCAATGATATCATGAAATCGACAATTTGATCTCTTAATGATGATAGGTCGGGATTACACTTTACACCTGTGGAACTCAATGTTTAGGATTGTTCTAATTAAGGGACTAATACTTTGAACTTGATTATGAAGTTTACCGCGTGTTTGAGTCTAGGAGTGAGTAAGGCCCAACATTCAAGAATTGTCGAAATCTAAATATCTGGATTGTTTTCCAAAATCACTCAAGTTCATAGAAATTCTCCTGAAATTCTTAGCTTATTTTTCGCATACTTTGCTTGGGACTAGCAAAATGCTGGTTGGGGGTTGTGTTGAGGGTCAAATATTGCATATTAGACCAGTTATTACATGGATTTACGACCATGAAACTGTTTAACAGCCCGATTTAATCGTGTTTGTGTCGCAAGGTGACTTTACGAGCTGGAATTGAAACAGGGTGCTAAAAGATAAGATTTAACACTCAAAATTCACCAGAGCAAGGGACGGACTTCAGGGAACCAAGATCAATAGATTTACACGCCAGAAACCCGAGGAAATGGAGAAACTGAAGCTCGAGTGGCCCGAAATTGGCTCAGAACGCAAGATCACAGGGTTCCCACCATCCGTTCAGCTTGAAAATTCATACATGGCCTGAGAACCATAGATTGACCGTACACGTCGAATTTTAGCTAATGGATCCTTCTGGAAGTAGCCCATTGGACAGATCAGCCCCTTAAATCCTTAAGTGGGGCTCGTTTGATATCTGGATATACTTCAATATCATTTTCAATGCCTTAAAGTGGATGGGGAAAAAGATGGACAGAACCGATTTCTCGAGAACGTCACAGGGGACCCCACATGTACACATGCGTGTACATGGTATATTTTCACCGGCCGCACACCGGTCTTTAAGAACTCGGTCGTAACTGGCTGTGAAGAATTTCTTTAAAAATTTAAAGAAACGCAATGGCGTTTTTCGCCGTCCGACGTGGTTTTTGCCTAGTGGGGCCCAATTATCTAATGGCGGATCTGGACCGTTAATTGCATTCATAGGGCGGGTGTAACTCATGCCTAGAGTCCTTTTCTCCCATGCGAGCGATCGGAAGATTCTTTACGCTAAACGCAGGATGGACGGAGCGAAAGATCGATGTGACCACATCTAATCCAAGCCAAACAAACCCTTTACAAACGATTTTTCGAGGGGATTTCTATGAACGGTGTGGATTTCCTGCCTGACGTCATTCGGTGGGACACCAGCCATCACAGCGTCGACGTGCGTCGACTCTGCTTCGTAACAGCGGGTTGCATTCAATTCCTGGTGGGCCACTATCATCATATATTTCGATGATCCACACCGTTCATCAGATGCAGGAGTTCAAACCGACCGTGTCCCTAGTTGTATACAGATTTTCACACCCATTTCGTAGAATTGAATGATCCAATGGGGATTGGACGGTGGTTGAAAAAAACGCTGTGGGCCACACCGATCTAATCCAGAGATGACGGTTCCGAACGATTTTGTGAGTAGAATTTAATGGACAGATTGGATTTCACCTCTGACCTCGATCAGGAGCCCCACAGAGAGTCCAGCGCAGATCAGTTTGGACTCTGTTTACGCAGTCCGTGCACACTCGACCATTCCGAGCCGTTCTGCAGTCAGGGGGAGGATCAAATTTTCTATCTAGACCATCCAAATGCTGTCCATGGTGGGACTGATTAAAGCCAAGACGACTGAACGTCTTGGATCAAGCTTTTGTTGCATAAAATTTTGTTCAAATGGAGGACTGTTGCTCCGTTGCGTAACTGGGAGACAGATCTCTATACGGACTCTTCTCCAGCACGGACTCTACACCACGCTGTTACATATAAAAGGGAGAGAGAGGTGACGGCTGGGGATCATTTGGATCTGGAGCTGATCAGTTGGCTGGAGACTTGTGGACAGCTAGGACAGAGGGCTGACGTAAAGCAGAGGAGAGGAAGAGTAATATATTTTTAATTTTTTTGTTTTTATTTTTATTTTTATTCCTTTTAAGATGATTAGCCTAATCATGTGTGGCTAAACCTCTTAGCTAGGGCTAAGAGGTGAAGCTTGTAACATGAGGGGAGACTCTTTGCTTGTCCTTTTTATTTAGACTGAATGGATGTTGATTTTAGTAAATTAAGGGAATGCTTTTAGTTTTTAATGGGCTGTTGTGACTAAAATTACAATGGGTCTGAGATAGCTTTGAGCATGTTCCTTTCCTTTTTATGTTTATGACGTCAGGAAGCCCTGTTGTTCACCATCGTCTCCTGGGCATGGTTGGATGTCGGTACCCTTCTTGACTTTCATGGCATGTTGATTGGTTGGTAATTAGTTTAATTCTGTTGTTTGATTTGTCTCCTGGGCATGGTTTGGTGATGGAATCCATTCTAATTCATACACCTTTCATCTCTTGAAAACTATATCAATGGCAGTTCAGTAAATTTTCATAATTCGTGATACTGGCATAAGATCTCCCTGATCTCTACAAGTGGATCCTCTGAATCCCCAGTTCCCTTCCTCTGAATTTTCTGAAGTTTTAGATTAATTATTCCACAATTATTCCTCAATTGTCATTCAATTCAGATTACATCTTAGTCTAATTCTAGTTCTATTTAGTTTCAGATTACGTATAGGTTTCAGTCCCTGTGGATTCGACCTCGGTCTTACCGAGTTTATTACTACATCACAACCCTGCACTTGGGGAGTGAACAACTACAACCATAAGAATCACAAACGAGCGACTCACTAGCATTTTTTAATCGTTCATTTAGATGGCCAATGTTTGTACAGTTCATATCATTCTATTAGTGCAATTATAGTAATGTAGCCCCTGATTGTATTGTTTCATGATATTATCAAGGTGCCACTATAATAAATTAGTAGCCTAACAACATCTTTATTACTCGAGTGACTCTCTTGCCTATAAAAAGGTGTGGACGCTCAGAAATTTTTTTTCCCTGTCTACCCACTAGGCGTCTGGTTCGGACCATATGATGGTTGCATGAGTTGAACGATGGATGTATGTGTTTGTGTGAGTGTGCGTGGTGATAGATATAGGAATATTGTATGCTCGGTTGATACGGTCGATAGCATATAAAGGACAACATCCAAAGTCTATCCAGATCTAGTGAAGCCATAGCTAAAATCTCCATACTCGAACCTCGCGGAGGGGTTGACTAGAGAGGTTAATAATTTTTAGGTACTTGGTTGATACGGGAAGTAGTGTATGAAGGCCCAGATCGAAAGTCTATACAGATTCAATAGAACCCTTAGTTAAGACCCCCATACCCGAACCTCGTGGAGGGGTTGAGAAGAGAAGCCAATAATTATACTTTTATCGTTCGTAACCCCTCATGCAGTATGCTTGTATCATCGGATGCTGAGCCTCGGGGGGTGTGTATGTGGTTTGCGATAACCTAGTGTGGTTTAGGATTGTACACTATATTTCACAAAACTGATAAAATGGCTCGATTGAGCACTATTTTGGAGTCGCCACTAGCCAAAATAAAGGCTTTAGATTAGAATCCTTGGCATTGCCTTAAGATTAGAAAATTTAAAAAATTTGACTCAAGTGAGTCCTGCTTTGATTTGCGTCATGGAGGTAGGGCTTCAGTACCGGAAAGGGAAGAGGTTAGACACTCTTTTACCGCCCGTGTAAAACAGGATCTTTACTCTGTCAGGCTATATGCTTTCAAGGGGGATTCAATGAACTTCCAGTAAAATACTAAGATGAACTTCTAGTAAAATACTAAGATTTAGATGTTTAAATTACAAAAGATAAATTGAAAACAGAATGAGAATAATAGAAAAGGGATTTTCTGATAGAAGTACGTAAAAGAAAAAGTGCACAGAGTTTTTTGTTACTCATTTAAGTCACGTATTCTGATACTGAAGATCCTAAGAGAGGCAATCGTAGAGCATACTTTACGTGATGTCAGAACAGAGCCTACTACCTCAGGTGTTCAAAGTAGTGGGGTTAGAATATACAGACTAGAAAATGATAAATTGAGAATACTGATGGGTTTTTTTTGACCCGTTGTCCTTTCGCAACTGGGATGCGCAAGTCCTTTCGCAACTAGGATGCGGAAAGGAGTTTCCTAAAACTTTAAAAAAGGGTTCCTAGGATTTTTCTACGTATGTTGTGTTGATGAGAAAAATACAAGAGGGCTATCAAAGGTGAGAGAGAGAGAGGGAGAAAGAGAGAGAGGAAGCTTGTAGAAGGGAGGTTATGCTCGTGGAGGTGATCTACGGTGCAGTCTATATCTCAGCGCTCCTACGTTCTCGTAATCGGTGAGATCTCTCTGATTTTCTTTATTCTTTCATTATTCATCCACTCCTGCGTGAGTGAAGAAGATTGTAACGTTCTACTTCATAGTGGATTGTTGATCTGGACGAGGTCCCGTGGTTTTTACCTCTTTGAGGGTTTTCCACGTAAAAATCTCTTGTATGGTGTGTGATTGATGCTTTGATTTATTTCATTACTTTATTATCCATAATTCTGGTTTGTTTCGGGAGGCTAGATCCTAAGGTTTGTGCAAGGCATCCCAACAAAGTGGTATCAGAGCTAAATTCATTGAACGGGTAGGATCAGTTTTGAATTATGGAAGGTGGCTCAAGGATGATCAGCCTTAATGGTTCTAACTGGACCATATAGAAGGCTAAGATGGAGGACTTGCTTTATTGCAAGGAACTATATTCTCCAATCTTAGGCATATCAGCAAAATTCAAGGATATGACTGATGATGATTGGAAGAAGACGGACCGAAAGGCGGTGGAGTTTATTAGATAATGGTTGGATGATTCTGTGTTCCACCATGTGTCTACGGAAACCTCAGCCGCAAGCCTATGACTAAAATTACAAGGGCTGTATGAGAGGAAGACAACCGGTAATAAGATATTTCTGATAAGGCGACTTGTGAATTTCAAGTTCAAGGATGGTGGTTCTGTGGCCGAGCACATGAATGAGGTCAGCAATATAGTGAACCAACTCACTTCTATGAAGATGGTCTGGATGATGAATTGCGGGCTTTACTATTGCTTAGTTCATTGCACGACGGTTGGGAGACATTGGTGGTGTCTTTAAGTAACTCCGCGCCAGACGGAAAGATATCCATGGAACAGGTAACCAGTTGTCTCTTCAATGAGGAGACAAGGAGGAAGTCTCAGGGGTCTACTCAGCAAGAGGCCCTTGTGACACAGGAACGGGGGAGAGGAAAGAACAGGAAGGGCGGGAAGGCCCGAGATAAATCAAGAGGCAAGTCGAGTAACAGAAAAGATGTTGAATGCTGGAATTGTGGCAAGAAGGGCCACTACAAGCATGAATGTCGTGGTAAGAAAAACGATAAGAAAGGAAAAGGGAAGGAAGATGAATCAGATTTCACTGCAGTCGCTTCAGATGGTGACATGGTAGTTATTCTTTCTACAGATCATGACGTATATCTCACGGCTACGAGTCAGAACACCGACTGGGTGATAGACTCAGGAGCTTCTTTTCATGCGACTCCACACATGGACTCCTTCACAAGCTACAAGTCGGGTGACTATGGGACTGTGGAGATGGGAAATTCTGGCGTATCAAAGATCATGGGATTCGGTGATATTTGTGTGAAAACTGATGTGGGCTGCACATTAGTTCTCAGGGATGTGAGGCATATCCCAGATCTTCACCTTAACTTGATGTCGACGAGAAGGCTAGATGATGATGGCTATGAAAGTCGGTTTGCTGATGGGCGAAGGAAGCTCATCAAGGGTTCGTTGATCATGGCTAGAGGAAAGAAGTGTTGCACCCTTTACAAGGCAAGTGTCAGTATGTTCAAGGGTGGATTGAATGCAGCGAAAGATTCATCTATTGACATGTGGCACAAGCGTCTAGGCCACATGAGTGAAAAAGGACTTCAGCTACTAGCAAGGAAGCGGCTCCTTCCAAACGTGACAGGTATACCTCTTAAAACCTGTCTTGATTGTTTATCAGGGAAACAGCATAGAGTTTCATTTGTTAAAACTGCTTCTCATGTTAATAAAGTGCATGCATTAGATTTGGTTTATTCTGATGTTTGTGGTCTTATGAGGATAAAAATCTTGGGTGGGGCATTGTATTTTGTTACTTTTATAGATGATGCATCTAGGAGGGTTTAAGTTTATGCTTTGAAATCCAAGGACGAGGTCTTTGGTGTGTTTAAATTGTTTCATGCTATGGTTGAGAGAGAGACAGGTAAATCATTGAAGTGCATCCACACTGACAATGGTGGTGAATACATTGGCGACTTTCACGAGTACTGCAAGTCCCTGGGTATACGGCATGAACAGATGGTTCCCAAGACCCCCCAGCATAATGGTGTAGCTGAGCAAATGAATCGCACCATTGTTGAGAGAATCAGATGCATGTTATCCTATGCGAAATTGCCCAAGACGTTCTGGGGAGAAGCAATGCACACAGCGGTGTATTTGATAAACAGGTCTCCATCAGCCTCGTTGAATGGAGAAGTACCTAAGAAGGTGTGGACTAGACATGATCCATCGTATAGTCATTTCAGGGTGTTTGGATGCAGGGCATCCGTTTATATACCAAAGGATGAGAGGTCCAAGCTCGATATGAAGATCAGGCAGTGTGTGTTCTTAGGGTACGGTGATGAAAAGTTCGGTTATAAATTATGGGATCCGACCGAGAGGAAGCTCATCAGGAGCAGAGATGTGGTTTTCTTTGAAGATCAGTGTATAGAAGACATTGATAAGCCAGAGAAGAACCAGCCTAGTTCAGGTGAGCTAGAGGACATGGATCCGGTTACTCCTCCCATGGTGGCTGATGACGGGGGAGTACAGTAAGGTGCAGAGGATGAGAATGTTCCTTCAGAAGATGGACCGGGGAGCAGCCCCACTTGATCCACTGTTGAGCCACAGGTGAGGAGGTCATCTAGGGACAGACAGCCGTCTAAGAGGTACTCGCCACATGAGTACATTATGTTGACTGATGGGGGAGAGCCAGAAGATTATTCTGAGACCCTAGCCGACGAGCATAAGGGAGAGTGGTTGAAAGCTATGCAAGAGGAGATAAAATCCTTGCATAAGAACCACACATATGATATGGTGAAACTGCCTAAGGGCAAGAAACCTTTGAGCAACAAGTGGGTGTTCAGAAAGAAGGTTGAGCAGAAGAATTCACAGACGAGGTTCAAGGCCAGACTTGTGGTGAAAGGGTTTGGTCAGAGGAAAGGAATAGACTTCGAAGAGATATTCTCACCAGTGGTGAAGATGACATCCATACGGATGTTGCTTGGGTTAGCGGCTAGCATGGATCTAGAGATAGAGCAGTTAGATGTTAAAACTACCTTTCTCCATGGTGATCTGGAAGAAGAGATCTACATGCACCAACCAGAGGGGTTCGAAGTCAAGGGCAAGGAGCATATGGTGTGTAGGCTGAGAAAGAGCTTGTATGGGCTGAAACAAGCTCCACGACAATGGTACAAGAAGTTCGACTCGTTTATGTTGAAACACGGGTATGACAGAACAGAGTCGGACCACTGTGTGTTCACGTGCAAGTTCTCAGATGGTGATTTCTTAGTTCTGCTATTATATGTTGATGACATGCTCATCATGGGAAAAGACACCAAGAAGATCGACAGGCTGAAACAGGAGTTGGGCAAGTCTTTTGCGATGAAAGACTTGGGCCCGGCTAGACAGATCCTAGGAATGGAGATAACCAAGTGACGAAGCAGCAGGAAGCTTTGGGTCAAAAGAGCGGTATATTGAGAAAGTCCTAGAGCGGTTTAATATGAATGTAGCGAAGCCGGTCAGTACTCCACTGGATGGTCACTTCAGATTGAGTGACAGGCAGTGTCCCAAGACGAAGGCAGAGGTGGATGAGATGCAGAAGATATCATACACATCAGCTATAGGAAGTTTGATGTATGCTATGGTGTGTACAAGCCCAGACATAGCATATGCGGTTGGTGTTGTTAGCCGGTTTCTTGTCAATCCTGGTAAAGAGCATTGGGCAGCGGTGAAATGGATACTGCGGTATCTAAGAGGTTCATCCAGGTTGAGCCTATGCTATGGTGACGGTAAACCTGTGTTATAGGGCTACACAGATGCAGATATGGCAGGTGACATAGACTCCAGGAAGTCTACATCGGGGTTCATGTTCACGTTTACAGGGGGAGCGGTTTCTTGGCAGAGCAAGCTACAGAATATCGTAGCATTGTCAACTACAGAAGCCGAGTACATTGCAATCACAGGGCATGTAAAGAGATGCTTTGGATGAAGAGGTTCCTACAGGAACTTAGCCTGAAGCAGGAGGAGCACGTGGTCTATTGCGATAGTCAGAGTGCTATACACTTAAGCAAGAATCCAAGTCAGCATTCCAAGTCAAAGCACATAGAGATTCGGTATCACTGGATCAGGGATACTTTGGAACAGAAGGTGTTACAGCTTGAGAAGGTCCACACGGACGATAATGGGTCAGATATGATGACCAAGGCCTTAAGGGCAAGTTTGAGGTTTGTAGAAACTGGCTAGCTTAAAGAAGGTGAATCCCTCCCGAGTCAAAAAGGGGAGATTTGATGAGTTTTTGGACCCGTTGTCCTTTCGCATGGCCCAGGATCTGTGAGTCCTTTCGTAGACTAGGATGCGGAAAGGAGTTTCCTAAAACTATAAAAAAGGGTCCCTAGGATTTTCTACGTATGTTGTGTTTATGAGAAAAACACAAGAGGGCTATCAAAGGTGAGAGAGAGAGGAGAAAGAGAGAGAGAAGCTTGTAGAAGGGAGGTTATGCTCGTGGAGGTGATCTATGGTGCAGTCTATATCTCAGCGCTCCCACGTTCTCGTAATCGGTGAGATCTCTCTGGTTTTCTTTATTCTTTCATTATTCATCCACTCCTGCGTGAGTGAAGAAGATTGTAACGTTCTACTTCATAGTGGATTGTTGATCTGGATGAGGTCCCGTGGTTTTTACCTCTTTGAGGGTTTTCCACGTAAAAATCTCTTGTGTGGTGTGTGATTGATGCTTTGATTTATTTCATTACTTTATTATCCATAATTCTGGTTTGTTTCGGGAGGCTAGATCCTAAGGTTTATGCAAGGCATTCCAACAAAGTGGTATCAGAGCTAAATTCATTGAACGGGCAGGATTAGTTTTGAATTATGGAAGGTGGCTCAAGGATGATCAGCCTCAATGGTTCTAACTGGACCATATGGAAGGCTAAGATGGAGGACTTGCTTTATTGCAAGGACCTATATTCTCCAATCTTAGGCATATCAGCAAAATTCAAGGATATGACTGATGATGATTGGAAGAAGACGGACCGAAAGGCGGTGGGGTTTATTAGACAATGGTTGGATAATTCTGTGTTCCACCATGTGTCTACGGAAACCTCAGCCGCAAGCCTATGACTAAAATTACAAGGGCTAAGATTCGTGGTTGGACAATCATTGTCTATTCATTACATGACTAGATTCGTGGTTGGACAATCATTGCATGACTAGATTCGTGGTTGGACAATCATTGTGGCGAGTGTCTATTTGTCATACATGTATTTCATAGTCCATTCGTTTCACGACTGAGCGTCTTGGTGAGATGATCATTGGAAAACAATTATCTGTTCGTTACCTAGCACGGAGCTGTGTGGGCAAGTTGGTCGCTGTTAGACAATTGATTGTTTGACATTCAGTCACGTACTTCGTGGCGAAAAGGTTAGTGGGGTAACAACCTATTCGTCTCTTCGGGTTCTCACTTTATGTCGATCTTGTTGTGGGAACGATTATCTTTTTGTTGCTTGGAACCTGACTTCATAGGCAAGGTTGTACTGGGATGACCACCTATTCATATTTCAATGGAGCCTCATGGCTAGGTTGCTAAATGACTACTTGTTCATAGTTTTTATCCAACTCTATAGAGAAATGGTCGAGTAGAATCTCTTAGCATGTTGCATGATGGCCCCACTGGCAATCCCTTAGACTTAAATATCTTCTTAGGTTCATTAATATGATTGTGAATATAGGGTGCCTAACTATGTTATTCCACTTTACTAAATTCCGACTGATTTTGTAGCATTGCGTTGGCTTGATAGTAGAAGAATTCAATGGAAGAAGAAGAATTATAATCATAAGTGTTAATGAAAAATAAAGGATAGGTAGTGTTGCGCTAAAAAGAGTAATGTTGTAGCGACCTGTTGTTTTTATTCTCCATTAAATTTATAAATGTGTGAAACAGCTAAAAACTCATATTGACCTCCCAGATCTTCTCTTTAATGATTAGCCAATGAATTCTAACTCAAGACGAGTTTGCAAGATATTCCTCTAATTAGTTAATTGTTGACAAGTGTAGTTGATTATATTTTCTATCTTAATAGATGGAGCCCATAATTTCCACATGCGTTTTGCCACGTGTATTTTAAATGAGTGGCCTGAAAATCTCAATAGTGCTCCGGCTCGAGCGTGTGTACATCCTATTCATGCATCAGTTGGTTCCCAACGTGACCATGTCTATACGAAATAGTCAGGTCGTTCCACTCATCAGGTGAGCCACCTCTATATACTAAAATATGGATGCTTTGAAAAAAAAAAAAACCTCCGGCAATCCACATTCAACGTAGAGGTGTGGGCCCCATGAGTCCTGATGAATTAAAAAGGCCTAATTCTGCATATCTCCATCCTTAGTGGGGTCCACTTTATGCATCGTTGGGATGTTTTTCATGACGCCGTTTCTAAACGACCCATGGCCCTCACCAAAGACCAGTTAGTTTGAAACGCGTTTTCTTTTCTTCTTCTTTTTAATTTACATTATTTCATTGTTTTCAACGGTTTGATTACAAACTCCAATCACTGATGTTGACTGGCTTATTGTCAGCCTTGATTTTTGGACTGACAATTGGAACAGGCATTTTGAATGGTAGAAATTATTTGATCCTCGAGCCAAGGATATTCCCAATATACACGGGTTTTCGATTTGTTAAAGTGGGACTAATGGTTTGGTGATCCCTACCATTGGTCAGATGTCGAGATTTCTATGGCATGATTCGAATTTGGTTGGCCCAGGAAAACAATGGTCTGGATCATCAAACCATGGCCCACTTTGAGGGTACTCAGATTGAGGATCATACAATTCGTATTTATTAAGGGGTCGGTTTCTGTCGTCGCATATAGTATCGAATGAGGATAGAAAGGCCTGTTAATAGTAGGTGGGGCGGGCTCTGTAATTTCCACGTTGAGATACTGCAGCCGTTAATCAAAGCGGGCCATAAGGACACAACATATGCGGAGTTGATCATCTGGCCGCTGCAATTGTTTCCCATTTTGTCATTTCGTAAAAGCAGCTGCGCTACGGGGATTCTGCGGGGAATGATCATATACGTTCAAGCTGTGTGGGGCCCACCTAAGGGAATAGGGGAGGACGGTAGGGAGGAAAACGCTCACCAAAGAAACTTCCACGGAATGAGGGGATTCCGTGTTGCGTACATACCATCTAACTCGATCATTAAGGGGACGCGGATTCGGGAGTGGATTAGGTGCGGCCCTTACTGTGGGGCCTTCCTTGTTGAATGTATTCTATATCCACGCCGTCCATCCGTTTTTCCATACCATTTCAGGGCATGATCCCTAAAACGAAGCAGATCCAATTCTCAGGTGGGCCATAGCATAGGAGCAAATGGTGATTGGCCATTAATGGCGTACAAGGGTTTTGGATCAAGGTGAGATTTGTTTTAACCCTTATCCAGGTTTATGTGACCTTATCAAGAGGTTTGATGGCAAATGAACGTTACATAAACATTACAGTGGGTTGAGGAATTTTTTAATGGGAGGGCATTTAATCACCACTGTTTCCTTTGGTACGGTTGACATTAGATTTGGATCTTTTTCATTTTTTATTTTTTTTGGGTCGTGTACTAAAATAATCTAAAATAAAAATAAAAATGGATGAACGACATGGATATATAATAAATACATCAAGTTGGGCCCCACAGGCTGCACCTAATCCTCACCCCGTAGATTCAGCCCATCTGCGGATTCAGTCAATCCTCCGACCCAGCCTGACTTGATTGAGCCGGGCTGGATACACATTGAAATGAGTAATGTTGATTATAACTCCACGGGATTATGGGCAATCTGCTTCCCATCAACTCGGCGCTTTCGTGATGGCATATTATGGTTATTCATACGTGCACAGCCAGTGAACTCGTGCCATACGCGTACCTCAATCTGAACCGTTCAAATAGTGATCCGCATTGTAGATGTAGCATCTGTTGGGTTGTTGGCCTGTTGATGTCAAGATAAAAAGTGATGGCAGTCCAAAATTCGATAAACAGATGTCAAAATTAATAGAGGGTCAGGATCATCCAATTAACATGATCTGAACCTATATCGCATCTAAAGTGGACCCACAATTTCAATGGTTTAGTTTGAGGCACACACATAGTATATTAGCCATGGCTGGTTTCCACCGCTGGACCGCATCCTTAGATTGATCTGAACGGTTCATGTTCTCATTACCACCGTTTAGAACCTGGCCTTCGATACTTGGACTTGAATATGATCAGAAACAAAATCACCCGTTTAAACAGTATTTCTTATCATGGCCTTGATAGCATGGAATCCAGAAAATCAATGGTTCGGATCATCATTTAAAATGTAGACTGGGGTTTCAAATCAACCACCGTTCAATACTGTGGTACGGCGCCAGCGTCTCGCGAGAAAAATCTAGTTTGTCGATTACTGAGGTATGAGGTGACCGCACGCGACGTGAATTGTTTCCAGCGCATGGCATTGAAGTATTCAAAATAATAACGAGAGAACGATCGATTGAACGGTACAATTTCTAGCATATCATCCATCACGCTCTGCCAGAGTATCAAGGTTTCTCTTTCTGGCCTAAATTCTAGGAATGCAACTACCAGACGCGCGCATCTTTAAGCGCTAGAGACAAACGCACTACACGTGCTAGCGTGGCTGATGGATACGAGATCCGAGACGTGTATAATATTGTGAACAGCAAGCCCACTCGCATGCCCATTGAATATGGGCAATTTCTTCGCAGTTCCGTAACCGGCATTTTCGTTATGACGGTGCAAGAACATTCGCTGTTACGAACACGCATTAAACCTTACGGATTCCTTACAAATGAGCCACGTTGGCACGTGTTGTGGTGCGTTTGTTCTGGGCACTTGAAAATTGGGCGTCGGGATTCAAAATGGTGATGTCGTGGGGTTTGAATTTTCGTCGGTTAGTTACGTGCATAGCCTCCTTATTCAACGAGGGCACTCATTTGGTGGGAGAGAACACGTGTCAAAGATCCAGGCCATCCATCACGTATGTCATAATGTGAACATGCCGAATGGCAAAAATCAAAGTATTACACTGAACAAATGAGCCACACATAACTGTTGGACTTTTGTTTTTTTTTTTTGGTCCAGATGCCCATTTCCTAAGACAAGTTTGATCCGTCTGATCAGCTGACCAACAATATATTTAGTCCACGGCAGGTTCAACGCGTACGATACCTGATAAATAGCATAGAACTCTGACGTACGTGCCGTTTTCTCGGAAACGGATTGCGCAGGAAGGGCTCCGTGGTCCACCGTGATGTATGTGTTTTATACACGCCATCCATCCATTTTTCCAGATCATTTCAGGACATGAGCCCAAAAATAAAGTAGATCCAGAGCTCAAGTGGATCACACACAGAAAGCAGCGACCGTGATGTTTATTTGCCATCCAACCTATTCATAAGGTTATATACATCTGGATGAAGGAAAACACAGATATCAGCTCGATACTAAACTTCCTACAGCTCCCAAGAAGTTTTTAATGGTGAGCGTTCAATCCCCACTGTGTGGTCCACTTGAGCCTTGAATCTGCTTCATTTTTTAGTTCATTCCCTAAAATAATATGGAAAATAGACGGACGGCCTGGATGGATTTTGACGCACTGGGCTACCCATTTTCTCATGTCTCTGATATCTGTTTCGAACTCTCGTGTGAAAACATTTTTTTTTTTTTTTCTTCACACCCAACATCTCATGTGAGTGCGACATCCAACCTGTCTTCATTAGGCGGACCACAATTGTATTTTGTTAATTTATAAGTTGCCTTACCTTATTTTCTTCGACGTGGCCCACCTGATGAGTGGATGGGGTTGATCTTTGCACAAGGTAGTCCTCGTGGTGGGGCCAACCTATTGAACAGATTGGATGTTGTGCGGACAAAATAGATTGAAAGTTATCCATTGGGTGGACGGTGATTTATAGTCCAACAGGTTGGATGCTTACTGGATATTCGATGTTCTGCATGCATTGACGACTAGTTCCAACGCAGAACAAGGTTCAAAATATACCAAAAATATCTCCATACATGACGTTCACACTTTATTTTAAACCATGGTTAGGCGTTGATCTTTCTATCTAATGATGGGTTCTGTGAAATTGCAGTGCATGGGCCACCAGCGATGGGGAGGCGACAGCTTGGATTGGATTGCCGAATCATGAGCCTCACTTGTACAAACTTAAAACATCCACCCGTTCATGAAGCTAAACGTTGATGGATCAATCAAACCCTTGTTGGCGGCATCAAGCTGGCAATACAACTTGACATTAGATGCTTGGATATTTAGGGTGACTCAATTCTCACTATTTTCATCAAGTCATCAGTATCAAGCTCTCTCTCTCCATAGCCCAATGATAACACGCCACGTGAGCACGTTAGACATGGGGCCACGGTGAAAATGAGAGGTTTTCTGTGTAATGAAGTCTCATATTCTCATTGGGTAAGCAATTCACACTACTAAATAAAATCATGAATGATGCATAAGAATCATTTTAGATATTTTCAAACTATAGGTCGGCTACCTAAGTCAAAGAGACAACATCAGAGGCGTTATATTTTGTTGTCTCATTTATACCGTATAGCGCCAGAATACATTGATCATCAACGCTATACGTCTGATGGGTCTACCAAGTGTTGAATAATAAAATGGCGATTATCATAACTGAACGTAACTTTCAGTAGAATTGTGGGACTCCACAGTGATGTGTGAGTTTCATCCTGGCCATCCTGATGCACCTCCAACCTTACCAGCCTGATCCATAACTCAGGTGGGCCACAAAAATGGGTACAATTTGGGTCATTGGAGAGAGGGACACCCACCATAGAAACTTCCAGAGGGATTGTGGGGTTTCACTAAGGTTGTGTATATGCCATCCAGCCATTCGCAAGGTGCACCCAACAAGGATGATGGGCCACACCCAAAAAAAACTACGGCTATTTCAACACTCGGGCGGACCGCCACAGGTGAATATAAGCATAATTGTACATTGCCACCTGCAGTTTGTACCACCCGTGAGGCACTCTAGATATGCACGGCAGGTGGGCCCCACACATACCACATGTTCGTACATATGGTAACTACCGTAGGTATGAACGTTTGTGATCATCCTCGGAATACAATTACCTTCCGGAAAGTACTCGTTAAACAGTTTAAGTGCAGTGATAAAGCTTGTACATCAAAATCTCAATTATCTCATAGCCCGGGGGAGATGATACAGTACGTAGAGTCATCTTTCCCAGCATACACATGGCGTGTGATGTGCCAGTTTAGGCTGTCCATCTAGTGGGCTCAGCTGTGGATGGCTTACGTTTTAAAAAACCACCTGTATCGGCCATCACCTCAATCCATCAATTTTCTACACTTCTCCATATTGAATGTTTCATTCCGTTTTCTACCATTATTTGAAGGCCACTGATCAGATGACCATTGACTGGGGTCATCCGCCCATCGCTATGCAATTTGGACCATTAAAATTGGGCCCATTGATTATCTACACTCTTTACAAAGTAGGTCCAGTGAGTAACAAATCATTTGCTATTGAATCTGTCACTTTTGCTAATCAAACACCGCCAATTCTACACTAATAAATATTTGATTTGTCTTCCGGCCCACTAACTTGGGCCAACAATTCCCAAAAGACCATTACAAGATTAGCCACATAGAGCCTAGAGAACCACAAGCACAAAGCCACCCAGTCCGTCCCCTATTTACGCGGATGCTCCTAAATCCTATTGTAACGAGAGGTGGACCCACGACATCTAGCCCGTCAAGCAGGGTTGCAAAACATTCGTCTAGCCCATCAAAAAGCAAGGTTGCCCACCATGAAAGTTGTACGCCACAAATCAGGCCAATCCAACCATTGTGGGCCACCATGTGAATTTAGAGCTCTTTGGATGGCTGTCCATTGTTTTCCATCTACAGTGGGGTTAGGGCTGTCAATGGCCACCATCCAATAATACACAGTTGCTTGGGTGGGCCCCACAATAATGTTTATGTAAAATCCATCTAGACCATCAGGTGTATCACCTCATGTTAGGCCAATGGCCCAAATATTGCCCTCATCCTTGATTTAGATGGACCATATGATTGGAAACACTGTAAAGGGCAACCATTGCCCTCCAAACTGTTTCCCTTGGTACCTGAATCAGCCCCGGGCCTAAATTTTGGCATGGCATCTAATGGTTGGAGTGGATTTCATGTAATCATTATAATCACCACAGAAAATCCTAGAATTCATCCACCATAATTGGATATCACTTCTCGCTAAGTCAAAATCCTGGGGCATCTATTAGTATTATTATTATTATTATTATTTATTTATTGAAGATTTCATCAAGCATCTATAGGCATGTAGGTCAGCTTCATGCAATCATGGTATGCTCCATCCAAGAGACCGTCCACAGAAGTTTATAAAACAACCAACATTTGCCATAGAAGTAAGTTCCTATGGCCTAGAAACCAAATGTTGGTTCCTGCTATAACAGCCACTTAAAACTCACAACCATAGATTTTTATCAGGCACACTTAACTTCCATTTATGGGTGGATTTCACCATCATATCCCACCATCATCACCAGTCTAAATACGAGAACTTAAACACTACTAGAGTAATAACAGCATGCAATGGGTTCAGAGTTTTACCAGCTCTAATGAGCTATCACTGAGCGCCAAGAACTTCAATCTCGAAGACCAAAACCGAGTTGGGTAATATCCCCCAAGCTGGAAATCCTTTGGGACCATAAGCATAGTCCGGGGAGCACTGCAAATTCATTTAACAAGACACCATTAGTAGTCTGTAAGTATTGGATAATGGCGAAACAAAATCAGATGGATTGAGATGAAATTGGATAAAACAAATAATCGGCTTAAAATTAAGAACATGATAATAAAATTAGGTCAAGGGAAATCTCAATGCGTATTTACTACCAGCACTGATTTGATGTTTCAAAGCAAACCGCGTAAACCATATCAAAAGAGGAATCTTACCTGAAGACGAGCAACTTCTCCCAATTGCATGCCCAACACACCCTCGTCCCATCCTACACATGATTAACGGATGAGTAATTTAATGCCATGATGAATAAAGCCTACCTAAAAGCCAAGGTCCGGCTTGGTAGACGCTGAAAAATAAGTTCATCTCATTATAGTTAATCGTGAAAGGTCAGATCCAATACAAATGTTCTAGGATAAGCATAACATACAAATCGACATATGGGGCCACTGTGATGTTTTCATGTCCAATCCATCCATCATTTGTGTTCTCTAATGTTCTCCTTGGCTCCCTAAAATCAGACATTCAAAACTCAGGTGGGCCACACCAAAGGGACGATGGGAACACCCACCCATTAAAAACCTTCCACATTGTATGCACGTCCAACTTGTTTTGTATATGCCATATAATCTATTCAGAAGATGCATCCAGCCAGGATGAATGGACATCCAAAACTCAGGCCATTCCAAAATTCAGGTGGGCCATTTAGAGATTTTAGGCATTATTTACATCATTACATGGTGTGGCCCACTTGAGTTTTGGATCAGTTTTATTTTTGGATCCAAGAAGACTAGGAAGGTACACAGATGATGGACAGATCAGATGTCATTAAAACATCATGGTAGGCCCCACAATGATTTGTAGGTTAAGCTTATTATCCTACAAACCTTGCAGTTGATCTGGCCTGTAATCGTAATTATTTAATAGAAATTATGTCTTTTTGGCAAGGATTAAGACAATCTTGATAACCAACTATAATTTATAATACATTACAAGAGAATCTTTTCCTTACCATCAACTTCAACACATCAATATATATATATATATATATATATATATATATATATATATATATATATATATATATATATATATATATATATATATATATATATATATATATATATATATATATCACCGGTTCTCACAAGTTCTCCTGAGAACTCATCATGCTCGATGTGAGCCCAAAATCTGAACGGTCCATGTGATGCAACATCCCATGAAAACCCCAGGGCCCAACTTTTACTTTGATCCAAAAATTTGGTGGGCCATGACTAAAGAAAACAGTTTCCTCGATTTGCATCTCTTTGCTATGGTCCACTAGAGTTTTAGATCAGGATGAAAATTGGTCCCTGGATGGGATGCTGCATCACATGGACCGTTCGGATAAGAGGACCATGACACGTGTGCAAAGGTGCGCGCATGAGCATGCCTCTCTCTCTCTCTCTCTCTCTCTCTCTCTCTACACACACACACACACACACACACACACACACGGAAACGCTCACCTGCGAATTAGTTCATACGTACTACGTACAAACTTTTTTGAGAACCCATCATACGTGATGGGGATCTAAAATCTGAACCGTTCATGTGAAGCAGCACCTCGTGAAACCCCCCGGGCCCAAGTTTTACTTTGATCTAAAACTTTGATGGGCCATGAAAAATGAAAACAGTTTCCTCCCTTGATTTGCATTTCTCTTTGCTATGGCCCACCAGAATTTTAGATCGGGGTGAAAATTTGTCACATGGGGTTTCATGGGATTCCGCATCACATGGACCGTTCAGATTAGACACCCATGGCACGTGTGCAAAGGTGCGCACGTGCGTAGGGGAGCATGACTCTCTCTCTCTCTCTCTCTCTCTCTCTCTCTCTCTCTCTCTCTATATATATATATATATATATATATATATCCACTTAGGTGGGTCACACCACAGACAATAGTTGAGAGTGAATATCCACCCATTGAAATCTTTATGATCGTTTATTGGGCCCACTGAGACATGTTTTAGAAATCCAGCCCATCCATTGTGTGTCCCACTTGGATGAGGGATCACACCAAGTTTCGGCCGTATCCAAAACATAGGTGGGCCTTTAGATGTTTTAGACATGATTTAACACTGTTTCAGATGGTGTGACCCACTTGAGTTCCAGATATGGCTGATTTTTGGGATATCCGATAACCTAGGGGGAAATCCACCAAATGCACGGCTTGGATGTCCGATACACATCTCGGTTGGGGCCCACAACTTGACCTCATGGGAGCTGACCTCGTGTGTGTGTGTGTGTTGTGACCTCATGGGAGCTGACCTCGTGTGTGTGTGTGTGTGTGTGTGTGTGTGTGTGTGTGTTAATATATATATAGGGAAATGGTACTATGAGGTTGACCTCATGGGAACTTCCCATGAGGTCGAGCTATGTGGGCCCTACTGTGATGTGTATCAAAAATCTACCCTATCAGTTAGATGTACCATTCCATGGTGGGACACAGGATAGAAAATCAAGTCAATCCCTGACTTGGATGGGCCACACAACATACAACAGTTGAGAGGGGTTACCCTCCCATTGAAATATTCATAATCATTTATTGAGCCTAGGGAGATTTGTTTTAGAAATCCAGCCCATCCATTGTGTGTGTCCCACTTGGATGAGGGGTCAGACCTAGTTTCAGTTGCATCCAAAACTTAGGTAGGCCCCACCAAGTGCTTTTATATGTTTTAGGCATGTTTTCACACAGCTTTAGATAGTATGGCCCACCTGAGTTCCGTATACGGCTGATTTTTGGGATATCCCATAACCTGAAGGGGACCCATCAAATGCACGGTGTTGATTCGACACATCACCGTGGGGCCCACGCAGCTCGACCTCATAATACCATTTCCCATATATATATATATATATATATATATATATATATATATATATAGAAAACGCTCACTGTGACTGGTTCGTACGTACGTAATCTTTCTGAACTTTTTTGATGACCCATCATACGGGATGAATCTTGCAAATCTGAACGGTTCACATGAAGCGAACTCATGAAACCCCATGGTATGAATTTTTATTTGATCTGAAACTTTGGTGGACCGTGAAAAATGTAAACTTCTTTCCTTGATTTGAATTTCTCTTTGCTATGGACGGTATGGATAAAAGTTTTAGATAAAAGTAAAACTTAGTCTTGGGGGTTTCACTAGGTCTTCCTTCACATGAACGGTTCGATTTTGGATCAACATTACGTATGATGGGTCATCAAAAAGTTCGTACGTACTACGTTTACCAACCGATTAGCAGTGTCGCTTCTCTATATATATATATATATATATATATATATATATATATATATATATATATATATAGGAACGCTCAGCTGTGCACCCGTTCTCATGAGAACTCATTTCCAGTTATACGAGCTCAAAATCTAAACCGTTCACCTGATGCAACACCCCAAGGAAATAGTTTCCTTGATTTGCCTCTCTTCCATCATGACCCACCAAAGTTTCGAATCAGGATAAAAGTTGGGCCCTAGCAGTTTCATGGGGTGCTGCATCAGGTGGACGGTTCAGATTTTGAGCTCGTATAACTGGAAATGAATTCTTCCAAAGTTCTCACGAGAACTCATGAGAACTGGTGTGTACCTAAGCATTCCTCTCTCTCTCTCTCTCTCTCTCTCTCTCTCTCTCTCCCCTATATATATATAACCCGCCTATGACCTTTAAAAGTCAAATGAAATATATGACTTATAAAGGAGGGAGAGAGCATATCAAATCAAATCTCTCTTCTTCTTTTTTGCCCAATAACTTTCAATATAAATTGTTCATGCCAATTTGGTCACATAGAAACATGCATACAAATCAAATAATAAGAAAAGATAACCATAGGTAATGATACATTACTATAGAAACTCGATGTCTGATAATACAAAGGGAGAGAAGAACATGTGAGCATAAAGGTAGAACCATTGTTGTCGAATCGCATATGCGATCATGTGCGATCGCATAAATATATATATTTTTGAAATATATAAGGGAAAATTTCAAAAAAATGTAAAAAAAATATAAGAAACTGAGGAGAACTTTTCTAAGTTAATAGATAACTAATTTTACATATTTAAAATACATTTGAAAGAGATAAAATCAATTAAACAATGAATAAAATATCAAGTCATCCACATTTAACAATATAGTTAACAAGAAGTAACAGCAAAATCAACAAGCTATTTATTTATTATGGTAGAAAATCAACAAGCTATCTTCCTTGAAACTTAAAAGTGCTTGAATCTTGATCTTCCAACTTCCAAGAGAGAGGGAATGTAAGAGAGAGTGAAAGATTAAGATCACTTGGAAGTAGGAAATACAAGGGAGAGGGAGATTAAGCTCACTTGTAATTAAGAAATGTAAGAGAAAATTAGAGTAAGAGAGTTTTGGAGTGAGAGTATTGCAAATGGAGGAGATTTGAAAGCCTTTTTATAGGCAAAATGTTGTTTTTTTTTTATACGAAAAATAAAAATAAAAATAAAAATAAAAAATAAAAAATCAATGTGCCATGGCCAATATGCGATTGCATATGCTGTATGCGATCACATTTTCGCATATTCGACATATGCGATCGCATATGTGCCAGATCGCATATGCCATAATCGCATATGCGATCTGCATATGGATATGCGCATATGTGGTCGCACATGACAACAATGGGTAGAACACATTGTTGGGAAAAAGATTCCTTCTCGACCACACGCACAACAATATCGGAATCAAAAGAAAGAAGAGAAAAAAAAAAAAGAAGAGGCAAACCATAATACAGAGATTTATGTGGTTCCCTTTCGGTACATCCATGGATTTACATCGATCCACTATGCTCAAAGGCAAAAAAAAAAAAAAGCAACTCTCAATACAATGATGACTCTCTCTTACGACAAAATATATATTACCCCAAACGAACCAGGGTATATATATAATTTTTTTTTAAAAAAAAAACTCTATCTGAAATTACGAAATTGCCCTCTGGACTGGGGGCACACCCTGCAACTAGAGTTGTACACAAGTCGAGCTGACCCCAGCTCGAACTCAGCTCGACCACTAGCTGACCTTGGCTCGAACTCGGCTCGGCGTAGCTTGGTTCGGTCAGCAGCTCGGGCCAGTTTGAGCCGAGTTCGAGCCAAGATCAAGCATGTGCAGCATTTTCTCAAACACATGGAGTGCACCTTTAATTTCTCACAGTATGTAAAACAACAGTAGTAGTTTACAGGTATTTCATCAAACACTTAATAGGCAACATCAAAATCAAGATACAGGGGTATTTGTTTCATATCCATACCTTCCTCGCCACCAACTGACACTTCGTTGAGTCATTTCATAAAACACTTGGTGAGCAACATCAATATCGAAATAACTGAGTCATCGAACTAGTTTGATCTGAGTTCGATTCAAGTTGGGGTTCGATCTGAGTCAATTTGAGCTTGGACAAGCTCGAACTCAGCTCGAAATTTTTTCAAGCTCCAAAAATCAGCTCGACTTGGCTCGAACTCAGTTTCAAACCGAGCTTTTTCGAGTCGAGTCGAGCGAGTTAACTGAGCTAACTCGGTTCGTGTACAACTCTACCTGCGACCCCCAGCAAAGAGCTCAACCAGCAAAAGTGTTGGCTGGATGAACAGTACACCTTTGATGATCAGGCTCCATAGATCCTAACACACACGAGCATACACACACATGCTCTAAAAATGAAGCTTCGCAAAGGAAAATTTGATGAAGAAGCAGTGTATGGTCAGATTTAGTAATGGATACAAACTATAGCTGGGTAATTTTTCTAGCTACTGACGGTACTGCACCTGAAAAGGTAATAGAAAAGTGCAACAAAGGGAGTTTGGGTCACTGTTTAGGAGTGATCTCTCTCCCATCTTTTAAAGAGGACCATGGATCACACCCATCATGAAACTGGTTTAGGCTTTGTTAGGTAGCAAGACAATATATTGTGGTAGGAATACTTCCTGCAAAGTTGTAATCGTTACATGTTTGCACCCATTTCGTGTCTTTAGTGCCTATGAAGAAGAAAATTATCTTTGTTTTTTCATTGTCTTTTAGGACATGGGGCCTTTTCTTGTGCACACATGAAAAAGGATATGGGACCTTTTCTTGTGCACACATGAAAATTATCTTTGCTTTTTCATTGTCTTTAAGGATATGGGGCCTTTAAAATGAAGATGTAATGACTGTAAGCAAGTTCAACAATCCAATCATCTAGTCTTATACTAAGACTGCTTGCTGTCACCTCCAAGAAACCAATAAAATTTGAACAAGGGTGTCAAGCTAAATGCTTATGGGAAAAACAAACTTTGATGGTGCAATTAGTGTTAAATAAAAATATGGGTGAATGATTTCTATGCGATATACTAGCAACATGTTCTCTGAAAGGGCCATACAGTGTGGTGTTTTACATTTGAATATACTTCAGTTCCAAATATTGGATGCTTTTTTGTGGCAGTTGAGTTATTCGCGTTCCTACAAATTTGCAATTCTACCATGGTGTCTACTAGGCTCGAGTACATCACTACTCCCTAATTAGCTATAGATCCTAGCCCAAGACCCCTACACATGATTAATATCAGAAAATAAGGCCATTCAACCTTCGTTTCACCAGCAATTTGACCATTGCAGAAATGTTAAGGAGATTTGTGCATAGGAGATTGAGGTTCGTCTCATTTTAGTTAACAGTAATTATGTATTAGAGATTAAGATACCTATATCTAATACGTAATCACTATTAAATAAAACTAGGGCATGTGGCACGTGCAACACATGTAGAGAGGATGGGAGAGAAAAAGTAGAAGAAATAAATAAAGGGGGAGAAAAAACCAAAGATATTGTAGGGAAGGTGTAGGCTACATGTAGAGAGAGAAAAAGAGAAGGACGCCTGTGGTTGCAACGAGCAACCCATTTCCACACTCGTGTTGTGGCCTACTCGAGCTTTAGAAATGCCTTGATCTGGGGCTGAACATGACAACAAATGTATGATATGGATTTCACACAGTCATCATAGTGGGCCCGACAGAGCCTTTGTTGCATATTAACAGTCTTCGTATTATTAAGCTCCAAATGAGCTACATGCAAAGAGGAGGAGATCAAGAAGGCTACTTGCATCAAAGAATTGAAAAGACAAAACAAAACAAAAATAAATAAAAATTGCAGGTAAAATCTAAGCCGTTTGCAAGGGAAATATTAATCATACAAGTGACAACAACCACATATTTTAGTTCTCAAAATACCATGATTTCATTTAAAATGTATTCCCATGTCCTTTGAATATTCAAAGTTTTCTGCCCTACAAAACTAATTGTGGTGGCAAAAATGTCCAGAAGCTGCTTGTGTTATATATAGCATAGATGAGATGAACTCATTTTTAGGCATCTACCAAACAATGCCTAATGCTCAAGAAATGTATAAAAAACAGGGGGCACTGGCTGGCACAACCAAGCCAGAAATAAATTATATTTTTATGACTGCACATGTACAACCTCAGCATCCTCATAATCAAACATGTTCAATTTCATCAAAAATATCAGTGCAAAATGACGGCCATGCTACCTCAAGAGAATATTTAATAATACACCATTCCAAAGCAAGTGAAAGCTCTTCTGCCCTGAAAATTTTATACTAAAAATTACGGTGGCGGAGACAGTGCAGCTGAGTTTACCTTTTATGACTGAGCCTTGGCCAATCTTAAATGTGAAGGGTGTCTGTCCAGGATCTTTCGTGCTAAAAAAGTAATAACAAAAATAATTTACAACAAAGTAGACAGATGGTAAAAAGGAGTACAGATATATGTAAATATGACAATAACACAAGAAAATGAAACCGGATAAAAGGATAGGGGAGAGAACACTAAAGTAATCCTCACCTCCAAAACTTCTGGGAAAGATCACCATTCTTACCTGTACAATGAATATCATCAGCAAATTTAGCCAAATAAAAAATAAAAAAAATTCAGCACATGGAGCAATTGCCGCTCAAAAATGTTGAACGCATAGCACATCACATCATGGAACATGTTATGGGCCTATTTTAACTGACTCAGTTTCCAATGCCTGCTCAATTCATAAATTGGGTTGGAGCCAATCTCATTCCATCTATTAGTATAAGCAAAGACACCAGGGAAACAATATGGCAGGCTGCTCCACCCACATTCTCAACATCTCATGCCTGACCAAACATGTCCGTCCTGCAGTTTATGGGTGAGATGATATGCCAAAAGGACATGATAAGGATTGAGGACTGGGGCATCCAAACAGGCCCGGAAAGAGCCACCAGCCTCTTCCAACTATAAAATTCACCACAGATTATGAGAAGCAACAATTGAATTGCAATTGTGTCCAGTAAAGTGGAATCAACCAAATGGCAATTTCCTCAGCATTCATATCGAGGGTATGAACATTCAAGTTGAATGTGAAAGAATGCAATCCCAACTGGAGTGCTATTCACAAGCAAACTTTCTTATAGGCTTTGAACTAGTAGATTGGTTGCATAGCAAAAGAGAAGAAGAATGGATAGAAACAATGTATTCAATAACAGTAACAGTGGCCGTAATGATATAGAACATAACGGCTGTTATGGCCCTATAACAGGCAAATTTTTTTAAAGGAAGAAAATGTATTGGCTCTGTATCGGCCCGTAACGGCCTGTTATGGGCCCTTTTTTATAGAACGGGTGTAACATCCCCATATTGCATAATAACTCCCACCATTACTGCTGCGTAACCATTTTTGAATACCATGCATGGAAAGAAAAAAAAGAGGAAAAAGAGACAAAATAAGAGAATTAGGGCTAAACGTCCCCGTCCTCACTTCTATTAAGAATAAAATTAAGAATAAAATGAAAGTACATTCAGTACTCCTCCACGTTAAAGTACATATGCACTAATCACTTATTTCCTTACAGAAGGATTTCCTTTTCAGACATGATCACAAGAATAAAGAGTGGTTTGAGTTTAAGTGAGAGCAGTTTGTCTAACCCGCTATCCGTTGGATAAGTACTGAGGTGATTCATGGCTCCTGTGTGTGAGATCCAGGCCATTCATCATCAGATAGGGTCAGCTACGAACTTGCCCTGGCCCATATATCAGGCCAGGATATTCATCATGTGGGACATGCCTGTATGAGAAAAATGGACAGTCAAAAAGAGGATGACCAAAGGTCCATATTCAACATGCCTGCATGTCCCACCTAATGAGTTGATGGACCACATTTTTTTACGGTCATTTGCTTAAAAAAAAAAAAAAAAGAACTGTGCTAAGATTTCTTGTGTTGGGGGAAATCCGCAATGAATATGTGAAAAAGGAAGGTATCTACAAAAACTAAAAGCAATACGAGATAGCCAAAATTGTCACATAACAGAGGGAGGGTGGGAGGGATACGCAAATACTTTTAAAGAATCAGATAAGATTCCAATATAAGGCATTATTGGGGGAGGTTAATCTCTAGTATTTGAATATATTCTCTCATTAAAAAAAATGGATATTCAAACTAAATCAGAAAAATAAAGCCCTAACATAATATAGGGATTTATTTACACAAAAACACATGATGAAAATAATATTCAAGTACAAGGAAACCCTAGTTCAGTCTGAGATGGAAATATGAGAGAGAGAGAGAGAGAGAGAGAGAGAGAGAGAGAGAGAGAGAGAAGGTTTGGTACTTCAGCAGGGTACAAAGCTTGATACTTAGTAACTCAATCATATCTTAACTCATATTAAACCAACTAAATTGTGGAACCCACTGTTGCTGATTCACATCCCCAAAATCAGATTGGTTCAACAATCCTAACATTTGGTTCATGGATACTTATTTGTTGAAATAAGACCACTGGAGCAATGTGGCGATTCATCCTTCTCACATGTTACCTACATACATCATCCGAAATTCCGAACCATCTAAAATGTGGGACACATTGTGGATTGAGCATATCTCTAAGATCATAATGATCATGAAGTCCTAACCATCTAAGTTGGACGGAATGGAGCCAAGATTGGGCGTATCAGCCCATATACAAATCAGTTCCGGAGATGACCTATACGCTACACTGAAACAGATTTTTAAGCCTTGCACTTGACAGATGCCTAGACCTCACGTGCGAATCATCTCTTTAATCTCTCCATGCACGAATTGCCTCAAAATTTCTCTACCTTCAATCTGAATCTGTGCTTTGACCCCAGAAAATCTAATCGGAATGTCATTACCATCTTTTTATTTTCTGTTTCAGTTTATACTTTTCATCAAAGCCTTCCCCTTTTTGAAATGAAATCTTTCAAAAGGTCTGAGAGATTTTAAAGAAGGGTTATTCACATCTGCCTCCCCTCCATTTTTCAATTTTGCAGGTACCTCACCTCCATTACATTTACCCTCCATTAGGAGCTAGAGGAATCTATACCAAATGACCAAAATATCATCCACCTGTTTGTAAGGACATTATAAGAGAACATGCAGGTAGCTGTTTGTAGGGCCCACAGTGGTATATGTATGGCATCAAACCAGACCAGCAGGGTCAATCCACAATAGAAATTGGACGCCCAACAGATCAGGTGGATCCAATCATCAGGTGCGCCACACCGTAGAAAACAATGGACAGCCATCCAAAAACCCCAAAATGCAAGTGATGGCCAACCTGATAGTTGGATCGGCCTGACTTTGGGGAGTCCCATATTCAAGGCCAGGTGACCCAATCGGACGTGTTGGAAGACGCACACGCCACGGTGGGCCCCACACGCAGCTACTTGACCACAATATAGGGGTAAAACGGTCGTTTTCTAAAAAAATATAAGCAATGCTAAGATCTCTTGTGCCAGGGTGAATCTCCAACAAACATGTGAAAAAAGAGGGGATGCATCTACAAAAATTAAAAGCAGGAGGTATCTGAAATTGTCACACAACAGAGGGACGGATATGCAAATAATTTTAAAGAATCGGATACGATTCCCGTATAAGGCATTCTTAGGGGAAGTTAATCTCTAGCTTTCGAATATACTCTCTAATTTCAACAAAAGAAAAAAAAACAGATATTCCAACTAAATCGAAATAAATAAAATCCTGACATTATAGGTTTCATTTAAACAAAAACACATATATGATTAAAATAATCTTCAATACAAGGAAACCCTAATTCGGACGGAGATGGAAATATGAGAGAGAGGTAGAGAGCGGAAAAGAACCGAATCCGGTGCAGTGGACGGTGACATTCTGGCCAGCGACGGGTTTGGGTCCGTTTCCAGCCTTCAGCAATTGCTTCTCCACTCCCATCTCTCTCTCTCTCTCTCTCTCTCTCTCTACGGATGATACCTACTTCGTCTGGATGTTCGAACCTTGTGTTTGTTTAGCACCATTTCGAGGGAAACGGATTGGCTACTCCCCCTGACACCAGCCGATGGCTGGTGGTCGGCGCTCTGTGGGACCTACCATGATATATGTGTTTCATCCATGCCGACCATCTATTTTTAAAGATCATTTTATAGTTTGACACCAAAAATGAGATATATCGAAATCTCAAGTGGACCACATTACAGGAAACAGTGTTGAATGAGCGTCGACCATTAAAAACATTTTGAGGGCCATAGAAGTTTTGGATCAAGCTAATTTTTGTTTTTTCCCTTCATCTGGGCATGTATGGCCTAATCATGTCAAATAAACAGTACATGTATGACCTAATCATGTCAAATAAACAGTATAGTGGGCCTTAGGAGGATTTTAATGGTGGATCTCCAATCGTTATCGTTTTCATATGGTGTGGTCCACCTGAGATTTATATTCCACTCATTTTTAGAGTTAAATCATAAAATAATCTTTAAAGATGGATGAACGGAATGGATGTAACACATACATCATGGTTGGGCCCTCAGAGCACCAACCACCCGCAACGGGGATGGTGGTAGGGGAGTAGCCAATCCGTTTCCCATTTCGAGAAGGGGAGTTTATTTGGGACGCGGATTGGCTAGTCACCCTGCCTAGTGCCAGCGGTCAGTGTGGCCAACCATGATGTATGTGTTTCATTCATGCTGTCCATCCATTTTTCCAGATCATTTTATGGTATGAACCTAAAATTGAGGTCGATATCAATCTAGTGTGGACCGCATTACAAGAAACAATTTTTATTAAACGCCTACCATTAAAAACTTCTCAAGGGCTACAAAAGTTTTGGATCAAACTGGTATTTGTTTTTTCCCTACATCCAAGTCTTTATGACCTAATCTATAGGTGTTGGATGTTAAATAAACATTACAGTTGGCCATAGGAAGCTTTTAACGGTGGACAATAAAAAATGGATGGTAGGTATAGATAAAACATATATATCATGGAGTACCGACCATTAGCCACCTGGCCAGTGGCAGCATCGCTAGCCAAACCGCCTCCGTTTATTTGATGCTCTGCGAATGACGAATGACGCTTGATGCTATGCACAACTCACTCGAGCTAAGTTACAGTCCCATGATATTGAACAGTTCTAACCTCTGATTTGGTTGACCTTATTTGTTGAGATATAACCCCTTGGATATTTTTTTTAATTTTAAGGTAATCAAATGAGCTTTCTTTTTTGCCTGAGAGTAATTAGTGGTTTAACATGAGTTACTTAGGGCTTGTTTGGACAGTGGTATTAAGTTGTATTAAATAGAATTGCATTACTAATCCCACTTTGAAATTTGGAATGACATGTGTGGAAGGAGTGTGAGATGAGATTAAAATTAACTTTGTTGGCTTTGGAAGATGAGCCTTGTGTTAGAAAGTGTGAGATGGCATTACTAATCCCATAGATGATGGATTTTTGCTAGCTTCATCGAAGTTCAATCCAAATGCAATTTAAAAATAAATTCTAGAATTTGTTTTTAATGTATACATTCCAAACATAGTATAAGAAAACATGGGATACACCCAATCTAGACACAATACCTTGCACATGCATTTATTGTAACTTTTACAACTCCATCCACTTTAATCCCACCTAATGCAATTGGCCAAACAGGCCCTTAGAGAGCTTCACGCTTGTGCAGTAAAACACATGTACAAGCCACTCATGCGCCAGTATGGCTAGATAGGTCCAAGGTCGGATTGATCCACTAGAGAAGCACCAGTATATTGATACCTTAGCCCAAGAATCAGGTTAATCTACTGGTTAGGTCGGCCACCACTTGCAAAACAATGCACCGATCTAAAAAACTTAGCTAATGTTTTCCCACTCATTCACCTGTTTCTAATATTTCAGACCCGTACTGAATGGACCAGATTTATTTATGAAAAAACATTTAAAAGGGTGGTACCAACATCATGAATTTATTTGGTCTCAATGCAAGTCTACGTGCAAGATGCACAACGTTTCAACAATGATGTCATGTGATCGAGTGCCCATGTAGGGTGTGTTTGAGTCGGTGCATGTGAAAAAAAAGAAAAAAAAAAGGGCTCTTGGATTTATTGCATCTGTCACCAATATGCCATGCTAGTGGGCAACTGAGCTCTCGAACCAGTCGACCTTATGGATGGATGATGTTCTAAAAATCAAATTCACTTACATTTACTCTTTTGTCTTTTAACAGATTATCACTCTCTCGCTTTTCACTGTAGATTTAAGACCAAATTTTAGATGGATAGGATTATTTGATCCATGTAAGTCTTCAAGCAATTTCTAAAGCAAGGGTTCCCACCAGATGAACAATCCTGACTCAAATGGCTTTTTTGGTTTCCCAATTATAATTTTAAACAGCTGTACATAGGCAAAAATTATTTGCTCTTGTAATTATGTGGTGACATTACTTATATGTAATTGTAATGATGACTTTTTGCATTGTTTATTTTACTAAAAATGGTAATTTTATATATATAATTGTAATACTTACAATTTACTTGGCTTATTTCATTTAACTACTTATATTTGACTCTCAATTTATAAGCTAAAATTTCTATGTAAACAAACTCTTGAAAATGATAATAATGACTCATTTACCTTGCATTTCATATAAATTTTAAAAGCCTAACTGAACTAAAGATAACCCTAACATGTGTGATGTCGCAATATGGCTCCCATTCTTATCAGGCTATGGTAGCGGCCATCAAGCTCCGGCAGGCTCACACCCACACACACGTCAGCTAATGCACATGCTACCACGTATGCCAATGCGGCTTGCATGCACTATCCAAGTTATCCATCAAAAGGGCACCACATTGTAGTTTTCCTACCCTGGGACTCTGGTCAGTTCACTAGTGAGGTGGGCCACAATTACCTGCCACAAACGTAAAGTTGTGAAAATTCGACTAAAGCTTTCTAATTTGTCCACTTATTAGTAGTATCATTACACATGAAGTGGGCCTACCTATCTTTCGGCATCAGCATCTATACGGAGAGGTTACATGGAGGATGGCTTGGATATATATTTCATATGAATGTCACGCTGGCATGTGGAGCCCTATGTAATAGCTGACTTGTACATATGTGTTCACTTGGCAAACCTTTGGTATCGTCTCCTTAGTTGTTAAGATGTTCCATGGGCCAATTCTAAAGGACATGATTGTCTAATCAAGATTCAAGAAGAAACAACAGTTGCTTGGAAAATAGAGGTGGAGAGGAGCCAAAACTAAAAAAATAGGTGAGAGAGAGAGAGAGGAGGGAGGGAGGGGAAGAGGAAGGATCGTATGGAATCGAGAGATAAATCTTAAATAGTTGTAATTAGTGTTGCTCTCGATTCATCTAGTTAGGGTTGCTGGTGTGGTCGAGGACCTAGATCAAATGTATGTGTGCGTGTATAAATGTGCGGGCGTGCCATAGTCTATCTAACTCAAGGTTTTCTTTTCTTAATTGAATTGTTGGTGCTCCCATGTTGAGATGGACAAATTAGACACTGTATTAGGATCCAGGGTCCTTTTGACCATCAATTAATGTACTGCGATTTATAGAAGGGTAGGGATTAGCTCTCACGAATGAGTTTTTTTTTTTTTTTTTTTTTTTTTTTTTTGCCTTGTGTTAACATATGCATAATTGATTGACTTAAGAACTTTTTATTACACTAGGGCTTTAATGTGGTATTTCTCAATCGAAATGGAAAATTTGCACATAAAGGAATATAAGCTAAACTAAACACGATCGATTTTATTAATATCTTGGTCATGTTACAACTATCGTGCTCTACAACCATATACTAATAAAAGCGAGAAACAAAATATGTATCTGATGCGCCTATCGGAATAGATGATCAAGTAGGTGGTCAACAAGATATGATTGGAGTATGAATAACTGAATCGAAACTCAAATGAACGAGGTTATTTGACAACTAAAGGTCACAAATATTTAGCCTAATCCTAAGATAAATAACTGCATTGGGAGCCGTTGGGCAATAGCGAACTAGACTAGGAAAAGTAAGATAGACATGAAAGTAAGGTAAAAGTAAAAGTAAATATAGTACTGTTAGTATGGGGTATCAAGCTCTTCTTCTTGTGCTCATTTTATAGCTTTTTCGAAATAGTGAGAGCCTCTCACTGGGCTTATGTATCCTTTGTGCAAGCTTTTTAGATATGTAATTTTTCCCTTAACAAATCGAGACTTGCCATATGGAAAGAAAAGGTTCTAGACTTACTAACTTCTCAGATCTTCTTTTTCAAACTGATCCTTCATGGAGATGTTCGTGGCCTATTAAAGGTTAGGCTTGAGACTCCCAAAGTCCCTCTGATAAAGACAATCAGGCCAAGGTCTGGGGAGTTCAAGGGTTGATCTCTATTGAACATGGCCACTCAACGTCTTTGCTAATGGTCCACCTTGCCAACTTTAAAGTGTTAAACGATCAGGATCAAGCCACCTCTTACACTTAACTATATCCCTAAGGTAATAGTTTGGAGTGTTAGAGGGATTTTGACACTGATTTGTCATTTGGACAAATCAAATTTCCCATTCTCTTTATTCCAATTATCGTATAGAATAAGACTTGATATAGGTTCAATCGTCCATTGATGATTTGGTTTTGGAGCCGTACCTAGGTTGGCTTGGATGTCAATTCGAGCTCTTGGTCTTTGAAATTTTCCGAATCATTGTTAGTTCTCTGAACATCTCTAAGGAAATCTCTCACTTTGGAAGGATTGTGAGAGACGATCTCACAAATGCAATCATATACAATTGTGAGATAGGATATACACTTGCTTGACAAGTCTTTTATATATATGACAGGTACGTTGCCTCATTTAATAGGCATGTTAATCGTGGCCACATGGCACACATCAATTCATCCCCTTAATCAAGTTTTGATTAAAAATGTAACAAAATCGAGTGTTTCAATTGACTCATATGCTTATTTATTTGAGTGTTTTTATGAGTTTTTAGACTATGCGCATGTCTCCCCTCTATGTAGCCTGCACCAACGGTATATCAGAGAGCCCGTGTCATAGCCTTTGTCTCTCTTTCTCTTATTATTATTATTATTATTATTTTTAATTTCTTTCCAACTGCCAATGGGCTGTCAACCGGCCGAGCCTGATGTTGGTTTTGGCCCAGATTTTGAACCCGTTCAAGCCACCCTGACCAGCTAACCCTATTCAAAATTTTAATTTTGCCTAGACCGAGCACCTTCCCATTAACAGCCCTAGTGTCATAAACTTATGGTGAATAGTTAATACCACATGCATCCCAAGACAGTCTACTTCATCCAGAAATTAAGGAGTCCATCAAAAGTGCACACGTGCAGTATCAGGACACCCACCAGCCAATTTAACCTGAATATTCCAACCACAAAATTCAGACCAGTCATTAGTCGTGTGGTTGTAGATGCATGTTCAGTACGGACTGGTCATCTTTTTTCTAACAAACCATTTTTATCTTATACATGTGGTTCAGTTAGCTAGTGCACAGCGGCCAAGTTATGATGTTTCTCGAGTGGCATCTGTGCAACTAATAGCTGTCCAAATGCTTTTACTCATATGTAATTTTAAATGCATCCCATGATTTCAATTTCAAAATTTACTCAATACAAAGCTCAGAATTGTCTAGATCTAGGCTGTGTCACCAAGCAAGTCCAAAACTCAGGCGAGTTTCACAAAAATCAGTTGATTATCGAAGCTACCTGAGTCATATAGAGGATCAGCTTGTTTTTATGCTGATCTGAGTTAGCTCAGCCGTTTACGAGTTGATTTATTGAGTTTTTAAATAAAAGTTGTTGTTTTTTTTTTTTTTTTTTTTTTTTTTTTTTAGAATATAGAATATGTATAATTATATATACTATAAATAGACATAAGGATGAGTTTGGGTGAAGAATGTAAATCTATTAAAATCTCTCTCTTCTATATATTTGAGTTATCCCAATGAAATGCATACTCAATTTTCAAAATGTAGTCTTAAAATATAACATGGTATTAAAGTTGTGATATGGGCCTGTGATCGTAATTTTTCATCAATCTAAGTCTCATTTTACTGTACCTAATCCATCTTCACCGTTATAAATGGCACAGGTTTGCTCCAGGCCCCTACCCTCATCCTATCTAAACTGTTCATCAGTTCCAAACTTTGATCTAGCTTTAGATCTCTGCCGCTACCCCAAGGGTCATATTTGATCTACTGTCTATCTCAGCAATTTCCAACCATCTGATTCATGTCATCTACATCCACCACCTATCTTAGATTAGTGTTGGGATGTGACTACTATTCTCATATGACACTCCTCATTTGCACTGCATCAATTGCACCTTCAAACTATATTAAACCTTTTTCTATTTTGTACTTGGTGATTTATGAGTGCACCATGCTAAGTGGACCTCATGATCATCTAAAGTTGTTCGGAGTTTTTTTTAATAGACCTGTTTTTTAATGTGTTTTAATTAAAACCCGTGCTAGAAAAAGTAATGATGGAAATCCCAACCACAAAATTGCCACTAGATCATTTATCAGTACTCATTGGAAGCGCTAATGGCTCACATCTCCGGAGTCATCAAAAGTTCCTACTCACCTTATACTACTTGTCATTGTTCAAATTTCATCACTGCAGAAGTTCTCTTTTATTTCTAAGTAATGTACTCCATGCCTTTTAAACTCAACATCCTCTTAAAGCATGCACCTTGAGTTTGAGAGGAGCTATTAGAGTATAAAATACATACACATACATTATGCATACTATAGATAAGTATACAGATATATTTAGATAGATACATGTATATTTATTGAGATATCTACATATTTTTCATCTCTCTCTCTCTCTCTCTCTATATATATATATATATATATTTTGTTGCTATTCTCTATTAAACAAATACATTAAAATATAATATTTTGTACAACATTCTCTCAAGTGCCCATGGTTTAATGATTCAAATGGTTTCATTTTTTACAGTGTGGGGTCCATTGTTCAGTGATCCAAATGGTTGATAGGGTGACTCACAGTCGATGGTCATGCACCAAAACTTTCCCCATATTCTAAGATCCTAGCCATCAAACATTTTGTTTTTTATTGGTTGATAATGGATCAGTGCTGTATTTGGTCTCTCACCTATCCATTTGCTTGCTGAGAATCGAAGGATTAGGATTTTTCCATCTATAGGAACTGTTTATGCATGCACCACCCATAGTGGGGCCAAAATGTAGATAGGTTGAAACCAAAACTTGAATTTCCTTAGGCTTGTTTGGATTGGCGGAAACCAAAATGTAAATGTGGGAAACCAAAACTTGAATGTGAGAAACCAAACATCAGATAAAAAGGAAAATGTGTTGAAAATAATCCATATTAAACTATTTATTTTGGCACAAGTAATTGCCAAGAAAATTTTAAAACATCAACGGTTTTGACCCTCGTGATGAAGAAAGATGTAGAAATCTATATTAACTAATTTTTTTTCAAGGAAATGGAAATCACCCTATTTTAGACAAATTGTGGAAATGAAAATCAATTTCCATATATATATATATATATGTGTGTGTGTGTGTGTGTGTGTGTGTGTTCGTGCGCTCGCGAGTAGGGGAAAACATCACAACTGTGGAAATTGATTATTTTATTTTATTTTTTTTAAACACACATGCACGCCATGGGATTTCACCACTGGTGGGTACTCGAACCCTTGACCCGGTGTTGAAACTCCTGGGAGTCTACCACCCGGGTAAGAGTAAGGACCATGTGGAAATTGATTTTCATTTCCAAAGTTTTACAGAGAATTCCAGCACCCCAAAAAAAAAAAAAACGTTGCTTCTTCCTTCTAAAGTTTTTTTAGACAAATTGTGGAAATGAAAATTAATTTCCACATATATATATATATATGTGTGTGTGTGTGTGTGTGTGTGTGCTCGCAAATAGGGGAAAACATCACAACTGTGGAAATTGATTTTTTTTTAACACACACGCCCGCTGTGGGATTTCACCACTACCCGGTGTTGAAACTCCTGGGAGTCTACCACCCGGGTAAGAGTAAGGACCCTGTGGAAATTGATTTTCATTTCGAAAGTTTTACAGAGAATTCCAGCACCCAAAAAAAAAAAAAGGAAAAAAAAAAAAAAAAAAACACATTACTTCTTCCTTCTAAAGTTTTGATCTTCCCAGCCGTGCGGAGAGAAGCATGCCTCTTCGTCCATCTGCAATCCATGAGCAGCCGCCCATGTTATCGCTTCTTTGGCCAAATATCTCACATGTGACCGTTGTGGTGGTGAATCCAGACCGTTCAAGTTGGTATGTTTGTACATGTCCAACAGTTGAAAATCATACCAAATGGGCAATACTAACGGCACTTATTTTCCCTTATTGAATATTGAGTGCTTGCTATTTTCAAATTTACAGGACATCATTTGTGGGCTATTCAGTGCGATTTTCAACCATGGCCCATCCGAGGTTAGGGCCCATTAGATGCATGGGCTGAGATGTCAGCCGTGTATTTCAAAAGTGAGTGCTACTTATTGATCTAGCGCTGAGAAAAGATCTGAACTCTTCTAATATTTTAAAATACCTTCAGGATTGGCCCACCACCAATCCTGAAAACAGATCTCAATCAACATCATCACGCATGTTGGCCCACCAAAAGACATGTCAATGGGCCTGAATTGAATGGATGAGACTGGGCCTGTGGGTATTCAAGATTTTATTCTTCTTGGCCAAGGCCCAATCCATTTGCAAACTTACAGTCTTAGGAGTGCAAATGGGTCGATCGAGTCAACGGATCATTAGACCCGATTCAACATAAAACGGGTTAGATCCATGGGCTTTTCACATTGGGCACGATGGTGTGGCCCACCAAATATCCAGCTACCTTATATTAGGGCGACTTTACTATGAGAGACGCAGGTGCTGAGGCATCAAGGATGTTCATGTAAAATCTGAGCCGCTCATTATGTGGTCTACATTTAGTACGCGTCCTTTGTCCAAAATTAGGATGGTCCAACACCTATACCATCTGGGGACCTATCATTAGAAAATTTTTTTTCTTCTAATAACCCAGTTCCTAGGGGTGTCAACGGGTTGGGCCAAGCTCTGTCTTAGCCCGGCCCGTATTGCTGAATGCAAGACGAAACGGGCCAGGCCTATGGCGGGCTGAAATAGTCCAGCCGAGCAGAGGCCGTTTCCTGGCCCGAGCCTAATGACAGAGGGGGAGAGAGTTCTCACCTTCAAGCATTTCTTCTACAAACATGGGCTTCTTCTCTCTCCTAAAACTTTCGGTTTTCCTATTTCTTGCTCACCACACCTGATGCTGCTTGTTTCAAGGATTCTGGATACGCGATGTACAAAAATGGCTCTAAGATCTAAGTAATCGATGAAACCGATTGCAATTGTGCTGCTGCTAGATAGAGCTAGGCATCGAGTCGAGTCGGACCGAGTTAGGGCTGACCTGATTCGATCCGGTTTTGAAATAGGCTTGACTAAGCTTGACTCACTCGGAGTCCAGCATGCCTAAACTGATCCGAGTCCGGGTCTGGCCTGGACTAATCTAGACTGAGTCTGACCCGGTCAAAAGTACCGAGTCAGTTCAAGTTGGCATCGATTCGGATTGAGAGAGAGAGAGAGAGAGAGAGAGAGAGAGAGAGAGAGAGAGAGAGAGAGTGAGTGGTGATGGTGATGGGTGGCTGCCGGGTTTGAAAGAGGAGGGAGAGAGAGAGAGAGAGAGAGAGAGAGAGAGAGAGAGAGAGAGAGAGGAGAGTAGTGATGGTGGTAGGTGGTGTTGAGATGTGGAGTCACATCTGGACAGGGGTGCTCGACCAATCGAGTGCCCTGCTCAACCCGTCGAGTGGCCCACTTGACCAGTCGAGGGCTGGCTCGACTTAAAGTCCAACTAGCATCAATTTTTTGGTCACGAGGTGCTCGACCAGTCGAGGGTCTACTCGACTAGTCGAGGTTACGCAGATTCGTTTTGCGAATTTGATACGGACTGCGGATTTTGGAGACGGTTTTCGCAAGAGGTGCGAAAGGAAAGTTGCCTAAACTATAAATAGGGGTCCCTAGGGCTTTTCTAGGGTTATGGGAGTTATTTTAAGGTGTAGGCAAAGGGTTTTCTCTATACATTTAAAGGGAAAATATTAGTATATTGCTTGTAATCTCGTTTTCTTCATAATGAAAGTTTGCACCCGTGGTTTTTTACCCTTGTTTGGGGTTTTTCCACGTATATCTTATATTGTGGTTTGTTTGGTATGCTTTGATTCTACTTCTAGATTATATTTCTTTCTGTTTATCGTTTGTGGGTGAGACCGAAGATTGGATCTTAGTTCACTGCGTTGTTGGCGTGCTGCGCAACAACTAGTATTAAAGCTATTGGTTTAGTTCAAGTGAGAGCAATGACAGAAGAAGGGAAGACTAGAATTGAGAAGTTTGATGGTTCAAACTTTCCCTTCTGGAAGATGAAGATGGAGGATTATCTGTATTAGAAGGACCTCTATAGTTCTATAGAAGGAAAAGAGAAAAAACCAGAGAAGAAATCAGAGAAGATGATAGATGATGAATGGTTTTTATTGGATCGGAAGGCTTTACGAACGATCCGACTCTCTTTGTATAAGAGCGTCGCCTTCAATATATCCAAGGTAAAGACCACAAAGAAGTAATGGAAGCCCTAACTATGATGTATGAAAAACACTTAACGTCCAATAAGGTTCATCTTATGAAACAACTATTCAACATGAAGATGTTAGATGGTGGGAGCGTGGCTGAACATCTAAACGAGTTCAATACAATCACGAGTCAATTGGAATATGTTGGCATTTTTTTAAGGACCAGGTTAGGGCGTTATTGATCTTGTCTAGTTTGCCAGACAGTTGGGATTGTTTGGTGATTGTTGTAAGCAATTCTTCAGGGTCGACAAAGATGAAATTTGATGATGTGGCCGGTCTAATTCTCAGCGAAGAATCTAGAAGAAAGGCATTAGGAGTTTCAGGGGATTCAGGGAATACTCTAAACGTTGAAGGAAGAGGAAGATCGCTGAACAAAGGAGGCAATAAATACGGACATTCTAAGTCGAGGAAGAAGTCCAAGGGACCGAAAGACAAAGACGGGTGTTGGCATTGTGGGAAAAAGGGAGACATGAAACGTGATTGCAGAGTGCTTAAGAAACAATAAAGAAGCTCTCAAGGCGGGAAGGATTCAGTGAATCTATCTGAGGAGAGTGACATAGAGGTGTTAATTTTATCTCTTGATGCGAGGAATGGGTCTTGGGTCATAGACTCGGGTATTTTGTTTCATACCACTTCGTGTAAGGAAGTTCTAAGTGATTATGTGTCAGGTGACTTCGGGAGAGTCTACTTGGGTGATGATGAGCCGTGTAGTATTGTTAGAAAGGGAGATGTTCATATAAATTAGAAAGACGGAATGACTTTGAAATTAAAGGATGTCAGACATGTACCGAGTTTGAAACTGATCTCAGTGGGACAGTTGATTGATACCGGATATGTGATGACATTCACTAGTAATTTCTGGAAGATCACAAAAGATGCCTTGGTGATATCTCGAGGCAAGAAGGAAGGTACTTTGTACGTGACTTCAGGATCGTATAGTTCACTCGCAGTCGCATCAACTGGAGTGAATGGGCAGTTATGGCATCAGAGGTTGGGACATATGAGTGAGAAATGGATGAAAGTGCTATTCTCAAAAGGGAAGCTACCAGGCTAAAGTCTATTGACTTGGAATTCTACAAGGATTTCGTGTATGACAAGTAGAAGAGGGTAAGTTTTAAGAAGATAAGACGCGCTCCGAAGACGCATTTGTTAGAGCTTGTACACACTGATGTGTGGGGACCGGCACAGGTATCATCTCTTGGTGGCTCATGTTATTTTATTTCTTTTATTAATAATGCTAGCAGAAAACTGTGGGTCTATTTCTTAAAGCATAAATCTGATGTATTTGATGTATTTAAGAAGTGAAAAGTAATGGTAGAAAATTAGATAGGTAAAACAGTAAAATGTCTCAGATCAGATAATGGGAGAGAGCACTGTGATAAGAGGTTTGAGGAGTATTGTGCAGCAAATGGAATCAAATATCAGAAAATGATTCTAGGGACACCGCAGCAGAACGGTGTGGCTGAGCGCATTAACGGGACCATCCTTGAGTGCGCCAGGAGCATGAGGTTATATGTAGGGTTGCCCAAGACGTTTTGAGCTGATGCTGTGAATACTGCCACATATCTCATCAATAGAAGTCCCTCAACACCATTGGATGGTGGGCTACCAGAAGAAACGTGGACTGGGAAAGAAGTGAACCTTGCACATCTCAGAATGTTCGGTTGCAATTCATATGTTCACATTAATGTAGAGCATAGAAATAAGTTGGATTCGAAGTCCAGGAGGTGCAGGTTTATTGGCTACGACAGCATGATTTTGGCTATAGGTTTTGGGATACAGAAAATAAGAAAATCATCAGAAGCAAAGACGTAGTTTTCAATGAAAATGTGAAGCATAAAGACAATGAGCAGCGAAATAAGGCTGATGAGAAAGAATTCGTAGAGTTGGAAGAGTTACCGGACACAAGTGTTACAAGGCTACAGGATGAACATGCACAGGAGCATAGTGAGGCAAAGCCGCAGACACCTGTTGTGAGGAGGTCTACTCGGGAGAGGAGACCCACGGTCCGATACTCACCCTCCTTACATTATCTACTGCTGACAGATAATGGTGAGTCAGAGTGTTTCGAAGAGGCATTATAGTCAGATACACGGGTTAAGTGGGAGCAGACCATGAATGATGAGATGGAATCTCTTGAGTTTAATCATACATGGGAGCTAGTCACTCTACCCAAGGGTAAGAAAGTTCTTCATAACAAGTAGGTTTATAGACTGAAGGAGAAGCACGATGGTTCAAAACAGTACAAAGCCAGATTGATTGTAAAAGAGTTTCAACAAAAGGCAGGTATCGATTTCACTAAAATATTTTCACCGGTAGTGAAAATGTCTACGATTCGCATGGTCTTGAGTATAGTGGCTACAGAGGACTTACATCTAGAGCAGTTAGATGTTAAGACAACCTTTCTTCATGGGGACCTTGAAGAAGAGATATATATGCATCAGTCGACAGGATACGTGGCACCGGGAAAGGAGAATAAGGTGTGTAGACTGAAGAAGAGTCTATATGGCCTGAAGCAGGCCCCGAAGCAGTGGTACAAAATGTTTGACAGTTTCATGTCGGGAAACAGTTTTAGGAGATGTCATGCAGACCATTGTTGCTATTTGAAGAAGTTTGATATGTCTTACATCATCCTTTTTCTATACGTTGATGATATGCTTGCAGCCGGATCAAGCATGAAGGACATCTCAGATCTTAAAAGACAACTGTCTAAAGAATTTTCCATGAAGGATTTAGGAGCTGCAAAACAAATCCTAAGCATGAGGATAAAGCATGACAAGGAAAACAAGAAACTAGTTTTGTCAAAGGTAGAGTACATAGCCAAGGTACTTGATCGATTCAGCGTGGGAGGTGCTAAGCCAGTTAGCTGATCAGGGTCGAATATTGCATATCAGACCCAGTAATTACCTGATTTTACATACATGATAATGTTTAAAGCCAGATTTTAATTGTATTTTTGTTACAGGAGGAAATTAGGAGCATGTATTAAAAAATGATATTAAAAGCGTGAATTTGACGCTCCGAAATTACCAGAGCTCGGGATGGACTCCAGAAGACCAATAGTGAAGATTTTACACACCTGAGATCGGAGGAAAGCAAGCCAAAGGGACCCAAAAAGGGTCCAGACTACAAGATCACATGGTTTCCACCATCCAATTGACTCGAAACTTCATACATATGATGGGGGCCGTGAATTAACCGTACATATTAAATTTCAGCTATTGATGATCTCGGGAAGTGCTCCAACTGACAAATTAGCCCACAAATCGTTGATTTCAGGCCCACCTGATAGCAGGATATGCCTCAACTTTGGTCCCAACCCATTAATTATGGAGATGAAGAGAATGGACGGAGTAGATTTCTCGTAAACATCACAGAGGGCCCTGTGTATGGGGAGTGTACATCGAGTACACGGGCACCTGCTGTGCACCGGACCGGCTGAGACAGTCAGCGAACCGCTGACCCGCGGCCCTCCCTGTCAAAAGGCTCTCCGTTCCAGCGTCTGCGAGCCGACGGGCTGATCTCAGTTGTGGGCCCCACACATTGCTCAAATGTGTGATCAGAACCGTCTATCAGGTTTAAAGGAAGGCCTTTGTCAATGCCAAGGCGTCAGAATCGTGAACGATCATCAAGAATAGAATCCAGTCGTTCAACAATGCAATGGACGGTGGAACGAGATCTTCCGTGGCCCACAGAAGAATGGAGAAAAATGTGTTTTCCTGACCGAAATTTCGACAGAAATTCGGTGGACGTCTCGGATTTTCGGTTTAATCAAATTTATGGACCCCACCATCATCGCAGCCGTCGTTCGCGTCCGCATAACGCACGGCCGCTGACGAGTTTTACGAACGGCAGTGGGCCCCACACATGGCCCGTACGGCCAATCTGAACCGACCATCTTGAAGATGGCCTTGAATTCTACAAACCCATGTTGAAATTTTGGACCCATGCGTACACACGTGTGCGGTACAGAGGCCAAAAATGGACTGCCCCGGGACGTTCAAATCTGATCTTTTCGAGATTTCTTCTGTGGGCCGCGCCAATGGACCTTCAAAACCACCCATTCTTAACTGAAATTTCGTCCTGAATCCAATGGACGGGGTGGATTTTCCAGAAAACACCTCTGTGGGGCCCACCGATCACGGTTGCGAAAATCGCACTTCGAGTCCGTCACGACTGCCACCCGATTCCACCATCCAGTGCCTATAAAAGGAAGTTTTGGACGTTGGAGAGGCATTCAGATCCAGGGAATTTGAGATCTAGAGCCAGGGAGAGAAGAAAGAGAAGAAAAAAGAGAGGGAGATCGATGGGTTTGGTGTTCTGATTTTATGAATTTTATTTAATATTTTGTATAGATTTTATGGGTAACTAATCTCTCAGCTAGGGCTAAGATGAAGCCCCTAATTTGATCAGCTCTTGTATTGGTTGATTTACTTTGAATTTTAATTAATTTATTTTTTTTTTCTCTAAGTGGGCTTGACGGGTTTAAATTCCATACTTCTCCATCTATGAACTTAACCAAAGTATATAGATGGATGTTGTTTGGATGCTTATTACAGGTGCTTGGGTCTGATCAGGAACAGGTTTCCTATAGAGGAAGAAACAGGGTGCTTTAAAGAATGTACATTCCTTGTGCCCGATCAAGGACATGGGATATGTTGTTCATAGCATTGCTTAAAGGAATTAGACAGTCTGTATGCCCGATTTAGGACACAGATTGTGCTTTCTCTAATAAGTGGTATCAATCTAGATCAAGGTGAATCAACAGACAAAACAAGGGTTAGGATAATTAGGGGTGGATTCGAAAGTCCTAGTGCTTTCTCTCTGATTGAATTTTCTTCCCTGTTCTTAATTGTTTTTCCTAAAATCGTGCTTAGTAGTTTAGTTCATTATTCATTGGATTAGTTAAGAAGAATCATAGATTTGAATTGTGACAACCAGTCCTCGTAGGAACGATCTCGTAATACGTACCGTATCTGCATCTGATTCGTATACTTACGAGTTTATAAATCATTTAAATCGTGTTGGTTTAAATAAAACATTAGCACTTTATTAGCCAACCACTTCAAGCTTTTTAATGAGCAAGGTGCAAAGATGCAGAAGGAACGAGACTACATGGCTAAAGTCTCATACGTGTCAGCTATTGGGAGTCTCATGTATGCTATGATGAGTACGAGGCCAGACATTGCTCAAGCCGTGGGAGTTGTTAGCAGGTTCATGAACAACCCCAAGAAGGAACATTAGAAAGCTGTGAAGTGGATCCGTAGATACCTAGTAGGTACTATGGATATAGGGCTGTGTTATTGAGAATTGAAAATGAAGCTACAAGGCTACGTAGATTCAGATTTGGCATGAGATATCGACAACAGAGGAAGCACTACAGGTTATGTCTTTACTCTGGGTAGTGCTGCAGTCAGTTAGGTCTCTTAGTTACAAAAGATAATATCTATCAGTACAACAGAAGTAGAATATGTTGCAGCTACAGAAGCGGGTAAGGAGATGGTGTGGATGCAAGGTTTTATGGAAGAGTTGGGTAAGAAGCAAACAGATTGCAAACTGTACAGTGACAGTCAGAGTGCAATACACTTGGCTAAGAATTCAGCCTTTCATTCTAGGACTAAGCATATTGACATCGAATATTACTTCATACATTCATTACTGGAAGATGGATCGATTGTTTTAGAGAAGATTCATACAAGTGAGAATCTTGCAGATATGCTAACCAAGGTGGTCATACGGGAGAAGCTAAAGCTCTATTCAACTTTGATAGGTATTCAGGCTTGAAGACGGGGAGGTGACGTACTCCGGATGTAGAAGACGAAGGTTTATGGTAATGTGTCTCCAAGTGGGAGATTGTTGAGATGTGGAGCCACATCTGAACAGGGGTGCTCGACCAGTCGAGTGCCCTACTAGACCGGTCGAGTGGCCCACTCGACCAGTCAAGGCCTGACTAGACTCAAAGTCCAGCGAGCATCAGTTTTTTAGTCACAAGGTGCTCGACCGGTCGAGGCACATGCTCGACCAATCGAGGCTCCGCTCGACTAGTCGAGCAGCCTGCTTGACCAGTCGAGGTTACGCAGATTCATTTTGCGGATTCGATGCGAACTACGGATTTTTGAAATGGTTTTTGTAAGAGGTGCGAAAGGAAAGTTGCCTAAACTATAAATAGGGATCCCTAGGGCTTTTCTAGGCTTATGGGAGTTATTATAAGGTGTGGGTAAAGGGTTTTCTCTACACATCTAAAGGAACAAGGTTAATATATTGCTTGTAATCTCATTTTCTTCATAGTGGAAGTTTGCACCTGTGGTTTTTTACCCTTGCTTGGGGTTTTTTCACGTATATCTTGTCTTGTGGTTTGTTTGGTATGCTTTAATTCTACTTCTAAATTATATTTCTTTCTGTTTATTGTTTGTGGGTGAGACTGGAGATTGGATCTCGGTTCACTGCGTTGTTGGCGTGTTGCGCAACAAGCGGTTATCGTGCTTAGAAGAGGAGGAGGATGGAGGAGGGAGAGAGAGAGAGAGAGAGTTTGGGATCAGGTCAGGGTTGGGGTCGGTGTGGTGTATAGGGTTAGAGATACTTAAAAATTAGGGTTTTATTACACACACACACACACACACACACACCCAAATCTGAGTCGAGTTGGGTCGAGTTATGGGTAACTAGAACTTGACTCAGTTTGAGTTCGGATTGGATGAAGCCTACTTGTTTCGGACCAACTCACCCATTCGGTTCGGGTCGAGTCGAGTCTGAACGAGTTAGGCAAGTCGAGTTGTCCCGTGCCCAGCTTTACTGCTAGACTTTAAAGCAGTGACTCCGTCGCTTATGACTTGAAGCGGTGACTTCGTCGCCCATAAGAGTAGCAAGTTCCAAAGAGAGAGGACCTTGTCTATGTCCATGTGAGAGCTAATGGCAACACCAGCTATGGAACCAAAACCTGTCACAACATTCAGCACTCCATCTGGAATCCCCACCTAGTATCACACACACAAAATATTATTTATCTTTGTAATATTTGTTCTCAACTCTACTATTGAGATTTTGTTTTTTGTTTTTTTAAATAAATTTTTTTTTAAAGTTTGTTTCTTGTCGAAATGAATTTGAAAAAATTAAGAATTTTTTTTTTTTTTTCTGTTTAGTCCCACATAAGATAGAGTGGGAGAAAATATATTATTTATAAGTCTTTAAGTATGGAGTATTCTTACTTGGAAAAATGGAGGTAAAGATGTTTGGTTTGTGCGCGTGCTTGGGTACGATCGTGGGCAGTGTGGTTGTAGTGGCGTTAGATGACACACTTTGCACTTCGTGCATGACCCTCGCCAGACTATGTGATCGTAATGCGAGAGAGATGTGAGAAGTGGTCTAGGCTTTACAAGCCATTGGAAATGGTCAGATTAATGGATCTAAAACTGTTGACCGTTTTTTAGAACGGCTAGTACCCTTAATAGCCAAAACGATCCAAAAATGGATGACCATAGATGATCTAATGATATGAAATGTTCGAAAGTTAGTACCAATGGTTAGGAACGTTTCACAAGCGTTATGAACCATTGATGACCATCTAGCGATGGTCCACACCTCAAATGCTATACAAACTGGACCCTTCAGATCCAGAATCATCCAAGTCCAACCAATTCAATCTAATCTGATCTCTCAAAACTTTTCCTTTTAAGGTTATTCAAGAATAACTCGATGAGTGACTTGATTCTTGTTTCAGTCACTAAGTTCGATTACTCAACAAATTTGCTAGAATTTTGAACTGTGTTAACTGAGTCCTTGAGTAGCTCCCTTCATGATTGTTGTACGCAATACCTCAAGAAAAAAAAAAAAAAGCCTTATCTAATCCTGGATGCAATTCGCCTGTAACCAACAACCATTTCAATTTCAATCGAGAAGGGGATAAATCAAGCTTTAAAGACATCCTATTACATACGTGATTCAGCCTGATATAATTTTATTTTATTTTATAGTTTTCAATATTATTTGTAAAATATTTTCCAACATTTACTAATAGAAATCTTAGTTGTTGCGGCATACAACGCACTTATGTGTGTGAGAGAGAGATGGGAGTCATGGAGGTGAGAGAGATGGAAAGATGAGAGTCGTGGAGGTGAGAGAGAGTAAGGGAGAGGGAGAGGCTTTAGAGAGGAGATGATGTGGGAAAATTTTTTTTTACAATTTACAATTTTTGAAAAATTATCGGGCCAGGCCGTGCTGACAGCCCAACTTTGGCCCGAGGCGGACCAGACCTGAAGCTCATCAGGCCAACTTGGCCCATTGATGGCCCTACCGGTTCTTCTCATTTGTTTGTATTTTTATCATGTATTTTTTTCTTTAATTTCTCTTTGTTGACCATAATAGATTTTTTGATAGTCCAATAGACAGACAAACATCAATGATCTGAGCATACCATATAGTCAAGACATATAATGGGGCCTATCCGCTGAATGATGCAATTCTGCGTGAACTCACCACAATAGGGCCCACGTCCTCATGAAGAAATGACTTCTACTGGTTAATTAACTGAAAGGAAGAGAATTTATGTATATTTTGAAACATATGAAAAAGCATTATAAAGAAAAAAATAATAATAATAATAAAAATGACTGATCAAAGAGTAGTCTGCCATGTCTTCATAGCCAAAAAACTTGAGAATCCATTGGAAAGCATCTTACAAAAAGAGATTTTCGTAAAAGAAAAATTCCTGCAACTTTCAAGTATTGAGCGTGCGACACAAATAGACCCTTGGCTTCCATATGCATTGAACATTTTATTTGACGGGCTAGAAAAATATTTGTCATACTTGGGTACCTGGACATTATACAAATTACAGACGATATAGAGGGATACAATCCAAGAATTAATAGGATTGATGAGGAGATTATGAGCTTTGATTAAAAGATATTTGTTTTCTTAGATTGAGCTTGTAAATTTATTTATTTTCACGTTCTAACTATCCATCAGATGGTAACTAATCCTATCCTTTTAGTTTTTATTTATTATTATTATTATTATTTTTTAACATAGCATTTTATTACGGAAGCACACAATGGTGAAACACAGAACAAGCTATAGCTTAAAACATAATTGAGGTGCTGATTGATTAATTGAAAAATAAGCTTTAAAAATTAAGGAGCCGTTTGTATCTCTACAAATAATAGCTTATTGGTTTCTTTCTAAAAACATAAGCTTTTAAACTGTTCAATAAAAGTTGAATTAAAGTGTTTATTTATTTAGAAAGTAGTAAATAAGCTCCCATTTTATAAGTTGGGTAGGAGTTATTTTTTAAAATGGAGTTTATTTGGCTTAAGCGGGTAGATATTTTGGACAAATTTGTCCTTAAACTTTTTAAGTAATTCCCATCTTGCCCTCTTCTCTTTACAATTTCTTCGAGGTAGGCCCACATGATGAACAACCCATATTGAAGGTGGGCTCCACATGAAGAATGGTCCACATCAAAGGTGGGCCCACATAATGCACGATCGCATCAAAGGTGAGCCCCACATAATGGATGGCTTGCATCAAAGTGTGGCTCCACATGATGGACAATCCACATTAGGTAGGCCCTACATGATGGATGGTCTACATCAAAGGTGGGTTCCACATGATGGATGGTGGACATTAAATGTGGGACCACATGATGGAAGGTTGACATTAAAGGTGGGCCCACATGATGAATGACCATATTGAAGGTAGGGCCCCACATGATGGACAATCCAGAACAAAGGTAGGACCTACATGTTAGTGCACTCATTTTTGCACCCTGGTTTATTAATCACGTGAATCGTTGTGTCGTAAAGTCGGTTGAGCCTTTAGAAAGCGAAGATCGAAGATAAGCGGAGCAGAAGCATCAAGGTGACAAGAACAGGTAAACAGGTGACCTTGGTGACCCTAACCCTTGACCCAAAACAACACTATAGCCTCTAGATAATCTTGACCTAATAGGAATAATTAATTGATCATCCCTTAGCCTTAGGAAACTAAGAAAAATATGATAAACAAGGCTAGAAGAGGTACAGATCTACTTTGTAAAAGATTGCCCAAAATAACAGATTCTCTGTGATGTTGGATGACATCGAGCTACAATCGAACGGTCTTCGATGACATCAAAGACCTGCTCGATGATATCGGTTGAGAGTAGGGAAAGTCTAGCAACCAAACTGGATTTCCCTTCGAAATTCTCGATTGCATCGAGGTCCCTTCGATGACATTGAAACTTTTGAAAGTTGAATTTCGATGACATCGAAAATTGAATTTCGATGACATCGATTGAGAATTAAATTTTTTCCAGCAGGAAAATAGATTTTTCCCCTGACTTTCTCGATGTCAATGAAGCCCATCGATGACATCGAAGGATGTTCGATGGCATCGAAAAATGGTCCATAACTGTCCGGCAAGAAAACATCATATTTGTCTAGATTATTTAATGATATCGAGGGAATCTTCGATGACATCGAAAGAGCCATTTTTTGTCCGTTGGAGCTCAAACTTTTTATAAAAGGCAGTCGGTTCTTGGGCATTATAATGGATTTTTAGAGCAACCAGAGGTACGGTGATTCCATATGTATATCCCTCATCCCAAGCCTCTATTTTATTGAGTTCTAAGCTATCTTCTTAAAGATTACAATTCTAATGAGGATTCTAACCTCAACATTGAGATGTGCTTGAACTCCTCCATTTCCTAGAGATTGGACTTGAGCAATCTTGGTAAACCTTTGTTCAAATCTTCTAGGAGACCCATCTTGTTGAATCCTCTAGGATAATCAACTACCCACTAGTTGTAAGAGATTCAACCCACTCCCATCACCTTGGTCATCTTGAAGACACATAAAATGCAAGGAGATTGATCGTGGAGCTGAAGCCTTGACAAAGCAACGACAACATGATCGAGGGAGTATCGAGGAGCTGATTGAAGCACGAGAGAGCAAAGATCAAGCAACCTAAGAGGCGCATCAAAGGGGGCTCAATCCGACAAGTAAGTTGTCAATTATAGGAGTCCAAGTTTGTGCTCCGACCTTGTGTAGGTTGGAGTGCAAGAGTTTATTTTCAAACTCACTTAGGTTCTTTCGTAGGACCTTGGCTTGTGTGGCTTAAATCCGTAGTCCTTATGTAGGACTTAGGTTATTGTTTAGCCAAAGAAAAAACCAACTCAAGTCCTTATGTAGGCCTCCAGTGGGAGAATATGTGTCAGGTTCGGGAGTAGGACCCTTGCTCTTGTGTAGGGTATAAATCTCAGGTTCGAGATTAGGACTTTGGCCTGTGTGGCCTAAATTGTCAAGTTCGAGATTCGGACCTTGACCTGTGTGGCTTAAATTGTCAAGTTCGAGATTCGGACCTTGACCTATGTGGCCTAAATTGTCGGGTTCAGGATTAGGACCCTTGTCCTTGTGTAAGACATAAAGTGTAGGTTCTTGTGTAGGACCTTTGCTCTTATGTATGGCATAAATTGTAGAGTCCTTGTATAGGGCTATAAAAGTTTGGGGTAAACCTGATTTAAAACCTCCGATAGTGAAATCCGATACACTGTAGGGGAGAGTACGTCCACCGGGAGTGGAGTAGGCACGTAGCCGAACCACTATACATGCTTGTGTTTGAGATTGTAATATGCGTATTTGTTTAATTATACTTGAATGTTGAATGCTTAATTATATGCTTGTATGATTAAATGAATACTAGGATTGATAGGTAACATATCCCACACACACATGTACACTATCCCATAGACTAGTTGCTTTACTTGCATATCATTTGTAGTCTATGTGTGATTGGACCCTCTATTGGCTTGGAAGCCATTAGAGTTAAATTGCCTTGCTTAGTTTAATTGCAAATTAGTTTAAGTTAGGCAATTATAATTTTAAATTGGCATAATTTTAATTGGTCCTAATCACCCCCTCTAGGACTTAGTTTACATTCTATAGCTCCGCCATATTTCGTACTTAAAGCATTGCGGCCCATTACCGCAATTTCACTAAATGGTGGATGGTGGATATTAAAGGTGGGTCCCACATGATGGACTATCCACATTAAGTGGGCCCCATAATATAAATGGTCCACAACAAAGGTGGGACCCACATGATAGATGATGAACATTAACGGTGGGCCCCTCATGATGAACGACTCATATTGAACATGGGGCCCCACATCAAGGTGGGCCCATGTAATGAACAGTTCACATCAAAGGTGGTCCCCACATGATAGATGACCCGCATTAAAGTGTGGCCCGACATGACGGAACATGCACATCAAGTGGGTCCCATTTGATGGGCAGTCCACATTAAACGTGAGACCCACATGATGGATGATGGACATTGAAGGTGGGCCCATATGATGAATGACCCATATTGAAGATGGGGCCCCACATAATGAATGGTCCACATCAAGGTGGGCCCACATAATGGATAGAGTGGACTTCACATGATGGATGCCCACATGCCCCTCATAATGAACGGTCCACATCAAGTGAGCCCCACCTGATGGATGGTCCACATCTAAGGTCTCGCATGATGGATAACCCAGATCCAAAGTGGGCCACATGATGGATGATTCACATAGAAGGTGAGCCCCATATGATGAATGATGGATATCAAAAGTAGGCCCCACATTATGGACAATCCACTTCGAAGGTAGGGCCCACACTATGGACACATCAAATGTGGACTCCACATGATGAGTGATGGGTAGTGGAGATTGAGGAGCCCCACATAAAGGACAATTAACATTGATGGTAGGCCCCACATGATGGATGACTTACAGTGGACCCCCTAATGATGAATGGTCCACATCTAAGATGCGCCTTATATGATGGATGACACACTCTAAAGGTTTGGCTCACACAATGGACGATCCACATCAAAGGTGGGATTCATATGATGGTTGATATATATCTAATGTACAACATAATAGATGGCCCAAATGTCCTAGATAATTGAGCTTTTAAGATATTGATCTCAGAAATGATATAGTTGGCGATAAGCATATCATCAATATACAATATGTTAATATGAAGTAGACACAATAAATGAACTCACTTCTAATAAACTATTGGCTTATCATGAAAGAATAAAACTTTTTATACCACTGCATAGACGACTGTTTCAAGTCGTACAACGACCTCTTTAACATGCAAACCTTATTCTCTGCTCCATGTACCTCAAACTCTTAAGGTTATTTCATGTAAATCTGCTCTTCTAGTTTCTCATGTAGAAAAGCTTTATTTACATAAAAAAATTCTAATTTCAGATTGTATTAGGTAACCAACGCCAATACGAATTGATAGATACCTGCTTCACAACTGGTACAAATATCTCACCGAAATCAATGCCTTCTTTCTGAGCATACCCTTCATAACTAGTTTCGCTTTGTACACATCTGGTTTTTTTTTTTATATATAGAAAATCCACTTGTACCCAATTATTTTCTCCCAACAGGAGCTCCACCAGCTTCCACGTTTTATTCTTGTACAAAGAATCCATCTCATCATGCATCACCGCCATTCACTTCTCAACATTTGGATCATCTAATATTTTGTGAAAGATAGATGGATCCCCCTCATCCGTAATGAGGACAAATGCAACATTAGAGTCATCTCTATATCTCAACGGTAGCCTACGATTTTTCGGTGGATTTCTCCTGACAGGTGGTGCTACCACCTCTTATTGTACCTCTTCTCAGGGCTCAACTTCTTCAGGTATTTCACATCTATCTATTTCCATATCAACAATCGATTTCTCATTTTGCTTATGGTCATCCTTCCAATATAAGGAACCCTAGTCGAATTTGATTTTACGGTTAAATATAATTTTTCAAGAAACTCAGTCGTACAGCCCGTACCCGTTCATGCAATTACCATAGCCGACAAAAGTATATTTTTTCACCATTTGATCTAGCTTATCTTTCTCAACTGATAGTATATGAGAGTAAGCATTATAACCAAATATTTGCAGCCCCGAGTAGTCAACTTCATGACCATTTCATACTTTCTCTGGAATTTTTCAATCGATTGGCATGGACAGAGATCAATTCACTAAATAGCACGCTATGTTAACAGCCTCAACCTATAGCTCCTTGTACAAGCTATTATTATTTAACATACTTTGGGCTCTTTCTTAAAATTTTTGATTTATATGCTTTACCAAACCATTCTATTTTAATGTATGCTTTACTATGTTATGTCTCATGATCCCCTCATTTTTATAAAATATATTAAATTCTTTCGAAGTAAACTCTCTGCCATTATCGGTCCTCAGAACTTTCAATTGTTGCCCTGACTGTTTTTCAATCATAACCTTAAATGACTTGAAAGTGGTAAACACATTGGATTTATTATTTATGAAATAAACCTACACCTTTTTAGAGAAGTCGTCAATGAATATTATGAAGAATGACAACACTCCTCTTGAAACAATGGATGACAACCCCCACACATCAGAATGTTCATAGTCAATTAGTTGTCCTTTACTTATATGTTTTCTAGTTTTAAATGATAAATTTGATTATTTACCGTATATACAATGCCCACATATATTCAAATCAAACTTTTTAAAAGTAGGAATTAAACTATGATCGAGTAGTACCTTCATACCACGTTTTGCTCACACACATACAGACGTTGATTCTGCTATAGACGTTGCAACTCCACTTCGTATAGTGTTCCCGATCAACTCATAAAGGTTTTCGCTTCACTGTGCCTTCATAACAGTGAGCACCCCTTTAGAAACTTTCAGGGCACTTTCATACCCGATGAATTTGTACCCGAGTGCCTAAAGAGATCCTAGAGCATCATATTTTTCTTCAGGTCTGGAATGCACCTCACATCTGTCAGATTATGCTCCACTCCATCAAACATTCTAATATGTATTGAACGAATTCTAATCATCTTACAAGCATGATCATTGCCCATAAGAACTAGGCCACCATCATCATACTCATTGTACGTCGTGAACCAACTTCAATGAGGACTCATGTGATATGATGCCCATATATCCAAAATCCACTATTTATACAAGTGGATTCCCCTTATCTGACCTTAGACATAGACAATGCATTACAGCCACTCATCTCCTTGTTGGAATCCCCTTATTCGATGAATTATCTAAATTGTCATCTTCCTAAGTTTTAGGATTTAGGTAGTCCTTCATATATCCCGTCCTCCCACAATTCTAGCACTTTAACTGTCCTTTGCCCTTCGACTTGGACCTTGATCGTGACTAACCATTTTCTCGTTTAGACGATTTTTCCCTTGCAACCAGTGCCCTCACATAAGTACCTTTCCCACCATTATTCCTTTTATGCTATTGCCATTGAAAGACAAAGATAACGGTATTGAAGTCCAAGGTATCCCTACCATGGCACAAAGTATCCACCAGATTCTCATAGAAATTCGGAAGGGAGGTCAACGACATTAAGGCTGTCTTCTTCATCAATATGCACCTTCACACTCGGCAGTTTGCAAACGAGTTTATTGAAGGCGCTAATGTGTTCAGAGAGATCCAACCCTTCCGTCATCTTCAGAGTGTACAACTGGCTCTTCAGATATAGGCAATTAGAGAGCGACTTCGTCATATACAGGCTCTCCAACCTCGCTCACAAGCTCACGATAGTCATCTCATTAATAACATTATAAAAGACCTCGTCAGCCAAACATAATTGAATTGTGTTAATCACCCTTGAATCTGGTCATCCTAATCCTCTTCCTTTCTAGTTTCAAGACTTCTTGGTTTGGCAAGGAGTGCCTGTGACACCTCTTGCTGAATTCTAAAGGCGGTCTTGGTGGACGCTGAAATCTAAAAAGTTGGAGCGTAGATTGCATTGAAGTGCAATTGCTGTGATAGTATAGTGGAGACAATCTAGAACCTCAAGTCATGCATCAACAACAGATGGCCAACCCAAGAAGGTATTAGGAGATCTGCATAGGTGAGATAGTCTCTACAGGGTGAAATCAGGAGGCACGATCAAACTATGTTATCTGAGATCTCACAATTTGATTCCCTTTCAATGTAACCTAGCGAGCAACGTTTACTTCTCCAGGAGAGGGGATACACAACTGATCAGGAGCAGGGGCCCTTTATGGTAGCGATCGATTAAGAGCCAACAACCGGACGTATTCTTCCCCAGCAAGTAGAGCATGTTCAGCAGTCAGTGATCAACCATCAACCAAAGAGTAAGTAGAGCATAGTTTGAGGGACATTAACGCACCATGTACCCATTAACCTGCAACAGGCCTGAACTTGACACTGCCTACATTCTAATATGTGGGTCCTACTCGAAGCTGTAGGCTGTACATCTGTTTCCTTTTTAATAAAAATCTTATTTCCTTAAGAAAATGACTTTCATCTTTAACATTCATAATTCAAAGTTGTTTTTGTATGTAAACTTCGTTGTCTCGAACTTTACATTTGATCCCTTCAAACCTATCTCTAATTCAATCTAAAACCCTAACTTAAAGCCTACACTCTGATACCTTGTTATGTGCTTTTGCCACATATTAGGCATAGAAGCAACCTTATATATAATGAATCAAACATGTGAATAGAGAAATGAAAATCGAGAAATCACAGAGAAATACAAAGATATCAAGTAAAAAAAACCCTTGTGGGAAAAAAACCACAGCACCAGGCGATAAACAATTCACAATAAAATTTTTTTTTACAAGAGATGGAACAACTTGTAGAGAGGAAAACTTTAACTTTTCCTAACTAAAACCCTAGAAATCATGTAAGCTATATCTACGATATACGGATTAACCTTAATTCCGTATTACAAAGATTTATATAGATTTTTATACAAAATTAAAAACAAAACACACACTTATGTAGAACTTACGCATTTCATTCGGTCAATCCCACCAACATTTGGTCGACCAGAAACATCTTAAGGATTTGAGTCAACCGGAATCCAATTTCAGTTCACCGAAAATATTACTAGAAGGTTCGATCAAACTTAGAGCTGTACGTGAATCGAGTTAGCTCGGTTAGCTTGCTCGACCCGACTCAAAAAAGCTCGATCCGACTCGGTTCAAAACTGAGTTTGAGCCGTGTTGAGCTGATTTTTTAAGCTCGAAAAAATTTCGAGCGAAGTTTGAGCTTGCCCAAGCTTGACTCGACTCGGATCCAACCCCAACTTGAATCGAACTCGGATCGAACCAGTTCGGTGACTCAGTTATTTTGATATTGCATGTTGCTCACCAAGTGTTTGATGAAATGACTCAATGAAGTGTTGGCTAGTGGCGAGGAAGGTATGAATATGAAACAAATACCCTTGTATCTTGATTTTGATGTTGGCTACTAAGTGTTTCATGAAATATCTGTAAATTGCTGCTGTTGTTTTACACGCCATCATGTGTATGAGAAAATGCCGCACTGGCTCGATCTTAGCTTGATTTGGCCAAAGCTGTTGACCAAACTGAACTGAGATGTCCAGTCATGCTCGAGGACCAAGTTGAGCCGAGTTTGAGATGGGGTCAGCTAGTGGCCGAGCTGAGTCAGGCTCTACCAAGCTCGACTACGTTGGACTCGTGCACAGTTCGAGTCAGTGGGACAAATTAAGGACTCTCTGAGCATAGTGAAAGCACCGACCACATCAACATAGGCATTTATTTCATTCTCTTTTCATGGTCATGTCATTGCCGGACAATAAGAAAAGTTAGAAAATGTGAAATAGTTCTCAAATAAATATAAATACGATTATTGCAGTACCAGGGCTAGGAAAAATTGTGCAACCGCTGCAGTTTTGTAATTATGGAAGCTCATCCATGATACGCATGGCATATGTGGATACTAATCCAGTCCGCAGAAACAAGTGCCCCTATGATTATCTTGTCCGTCGTATTTCTCTTGTTGAGCTTTAGCTGATGATCCTTTTGTTTTCAATCATTCATTTGATGAAAACTGCCTTTCATTCAATCGCCCTTCTGATGGAAGCCTGATTGGACGGCTAGAATTGCTCGATCGCCGTTGCTTACAATCTACAATCTACTCACAACAGGAAGGAGGAGGAGGAGGAGAAGCAATTCCATTGCCATGGTTTATATCTAATGAATTGGGGGATTTGGGAGAAGAAGACCTAATTTCAATGCCATTGTTTTCGCACGATTCTTGAGTTTTTCTTCCGTGACAACACCCTTCTTCTTTACCTGTGATGTTCCAACATATATACAGACAAAACATCCTCACTGACTGAAGAATATAAATGGAGAAATGCTGAGGGGACCCACCTCACATGTGGAAATGATCATGAATGTCTGTATGTGATTAGAGCTGCTCATCAGGCAATTCGGATAGGTGCCAGATCTTGCCATCAGGCTGAAATAATTGTCAGGTGGGCATACATGCATGTATGTAGAAATTGGACAATTTGTCAATTTCTCTTAAATAGTTTTTATTTATTTTAATTATTTTAAATACATGTATGATTCACCTGATGATCACATCGGCCAATGAGCGGCTCCATAATCCCGAACAAAGATTCCTCATTTACACATGTGAGGTTTGTGTATGTCATAGACAACTTACACGAAGGAAAGCGGTGGTGATCAGATCACGGTCGATCTGGTTGACAGAATTGCATGTGATCTCTAAGCCCAGTGATTCTATCACCCGCTGCACTTGACTCAGTGCACCCATTGCTCTATTGCAGCCGATCTTTAGCACAAACCTCTCTTCATCAAACATCTCCACTTCAATCTAGAAAAACCAAATATCCTATACTTACAGACCTTCATTACTAACAAGAGAATAATCACAAAGATGCAATTTGGGTCGGGTACCATTTACTAAGTAATTATCAACCCTTCAACCCATTGATTAGTGGACCACCTATTGGATGAGAAATAGCTCCAAACCAGCCCAAACCAGTAAGCCTATAGATTGAAGGGTTAGAAACATGCAATATCTGCAGTTCTTTACTATTAGCCCATCCGTAAGGTGGCCAATCAGTTCGTGGGTCTGCATTGATCGACGTGTTCACCGGGTCTCTTGGGTAATATGGTTCATACCATCCTATCAATGCACACTTGATCGAGTTAGAGATGGAAAAAGAAGAAAAACATAAAAACCTTGAACCAAAACCTGTGATATAGCTGGAGGAGAATCGCATGGAAATAATTCTTGAGGTTGCATTGGTGGGATTTCTTCCTGCACAACAAGGGAGTCGTCGTCTGTGATGTTGGTATTCTCCTTCTCCCTCTCAATTTGTTGCAGAATGCTTTGTAGGTAAGCTAGAGCATCGACAAGAATAGATCTCTTGTCCATCTTCAACCACAAAATCAATAGCAGTTAGAATCATATATAGTATCATTTATTATTTGTAGGAAAAACATACATTTTTTTTTTTTTTTTTTTTTAATGTTACAGTCATTTTGGTTATGTTTGTGGTGTGTTCATATCTAATGTAAGGATGTCTTTGTTGATCTTAATTTGGTTATTTTGAAAAAAAATAAAATTGTAAATTCCTCTACAATTTCTCAATGTCATGTGATACTTTTATCGCTATTACATCTCTTGTTGCAATTAGATATTTTCTCATGGCATCAGTGCCAATACAAATGATGTGTCGAGATGTACTTGAAATGGAATGCACCCATAAGATGATTTATAAACATGGATGTAAATGATTACCTTTGTGATGTTTGGTACGAGAGATCTCAAGCTGAAGAGTTGCTGGTTTAACCGTTTTCTCCTATTTCGCTCTGATACCAAGTTCTTACTGTTAGGTGCATTGGCCTTCTTATCATCACTATCCGATTCTTCCTCTTCCGCTTCCTCCTCATCATTTGACCGTTGTTGTAGTTGTTCCATCTGGTTTATAGAGCCAACCGAAAATGATGGTCGGAGGGTCCATCCGTCTTCTTCTAAGAGAGAGAAGAGTTCCGAATCAAAGACATCTGATTCAAGGAACCCATTAACTTCTTGTTGTTGTTCTGCTTCTTGTTCTTGTTGCTGCTGCTGCTGTTGTTCTGCTTCTTGTTCTCGTTGCTGCTGCTGCTGTTGTTCTTCATTTTGGTGTGTAGAACCGATAGACGAGGAATGCTGGTGGTGGGCCGAGTCACCTTCCTCCAAGAGAGAGAAGAGATTTAAATCATTGCCGTCTAAGTCAGAGATGTGGCCATTCCACCAAGCATCCAAAGAAGAGCTGAAAGAGTTCTCTAACTCAGGACAACCTGGCAAAATGTCTGGCCCCTCCTCCATCAAGAAACCTTCCAAATCCTCCATTCCTTCAACTACAAAGACACCTTCACCTACCCAAAAGGCACTCACAAATCATTACTTCTCCCTCCAAAGTACACACAGACCCTTCGCAAGACACCGTTATTACAAAAGCTACCAGAGCAGTCACGCTTCTCAACTCCACCCTATCCTAAGCTTTTATAACCCATATGGATATCGGGGCAATTCGATTACGTGTCTCCGCCCCAGCCATTCGTGCTCGGACGCGGATTTCCTTCGAAAGCCTTCCGCAGTAAGTTCCTGCATAAGGATTCTGTGTGGGCCTACTGTGATGTTTGTGAGAAAGACCCTCCGTCCATCCGTTTTTTGAGCTTATTTTAGGGCATGTGACCAAAAATAAAGTTTATCCAAAACTTAAATGGGCCACACCAGAGTAAACAGTGAGGATTTAGTGACCACCGTTGAAACATTTATATGATCACAAAATTTTTGTATCGGTTTAAATTTTCGGTGTTTTCCCTTCATCTCAGTGAAAATTACCTTATAAACGAATTGGATGGAATATAAACATCAAGGTGGAGCCCAAGAATGTTTCAACGGTAGTCATTTCTTTCCCCATTGTTTCATCTTGTATGTCCTCCTCGAGTTTTGGGTCTCCTCATTTTTTGTCACATGTACTGAAATGACATTGAAAAATGGATGGACGGATTAGATTTCTAACAAACATCACAGTCGGGCCCACCCAGAATCACAGTATAGGATCTTGTGCTCCAACAAGTTGCGTAGGTCTACTTGGACAACTCAATCAATCAACCCTAACCGTCCATTGAATTGTGCTTTCATGATTGGGGTATCGTACTTAGTATTTATTGCGGAAGAGGACTGGCTGGTGTACCACACACCAGCTATATGGCTGCTGTAGGTATGTGTCGTGCGAAGACGAGCACTGACGCTCCTTGAGGTCTGAGTTGTATGTACGGTTTAAAGGAGATCAAGGTTACATGGCCCACAGTGATGTACTTATTATATTTATACTGTTTATCTATTTGTAGAGATCATTTTAGAGCATTATTCCAAAAATTAAACATATCCATAAGTCATTCTGACCACACCACACATAGCAGCCAGCGGAGATAGTAATTTTCACCGTAAAAATATTTTGTAGGGCCCACCATAATGTTTATTTTCCATCCAATCTGTTCATAAGGTCGCAAAGACCTGAATTAAAAGAAAAAACAAATTTCATATTGATCCAAAACTTCTGTGACCCAAAAAGAGTTTCAATGGTAGACGTTCAATACCCCACTGCTTTTTGTCAGTGTTGTCCACTTGATGGTTAGATCCTTTTCTTTTTTTTATTCGTCTCAAGCCTTAATACGGGCTCGCCAAATGGATGGACGGTTTGGATATAACACATACCTCATGATCAGACCCACGGAACTTGCTTGACATAAACACCGTTGTTATATATCTGGTGTGTGGTACATTAGCCAATCAGCTTCGGATTGGCTACTCCCCCTGACACTAGTCCCGTGGCTAGTGGTGGGTGCCCTGTGGGCCCTATCATGATGTATGTGTTTCATCCATTCCGTTCTTCCATTTTTACAAATCATTTTATGGGTTGATCGCAAAAAATGAGAGGGATATAAAATCTCAGGTGGACCACACCACATGAAAACAATAGTGATTGGATATCCACCATTAAAATCCTCCTAAGGCCCACTGTACTATTTTTTGACATCCAATCTGTTGATTAGGTCATGTAGGCCCAGATGAAGGGAAAAAACAAAAATCAGATTGATCCAAAACTTTTATGGCCCCGAAAATGTCTTTAATGGTTGACGCTCATTTAACACTATTTCCTGTAATGTGGTCCAGTTGAGATTGGGATATAACTCATTTTTGGTCTCATACCGTAAAATGATCTGTAAAAATAGATGGACAGCATGGATGAAACACATACATCATGGTGGGTCCACAAAGCACCGACCATCAGCCATTAGCTGGTGTCAGGGGGAGTAGCCAATCCTTTTCCCTTTATAACCCATATCTAACGGGGCAATTCGATTACGTCTCTCCGCTCCACTCATTTGGGCGCGGATTAGGTACTACCCCCGCCTGTTTCGAGCTCCGGATAGGCGGAGGCTCCTAATGCAACTGAGGGGCCCCTGTGATGTATGAGTTTTATCCATGCTGTCCATCCATATTTCTATATCATTTTAGATGGCTAAACCAAAAATAAGGCAGATCTAAAGCTCAAGTGGACCACACCATAGGAAACAGTGGTACTAAGGATGCCCACAATTGAAACCTTCTTAGGGTCCACTGTGTCAATTATTTTCCATCCAACCGGTTGATGTGATCATATACAACTGGATGAAGCGAAAAAATAAATATTGTATTGATCCAAAACTTCTGTGATCCCTATGAAATTTCAAGAGTAGTAATTTAATTTCCATTGTGTGGTTAATTTGGGCATTGGACATTTGTTATTTTTAGTTTCATAATCTAAAATGATATATAAAAATGGATAAACGATGTGGATAAATTTCATACATCATAGTGGCCTCTCGGTTGCCCTAGGAGCCTCCGCTTGTCCCGGGCTCGGAACAGGCGGGGGTAGTACCTAATCTGCGCCCCACTCATTTGTGCTCGGACGCGGATTTGCTTCGAAAGCCTTCGGCAGGAAGTTCCTGCACAAGGATTTTACGTGGGGCCATTGTGAGGTTTGTTAGAAAGACCCTCCGTCCATCCGTTTTTTGAACTTATTCTAGGACATGTGACCAAAAATAAAGTTTATCCAAAACTTTGGCCACATGAGAGGAAATAGTGAGGATTTAGTGACCACCGTTGAAACATTTATATGATCATAAAAGTTTTGTATCGGTTTAAGTTTTTGGTGTTTTCACTTTATCTCAGTAAAAATTACCTTATAAATGATTTAGATGGAATATAAACATCAAGGTGGAGCCTAGGAAGGTTTCAACGGTAGTCATTCCTTTCCCCACTGTTTTATCTTGCGCGACCTACTTGAGTTTTGGGTCCTCATTTTTTGTCGCATGTATTGAAATGAGATTGAAAAACGGATGGACGGATTGGATTTCTAACAAACATCACAGTCAGGCCCACCTAGAATCATATGGCAGTATAGGATCTTGTGCTCCAAGAAGTTGCGTAGGTCTACTTGGACAATTCAATCAATCAACCCTAACTGTCCATTGGGTTGTCCTCACTGTTCATAATTTGGGTATCGTACTTAGTATTTATTTCGCTATTGGGCTTGATTTACTTTTCTTGAGTGTTAATGGGCTTGTTTTAATTGTATATCTTAACTTTAAGGCCCAATAATAACCTAATACCAACATAGGGTTATTTAAGAATTTTTCATTGAGGCTTTAAGCATAACAACTCATCCCCTTCCTCTCCACAAAAAGAAATTTTTTCTTCTTATTTTTTCTTCTTCTTCTTATTATTTTTAAAGTAATCAAAACGTGAATTTAATGAATTTAGGGTTATATTTTTTTTCACATATAAATAAATTATACACCGAGCATTGTATCCTAAAGATAGCGTGTTGAAAGCTTGTAAAAATAGTCAAATTAAAAAAGGGCAAAAACTATCTCCAATAGAGTGCCATTTTCCACTCCTCATTCCACTAACATATAATATTCGACAATCTCAAGTTCATCAAAACAGGTGTAGAGTTTCACTTATTTATTGATTTTGCTTACATATACCTTACTTACATATGTTACAACACTATTTTTATCAATAGAGATGGCATTATTGGGACAAAGCATTACTTAAAAAATTATATTTGTTGAGGCTAAAATCTGGACCACCCTCTACTCAATGCGGCGAACCTTCGACGGGCCCTGGTCCTGCACAAAAAGGTAAGCAAAGGAGACCCTGGCTAAGCCGGGGGACCCTCCAATACTTAAGTCAGGCTAGGGAATCTGGGTCTAAGTTAAATATAGAGAGAGGGTGTGAGATCTTACGTACCTGTAGTAATGGGGTCCCCTGTTATTTATACATGTGGGTCGGACGATCTACGTCCGTTAATCTCGGCATGATTTATTCAATCAGTGAGATATCGCGATCATGGAGATATTATCCGCAATCTTTGGATCGTGCCACGTATCGTGTCTCAAAGGTGCGTATCTTTGGGCGAGATCTTCGGTCACGTCCGCGTTTAAATTGATCTCCAGGCTCGGTATACGAAGTACCCTCACCCGGGCTGGGCCTCAGCCTCGTCATATGACGTGTTCATACCCGGCTTGGCCTCAGCCTTGGCATATGACATCTCCATATTTGGGCCCGACCTTAGCCTAGAGGCTCGGCCCACGGCCTCGACGTACAGAGTATTCATACTCTGACTCGGCCTCAGATCGTGCAGACATGAGGCCGAGTACTAGCAGTTTGAGTTCGTCGATAGATCACTAAGGTTGGGGTTCATTGAATGAAGCTGAGGACGAGGATCAGGGCTCGGCTCAGCCATCCTTCTTCGGATGAAGACGAAAGTTCAAGTCGGCCAATTAGGATCGTAATCCTGGGTTATGACTTAGGGGTCGGCCCTTATTTGATGCACTATCCTCTTTCCGAGGCCTTGTTATCTGATTCGTGTAGCTCAGGCTGACCCTGTTATTCTTGTGCAGATTTTCCCATAACAATATTGAAGATGACTAGAGCCAGAACCATTTAAGTCATCCTTGGATCATTTTTAAAAAACCTTTAATCATCTATTTTTATAGCCGTCAATTGGATGGTTGGGATTGCATGATCAATACAATTTCAGAGATGTGCTACATTCCCAACGTGTCTCAAAATTTGAATGGATCTACTGGATTGTCATACATTAATGCCACATGTGATGAGGATTAGCCACCACCATTTTAAAATGATGGCAGTTTTAAAACTCATTTTGATCACATGACTTCGTCCCCTCCGGAGAATCTTATAAAATAATCCATAATCTTTAATAGGGAATATAAACATTCGTAAACTTTTAAAATGTTTTTTCTCTAAGTTATCTTGTTAAATTAAGTAAGTTTCTTTAATCTACTTTTGTTAGATTTTTCCAATGGTAGTTAGATACTTAGATTAAGTGGGAGATAACACCCTTCTCTTTCCCACTCACATGCTTGATTGGGATATCTAACCACTTGCAAAAAGGTCAACCACATGAGCCATTCGATTTGATTTTTTAGTTTTTTTTTCTCTTTTACTGTCCATTTATATTGACAAGTTAAATTGTTAAGATCACCCAAATAATGTAATTATTTTCTTTTATTTGTTCCCCCCCCCCCTTTGTAAGCCAGTCAATCAATGTTAAACCTGCTACATGAATGGTTACCTTCTAGTTTGTATATGATACTTGTTGGGGGAAAATTTATAAGTCTAAAAATCGGCTTATGGAATGGACCAACTCTACTAAGCCGGCATGGACCCAATGAAACCTGAGCCAAATAAGGCTTCTACGTCCAAAGGCGAATTGACCGTCAAGAAGGGTGATGCAAATGCAAGGACATTCAAAGAATGGGATAGCGAGTCTGCCCAAAGGTCGGCTAAAGGTCAGCAAGAGAACGCCCAAAGGTCAACTATAGGTTAGCCAGGTATCGACCCAATCGAGCGAGACCTGTGCTTAACATGGTCTCCGAACTCGAAGGCAGACTGAACTCCAAGTAAGGAAATGCAAAGATACTTGAAAGGCTATAAAGCCCAAATACGTGGTTGAAGGGATGACCTAATTCTTAGGTCGGCTAAGAAGCTATTATAAATAGCCCACAAACCAGCCAAATGTCAATTATAGATTGGCCATAGCTCGGCCACAGATTGATTACAAACTGACCACAACTCAGTTATAGATCGGTCATAGCTCGGTTATAGATCAGTCATAGGACGATCACAGATCGACCGCAGTTCGATTATAGACCAGCTATAGATTGATCGAATACCGGTTGGAGGACAGTTGAAGATCGGCCATAGCCCATTCGCAAATCTCCACCAACCAGATAAGCGCTCCCAAGGGAAAAAAAGATATATCAACGAAGCAAGGGAGATGTAATCCCAAAGCTCAAAGGATAAAAAGTTACAATCAAATTAAAATTTACTATAAATAGTAAAAATAGAAATAAAATGGATTTTCAACCATCGATATGATGGAATCTCTAAAATTTGGCGTGGACAACCCGGCTATGTGGGCTGCTTGGTTAAAGTAGCTTTTCCTACCCAAAAATCATATTTGATACATTGAGTAACTCATTTCAGTTTGCAAAATACGCCTATTATAAGCTTCTGACTGTCCAGATCACCTCCTCCTCTGATTGAGCCTTCTTTGGTCCATCTTGGATATGAAAGTGTACGCAACCTGTTCTACATCAGTTGTGGTAATGGATTTGGGAGCAAACAATTTAAGGCAGTATCCCGTACAAACATTTCTACCTTAGGTTTAATGCAGGAATGTACATGTGAGGCTTATGTGATTATTTAATGACATATGGTCTATCCATCGTCTAGGCGTCCATCCAAAACATAGGTGTGCCACACCATATGTAAAATAATGCATAAAACCTTCAACCTTTAACACCATGATTCGTGGCCCACCTGAGTTTTGAAAATCTTGATTTCCTTTCTGGTTGTTATTCGTCCTAAATGGATGCATCTTCTGAATGGGTTAGATGTCATATACAAAATATGGATAGTCCCACACACAATCTAGAAAGTTTTCAATGGTGTGCATTTCCATCAGAACATAACTCCCTGATGTGGCCCACATGAGTTTTTTGATCGGTATTATTTTTGAGAATCAAGAAGAATATAAGGGTGTGAAAATGATGGATAGATTGGATAAGAATATAAGGGTGTGCAAATGATGGATAGATTGGATGTCACAAAGACATTATGTTTGGCTCCAAAATTAATTTGTATTTTAGGCCAAACATAAGAACAGTTAAAGTGGATCCGGTCCGAACCGAAAGTATTACCGGCGAGTGATGAGAGTTGGAAGTGACTTGGTTAACTTGCAGAGTATAACTACTGCCATGTTGATAGAATATGTATGAAATTTAATCCGTTCATCAGATAAGTAGTCTCTCGTTCACCTTCCAAATCAGAAATCACAAAGATCCAAAACTCGGGTATGCATGGCCGTACAAAACAGTCAACGTGGAACCCACACCATTAATTTTCTATAGGGCTCATTTGGTGTCTACGTTCATATTTGCCTTATCGGTACGAAATGCAAGCACTAAACGAGGTATGTACAACGGGAAACGGATTGGCTACTCCCCCTGCCACCATCCAATGGCTGATGGTCTGTGCTCTGTGGGCCCCACCATGATGTATGTGTGTCATCTATGCCGTACATCTATTTTCCTAGATCATTTCATGGTAGTACAAAAAAAATGAAGTATATCCAAATCTCAAGTAGACCACATTACAGGAAACACTGTTGAATGAACATTGATTATTAAAAACTTTTTGGGAGCCATTAAAGTATTGGATCAAGCTGATATTTGTTTTTTTCCCTTCATCTGGGTCTTTATGACCTGATCAACAGATTGGATATAGGATTTAAATGATAGATATCCAATCATTATTGTTTTCCTGTGGTGTGATCCACCTGCTATTTATATCACTCTCATTTTTTGAGCTAAAGCCTAAAATGATCTTTAAAAATGGATGAAATACATGCATCATAGTGAGGCCCATAGAGCACAGACCATCATCCACGGGGCTGGTGCCAGGGGAGTAGCCAATCCGTTTCCTGTTCAACGTCAGCACAGAGATGAGATACCCCGTTCATAAGCGGACGCGGATTTCACGCGGAAGACCATTGCATGAGCGGACGCGGATTTCCTGCGGAAGATTTTGGGGAGTTCCTGCGCTGACGGTGGGTGTACTAATGAGCTAAAGATAAAAAATTAAAAATTCCTGCACTGCGCGCGAAACTTAGGTGGGTCCACTGTGATAAATCCATCCTATCCATCCGTTTTGTGAGCTCACTCTAAGGCTTTAGGCCAAAATTTACCAAGATCCAACACTTAAGTGAGCCACACTAAAGGAAAAGGTGTGTAGGAAAATTCCTACCATTGAAACCTCTCTAGGGTCGATAGCGATGTTTACATGCCACCGATACCATTCATAACGTCATCCATATTGGGATGAAATATTAGCCCGATTCAATACTTCGGTAACCCCACGAATATTTCGACTGGAAACGTTCAATCCTCGCAGATCCAGTTTATTTTTTTCCTGGTGTCGTAAAATTAGCTCAACAAATGTATAAAGTGTGCGGATTTATCACGAACATAAAGGTGGGTCGCCTCTCTCGGAGGACATCCGTGTCCGATGTGCTCAAGTGGGGTACCTTAGTAATTTCCAATTATTACCGACTCCGTAGCTCAGGTGGTGGGGATATCGATTCCCGAGAGGTGGTTGACCTTTTGGTATCGATTCCCGAGAGGGTGGTTAACAGTGATGTGTGAACTCACACTAGGGAATCGATACCTTAGTTATGGATTACAATCATTTCTTGCTCCCAAGACAAATGCCTATTCAATGGAGGTCGCAGATCTCAGGAAAGGTCCATCAGCTGCATTCAATTCTCAGTACGTGCTCCACCTGTATAGGACGCGGATTTCCTGCTAAAGCCTTTCACACGAAGTTCCTGCGCAGGATGTTGGGTGGACCCACCACCATATTTTTGGAAAATATACTTAGTTCATCCGTTTGGTGAGATAATTTAAGGATAAGTGACGAAAAATGAGTTGGATCCAAAACTAAAGTAGACCCCACCAGATGGAAAATCGGGAAAAGAAATACCTACCATTGAAACCTTCTTGGGCTCCACATTGATGTTTATATGCCATCCAAACCGTTTAAAAGGTCATTACCACAGCGATGAAGTGGAAATACAAAATAAGATAGTTTGAAACAAAGCTTTTATGGTCATAAGAATGTTTCAAGTGTTCTCACTTAATCTCCATTGTCTTCTCTCGTGTGGCCCACTTGAGTCTTGTATCCACCTTATTTTCTTTTATTTTGTACTTAAATGAGCTCACAAAATAGATAAATGGAATGTATTTCCCACAAACAAGGTGGTGGGCCCACCCAACATCCTTGGGCGAGAACTTCCTGCGAAAGGCTTTGGCAGGAAGTTCGCGTCCGTATCACCTGTATCTATACGAGGTAGGAAACCGGTTGACTACTCCCCTGGTGTGCTCTGTGAGCTCCACCATGATGTATGTGTTTTATGCTCTCCATCTAATTTTCTATATCATTTTTTGTAATGAGACAAAAAATGAGATATATTACAATCTCAATTAGACCACATTACAGAAATAGTGTTGAATGAATGTTGATCATTAAAAACTTTGTGGGGGCTATAAAAGTTTTGGATCAAGCTGATCTTTGTTTTTTCCCTTCATTTGGGTATGTATGACCTAATAAACAGCTTGGATGTAAAATAAACAGTATAGTGGACCTTAGGAGGATTTTAATGGTGGATATCCAATCACTATTGTTTTCCTGTGGTGTGGTCCACCTGAGATTTATATCCCTCTCATTTTTTGGTAAAACCCTAAAATGATCCATAAAAATGGATGAACGGAATAGATGAAACACATACATTATGGTGGGGCCCATAAAGCACTGCCCATCAGCAACCAGGATGGTGGCAGGGGGATTAGCCAATCCGTTTCCCACGAGGTACATGTGACTCGGAGAGAGCACGGGCAAATGTGAGTAGGTGATATGCCTTTTGTAGGAAGTTCCTGCACAGGGATGCTGGGTGGATCCCAGCAGAGATATTTGTAAGAAATACACCCCCGTCCTTCCATTTTGAGTGCTCATTTTAGGAAATATGACAAAAAAGAGGTAGATACAGAACTAAGTAGGTCACACGAAAATTTGGGAAAGAAATTTCTACCGTGAAACCTTCCTGGATGCATCTTGATGTTTATATGCCATGAATATCAAAAAACAAATTCCTGACAGAAATTTTTTATGCCCCGAGAATGTTTCAACGATTCACACTAAATGCTCCCTGTTTCCTCTCGTGTGACCAACTGAAGTTCTGAACACACATAATGTTTAAACGCATGTCTCAAAATGAGCGTTCAAAGCGGATGAACGGCCTGGATTTCTCAAAAACATCTAGGTGGGTCCCATCCAACATCCCGTAACTTTTTTGGTAAAGGCTTTTGCAGGAAAGCCGCGTCCGTGATATTTTTGGGAAGCTACTTATTAATATTTAATACTCTGTTAAGGTATTACACAGTTCATACACAAACACTGTTAAATCGTATATGTGTCATATATCCACTTAAATGAGGACAGACTAATTAATTTGTGAAAATCAGTGCACATAAGCTAAATTTCTCAAAAAAAAAAAAAAAAAGGTTCCCAAAAAGATCAATTAAAGGGATCTAAACTTTGATTTGTGAAAATTGCTTGTTGAAAGTGCATCCTTGTTGGAAGAGCATTTTGTCATTTTCACAAAAGTAAGCAGATCCAAAGCTTTGGTTCATTTTTTAAATAATTTTAAGGCTAGTAAAAAAAAATAGGCAGATCCAAAGCTCAATTGCACCGCACCAAAGATATAGCAAGGATTGAACGTTTACGTCTACGAGTGAAAACTTCCCAGGGCCTTGAAGTTTTTAAGCTGATATTTGTGCTTTCCTTTTCTACTTTTCTGTGTGATCTCATGAACAGGTTTGACTATATGAACAGGATAGATGGCAAATAAATATCATGGTACCCTTAATAAGGTTTCAACAATAGGTGTAATAATCTCCGGTACTGCTTCCTTTGATAGGTACACTTCAGCTTTGGATCTGTCCCATTTTTATTTTATTTTGGCTCATTTCCTGAAATGATTTGGCAAAGTGAATGTACTAGATGGATAAAATACATACGTCATGTTGGGTCCCACGTGATGGGTTTTTTTTTGACCCGTCGTGCGCAAGTCCTTTCGCAACTGGAATGCGTAAGTCCTTTCGCAACCCGGGATCTTGCGCGCAGTCCTTTTTGCAACCCAGGTATGCAAGTCCTTTCGCAAGTAGGATGCGCAAAGGAGTTTCCTAAAACTATAAAAAAAGGGGTCCCTAGAGTTTTTCTACGATATGTTGTGTTGATGAGAAAAACACAAGAGGGCTATCAAAGGTGAGAGAGAGGGAACTTATAGAAGGGAAGTTCTGCTCATGGAGGTTTTTCTACTTTGCAATTTATATCTCAGTGCTTCTATGTCCTCATAATCGGTTAGATCTCTCTATTTTCTCTATTTCTCTTATTGTTTATCCACTCCTGCATGAGTAAAGAAGATTGTAACGTTCTACTTCATAGTGGATTGTTGATCTGGACGAGGTCCCGTGATTTTTACCTCTTTGAGGGTTTTCCACGTAAAAATCTCTCGTGTGGTGTGTGATTAATGCTTTGATTTATTTCATTGCTTTATTATCCATAATTCTGGTTTGTTCTGGAGGGCTAGATCCTAAGGTTTTGTGCAAGGCCCCCAACACCACGGAGTTTTGCTACATATAAGTAAATTTTGTCTTAATGGTGCGGTTAAAACTATTAAATGGACAGTCATAATTAATTAATCCGCAGCAAGAAAACTTCATTTTATCATGCTTTTCTTTTGGTCCATCTATGATGGTCCCACCAGGATACACTACTGCCAAATGAAATCGGCCGGACTGTCAATTTGCATGTGCTGACGTTGATGGCCTCAATGTGAACAGCGTGGATCAGCTTGTTTGATCGATGGCCTTCAAAAGTAGCTAATGGTCAATGGCTTACATTATTGGGCATCACTGAACGATGGGAAGCGAATTGGGTGACGACCGGTGCTGTGGGGCCCACCATGAAGTATGTGCTTTTATCCACGTTGTCTATCTTTTCCGGATCATTTAAGGGCATGAGCCTAAAAATTGAGTAGAACAAAAGCTCAAGTGGAGCAACCCATAAGAAATAGTGGTGATCGAACACCCACCATTAAAATTTTCCAGATCATTTTTTTTACAGCATGTTTTAAAATGAATGAACCGGGCGTATTTCACGCAAACATCATGGTGGCCCCACAGGAACTTCCTTCTAAAGGCTCTAGCTGGAAATGGGCGTCTCACGTGTTGGGGTCACGACCCAATCCGACGCTTCCGTCACAATCTAGCCGTATACAAACATGTATTCGATGGTTATGAGTAGCCGCGTTTGACGCGGAACCTGCTCATTAGGATGGACAGAGTCACTTTCTCCAGCGTGCAGAAATGACTTCGGAGGCATAAAATTATAGACGAGGTATGTACATGGTTATGATTAGCCGCGTTTCACGCGGAACCTGCTTATTAGGATGGACAGTGTCACTTTCTCCGACGTGCTGAAATGACTTCGGGGGCATAAGATTGTAGACGAGGTATGTACAGGGACGGCGTCATTTCCTCCAACCCGGAAATAATGTTATGGGAAAAAGATCATGACGCCGGATTAAGCCGTTCACACTGAGGCCCCGTTCGTTAAATATGAAGTTTAAAGACCGAATCTAAAATCTGAACTCAGAATCTGAAATCTGAAGTCAAAGAACTTGTTCAAACAATTTGTTTGTTAACAAACATCTTAAATGTTTTAAATATGTTAATTTGATACAATTGCTCATATCTCTTATTGGGAAATGTTTTACATTATAAAGAAATTATTTTTTATTAAATAAAAATAAAATCATTATATTTAATTCAAATAAACTAAAATACTAAATAGAAAACTAATGTTGGGATTTGGTCTGCGGAATCACACAGATATGGATCAACGATAGCAAACCAATGGCGCCAAGCATACAGAAGATAATACAAAGATTTAACGTGGAAAACCCTTGTGGAAAAAAATCACGATACAAAGCGACAGAAAATTCCAGTATGAAAGCACAAATTACAAAGATAGATGATTTACCTAACTTGAGCGATCCTCAAACCTCGCAATTTTTCCACCCCTTGAAACTCCAGAACTCTTTTACAAACACTTAGAACCTCTTAGAATACCCTGGAATACCTCCCAGTTCCGTATACAACCCTATTTATAACTTTAGAAACAAATAAAAGCGAAATAGACATCGAACTACCTTCAATATCATCGAAGAATAACAAAAGTGTCCAGCGATTAAACATAGATTTTGTGAAAATCCTCGATTGCTCAACCCAACTTCGATGGCATCGAACATGTCTTCGATGTCATCGAAAAATGGCACCAATATGTCCAGCAGACAGCAGAGGAAATCCGAATAATACTCGATGGATCGAACATTGTTCGATGTCATTGAAGGTGACATCGAACAGTCAATCGATGACATCAACAGACTCTGTATCTGTTTAAATTTAAAACATCAAATACAACAACTAAAATATTATTATTCATAATGCCCTTATTTCTTCTTAGCGAGGAGATTGTCATTATGTGTCGTGTAGGGTTGAGTACCAATAGCAATAATAAAACTTTCAAATAAGGCCCACGTGGATGTTTATATGCTATCCAAAATGTTTATAAGGTCATTTCCAATTGGATGAAGTGAAAACACCTAAAATATAGCTTGATACAAAACTTTTATGGTCATAAAAATGCTTCAACGATGCTTACTGAATGCCTAATGTTTCCTCTTGTAGGGCACACTTAAGTATTTTGTAAACTTCAATTTTAGTCACATGTACTTAAATGACCTCGTAAAATGGTGGGACGTGGATTACATACTGACACGTTGAATAGCAAGATTCGCTACTGAAGTGACGTCACCAAGTTTTGTGGGCCCATTATGATGCATGTGGGCCTCATTATGATGTATGTGCTTTATCTACACCTATTTGGCGATTTAATTTTAGGGCATGAGATAAATAATGAGGTAGATCCAAATATGTAGTTGACCCCACCACAACAAATAGTGGGGAGATTTATGCCTACCGTCGAACCTTCTTAAGGCTCACCGTGATTTTTATTTGAAATCCAACCAGTTCACAAGTTAACACAAACATGAAAGAAGGGAATATATATATATATATATATATATATATATATATATATATATATATATATATATATATATATATATATATATATATCAGCTTGATAAAAAACTTTTGTGGCCTATTTTTAATGGTGGGCATCACACTCTCCACTGTTTTCTGTGGTGAGGTCCACTAGAGCTTTGGATTTGACTTATTCTTTGGATATTTACTTAAATTATATTTCCAAATGGATGGACAGCGTGGATGAAAACATACATCATGATGGGGCCCACATAGCTTGGTGAAGTCACTTCAGTAGCGAGTCTAGCTATTCAACCTGTCGGTATCCAATAGGGGTGTACACGAACCAAGCTAGCTCGGTTAGCTCATTCAACTCAACTCGAAAAAGCTTGATTCGACTCGCTTCGAAGTTGAGTTCGAGCCGAGTCGAGTTGATTTTTGAGCTCAAAAATGAGTTCAAGCCGAGTTCAAGCAGGCCCCAGCTCGACTTGACTCGGATCGAATCCAACTTGAATCGAACTCAGATCGAACCAGTTCGATGACTTAGTTACTTTGCCATTGATATTGCTCACCAAGTGTTTGATTAAATGACTCAACGAAGTGTAGCTGGTGGCAAGGAAGGTATGTACATGAAACAAATACCCTTTTTTTTCTTGGTTTTTCTTAGTTTTTATGTTGGTTAGAAGGTGTTTGATAAAATACCTGTAAAACCATTGCTTCTGTTTCACATACAGAGGGATTTTGAAGGAGCAGTCCAGGTGTTTCTGGAAATGCCTCAATGGCGTATTCGGCTCACTCTTTGCTCGAACTCGGCCCGAGCTGGCCCGAGCTGCTGACCGAACTGAGCCAAGCTAGCCAGTCAGGCTCAAGGACCGAGCTAAGTCGAGTTAGTGGCTGAGCCGAGTCGAGCTGAGGCCATCTTGACTCGGTTTGACTCGATGTACACCCCCAGTATCCAATCTGCATCCGCGGAAACAAATTGGCTACTCCCCTGCCACCGACCAATGGCTAGTGGTCAGTGCTATGTGGGCCCCACCATGATGTATGTGTTTCATCCATGCCATCCATCTATGTTTCTAGATCATTTTATGGTATGAGACGAAAAATGAGGTATATCCCAATCTCAACTGGACCACATTACAAGAAAAGACTGTTGAATGAACATCGACCATTAAAAACTTTTTGGGGGCCATAAAAGTTTTTGATCAAGATGATCTTTGTTTTTTCCATTCATTTGGGTCTATATGATCTAATCAATGGATTAGATGTCAAATAAACAGTCCATTGGGCCTTAGGAGAATTTTAATGGTGGATATCCAATCACTATTGTTTTCCTGTGGTGTGGTCCACCTGAGATTTATATTCCTCTCATTTTTGGTATCAAGCCCTAAAATGATCTTTAAAAATGGATGAATGGAATGGATGAAACACATACATCATGGTGGACTCAGAGAAGTGCCCCATGTTAAAAGTTGGGATGTGTAAAACGCAAGGGAGAAAATCTCCCTCACAAGGGATAACTTTGGATTAAAAAAATAATAATTACGAGCGCATTCTTCATTTCCCATTAAGCTAGACTCCCATCACAAAAAAATTTCAACATAAAGGATTCCCATCATGGAAAAATTTTCAACGTAAAATCATGGAGCGCTGTCCTTCTTATGCATAACAAACACCACTAAACATATGGAATATTTTCCAGCAAATTCTGCATTAAGTACAAAATTTCAGCGTTAACAAAGAGGCCCTAAGTTGTTGCGGTGGTGGGAACCTAGGCAGGCCACCATGATATGTGAGAAATATTCTATTCATCTGTTTGGCAAGCTCTTTTAGGACCTGTGATAAAAAAAATGAGTTGGATCCAAGAGTCAAGTGGACTATACCAAAGGGAAAATTAGGGAAAGAAATGCTTCCGGTTGAAATCTTCTGAGCTTCACCTTGATGTTTATATGTTATCCAAATCGTTTATGAGGCCATTTCCATTGGGATGAATGGAAAATATTAAAAACACTATATCCTCATACAGGACTTTTGTGGCTATAAGAATGTTTCAACAGTGGTTGGTCAATCGCCACTGTTTCCTCTCATATGGCCCACTGAGTTTTGGATCTGATTCATTTTTGGTTGAGTGTACTAAAACTAGTGCTCAAAATGGATGGACAGGGTGGATTTCTCACAAATGTCATGGTGGCCCCACCTAGGTTCCCAGGGTAGGAACCGTGCAGGAAACTGGCATCCATTAGATCCGCTCGGTCCACCAGGTACAGTTGTCCTTTTTTTTTAAAAAAATAATAATAAAATCTTGAACCCAAAATGCATGCTAGCTGATTTAATACTACGGTAGTCCACCCTATCATCGTGTCATCATTTAAGGGAGAATTGGATCCTAAGTTAACTAAGATAAGCTACCTATGCATTCAATAGATTATCTTGAATTCTACTTGTTAAGCTAGCCCGATTAAGTAACTTTAAGTAAAAAAAGTCACTTATAATTGATCTTAAACGAAACTTACTTATCTCAAATAAGTTATCTACTCATTAAGTAAAAAGAAACTTATTTGGTTGTATTCAAATGGGTTGTAAGCCTTAGACATACTTGTAATGTATGGTGTAGCACAACCGTTACACCCCAAATCCGGGAATGGATAACTTCCAAAGTGCCCCGAATTCGGCACTCAGCTCCCAAACACCAACTCCCGAGTTTGGTGCACCATAAGGAAGATTTTTTACTTTTTTTTACTTTTTTTTTTTGTTAGAGTGATTTTCCTTTTTTAATAATACCTAAGCATGATGATCCATGATCACAATACCAAGCAATAGTTTTTATTATAAATCCTGACAGCTTTAAGTACAATGCTTTCCAGAAAGCTATGTCCTCTAAGCGACTCCTGCCCTGAAAAAAAAAGGGAAAATGAGAGGCTTGGGCAAAGAGCCTAGTGTGTACACTCTTGCATCGTAGTGTACAAGCATGCAATAACAATCAAAATATCAGGGTACATAAACTAAAGTATGTTGACCATGTAATGCTACATAAAGCTAAGAGGGCAGGATTTAATGCAACAGATGATATGCAAAAGAATGCCGAATATATGCAGGCATGCAAGTCCTTCCCTAAAAGTTCACATCATAATACAATTATCATCATTGGGAATCACCGGGGCTTGGTATTCAGAGCAAGTCTGAAACTCGTTGAATAGAAGCCTCGCATACCCGCCTTGTCAGTGGGGGGCCTATAGCCATGCCAATACCCACCCAGCACACCAGTAGCGGATCCATTTTAGGGGATGGTCAAACCCAACCACATTCGCTTCAACTGTTCAGCTAGGCATGGCCGAACCTCTTCTCACTCGACCGTGTCGGCAGGAGTCAAGCCTACTATGGTCTTTGGCACCAAGTGACCCATGGTATCCACCCAGTCTTGATGATGAGGCTCGAGGGTACCACTCAAGGTTTAGGGAGTTTCACCCAGGGGTTTAGGACCCATTATAAAGAAACCCAAATTTTTGGTGTCCACAAATACCAATCACAATGCCGCTATAGTGGTCTCATCAGTATAACCATGGTGTTGCTGTGCTATTTAATCCATCATACAAGGATGTTACACAAAATACAATGATCTGACAAAAGCCATGAACGGCATGAATAAAACACCTACATCACGGTGGGCCCCACATAGCCCTACTCGGACAGATTACTGTCCGGGCGGGGGTAGGATGCAATCCACGTCCGGGAAGGTATCGTGCGCGAGGGGATGCAGATTTCCTGCGAAAGCCTTTCGAGGAAGTTCTTGCGCATGATTCTGGGTGGGGCTCATTACTATGTTTTTGAGAAAGCCACTTCATCCATCCATTTTTTGAGTTCATTTTAGGACATGTGACCAAAAATGAGGAGGATCAAAAACTCAAGTGGGTCACACGAGAGGAAACAGTGGGGATTTAGCGACCACCGTTGAAACATTTATATGGCTACAAAAGTTTTGTACCGGTTTAATTTGTTACTTTTTTCACTTCACGTTAGTGAAAATGACCTTATAAACGGTTTGGATGAAATATAAACATCAACGTGGATCCTGGGAAGGTTCCGACGGTAAGAATTCTTTTCCCTACTGTTTCATCTCGTATGGCCCTCTTGAGCCTTGGATCCTCATCATTTTAGGTCTCATGTCTTAAAATGAGCTCGAAAAATGGATGGACGGGTTGGATTTCTCACAAATATCACAGTGGGCCCCACCCAGAATCCTTGCGCAGGAACTTCATGGGAAAGGCTTTGGATGGGAATCCGCATCCTGTGCTAGGACGCAGATTAGATACTGACAGGTTGGCTGCTGAAGTGACGTCACTGACTTCTGTGGGCCCCACCATGATGTATGTGTTGTATCAACACCGTTCATACATTTGGAGAGTTTATTTTAGAGCATGGTCCAAAGAACGAGGCAAATCCAATGATGGGGTGGACCCCACCACAAAAAACAGTGATGAGAGTGACGCCCACCGTTGAAACCTTTCGAAGGTCCACCATGATGTTTATTTGAGATCCCACCTGTTCATGTGTTAAAGCAAACATGAAAGAAGGGAAAACACAAATATTAGCTTGATCGAAAACTTTCATGGCCCTTAGAACTTTTTAATGGTGGGCGTCACTCTCCCCACTGTTTTTTTAGTGGGGTCCTCTAGAGCTTTGGATTTGATTCATTTTTTGGATCATGCCCTAATATGATCTCTCCAAATGGATGGACGATGTAGATACAAAACATACATCATGGTGTGGCCCACAGAACTTGGTGATGTCACTTCAGTAGGAGCCTCGCTACTCAACATGCAATTCCTGAAGATTGCGAAAATCTTGGCGCGCGAGTCATCCTTTTGCAGACTCTCTTGCTCAGAGATCTATTGAATCCCAGCTGATGAGTGTAATCCAAGAGCTCTAATATAAGCTCGCATTTTAAGCACCATGCGACCTTATGCGCAAGAGACCATTTCTGTGTGTGTGTATGTATATTGTCACGCCCCGAAATTTGGTACCCGAGTTTGCCAGGCCTGAACCTGAATTCTAGGACTGTGAGTTGTACTTAAACAAAATATACATTGGGCATCGATTCCCTAGTGGGGTGGCTAACAGTAAAGTGTGATCTGACAGTGGGTGTACTAACAAGCTAACAAAAAAAAAAAAACAAACTATACATCGCAACCCACATTATTTTCATGCATTTTCAAGGTAATCAGAGCAACTAAAAAGGGTCAAAATAATTATCATTAAATAACATCCATAAATCAATCATTGAATATTTAGTTACATTGATATTCAAAAATAATTAATAACAATATACATTGATCTTTAATTAATTTCTAAATAAATAAGGGAAAAAGTTTTCAATCTTGCCCAACCGGTTCTTCATATACCAACCCTGCAAAATATCTATACGGGTGTGAGCACGACGGCTCGTGGGGTCAAATCATTCCCGAAACTAAATTTTTTACTTTAATACAAATACAACTCAATAAAATAAATAGGATTAATTATGAATATTGAATCGGCATTTTACATGATAACAATAACAAATTATTTTTCATAATATCAAAATAAGATAATGCAGTCATCTAAAATCTTTTCTGGTTCAATCTAGGGTAGAGCACCCGTGTGTGTTGATCGTTTTAGGGAATGACCCTCGGCAGAGCACCGGTGTTGATCCTTTTAGATAATGACCCTTGGTAGAGTACCAGTGAATAAACTTTTAGGGTAATACCCAGGGTAGAGCACCCGTGTGTGTTGATCGTTTTAGGGAATCGCTTAGGGCAGAGCACCCGTGTCGATCTTTTCAAATATGACCTTGGGCAGAGCACCCGTACCTGTGTCGATCCTTTCGGGAATGACCCTGGGCAGAGCACCTATAAATAAATAACATAGTGATCCTTTTAGGGTAGAGCACTCGTAAATTGAAATACATTCATCATCATGTAATAATAAGGAAATAGTTGTAATTTAAGCATGCCACGATAAATAAAATGAAGTCAATTAATAACTCAAATAAATTATCTCTACAATATGCAACTAAAAAATCAAATAAAATAATATTCAATTAATGAAAATGATCAAATAAATTTAATACATAATAAATAATCAAATCAATCGATATGTTAACCTAAAATTTTTAACAGGGAAGATCACCTACTTGTGAAATAGCAGATAACCCAAAAAGATTTGATCATCCAACGTGGCTTCTCTATGCACCACGCAACACTAGCTAACTCGGTTTGTTGCCTCAAACTCAAACTCGGTTTGGGTATTCTCAGCAAATATCAACACTGTAACGTTGCGGATCACTTAGCGTGGTAGAGGATTAACCAAAGTCAGCAAAGTGTTGTTAAATAATGTTGTTTTGAACTTGCACGCACCGAAACTATGCTTGTAAAAATCGTTCCTGCCTGTGGGTCATTCTACATCGCTACAGATATTATTTCTTTGCCTAGATATGAGTTTCAACATGTCTCATAAAGCATTCCTGGTGTGAGAATTGGTTCTAAACATGATGTTAGGCGGTGTAGTGGATTCAACTTCCGATGGAGAAGAAAACCGCCTCAAGTGGTAGATTTCTATCCAAGAGAGATCAGGGAGTTTTGATGCTTTTAATTTGGGAAACTGGATGCGATGGAGCTCAAAGAGTTGAAAGATTAATGTTTCGATAGAGTTTTGTTAATAGTTTGGGAGTTTTTAGGTTTTCAATTATTGCACGTAATATACAGAAGAATGGCATGTTGCAGTTGATTTATTAGCAAGAATGGTTCCATTTAAATCCTAAGCGTTGATTCATCCTCATAGATAACTTTTATCGGTCTGGATTACAGGGTATCGAAATGTCGGGGAGCGACAACGTAATGGGTTAATGCACGTTGGAGAGAAAAACGGAAAGAGTCTCTCTTTGGCTAGTGCTTCTAAACGCAGGAGAGTGTAGGGTCCATTGTGATGATTGAAAGAGAAATCAAGGCCATTTGCTTGTTTCAGAGGATTGAATTTGGTTGGGAGCGCAAAACATAATCAGCTTCAAGGTGGGCCGCATCAAAGGTTTTTGGGCAAATGTTTTAAAAGGCTAGGGTTACTTGAAGGTCCATATCCATTGGACGGTTCAAATTGGAAAAGGGGACCCATTGCAACACCCCGTACTTTTCAGTACTCGAGTGTTATCGTATAACCAAACTTAGCATAAACACAAGCCAGGCTTAAGTAAACATTCACATTCATTTTAGTCTAAACCCAACTCCACTGATGGACAAATCTAACTGAACCACGGACATACAAACCTGAGTCATGAAATTCACCACTCACCATGTTTTACAATGTCTCATAGGGCGATCCATCATTTAAAAGCTTAGATCAAGTTGTCTAATTTCACATCCAACTCCCTGATCATGCCTAGACATTCCTTAGGATCTCAAAGGTTGTTGATAATTAAATAATAGTCGATCAAATAATTAGAATGTTGGAACGCTCAACAAATCATGATTTAGTAATTAGAGGTTCATGAGTCGTAACTCACCTTAATGCAAGTAACCCTAACTTAAGTGTATGCAGCAAAATGATGCATAATGAGTAGCCTACATCTTACATATATAGGTATGATAAATGACATACTTCAAACGCTCTAACATTATTTATAAGATTTAAACTTAAGACATATACAATTGTACAAAAAACGCCCAAATAATACATATTAACGTTCGTTCCTTCTGGCTAATATTCACATAAATTAAATAAATTAACAATATGAGATAACATAAATTATATATAACTAATTCTTACTTGTTAATTAATGTAATTCTTATTAAGATAAAACAACGATAGTTATAAAATTAAAGTTAATGTTAGTATATGATTAGCAATACATTACAAGAGCCTCACACGACCCCTGGGACCATTTTAACCGCTCACAATTAAATCCGAAATGATCCGACCAACGAACCAGTAGGAATCCATAAGTTAAACCTACAATCAATCTGTATGGCCCACTTAAGATTTAGTTCAGCCCCATTCTCGAGATCATGGTCTTATATAAGTGAATGAACCTAATGGACGGTTTAGATCAATCACAAACATCATTATGGACCCCACACTGAGGTGCGTGTGCACCTCAGCCACCGTGCAGGACGCACACCGAACCTTCAGCACGGTCAAATCGGGCGCTGACCGCGTTTTCCCGCAAATGGGAAAATCTCCCTCTCTCTCCTGTTTCTCTGCGAGCGAATGGGGTGACGTCTGTTTGTTTCAATGGTGGCCCACCAGTGGGACCCATCTTCATGATCTAAACCGTCCATCCGATTTGGGCGGTCCCTCTGACCAAAACCAGGTGAGTTTTGCAGGGAGTTGTTCTCATACATAGACATAAATCCAAACGCATCTAGAATATGAAAAACCACATTTCTGAAAATAGAAACCTGTCTCCACCGCCAGCTATCCCAATCCATGTTAGGGATCTTTGAGCGATCTTGGCCGTCCGTTTAGGGGCTCTCAGCCATCCGATGCTAGTGGTTTAGGTCCCCAAACAAAACCGCGACCGGTTTTTCCTACCCATTATATTTAAAGGCAGTTTCAACCAGAAAAAATCTGGACCGTTTGTCATCAATCCGACGGCTCTGGGATGATAGGGTTAGTGAATAAAATGGGATGTATCGAGCAACAACAGCTCCCTCTCCATTCTCACAATCGTCCAAGAAAAATCGCCATTTCCTTCCGCCAGCAAACCCACCAACCAAACCCTCTTAGAGCTTCGAAAGAACTCATTCACAAGCTTCTTAAGACCCATGCGAATCTTTTGAAAGGACTAGATTAAGAGAAAAAGCGATCATTTACAATCTGCCATTATCTTCCTCGTTGAAGAGGAGTTGCATCTCGTCGAGTTCAAGTGGGTTTGGAGAGTGTTGGACGAGCTCGTCCGAGTCTAGTGGGGTTGCTGCCTTTAGAGAGAAAATGATGCAGAGAAATGAAAAAGGAAAGGAAAAGAGTGAAGGAGAGAAATGTGAGAGATGAGTAGTAGGGAGAGAGAAGCAGAAACGAGAGAGGTGTAGAGGTGACGCTGCTGCTGCTGTTGCTAGCCCATTGCAGCAGTTGAGAAGGAGCTTAGTGGGCCTCACGACCTCGATGGGCCGCACCTGAAATGAATCTCGGTGGGCCTCACCACAGGCTGATGGGCCGCACCACTACACAACGTAGGTGGGCCGCACCCCATGCTCTGCTGCTGGGCCATGCCAGGCGGGCAGCCCAGCCTCACTTCAACCACACGACAGCTGGGCCAGAGTCAGCCCGGGCCGTTTTCTGGGCTAACCTTGGAACCATGAAGCTGGGCTAAAACCCATATGCATTCGGGCCCAGTCTGAGCCAACAATAGGCAGTTGCGGCTGGGCCGTTACCAGTCTAATCCAGTTCCTGAACCACATATAGGCAGAAATTGTTGGGCTGAGGTGGGCCTGTTATTCAAGTATCATTGCTGGGCTTGGGTCTAGTCCAGGTGTGGCTGGGCCTTCCAGCAAAAATAAAGAGAAAGAAAAGAAAGGAAAGAGAAGAGAAAGAAAGAAGAAGAAAGGGGGAGGGAGAATCAACTCACTCGACTCAACTTTCATGGGTTAGTTTTCTTCCCAACACAAACTGTTTAATTCACTATTATCATTGGTGTTATTATAACTATTGCGGTTATTAAATGTGATTAGCTACTAGAAGGTTATTTGTGCTAGTACTAGTTACTATAAAACTACAACGGTTGGATGTTAGGTAATAGTATTTATTCCTAAATATTTCCATTGATAATAGATCACACTATGTATTACCATTTTTACCACTAGTCTATGAGGATTGATAATCTTAGGTACGATTAGCCTTTGGTAAAGTATTTGTGCTTAACCTAATTATCATAAACAGGTTTTAGTTATTACAAAGTAGAATTCCATGTAACTCTCTTAAACCTCATTCTTAATGTTAGATCGTAATATCTATTACTGTGACTAAATCCATCATGGATAGCTATTATTATTAGTATTATCATTAGAAAATATTTGTCATTCTCCTTGTGGGATTAGTATAATCCTTGTTGATATGACTACAAGTGTAAATCCTTATTATATTAGTGTTTTGTCTTGCCACTCTTAAATATTATTATAAATAGTGGATTGTAATATTAATTATTATCATAATGATTATTAATAGTATGTTAGTTAGAATAAATAATTACACTAACGCTAATAATTACCTTATAACTATTAAGTTTAAATCGTAACTAACACACCAACTAGGATCCAAACCCTAAAGTCTAAGCCTAGACCTAGACTTTAGGGTGAAACCCTAAAGCTAAGTGACCTAAACCCTAGGTTGTAAGCTTGACCATAAATAGTATGTAGAACCTTGATCTAACCATACTTCCTTATGGTTCATGGTAGGACTCGAATCAAAGAGCGACCTAGCGACGATGTGGGTGGTTTAAAGTATAAGGTGATGATTCTTCCCTTTGAGCTTTTCATCTTCTCATTAGCTTAAGTTATAGTTCTCATTTTAATTTATAATTGATATCTCCCTTTTACAATCACATGTGTTAGCTGGTGGAAATTGAATTGCCGTATTACATGCTTAATGTTTATCCTGCATATTTATTCATGCTTGTGGATTAGTTGTAGATTGCTTATGGAACTTAAACTGGTACATCATTTGAAAATCCCCACCTATATATGTACACCCATACTTGGGATGTAACCGACTGGTTGTGATTGCAATGGACCTTCGATCTAGTGGTTGTTGAGTGGTGGTGTAGATGGATCATTGATGTAGGCCTACCATCCAGGGTTGTTGTGCCCAATGGTTTTCAAGAATGGTCTTTTATCGCATGGTTCTGATACTCGCCCTATGTAGCCTACTTTGATATCGCCCTATGTGGTTTTGTTCTAATATTTTCCCTATATGGGTTAGATGTTTTATACTGTGCAACCATGCAATGGTAAGCCCCATATACTGTAATATGATTGGCCATTAGTCGACGTGTTTCCATTAAACATCCTAAGGTGGTAGCCTCATGGGCCAGGGATGGTGATCATGGGACACTATGCCCGAGCCGTCGGCCTACGCTGAGCCACAAGCTCCCTATAATGACCGTGAGCTTATTTAAAAATGGCTGAGTGTAATTGGATTAATAATGGACTGATTAATTATGCATACATCATATAAACTAACATCTATTGCTATCGTACGTAGCCTACGTATTGTTCTAACTGGATGATGTGTCCCGGGTTCAATAATTGCATGGGTGATGTACGTATTGTTCCAACTAGATGATGTGTCCCTGGTTCAATGATTGCATAGTTGATGTACGTATTGTTCTGACCGGATGATGTGTCACGGGTTCAATGACGAGCCCACTGTTCGCACGGATGAGCATCCCTAGGGCGATGATTGTATACTTCATACATCCATATACATAATAAGACCTGCATCATGTATTGTTTTGTATGCTTTGTTTTATAACTACGTTTATCTAATGCGGCGGTGTGTAATTTTAAGGAAAATTCACACTGAGTTGGCCACTCATCCATCAAATAAATATAACCGTACAGGTAGCACGGGTGGCTTAAGTGATTTTCAGGTTCGAGCTAATGAGGAGTAGGGTTCAAGTGCCAGAGTTGCATGACTGTATCTACCTTGAAAAGTTGAGGGGTCTTGCGGCTCAAATTTACATGCATTCTACTATTTCTTATATATTGTATCATGTAATTCTTGTATTTGTCAATTTTGGAGACATTGGTTTGTATAAGTCATTATGGGCGACCACTTGTATACTCTAAATGTAATTTGAAATTTCCCTTTATGCTTACTTGTCCATTCGCTCATCTGCTTACTTTGACTCTGATAAAAGAAAAATATATACTCGACTTTGACCATCCTTTAAGGTTAACCTCGGGTTTTTGGGAAACAAGTCGTGTACTCGAGTCCTGAAAACACGGGGCGTTACACCTATGTGATAGACAGCATGCAAGATTGGGTCGGGTCGTGCAAGTGCTGGCCGAAGAAGAAGGGAGAGAGGAGCAGGAGTTGGGGTTTGTTATGGTGAGAGGAGTGACGTGCATCAGCACATCACTTTCTTTTTTTTTTTCTTTTTTTTTTTTAATTTTCTATTTTTTAAATATGGTAGGACTGATGTTTTATTTAAACCAACATGATTTAAATGATTTTTAAACTCGCAAGTATACGAATCAGATGTAGATACGGTACGTATTACGAGATCGTTCCCACGAGGACTGGTCGTCACAATTCAAATTCACGATTCTTCTTAACTAATCCAACAAATAATAGAGTGAATTACTAACACAAATCTACGAAATATCACAGAAAATAGGGAAGAAAATTCAATCAGAGATAGCATTAGGACTTTCAAATCCACTCCTAATTATCCTAACCCTTGTTTTGTCCGTTGATGCACCCTAATCTATATTGATACAACTTATATAAAGAAAGCACAATCTGTGTCCTTAGTCGGGCATACAGAATGTCTAATCTCCTAAAGCAATGTAATGAATAACACATTCTATGTCCTTGATTGGGCACATAGAATGTACAATTCATTAAAGCTCCCTGTTTCTTCCTCTATAGGAAACCTGTTCATGATCAGACACAAGCACCTAGAATAAGCATCCAGACAACATCCATATATAGACTCTGGTCAAGTTCATAGATAAAGAAGTACAGAATTTAACCCAATCAAACACGCTAGAGAAAGAAACAAATCAATCCAATTAAGATAAAATCAACACATACAAAAGTTATTCAAATTAGGGCTTCATCTTAGCCCTAGCCAAAAGTTTAGAAACTCATGGATTCAACTGGAAAGAAGGAAAAATATAAATGATAAAAGAAAAACATCCTTCCAATCTCTCCCTTCTTTCTTCCTCTCTCTCTCTCTCTCTCTCTCTCTCTCTCTCTCTTGCTTCTCCAAGCCGAAAAATTCCCAAACTCTCCTCAGCTATCGATCTCCTTTCTTCTCTCCCCCCCTCATCTCCACGTTTTACATCTCTTTTTATAGCTGATGGAGTGGCTGGACTGGTGGAAATCGGATTTGGAAAGCTGTCGCACCCGCAGCGAAAGCCTTTTCGCAGCAAACTTTGGGGCTTCATAAGTTCCTTGTTCCTTGCACTTTTTCTGTAAAATTGATGTCTCCTGGGATGTTTTTGGTTGAACTACATGATGGACGGATCAGATCTTCCATCTGATCAAAGTTGGTGGTCCACAACCGCCTGAAAAACCACTTTTCACGGACGTGCGTAAGCTTACGCACGTGGCTTCGCTGACGTGATCGGTGGGCCCCACAGAGGTATTTTAGGAGAAATCCACCCCGTCCATTAGATTCATAATGAAATTTCGGTCAAGAAGCGATGCTTTTGGTTGTTCGTTGATACGGTCCAGAGAAGAAATCACGCAAAAATCAATTTTGACGTTGCAGAGCAATCTACTTGTGGCCTCTGTATCTCGCACATGTGCTTGCATGGGTACAAACAGTCAGCATGGGTTTGAAGTTTACGAAGCCCTCTACACGATGGACGGCTTGGATCAGACGTACAGTCAATGCGTGGGGCCCACTAACGTCCGCAAACTCGGCCAACGTCCGTCCATTACGTGGCTTACAAACGAAAATTTCCGTTTTTGAGAAGAATACGCAGGTCAGTGCTGCTGACCGACTTACGCAGTTCAGTGCTCGACGGTAATGCATTGTACACTATGCACACTCTGTACATTTGGGTTCCACGGTGATGTTTTTGCGAAATCTGATCCGAGCCTCTGATTGGTCTGCCCATTTAAGGCGTTGAGACCAAATTTGAGCCAATTCCAGATATTAGGTGGACCCAGAATCAATGGTTTATGGGATGATGTGTTAGTTGGGACACTTTTCGAGATATCTAATAGCTGAAATTTTACGTGTACGGTTGATTTATGTCCCACATCACATGTATGAAGTTTTGAGTCAATCGGATGGTGGAAACCCTGTGATCTTGCATTCTGGACCAATTTCGGGCCTTTTTAACGTGAACCGCTTGATTTCCTCGGATCCCTGACGTATAAATTCTTCAATCTTGATCCTCTAAAGTCTGTCCCTTGCTCTGGTGACTTCGGAACGTCAAATCCACGCTTGTAGTACTCTTTTTCAGTCAATGCTCCTAATTATACTCTGTAATAAAAACACGAATAAAATACGGTGTTAGGCATTATCATATACGTAAAATAAGGCAATAATCGGGGTCTGATATGCAATATTTGACCCTCATCAAGGACCCACTTAGATGGCGTGGAAAATCCACTTTGTCCATTCGTCTTGTCTGGTCAAGTTAGGGCAAGGGCCGAAATGTGAGGGCAATACAATGCTCAAGTGGGCCACATCATAGGGAACAGTGGGATCAAGTATCCACCATTAAGGAAAAAATGGCGGGTGTTACGTACACACACACGTCGCATGCAACAAACCTCCTGATTTTCTCTCCTTCATCCATTCTTCTCCGTAAAGCAAATGCGCATCATCCTGAACCTATCAACTCGAACCCTTCTTTGTAGTGGATTTCACTGCTGATCTAAACCGATCACTGGATTCGCATATTTACAAAACTCTAATTGTTAAAAGCTCTTACTCAGACTTCATTATCATGACCCACCTAATCACTTGATAAGTCCCATTTTTGGCCCCATAATAAAAAATGACTTGAGGAAAATGATGAATGGCATGGATTGTCATGTTAGATCACGGTGGACTCCACTGGAACCCTACATCTAACCCATGTAGGAGACCTTCGTGTCCGCAACGCCGGTGCGACTTGTTCGAAATTTTCCCATTTCTCTTTTCTTTTGAAAACTAACCTCAATTTGATACTCCATCTCAGCTATTGTTTCTTATCCAGACTGTTAATCAAGCAGAAAAAATAATGTTGATAATAATGATAATAATTAGCGATGTGCGTTGTGTATGCACGTCGCCTCAACCACGAAGCCATGAACCTTCGAAACCGTGGGCGAATCTCCATTAAAATTTCAATCTCCCATCTCTCCAAGACTTCCTTACATCGAGCTCCACCATCCCGAAGACGTGAAATCGCCAGAAAACTAGCAATCAACAAGTCACCATTAGAGGATGTATCATCTTCCTCAGTAACACCATCATCCATTGCACTATGTAATAGCTATATCTAGATGCATGTAACACCCCGTACTTTCCAGTACTCGAGTGTTACTATATAAACCGACTTAGTAGAATACAAACTTAGCTAAACGAACATTCACATGCATCCTAGTTAAATCCGACTGTTGAAAGAAATCCCCACCTATAGATCAAAGCCATCCATCTGTTATTACTTGGGATGGACCATCACATCATTAGAGAAACCTACTCTAGGACTTCGATCACTTTGATGAATGAGTCAGACCGTCCACCTTGAATTTTAAGTCCTGGATCAATAAATCCATCGATCACCTAGCTTCTGAAACTCCCATAGATGATACATCACTTAATCATGATGATTAGGCCTTTGGATCGCTAAACTTTCAATGAATTTCACTTAGACTAGGCCGAGGACCCTAGGAATCACCACTAATCACATTTTGTAATGATCTGATCGTCAGCTCTTCACAAATCGTAAAATAACTCATGTAATTAGGAAGTATGGCCCACCTAGGCTTTGGATATGCCTGATCTATGGCTAGGGGTCCCACTTGGACCTATGGAGGCTGATGGATGAATCAGATTGTGTGAGATCATCAGGGTGGGACCTGTTGCACGATTAAAATAATATGCATATAAAAAATAAAAGTGAGAATTTGTAATAGAATAATTAAAATAAATATTAATATCTTAATAGTGACATATTACAATGACCTTGAACATACAAGTGAACCTGAAGGACCTTTTGACCATTGATGGTCGGATTAGAATTTATTCGACCGTCATATCGATGAAATCAACATGTAAGAACTGTAAATCACTTGGTACGGCCCACAAAAGCTTTGGATCCACCTCATCTTTGGCCAAGCATCCTGAGATCGATGATGCATATAGGTGAATGGACGGTGTGGATTTCTCCCAAACAGCATAGTGAGCCCCACACGAGGTGCGAATGTACCTAGTGCACCCATACCCATGGTGCACCGGGCGTGCTAGCTCAGTCAAACTCCCTTGACCCGCAACTTCCTTAAAAGAGAAAGAATTTCTCTCTCCCACTCGGTTTCACTTCAAACAGACAAACGTCCGTGTTTTCGATGGTGGCCCACAAAGCAGGGCCCACGTCCATGATCTGGATGGTCCATCTGGTCCGGACGGTCCTTCTGACCAAATCCTAGGTACTTTTACACATAGCTGCACACACGTATGGACATAAATCCAGTCGCATAGGTGTTGTGAAAAACCAGTTTTTCCAAAAAATGAAAACTGCTTCTCTTTACCACAGTGGCAATCTGTGTGAGGGGTTTTTCCTTCCATCTTGGCCATCCACGTGGCCTAATCCCAGCTACCAAAAGCTCTCCATGTGGGAGAGGATTTCCACCCACAGAAAACCAAAACCAACAACCGGTTTCAGCCCTGGTGGACGTACATGGAGACTGTTACAATCCAGACCATCCGATCTTTATTCGACGGTGCTAAGAGGTCTAGGGTTTCTAAAAGAAGAGCCTTGATAGCCAGAGGATTGCTATCCATTCCTTGCAGTCGCAACTCTAGAGAACCGGCCGTTTCTTCCCCATTTGAAACCCACCACCCAAACACTCCTAAAGCTTTGAGAGGGGTTGTCCATAAGCTTCTTAGGGTCCAGATGGACCGTTTGAAAGAGGCTGATTAGAGGAGGAAGCCTTCATTCAAGATCTGCCATTGCAGCTTAGGCATCTTCCTCGTTCAAACAACAACGAGTCACGGTCCAAGTTGGGCCGGTTCATGCCACACTGAGTTTCCAGCAAAGGAAGCAGAAAGAAAAAGGAAAGGGAGAAGGAAAATAGGGAGAAAATGAAAGAAGAAAGGAGAAAGAAATGAGGCTGTTGATTGCACCACACCTGCGCGAGCAGACCTACCGGGCCGTTGAATGAGTCTGGCGAGTCGGGTCTGCTTAATCAAGACTCCCCTGGACGTATGATGTCTGGATCGAATCATCTCGACCGATGGCCACACCTAACTGTTGCTGCTACTGAGCTACCCCATATCGAGTCAAGTTCACGATCCCACCTTACACTCGCTGAATGATTTCGCTAGGATGCTGGGAGTGAGCTTGGAACTGGTGTAATCTCGCAGCTCACCGGAGGTTTAGAGGTGAGCCGTCTAAATGGTGAGCATGCTGCCTCCGCCCCATCAACTGCAGTGCAAACCAAGCTGGACTAAGTTCATGACTCACCCACTCGGCACTGAGTCAAAATAGACTCGGAGTCAGTTAAGCTCTGTTGCTGGCCGTGTGTGGTTGCTTTGGGTCTTTGGGGGCTGTCAAGTTGACTCGGCTGAAACCGAGTCCAGCCGAACCTAGTTGGGTTTGGGCCTTGGTCCAAACATTTCTGGACATTCCAGAAAAAATGGAAGAAAAGCGAAAGAAAGTAAAGGAAGAAAGGAGAAGAGAAGAAAGGGATAGGGTGGTCGTTGCATCTACGAGCCGACTCAGTTAAGTCGAGTCGAGTTGGGACAACCCAGTTGCATCGAGTCGAGCTACCAAGTCAATATATGTAAGTCAACCTTCTCCCAAAGCAAATTGTTTTAACTATCTTTGGCATTACCAAAATTAGTGCGGTATTTAAACCTGATTAGTCACTAGCATATTACTTACACAGGTAATAATTGTTATAGGAGGAACTACAACTATTAGGTATTAAAAGTTTATTCACCATTCTTAACTGTTGTCAATGACAGTAGAAGTGCACTAACTATTACTATTATCATGATTAACTAATATTAATACTATCATTAATGTTGATAATTATGCTATGGTTAGCATGGTAATTAATTTTACCTTAATTAGCATACAAATCCTAACCTTAAGTTAAATATGGGTCAAAGTCCACTATATAACCTAGCTGTTGTAAACAAATTTGCAATTATTAAATAATAGTATTTTATTTAATAATAGATCATAATATCTATTATCATGACTAGATTCATTATTGATAATTAGGATTATTACCGTCAGGAAATATTATCATTTTCCTTATGGGATTAGTGTAATTCTTGTAATATGATTATTATCGTTAGTCATTATCATTTTACTATTAGTAACTATTCCATTTTTATTACCTCTATTATTTAATAGGTTATTAGTCATCATAAGAACATTAGATATTGTTATTACTTATATATTTAAATATAAACTTGTGAATCATCATTATTAATATTGATGGATTAATGCTCCTGTCATGGGTATTATTTGATCCATTGTACAATAATAATATTATTATTAATTTAAGATTCAAATCCTAAAATCTAAGTTTAGAACTAAACCCTAGGCTATGATCTTAAACCCTAGGTAGTGTGTAGAACTTGGATCTAATTGTACAAGTTCCTAATTTATGGTAGGATTCGATTATAAGGGAACGCGCATTCCCTAACAATGCTGGTAGGCGATGCGAACTATGAGGTGATGATTTCTTCCCCTTCAGATTTTCATTTTTTCATTAGCTTAAGTATAGTTTTATTTTAATTCAAATTGATAATTGATACCTCCATCTTATAATCACATGTATAATTGTTGGAATCAAATTGCTAGATTTCATTCTTAATATCTATCCTGCATATTGTCTCATGCTTGTGGATTATTTGTGGATTGCTTATGAAACTTAAACTGGTACATCAGTGGGAAACCCCCACCTATAAATGTACACATATACTTGAGATATAACCCGACTAGTTGTGATTGTAATGGACCTTTAGCTTAGTGGTTATTGAGTGGTTTAAATTGATCAATGATGTGGGCCTACCATCCAGGGTTGTTGTGTCCAATGGTTTTAAGGATGGTTTCTTATTGCATGGTTTCAATATTGGCCCTATGTGGCTTAGTTTTACTAATAGCCCTATGTGGCTTAGTTTTGGATATTCGCCCTACGTGGCTTTATTTTGGTACTTGCCTTAGATGGGTTCGACGTTTTATTTTGTGCAACCATGCGATGGTTAGCCCCATATACTGAATATGATTGGCCATTAGTCGATTGGGTTCCATTAAACATCCTAAGGTGGTAGCCTAATGAGCCAGAAATGGTGAAATAAGACACTATGCCTGAGCTGTCAGCTTACGCTGGGTGATAAACCCCCAGTAGTAACCTTTGAGCTTATTAAACTGGCTAGTTATAAATGGAATAATAACGAATGGGTTAATCGTACATTCGTAGCATTCGGGCGATGACGAATGGCTAATTCTGGATGTTGTAACACGTGCCCAATAGGATTTAGTTGGGGTATCGTTTCATTAGCTCCCAGACCATCGACTATCGACCCACCTTAGGTGAGTTTGGCACTACGCATGTACTATGTACTTTCGTTGGTGACCGGTTACATTGCATGGATTTTGCCCAAAAGCTAATTGGATGAGCATCCCCAGTTGATGCGCACCCATGCATCCATACATCTAATAAGACTGCATCATGTATTGTTTTGTGTGACTTGTTATGTTTTTATAACTATGCTTAACTAAGGCGGCGGTGTGTAATCTTGAGGGGAATTCATACTAATTTAGCTACTCATTCATCAAATATGTAACCGTACAGGTAGCACAGATGGCCCAAGTGACATTCATGTTTATATTGATGAGGAACAGACTATGGTTGATAAGGGTGCATGATTGTATTTGTCAAGGGTTCAGCCCAAGATTGTTATAAATTTATTTTGTTTCACACATAATATTATTTTATTTTGTGACTGCAAGAACGAGGATATTTGTGAGACTCGTATCCTATTCCGTACCGTCCCATAGACTCCGCGGCCCTTCCGGTCGAATTCCAGTAACCATTGACATGTAATCGACATTTACGCGCAACCCTAAGTCACATCTACTGATTCTGAGCCGGCTCGACTCGAAACTTGTACCCTAGCGACCGCACCTTCGCTGTGGTTCCGATGCCACGTCTCGAGCGCTGAGGCGATACCCGAGTAAGGAGATGTGGGCCCGCGTTCAGTTCAAGGAAAACGTCGCGCGTTGCAATCCCAAGACAATGTCCCATCAATCACACCAAATGTCAAGTACTTTATCTCATCCTCAAGTACAACCACCCTCCCCAAAGTCAACTCTCTCTCTTACAACCAAGTACACCCATCACTCAACCATCACTCACCCATCTCTCTCTCTCTTACAACCTCTCTCTCTCTCATCTCTCTCTCCCTCATTCTCCAAGCCCACGTCCAAGCTTCCATGAGAGAAGCTAGTGTGGCCCACCTTCCTACTTCCCATCTCCACCATTTAAAGTCCATCTCGACCGTTGAATCGCACCCCTTTGAGCTCTAGATCGCATTAGTGAAAGAAGGAAGATGAGATCTAACGGTGGGTGATTTTATATTGCAATTTTGTGATTTAAGGGCCCACTTGTGGTGGAACCCATCTTGATGTATGCATTGTATAGGGAGGGCCCATAGTGGCGGGGTCCCTCCCCTTCTCATGTCTCTCTCTCTCTCTCTCTCTCTCTCTCTCTCTCTCTTTGTGTGTTGGCATATGGCCCTCTTGATCCACGCTTCATAGCCATGAGGACCCACCACGATTTATGTGTGTATCCACGCCGTCCGTACATCGGACGTGGACCCACCTGATGGACGTGTGTATCCACACCACCCATCCAATGAAGCAGATTCAAATCTCAGGTGAACAGCCGTCCATCAGGTGGGACGTGTGGATCCCACCTTGATGTTTGTGTCTTACCAGTCCAGGTCATCCATTAGTGGGCCCGATCTGATTGTGCCCAACTGTTGGGGCTGGCACGTCCAACCTCTAGCTTTCCTGGATGAAGGAAAAACACAAATATCTTATTGTTCTAAAGTGTGTGGCCCACCCGCGTGGGACCACCATTATATATATATATATATATATATCCTGACCGTCCAGGGCGTCTAGCAGCCCTGGACGGCTATACGGCTGCTGGTGGGCCACACCCACGTGGAACCCACCAGATGTATGTGTTTCGTCCTTTCCATCCACCGTCCAGTGGATTGGACGGTGGACCACCTGAGGTATGGATTTTATCCATCACCATCCGTCCATTTTGTCTGGTGGGCCACACGTGTGAACCCCACCATGAGGTATGTGCTTTATCTATATCGTCCATCTCTATAGGGCCCGCCGATGCATGTGTTGCATCTAAACTATCCATCTGGACGTGCCGTGTGGGCCCTAATCATGAGGCATGTCTTATATCCAAACCGTTCATCTGTTGAATGGCGTGGGCCAGCAGCTCTCCTAGTTGCTGTGGGTCCCATATGATGTATGTGTTACATTCAAAACATCCATCCGCACAGACGTCAGGAGCTCTGTGACCCCATCACAAGATATATGTTATATTCAAGCCGTCCACCCATTTGGCACGTGTGGGGCCCACCCCACACGTGTTGCATGTGTGGGATGGGACCCACCATGATGTACGCGCTTTACATCCCAGTCGTCCGTCCGTTTGAAAACGGTGGATTCCACCCTAATATAGGCTTGGACGCTGGAGTAGTTTTCTTTTAAAATAAAAAAAATAAAAATATATAATAATAATAATAATAATGCGTCAATAAGTTCGGTGGGTCCTATACATGAGGTATATGTATTATATCCAAACCGTCCATCTGCTTATCCACACCATCCAGATTGCATTGGATGGTGCTGGACAATGTTTGGATGGTGCTAATTTACATAGACAATGTTTGGACAATACTGATTTACATGGACAATGTTTGGACGGTGTGTAACGCCCCGTACTTTTGGTACTCGGGTACTACCGAGTAACCCTACTCAATATAAGTACGAACTTAGTTTGAGCAAACGTTCACATGCACCCCAACCAAATTTCGACAGTTGAAGAACGGTTCCCATCCATATGTCAGACTATCCATCCTTTATTCCTTTAGATGGACCATCGTGCTTCCAGAATACCCACCCTTAGGATTCTAATTTGATTGGTAAGCATGTCCATCCAATCATTGTAGATAGCTTGGGAACACTTGGAAGTATCAATGAAAATATCAGGAAGCAAATGGGTGCACTTGGGATTAATACTAGAATTTATCCGATCAGTAAATTGGTCATCCAATTTAGGATGTGCAAATGAAATAATATATATATATATATATATATATATATATATATATATACACATTACTTAGTATATGTATGTTATATGACCTAACTGCTTAAATGGGTACTATAATACGATATAAATACATACATTACGAAATGTTACTTGTACACTTCATAAATATTTAAAATTTCATAATACATTAATGTGTAATTACAATCCATATTATAATATTATGCCTGTGACATTACTTATATGAACATTCAATTATAAAAATCTATATTACGCGAATTAATAAAATTTATGATAAATAGTGTGATTCGAACAATTTAAGGTTTTATTTAAAACCCAAAACATATATAAGTACACGAATAATATACAAATAAAGTATATTAACCATCATTTCTTCTCGCTAATTTTCGTATAACTAACAATATAAAACAATACAAATTGTACATATATAACAAGGTACATTAACTTCTTTTATTATTAATGTAATTTTATTAATATGAAACAATAATGGTAAATAAATTAATATTAATATTAATATCAGTAACTGGTCAGTAATCTGTTATGAAATAGGCCTTAAGACCCTTTTTAGCTGTTGATGTTCAATGGTGCAGTGATCTGACTATTAGATTAATGAAATCCCATGGGTAAAGACCTAAAATAAATAAGAGTGGCCCACAAAATCCTTGGACCTGCCTGACCTTCGGCCTGATGGCCCAATGGTTCCATTCAAGATGAATGGACGGACTGGATTTCATTAAAACCTCGCAGTGGACCCCACTTGAGTGGTGTGTGCACACAACATAGTCTCTCCCGCAATGCTCCGGACTGGGAATCCCAGTCAAAGCGGGCTGACCCGCATTTTCTATAAAAGGAGAGACCTCTCTCTCTCCTTGGTTTTGACAGAGAACGGACGACCGTCCATTTTCCCGATTGGTGGCCCACATACGACGGCCATCTGGGAAATCTAATCCGTCCATCTTGTGCGGACGAGAAATTTGACCAAATCCCACCTTGTCCCGCATTTGGTGGATCGTGTGCTTGCACACCATTCTTTCCGAAAACAGTCCTTGCAAAACCATGTTTCCACAAATGGAAACTGTCTCCTCTACTCGCCAGCAGGGCGATCTGCGTGAGCTCTCCTCTCGCAATCCTAGCCGTCCACTCCGGTGCTATCACAGCCATCCATTTTTCTTAGGGCGTTCCGATTGAAAACCATGGCCGGTTTGCTGCGCCAGTTGTTTGTAAATACCACCCATCATTGATATACATCCAGGCCGTTTATTCTCATCCAACGGGCTAGGAGAGCCAGGATATTCTATAAGGAGTGCCTCTTTCCCGTCCATTGCAAGAAACCTTAGAAAACTCGCCATTTTTGTCCGAGCTAGAACCCACCAGCAAAACGCCTTTGGAGCTTCCATCCGTTGTTCTCCCAAGCTCCCATAAGTCTGTTCACGTCATCCTTAAGCATCGCTTTGAAGGAAAATGTAGACGTTCACGATCTGCCATTAATGGCGGGTCGTCTTCCCCGTTAAAAGCTCAGTCGGTTAGTTCCTGTTGCAGCCCTTAGTCTCAACTCAGTTGCTAGGTGGGCCATCTCTGATTTGGTCTATGCAGATTGGAGAAGGAAATAAATAAAGGTGCAGGGAGAAATGGAAAAAAAAAAAGAAGAAGAAAAGAGAAGAAGAAGAAGAAAGAGGAAGGCGAAGGTGCTGTTGTTGCACCACGCTGAATCGGGCTGGGTTCGGTGTAGCTGGGCTGAGTCCTGGCTCAGTTCGAGCCTTTCCAGAGGGAGAGAAGGAGCAGAGAGCGAGAGTTAGGGGTGATGCAGCTGCGCCACGCTACTGTACAGCGATCCGAGTCGCTGACTCGGTTCAGGTTTGGGATAGGTCCTGCTGCAGCTAGCCAGGAAAGGAGAGCAGGAAAGAGAGTGAGGAAGGAAAAGGGAAAGAAAGAAAAGAGAAAGAAGGAGGAAGGAAGAAAAAGAGGGTGAGAGGGTTGCAGCCGGTTTAAGCTCAAACCGAGCCGAGTCATCGGGCCGAGTTGGGTGAGTCAGGGTTGCTGTCCATCTCGGCTGGGCGTGGGTTAGTCCAATTCAGGCTTATGGGAAGTCTAGGGAGAGATCAGAGAAGGAGAATAAACGAAAGAAAGAAAAGGAAGAAGAGGAGAAGTAAAATAAGGGAGTGTGGGGTTTTTAGTTGCCGCCGGGTCGACTCGGCTAGGACCATCGAGTCTAGCCGAGTTAAGCTGGACTTGGGTCTAGTCCATGTCTTGCTGGACATTCCAGCAGGTGAAGAAAGAGAGGTAGTGAAAGGGAGAAAGAAAAGAGAAAAAAAAAAAAAAAAAAAAGAAAGGGAGAAGGAAGGAGAGGAAGAAAGAGGGAGAGAAGGAGAGAGCCGAGTCAACTCGAACCTTGAGCTGAGTTGATTCAAGTCAAATTAACTGAAGGTGTGTTTTCTCCAACACCATTGTATTGAAATTTTAATTAGCATATTGGTAGGTTATTTATGCTATAACAAGCCATTATAATCGAAGGTTGTAATTCTCAAACATTAGTATCTAATATCATCCCTAATGTAGCTATTATTATTGCCATTATTGAATATAACTAACCATTGGTAGGTTAATTTTGCTAGTGTTAGTTATCATGAGTATTAGATATTAACAATTATCATACTACACCTATTTTGTCATTGTAGGTTATTAACAATAGGATTAGCATTGATCGCATTAATGGAAAATTATCATCTACTTGTACTTCATTCTAAAGTTAATATGAATTAACGGTAGGAGTTACATTTCAAACTTTAGACCAAAGTCTAAAGTTTGATTAGTGGATAAGACCCTGAATATAAATAACCTAAAACCATAAGTTAATGAGTTTATCCTCTATGACGTTACTGCAAGTTTCTTTTACTGTTAATATTACTATTATGAGTCACTACTAGTATCATGATTCATGGGATGTTAGGTAATTTAATATAATATTAGCAGTTGTAAGATTCTCAAAATTTATAACTAAGTTATTTATTAGTTTTACTCATGTATTACTCTCATTATCAATGTCATTAATGACCACACAAAATAGAGTTCGAATTCTATAAGCAAATCCTAGAATCTAAGTTCAAGATTAAACCCTAGAAAGAAAATCCTGATGTTATATTAAAACCCTAAGAATGAGTAATCCAAACCCTAAGTTGTGATCTCAAACCTAGGTAATGTGCAGAACCTGTATCTAATTGTACAAGTTCGTAATTTGTGGTAGGATATAATTTTAAGGGCGTAAGCACTTAGCGACATTAGAAGGCAATTCAAAGTATAAGGTGATGATTCTTCCCCTTGAGCTTTCCATCTTCTCATTAGTTTAAGTTATAGTTTTTATTAAAAATTATAATTGATATCTCTCTCTTGTAATCACATGTGTTAGATGGTGGGAATTGAATTGCTAGGTTGCCTGCTTAATGTTCATCCTATATATTTGTTCATGCTTGTGTATTACTTATGGACTTCAAACTGGTACATTAGTGGGAAACCCCCACCTATAAATGTACACCCATACTTGGGATGTAACTAGACTGGTTGTGATTAAAATAGACCTTCGACTTAGTGGTTATTGAGTGGTGGTCTAAATGGATCATTGATGTGGGCCTACCATCCAAGGTTGTTGTGTCCAATGGTTTTCAAGGATGGTCTTTTATCACATTATTTTGATATCGCCCTATGTGGCTTTGTTCTGGTATTTTTCCTATGTGGGCTCGACGTTTTACACCGTGCAGTCATGCGATGGTAAGCCCTATATATTGTAATATGATTGGCCACTAGTCGATGGGGTACCCTTAAACATCCTAAGGTGGTAGTCTCATGGGCTGGGGATGGTGGGAATGGGACACTATGCCCAAGCCGTCGGCCTACGCTGGGTCATGTGCTCCCCTTAGTGACCTTTGAGCTTATCTAAATTGGCTGGTTGTAAATTGATTAATAATGACTTGGCTAATCATGCATACATGACACGTATTGTTCCGACTGGATGATATTTTCCAGGTTCGATGATTCCGACTGGATGATATTTCCTAGGTTCGATGATTGCATGGGTGACGGCCCACTGTCCACACGGATGAGCATCCCCGGGGTGATGATTGCATTCACACATCCATGCATTTAATAAGACTACATTTACTCTGTTTTGATTGTCTGGATGTTTTATAACTATGCTTACCTAATGTTGAGGGTCAAATATTGCATATTAGACCCCAGTTATTACCTGAATTACGAACATAATACTGTTTTAATGGGTTATTTTAATCGTGTTTGTGATACAAGGTGAATTGACGAGCATGGACTGGAAAGGATGCTAAAAGCATGGATTTAACGCTCCAGAATCACCAGAGCAAGGGACGGACTCCAGAGGACCAATATTGAAGAATTTACACGCCAGGGATCCGAGGAAATCAAGCCGTTCACGTTAAAAATGGCCCGAAACTGGTCCAGAATGCAAGATCACAGGGTTACCGCCATCCGATTGACACGAAACTTCATACATGGGATGTGAACCATAAATTAACCGTACATATTAAATTTCAGACATTGAAGATCTTGAGAAGTGGGCCAACAGATAGATCATCCCATTAATCTTCAAATTGGGGGCCGCCTAATATCTGGATATACTTCAATTTTGGTCTCAACCCTTTAAATTAGAGGGTAAGACGTATGGATGGTGCGGATTTCTCAGAAACGTCACAGTGAACCCCACATCTCAAGATGCATGTGCACCATGGAAGATCCATGTGCGCCACACCGGACTTGGAGCCCAGTCAACACGGGCGCTGACCCGCGCCATCTCCCACACGGAGACAGCGGACGGACAGCGTCCATCCGTTTTTAAGTAGTGGGCCCCACCTATTGACCGAATGGGAAATCCAAACCATTCATCCATTTCCTAGGGTAACTACAACCCACGCCTAGGTGGCGTTATTTCGAATGATAGCAGATATCAATTTTTAACCGTCCAAATGTTAGACAGACGGTGAGTTTAAAACTCTGTGGGCCACCACAAATAGGATCCAAAATTCGGTATGTCTGACTAGTTTTTCAAGAATAATCTACTGGACGGTCTGGATTCATCTAAAGATGCTCACAGAGGGCCCCACCAGCGTCACAGCGGACGAAATCCGATGCTCTGTCGCATCCGAACGCTGTCCATTTTGCGAATGACTGTGGGCCCCACCAATGATCCGTACAGCTGATCTGAACCGTCCACCGTGTAGAGGGCTTCAAGAGCTACAAAACCATGTTGTCACTTTACAAACATACATGCACACGTGTGCAATACAGAGGCCACAAGTGGACTGCCCTGGGACGTTCAAAATAGATTTCATTGTGATTTCTTCTCTGGGCCATGTCAATGGACCTTCAAAACCAGCCATTCTTGATTGGTTTTTCGAGAAGAATACATTGGACGGAGTGGATTTCGAAAAATGCTCAAGATTCATGTTTTGATGTTTGTTACGCAAGGAGTTTCTGAAAACTCTGTTTGACGCATAAAAAGTTACGCATGTGCACCTGTATCACCGACTCCAGCGGCTGACCGACTCTCATTCTTATAAAAGAAAACACCAGCCCTGAAGAACAAGAGGAGAGCTGGGAGCTTGGACGTGGAGCATAGGGAGAGAGAGAAAGAGTTTGAATTTATTTTATTTTATTTCTTTTTCTATTTTCTTTCTATGAATTTCATAGATTCTACTCTATCCATGTTAGGCTAAACCTCTTAGCTAGGGCTAAGAGGTGAAGCTTGTAGTGTGATGGGAGGGGTTTTTATGGCTTTGATTTATATTATTTGAGATGCGTTGATTATAATTTGATTTAAGGGAATGTTTTTTGTTTTTTAATGTTCTGTTGTGACTAAAATTACAATGGGTCTGCGATGGCTTTAAGCATGTTCCTTTCCTTTTTATGATTATGACGTCAGGAAGCTCTGTTGTTCACCATCGTCTCCTGGGCATGGTCGGATGACGGTACCCTTCTTAACCTTCATAAACATGTTGATTAGTTGGTAATAAGTTTAATTTTGTTGTTTACTTTGTCTCATGGGCATGGTTTGGTGATGGAATCCATTCTAATTGATATACCTTTCATCTCTTGAAAACTATATCAAAGGAAGTTCAGTTGATTTTCATGAATTAAGTGTAGTTCTTTATGATCTCTACAAGTGAATCCTCTGAATCCCTAGTTTCCTTCCTCTGAATTCCTTAAATTTTACTTTACTATTTCACCATTATTTTTCAAATTACAATTGATTTACATTACATCTTGGTCTAGTTCTAGTTCTACTTAGCTTCAGATTACGTATAGGTTTCAGTCTATTGGGATTCGACATCGGTCTTACCGAGTTTATTACTACATCACAACCCTATACTTGGGGAGTGAACACCTAATGCGGCAGTGTGTAATTTTGAGGGGAATTCACACTGAGTAGGCCACTCATCCATCAAATATACAACCGTACAGGTAATACAGGTGGCTTTAGTGATACGCATGTTCAGACTTGATGAGGAGCAAGGTACGATCGCTAGGGATGCATGACTGTATTTGCCTGGAGGAGCTGCGTGATCCTGTGGCTTATATTCATATGCTTTCTGCTATTCTTCATGTATTCTTGAAATCTTGTACTTGTTAAATTCAGAGTCATTGGTTTGTATAAGTCATTATGGGCAGTTTTTGTGTATTTGAATGGTAATGAAATTTTCCTTTATGTTGATTTGTTCACTCTACGCTCATCTGTTTACTCTGATAAAAGAAAAATATTATATCTGACCATCCTTTAAGGTTAATACTCGGGTTTTCAATAAATGGGTCGTATACTCGAGTCCTGAAGATTCGGGTTGTTACGCGGTGCCATGTGGGCCCTGATCATGCGGCATGTTTTATATCCAAACCATTCATCCATTGAACAGTGTGGGCCAGCACACCAACCCGTAGCTACTATATCTACTCAGCAGCTCTTGGGGTCCAACCTCGGGCATGTGATAAATTCAGACCGTCCATCTGTAATTGCCCCACCTGCTAAATAACTGTTGTAATGACGTTACCAAATTCCATGGAGCCTGCCTTGATTTATGTGGTATATATATCCACACCGTCTAATGGCTGTGGACCCCTCATGATGTATGTTACATCCACGCTGTCCGCGCATAGCATGTGGGACCGACCATGATGTATGTGTTTAACCCACTGTCCATCTATTTTTGCCCAAATCATGGGCTACCTTATGAGGCCCATGTTGAGGGTCAAATATTACATATTAGACCCCAGTTATTGCTGGATTTATGAACATGTCACCGTTTAAAATCCTAATTTAACCATGTTTGTAATGCAGGTTGTATTTGAGAGCATAGACTGCAAAAAGGTGCTTAAAGTATAGATTTAATGCTCTGATGATACCAACAGCAAGGGATGGACCCCAGGGGACCAAGATCAACGAATTTACACGCCAGAGATCCACGGAAATCGAGAAACTGAAGCTCAAGTGGCACAAAAATCGACAAAATGCAAGATCACAGGGTTCCCACCATCCGTTTTGCTCGAAACTTTATACATAAGCTGAGGAGCGTAAATGAACCGTACACGTCAATTTTCAGCTATTGGATCCCTCTGGAAGTGGCCGAATGGACAGATCAGCCCCTTTAAACCTTAAGTGGGACCCACCTGATATTTGGATATACTCTAAGTTTGGTATCAACCCATTAAATGAGCTGTAAAAGACGATGGACGGATTGGATGTTACATATACATCAAGGTGGGGCCCACCTTATGTAGGCGAAGTGCACATGAACGGTGCACTCGCAGTGCACTGAAGAAGCTAAGTCGGTCAGCGGAACGCTGACCGACGATTTCGGGCGAAAACAGAAGACGCCACAGCGTCTTCTCAACCGACGGTGGGGTTGTGTTTGTGGGCCCCACTCATCATCGGGTTCGATGATCCGAACCGTCCAATGACCGCCCATCGAGCTTCTTACCACTACCTAGGTGGTATTTTTGCAAAATATCACGAGGATCGAGCTCTGGCTGTCCAAACGGAGGATAGACGGTGTAAGGAGGAATGTGGTGGGCCACACGACAACAGAGGAAAAATGGACATGACCGACCGGTTTTCCGTTCCCATCTCAGTGGACGGAGTGGATTTACCATTTGATCAAAGAAGTGGGACCCACCATCACCACGGAAGGAGATTCGCGTCCGCATAAGCACGGCCGCTGGCGACTTTTGCGGCGGATTGTGGGCCCCACTCATCAACCGTACGGCCGATCCGAGCCGTCCATCGTGTAGGTGGGTTCGAGAGCTTCAAAACCATGGTGATATTTCATTCCCATGCGTACACACGTGCGTGATACAGAGGCCACAAAAGCCGTCCGCGACGTTCAAAACTGATCTTTTCGTGATTTCTTCGTGGGCCGCGTTAATGGACCTTCAAAACCACCCATTCTTGGTGAAATTTCGTCCCGAATCCAATGGACGGGGTGGATTTTCCAGAAAAAACACCTCTGTGGGCCCACCGATCACGTGCCGCGAAAATTTATACTCCGAGTCCTTCTACGACTCACACACCGATTCCAGACCATCCAAATAGCGGCTATAAAAGGGAGTTTTGGACGTGGGAAGGCATTAAAAAGCCGGGAATTCGAGATCCAGAGCCAGGGAGAGAGAGAGAGAGAAAGAGTAGAGTTGTATTTTTTTTCTTTCCTTCTTTACTTTTAATTTATTTATTTTATTTTGAGAGATCTAGTCCACTCATGTGTGGCTAAACCTCTTAGCTAGGGCTAAGAGGTGAAGCTTGTAGCGTGATGGGAGGCCTCTTTGCTTGTGCCTTTGTTTAGACTGAATTGATGTTGATTTTGGGGTTTTAATTAAGGGAATGTTTTCAGTCTTTAATGGTGCATTGTGACCGAAATTACAATGGGTCTGCGATGGCTTTGAGCATGTTCTTTTCCTCTTTATGTTTATGACGTCAGGAAGCCACATTTGTTCATCATCGTCTCCTGGGCATGATCGGATGACGGTATCCTTCCTAACCTTCATAAACACGTTGATTGGTTGGTAATTAGTTTAATTCTGTTGTTTGCTTTGTCTCCTGGGCATGGTTTTGTGATGGAATCCATTCTAATTCATATACTTTTCATCTCTTGAAAACCAAATCAAAGGCAGTTCAGTTAATTTCCATGATTTCTAATCCAGGCATAAGATCTCCCTGATCTCTACAAGTGGATCCTCTGAATCCCTAGTTTCCCTTTTCCTGAATTTTTCCTAAGTTTTAGATTAATTATTTCACCATTATTCCTCAAAGCAAAAATTGGTTTAGATTTCATCTTAGCCTAGTTCTAGATCTGGTTATTTTTAGAAAGCGTACAGGTTTCAGTCCCTGTGGATTCGACCTCGGTCTTACCGAGTTTATTACTACATCACAACCCTATACTTGGGGAGTGAACAAGTTTTTGGCGCCGTTCTTGGGATGTTGACGACTACGATTTTAAAATTAATTAGTTTTAGAGTTAGTTTAAGATTAGGATTTTACTAATTTTAAATTTTTAATTTTGTCTTCTATTTTTCATAGAACTAACATATTTTTTATTCTGTAGGTTGTTAAGATAGAACTTCTAATTTGGTAAACTCTTTCTGATTTTCTAGATTCTCTAACTCTTTAGATTTGATTTACTTTAGAAATTTCTTCTATTTAGAAACTAACTTATTTTGTTTTATTTTGCAGGTCTTTAGCTTAGGGACTCCAATTTGGTAATCTCCTTCCAACCCTCTTTTCTTTCTAGATTTTCATTTTCTTTCTTAGGATTAGGTTTAGAATTTAATTGAGGGCTGCGAGTGTTTCATGCCCAAGTGGGCCGTGACGACACTCGACGTCTCTTGGCTGAAGGAGGGTTAGTTGAGGGTTGACTGTCCATCGCAGGATTAGACACCGCTCGGATTCCCCTGAGTTAATTGAGGTTATGGCTGAAAATCAACCTCAAGCACTACCTCAACAGATGGATGAGGAAGTACATGATGAGAATGAGGTGCTTCAAGCACCCCCGCCTCGTACCTTACGAGATTATTTACAACCGGCGGGGGTGAGCACGCCCTCATGCATGATTTTTCCCGAAACACAGGACATATGGACATCAAGCCGAGTTATCCAACTCCTTCCTAAATTCCATGGGCTTGAATCGAAAAGTCCATACTTACATTTGAAAGAGTTCGATGAGATCATAGCCACCTTATACTTTCCCAATGTATCCGAGGATACAATCAGTGAAAACTCTTTCCTTTTTCCTTGAAAGAGAAGGCTAAGACGTGGTTACATTCATCAAGCGTCCTAGATCCATTGGCACATGGAATGATTTGCGAGAGGAATTCATAAAGAAATTTTTCCCACACCATAAAACAATTACCCTCGAAAAGGCAATCATGAACTTTGCCCAAAAGGAAGATGAAACATTCTACCAATGTTGGGAAAGGTTCAAGGATCTTGTCAGTTCATGCCCACAACACGGTTTTGAAATGTGGCGCATTACAAATTTCTTCTATGATGGACTGACATCTTCCATGCGCCAACTGGTCGAGACAATGTGTAATGGTGAATTCATGAATAAAGAGGTCGATGAGGTATGGGATTACCTCGATAGACTTGCCGAGAATGCACAATCATGGGACCATTACCCAAAATCAAACACCACGCCTAAGCCAACTCAATCTAAGGAGAAAGGTGGAGTATATCTCCTGAAAGAAGAGGACGATGTAAATTTTAAAGTGACTAATCTCACTCGAAGAGTCGAGGCCATGGAAGGAAAGAAGGAGAAGGTTAATGAAATTGTTTGTGGCATCTGTGATTGCAACATTCACACAACTGAAAATTGTCCTACCATATCTGCCTTTCGAGGAGTGTTGAATGAGCAAGCTAATGTCGTAAATAACTATCAAAGACCTTTCAATGGATCTACCTCCAATACATACAATCCTGGTTGGAGAAATCATCCAAATCTTAGTTGGAGGAATGGACAAACTTCTACCCCTCAAAATTTCTTTAATCAAAACCAAAATTAGGGAAAACCTCAAGAAGAACCGGTTCCAAATCCCATACAAGAGCTGACTCAGGCAGTGCGTGACTTTATGCAGAAAATAGATTCACGTATGACGGTTATAGAAAAGGGGATGCTTCTGCACAACCGCTCCCCAATCTAAACCGCAATACGAGATAAATGATCCCAGACTCTTCAAATCAAATGGGACACGCTAAATCCATCACCACTCTTAGGAGTGGGAAGATCATTGATAAAACCCTTCCTTAGGCTGAAAAATCTCAAGAACCAGAAGAGGACAATAATGATGGATCTCGTGATGTCCCACAAAATTTAGAACCGGAACTTCTAGAGAAGCCGGTTGCTCCATTCCCCAACGGTTGGTTGCACCAAAACGTCTTTCTAACTCTCAGGATATTCTCGGAGGTGTTGAAACAAGTGAAAGTCAACATTCCTCTACTTGATGTCGTAAAAACAGATTCCTTCATATGCCAAATTTCGAAAGACCTATGTACAACCAAAAGACGACAAAGCATTCAAAAGAAGATCTTCTTGACCGAGAAAGTGAGTGCCATCCTGAAGCAAGATGTGCATGCAGAATTCAAGGATCCCTGTGCCCAACCATATCATGTGTAATCGGGAACCATCGAATTGATCACGCACTTCTTGACTTGGGAGCGGCGTCAATCTAATCCCCTACTCGGTATACAAACGCTTAGGATTGGGTGAGTTAAAACCTACCCTAACCACACTACAACTTGCCGATCGAATCGTTCGTGTACCAAGAGGGATTATTGAGGATGTGTTAGTCCAAGTCGATAGATTTTACTACCACCGTAGATTTTATCATCTTGGACACCGAACCCATCAACAACATGAGCACTCGATTCCCATCATTCTTGTCGCCCATTCCTTGCCACATCAAATGCAATCATCAATTGCAGGAATGGTGTCATGACTATGTCTTTTGGAAATTTGACATTGGAGTCGAACATCTTTTTCAATAACGGCGTGAATGCGAGAGGATGATGACGATGTCCACGACATTAACATGATCGATACTTTCGTGGAAGATAGGACACCCCTTACCTTATCCTCTGATCCTCTAGAGACGTGCTTGGCCCACTCCCATGAGTTTGATGATGATATGATTGGGGAGATGTGTGCCTTACTTGATACTGCACCGGTACTTGAAGTTAACCGGTGGAGGCCACAATTTGAAGAATTGCCACAAACTGATGTAGTGCCTCTACCGTCTAACCTCAAGGCACCGAAGCTTGACCTAAAACCTTTGCCCTCTGATTTGAAATATGCCTATTTAGGTCAAGATGAGACATACCCGTGGTGATCTCTGCCCACCTGGAGAAAGAACAGGAGAGTATGCTCATCTCTACTCTCATTGAGCATAAAAGAGCCCTAGGATGGACGATAAGCGGACCTCGAGGAATCGATCCCTCGATTTGTACTCACCACATATATCTTGAGGAAAATGCAAAGACTGCTCGACAACCACAACGTAGACTAAATCCAAACATGAAGGAAGTGGTTAAGGCCGAGGTCCTCAAACTATTGGATGTGGGTATCATATACCCTATATCTGATAGTCAATGGGTGAGTCCAACTCAGGTGGTTCCTAAGAAGTCCGGAATCACCATCGTAGCCAATGCTAATAATGAACTCGTGCCAACTAGAGTCACTACTGGTTGGAGAATGTGCATTGACTACAGAAAGTTGAATACCGTCACAAAGAAGGATCACTTTCCTCTGCCCTTCATCGATCAAATCTTGGAAAGGCTAGCTGGTCATTCCTATTACTGTTTTCTTGACGGGTATTCGGGCTATAATCAGATTGAAATTGCCCCTGAGGACCAGGAAAAGACCACATTTACATGTCCCTACGGCACCTTTGCTTACCGAAGGATGCCATTTGGACTATGTAATGCCCCCGCCACTTTCGGCGATGTATGTTGAGTATCTTTTCTGATATGGTGGGGCAATATCTAGAGGTCTTCATGGACGATTTCTCTGTCTATGGTTCATCTTTCAGCAAATGCTTGGAAAGTCTTAAATGTGTGTTGAAAAGATGCGAAGAAAAGAACTTGGTACTTAATTGGGAGAAGTGTCATTTCATGGTTCATAAGGGGATTGTCCTTGGACATATCATCTCATCCAAGGGAATTGAGGTAGATAAGGCAAAAATCGATCTTATCTCTAACCTACCTCCACCCAAGAATATCAGGGACGTGCGATCCTTCTTAGGACACGCAGGGTTTTACAGGCGATTCATAAAGGACTTTAGTCTCCTCTCTCGTCCTTTATGTAATCTTCTTCAAAAGGATGTTCCATACGAGTGGTCTGACCAATGCCAAGAAGCTTTCACCAAGCTTAAAGGCATGTTAACCACTGCACCCATCATGCAGCCACCTGACTGGAGCCTTCCTTTTGAGCTTATGTGCGACGCCTTTGATTATGCTCTTGGAGCGGTTCTAGGCCAGAGAAAAGATAAGAGGCCCTACGTCATCCATTATGCGAGTAGGACTTTAAATCCTGCCCAAGTGAACTACTCGACTACGGAAAAAGAACTCTTAGCCGTAGTGTTCGCCTTGGACAAATTTAGGTCCTACTTGATCGGATCCAAGATCATTATCTATACAGATCATGCGGCACTGAAGTATCTTCTTTCCAAGAATGATTCTAAGCCCCGCCTGATACGATGGATCCTTCTACTCCAAGAATTTGATTTGGAAATTAAAGATAAAAAGGGAGTAGAGAACGTAGTGGCCGATCACCTTTCTCGCCTTAATACCTCGATTCCTTGAAGCGACCCATATCAATGACATGTTCCCGATGAACAAGCTGTTCGAGTCTCCCATTCACCTTGGTTCGTGATATTGCTAATTATCTTGCTACGGGTTCCATACCGACACATTGATCACAGAAGATAAGAAGAAATTTTTCACCGAGGTGCGTAAATTCTTACGGGATGATCCATACTTGTTTAAATATTGCCCGGACCAAATCTTGAGGAGATGTGTGCCGGATGATGAGCATCGAGTGTCATCTCCTTTTGTCACTCACGGGCTGTGGTGGTCACTTTCTGCAAAAAAGACCACGGCCAAGATTCTGCAGGTGTGGCTTCTATTGGCCCACTATGTTCGAGGACACTCATGAGTTTTGCAAAGCTTGTGAGCGTTGTCGAAATTGGGAGCATTGTCCGTCGAAATATGATGCCCTTGAATCCCATTCTTATCATAGAGGCATTTGATTCTTTGGGGCATCGATTTCATGGGACCATTCCCCCAATCTTTGGGAATTTATATATTTTGCTTCTTTGTAGACTATGTCACTAAATGGGTCGAAGCGATTCCGTGTCGGAATAATGACCATCGCACGGTCATTAAATTCCTAAAAGAAAACATCCTTTCCCGATTTGGAACGCCTCGAGCCATTATTAGTGATGGGGGCTCACACTTTTGTAATAGGCCATTCGAGAGTTTAATGAAGAAATATGGTATCTCTCATAAGGTGAGCACCCCATACCACCCACGACAAGTGGGCAAGTGAGATTTCTAATAGGGAGATCAAACACATTTTGGAGAAAACGGTTAACCCGGCCGTAAGGATTGGTCAATTCGATTGACCGATGCCTTATGGGCGTACCATACTGCTTTTAAAACCCCTATTGGAATGTCTCCCTTTAGACTCGTCTATGGGAAGGCTTGCCACTTACCTGTGGAGTTGGAACATAGAGCCTACTGGGCAATCAAAAATTTAAATTTCAATCTGAACAACGCCGGCTCGCTACGCAAACTTCAATTGAATGAACTCGAAGAAATCCGGAACGACGCATACGAGAACTCGAGAATTTACAAGGACAGGATGAAGGCGTTTCATGACCAACATATTCTACGAAAATCATTCACGCCGTGCCGAAAGTCCTTTTGTATAATTCTCGATTACATCTCTTCCTGGTAAGCTTCGATCTCGTTGGACCGGCCCTTACATTGTTGTTACTGCATATCCTCATGGGGCCGTCGAGATAAGAGATCCCGACAACGGCAAGGAGTTTAAAGTAAATGGACATCGCTTAAAGCCATTTGTCGAGAAATTTGATTCAGAGGACATGTCCATGCCTCTCTGCGATCTGTTTACCGGAGGTGATCTCCTAGTCTGATGGAGGTATAGGTAGGTTTATCGCTTTCTTAGGACTAGGGTAGTTATTTTATTTGTCTGGCTGAAGACGTTAAACTTAGCGCTCCTGGGAGGCAACCCAGCTTTTCCATTTATTTCATCTAGCTAGATAGTTCAATGTTTGTGGGTAACATTACTGCAAACCCTCACGAAACTACAACTCGTCCACTAGGGGTAACCTAGGGGTTTAAAGGCTTGTTGCATACGCTAAATGCAATCGAGAGCACCTGCGAAAGTGGTATAGTTAGGATTTTATTTTTGTTAGTTTTGTGTTGTTATCTCTCTCATGCTAGTCGGCTTCCATGCTGCGATCTCTTGGAAAGTCTCTCTCGATTCATCATCCAGGTACTATCTTCCCATCACTTTTTCTTTACTGTCGTTGTCCCATGTGCATTCCATGCTCATATCTCTTACATTGAGGACAATGTAGCCTTTAGGTTGGGGGTGGGAGATTAGGTAACTTAATCAGTGTTTTCTTGGTCTTGAGCAAAATTTGTGAAAATTTTTAAATTTTTTCTGGAAATTCTTGTGCATTTGAAGTGATTTTGACGACTATCCTGGATTTAGAATTTCAAGATACGTTATGTTGGTGATTTATTACTCTTGGATTCAGTTGCTCGGTAGATTTCACAGTTAAGTTTGAATTATTAATCCATAATTAGAAGTTGCAAACATCGATTGAGTCATGATTTCACATGTCACATCTCGCTTACACATTGAGATTTCATTTGAAATTGAATGATTAACTAGTAATCACGAGCATGAAAGAAACCAAATTAAAAGATTTGGCCATCGGGGTATAAAAAGAGAATTACACCATGGGTTTGCTCCTATAGGTGTGGATTTGATTCTCTATGATTAACAGATTAGAAAGAGTTGGGTGACTAGTTTCACCATAGGTTTGCTCCCTATAAGTGAAAATTTGATTCCCATCTTATTAAAAAAAAAAAAAAAAAAAAAAAAAAAAAAAAACTAGAAAAATGAAAGAATGATCTGTGAGGCAAGTATTTGGTTATCATGAATTCTCTTGTTGGTTACCAACGATATCCTGAAATAGAGAATTGAATATTAATGTTGAAAGTCGGGATTACACTCTACACCCATGGAACTCAATGTTTAAAATTATTCTAGTTTATGGATTGATATTTGAACTTGATTATGAAATTCACCGTGCATTGGAGGCCAGAGAAATTGATATTCAACATCCATGAATCTTAAGATTTCTCATATCTGGATTGTTTTCAAAATATCACTCGGCTTCACAAGAATTGTTTCGTAATTCTCAACTTAATTTTCGCATATTTTGCTCGGGACTAGCAAAATGCTGGTTGGGGGTTGTGTTGAGGGTCAAATATTACATATTAGACCCCAGTTATTGCTGGATTTATGAACATGTCACCGTTTAAAATCCTAATTTAACCATGTTTGTAATGCAGGTTGTATTTGAGAGCATAGACTGCAAAAAGGTGCTTAAAGTATAGATTTAATGCTCTGATGATACCAACAGCAAGGGATGGACCCCAGGGGACCAAGATCAACGAATTTACACGCCAGAGATCCACGGAAATCGAGAAACTGAAGCTCAAGTGGCCTGAAATCAGACAAAATGCAAGATCACAGGGTTCCCACCATCCGTTTTGCTCGAAACTTTATACATAAGCTGAGGAGCGTAAATGAACCGTACACGTCAATTTTCAGCTATTGGATCCCTCTGGAAGTGGCCGAATGGACAGATCAGCCCCTTTAAACCTTAAGTGGGACCCACCTGATATTTGGATATACTCTAAGTTTGGTATCAACCCATTAAATGAGCTGTAAAAGACGATGGACGGATTGGATGTTACATATACATCAAGGTGGGGCCCACCTTATGTAGGCGAAGTGCACATGAACGGTGCACTCGCAGTGCACTGAAGAAGCTAAGTCGGTCAGCGGAACGCTGACCGACGATTTCGGGCGAAAACAGAAGACGCCACAGCGTCTTCTCAACCGACGGTGGGGTTGTGTTTGTGGGCCCCACTCATCATCGGGTTCGATGATCCGAACCGTCCAATGACCGCCCATCGAGCTTCTTACCACTACCTAGGTGGTATTTTTGCAAAATATCACGAGGATCGAGCTCTGGCTGTCCAAACGGAGGATAGACGGTGTAAGGAGGAATGTGGTGGGCCACACGACAACAGAGGAAAAATGGACATGACCGACCGGTTTTCCGTTCCCATCTCAGTGGACGGAGTGGATTTACCATTTGATCAAAGAAGTGGGACCCACCATCACCACGGAAGGAGATTCGCGTCCGCGTAAGCACGGCGCTGGCGACTTTTGCGGCGGATTGTGGGCCCCACTCATCAACCGTACGGCCGATCCGAGCCGTCCATCGTGTAGGTGGGTTCGAGAGCTTCAAAACCATGGTGATATTTCATTCCCATGCGTACACACGTGCGTGATACAGAGGCCACAAAGGGCCGCCCGGCGACGTTCAAAACTGATCTTTTCGTGATTTCTTCTGTGGGCCGCGTTAATGGACCTTCAAAACCACCCATTCTTGACTGAAATTTCGTCCTGAATCCAATGGACGGGGTGGATTTTCCAGAAAACACCTCTGTGTGGCCCACCGATCACGGCTGCGAAAATTTATACTCCGAGTCCTTCTACGACTCTGCCACCGATTCCAGCCATCCAGCAGCTATAAAAGGGAAGTTTTGGATGTGGGGAAGGCATTAAAAAGCCAGGGAATTCGAGATCCAGAGCCAGGGAGAGAAGAGAGAGAGAAAGGAGTAGAGTTGTATTTTTTTTCTTTCCTTCTTTACTTTTAATTTATTTATTTTATTTTGAGAGATCTAGTCCACTCATGTGTGGCTAAACCTCTTAGCTAGGGCTAAGAGGTGAAGCTTGTAGCGTGATGGGAGGTCTCTTTGCTTGTGCCTTTGTTTAGACTGAATTGATGTTGATTTTGGGGTTTTTAATTAAGGGAATGTTTTCAGTCTTTAATGGTCTGTTGTGACTGAAATTACAATGGGTCTGCGATGGCTTTGAGCATGTTCTTTTCCTCTTTATGTTTATGACGTCAGGAAGCCCTGTTGTTCATCATCGTCTCCTGGGCATGATCGGATGACGGTATCCTTCCTAACCTTCATAAACACGTTGATTGGTTGGTAATTAGTTTAATTACTGTTGTTTGCTTTGTCTCCCGGGCATGGTTTTGTGATGGAATCCATTCTAATTCATATACTTTTCATCTCTTGAAAACCAAATCAAAGGCAGTTCAGTTAATTTCCATGATTTCTAATCCAGGCATAAGATCTCCCTGATCTCTACAAGTGGATCCTCTGAATCCCTAGTTTCCCTTTTCCTAAATTTTTCCTAAGTTTTAGATTAATTATTTCACCATTATTCCTCAAAGCAAAAATTGGTTTAGATTTCATCTTAGCCTAGTTCTAGATCTGGTTATTTTTAGAAAGCGTACAGGTTTCAGTCCCTGTGGATTCGACCTCGGTCTTACCGAGTTTATTACTACATCACAACCCTATACTTGGGGAGTGAACAGCCCATGTGATGTATTTGTGGCCTATTTAGCGAGGCCCAATATGATGTATTTGCGGCCAATATGACGAAGCCCAATGTGATGTAATTCCAGCCCATTTGGTAAGGCCCATTGTAATGTATTTCTGACCCATTTGGTAAAGCCCAATGAGATGTATTTTTTAGCCCATATATTGTGGCCCATTTGACATATATGGGGCCCATGTATTGCGACCCATTGTGATGTACATGAGGTCTATGAGAGAGGCCCAATGTGATGCATATGTAGCCCATAAGTGAGGCCCATCATGATGTGTATTAAGCCCTTGAGAGAGGCCCATGGTGATATATATTGGGCCATTGTGTGGGACCATGGGCCCACTTTATGTTTGGCTCTATGTGTGCCACTCCTCGGGAGCAATGTTGGTTAAACTTCCACATTGATAGGCAATGATAATTAAATGTCCACACTGTGACCTTTCCTTAGGTCCTTTGTTAGGCCGATTATCGGTGCCGGTTGTCGATACCAATTATGAGTATGCGACAGCATAGTATCGTAATACCTACACCTTGGAGCCCACCTTGTGTATATATTGGGCCCCATAAAGAAGCCCAGTTTATTGCGCGATAGAGAGGGTAAGGAAGCCCACTTATTGCACGTAGACTCGGATCTGCCCTCGTTGGGGGATATTGTGACGCTCCAATACTGTGATCACATGTGGGCAAGCGCACGTGGCGGACACTAAGTGGGCTGGGCATGAGGACCTGAGTGAGCTGCCAGTGATTGGCAGGTTACTGTGCAACAGTGAAGGCAGAACTTTGTCCCACATCGAGAGTATCGTTCGATGTTGTGGTGGGCTATAAGTTGGATTATTCCTTAACTATCATGACACGTTTTAAATCAGTGAGCCTATATTGATATTTGGGCTAGATCCGCCATCCATCTGTGGACCCCCATCATTTGTATGCATGTTGTGATGGATGATTGATTAAAGTAGATGCCATTGGGCTGAGATGTTTATGGGACTCCTTGTGAAACGGAGTTATCCCCACATGATCGTGCGATACGGCATGTTTGATGTATGACTTAGATGAGGTTGATGGTATTTGTGCCTCTTCAGGATTTGCATATTGCATTACATCATCGGCATATGATATTTGGCTCTCTATGATTCCGCATTTGCATAGCCGATCCGCATTGCATATTCTGATATTGAATGATTTATAAACTTACCAGAATGTTTCCGCTTACTTTGATATTGTGTGATTTATGGCATTGTATTACATACTTGACACTTGCCTTGTGCACACACTTTCACCACCCTCTAAGCTTTCTAAAAGCTTATGCATAATAGATGTGTGCAGGTGGCGTTAGGTCGCAGCAGCATTGAACTTAGAGTGTGCAGCAGACTTTTGGAGCTTTGATTTTTTATATATGTATTTTCCTTTCAGCACTGTATTCAAATGTTCAAATTAGTGGATATGTGATGATGATGTTGCCTTTGTGATTTCGGTAAACTTGTGGTTATGCTTCTTATGAGATAAATGTATGTTGAAAATTCTCCTTGTAGGATCTCAGGATCGGAATTTGGCGTATGGGCGCGGGAAGCTGAGAATGAGGTACTACGGAGGCTGTCAGTACCGGATTTGGTAATCGAAAATTTCGTGAGCCCGATTTTCGAGTTTGGGGTGTGACAACATTGGTTTGTATAAGTCATTATGGGCAGCTGATTGTATATTTAAATGATAATGCAACTTTCCTTTACGCCTGATTTGTCCATACTACGCTAATTGCTTACTCTGATGAAATATATATATATATATATATATATGTGTGTGTGTGTGTGTGTGTGTGTGTGGATTTTGGCTCTTTATAGGTTAACACTCGGGTTTTTAGGAAACAGTTCGTATACTTGGGTCCTGAAAACATGGGGCGTTACAACGGAGGTCACTCATCAAGTAAGTGATTTCTCCCTAATCGTGATGTCCACACTAATATCATATATATATATATATATATATATTGTTTCTTTCTTTTTTTCTTTCATCTTTATAGTTGCATAGATTTTATATGTTTGGCATGTACTTCCATTTCCTAACATGATGCGAATTAAATGTTAATTCTAATTGTGTTAGAATATATTTTATCCGTGCCTACTAGTAGTATATACATTTATTTAAATAGTTAAATAGTATTTTTATTTTTCTTTCAAATTGTTGAAGTTGATTTCCACATAATAGTATGCCAAACTTATTAGCAATGTGTTGTATGAGATTTTCATTTCATATATGCAAGTTATGTTATACGGGTGGTCTACCCTCGGTAATTCCCTAACTAAAAGATATACACATGGGTGTGCTCTCTGGATTGACTCTTAAAAGATATCACGTGGTGCTCTGCTCAGGGTCGTTCCCTAAAAGATATTACGCAACGCTCTGTCCAGGGTCATTTCCTAAAAGATCGTCATAGGTAATTACTTTCAAGTTATATAAAGACAATTATTTTAGCTCTTTTTGGATTTATGCCTTTTTGGTAGTATATGTATTAAATTGAATTCGATCTGCGAATTATTAAGTTCTTTTTATATCAATTTTTTCTCAATATATTGAAATGTGTTATATGGTACTAACATGTAAATTCTGACTTGGGATGGAAGTAACCTAACGAGCCGCTGTCGCGCTCACAACCTAATAGATTGTTTTGTAGGGTTTGAGTTTTAGGAGCCAGCAGGATAATATGAAGATTTATTATTATTATTTTTTAATTGTTGTTATTAAATGGATTTCAATGTATTTGTTATTAGGCTAGTGGAATTTGAGTTTTTAATGTAATAAAGTTTACTTAAACTTGGATGGTTGAAATAGTAGACAATTCAATTAATGAAAATGAATTACCATTTATTTATTTTTAGTTAGTCTCTGATTACTTGTGGAATTGAATGGAAATTATGTGATGGAAATTGAATTTGTCATATTATAACCTTAAGCTTCCGGATTCGAATTCGAATTTGGATTCGGGCTTGGACAACTTGGGTTCCGAATTTTGGGGTCTGACACTCATGATGAATGACTCATATTGAATGTGGGGCCCCACAATAACGTGGGCTCATGTAATGAACAGTTCACATCAAAGGTGGTCCCCAAATGATATATAACCCTCATCAAAGTGTGGCCTCGCATGACGAAACATGCACATCAAGTGGGCCCATTTGATGGGCAGTCCATATCAAACGTGAGACCCACATGATGGATGATGGACATTGAAGGTGGGCCCACATGATGAACAACCCATGTTGAAGATGGGCCCCCACATAATGAATGGTCCACATCAAGGTGGGCCCACATAATGGACAGAGTGAGCATCACATAGCGGATGGCCCACATGTCCTTCATAATGGACGGTCCATATCAAGTGAGCCCCATCTAATGGATGGTCCACATCCAAGGTCTTGCATGATAGATAACCTATATCCAAAGTGGGCTGCATGATGAATGATTCACATAAAAGGTGCGCCCCACATGATGAATGGTGGATATCAAAAGTGGGCCCCACATGATGGACAATCCACTTCAAAGGTAGGGCCCACACTATGGACACATCAAATGTGGACTCCACGTGATGAGTGATGGGTAGTGGAGATTGTGGAGCCCCACATAAAGGACAATTAACATTGATGGTAGGCCATACATGATGGATGACCTACTGTGGGCCCCTTAATGGTGAATAGCTCACACAATGGATGGTACACATCAAAGGTGGGCTCCATATGATGGTTGATCTACATCTAATATACATCGTAATAGATGGCCCAAATGTTTAGGATAATTGAGCCATCAATATGTTCATCTCAAACACACTATGCTAGCGATAAGCATATCATCAATATATAATATGTTGATCTAAAGTAGACATAGTGAACGAACTCACTTCTGATAAACTATTGGCTCATCATGAAAGAATAAAACTTTTTATACCACTGCCTAGGCGATTGTTTTAGGCCGTACAATGACATCTTTAACCTGTAAACCTTATTCTCTACTCCTTGTACCTCAAACCCTTAAAGTTCCTTCATGTAAATATGCTCTTCTAGTTTCTCATGTAGAAAAGCTTTCTTCATATCCAACAATTCTAATTCTAGATTATATTGGGTAACCAACGTCAATACAAATCTGATAGATACCTGTTTCACAACTGACACAAATATCTCACCGAAGTCAATGCCTTATTTCTGAGCATAGCCCCTTGTAACTAGTCTCGCTTTGTACCTATCCAGTTTCTTAAAGAAGATCCACTTCTACCCAATCATTTTCTCCCAACATGAAGCTCCACTAGATCCCACGTTTTATTATTATACAGAGAATCCATCTCATCATGCATCATCATCATCCACTTCTCAACATCTGGGTCATCTAATGTTTTCTAAAAGGTAAACAGATCCCCCTCATATGTAATGAGGGCAAATGCAACATTAGAGTCATTTCTGTATCTCAACGGTAGCCTACGATTTTTTGGTGAATTTCTCCTAACAGGTTGTGCCACCACCTCTTCCTGTACCTTTTTTTATGGCTTAACTTTTTCAGGTATTTGACATTTATCTATTTCCACATCAACAACTAATTTTTCAGTTTCCTTATGCTTATCCTTCCGATATAAGGAATTCTCATTGAATTTGATGTCATGACTAAACATAATTTTTCGAGAAACCTGGTCGTATAGCCTGTACCATTTTATGCCATTATCATAGCCGACAAAAGTACACTTTTTTGCCCTTTGGTTTAACTTATCTTTTTTCAACTGACAGTACATGAGAGTAAGCATCACAACCAAATATCTACATCCCCGAGTAATCATAACCACTCCAAACTTCCTTTGGAATTTTTCAATCAATCGACATAAACGGAGATCGATTCACTAAATAGCAAGCCGTGTTAATAGCCTCAACCCATATCTCATTACCTAACCCATCATTACTTAACATACTTCGACTCTTTCCTAAAGAGTTCGATTCAGACGCTCCGCCACACCATTCTACGTTGGTGTATGTCTTACTATATTAAGCCTCATGGTCCCCTCATTTTTACAAAACAGATTAAATTCTTTTGAATTAAACTCTCCGCCATTATTGGTCCTCAGAACTTTCAATTGTCGCCTTGACTATTTTTCAATCATAACTTTCTATGACTTGAAAGTGTTAAACACTTTGGATTTATTTTTCATGAAATAAACCTACACCTTTCTAGAGAAGTCGTCAATGAATGGAATGACAACTCCTCTAGAAACAATAGGCGACAACCCCCACACATCAGAATGCACATAATCAAGTTGTCCTTTACTTATATATTTTCTAGTTTTAAATGACAAATTTGATTATTTACCGTATATGCAATGCTCACGTACATCCAAATTAAACTTTTTAAAAGTAGGAATTAAACAACGATCAAGTAGTACCTTCATACTCCGTTAGCTCATGTGGCCTACGTGGGCATGCCACACACATGCAGACATAGATTCTACTACAAACACTGTAACTCCACTTGATATAGTTATCCCAATCAACTTGTAAAGGTTTTCACTTCATTGTGCCTTCGTAATAGTGAACGCCCCTTTAGAAACTTTCAGGACACCTTCATACCCAACGAATTTGCACCCAAGTGCCTTAAGAGCTCCTAGAGATGTCGAATTTTTCAGGTCCGGAATGTACTTCACATTTGTCAGATTATGCTCTGCTCCATTAAACATTCTAATGTGCACCAAACCAATTCTAGTCATCTTACATGATCTTTGCCCATAATAACCAGGCCACCATCATACTCATTGTATGTGGTGAACCAACTTCAATGAGGACACGTGATACGATGCCCCTATATCCAAAATCCACTCTTTATACAAGTGTCTAACCTTGGACATAAACAATATGTTGCAGTCACTCATCTCCTCACTAAATTCCACTGAATTGGCCTTATTTTGTCAATTATCTGAATTCTCATCTTCTTAAGCTTTGGGATTTATGTAGTCCTTTACATATCCCGTCCTCCTACAATTCTAATACTTTAACTTCTAGTTGGCCTTCAACTTGGACCTCGCATAAATACCTTCCCCACTGTTATTTCTTTTTCGCTGCTTCGATTGAAAGACAAAGATAACGGTATTGAGGTCCAAGTTATCCCTACTATGACAAAAAGTATCCACCAAATTCTTGTAGGAATCTGGAATGAACGTCAACAACATTAAGGTTATCTTCTTAATCAATCTATACCTTCACACTTAGCAGTTTGTAAACGAGTTTGTTGAAGGCACTGATGTGTTCATAGAGATATGACCCTTCCGTCATCTTAAGAGTGTACAACTGTCTCTTCATATATAGGCAATTGGAGAGCGACTTCGTAATGTACAAGCTCTCTAACCTCGCCTAAAAGCCCGCGATAGTCGTCTCATTAATATAACATTATAAAGGACCTTGTAGGCCAAGCATAATTGAATTGTGTTAATTACCCTCGGATCTGGTTATCTTAATTCTCTTCCTTCATATATAGTTTCAGGTCGTCTTGGTTTGGCAAGGAGTGTCTATGACACCCCTTGCTAAATTCTAAAGGCGGTCTTAGTGGTTGCTGAAAGCTAAAAACTAGGAGTGTATAGATTGCATCAAAGTGCACCTACTGTGATAGTCCAATGGAGGCAATCTAGAACCTCAATACAAGCGTGAACAGCAGATGACTAACCCAAGAAGGTATTAGGAGATTTACACAGGTGAGGCAGTCTTTATAGGGTGAAATCAGGAGGCATGATTAGACTGTGTCATTTGAGATCTCACAATTTTAATCCCTTTTAATGCAACCCAACGAGCAATGTTTACTTCTCTAAGAGAGGGGACACACAACTAGATGTATTAATCCCCAGCAAGCAGAGCATGTTCACCAGTCAGTGATCAACCAGTGGCCAACGAGTAAGCATAGATCGAGGGACATTAACGCACCACACACCCATTAACCTGCAGCAAACCCAAACTCGGCACTGCGTGCATTCTACTATGTGGGTCCTGCTTGAAGCTGATCTGTCTCCTTTTTAATATAAAAAAAAAAATCTTATTTCCTTAAGAAAATGACTTTCATCTTTAACTTTCATAATTCAAGGTTATTTTTGTATGTAAACTTCTTTATCTAGAACTTTACATTTGATCCCTTCAAACCTGTCTCAGATTCAATCTAAAACCCCAACTTAAAGCCTAAGCTCTGATACCACTTATTATGTGCATCCGCCACATTTTAGGCATAAAAGCAACCTTATGTATAATGAATTAAACACGCGAATAGAGAAACGAAAATCAAGAAATCACAGAGAAACACAAAGATATTAAGTGAAAAAACCCTTGTGGGAAAAAAACCATAGCATCAAGTGACAAACAATTCACAAAAACAAAAAAAAAAAAAAATTACAAGATATGGAACAACTTATAGAAAAGAAAACTATAACTTTTCCTATCTAAAACCCTAGAAATCGTGTAAGATATATCTACGATATATGGATTAACCTTAATTCCGTATTACAAAGATTTATATAGATTTTCGTACAAAATAAAAAACAAAACGCACATTTATGTAGAACTTGTGCATTTGATTCAGTCAACCCCATCTAACATTTGGTCAACCGGAAATATCATAAGGATTTTGAGTGGACCGGAATCCAACTTTAGTCGGTCTAAAATATTACTGGAAGGTTCGGTCGAACTTATAGCTGTACACGAACCGAGTTATCTCTGTTAGCTCGCTCGACTCAAAAAAGTTCGATTCGACTTGGTTTGAAACTGAGTTTGAGCCAAGTCAAGTTGATTTTTTTTTTTAGCTCGAAAATATTTCGAGCCAAGTTTGAGCTTGCCCAAGCTCCACTTCGCTCGGATCGAACCCCAACTCAAATCGACCTCAAATCGAACCAGTACAGTGACTCGATTATTTTGATATTGATGTTGCTCACCAATTGTTTGATAAAATGACTCAATGAAGTGTTGGCTGGTGGCGAGAAAGGTGTGGATATGAAACAAATACCCTTGTATCTTGATTTTGATGTTGCCTATTGAGTGTTCGATGAAGTACCTGTAAACTGCTGTTATTGTTTTACATAGCATGAGAAATTAAAGTTGCACTTCATGTGTATGAGAAAATGCCACACTGGCTCGATCTTGGCTTGAACCGGCGAGTTGTTGACCAAATTGAGCTGAGATAGCCGGTCAGGCTCAAGGACCGAGCCGAGCTGAGTTCGAGATGGAATCAGGGCCGAGCCGAAGCTCGACTAGGTTCGACTAGTGTACAGTTTGAGTCAACGGGACAAATTAAAGATTCTCAGCACAATGAAAGTAGTGACCACATCAATATAGGCATTTATTTCATTTTCTCTTTTTAAGATCATGTCATTGTCGGGCAATAAGAAAAGTTTGAAAATGTGAAATAGTTCTCAAATAAATATAAATATGATTATTGCAGTACCAAGGCTAAGAAAAAATGTGCAACCGCTGCAGTTTTGTAATTATGGAAGCTCATCCATGATGAGCATGACATATGTGGATACTAATCCAGTCCGCAGAAACAAGTGCCACTTTGATTATCTTGTTCATCATATTTCTCTTGTTGAGCTTTAGCTGATGACCCTTTTGTTTTCAATCATTCATTTGATGAAAACTGCCTTTCATTCAATCGCCCTTCTGATGGAAGCCTGATTGGACGGCTAGAATTGCTCGATCGCTTACAATCTACAATCTACTCACAACAGGAAGGAAGAGGAGGAGGAGAATCAATTCTATTGCCATGGTTTATATCTAATGAATTGGGGGATTTGGGAGAAGAAGACCCAATTTCAATGCCATTGTTTTCGCACGATTCTTGAGCTTTTCTTCCGTGACAACTCCCTTCTTCTTTACCTGTGATGTTCCAACATATATACATAAAAAACATCCTCACTGACTGAAGGATATAAATGGAGAAATGCTGAGGGGACCCACCTCACATGTGGAAATGGTCATGAATGTCTGTATGTGATCAGAGCTGCTCATCAGGCAATCTGGATAGGTGCCAGATCTTTCTATCAGGCTGAAATAATTGTCAGGTGGGCATACATGCATGTATGTAGAAATTGGACAATTTGTCAATTTCTCTTAAATAGGTTTCTTTTAAAAAATATATATATATATTTTTTAAATACATGTATGATTCACCTGATGATCACATCGGCCAATGAGCAGCTCCACAATCCCGAATTAAGATTCCTCATTTACACATGTGAGGTTTGTGTATGTCATAGACAACTTACACGAAGGAAAGCCGTGGTGATCAGATCACGGTCGATCTGGTTGACAGAATTGCATGTGATCTCTAAGCCCAGCGATTCTATCACCCGCTGCACTTGACTCAGTGCACCCATTGCTCTATTGCAGCTGATCTTTAACACAAACCTTTCTTCATCAAACATCTCCACTTCAATCTAAAAAAACCAAATATCCATATACTTACAGACCTTCACTACTAACAAGAGAATAATCACAAGATGCAATTTGGGTCGGGTACCATTTACTAAGTGATTATCAACCCTTCAACCCATTGATTAGTGGACCACCTCTTGGATGAGAAATAGCCCCAAACCAGCCCAAACCAGTAAGCCTATAGATCGAATGGTTAGAAACATGCAATATCTGCATTTCTTTACTATTAACCCATCAGTAAGGTGGCCAATCAGTTCGTCGGTCTGCATTGATCGATGTGTTCAACGGGTATCTTGGGTAATATGGTTAATACCATCCTATCAATGCACACCTGATCGAGTTAGAGATGGAAAAAGAAGGAGAAAAACATAAAAACCTTAAACCAAAACCTGTGATATAGCTGGAGGAGAATCGCATGGAAATAATTCTTGAGGTTGCATTGGTGGGATTTCTTCCTGCACAACAAGGGAGTCGTCGTCGCAGGAAGAGTCCTCTGTGATGTTGGTATTCTCCTTCTCCCTCTCAATTTGTTGCAGAATGCTTTGTAGGTAAGCTAGAGCATCGACGAGAATAGATCTCTTGTCCATCTTTAACCACAAAATCAATAGCAGTTAGAATCATATATAGTATCATTTATTATTTGCAGGAAAAACATACATTTTTTTTTAAAAAAATGTTATACAGTCATTTTTGGTTATGTTTGTGGTGTGTTCATATATATCTAATGTAAGGATGTCTTTGTTGATCTTAATTTGGTTATTTTGAAAAAAAAATTAAAAAAAAATTGTAAATTCCTCTACAATTTCTCAATGTCATATGATACTTTTATCGCTATTACATCTCTTGGTGCAATTAGATATTTTCTCATGGCATCAGTGCCAATACAAATGATGTGTCGAGATGTACTTGAAATGGAATGCACCCATAAGATGATTTATAAACATGAATGTAAATGATTACCTTTGTGATGTTTGGTACGAGAGATCTCAAGCTGAAGAGTTGCTGGTTTAACCGTTTTCTCCTATTTCGCTCTGATACCAAGTTCTTACTGTTAGGTGCATTGGCCTTCTTATCATCACTATCCGATTCTTCCTCTTCCGCTTCCTCCTCATCATTTGACTGTTGTTGTAGTTGTTCCATCTGTTTTAGAGAGCCAACTGACGATGATGGTCGGAGGGTCGATCCTTCTTCTTCTAAGAGGGAGAAGAGTTCCGAATCAAAGCCATCTGATTCAAGGAACCCATTAACTTCTTGCTGTTGCTGCTGCCGTTGTTCTGCCTCTTGTTCTTCATTTTGGTGTGTAGAACCGATAGACGAGGAATGCTGGTGGTGGGCAGAGTCACCTTCCTCCAAGAGAGAGAAGAGATCTAAATCATTGCCGTCTAAGTCAGAGATGTGGTCATTCCACCAAGCATCCAAAGAAGAGCTGAAAGAGTTCTCTAACTCAGGACAACCTGGCAAAATGTCTGGCCCCTCCTCCATCAGGAAACCTTCCAAATCCTCCATTCCTTCAACTACAAAGACACCTTCACTTACCCAAAAGGCGCTCACAAATCACAACTTGTCCCTCTAAAGCACAAACAGACCCTCAGCAACACATTATTGTTACAAAAAGCTACGAGATCAGTAACGCTTCTCAACTCCTTTCCGACGCTTGTTCTTCTCTACTCTATCCTAAGCTTTTGTAACCCTCTTCAAAGGCATACGGGGCAAGTCGTCTACGTGTCTCCGACCCACTCATTCGTCCTCTCTGCACGTGGCTATCTGACGTAATGCCACATCTGTTTCATCTTATATAGTATATATATTATATCTACTATAAATAAATCAGTGCTCCTGTGGCAGCATAGGATCTAGTGCTCCAAGTTGCACAGGCCAACGTGCACAATTCAATCAATCAATCCTGACCGTCCATTGGGTTGGGCTCACTGTTCATGATTGGAGTATCTTATGTAGTATTTATTTCGCTAGTGTACTTGATTTACTTTTCTTGAGTGTTAATGAGCTTGTTTTAACTGTCTCTTAATTTTCAGGCACAACTATAAATTTTTTTCACATGATTGGAGTGTCGTATGTGAATGGATTTTTTTTTTCTTTTTAAATTCTTTTTTAAGTAATGAAAGAAAATGGGTTTGGTGAATTTAGGGTCGAAATATTTTTTTACATCTATAAAAAAAATTATACGCTGCACAATGTATCCTAAAGATAGCGTGTGAAAAACCCACAGCACTAATTGAGTTAGTCAAAGGATAAAATCTATCTCAAAGAGAGACCTCATTTCACTAACATGTAATATTCCACGATCTAAGTTCATCGAAGATGACCAGAGCAAGAACTGTCCATGTTGCCCTTGAATCATGCTTGTTTTTTTAACCTTTAATCATCTATTTCGTAGCCATTCAATTGGATGGTTGGGATTGCTTGATCGATACAATTTCAGAGATGCGCTGCATCCACAATGTGTCTCAAAATTTGAATGGAGCTACCGGATTGTTGTACATTAATGCCACATGTGGTGAGGATGAGTGATCACCATTTTAAAATGATGGTAGTTTTAAAACTCATTTTAAATACATACTTCGTTCCTTTTCAAGAATCTTATAAAATAGTACTTAATCTTTAGGGAATATAAACAATCATACCCTTTTAAAATGTTTTTTTTTCCTTTAAATTATCTTATTAAATTAAGTAGGTTTCATTAATCTACTTTTGTTAGATTTTTCCAACGGTAGTTAGATTAATTGGGAGATGACACCCTTCTCTTTCCCACTCACATGCTCCAAATGTTTGTTGAGCGATGATAATTAATTGGCCATTTAGTAACCATTGCTTGATTGGGCTATCTAACCATTTACAAAAAGGTTAACCACATCAGCCATATGATTTTTTTTTATTTTTTTTTTTCCTGGGTCTTTTACTTTCCTTTTATATGGACAAGTTAAATGGTCAAGATCGCTCAAATAATGTAATTCTTTTCTTTTCTTTGTTTTTGTTTTTGTTTTTGCTTTTTTCCTTTTATAAGGAACCATTTGGCACCATGAATTTGGGGGGATTTCAAATCCCTAATTGTTTGACACCATAAAGTAATTGGAGGTTTCAAATCCCTTTCAAATATACATTGAGAGTTTGGATTACATTTAAAATTAATTTGTATTTCAGACTAAACATGAGATCGTTTAAAGTGGATCTGGCTCCGAAAGTATTCCGGGCGAGTCATGACGGAGGTAACTCGGTTAACATAGAGAGTATAACTAGAGTATAACTACTGCCATGTTGGTAGAATTTGTATGAGATCTAACCCGTTTATCAGGTACGCTGTCTATTATTCACCTTCTAACTCAGAAATCACAACGATCCAAAACTCAGGTAGGCAACGCCGTACAAAACAGTTGACATAGAACCCGCACCACTAATTTTGTATAGGGCCTACTTTGGTGTCTACGTTCATCTCAACCAACCATCAAACGAGAAGTGTTTAACGTTAGGGCACATAAAGATGAGATCCTCGTTCATAAGCGGACGCGGATTTCCTGCCAAAGCCTAAGTTCCTGTGCTCGAAACCTAGGTGGGGCCCACGGTGATGTTTACGAGAAATCCACCCCGTCCATCTGTTTTGTGAGCTTACTTTAAGACTTTAGACCAAAATTTTTGGATCCAACACTTAAGATGGCCGCACTAAAGGAAAAAGGTTGGTTGAGAAATTCCTACCATTGAAATCTCCCTAGGATCAACAGTGATGTTTACATGCCATCCATACTGTTCATAGCGTCATTCATATTGGGATGATATGAAAACACAAATATTAGCCTGATTCAAAGCTTATGCGGCCCTGGGAATATTTCAACGGTGTACGTTCAATCCTCATGTTTCCAGCCCACTTGAGTATTGGATCCGGTGTATTTTTTACATAATGTATAAAATTAGCTTTAAAAACAGATGAACAGGTGGAATTTCTCACGAACATAACGGTGGGCCCACCTAAGTTTTGAACGGAAGACTTTAGTCAGGTTGAATTTCTCAGGAAATCGCGTCCGATGCCCTCATTCCAATTACTTCCAACCGTGTGGGGTACCTTAGTTATAGAATATCATCATTTCTGGTCCCAAGGCAAATGCCTACTCAATGGAGGTTGCATCCACCTGTACCCACACACGTGAGTATGGTGATATTTTTGGAAAGCTGTTTAACACTCTGTTCAAGTATGACAGTTGATACACAAACACTGTTAAATTGCGCATTTGTCATATATCCACTCAAATCAGGACAGATGGACCTGTTTGGGAGCTTGGATTTGAAACCCCCTGGATTGGGAATAAACTTTAATCCAAAAGTAATTATGCATGATATATTCCACAAGGGTTTGAATTTTATTACTAAATCAACTTTAATATATTTAATTAGTGACATATGTAATGTTCAACACAATAGCTGCAATAAGCCCCTGAAATATATGCTTTGCCCATAAATGATGAAATTCCAATCTGATGGGCCACAAGCACAAGATCATGTCCAATCGACTAACTAATGATTTTTAACCGTTGATTTACATGGACATTAATATTTGGATGGTGCTAATCATTATATTAAAGTAATTAATAGTTATGCAATTGATAATCTACTTATTTTTTTATATGATTAGTGGACCATGTGCCCAATAGAATAATAGTACAGTAACACATGTTACACATGCAATTATTAAAAGGATTTTAAGTGTAATCCAAGCTCACACCATGGTTTTGAAACCCCCAATTACTTTTGCCAAACAATAAAAGGATTTGAAATCCCTCAAATCCCTCCAAATCCATGGTGCCAAATGACCCCTAAGTTGTGAAATTCACCGTACTTAAGCCAAAGTTCTCAACCAAAAAAGTTCCCAAAAAGATGAATAGGAGGTGTCTAAACCTTGATTTGTGAACATTGTTTGTTTAAAATGCATCCTTTTTGGAAGAGCATTTTATCATTTATACAAAAGCAAGCAGTTAATCTAACTACTGTAGAAGGTAGCTGGATGAAATTTACTAATTTGATTAGGTAGTTCAGTGAAAGTATTTTAAATAGAAGGTACTACAATCTAATTCTATAAAAATAGGTAGTATTTTATAATTTTATTTTTGTTTTTTAATAAAACGGATGAAACAAGCCCCAAAGTTTCACTTTTGGACGGTAACTCTTGGATTCGGATTGCGTGGTGTGCTCTAGAACACCGCGTGTAGTGTGTATACGTAGAAACTCTGTGGGTCCGCCTATGTTTTATCCTGGCCGTTCATTCATTTTTGCCAATAATTTTGAAGATAGAGTACAAAAATAAGGCAGATTTAAATTAAGCTCAAGTGGACTGCACCAAAAACACAGCAACGATTGAACGTCTACGTTTATGGATGAAAACTTCCTGGGTTTGAAGTTTTTAAGCTGATATTTGATATTTGTGCTTTCCTTTCTTCCATGTCTGAGTACCTTATGAATAAGTTTGACCTTATGAACAGGTTAGATGGCAAATAAATATCATGGTAGGCCATGCACCAATAGATGTCATTATCTCCCCTCCTTACTCTGATGTGGTCCAGTACTTCAGCTTTGGATCTATCTAGTGTTTTAGCTCGTTCCTTGAAATGATTCGGCAAAGTGAATGAACTATATAAAATACATACATTATGGTGGGGCACATAGAGTTCTGCTAAATATATGTAAATTTTGGCCGGAAGGTGGTGTTGGGGATTTTGGCCTGCGGAATCACACAGATCTAAATCTAGGATGGTAATCCAACGGCACCAAGCACATAAGAGAACACACAGATTTAACGTGGAAAATTCTTGCAGGAAAAAATCACGACACAAAGCGACAAATCACCACTATGAAAGTATCAATTACAAAGAGAAAGAACTTACCCGATTCGAACAACCTCGAATCTCACCCTTGCTACACCCTTTGATAACCCTAAACCCTTTTAAGAAGCCTTAGCATACATCCTCATACCCTAGGAAAACCCTAGGAACACCTATTTATAGTTTAGGAAACTTCCCTTTCGCATCCTAGTTGCGAAAGGACTCAAATCCGCAGTTTCGCACAAAATTGCGGAACAAACTGCGTAACTTATGACTAGTCGTAGCTCTCCTACGACTGGTCGTAGACCACCTACGACTAGTCGTAGCTTTCCTACGACTGGCTACGACCAGTCGTAGCTACAGTAAAAAAACAGTAAAAATTCGCTGGACTTTGAGTCGTGCCAGGGCTCGAATCTACGACCGGTCGAATGTCTCCCACGACCAGTCGAAGCTTCCCACGACTGGTCGAACGACCTCAAAACCTTCCGATTTAAAACTTTTCTCAACAGGTGGAGTTAAAACTTTTAAATGAACCGTCATAATTAATTAATCCGCGTGAAGAAAACTTCATTTTATCTGGCTTTTTTTTATTTGCTCGTGGGAAAGTAGCTTTTTAAAGAAAATTTATGGACAGAGCACGTTTTACCGAAAGAAAACATTTTAATATGGTAATTTGATGTGGGACAGTTATTTTAAAGAAAACTTTTGACAGCAAAGAGTACATTTTTTATTTAAGAATGCTTAACGGTGAATAATCACGTGGTCCATCCATGATGACCCCACAAGGATACAGTACTACTGCCAAATGATTTCGGCTGGACAGTCAGTTTACATGTGCTTTCGTTGACGGCCTCAATATAAATAACGTGGATCAGATCAGCTTGTTTGATCGATGGCCTTCAAAAGTACCTAATGGTCAATGGCTCGTGTTATTGGGCATCACTGTACGATCGAAAGCGAAGTGGGTGATGATCGGTGCTATGGGGCCCACCATGATGTATGTGCTTTTATCCACGTACGTTGTCCCTCTTTTCCGGATCATTTAAGGGCATGAGCCTAAAAATTGAGTAGAGCAAAAGCTCAAGTGGATCACCCCATAAAAATAGTGGTGATTGAACACACACCATCAAAAATTTCCAGATCATTTTTTTTACCGCATGTTTTAAAATGAATGGACTGGGTGTATTTCACCCAAACATCTTGATGGCCCCCAGGAACTTCCTTCTAAAGGCTCTAGCTGGAAATGGGCGTCCCACGTGTTGGGGTCACCACCCAATCCGACGCTTCCGTGACAATCTAGCCGTATACAAACATGTATTCGATGGTTATGATTAGCCGCGTTTGACGCGGAACCTGCTCATTAGGTGGGACTGTCACTTTCTCCAACGTGCCGAAATGACTTCAGGTGCAAAAGATTATAGATGAGGTATGTACAGGGACGGTGTCACTTTCTCCGACGCCCAAATAACTACGCGGGCAAAAGATTCAGCGGACTAAGCCCTTCTCACTAATGGCGTCTTTGATTTTCTAGTTAATTGGTCAATGCCGGGTAAATTGGTAATGATTATTTTTCTACACATTTTTTTGTGCTTGATTTGACATTCTACTTTTTTTTACACAAAAATAAAAAAAGGTGCAAAATATTTGTGAGTCCCCACCATGATGTGTGTCGCTTATCCACACCGTTCATCTATTATGCCAACTGAATTTATGGCATGAGCCAAAAAACGAGGCATATCCAAAGCTTAGGTGGACCACGCCACATGAAAAAGCAAATCGATCACTTATCGTTAAAAATTTTTTGAGCCACTATTTCTTTTGGTGTAGGCCACTTGAGTGTTGGATCTTCCTCAATTTTTGGCTCATATCTCAAAATTCTGTTGTAAAATGGATGGACGGAACGGATATATCATATACATTACTATGTGGTTCAAAATTTAAAACTATCTCTTTTGAACTGGTTTGAAATGCATAAATTCCTATGAATTTTCAAACGTTATGAAACGGTAATAATTGCAATTTCCATGGTATTTACGTTTGCTTTGAAAAAACAAACGGACCCTAAGGTACCGTTTGTTAAATCTAAAGTCTAAAAACTGAATTTGAAATTTGAACCTGAATCTGAAATCCGAAGTAAAAAAAAAAAAAACTTCCTTGATAATTATGGCTGAAGTCTGAAAATTAAGTTTTGAATTTAAAATAATATGTTTGTTAACAAACATCTTAAATGTCAAAAATATGTTAATTTGACACATTCGCCCCTCTCTCCTCTCCTGTTTGGAAATGTTTTATATTATAAATAAATTATTTTTTATTAAATGAAAATAAAATCATTATATTTAATTCAAATAAACTAAAATACTTAATAGAAAACTAATGTAGGGATTTCGTCTGCGGAATCACACAGATATGGATCTAGGATAGCAATCTAATGACGTCAAGCATACACAAGAGAACACAAAGATTTAAAGTGGAAAACTCTTGCGGGAAAAAACCACGACACAAAGCGACAGAAAACTTCACTATGAAAGCACAAATTACAAAGATAAAGGACTTATCCGGCTTAAGCAATCCTCAAACCTCATATTTTTCCACCCCTTGAAACCCTATAACCCTTTTAGAAACACTTAGAACCTCTTAGAATACCTGGAATTAGGGGTGCACATCGAACCGTCGGAACCGTGGAACCGGACCGGAACCGTTGGATCTGTCCAGTTTGGTCCGATTCTAGATAGCACCAGTTCCGGTTCCGGTTCCAAAAATTCGAGAACTGTTAGATACGGATCAATTCCGGTTTAAAGCCCTGTAGAACCAAACCGAACTATGAACCGAACCGTAGATTTGAACCGTAGATCCGAACTGTCGATCCGAACCTTTACTTATATATATAAAAAAAAAAACCTAATTATCTAATTTCTCTACTCTCTAGCCCGATTGCTGCCACCCCTACCTACCCTCTCTCTCGCCGATTGCGCCCCTGCCCCTGCCCCTGCCCTTTCTTCATCCTGTTCTCTCTCTGCAAAGATCAAAACAGGTATGCTTGAAGAATTGGATTTGTACTATTCCATTTAATAGAGCCAAAATGACCCAAAAGGGCCCTGCTACTTTTGCAACATGGGAAGATCCAAAATGACCCAAAAGGGTCCTGTTAGTTTTGCAACATGGGAAGATCCCTTGATTTGTGATTTTCATTGTTTAAGGTCCTACATGAAATGTACAGGATTGCAGTCTGGGGCTTGGTTGTTGTAGCAAATAGATAAGAATCACCTCTATTTTGGTCATTTATTCACCTTGGTTTATACCGTACATGTGGCATGTGTATGATGATATGTATTGTTCATTCATCAGAGATAACCATAAAGGTGTAACAGAAGACCAATATCACAATGATGGGACAATCATATCCTTGTGTTGCAAGAAAATTCTTCCGCAAGTGTTTATGCCGACATTAGAAACGTGGAACCAATCTGGAACCGAACCATTTTTCACAGTCTGGTTTCGGTTCGGTTCTATGGTGCTAACGGTCCAGTTACGGTTCCATAATTTGTAGAACCGTTAAGAACGGTTCGGTTCCGGTTTCACCCAAGAACCGGACCGAACCGACCCGTGTGCACCCCTACCTAGAATACCTCTAGTTCCGTATACAACTTTATTTATAGCTTTAGAAACAAGTATAAACGGAATAGGAAACAAAAATAGCAGAATCTGCATTTTTGCAAACAAATCTGCATAAACCTTCAATGACATCGAACGACCTTTGATGTCATTAAAAAATGACAAACGTGTCCATCGACTAAACATGGATTTTGTGGAAATCCTCGATTGCTTGACCCAACTTCGATGGCATCAAACATGTCTTCGATGTCATCGAACACTCCTCGATGTCATCAAAAAATGACACCAATATGTCTAGCAGCCAAAAGAGGAAATCCGAATAATACTTGATGGATCAAACATTGTTCGATATCATCAAAGGTGACATCGAACAGTCAGTCAATGGCATCGATAGACTCTGTATCTGTCTAGATTTAAGACATCAAATACAACAACTAAAATATCATTATTCATAATGCCCTCAATTCTTCTAAGCGGGAAGATTGTCACTATGTGTCATGTAGGATTGAGTACCAGTAGCAACAAAACCTTCAAATAAGGCCCACCTTGATGTTTATATGCTATCCAAACTATTTATAAGGTCATTCCCAATTGGATGAAGTGAAAACACCTAAAATATAGCTTGATACAAAACTTTTATGGCCATAAAAATGCTTCAATGGCGCTCATTGAATGCCCACTGTTTCCTCTTGTACACCACACTTAAGTATTTTGTAAACTTCAATTTTAGTCACACATACTTAAATGACCCCCCAAAATGGGGGGATGCCAATTAGCTACTAACATGTTGAATAGAAGTGGGCCCACTATGATGTATGTGGGCCTCACTATGATGTCTGTGCTTTATCTACACCGTCAATCTATTTGGAGATTTAATTTTAGGGCATGAGATAAATAATGATGCGGATCCAAATATGTGGTTGACCCCACCACAACAAACAGTGGAGAGATTGATGCCTACCGTCGAAACCTTCTTAAGGCTCATGACCATGATTTTTATTTGAAATCCAACCAGTTCACAAGTTAACCCAGACATGAAAGAAGGGAAAAAAAAAATTATCAGCTTGATAAAAAAAATTTGTGGCCTATTTAAGTTTTTAATGGTGGGCGTCACTCTCTCCACTGTTTTCTATGGTGAGGTTCACGGGAGTTTTGGATTTGACTCATTCTTTGGATATTTATCTAAAATTATATTTCCAAATGGATGGACGGCGTGGATACAAAACATACATCATGATGGGGCCCACATAACTTGGTGACATCACTGCAGTAGCGAGTATAGCTACTCAACCGTGTCCGCCGAAACAAATTGGCCAATCCCCTGCCACCGGCCAGTGGCCGGTAGTCGGTGCTATGTGGGCTCCACCATGATGTATGTGTTTCATCCATGCTGTTCATCTATGTTTCTAGATCATTTTATGGTATGAGACCAAAAATGAGGTATATCCCAATCTCAATTGGACCACATTACAGGAAAACAGTGTTGAATGAACGTTGATCATTAAAAACTTTTTGGGGGCCATAAAAGTTTTGGATCAAGCTGATCTTTGTTTTTTCCATTCATTTGCGTCTATATGATGTAATCATTAGATTAGATGTCAGATAAACAGTACATTGGGCCTTAGAAGAATTTTAATGGTGGATATCCAATCACTATTGTTTTCCTGTGGCATGGTCCACCTAAAAGTTATATTCTTCTCATTTTTGGTATCAAGCCCTAAAATGATCTTTTAAAATAGATGAATGGAATGGATGAAACACACACATCATGGTGGGCTCAGAGAAGTACCCATGTTAAAAGTTGGGATGTGTATAACACAAGGGATAATTTTGGATTAAAAAAATAATAATCAAGGAGCGCATTCTTCATTCCACATTAAGCTAGACTCCCATTGCGGATAAATTTTAACACAAAGGACTCCCATCATGGAAAATTTTCAACTTAAAATCGTGAAGCGCTTTCCTTCTTATGCGTTAACAAACACCACTAAGTATGGAATATTTTCCAAATTTGGCGTCAAGTATAAAAATTCCGCGTTAACAAAGAGGCCCTAAGTTGCTGCGGTGGTGGGAACCTAGGCGGGCCACCATGATATTTATGAGAAATTCATTCCATTCATCTGTTTGGCAAGCTCTTTTAGGACCTGTGATAAAAAATGAGCTGGATCCAAGAGCCAAGTGGACCATACTAAAGGGAAAATCAGGGAAAGAAATGCTTCCAATTAAAATCTTCACCTTGATGTTTATATGTTATCCAAATCGTTTATGAGATCATTCGCACTAGGATGAATGGAGAATATAAAAAATTATATCCTCATACGGCTGTTTTGTGGCTATAAGAATGTTTCAACAGTGGTTGTTCAATCGCCATTGTTTCTTCTCGCATGGTCCACTTGAGTTTTGGATCTGATTCATTTTTGGTTAAGTGTAGTACTAAAACTAGCGCACAAAATAGATGGACAGGGTGGATTTCTCACAAACATCACGGTGCGCCCCACCTAGGTTCCCAGGGTAGGAACTGCGCAGGAAACTGGCATCCATAAGATAGTCCACTCTATCATCATGTCATCATTTAACACTAAGGTAGTCCACTCTATCATCATGCTAGCTGATTTAACACTAAGGTAGTCCACTCTATCATCATGTCATTATTTAAGGGAGAGTTTGGATCCCAAGTTAACTAAGATAATTGAGCTACCTATGCATTTAATAGCTTATATTGATTTCTACTTGTTAAGCTGGCCCAATTAGGTAACTTTAAGTAAAAAAGTTACTTATAATTGATCTTAAATGAAACTTACTTATATCAAATAAGTTATCTACTCATTAAGTAAAAAGTAACTTATTTGGTGGTATTCCAATGAGCTGTAAGCCTTAAACATACTTGTAATGCATGGTGTAGCAGAACCCCCTCACCCAAGATGGCGCATCCCTTGGCCCGGGGCTTGCCTTGATGTATGTATTCTACATGTATGTCCAACCTTTTTTTTTTTTATATATATATATATTTTTAATTTTTTATGACATGAGCCCAGGAATGAAGCATATCTAAAACTCATGTGGACCATGTAATCGGAAACAACGGTGATTGAATGCCCTACCATTAAAATCTTCCTAAGCTCAACATAATGTTTCTATAACATGTATTTGTCATCTAACCTATTGATAAGGTCACACAAACCTGGATATTGGAAAGAAACAAATATCAATTTGATCCAAAACATTTTTAGTCAATCAATGGCCAATCGCCATTATTTCCCATGGGATGGTTCACCTTATACTTCATTTTGGGGTTTTTGCCCTAAAATGAAATGGAAAACCGGACGGACGACATCGATATATAAAATACATACATCAAGGTGGGCCCCACAGTAAGGGTCGCATCATCTAGGTGAGCCCGCTCTCATGGCATAAACCACCCAAATTGTGTGGTGCAGTGACGTGACAAAGTTTTATAGACCCCACCATGACGTATGTGTTATATCTACATCATCCATCTATTTTGCGAGATCATTTTAGGGTGGGCTAATTAAAAATGAGGCAAATCTAAATTTCAAATGGACCACACCATAGAAAGTGGTGGGGATTGAATGCTTACCATTGAAAACTTTTTAAGTGCCACGGAAGTTTTGGATCAAGTTTATATTTATGTTTTCCCATCATCTACATGTGTGTCACCTTATAAATAGGTTGGATAGAAAATAAACCTTATGATGGGCCCTAAGAAGGTTTAAAAAATGGGTGTCATTGTCTTTATGTGGTATGGTCCACTTGAGCTTTGAATCCCCTTCATTTTTTATCTTATGCCCTAAAATGTCTTGCAAAATAGATGAAACAAATTAGAAGGTCACACTCCACAAAACTAACCGTGGGCATGCTCATTGAATTGTTCCCTATAGTGGGCATTTTCATTCAACCATTTCCTTAGGCTGGGCCTACCTAAGTTCAGAGCTGATTGGGTGCACCCAGCCTCACCAACATGTTGAGGATATGACCGTGAGACCCACCTTGATGTATATGTAGTACACTCACACCATCCGTTCATTTTTCTAGCTTATTTTAGGGCATGGGAAAATAAAAAATAAAAAATGAAGCAGATGCAAATCTCAATGAACTGCACATGGGAAACCACCATTAAAAACTTTTAGGGCCTGTTTGGCCGGATGGACCCCATGGGATTAGGAGGGATGGGATGGATTTTAAGGTAATTATGGTGGTATCAGTTGATTGGTTTAAGATCCATGGGATTGCTATATCCCGAGACAAGTTCACCGAGTCTGTCTCGCACGCCCTGCATATCCCGGGATTTTACCTTCCAATCCATCCAGCCAAACATGCCCCAAACACGATTGAACAGGATTAGGAGCGATGGGATCAATTTTAAGGTAATGATGGTGATGTCAATGGATTAGTTTAAGATCCATGGGTTTGCTATATCCTGGGACAAGTTCATCGGGTTTGTTTGGCTTGTTTGGCATATCCTAGGATTTTACCATCTCATCCCTCATAATCCCTCTTAATCCGCCCAATTAAATAGGCCCTAAAGGGCCTGACATTATGTTTATTTGTCATCCAATTGGTTGATAAGGCCGCACAAACCTAGATGAAGGGAAAAAGAAATATGAGCTCGATCCAAAACTTTCATGGCCCTGAAGATGTTTTAAATGGTCAATCATCACTTTTTCCTTTAGTGTTATACACCTGAGATCCTGATCTACTTCAATTTTGGTCTCATGCCTTAAATTGATATGGAAAAATGGGTGCACAACATAAATATATCACATACACATCAAGGTGGGCCAGACAGTAAGGGCCCCACCATGTTGGTGTAGGCTGGCTGCACCTAATCCACTCCTGCCTTTTTGGGTTCGGTCCAAAGCTTTCCAACATGTTTGTGAGAAATCCACATTATCTATCTGTTTTTTGAGCTCATTTTAAGACTTAGAAACAAAAAAGAGCCAGATCTAATGTTCAAATGGGCTGAAAATTTGAGGATTGAACTTCTACAATTAAAATACTAATGGGGCCATAGAAGTTTTGAATTAGGATAATATTTGTGTTTTCAGTTCATCTTGGTTGGAATGATGTACTATGAACGGTGCTGGAACTCCCTGGTAAAGTCTTTCGCAGGACATCCGTGTCCCACGCTATCCATCTTACTTTTAGGGCATGATGACAAAAGATGACAAAAGTAAGGCATATCAACATCTTACATGGACCACGACACCGGAACACAGGGGTGATTGAACGCCCTTCGTTAGAAACTTTTTGGAGGTTACGAATGTTTTGAATGAGGTTATATATTTGTGTTTTCCGTTACGATATCAATGGACTGGATGGAAAATAGACTAGGACCCAGAAAATTTTCAACTGTGGGCGTTCAGTTACGACTACTTTCCTGTCATGTGGTCCACAGATTTCGAGATGCTTTACTTCCTGGCTCGCTTTTTAAAATGATCTGCTGAGTTAGATTGTGAAGCCGACAACTGTCATGTGGTTCACCGAGATTTCGAGATGATTCGTTTCCTGGGTTGCTTTTTAAAATGATCCGTTAAATTGGTACGCGAAGCCGACAAAGATCCGACAAGAGGCGACTTAGGCTATCTGCGTCCAATGAGGTGAATGTATACACGTGCATAGAACTACGTGGTGAATCTTTGCACGTTCTGTCCACGTGCTTCTATGCACGTGGCACTCTATACTTGTAATAGAAAGTGACGCCGTCCACGTACCTAACAAAGATGCGACGTCGTGTCCTTGGTTACCGCCACCGGATTATATAGGGGGTGGATTAGGTACGGATAGGTTGACTAGCCAGACTACCAACTGAAGTGACGTCAGCAAGTTCATGGCCCGCCATGATGTTTGTTTTGTATCCACACCTTCCATCATTTGGAGAGATCATCTTAAGGCGTGTTTTGGACGGGCCCATCCCATAGGATTGAATTGTAGTAGGGTGGATGGCAAGTAATGATGGCTGTGTCAATAGATTACTGGCAATCTCATAGCATTAGGATTGCTATATCCAAGGATTTCACCACCGAGTATGTTTGGCTCACCCGGCCAATCCTGGAATACGTCCGCCAATCCTAAGATTGCTCCGTCTAACCAAACATGTCCAAGCAAAATAGATGGGATTAAGAGGGATTGGGTGGATTTCAAGGTAATGATGGTGATGTGAGTGAATTGCTGGGGATTGCTATATTCAACTTTTGCCTGTTGGACACGCCCGGCCAAATCCCAGGATTGCTCCTTCCAATCCATCCTAATACAACCTAATCCCATCCACCTTACCTGACCAAACAGTCCCTTAGGAAAATATCTAAAATAACAAGTTAAATCTAAAGCTCCAATGAACCAGTCACATAAAACAGCGGGACAGTGATGCCCACCGTTAAAAACTTATAACGGCCATAAAAGTTTTAGATCAAGCGCTTGATATTTATTTCAGGTCTGTTTTAACTTTTTCACATGTGGGATTTCAAATAAACATCATAACGGGTCTTAAGATAGTTTCAACAGTAGAAATCACTCTCCCCACCATTTTCTTTAACGGGTCCGGTACATATTTTTATTTGTTTTTTTTTTTTTCATACCTTAAAATGATATATAAAAATAAATGGATGTTGCGGACATAACACATCATATTGAAGCTCATAGACCTCAAGTGGCATCACTTCAGTAGCCCACTAGCTACTCGACATGACCGGTCTATCCTGCGTCCGATTATATACTAGAAATTTCGGACGTGGATTAGCTACCGACAAGTTTCAGTACCTGGACTCCCTAAAGAAGTGACATCACCACATTATGTGGGGCTCACCATAATGTATGTATTGAATCTACACCGTCCATCCATTAGTAGATGTCAATTTAGGGCATGAGATAAAGAATAAGTTAGATCCAAAGCTCGAGTGGAGACAGAAAACAGTGGAGAGAGTGACGGCCACCATTAAAAATTTTCAAGGGCCATGAAAGTTTTCGATCAAGCTGAAATTTGTGTTTTCCCTTCTTTCATGTATGTCTTAACTTATGAACACGTTGGATCACATATAAATGTCATAGTGGACCTTAGGAGGGTTTCAATGGTTGGACGTCACTCTTCTCAAAGTTTTCTATAGCGGACCAATTAAGATTTAGATTTAACTTATTCTTTGTTTCATGTTCTAAAATGATCTCTCCAAATGGATGGATGGTGTGGAGACAACCCATACATCATCGTAGGTCCCACGGAAACTTGGTGATGTCACTTCAGTAACCAGTCTGGCTACCTAACCTATAAGTATCTAATCAGGGTCCAGAGATTTCCTAATCGGAAACTCATGGGAGCTTGTGCATCCATACGCAGGTACACGTGCTAATACGGAACATGTATACCAGACTTCAGCTTTCGGTCAGATAATTGTTCCCTAAAATTACGCCTTTCCATTACTCTGGGGCCAGAATCAACGGTTAAAACAAGTTGATTTGGTATATGGCTTGACTTTTAAGGCAGGAGATGTAAACCATGCAGCCCATGCATCCACGTAATGAATAGCTGAGATCTTGCACTATTGTTCCATATTTTAGGACTCATTGTTGAGATTGGATGGGCTTGGCCCCAGCGCGTGGAACTAGCAAAGCAGAAAATAACGTACGTCCATGGATTTGGTTAGATAGAAGGGCCACCGTATTCATTTCATGACGTTGAAAGAGGCAATTATTCTAAGAGTACTTGTCAGAAAAAGATGTTTTTCAATGATAAAAAAAATGGATATCTATCATAAGTTTCTGGTAGAAATAAGGCCACGTAACAACTACCACATGGGATCTGGTTCTAAGTCACATCGAATGCAAATCAAAGATCCGGGCGATCCATTTGCTAATGTGCAGTCCGAATGTGCCACGTGCCAAAATTAAGGATAATAAAATCATTAACATAGATACACCCGGAGAACGGATTGGCTACTCCCCTGCCACCGTCCCCGTGGCTGATGGTCGGTGATCTGTGGGCTCCAACATGATGTATGTGTTTCATCCATTCCGTTCATCCATTTTTACAGATAATTTTAGGGTTTAGTACTAAAACTGAGAGGAATATAAATCTCAGGTGGACCACAATAATGACTAGATATCCATCATTAAAATTCTCCTAAGGTCCAATTTACTGTTTATTTGACATCCAATCTGTTGATTAGGTAATACAGACCCAGATGAAGGGAAAAAAAACAAAGATCAGCTTGATTGAAGACTTTTATGGCCCCTAAAAGGTTTTTAATGATTGACATTCATTCAACACTGTTTCCTGTAATGTGGTACCCTTGAGATTGGGATATATCTAATTTTTGGTCTCATAATATAAAAATAACTAGAAAAATAGATGGACAGCATGGATGAAACACATAATCATGGTGGCTCCACAAAGCACTGACCATCAGCCATTGGCTGGTGGCATGGGGAACAGCCCATCCGTTTCCCTATACGCGTACCTTGATTTGGACGGATTATACTTTTTCCTTCCTATCTGTCCATTTTTCCTTCCACGTTCGACCTACTTGCAGTTTATCAACATTATTTTTTATTTATGTCATCTTCACATCATACTATACCTTGACGAATGGCTAGGATATCTGACACGTGTGCTATAGTTGAATGTAACGGTAATTTAGCCCCCTTACGTGAGGGTTCCTTATTGAATAATGATCCTTTCTTAACATTGTACAAATTTTCATAATTTAAGGCTAGAGGAGAAAAAGTAGTTGGAACACACAACTTAGAAAAGTAGATGGATCATTGGAACACATTATTTAAGGCTATCACTTTTCACATTTTACACGGTTTTAATGTTTCTATAATCAAAACTATTCCTCTTTTGAATCCGGGTAAGGTTAGATGATGACTTGGAGCTATTCCACGTTAGAAGTAAGAGGTGAGTATTAAGATTCCTTTCAGTCGAAATTGGACCGTTACTGTAATTTTCTTCTAAGCCTTTTAACTATTGCAGCAAATTCAAATGATAAGTGTGTATAGTAAGGGATGTTTCCAAAGCATGTTCTATACACGGGGGATAGGACAGCCCGATGGCATGGATTAACAAAACATGACCCTGAATTGTAAACCATGTTGGAGAAAATATATTAAAACAAAAATAAATTTTTTTAAATTTTAACACCAAGCTGAATCACATATAAATATGATGTCTTTGAATCTTGATACGCCCTCTTATTGTTTGTCGATGGATTACAGGTGAATTGCGTATAGAATAAGACGAGCCTTTGTTGGGGGACGTGAAAGCACACAGATAAATCTAAGAGACCCCCGTTACTTCAACTACAAAGACACCTTCACTTACCCAAAAGGCTCTCACAAATCAAAACTTCTCCCTCCAAAGCACAAACAGACGCTCCGGAACACGTTATTTTTACAAAAAGCTACCAGACCTGTAACGCTTCTCAACTACTTTCGGACGCTTGTTCTTTTCTCTACTTTTGTAGCCCATCTTCAAAGGGAGGACGGTGCAATTCGTCTACGTGTCTCCATCCCACTCATTCGTCCTCTCTGCGCGGGGCTATATATCTCACATAGAAATCGGATTGCGTACCGAGTTACTCAGTAGGCTCTTATCTTACTGAGTAAACTCAGTTGGGCCCACCTTGAATGTATGTGGTCTATCCACACCGTCCATCCGTTTTTCCATCGAATTTTAGGGGTTGAGCCCAACATTAAAACATTTACAAAGATAAAGTGGATCATACCAAAGGAAACAGTGGGGCTAATGATTTCCACCGTTGAAACATTTTTAGGCCCCACAGTGATGTTTATTTGCCATCCAACCTGTTCGTAAGACCATATAGACATGGTTGAATGGAAAACACAAATATAAACTTGATCCGAAACTTCCGTGGCCCCAAGATATTTTCAACTTTAGACGTTCAATTCAACTGTTTCCCGTGGTGTGGTCCATCATGGTGGGCCCCTCAGGAACTTCCTGCGAAAGGCTCTAGCAGGAAATATGCGTCCCACGTGTTGGGGTCACCACCTAATCCGATGCTTCCGTCACAATCTAACTGTACAAAAACATGCATTCGATGGTGATGATTAGCCGTGTTTGACGCAGAACCTGCTCATTAGGTATTTACAGGGACAGTGTCACTTTCTCCAACATGCCTAAATGACTTTAGGTGCACGAGATCATAGACGAGGTATGTACAGGAGCGTTGTCACTTTCCCCAACACGGATTAAGCTGTTCGCAGGAATTTGCTGCACGGGTGGGAACCTAGGTGGGGCCAACATGATATTTATGAGAAATTCATTCCATATATCTGTTTTGAAAGCTATTTTAGGACAAGCAATAAAAATAAAAATTAAAAAAAAAATAACTCGGATACAAGAAATTAAGGAAAGAAATGCTTATAGCTGAAACCATCCAATGCTAGCTGATTTAACAATAAAGGTAATCCACCTTATCATCATTGTCATCATTTAAACAGGAGTTTGGTACTACGTGAAAAATGGAAAAAAGGACGGATTTAGAGACGGTTCTAGACCGTCTCTAAAATTGCTTGGTTTAAAGACACTTTAGAGACGATCGTAAACCGTCTCTAAAATTTTAGCCGTTATAAATGTAAACGTCCAAAAATCAATATACCGTCATCTGAGACGGTCATTGGCCGTCCGCATTAGAGACGGTCCTTGGCCGTCAGCATTAGAGACGGTCCTTGACCGTCTTATATACGATCATCTGAGACGGTCAATGGCCGTCTGCATTAGAGACGGTCATTGGCCGTCTTTTATAATTTGAGACTGTCAAAGACCTCTATTAGAGACGGTCCTTAGCCGTCTTATAGCCCTGGCAAAGACCGTTTTTATTAGAGACTGTTTAGGACCGTCTCTATTAGAGACTGTCAAAGACCGTCTCTAATGCTGAGGTCAAAAATTAAGAAAAAAAAATTCATGAGTTTTGAAAAAAAATTAGTTGAAAAGCTTAGAAAAATAATTAACAATGTTTAAGAAAATTTTAAATTTTGAAAAAAAAAACCTGCAATTTTATAAAAATCTAGATTTTGAAAAAAAAAATTAAGAACTTCGAATAATGTTGATAATTTTGAAAAAAAAAATTCAATAAAAAAATGGTATTTTGAAAAAGAAAATTTTAAAAATTAAACAAAATTGTAAAAAAAAAAAAAAAAAAAAAAAAAAAAAAAAAAAAAATTATTTTTAAAAAAGAAAACTAGATTTTGTATTTTGACAAGAAAAATTAAAAAGTTATATAACAAAAGTGAGATTTAAAAAATGATATTTTGAAAAAGAAATTTTAAAAAATTGAACCAAATTATGAAAAAATTGACAAATTGTAAAAAAATATATTTTTTAAAACAGAAAACTAGATTTTGTATTTTGATAAGAAAAATTAAAAAGTTATATAACAAAAGTGAGATTTAAAAAATAATATTTTGAAAAAGAAAATTAAAAAAATTAAACAAAATTGTGAAAAAATTGACAAATTGTAAAAAAAATATATTTTTAAAAAAAGAAAACTAAATTTTATATTTTGACAAGAAAAATTGAAAAGTTAAATAACAAAAGTGAGATTAAAAAAATGATATTTTGAAAAAGAAAATTTTAAAAATTAAACAAAATTGTGAAAAAATTGACAAATTGTAAAAAAAATATATTTTAAAAAAAAGAAAACTAGATTTTGTATTTTGACAAGAAAAATTGAAAAGTTATATAACAAAAGTGAGATTTAAAAAAATGATATTTTGAAAAAGAAATTTTTAAAAATTAAATAAATTTGTGAAAAAATTGACAAATTTTTTTAAAAAAATATTTTTAAAAAAAGAAAACTAGATTTTGTATTTTGATAAGAAAAATTGAAAAGTTAGATAACAAAAGTGAGATTTCGATAAAAAAAATGATATTTTGAAAAGGAAAAATTTAAAAATTAAACAAAATTATGAAAAAATTGACAAATTGTAAAAAAATATATTTTTAGAAAAAGAAAACTAGATTTCGTATTTTAACAAGAAAAATTGAAAAGTCAGACTTAGATAACAAAAGTGAGATTTTGATGATGTGTTGTATATCTTTGCCGCCCATACGTTTCTCCAACCCATTTTTGGGCCGGGTATAAAAAATTGTGTAGATTTAAATCTTAAGTGGACCAAACTACTGGAAAGAATGATAATATAGTATCTCGCCATTAAAAATTATAAAGAGCCCATCGTAAGTTTTAGTTATGTTTATTTGCAATCCAACTTGTTGATAATGTAAAGAAGATTTAGATGAAGGTAAACTACAAAGATCAAATAGATCCAAAACTTTTGTGGCCTTCAAGAGGTTTTTAATGGTTATTCATCATATTGTTTTGATTGGTATGGCCCACCTAAGATTATTTAGTTCTTATGATTTGAAATCACATCCTAAAATATGATGGAAAAATATATGGACGATGTCAATATACATAAAATATATCAAGGTAGGCCCTACACGGTTAGAGTAACACCCATGAAGGAGTTACCTAAAATAGTGAAATGGTATTATAAGGTCACCTCATGGGAACTTTCCATGAGGTTAATCTGTGTGCGCCCCGCCATGATGTGTAGAACATCAACACCATGCATTTGATGTGTCCCATTTAAGTGCAAAAATCAGTCATATATGAAACTCAGGTGGGCCATAACATCTAAAACTATGTGAAGACATCCCTAAAACAGATAAAAGCATTTGGTGGGGCCCACATGAGTTTTGGATGTGTATGAAACTTGGTCCGACTCCTCATCCAAGTGGGACACACATAACGAATGGGTTGGATTTATGAACCACATCTAGGTGGGCCCAATAAATGATTATGAATGTTTTAATGGGAGGGTAATTAATCCTCTCAACTATAGTATGTGGTGTGGCCTACCCAAGTCATGGATTGACTTTATTTTTAAGCTCATGGCCCACCATGGAATGGTGCATCTGATTGACGGGGTAGATCCAAAGTTCAAGTGGACCCACCATAGAAAAGAGTGGGATAGTGACACCCACTATTGAAACCTTCTTAGGGCCCGCCGCGATGTTTATTTGAGATCCAATCTATTTATAAGTTAATACAGACATGGATGCGGTTGAAACTTGGTCTGATATCCCTCATCCAAGTGGGACACACATAATGAGTGGATTGGATATGTGAATCACATTCAGACAGGCCCAATATATGATTATGAATGTTTTAAGGAAACCCTTCTCAATTACGTTTAGGTGAGTTACTCGTTACTTTTACTAGAGTAAACTGTGGGGTCCACTGTTATTTATTTTTTTATTCACTCCATTCATCCATTGTAACAGATAATTTGAGGTCTAAAGAACAAAAAGGAAGCATATCCAAAGCTCAAGTGGACCACACCACAAGAAATAGTATGATTGAACCTCTACCATTTAAAATTTCTTGGAGGCCATAGAAGTTTTGGATCAAGCTGATGTTTGTGTTTTCTATTCATTCATATAGTTTGATATTATGAATAACCTTTAACCGTTTTTGGACAATCCGATCAGTCCAGATTGAAAAGAAAATAACTTCAGATGTTTAAATTAAAATTCACTCAAATTGTTTATCAATCTTGTTTGCCCAATATCTCTCTCATATGTAGTATGATCAACAGTAACTAGTCAATTTGAGGGTAATGATCAGTAAAATAGAGTGAATGGACCAGACATGTAAAATGGGCCAAATATTCTGGTCAAAATTGTGACCCAACTTATTGACCTCGTGAGAACCTAAGAATTGATGTTAGTAAGTTTTGTGGGCCCCATCATGATGTGTCGAACATCAACACCGTGGATTTTATAGAAGTTTTGGATCAAGCTGATGTTTGTGTTTTCCCTTCATTCATATCTTTTTGATATTATGAACATGTTGGATGGCAAATAAACATTACTGTGGGCCTAAGGAAGGTATCAACGATGGAAATCATTATTCCACACTGTTTTGTGTGGCATGGTTCACTTGAGTTTGGGATTTACCGAAATTTTGGGATCAATACACATCGTTCATCCATTTTTCGAGATCATTTTATATAATTATCTAAAAAATGAATCATATCCAAAGATTAAATGGTCTACACCACAAATAAGGGGAACAGATTAACTACTCCCCCTAGACCATCCAATGGCTGGTGGTTGGTGCTGTGTGGGCCCCACCATGATGTATGGCCCCACAAACCATTTTTTAAAAATATTTACTTTTAAACCAGTTGGATTTCAAATAAACATTACGATGAGTCTTAGGATAGTTTCAACGGTGGGAATCACCCTCCCGTTGTTTTCTGTGGAGGGGTCCACTACAGATTTTTATCTGTCTCATTCTTTTGCTTGTGACTTAAAATGATATCTCAAAATGGATGGAGGGTGTGGATATAACAAATACATCATAGGTTTTTATAAATGATTATGAATTAATGTTTTAATGGGAGGGTAACCCTCTCAACTATAGTATGTGGTGTGACCCACCCAAGTCATGGATTGACTTTATTTTTAAGCTCGTGGCCCACCATGGAATGGTGCATCTGACTGATGAGGCAGATCCAAAGTTCAAGTGGACCCACCATAGAAAAGAGTGGGATAGTGACACCCACTATTGAAACCTTCTTAGGGCCCGGCCGCCGTGATGTTTATTTGAGATCCAACCTGTTTATAAGTTAATTAATTTAGACATGGATGCAGTTGAAAATTAGTCTGACCCCTCATCCAAGTGGGACAAACATAATGAGTGGGTTGGATTAGGCAGGCCCAATATATGATTATGAATGTTTTTAGGAAACCCCTCCATTATATTATGTGGTGTGGCCCACATTTAGGCTGATGTTTGTGTTTTCCCTTCATTTATATTTCTTTGATATTATGAACATGTTGGATGACAAATAAACATTACTGTGGGCCCAAGGAAGGTATCAACGGTGGAAATCATTATTCCACACTGTTTTGTGTGTCATGGTCCACTTGAGTTATGGATTTACCGAAAATTTGGGATCAACCTATACGGTTCATCCATTTTTTAAGATCATTTTATAGAATTATCCAAAAAATGAATCATATCGAAAGATTAAATGGACCACAACACAAATAAGGGGAACGAATTGGCTCCTCCCCTACACCATCCAATGGCTTGTGGTTGGTGCTGTGTGGGCCCAACCATGATGTATTTTTACAACTACATGGATGAAGGGAAAACTAAAATATCAACTTGATCTAAAACTTTAGTGGCCTCCCTAAATTTTTCAATGGTAGACGTTCGGTTTATATTATTTCTTATGATGTGGTCCACTTTATATTATTTCTTATGATATGATGTGGTCCACTTGATATCAACTTGATGTATGTGTTTCATCCATGCCGTCCATATATTTTTACAGATAATTTTATAATATCAGACCAAAAATGAGATATATCCAAATCTCAAGTGGACTACCTTATTAGAAACACGGTTGAATGAACATCACCCATTAAAAACATTTTGGTAGCCATACAAGTTTTGGATCAAGCTGGTTTTTGTTTTTTCCCTTCATCTGGTCCCGTATGACCAAATCAATAGATTGGATGTCAAATAAACAATACAGTGGGCCTTAGGAGGATTTTAATGGTGGATATCCAATCACTATTGTTCTCATGTGGTGTGGACCACCTCAGATTTATATTCCTCTAATTTTTAGTATGAAGCTCTAAAATGATCTTTAAAAATGGATGAGCGGAATGGATGAAACACATACATCATGGTAGGGCCCACAGAGCACCGACCATGCCAACCCAAAATTGGGCGCGCGCTCAAAACAGAGACGCGCGCCCAAGCTCTCACTCGGCAACCTCTCTCTCTCTCTCTCTCTCTCTCTCTCTCTCTCTCTCTCTCTCTCTCTCTCTCTCTCTCTCTCTCCCTCACCCTCACCCTCCTCGCCGCCCTCTCTCACTCTCGCGCATCCTCTCTCTCTCTCTCGGTCATCTCTCCACCACACCGCCTCTCTCTGTTTGTTTCTCTTGGTGCTCTCTCTCTCTCTCGCATCCACACGAGGTATCTCTCTCTCTCTCTCTCTCTCTCTCTCTCTCTCTCTCTCTCTCTTTCTCGCTCAATCTCTCTCAATCTCAATACTGATTGAAGCGATTTAGGGATTTGGGGATTTGGGGATTTAGGGATTTAGGGATTTAGGGCGTGTTTGGACGGGCCCATCCCATGGGATTGGATTGCATTAGGGTGGATGGCAAGTAATGATGGCTGTGTCAGTGGATTGCTGGCAATCCCATGGGATTGCTATATCCAGGGAATTCACCACCGAGTATGTTTGGCTCGCCTGGCCAATCCCGGGATTACGTCAGCCAATCCCAGGATTGCTCCATCTAACTAAACATGTCCCAAGCAAAATAGATGGGATTAAGAGGGAATATCGTGAAAGGACCCACGTTTCGATCGGACCTGCTGATTAGGTCATCGAAGAAGAAGATAAGTAAGGGATCTTTTTTCTGATTTTGGGGTTTTGGACCTTCTGATTTTCTCATCCATCATGGACCCACGTTTCGGACCATATCCTTTGAGTTATATGGCTCCACGGTTTAGAGCGTTTCGTTTGAGTTTGGATTTTTATTTTTTTCCTTCTTGGCGTTGGGGTTTTTGGACAGTCAGTTTTTTTTTTTTCTTCTAATTTCATTTTTATTACCAGCCGAATGCTTTAGAATTACATGGGGCCATGGCTTGGGTCCGGCATGATATAATTTCTGAGTTTGTTAATTATTACTTGTAGTAATAATCCTGTGGAGAAACTACGGATTGAAAGTTTGTCTGTGAACTTCTGCCATTAATTTCACGTGCCAATTGAATCGAGAGGACCCAATCAACGGAATTGCTTTCTTTGGTGGGCTAAAACCAAAAAAGTAAACAAATCAATTTTAACCACCATCCTGTCAACAGTCCGCAAGGAAGTAAACTGATCTAATAATTAGGATCACAAGACTGGTGCACTATTTGGTCAGGTATCTATCTAATGGTCTAGATGGATGGGCACAAGGACTGAATTTTTGTAGAGATGATTTACACTGTATCTTATTAGTTGGCTTGTCACTTTATCACGAGTCTTTTTATACTGCAAAGTGTGATGGTTCATACTAGCAGTCAACAATTACACATGCCCATTAAACCAATCTCATTTTTGGGTTATGGCCGGGCTATCTACATTGGGTTCCTCGATGTTAACAGTTTTGTTTGAGTACGTCGACTATAGCTGTCCTTTGTCCATTTGGGCTAGCAAGGAGTATGTGGTTATAGTGTGTCTTGATGGTGTAACCATGAGAACATGTCGTGTTATGTTTGTTGGACCATTGTGTTTTCATTGGGGAATTTTGTATGATGATCGACATGGTATATGCCATGACATGAAATTTCTGCTGGTACAAATGAGTGAGGAAGCGTCGTCACCCAAGCCTATTCAAGGGGGAGATGGAGGCTGTCTCTCCATGAACAATCTTCTTTGTGGTGGTTGTGATCCCAAAGCGTTCCTTGAGATCAACATCAAGAAGGTGATCAGTGATGAATCCTTTCCCAGGATTGCTCCTTCCAATCCACCCTAATACAACCTAATCGCATCCACCCTGCCTGGCCAAACAGGCCCATAGGGATTAAGGTGGGCCCTATTGAATTTACTCAGTACAATAAGAGCGTACTGAGTATATATTTTATGCAATCCGATTTCCTCTGCAGCACCACCATGATCTATGGCCCTGTATGATCTATGGCCCCACCATGAATTATGTATTTTATCCATGCCATTCATCCATTTTTACAGATTATTTTAGGTATTTATCCCAAAAATTAGAGGGTTGTAAATCAGAGAAATGGAGAAAAATCAAAGAAATGGATGAGTGGCATGGATAAAAATTAGAGAAATGGATGAAATGCATTCAGCCTCCGTTGGTGTTAATAGACGATCCTTCTTGTTGGGGCATCCACCTTCAAGGAAGCCATGAAGATGGATGTCGAAGTATATTACAATTTGAAGGCAAGCTTTTGTTTTGCTTAACAGCTTCAAAAACTGTCCATTTAGGTCTCAGCTACAAACTTTGATTCCCTCTTCTCCTTCAGGCTGTGATTAAGGGAAAATATGGCCAAGATGCAATGAATGTTGGTGATGAACGCAGCTTTGCTCCTAATATTCAGGTCTGTTGCTAATTTAGCTTTTCCACCCTGAGAGAGCAAAAAGGAAAGACGAGAATCCCTGAACACAGTCATGATTTGCATCCATATTCGTGTTCTCAATTACCAATATTATGACATGAGATTACCTTATAGGTGCATGTTGATGGGAAATGGATGATTGATGAGCTTTTAATTTTCCATTTATATATTTTTCAGATTTTTTTTTTTTGTTTGGTAATTTAAGAAAATCAGAAATCTTACAATTGGTGTAGGGAAATTAGTGAAGCACATGCTCTAAGGCATGACTATCCACTACTAAACACCTAGGTCGTAAACACCTAATAAAAAGTTTTGTCTATTGCCAAACACCTAAGAATCGTTGTTCAGTCGTTAAGTTATTTATTTTTGTATATTTGCATGTCCTTATTCTATCACGATTTGATTTGCTTTTACAACTAATTGATGACATTAGCTTCTTAATTAGGCATAAATCTATGTTTGTGTGTAGGTCAATGGCATTGAGTACAAAGTATAACTCTCTCCCAAATGAATCTTCATCATGTGAAAATTTCGACATTGTTTTTTTCTCTTTCTGGGTTATCTTCTAACAGGAAATGTCCTTTGGATGGAAACTTTTTGTAAATATACATCTCTGCCTGCTTCACTTTAAGGAATGTGTCGTACAGTTTAAATTTACAGTTTTCCATGGCATTAATATTTTTGGTGTTTCATGATGCTTTCTAAGCATTATCTTTGATCAGGTTATCTTTGTGAATGATTCACGCTAATACCATGTCTATGTTCTTCATATGTTGTTGAAATTGACGCAGCAAGCAATTATCCATTTACTCCTTTAGCTAAACAGATTGCTAGTTCATGTGGTTTTGCCTTTTACTTTTTTACTTCATAATTCAATTGTATTCATTTAGGTTTCTTTTCTTGAAAAAGAATTATGGAAATTGTAACAGTTAAGTTCCTACTTTTTTACTTTTTAACATTCAACACCAGGTTTCCTATCACAGCCTTCTTTATTCATTACACTGCAAAAGCCTATAGTTGCTTCTCTTGTTGAATACTTATAAAATAAATATTATGGTAGTCTACATTGTCTATTGGGCAATGGATTTATCTGACTTCAACTTCCATCTATGATGTTTGGTTGGTTAACTTTTGAAGAATACATACTGTTCAAATGAGTCGAAGTACATGATATAGACTTACAATCTCAAATGAAAAATTTTCCCATGGTACAAGTGCATGGAAAACTTTCCACATATCAACTTACATTTGGATCAGTTGGCCTCTACATCACCCATTTGGACCGTCCATTAGGAAAACATTACAAGGAAAACATCTCTACAACATCAATCCAACTTAGGCATGTATGAGAATATGAAAGTATTACAGCACAGGAAACAGTTTGATTGAACATCTACCATTGAAAATTTTTTAGAGGCCAAAGAAGTTTTGGATCAAGCTGATGTTTGTGCTTTTTTGGATCAAGCTGATGTTTGTGCTTTCTCTTCATCCATGTCTTTGTGATCATATTAACAAGTTGGATGACAAATAAAAATTACTTTAGACCCTAGGAAGGTTTCAACAGTGAAAATCTGGATTTTCTTATTAGTAAATTTTAACTGAACTCGTTCTTTTGAAAAATAGAAAAATGAGAATATTAAGAAATATGGATTTTCTTATTAAGAAGAAAATGGAAGGTGGATTGAAAAAACATAAAAGAGTTTTACAGAAATTATTTGTTCCAAACAGGACATTTATCAAAGGAGCACTATTGGGTGATATTTAAGATTTTCATAATAAATAGATTAAGAGCCAATGATAATTATAAGTAGACTTGCAGCCAAAAATAAAGAATTTGATTTTTTTCAAAACATGGAAACACTAATCAGTCCTACTTCTTGTAACTTCAGCCACTGCTTCAAATGGAGGGAATGCATAAAGATTTGGTTAGGGAGACCACTGATGGTGAACTAGCAGCTGTAACAAATATGAGAGTTACAAAGGTAAAAAGAAACATAAGTCGGTCGGTAAGATAAGATGCATGATTTTCCTTTTCAATTGTTAGTCATAGATTGACAGTACTTATTTCAATTTTCTTGGATGGATGATGAATGTATTTGGGAATGTGAATGAAAATTAAAAAAACTTATAATATATATATATATATATATGTTATCAATGGAGGATACCTTGTTTAGGGGGACATGAAATTCTTGTAGCTTATGGTATGGTGCATATTGGTTGTATATTACTAGTATGTAGTAGATAAAACTAGGTTCAATAGTAGATAATACTAGAAAATCCCTAAACCTAAACCTACACCTAATCCTAATCTACTCCTTAACCCGAATCCAAACCTAAACCTATACTTATAACCTAAAACTATTCTCAAATCTCAAAACCTATAACCTAAACCTGAATTCAAACCCGAACCCGAATTCCTAAACCTTAACTTAAACATATAACCTATAACCTAAGCCTATACCTAAACCTAAAACCTAAAGCTAAAGTTAAACCTATAACTTAAACCTAAACTCAAATCCTAAACCTTAACCTAAACCTACAACCTAGACTTAAACTTATAACCTTAACCCTAAACCTAAACCTAAACCTACACCTAATCCTAATCTCAACTCCCTAATCTAAACTTAAACCTAAACTTGAAAACCTAAAACTAAACCCGAACTGAACCCGATCCCGATTTCTAAACCTAAACTTAAGACCTTAACCTAAACCTATTCTCAAATCCCAAAACACAGTAACCTAAACCTAAACCTATAACCTATAACCTAAACCATAACCTATAACCAAAACCAAAACCTATAACCTAAACCCGAACGCATTCTCAAATCCCATAACCTATAACCTAAACCTAAATCAAAACCTATAACCTAAACCAAAACCAAAACCAAACCCAAACCCGAACCCGACTCCTAAACCTTAAGTTAAACATATAACTTATAACCTATAACTTAAGCCTATACCTAAACCTAAACCTTACTTATAACCTAAACCTTAACCTATTCTCAATTCCTAAACCTATAGCTTATAACCTAAACCTAAACCTTAACCTAAACCTAAACCTAAACCTTAACCTAAACCAAATTCTATGACCTAAAACCTAAATGTATTCTCAAATCCCTAAACCTAAACCTACACCTATTTATAATCTCAACTCCCAAACCTAAACCTAAACCTAAACTTGAAAACCCAAACCTAAACGCGATCCCGAACCCAAACCCGATTTCCTAAACCTAAACCTTAACCTATTCTCAATTCCCTAAACCTATAGTTTATAACCTAAACCTAAACCTAACCTAAACCTAAACCTAAACCTATAACCTTAACCAAAACCAAAACCTATGACCTAAAACCTTAACCTATAACCTATAACCTAAACTTATAACCTATAACCTAACCTTAACCTAAACCTAAAATCTAAACCTTAACCAATAACCTAAAACCTAAATATATTCTCAAATCCCTAAATCTAAACCTATACCTAATCCTAATCTCAACTCCTAACCTAAACCTAAACCCGATCCCGAACCCGAACCCGATTTCCTAAACCTAAACCTTAACCTATTCTCAAATCCCTAAACTTAAACCTACACCTAATCCTAATCTCAACTCCCTAACCTAAACTTAAACCTAAACTTGAAAACCCAAACCTATACCCAATCTCGAACCCGAACCCGAATTCCTAAACCTAAACCTTAACCTATTTTCAAATCCCTAAACCTAAACCTACACCTAATTCTAATCTCAACTCCGTAACCTAAACCTAAACCTAAACTTGAAAACCTAAACCTAAACCCGATCCCGAACCCGAATCCGATTTCCTAAACCTAAACCTTAACCTATTCTCAATTCCCTAAACCTATAGCTTATAAGCTAAACCTAAACCTTAACCTAAACTTATAACCTTAACCTAAACCAAAACTTATGACCTAAAACCTAAATGTATTCTCAAATCTCTAAACCTAAACCTACACCTAATCCTAATCTCAACTCCCTAACCTAAACCTAAACCTAAACTTGAAAACTCAAACCTAAACTTGATCCCAAACCCAAACCCGATTTCATAAACCTAAACCTTAACATATTCTCAATTCCCTAAACCTATAGCTTATAAGTCCTAAAACCTTAACTCGAACCTAAACCTATAACCTTAAAACCAAAACCTATGACCTAAAACCTTAACCTATAACCTATAACCTAAACTTATAACCTAACCTTAACCTAAACCTAAAATCTAAACACTAATAACTTAAAACCTAAACCTAAACCTAAAACTTAAATGTATTTTCAAATCCCTAAACCTAAACCTACACCTAATCCTAATCTCAACTCCTAACCTAAACCTAAACTTAAACTTGAAAACCCAAACCTAAACCCGAACCCCGATTCCCTAAACCTAAACCTTAACCTATTCTCAATTCCCTAAACCTATAGCTTATAACCTAAACCTAAAACTAAACCTAAACCTTAACCTAAACCAAAACTTATGACCTAAAACCTAAATGTATTCTCAAATCTCTAAACCTAAACCTACACCTAATCCTAATCTCAACTCCCTAACCTAAACCTAAACCTAAACTTGAAAACCCAAACATAAAACCCGATCCCGAACCCGAACCCGATTTCCTAAACCTAAACCTTAACCTATTCTCAAATCCCTAAACTTAAACCTACACCTAATCCTAATCTAAACTCCCTAACCTAAACCTAAACCTAAAATTGAAAACCCAAACCTAAACCCAATCCCGAACCCGAGCCCGAATTCCTAAACCTAAACCTTAACCTATTTTCAAATCTCTAAACATAAACCTACACCTAATCCTAATCTCGACTCCCAACCTAAACTGAACCTAAACTTGAAAACCCAAACCTAAACCCGATCCCGATCCCGAACCCGAACCCCGATTTCCTAAACCTAAACCTTAACATATTCTCAATTCCCTAAACCTATAGCTTATAAGACCTTAAAACCTTAGCCTTAACCTAAACCTATAACCTTAAAACCAAAACCCTATGTCCTAAAACCTAAACTTATAACCTATAACCTAACCTTAACCTAAACCTAAAACCTAAACCTTAACCAATACCTAAAACCTAAAAATAAACCTAAAACCTAAATGTATTCTCAAATCCCTAAACCTAAACCTACACCTAATCCTAATCTCAACTCCCTAACCTAAACCTAAACCCGATCCTAAACCCGAACCTGATTTCCTAAACCTAAACCTTAACCTATTCTCAATTCCCTAAACCTAAACCTTAACCTAAGCTTATAACCTTAACCTAAACCAAAACTTATGACCTAAAACCTAAATGTATTCTCAAATCTCTAAACCAAAACCTATACCTAATCCTAATCTCAACTCCTAACCTAAACCTAAACCTAAACTTGAAAACTCAAACCTAAAACCCGATCCAGAACCCGAACCCGAACCCGATTTCCTAAACCTAAACCTTAACCTATTCTCAAATCCCTAAACTTAAACCTACACCTAATCCTAATCTAAACTCCTAACCTAAGCCTAAACCTAAACTTGAAAACCCAAACCTAAACCCAATCCCGAACCCGAATTCCTAAACCTAAACCTACACCTAATCCTAATCTCGACTCCCTAACCTAAACTCGATCCTAAACTTGAAAACCCAAACCTTAACCCGATCCGAACCCGAACCCGAACCCGATTTCCTAAACCTAAACCTTAACATATTCTCAATTCCCTAAACCTATAGCTTATAAGACCTTAAAACCTTAACCTTAACCTAAACCTATAACCTTAAAACCAAAACTTATGTCCTAAAACCTAAACTTATAGCCTATAACCTAACCTTAACCTAAACCTTAACCAATACCTAAAACCTAAAAATAAACCTAAAACCTAAATGTATTATCAAATCCCTAAACCTAAACCTACACCTAATCCTAATCTCAACTCCTAACCTAAACCTAAATCCGATCCCCAACCCGAACCCGATTTCCTAAACCTAAACCTTAACCTATTCTCAATTCCTACCTAAACCTATAGCTTATAACCTAAACCTTAACCTAAACCTATAACCTTAACCTAAACCAAAACTTATGACCTAAAACCTAAATGTATTCTCAAATCTCTAAACCTAAACCTACACCTAATCCTAATCTCAACTCCCTAACCTAAACCTAAACCTAAACTTGAAAACCCAAACCTAAAACCCGATCCCGAACCCGAACCCGATTTCTAAACCTAAACCTTAACCTATTCTCAAATCCCTAAACTTAAACCTACACCTAATCTAATCTAAACTCCCTAACCTAAACCTAAACCTAAACTTGAAAACCCAAACCTAAACCCAATCCAGAACCCGAATTCTTAAACCTAAACCTACACCTAATCCCAATCTCGACTCCCTAACCTAAACCCGAACCTAAACTTGAAAACCCAAACCTTAACCCGATCCCGAACCAACCCGATTTCCTAAACCTAAACCTTAACATATTCTCAATTCCCTAAACCTATAACTTATAAGACCTTAAAACCTTAACCTTAACCTAAACCTATAACCTTAAAACCAAAACCTATGTCCTAAAACCTAAACTTATAACCTATAACCTAACCTTAACCTAAACCTAAAACCTAAACCTTAACCAATACCTAAAACCTAAAAATAAACCTAAAACCTAAATGTATTCTCAAATCCCTAAACCTAAACCTACACCTAATCCTAATCTCAACTCCCTAACCTAAACCTAAACCCGATCCCGAACGCGATTTCCTAAACCTAAACCTTAACCTATTCTCAATTCCCTAAACCTATAGCTTATAACCTAAACCTTAACCTAAACCTATAACCTTAACCTAAACCAAAACTTATGACCTAAAACCTAAATGTATTCTCAAATCTCTAAACCTAAATCTACACCTAATCCTAATCTCAACTCCCTAACCTAAACCTAAACCTAAACTTGAAAACCCAAACCTAAAACCCGATCCCGAACCCGAACCCGATTTCCTAAACCTAAACCTTAACCTATTCTCAAATCCCTAAACTTAAACCTACACCTAATCCTAATCTAAACTCCTTAACCTAAACCTAAACCTAAACTTGAAAACCCAAACCTAAACCCAATCCCGAACTCGAACCCGAATTCCTAAACCTAAACCTTAACCTATTTTCAAATCCCTAAACCTAAACCTACACCTAATCCTAATCTCGACTCCCTAACCTAAACCTGAACCTTTTTTTTTTCCTTTTTTTTTACTTATGAAGTTAAACTTTATATGTATTATGCGTGGATGAATAATGTATTATGGATAAGATTGTTTGTGTTTGGATGGATGTAGTTTATGTTTGGATGGATTTACGTAGTTTGGGTTTAGATGGATGTGAATGTGAATGTGAATGTGATGAAACAGGTGTATATCAGTCCTGTTTGGATGAAATAGGTAAATGTGAATGAAACACGTGTGAATGAAACAGGTGTATATTAGTCTTGTTTGGATGAAACAGGTGTATATCAGTCCTGTTTGGATGAAACAGGTGAATGTGAATGAAACAGGTGTATGTCAGTCCTGTTTGGATGAAACAGGTGTATATCAATCCTGTTTGGATGAAACTGGTGTATATCAGTTCTGTTTGGATGAAACAGGTGTATGTCAGTCCTGTTTGGATGAAACAGGTGTATATCAGTCTTGTTTGGATGAAACAGGTGTATATCAGTCCTGTTTGGATGAAACAGGTGAATGTGAATAAAACAGGTGTATATCAGTCCTGTTTGGATGAAACAGGTGAATGTGAATGTGATGAAACAGTTTGAATTTACGTATGTGAATGAAACAGGTGTATATGAATGAAACAGATGTATATCAGTCCTGTTTGGATGAAACAGGTGTATATCAGGTGTATGTCAGTCATGTTTGGATGAAACAGGTGTATATCAGTCCTGTTTGGATGAAACAGGTGTATATCAGTCCTGTTTGGATGAAACAAGTGAATGTGAATGAAACAGGTGTATATCGATCTGTTTGGATGAAACAGGTGAATGTGAATGAAACAGGTGTATATCAGTCCTGTTTGGATGAAACAGGTGAACGTGAATGTGATGAAACAGTTTGGATTTATGTATGTGAATGAAACAGGTGTATATCAGTCCTGTTTGGATGAAACAGGTGAATGTGAATGAAACAGGTGTATATCAGTCTTGTTTGGATGAAACAGGTGAATGTGAATGTGATGAAACAGTTTGGATTTACGTAGTTTGTATAACAGGTGTATATCAGGAAGAATACTGTAACAGGTCAAATTTAAAAATGTCCTTAAGGGTCATAAGAGACGGCCTATAGCAGTCCTTTTAAAGGACGGTCCATGACCGTCCTTTTAAAGGACGGTCCATAACCGTCCTTTTAAGGCTCATAAGAGACGGTCTATGACAGTCATTTTCAAGGACGGTCTATGACCGTCCGTTTAAAGGACGGTCCATGGCCGTCCTTTGAAGGCTCATAAGAGACGGTCCATGACAGTCCTTTTTAAGGACGGTCCATAACAGTCCTTTTAAAGGACGGTCTATGGCCGTCCTTTTTAGGATCATAAGAGACGGTCCATGACAGTCCATTTTAAGGACGGTCCATGACCGTCCTTTTTTAGGACGGTCCATGGCCGTCTTTTTTTCGTCAATAAGAATGACGGTTTTCAACCGTCCTTTAAAAAATAAGACACGTCAAAATTTGACGGCCTATGCGACGGTGACCGTCCTTTTTGGTCATTTGAGACGGTTTTGGACCGTCCTTTTTTCGCTGTTTTGGCGTAGTGTGGATACTAAGTTAATTAAGATTAAGCTACATATGCATTCAATAGCTTATCCTGATTTCTACTTGTTAAGCTCATGTAATTAAGAAAGTAAAAAAGTTATTTATAATTGATTTTAAACCAAATTTACTTATCTCAAATAAGTTATCTACTCTTGTAAGTAGAAAAAGTAACTTATGTGGTGGTATCCAGATGGGCGAAAGCCTTAGACATACTTGTAATGCACCGTATAGCACGACTCCCTCGCTCAAGATGGCGCGTCCCTTGGCCGGGGCTTCTGCTATTTTTTTTTTTTAAGATTATTTTATAGCATGAGCCCAAGAATGAAGCATATCTAAAACTCACGTGGACCATGTCATAGGAAACAATGTTGATTGAATGTCCTACCATTAAAATCTTCCTAGGCCTAGCATAATGTTTCTATAATGTTTATTTGTCATCCAACCTGTTGATAATGTCACACAAACCTTGATATAGGGAAGAAACAAATATCAGTTTGATCCAAAACTTTTATAGCTAATTAATGGCCAATAACCACTTTTTCTCATGGTATGGTCCACCTTAGACTTCATTTTTGGGCTTTTCCCCTAAAACAATATGGAAAAATGGATGGAGGACATGTATATATAAAATACATACATCAAGTTGGGCCACACGATAAGGGTCGCTTCGTCTAGGTGAGCTTGGGCTGCACCTAATCTGCTTTCATGGCATAAACCACCCACCTTGCGGGGTGCTTTGACGTGACAAGGTTCCATGGGGACACTATGATGTATGTGTTATATCTACACCATCCATCTATTTTGCGAGATCATTTTAGGGTGGGCTAAAAAATTAGGCAAATCCAAAGCTCAAATGGACCACACCATAGAAAGTAGTGGGGATTGAACGCTTATAATGATTGAAAACTTCTTAGGTGCCATGGAAGTACTTTCGGATCAAGCTTATATTTATGTTTTCCCTTCATCCAGGTTTGTCTCACCTTATAAATATGTCAAATAGAAAATAAACATCCTGGTGGGCCCTAATAAGGTTTCCACGATGGGTGTCATTGTCCCTAGTGCTGCTTTATGTGGTGTGGTCCACTTGAGCTTTGGATTGCCTCATTTTGAGCTTATGCCCTAAAATGTCTTGCAAAATAAATGGAGCAAATCAGAAGGGGTGCACTCCACAAAACTAACAGTGGGCATGCTCATGAACTATTCCCTATGGTGGGCATTTTCATTCAACCATTTCCTAGGTTGTGCCTACCTAAGTTGAGAGCTGTTTGGGTGTGCCCAGCCTCACCAACATGTTGAGGATTTGACCGTGGGACCCACCTTGATGTATATGTAGTATATTCACACCATCTGTTCATTTTTCTAGCTTATTTTAGGGCATGGGCAAAAAAGTGAAACAGATGCAGATCTCAATGAACCACATATAGGAAACCACCACTAAAAACTTTCACGGGCTGCCATTATGTTTATTTGTCATTCAACGTGTTGATAAGGTCATACAAACCTAGATGAAAGGAAAAAGTAATATCAACTTGATCCAAAACTTTTGTGGCCCTCAAGATGTTTTAAAAGGTCAATCACTATTAGTGTTATATACTTGAGATCCGGAACTACTTCAAATTTGGTCTCATGCATGCCTTAAACTGATATGAAAAAAATGGGTGCACAAACATGAATATACCACATACACATCAAGTTGGGCCAGACAGTAAGGGCCCAACCATGTTGGTGTAGATCAGCTGCACATAATCCACTCCTGCCTAAGTTTTGCAACATCAAGATTTTTAGGTTCTGAGGCCTAATGCAATGCATTTTATCGGATAGGGTTGCATATAGAGGTGTACACGAGTCAAATTGAGTCGAACTTGGCATAGTTCAACTCGGCTCGACCACTAGTTGACCCCAACTCGAACTTAGCTCAGCTCAACTCGGCCCTTAAGCCTGACTGGCCAGCTCGACTCAATTCATTTAGTAGCTCAAGCCAGTTCGAGTTGAGTTTGAGCGAAGATTGAGCTGAGTTCGCTGTAGCATTTTCACAAACACATGGATTGCACCTTCAAATTCTCACCGTATGTAAAACAACAGCGGCGGTTTTATAAGTATTTCATCAAACACCTTGTAGGTAACATCAAAATCAAAAAAAAAAAAAAAAAGGGTATTTGTTTCATATACATACCTTCCTTGCCACTAGACGACACTTCGTTGAGTCATTTCATCAAACACTTCGTGAGCAACATCAATATCAAAGTAATTGAGTCACGGATCTTGTTCAATTTGAGTTTGATTCGACTTGGGGTTCAATTCGAGTCGAGTTGAGCTCGGGCAAACTTGAACTTGGTTTGAAATTTTTTCGAGTTCAAAAAATCAGCTTGACTTGGCTCGAACTCAGTTTCGAACCAAGTCAAATCGAGCATTTTCGAGTCAAGTCGAGCAAGTTGACCGAGCTAACTCAGTTTGTGTACAGCCCTAGTTGCATAACAACTTCCTTAATAGTCGGTGATGAAAAGCTTTCTAGGCTCTGTCATAAACCACGCTATCTATCTATTTCTCAAGCTAATCTGAGGCATATCTACATCTTATATGGACCACACCACACGAAACAGTGGTGATTGAACTGAACGACCATTATTAAAAACTTTTTGGAGGCCAAGAAAGTTTTGAATGATGGTGGATATTTGTGTTTTCCCTTACCTTATCAATGGACTGGATGGCAAATATACATGGGTAATTTTTTCACATAGACACCACCTTCTATCGTCCTCATTTAATTTTCTCGACCACCATAAACTTTCCTCATCAAAGTAGACCCTTGTTCGTAGGGACAACCTACTTTTGGATGAAATCAACCCTCCTTTTTCACTTGCTTCAACCTGAAACCGGGTGTTTTTCTCCGGCCGTACCCTAAAAATTTACTTTGGTGATAAAAGTTTTCACCCTTAAAAAAAATTACATAAAAATACAAGTCTACAGTGCTAATTTTTTCAATATACATTACTGAGGGACCCAAAAAACTTTTCAATGGTGGGCGTTCAATTACGTGTACTTTCCTGCCTAAGTCACATCGCATGTAAGTCAAAGATCCGGGGCATCCAATTGATAATGTGCAGTTCGAATATGCCACGTGCCAAAAATAAAGATAATAAAATAATTAACAGAGCGATACTCGTTCCATGATTTGGATCTATTAGACTTTTTCCTTCCGATCTGTGCATTTCGGATTTCCTGCAGAAGCCTTTGGCAAGAAGTTTCTGGAGAAATTAAGGACTATGGACCCCGCCTTTTATCCAGCTGTTTTTACGAAACAATATAAACTTTGTTTTGCAACTTAGACCTGCTCGTACAGACAACGAATTTGAGCACGAAAATACCCCTCCTTTCATGGAAACGGATTGGGTACGCCCCCTGCCGCCAGCCAATGGTGGATGGTCGATGGTCTGTGTGCCCCAACATGATGTATAATTTTCATCCATGCCGTCCATATATTTTTCCACATCATTTTATGATATGAGACCAAAAATGAGGTATATCCAAATCTCAAGTGTACCACATTACAGGAAACAGTGTTGAATGAGCGTCAACCATTAGAAACCTTTTGGGGGCCCACTGTAATGTTTGTGAGAAATCCTCTCCGTCTAAGTTCATTCATAGGGCCACAAAGACCTGGATGAAGAGGAAAAACAAATTTCATATGATCCAAAACTTCTGTAACCCCTAAAAGGGGTTCAATGGTAGACGTTCAATTCCCCACTGCCTTTTACATTGTAGTCCACTTGATAGTTAGATCTATCTTCTTTTTCATCTAAAGCCTTAATATGAGCTCTCAAAATAGATGGACGGTTTGGATATAACACAGACCTCATGATGGGACCCACAGAAGCAACACGGCAAAAAAGGAAAAAAAAAACTGTGGAGTCTAGCTACGGTTATAGCTACGGTTATAATCCGTAGCTATAGTGTATTATAACTTACAACATTTTTTAGGCAAACTCGCTGGACAGTTTTTGGACTTTTTTGATAATATTGAAAGATCTTCGATACATCGAAAGCTACGGTCATAGCTACAGTTATAATCTGTAGCTAGAGGGTCCCACTGACCCTAACCCACTGGTTTCTTTTTTCCTTTTTTTTTTCGTTGTAATCTCCACGGCATTTTATAGGTCCCATTATGAGGTATGTGTTATATCCAAACCGTCCATCTATTTGGCAACCTCGTATTAAGGCTTGAGACGAAAAATAAGATAAATCTAGCAATCAAGTAGACCACATTGTAAAAGGCAATGGAGGATTGAACGTCTACTATTGAAACCCTTCTAGGGGTCATAGAAGTTTTGGATCATTTTGAAATTTGTTTTTCCTCTTCATCCAGGTCTTTATGACCTTATGAATAGATTGGATGAAAAATATATGTTATGGTGGGCCCTACAAAATTTTTAACGGTGAAAATAATTTTCCCGCTGCTCTTTGTGGTGTGGTCCAGTTAATCTTTGGATATGATTCTTTTTTCTTTTTTTTCTTTTTTTATAACGCGCACAAATGATCTCAAAATATGGATGAACGTTGTGGATATAATAAATACATAACTGTAGGGCCCATGTAACTTTGATCTCCTTTGAGCGGGGCGAACATGAAAATTGAGCAGGGAAAATTAGAAATTCAGCAAGGCAAACCAGAAATTGAGCGGGGCAAACATGAAATTGAGCGGTGCAAACTAGCGGGACAAACTAGAAATTGAGCGGGGTAAACTGAAAATTGAGCGGGGCAAACTGAAAATTGAGCAGGGCAAACATGAAATTGAGCTGGGTAAACTAGAAATTGAGCGGGACAAACATGAAATTGAGCGGGGCAAACTGAAAATTGAGTGGCAAATTGAAAAATGAAAGGGCAAACATGAAATTGAGCGGGGCAAAATAAAATTGAGCAGGGCAAATATGAAATTGAGCGAGGCAAACATAAAATTGAGCGGAACAAACTGAAAATTGAGCGGGGCAAACATGAAATTGAGCGGGGCAAACTAGAAATTGAGCGGGGCAAACTGAAAATTGAACAGGACAAACTAAAAATGAGTGGGGCAAACTAAAAATTGAGTAGAGCAAACATGAAATTGAGCAGGGCAAACTAGAAATTGAGCGAGGGCAAACATGAAATTGAGCGGGGTAAACTAGAAATTGAGCGGGGTAAACCGGAAATTAAGTGAGGCAAACTAGAAATTGAGTAGGGTAAACCGGAAATTGAGCGGGACAAACATGAAATTAAGCAGGGCAAACTAGAAATTGAGCGGAGCAAACATGAATTTCAGTGGGGCAAACATGAAATTGAGCGGGGCAAACACAAAATTGAGCGGGGCAAACTAGAAATTCTACGGGGCAAACATGAAATTGAGTGGGGCAAACGGCGGGAAACAAAATATATCATGGTGGTCCACTTGAGCTTGTTTCCTAAGGTGTGGTCCACTTGAGCTTTTAATTTTCTTAATTTTTGAAACAAAAAATATCATGATGTTTGACTTTTATCCATTCTGTCCATTCATTTTTTCACATCATTTTAATTTGTGAGCCCCAAAATACCCTAGATCCAAGGCTCAATTGGACCACATAGTGGACATTAAATTTCTACCCCTAAAAAATTCTAGTTGATCATAGAGGTTTTGGATCAAAATGATATTTGTGTTTTCCCTTCATTAATTTTTAAGAGACCTTATGAACCAGTTAGATGACAAATAAACATGTTAGGCCTAGGAGCACGAGTCTGTCTAGAGCTCAGAACTGGCAGGGCAGCACCTAATCCACCGTTAGGCTTTCTTAATATGTCAGTGCCTCAAATGATCGCGTGTTGTGCCGGAAAGGGAAGCTGATTGGCTGATGTACAGCTGTTATAGGTACATGTCGTTGGAAGAGGAGCATTGACGCTCCTCGATCTCCAAGTTGTACGAACAGTTCAAAAGAGATCAAAGTTACATAACCACACAGTGATGTACTTATTATATGTAGATTATTTTAGAGCATTATCCAAAAACTGAATCATATCCAAAGATCATCTGGACCACACCATAAATAGTAGCAGCAATAATGATTTTCACCATTAAACAATTTGTAGGACTCACCGTAATGTTTATTTTACATCCAATCTTTTCATAAGGTCAAAAACACCTGAATGAAGAGTAAAAATAAATTTCATATTGATCCAAAACTTCTGTGACCCCAAAAAGGGTTTCAATGGTAGACATTCAATCATCTACTGGTTTTTGCAGTGTGGTCCACTTGATAGTTAGATCTGTCTTATTTTTCATCTTAAGCCTTAAGACAAGCTCCCCAAATGGATGTACGATCTGGATATAACACATACCCCATGATAAGACCCACAGAACTCTCTCCCATAGGCACTCCACTATATAAAATGCATTCAGTCCCTAGCACAAACCTCATGTTTGCCCCGCTGAATTTTATGTTTGCCCCGCTGAATTTCTAATTTGACCCGCTCAATTTCTAGTTCGTCCCACTAAATTTCTAGTTTGCCCCGCTGAATTTCATGTTTGCCTCGCAGAATTTCTAGTTTGCCTCGTTCAATTTCATGTTTGCTCGGCTCAATTTCTAGTTTGCCCTGTTGAATTTTTAGTTTACTTCGCTCAATTTCATGTTTGCCCCACTCAATTTCTAGTTTGCTCCGCTCAATTTCATGTTTGCCCCGTTCAATTTCTAGTTTACCCCGCTCAATTTCTCGTTGGCCCCGCTCAATTTCTAGTTTGCCCCACTTAATTTCGAGTTTGACCGCGAAGTGATTGAAACTAACCACGAAGTGAATGAAATAGATTTTCGACCATCGACCCGATGGAATCTTAGAAAATAACTAGGTTTGTTGGCTAAATTCGCTTCTCCTACTCAAAAATCATATGTGGTATGTTAAGTAAATCATTCCAGTTTAGGAGATATGCTTGTTGATTAAATAGGCAAAGAAATGAATTAAAAGAGAGAAAAGAAATTTTATATGCTTATATATATAATATATAAGTATGTGTTAGAGAAAAATGTCGGTAGAATAAAGTTCTCCATGTAAAAATAATAATAATAATAATTAAAAAAATAAAAAATGCACAAATTGCAACGGACTATGGTTATGGCTACGGTTATAATCCGTAGCTATTGAGAATAGCAGGATTTTTTAGGCAAACTCGCAGGACAGCTCTGGACCTTTTTCGATATAACGAAAGACCTTCGATACAAATCGAAAAAGTAGGAGCTGCGGTTATGGCTACGGTTATAATCCGTAGCCATAGTTTCCTGGTTTTTTTAATTTTAAATTTATTTTTTTTTGCTGCTGTAATCCCCACCACCTTTTGTGGGTCCCATCATGAGGTCTGTGTTATATCCAACCGGTCCATTTATTTTTTGAGCTCATATTAATCTTCAGATGTAAAATAAGACAGATCTAACTATCAAGTGGACCACACTGTAAAAGGCAGTGGAGAATTGAACGTCTACCATCGAAACCCTTTTAGGGGTTACAGAAGTTTTGGATGATCATGAAAAAAAAAATTCCTCTTCATCCAGGCCTCTGTGACCTTACGAATAGATTGGATGGAAAATAAATGTTATGGTGGGCCCTACAAAATTTTTAACAGTGAAAATCAGTTTTCCCGCTTCTGTCCAGTTGTTCTTTGGATATGATTTTTTTTTTTTTTTTTGGATAATGCTCCGAAATGATCTCGAAATATGGATGAACGTTGTAGATATAATAAATACATAGCTGTGGGGCCATGTAACATTGATTTCTTTTGAGCCGTTCGTACAACTCTCGGCTGGAGGAGCGTCAGCGCTCGTACTGGAATGGAAGATTTGCTGTCCGTACGAGCAGGTCTAAGTCGCAAAACAAAGTTTGTGTTGTTTCATAAAAACAGCCGGATGAAAGGTGGGGTCCACAGTCCCAAATTTCTCAAGTTTCTGCCCAAGGAACATAGGTGGGGCCCACCGTGATGTTTGTAAGAAATCCACCCTGTCCATCTGTTTTTTGATATAATTTTAAGGCATGAGGCCAAAAATATCCGGATTCAACGGTCAAGTGGTCCGAAAACGTGAGGATTGAACGTCCATGGTTGAAATATTCGTGGCGCCACATAAGTTTTAAATCAGGTTAATATTTATGTTTTCAGTTAATGCTAGTAGCAATGACGTTATGAACGGTATGGATGGCGTGTATACATACTGTCGACCCCTGGAAGATTTCAACGGTAGGAATTTCTAAACCCACCTTTGGATGGCATGTATACATACTGTCGACCCCTGGAAGATTTCAACGGTAGGAATTTCTCTACCCACCTTTTGGATGGCATGTAAAAAAAAAAATATTATGGTGGCCCTTAGAAAGGTTTCAACGGTGGGTGTCATTATCACCACAACTTCCTTTGATGTGTTCCTCTTGAGCTGTGGTTATGCTTTGTTTTTTGTCTCATGCCTTAAAATGACCTGGGAAAAGCGATTAACGGCTTGGATAAAATACTTACGTAATTTTGGCCCCACAGAGCAATCCGCGTCTCTGGCATCGTATCCACGGACGCAGATTACCTACTGACAGGTTGAGTAGCGAGAGACTCGCTACAGAAGTTACGTCACCAAGTTCCGTGGGACCCTCCATGATGTATGTTTTGTATCCACACCGTCCATCCATTTGTAAAGATCATATTAAGGCATTATCCAAAGAATGAGTCAGATACAAAGCTCAAGTTGACCTACCACAGAAAACAGTGGGGAGAGTTACGACCACTATTAAAAAGTTCCAAGGGCCATGAAAGTTTTCCATCAAGCTGATATCTGTGTTTTCCCTTCTTTTATGTCTGCGTTAACACATGAACAGGTTGGATCTCAAATAAACATCATGGTGGACCTTCGTAAGGTTTCAACAGTGGGCGTCACTCTCCCCACTGTTTCCTGCCGTGGTGTCCACTCCAGCCTTGGATCTATCTCATTCTTTGGATCATGCCCTAAAATGATCTCTCCAAATGTACGGGCGGTGTGGATACAACACATACATCATGGTGGGCCCGCAGAACTTGGTTACGTCACCTGAGTACAGAGACTGGCTACTGAACCTGTCAGTAGCTAATCCGCGTCCTGTATCAACATTATTTTTTATTCATATCATGTTCACATCATACTCTACCTGACGAATGGCTCGGATATCTGACACGTGTGCTATAGTTGAATGTAACGGTAATTGTACAGATTTTCATAATTTACGGCTAGAGGAGAAAAAACACGTATAAAACTGATCAATTTAATTTTATTAATAAAATAATATTCTATAAATAGATACAAGATAAGATATGTGGTTGTTATGTTGGAACACAAAACTTAGAAAAGTAGATGGATTATTGGAATTGTGGCTAGCATTTTTCACATTTTACACGGTTTTAATGTTTCTGTAATCAAAACTATTCTTTCTTTTGAATCCGGATATGGTTAGATGATGACTTGGAGCTATTATTCCACATTAAAAGTAAGAGGTGAATATTAAGACCCCTTTCAGTTGAAATTGGATCGTTGCTGTATTTTTCTTCCAAGCCCAGTATCTATTGTGGCAAATCCCTTTTAAGTAATCCCAACTCAATAATTTTTTATTTTATTTTATTTATTTTTTTACACACGGACACACACCCCCACACACTCACACTGCAGTGGGATTTCACCATCTATAGATGCTTGAACCCTTGACCGGGTGTTGAAACTCCAGAGAGTCTACCACCCCAGAAAGAGTAAGGATCCAACACTAACTGCTCATGTGACGAGCCAACCATAAGGAAAAAAAAAACCTTTCATATACATATTTCAATCCTATGATTAATCTAAATGGAGACCGTCTATCGAAGAGAGTTACTTAGCCAAAGGATTAAAATATTCCTATTTAATTAGGTGATTTCTTTTTTCTTTTTTTGGACTTCCACCTTCTAAGGTGAGGCACATGATGCAAATCATTAAAATTTAACACATTGGACATGTGTTATAACCTTTATATATAATGCATAGAGATTCTAGACAAATAAAAAGATAAAAATTCTCCATTGATTGATAAACTAAATTTGTACATCTTTTGCTAAACTATATCAGATTATACTGTTGAAATTATAATTTATTTATTTCAATAAGAATAATTAGAATTTATAAAAGAGAGAGGTCTCTGCTGTAAAATGATCTTAAAAAAGACAAATCTCAACAAATAAAAAAAAATACTAATATACTCTAATATTCTCCTCAAACTCAATTAACTTAGAGAAAAAATGAGTTTAAAATATACTATGAATAGGGTGTACACAAACCGAGCTAGCTCAGTTAGCTCACTTGACTCGACTCAAAAAAGCTCAATTCGACTCAGTTCGAAGTTGAGTTCGATCTGAGTGGAGCTGATTTTTTGAGCTCGAAAATGAGTCCGAGCCAAGTTCGAGCAAGCCCCAGCTTGACTCGAATCGAACTCAGATCAAAGTAGTTATGTGACTCGGTTACTTTGCCATTGATGTTGCTCACCAACTGTTTGACTCAACGATATGTTGTTGGTGGTAAGGAAGGTATGTACATGAAACAAATACCTTTTTTCTCTTTGTTTTTTTTTTTTTAAAAAAATTTTGTTTTTATATTATTTAGAAGGTGTTTGAGAAAATACCTGTAAAACCATTGTCTTTGTTTGTAAAACAGTGGGATTTTGAAGTTGCAGTTAAGGTGTTTGTGAACATGCCTCAATGGCGAACTCGCCTCGTGATGGATTTTTTGACCCGTCGTCAACCAGTCGTGAGCCCTACTCGACCGGTCGAAGGCTGTGGTCGACCAGTCGTGGAAGACGAATCGTGGCACGACTCAAAGTCCAGCGACTGTGGACTATTTTTCTCCGAGGTGCTCGACCAGTCGAAGGAGGTGCTCGACCGGTCGAAGGTGGCTCTTGACTGGTCGTGGACTCGTTTCGACCAGTCGAGGTTACGCAGATTCGTTCCGCGATTTTGTGCGGATTTCGTGTCGCAAGTCCTTTCGCAACTGGGATGCGGAAAGGAGTTTCCTAAAACTTTAAATAGGAGTTCCTAGGGTTTTCTAGGCATGACAAGAGGGTTTCCTAAAGCTTTACAAGGGATTTACTAAAAGGTTTAGGGCTATTAAAGGTGAGAGAGAGGGAGAAAGAGAGAGAGAGAAAGCTTATAGAAGGGAGGTTCTGCTCGTGGAGGTTATCTACTGTGCAATCTATATCTCAGCACTTCTATGTCCTCATAATCAGTTAGATCTCTCCGTTTTCTCTATTTCTCTTATTGTTTATCCACTCCTATGTGAGTGAAGAAGTTTGTAACGTTCTACTTCATAGTGGATTGTTGATCTGGACGAGGTCCCGTGGTTTTTACCTCTTTGAGGGTTTTTCACGTAAAAATCTCGTGTGGTGTGTGATTGATGCGTTGCTTGTTTTTCATTACTTTATTATCCATAATTCTGGTTTGTTCTGGAGGGCTAGATCCTAAGGTTTTGTGCAAGGCCCCCAACAAAGTGGTATCAGAGCTAAGTTCATTGAACGGGTAGGATCGGTTTAAATTTTGGAAGGTGGCTCATCAAGGATAATCAGCCTCAATGGTTCTACTTGGACCATATGGAAGGCTAAGATGGAGGACTTGCTTTATTGTAAGAACCTATATTCTCCAATTTTAAGCATATTAGCAAAATCTAAGGATATGACTGATGATGATTGGAAGAAGATGGACCGAAAGGCGGTGGGGTTTGTTAGGCAATGGTTGGATGATTCAGTGTTCCACCATGTGTCTACGGAAACCTTAGCCGCTAGGCTATGGCTAAAATTACAAGGGCTGTATGAGAGGAAAACAGCCGGTAATAAGATTTTTCTAATAAGGCAACTTGTGAATCTCAAATTCAAGGATGGTGGTTTTGTGGCCGAGCACATGAATGAGGTCAACAATATAGTGAACCAACTCACCTCTATGAAGATGGTCTTGGATGATGAACTGCAGGCTTTACATTGCTTATTTCATTGCCTGACAGTTGGGAGACATTGGTGGTGTCTTTAAGTAACTTCACGCCAGACGGAAAGATATCCATGGAACACATAACTAGCTGTCTCTTCAATGAAGAGACAAGGAGGAAGTCTCAGGGGTCTACTCAGCAAGAGGCCCTTGTGACACAGGAACGGGGGAAAGGAAAGAACAGGAAGGGCAGGAAGGCCCAAGATAAATCAAGAGGCAAGTCGAGTAACAAGAAAGATGTTGATTGCTGGAATCGTGGCAAGAAGGGCCACTACAAGCATGAATGTCGTGGTAAGAAAAACGACAAGAAAGGAAAAGGGAAGGAAGATGAATCAGATTCCATTACGGTCACTTCAGATGGCGACGTTGTAGTTATTCTTTCTGCAGATCATGATGTATGTCTCACGGCTACGAGTCAGGACACCTACTGGGTGATAGACTCGGGAGCTTCTTTTCATGCGACTCCACGCAGGGACTCCTTCACAAGCTACAAGTCAGGTGACTATGGGACTGTGAAGATGAGAAATTCTGGCGTGTCAAAAATCGTGGGAGTCGGTGATATTTGTGTGAAGACCGATGTGGGCTGCACATTAGTTTTCAGGGATGTGAGGCATATCCCAGACCTTCGCCTCAACTTGATGTCAACGGAAAGGTTAGATGATGATGGCTGTAACAGCCCGTATTTTTGCCAACCTGAAATTCGACGTCCTTAGGCAATGGGTCAATCCTAACACCTTATAAACCTATCAGAACTCAATCCCGAAGTCTACAACCGCATTTGAACCCATTTTTTTCACAAATTCCACCCTTCACCACCTTGATCTTTCAATTTTTCCTAAGTACTTTCACCTTAGACATTATCTTAAACTAACTAAGTAGTATAACTTTGATCACTCTATATACAAACTACAAAGGACTAAGTACCACCTCAGACAGAAATCTTATAGGACTAAATCCTTTAGAAATGAGACAAAGTAACTAAGTGCTAAACTAGATTAGCTACGAAATCCGCTTGATCCACTTTAAATACGATCTGCAAGACCCAAAACTTGTAGAATCATTGACACTAGGTTACCCTAAAATCTAGGATCAAACTCATTACCCGACTGCTCTCGGGAGCACTTTGAAACTCCGTATCAGGTCTAGACTGCACATCTGGAGTCCGAATAATACGAAGTCAAGGACTTAGGACCGCCTCGCTGGGCTTGACAACCATTTCGAAAATCAAATTCAGCCAGTGTCCCACGGCTGTTCGCTTGAGTCCGGAGCGAGAGAGTGTGAAAACTCTTGTTTCCTTCCAAAATAAATATCTTGAATAGTAATCTGAGACTTGTCGCTTGCAGGTCAGTATTAAGCAACCTGACCGTTAGAATCAGGCCAAATTACACCCTCGGATCAGGAAAAATTTCATAAACATTTACATGTTCTCAAAATCTCCAATCGAGATCCGCTGACCGTTGAACTGAAACTGGTCCACCACGCGTAATCTGGAAATTCGACTAAAACGAAAACTTAACTAAATGTAGATCCGGTGTTGGTGAGCTTAAGTCCGACCTTTGGCTCAAGGGGGGCTCCGGAAATGCTCCGTTGAGCTGAAACAGATGCCCTTTGGACAAAACCCAAGTATACCTTGTTCCCAAGTCTATTTTAGAGACATTTTATACTATATAAGGACCTTAAACCCTCTCCCATTTCAGCCATCCAAATTTGAGAAAAACCCTAGGAAAAGAGAGAGAAAGTGAGAGAGATGAGGGAGAATCTCCCTGCCATGCTTCCCTGCTGCTCCACGAGCTTCACCACTCCGTTCTAATCACTTTCCCAGCGATTCCAGCTCCGTTTCTAGGTAAGAAACCCAAACCCTAATCTGTTTTGGGATTGTTTAGGTTGTAGGTTATAAAATAGCCAACCTATTTCATTCTGTAGGTTACCAAACTGCCGTATATAGAAACTTAGCAACTCTATCGACTCCGTTTCGATTCTACGATAAAAGGTGCAGACTTTAGGTGTATAGGTTATGGTTTTTAACGCTTTCAATGTCAGATAATAATAGATTCATAATCTGCATGCAATTGCACATGTACAAAGTGCTTTCTGTTTCCTGTTTCGATTAAAGATGTAGATTATGGAATTTTACATATTCTAGGTATTCGTAGAAAATACCGTATACGTATAAATTTTGGAAATGTATTTGACATGATTATTTGTTGTATGAATATACGATATACGGATAAAATACTTATTTGGCGAAAGGATTCGTCCAAATACAAGTTTTACTAATATACACTATGTATGTAGAAATACTGTATTGTAGAAAGTACCGTATACATATATATTTTAGAGATGTGTTTGCTATGACTATTTGTTGCATAAATATACTATATATGCGTAAAATATTTGTTTGGCGAAAGGACTCGCCCTAATACATGTTTGTTAACATACACCATGTATGTTGAAATAGTGTATGTTAAGTGTTTGTGAAAATGCTTGTGTGAGCAAGTGTTTGGATGTTGATGCCTTAGGAGGGTGTTGAGATGGGAGTCTCAGCTACCTTAGAGACATGTATGATTTCCTCCAGGAGGTTGTTCACTTTAACCACTTACTTATAAAATATATGTGTTTGTATTCCTGGTTATATAGTGTTCATAACATGCTTATAACATGCTTTATAATATGCTTTATGATATGCTTGATAACATGTTCAACTGATTGTATGATTTTAATTATGTAATGCGAATGTTTAAATTTATAATTACGTTGTATGATCTATCATGGGTGATGGGGGAGTGGAGCAACGAGTGCGTGCAACAGTCGTGGCAGCCCTAAACGGATAATACCAGACTTGATTGTATGATTTAAATCTTGATCCATTACTGCTTTATCTATCTACAATTGAATGTAATTGGGGCTATTATATGGTCCAGGCAGTCGGTAATGGGATCGAATTCGTGGCTGAGATTCATCCGCCACGTAGGACGTGTTTGACGAACCTGAGTCATGCGTTGCTTATCGGCAGTGGTTAGGCTACACGAAGTGTTTATGCACTTCATGTCGTACAACTCAACGGGCGCTCATGCTAGTCGAGCTCACCAAGTAACCCGATCTGTCTAATGTTTGTTCACCATGTTTGGACGCAACTGCTTGAACCCAGTGAAATCCCTTTAACCATGGTACCTCGATCCGCTAAGACTCATGAGCCGGGCATGGTGGTATGGGACACCGTGGTCGAGCTGTCGGCCTACGCTAGGGCCACGTGCCTCCCCGTAGTGACCAGTGAGCAACCAAACTCGTGAGCCGATTATGGTGGTATGGGACACTATATTCGAGCTATCAACACCTACGGCGAGAGCCGAATACGGTGAGACCTGTATTCGTGCTGACGGGCGACGAGTCCTTCGTAGTGTCTTCGAGTACACTCTAAAGTCTGTGATTGGCGATGAGCCCTTCGCAACAACTAGAGTATGAGTTGAGCCGAGTACGGTTAGACCTGTATTCGAGCTAACGGCCAGCAATTGAGTCGAGTATGGTGAGACCTGTACTCATGCTGACGGTCAGCAATTGAGCCGCATACGGTGAGATCTGTATTCGTGCTGACGGGTGATGAGCCATTTGTGATGCCTTCGCGATGCCTCTTGAACCATAATATCGTATGAGATTAACTAGGATTGACGACCCTAGAATGGATCATGTTTGTGAATGATACAAGGAAGGTACCTTAGTTTTCCAATACTATTGTTTGAAATGGACTAATAACAACTTGGTAATCATGCTCATCATAGCATTGCATGTGCCTGGTAGATGTGGGGCACTGAGGGATGAATGTATGCGCGAACGTAAGATGGTGTCGCTGAAGGTGGTTTGGCAAGGGCATATATCATGACTGCATTCATACTTGCATTAATAAGAGTAGTTAGGAGTGTTTGATTTTACTGCTTTATCATTACTACTTGACTGAATTGATAACATGTTAACCTATGCTTTACTGTTCCACTGAGTTGATCACTCACTCCCACGTTACGTGACGGTGTTTGTACACACCAACCAGATTTGTTGAGTTTCAGGTGATGGTGATGCTTATGAAGCAGAGCCAGACTACTTCTATGATGATGAGGAGTTTTCCTATCTGTATCTCTCTGGCAGGTCTATGAAGACCTGGTATTGTATTGACGGAGCTATGGTACTTGGGATAGAAGACATTACACTTCCTCACATTAGGTATATTTTAAAATTGTACTTGTAATTAATTAACCTGGTAACATCATCACACTCTGGAGACTCACCATAGTTTATATATTTTATATGTCTATCACAGTCTTCCGCTTGCAATTTAACTGTCTCTGGAGTATGATATGCTGTTTTGGCTTAATCTCACTCATGTTCAATGCACGAATACAGTCAACATTCAATCATCATTCATTTTGTTGCATAAGTGATGTTCTGGAACTCAGGAGTTGAGTTTATGGTCAACTCCCGATTTTCGGGATGTTACAATGGCTATGAAAGCTGGTTTGCTGATGGGCGATAGAAGCTCATCAAGGGTTCATTGATTGTGGCCAGAGGAAAGAAGTGTAGCACCCTTTATAAGGCAGGTGTCAGTATGTATAAGGGTGGGTTGAACGCAGGAGAAGATTTAGCTATTGACATGTGGCACAGGCGTCTAGGCCACATGAGTAAAAAAGGGCTTCAACTACTAGCAAGGAAGCGGCTCCTTCCAGACGTGACAGGTACACCTCTCAAAACCTGTCTTGATTGTTTATCAGGGAAACAACATAGAGTTTCATTTGTTAAATCTGCTTCTCATGTTAATAAAGTGCATGCATTAGATTTGATTTATTCTAATGTTTGTAGTCCTATGAGGATAAAAACCTTGGGTGGGGCATTGTATTTTGTTACTTTTATAGATGATGCATCTAGGAGGATTTGGGTTTATGCTTTGAAATCCAAAGATGAGGTCTTTGGTGTGTTTAAATTATTTCATGTTATGGTCGAGAGAGAGACAGGTAGACCATTGAAGTGCATCTACACTGACAATGGTGGTGAATACATTGGCGACTTTCATAAGTACTGCAAGTCCCTGGGTATACGGCTTGAATAAACGGTTCTCAAGACCCCCCAGCATAATGGTGTAGCTGAGCGAATGAATCGCACCATTGTTGAGAGAATCAGATGCATGTTATCTCTTGCGAAATTACCCAAGAAGTTCTGGGGAGAAGCAATGCACACGGCGGTGTATTTGATAAACAGGTCTCCATCAACCCCGTTGAATGGAAAAGTGCCTGAGAAGGTGTGGACTGGACATGATCCATCGTACAGTTATCTCAGGGTGTTTGGATGTAGGGCATCCGTTCACGTACCAAAGGATGAGAGGTCCAAGCTCGATATGAAGATCAGGCAGTGTGTGTTCTTAGGGTACGGTGATGAAAAATTCGGTTACAAATTGTGGGATCCGACCGAGAGGAAGCTCGTCAGGAGCAGAGATGTAGTTTTCTTTGAAGATCAGTGTATAGAAGACATTGGTAAGCCAGAGAAGAACCAGCCTAGTTCAGGTGAGCTAGAGGACATGGATCTGGTTACTCCTCCTGTGGTACCTGATGACGAGGGAGTACAGCAAGGTGCAGAGAACGAGGGAGTTCCTTCAGAAGATGGACCAGGGGAGCAGCCCCCACTTGATCCACCTGTTGAGCCATAAGTGAGGAGGTCATCTAGGGCAGACAGCCTTCCAAGAGGTACTTACTACATGAGTACATTATGCTGACTGATGGGGGAGAGCCAAAAGATTACTCTGAGGCCCTAGCCGACGAGCATAAGGGGGAGTGGTTAAAAGCTATGTAAGAGGAGATGAAATCCTTGCATAAGAACTACACCTATGATATGGTGAAACTGCCTAAAGGCAAGAAAGCTCTGAGCAACAAGTGGGTATTCAGAAAGAAGATTGAGCAGAAGAATTCACAGACGAGGTTCAAGGCCAGACTTATGGTGAAAGGGTTTGGTTAGAGGAAAGGCATAGACTTCGAGGAGATATTCTCACCAGTGGTGAAGATGACATCCATACGGATGTTTCTTAGGTTAGCGGATAGCATGGATCTGGAGATAAAGCAGTTAGATGTTAAAACTGCCTTCCTCCATGGTGACCTGGAAGAAGAGATCTACATGCACCAACCAAAGAGGTTCGAAGTCAAGGGCAAAGAGCATATGGTGTGTAGGCTGAGGAAGAGCTTGTATGGCCTGAAACAAGCTCCACGGCAATGATACAAGAAGTTCGATGTTTATGTTGAAACATGGGTATGACAAAACGGAATCGAACCACTGTGTGTTCACGCGCAAGTTCTCAGATGGTGATTTCTTAGTTTTGCTATTATACGTTGATGACATGCTCATCATGGGAAAAGACCTCAAGAAGATCGACAAGCTGAAACAGGAGTTGGGCAAATCTTTTGCGATGAAAGACTTGGGCCCGGCTAGACAGATCCTAGGAATGGAGATAACCCATAACAGAAGCAACAGGAAGCTTTGGCTGTCATAAGAGCGGTATATTGAGAAAGTCATAGAACGGTTCAATATGAATGCAGCGAAGCCGGTCAGTACTCCACTGGGTGGTCACTTCAAATTAAATGACAGGCAGTGTCCCAAGACGAAGGCAGAGGTGGAAGAGATGCAGAAGATACCCTACGCGTCAGCCGTAAGAAGTTTGATGTATGTTATGGTGTGTACACGCCCAGACGTAGCATATACAGTTGGTGTTGTCAGTCAATATCTTGTCAATCCTGGCAAAAAACATTGGGCAGGGGTGAAATGGATACTGTGGTATCTAAGAGGCTCATCCAAGTTGAGCCTATGCTATGGTGACGGTAAACCTATGTTAGAGGGCTACGCAGATGCAGATATGGCAGGTGACATAGACTCCAGGAAGTCTACATCGAGATTCATGTTCACGTTTGCAGGGGGAGCGGTTTTCTGGCAGAGCAAGCTACAGAAGGTCGTAGCGTTGTTGACGACAGAGGCCGAGTACATTGCAATCACAAAGGCATGTAAAGAGATGTTTTGGATGAAGAGGTTCCTACAGGAACTTAGCCTAAAGTAGGAGGAGCACGTGGTCTATTGCGATAGTCAAAGTGTTATACACTTGAGCAAGAATCTAAGTCAACATTTCAAGTCAAAGCACATAGAGATTTAGTATCACTGGATCAGGGATACTTTGGAACAGAAAGTGTTACAGCTTGAGAAGGTCCACACGGACGATAATAGGTCAGACATGATGATCAAGGCTTTGCTCAAGGGCAAGTTTGAGGTTTATAGAAACCTGGCTGGCTTGAAGAAGGTGGATCCCTCCTGGGTTAAAAAGGGAGAGATTTGATGGATTTTTTGACCCGTTGTCGACCGGTCGTGAGCCCTGCTCGACCGGTCAAAGGCTGTAGTCGACCAGTCATGGAAGACGAGTCGTGGCACGACTCAAAGTCCAGCGACTGTAGACTATTTTTCTCCGGAGTGCTCAACCAGTCGAAGGAGGTGCTTGACCGGTCGAAGGTGGCTCTTGACTGGTCGTGGACTCGTTTCGACCAGTCGAGGTTATGCAGATTCGTTTAGCGATTTTGCGCGGATTTCGTGTCGCAAGTCCTTTCGCAACTGGGATACGGAAAGGAGTTTCCTAAAACTTTAAATAGGAGTTCTTAGGGTTTTCTAAGCATGACAAGAGGGTTTCCTAAAGCTTTACAAGGGATTTGCTAAAGGGTTTAGGGCTATCAAAGGTGAGAGAGAGGGAGCAAGAGAGAGGAAGCTTATAGAAGGAAGGTTTTGCTCGTGGAGGTTATCTATTGTGCAATCTATATCTCAGCACTTCTATGTCCTCGTAATCGGTTAGATCTCTCCGTTTTCTCTATTTCTCTTATTGTTTATCCACTCCTACGTGAGTGAAGAAGTTTGTAACGTTCTACTTCATAGTGGATTGTTGATTTGGACGAGGTCCCGTGGTTTTTACCTCTTTGAGGGTTTTCCACGTAAAAATCTCGTGTGGTGTGTGATTGATGCATTGATTGTTTTTCATTGCTTTATTATCCATAATTCTGGTTTGTTCTAGAGGGCTAGATCCTAAGGTTTTGTGTAAGGCCCCTAACACCTCGATCTTGGCTCAAACTTGGCCCGAGCTGACCCGAGCTGCAATCAGGCTCGAGGACTGAGCCAATTAAGCCGAGTTCGAGCTGAGGTTAGCCACTGTTCGAGTCGAGTTGAGCCGAGGCCAGCTCGACTCGGTTCGACTCGATGTACACCGCTAACTATGAACACTTATTCAAAAGCGAAAAAGCAAAAGAAAAATACAATTGTAGTATGTGACGATCATGAGGTTGTTCAAAATTTCATTCCAACTAGAGGAGAAAAGCACGTATAATAAAGTTGATAATTTTGATTTGATTAAAAAATTATATTTTATAGATAAATATAAGATAAGATATATAGGTAGTTGTTATATTTAATCACAGGGCTTGAAAATTTTGATGAATTATAGGCAACATGTTGAAAACAATGACCCAAAAATATTCAAATTAGAATAAATTAGTAAAATATAATGTGATAGCTAGAATTGCTCTCTTTGAAATAGTTCGTGCCTCTCGGAAGAATTTTTCAGATGCAATAGGTTTGCAATGCACCATCCCCAGGATACAATTGCTCAACTTATGGTCTCGATAATGTACACATGTTGTGCGGAATCGAATACTAAAACCACCTCCACACTTTCTTCACATGCCCAAAGAGAAGAAGGGGAAAATATTTTTTAGAAAAAGGAAAGGATTTAAAAGATGAAACCCTTATCTATAGGGAGAAAGAGAGAACTAATCTTAGTAGGATGTGACCATGACACTACATGGATGGAGATTTTTTGGCATGTCATATGGGTTAGAGCATAATTAAGCACACTACCATAAATCCATGAAAAAGAAGTCATTATAAACTCTTCAAATCTTTTCTCATCATCCGATGTGGGACTAAACTTTCGCACTCAAAAAGTGAAAATGCAATTTTCTAAAGAAAAATTAAAAAGTATTTCTTTACTTTTTTCAAGTACTCCAACAATCCCCGACTTATTTTAAAAGAATAATGGTTGAGCATGACAAAGAGCTACGGAGCAAAAATGACAGTTAGAAATCATCTTACTCATAGTTTGGGTCTTGTAGGATCTCATCTAAGAATATTAAAGTTTAGTTTTCTTCATTTTCACAGTCAGTAAAGAATCATCTTTAATATAGTAGTAAGCACTGTTGAGAATGTATTATGAAGAATAAATATATTGTCTCAAAAAGCTAAAAGGAAGGTCAGAATTGAGCAGCACAGTATTCACCATAGTGACTAAAGTTCTATTTTTTATCCCACTACTCTATTTCTTATGACTATAGAGTGTTGTAGCCTTGTAAATTATTCCATTAGATTTGCAAAAATATCAAGTCCTTGGAGGTGTATTCTTCACCTCTGTCGTTTCTAAGAACTTCAATATTAAAAGTCCACTTTGTTGAGAATGTATCATGATATATAGCAAAAGCCATGTGACTTCACATACATGAAGCCATGAAAGGTTCTAATACACACGATTAGCTAAAACGGTGATTAACAATGATACATACCAGAACGTGATTGGCTATGCACATTTGAAAGTAAGTTGATTACGTAAAGATCATGATGGCCTACTTTAAGATAGAAGTATGATTAACTGTACTTGCTATCCGATTGGCTGAGTAGAAGAAGGCTTGAAAGACATATCTTGAGTTATAAGTATAATTGGCTGGCCCATCATGGTAGGTGTTGAAGTCAATGGTCTTCTCTTTTGGTGCTCCTTAAGAGCATGAATGGATGCGCACTAGCTCACACGGGTTTGCACGTGTGCGGGGTCATGAGGGTGCGGGGTTACGGTCACGCATATAGGGAGGGTTGATTACACACATATGGGGGGTATGAATGCATACGCATGGGGATTGGGGCACACATACGTGGGGATCAGTCATGCATGTGTAGGAAGCCAGAGAGCACACATGCACGAGAAGCTGCGGTAGGTTCGGAAAATTTTTGGTCTATTACATTAAGGGCGTGTTTGGATTCACGGGCCCCGTGGTGTTGTATCGTGTTATGTTGTTGTCCGTACGAAAAGCAGCGTTTGAATAGGAATTGAAAGCGCTCGTGGACGACGCTGCCCAAGTACGTCGCCGAACCGGTTTTAGGTAGCCACGCGTTATCTCCTGTCAGTAAGCAACGCATCGTGCAGTGTGTCCCCTTTATTACACTGCACCGCCCATTCGCCGAAAATTTGAAAGACGTAGGCTTCCAGTCTCGTGGACCATCAACGCATATACTCCTTCACCGCACATCCGGCTACCCTCTTTCATTCTCTTCTTCCTCATTGACTATCCTGCTTGAGAATACCATTGTACGTCCGGAAGAACCAGCACATGAGAAGCTTCTTTCCTATTGCAGTCTGTTCCTCTTTGTTCTATGCGGCCGTTATTTCCTCCTCTAAGGATGGGTAGATTGGTACATTGATGCTTTGCTGCAGAGTTTACATCGCAAAGAAATTGCTACAGCATGTGTATTGTGGTACCTATGATGGATTATATTGGAGTTTGTGTACACCATGTGTATTGTGGTACATTTTCAAACTTTAATACTTGGCCAAAACGCATAAATTTTTTATTTTTTATTTTTTTTTGTTTTACACACACACACAAGCTAACACACGATCACACACCCCACACACGCACGCCATGGGATTTTACCACTGATGGGTACTCAAACCATTGACCTGGTGTTGAAACTCCTAGGAGTCTACCACCTGGGTAAGAGTAAATGATTCTTCCCCAACTTATTACTCCGTCCCTTTTGGGATTCATTGAACCGTGTATGTAGAGTTATTCTATATCACTCTCTTTGCTTATGGGAGTGTTTCTTTTTCCAATTACCTTTAAAAAAATAAAAGAAAATAGGTAATAATTACAATTTATTTTACTTGTCTAATGATATTAGTTATATTTGACCATATTATTTGTATAAGCCATGTAAAATTGTATTGATTGAGATTTTATAATGTAAAAAATATAATAATTATAAATACATTTAGGTCTCCCCTTTTATATGTATCTAACTCTCAATTTATGCTCTCTTGTACAAAACAAACACACCTAAAAGTTAGGTGATACCAATTGCTGATTATTTACAACTCCATATCTAGTCATTGGGTGTAACCCTAGCCATTAGGCAGTCCTCGATGCATGTGTTGTATATCCACGCCATCATATGTTTTCCCAGCTTATTTTAGGGCCGGCATAGCCCTAAAAATAAAGCAGATACAAATCTCTAGTATTTTGCAGTCGTTTTCATCATGATTAAATTAAGGAGGAAAATGTTTACCAAGAGTCCATGGTGGTCTGAAAATGGTGGGCTCTCTACTCCATTATTTAATAAATTAGATCGACGGAGGCTATTTTATTTTATTATTATTATTTTTTTTTTTTTGAAATTCATTAAGATGAAAAGGACAAAGAAAGGAAAACCGGATTAATCTGGTGGGCCAGCGTATCTAGCAAATGGACTGAAAGGGGATGCGGAGATAGGCTCTTTCCCATCTAGGAGATTTGATAATCCCATAGATGTGATAGTACTGCTAAAGTACATTCCAACGCATGCACCACTCTGTTGAATATGTGCAAGATCCAAACGGTCCATCAGGTGGACCACAACGTGTAGATATTTAGGCCACAAATATCAGCTCCGGTCATCAAATGGCCAACAGTACTGTGAAACAATGTAGATAGAATAAGCTTTTTCCTAACCGTTCATTTGTTTTTGTTTGTCTGTTTGTTTATTTTTTATTTTTACATTGGGCCCACCTAATTAGTTAACCTACCAGAATTTATAGCCAGAGAATCAGTCCACTATAGCGCACTTGATGAATTAGTCTATTGCACATGCATTGCACAATAACATGTGCACTGGAATGTACATCAACAGGGCTGTCCACGCATGGGCTTTAAAGAAATGTGAGTTATTATTATACTCATGCGTGCCTAGGCACTCATTAATTGTTCACCTGGCATTAGATTAATTCAAGTCAAACTAAGTGAGCTTTGATAAGCTTGGAAAAAGTACTTTAAGTGCTGAATTATAATTTTAAGAATATTTTAATTTAAAAATAAAAATTTTAAGAATATTTTAATCAAATTTTTAATTTTATTTTTTTTAATACGCTACCACTTTTAACATTAAGTCTTTAACATTAAGTGAAGGGAGGAGTTGAAAAAAAAAAAAAAAAACTAATATTAAAAAAAATACTTAATAAGTTAGATTTGTCAAATGACCTGAACCAGTGAAAATCATTAAAATTATCATATTTCAATCACAAGTGGTTAAAATATTTTTTATCAAGCGGGTAATCCACTGTAGCTAAGTCACGTGTCCAAAATCAAATTAGTTGAACAAAACCCTTCTCCTAGCACATGTCATTAAATAAGCGGGTAGAACAGGTTTGGGTGACATTGACACTTGATAAGCAAGTGTCAATAATTGTATGAATGGTATGCATCAAAGGCACACGGGTTGCGTCCTACCCTCCCCTTCTCCGGTCACGGGCAGTTCCCACCGTGATGTATCTAATTATCCAAGTAATCTATCCATTTTCTCAAATCATTTAAAGGTATGAGTACAAAAATGAGCAAATCTAAAGCTAAAGTGTACTATACCACAGATGACTATTGTATTTAATGCAACCAAGCTTATTATTTGGTACAGTTCACTGGAGTATTGGATCTACCTCATTTTTATAATCATACTTTAAAATGACTTGAGAAAAGGATAGATGGCATGGATAAACAGATGCATCATGGTGGGCCCACCCACAGAATTGCTCGGTCATGGCTAGAGAGTGGAGTGGGTAGGATGCAACCACATTGTTGCTAAATTTAGATACCGTGTCCGCATTAAAGTAAATTTAGACCAACTAAATTGTTGAACTCATTGTTGCTAAATCACATCAATTAAACAATCGTAGTCCCTGATTGATGCTTGTTCGTCATAAACAGGACCACCAGATAATTTTCATTTTCAACCGTGGAATAATCATCAACCAATTTGATAGTTAGATGATAAAAACCATAATTTTCAGTTCACGAATCTAAAACGGGAACAAGTAGATGGTTGATATGAGTGATTTTTCCACCTCATATGCAATTTATTAAATTTCAAAGTGCATGAGTATCGTCCATCACCCTCTACGTATCAAAGTTTTTCGCTTTCTATAAAAGCATGCATCACTTGTGTATATAGCGAGAGCTGGCTAACTTTCAAAAACCGAGCACCACGTAATTGGGTCCGTCGCGGTGTAAAATCCACTCCATTCATTAGGTGCGCCCCTCCATTTTATGCAAAGGGACTAGAATCAGCCCCAAATACTTCTACTTAAGTGGGCCACACTTGAGAGAACAATGGATAGAGGATGCCAAATATATCGTGATCGGGTCCACCATAGTACATATATTCCATCCTACTACTAAGTGTTATGACTTTCAAGATGAATGCGATGAATGCAAAATTACTATGAACTAACACAATTAAGTTGAAACAGGAAACAACTCAAATCTGGAAAATTTTCAGATTAGGAACTTTCTAAAATTGAAAACTTTCTAAATCTGAAAAGTTTCTAAATCTGGAAACTTTCTAAATCTGGAAATCTGGAAAGTTTCTAAAATTGAGAACTTTCTAAATCTAGAAATTTAGAAAGTTTTTAAAATTGGATGCATCATGGTGGGCCCACCCACAGAATTGCTCGGTCATGGCTAGAGAGTGGAGTGGGTAGGATGCAACCACATTGTTGCTAAATTTAGATACCGTGTCTGCATTAAAGTAAATTTAAACCAACTAAATTATTGAACTCATTGTTGCTAAATCACATCAATTAAACAATCGTAGTCCCTGATTGATGCTTGTTCGTCATAAACAGGACCACCGGATAATTTTCATTTTCAACCGTGGAATAATCATCAACCAATTTGATAGTTAGATGCTAAAAACCATAATTTTCAGTTCACGAATCTAAAACGGGAACAAGTAGATGGTTGATATGAGTGATTTTTCCACCACGTTGCAATTTATTAAATTTCAAAGTGCATGAGAATCATCCATCACCCTCTACGTATCAAAGTTTTTCGCTTTCTGTAAAAGCATGCATCACTTGTGTATATAGCGAGAGCTGGCTAACTTTTAAAAACCGAGCACCGCGTAACTGGGTCCGTCGCAGTGTAAAATCCACTCCATTCATTAGGTGCACCCTCCATTTTATGCAAAGGGACTAGAATCAGCCCCAAATACTTCTACTTAAGTAGGCCACACTTGAGAGAACAATGGATAGAGGATGCCAAACATATCGCGATCGGGTCCACCATAGTACACATATTTCATCATACTACTAAGTGTTATGACTTTCAAGATGAATGCAATGAATGCAAAATTACTATGAACTAACACAATTAAGTTGAAACAAGAAACAACTCAAATCTGAAAAATTTTCAGATTAGGAACTTTCTAAAATTGAAAACTTTCTAAATCTGGAAAGTTTCTAAATCTGGAAACTTTCTAAATCTGGAAATCTGGAAAGTTTCTAAAATTGAGAACTTTCTAAATCTGAAAATTTAGAAAGTTTCTAAAATTGGATGCATCATGGTGGGCCCACCCACAGAATTGTTCGGTCATGGCTAGAGAGTGGAGTGGAGTGGGTAGGATGCAACCACATTGTTGCTAAATTTAGATACCGTGTCTGCATTAAAGTAAATTTAAACTAACTAAATTATTGAACTCATTGTTGCTAAATCACATCAATTAAACAATCGTAGTCCCTGATTGATGCTTGTTCGTCATAAACAGGACCACCGGATAATTTTCATTTTCAACCGTGGAATAATCATCAACCAATTTGATAGTTAGATGCTAAAAACCATAATTTTCAGTTCACGAATCTAAAACGGGAACAAGTAGATGGTTGATATGAGTGATTTTTCCACCACGTTTGCAATTTATTAAATTTCAAAGTGCATGAGAATCGTCCATCACCCTCTACGTATCAAAGTTTTTCGCTTTCTGTAAAAGCATGCATCACTTGTGTATATAGCGAGAGCTGGCTAACTTTCAAAAACCGAGCACCGCGTAATTGGGTCCGTCGCAGTGTAAAATCCACTCCATTCATTAGGTGCACCCTCCATTTTATGCAAAGGGACTAGAATCAGCCCCAAATACTTCTACTTAAGTAGGCCACACTTGAGAGAACAATGGATAGAGGATGCCAAACATATCGCGATCGGGTCCACCATAGTACACATATTTCATCATACTACTAAGTGTTATGACTTTCAAGATGAATGCAATGAATGCAAAATTACTATGAACTAACACAATTATGTTGAAACAGGAAACAACTCAAATCTGAAAAATTTTCAGATTAGGAACTTTCTAAAATTGAAAACTTTCTAAATCTGGAAAGTTTCTAAATCTAGAAACTTTCTAAATCTGGAAACTTTCTAAATCTGGAAATCTGGAAAGTTTCTAAAATTGAGAACTTTCTAAATCTGGAAACTTTCTAAATCTGGAAATTTAGAAAGTTTGTAAAATTGGATGCATCATGGTGGGCCCACCCACAGAATTGCTCGGTCATGGATAGAGAGTGGAGTGGAGTGGGTAGGATGCAACCACATTGTTGCTAAATTTAGATACAGTGTCTGCATTAAAGTAAATTTAAACCAACTAAATTATTGAACTCATTGTTGCTAAATCACATCAATTAAACAATCGTAGTCCCTGATTGATGCTTGTTCGTCATAAACAGGACCACCGGATAATTTTCATTTTCAACCGTGGAATAATCATCAACCAATTTGATAGTTAGATGCTAAAAACCATAATTTTCAGTTCACGAATCTAAAACGGGAACAAGTAGATGGTTGATATGAGTGATTTTTCCACCACGTTTGCAATTTATTAAATTTCAAAGTGCATGAGAATCGTCCATCACCCTCTACGTATCAAAGTTTTTCGCTTTCTTTAAAAGCATGCATCACTTGTGTATATAGCGAGAGCCGGCTAACTTTCAAAAATCAAGCACCGCGTAATTGGGTCCGTCGCAGTGTAAAATCCACTCCATTCATTAGGTACGCCCTCCATTTTATGCAAAGGGACTAGAATCAGCCCCAAATACTTCTACTTAAGTGGGCCACACTTGAGAGAACAATGGATAGAGGGTGCCAAACATATCGCGATCGGGTCCACCATAGTACATATATTCCATCCTACTACTAAGTGTTATGACTTTCAAGATGAATGCGATGAATGCAAAATTACTATGAACTGACACAATTAAGTTGAAATAGGAAACAACTCAAATCTGAAAATTTTTCAGATTAGGAACTTTCTAAAATTGAAAACTTTCTAAATCTGGAAAGTTTCTAAATCTAGAAACTTTCTAAATCTGAAAATCTGGAAAGTTTCTAAAATTGAGAACTTTCTAAATCTGGAAATTTAAAAAGTTTCTAAAATTGGGTAGAGAGTGGAGTGGAGTGGGTAGGATGTAACCACATTGTTGCTAAATTTAGATACCGTGTCTGCATTAAAGTAAATTTAAACCAACTAAATTATTGAACTCATTGTTGCTAAATCACATCAATTAAACAATCGTAGTCCCTGATTGATGCTTGTTCGTCACAAACAGGACCACCGGATAATTTTCATTTTCAACCGTGGAATAATCATCAACCAATTTGATAGTTAGATGCTAAAAACCATAATTTTCAGTTCACGAATCTAAAACGGGAACAAGTAGATGGTTGATATGAGTGATTTTTCCACCACGTTTGCAATTTATTAAATTTCAAAGTGCATGAGAATCGTCCATCACCCTCTACGTATCAAAGTTTTTCGCTTTCTTTAAAAGCATGCATCACTTGTGTATATAGCGAGAGCCGGCTAACTTTCAAAAATCAAGCACCGCGTAATTGGGTCCGTCGCAGTGTAAAATCCACTCCATTCATTAGGTACGCCCTCCATTTTATGCAAAGGGACTAGAATCAGCCCCAAATACTTCTACTTAAGTGGGCCACACTTGAGAGAACAATGGATAGAGGGTGCCAAACATATCGCGATCAGGTCCACCATAGTACATATATTCCATCCTACTACTAAGTGTTATGACTTTCAAGATGAATGCGATGAATGCAAAATTACTATGAACTGACACAATTAAGTTGAAATAGGAAACAACTCAAATCTGAAAATTTTACAGATTAGGAACTTTCTAAAATTGAAAACTTTCTAAATCTGGAAAGTTTCTAAATCTAGAAACTTTCTAAATCTAGAAACTTTCTAAATCTGAAAATCTGGAAAGTTTCTAAAATTGAGAACTTTCTAAATTTGGAAATTTAAAAAGTTTCTAAAATTGGATGCATCATGGTGGGCCCACCCACAGAATTGCTCGGTCATGGCTAGAGAGTGGAGTGGAGTGGGTAGGATGCAACCACATTGTTGCTAAATTTAGATACCGTGTCTGCAATAAAGTAAATTTAAACCAACTAAATTATTGAACTCATTGTTGCTAAATCACATCAATTAAACAATCGTAGTCCCTGATTGATGCTTGTTCGTCATAAACAGGACCACCGGATAATTTTCATTTTCAACCGTGGAATAATCATCAACCAATTTGATAGTTAGATGCTAAAAACCATAATTTTCAGTTCACGAATCTAAAACGGAACAAGTAGATGGTTGATATGAGTGATTTTTCCACCACGTTTGCAATTTATTAAATTTCAAAGTGCATGAGAATCGTCCATCACCCTCTACGTATCAAAGTTTTTCGCTTTCTTTAAAAGCATGCATCACTTGTGTATATAGCGAGAGCCGGCTAACTTTCAAAAATCAAGCACCGCGTAATTGGGTCCGTCATTGTAAAATCCACTCCATTCATTAGGTACGCCCTCCATTTTATGCAAAGGGACTAGAATCAGCCCCAAATACTTCTACTTAAGTGGGCCACACTTGAGAGAACAATGGATAGAGGGTGCCAAACATATCGCGATCGGGTCCACCATAGTACATATATTCCATCCTACTACTAAGTGTTATGACTTTCAAGATGAATGCGATGAATGCAAAATTACTATGAACTGACACAATTAAGTTGAAATAGGAAACAACTCAAATCGAAAATTTTTCAGATTAGGAACTTTCTAAAATTGAAAACTTTCTAAATCTGGAAAGTTTCTAAATCTAGAAACTTTCTAAATCTGAAAATCTGGAATGTTTCTAAAATTGAGAACTTTCTAAATCTGGAAATTTAAAAAGTTTCTAAAATTGGATGCATCATGGTGGGCCCACCCACAGAATTGCTCGGTCATGGCTAGAGAGTGGAGTGGAGTGGGTAGGATGCAACCACATTGTTGCTAAATTTAGATACCGTGTCTGCAATAAAGTAAATTTAAACCAACTAAATTATTGAACTCATTGTTGCTAAATCACATCAATTAAACAATCGTAGTCCCTGATTGATGCTTGTTCGTCATAAACAGGACCACCGGATAATTTTCATTTTCAACCGTGGAATAATCATCAACCAATTTGATAGTTAGATGCTAAAAACCATAATTTTCAGTTCACGAATCTAAAACGGGAACAAGTAGATGGTTGATATGAGTGATTTTTCCACCACGTTTGCAATTTATTAAATTTCAAAGTGCATGAGAATCGTCCATCACCCTCTACGTATCAAAGTTTTTCGCTTTCTTTAAAAGCATGCATCACTTGTGTATATAGCGAGAGCCGGCTAACTTTCAAAAATCAAGCACCGCGTAATTGGGTCCGTCGCTGTGTAAAATCCACTCCATTCATTAGGTACGCCCTCCATTTTATGCAAAGGGACTAGAATCAGCCCCAAATACTTCTACTTAAGTAGGCCACACTTGAGAGAACAATGGATAGAGGGTGCCAAACATATCGCGATCGGGTCCACCATAGTACATATATTCCATCCTACTACTAAGTGTTATGACTTTCAAGATGAATGCGATGAATGCAAAATTACTATGAACTGACACAATTAAGTTGAAATAGGAAACAACTCAAATCTGAAAATTTTTCAGATTAGGAACTTTCTAAAATTGAAAACTTTCTAAATCTGGAAAGTTTCTAAATCTAGAAACTTTCTAAATCTGGAAACTTTCTAAATCTGAAAATCTGGAAAGTTTCTAAAATTGAGAACTTTCTAAATCTGGAAATTTAAAAGTTTGTAAAATTGGATGCATCATGGTGGGCCCACCCACAGAATTGCTCGGTCATGGCTAGAGAGTGGAGTGGAGTGGGTAGGATGCAACCACATTGTTGCTAAATTTAGATACCGTGTTCCATATAAAGTAAATTTAAACCAACTAAATTATTGAACTCATTGTTGCTAAATCACATCAATTAAACAATCGTAGTCCCGATTGATGCTTGTTCATCATAAACAGGACCACCGGATAATTTTCATTTTCAACCGTGGAATAATCATCAACCAATTTGATAGTTAGATGCTAAAAACCATAATTTTCAGTTCACGAATCTAAAACGGGAACAAGTAGATGGTTGATATGAGTGATTTTTCCACCACGTTTGCAATTTATTAAATTTCAAAGTGCATGAGAATCGTCCATCACCCTCTACGTATCAAAGTTTTTCGCTTTCTTTAAAAGCATGCATCACTTGTGTATATAGCGAGAGCCGGCTAACTTTCAAAAATCAAGCACCGCGTAATTGGGTCCGTCGCGGTGTAAAATCCACTCCATTCATTAGGTACGCCCTCCATTTTATGCAAAGGGACTAGAATCAGCCCCAAATACTTCTACTTAAGTGGGCCACACTTGAGAGAACAATGGATAGAGGGTGCCAAACATATCGCGATCGGGTCCACCATAGTACATATATTCCATCCTACTACTAAGTGTTATGACTTTCAAGATGAATGCGATGAATGCAAAATTACTATGAACTGACACAATTAAGTTGAAATAGGAAACAACTCAAATCTGAAAATTTTTCAGATTAGGAACTTTCTAAAATTGAAAACTTTCTAAATCTGGAAAGTTTCTAAATCTAGAAACTTTCTAAATCTGAAAATCTGGAAAGTTTCTAAAATTGAGAACTTTCTAAATCTGGAAATTTAAAAAGTTTCTAAAATTGGGTAGAGAGTGGAGTGGAGTGGGTAGGATGTAACCACATTGTTGCTAAATTTAGATACCGTGTCTGCATTAAAGTAAATTTAAACCAACTAAATTATTGAACTCATTGTTGCTAAATCACATCAATTAAACAATCGTAGTCCCTGATTGATGCTTGTTCGTCACAAACAGGACCACCGGATAATTTTCATTTTCAACCGTGGAATAATCATCAACCAATTTGATAGTTAGATGCTAAAAACCATAATTTTCAGTTCACGAATCTAAAACGGGAACAAGTAGATGGTTGATATGAGTGATTTTTCCACCACGTTTGCAATTTATTAAATTTCAAAGTGCATGAGAATCGTCCATCACCCTCTACGTATCAAAGTTTTTCGCTTTCTGTAAAAGCATGCATCACTTGTGTATATAGCGAGAGCCGGCTAACTTTCAAAAATCAAGCACCGCGTAATTGGGTCCGTCGCGGTGTAAAATCCACTCCATTCATTAGGTGCGCCCTCCATTTTATGCAAAGGGACTAGAATCAGCCCCAAATACTTCTACTTAAGTGGGCCACACTTGAGAGAACAATGGATAGAGGATGCCAAACATATCGCAATCGGGTCCACCATAGTACATATATTCCATCCTACTACTAAGTATTATGACTTTCAAGATGAATGCGATGAATGCAAAATTACTATGAACCTACACAATTAAGTTGAAATAGGAAACAACTCAAATCTGAAAATTTTACTGATTAGGAACTTTCTAAAATTGAAAACTTTCTAAATCGGAAAGTTTCTAAATCTAGAAACTTTCTAAATCTAGAAACTTTCTAAATCGAAAATCTGAAAGTTTCTAAAATTGAGAAAACTTTCTAAATTTGGAAATTTAAAAGTTTCTAAAATTGGATGCATCATGGTGGGCCCACCCACAGAATTGCTCGGTCATGGCTAGAGAGTGGAGTGGAGTGGGTAGGATGCAACCACATTGTTGCTAAATTTAGATACCGTGTATCGCAATAAAGTAAATTTAAACCAACTAAATTATTGAACTCATTGTTGCTAAATCACATCAATTAAACAATCGTAGTCCCGATTGATGCTTGTTCGTCATAAACAGGACCACCGGATAATTTTCATTTTCAACCGTGGAATAATCATCAACCAATTTGATAGTTAGATGCTAAAAACCATAATTTTCAGGTTCACGAATCTAAAACGGGAACAAGTAGATGGTTGATATGAGTGATTTTTCCACCACGTTTGCAATTTATTAAATTTCAAAGTGCATGAGAATCGTCCATCACCCTCTACGTATCAAAGTTTTTGCTTTCTTTAAAAGCATGCATCACTTGTGTATATAGCGAGAGTGGCTAACTTTCAAAAATCAAGCACCGCAGTAATTGGGTCCGTCGCTGTGTAAAATCCACTCCATTCATTAGGTACGCCCTCCATTTTATGCAAAGGGACTAGAATCAGCCCCAAATACTTCTACTTAAGTGGGCCACACTTGAGAGAACAATGGATAGAGGGTGCCAAACATATCGCGATCGGGTCCACCATAGTACATATATTCCATCCTACTACTAAGTGTTATGACTTTCAAGATGAATGCGATGAATGCAAAATTACTATGAACTGACACAATTAAGTTGAAATAGGAAACAACTCAAATCTGAAAATTTTTCAGATTAGGAACTTTCTAAAATTGAAAACTTTCTAAATCTGGAAAGTTTCTAAATCTAGAAACTTTCTAAATCTGAAAATCTGGAATGTTTCTAAAATTGAGAACTTTCTAAATCTGGAAATTTAAAAAGTTTCTAAAATTGGATGCATCATGGTGGGCCCACCCACAGAATTGCTCGGTCATGGCTAGAGAGTGGAGTGGAGTGGGTAGGATGCAACCACATTGTTGCTAAATTTAGATACCGTGTCTGCAATAAAGTAAATTTAAACCAACTAAATTATTGAACTCATTGTTGCTAAATCACATCAATTAAACAATCGTAGTCCCTGATTGATGCTTGTTCGTCATAAACAGGACCACCGGATAATTTTCATTTTCAACCGTGGAATAATCATCAACCAATTTGATAGTTAGATGCTAAAAACCATAATTTTCAGTTCACGAATCTAAAACGGGAACAAGTAGATGGTTGATATGAGTGATTTTTCCACCACGTTTGCAATTTATTAAATTTCAAAGTGCATGAGAATCGTCCATCACCCTCTACGTATCAAAGTTTTTCGCTTTCTTTAAAAGCATGCATCACTTGTGTATATAGCGAGAGTAGCTAACTTTCAAAAATCGAGCACCGCGTAATTGGGTCGTCGCTGTGTAAAATCCACTCCATTCATTAGGTCGCCCTCCATTTTATGCAAAGGGACTAGAATCAGCCCCAAATACTTCTACTTAAGTGGGCCACACTTGAGAGAACAATGGATAGAGGGTGCCAAACATATCGCGATCGGGTCCACCATAGTACATATATTCCATCCTACTACTAAGTGTTATGACTTTCAAGATGAATGCGATGAATGCAAAATTACTATGAACTGACACAATTAAGTTGAAATAGGAAACAACTCAAATCTGAAAATTTTTCAGATTAGGAACTTTCTAAAATTGAAAACTTTCTAAATCTGGAAAGTTTCTAAATCTAGAAACTTTCTAAATCTGAAACTTTCTAAATCTGAAAATCTGGAAAGTTTCTAAAATTGAGAACTTTCTAAATCTGGAAATTTAAAAAGTTTCTAAAATTGGATGCATCATGGTGGGCCCACCCACAGAATTGCTCGGTCATGGCTAGAGAGAGTGGAGTGGAGTGGGTAGGATGCAACCACATTGTTGCTAAATTTAGATACTGTGTCTGCAATAAAGTAAATTTAAACCAACTAAATTATTGAACTCATTGTTGCTAAATCACATCAATTAAACAATCGTAGTCACGATTGATGCTTGTTCGTCATAAACAAGACCACCGGATAATTTTCATTTTCAACCGTGGAATAATCATCAACCAATTTGATAGTTAGATGCTAAAAACCATAATTTTCGTTCACAAATCTAAAACGGGAACAAGTAGATGGTTGATATGAGTGATTTTTCCACCACGTTTGCAATTTATTAAATTTCAAAGTGCATGAGAATCGTCCATCACCCTCTACGTATCAAAGTTTTTCGCTTTCTTTAAAAGCATGCATCACTTGTGTATATAGCGAGAGCCGGCTAACTTTCAAAAATCAAGCACCGCGTAATTGGGTCCGTCGCTGTGTAAAATCCACTCCATTCATTAGGTACGCCCTCCATTTTATGCAAAGGGACTAGAATCAGCCCCAAATACTTCTACTTAAGTGGGCCACACTTGAGAGAACAATGGATAGAGGGTGCCAAACATATCGCGATCGGGTCCACCATAGTACATATATTCCATCCTACTACTAAGTGTTATGACTTTCAAGATGAATGCGATGAATGCAAAATTACTATGAACTGACACAATTAAGTTGAAATAGGAAACAACTCAAATCTGAAAATTTTTCAGATTAGGAACTTTCTAAAATTGAAAACTTTCTAAATCTGGAAAGTTTCTAAATCTAGAAACTTTCTAAATCTGGAAACTTTCTAAATCTGAAAATCTGGAAAGTTTCTAAAATTGAGAACTTTCTAAATCTGGAAATTTAAAAAGTTTCTAAAATTGGATGCATCATGGTGGGCCCACCCACAGAATTGCTCGGTCATGGCTAGAGAGTGGAGTGGAGTGGGTAGGATGCAACCACATTGTTGCTAAATTTAGATACCGTGTCTGCAATAAAGTAAATTTAAACCAACTAAATTATTGAACTCATTGTTGCTAAATCACATCAATTAAACAATCGTAGTCCCTGATTGATGCTTGTTCGTCATAAACAGGACCACCGGATAATTTTCATTTTCAACCGTGGAATAATCATCAACCAATTTGATAGTTAGATGCTAAAAACCATAATTTTCAGTTCACGAATCTAAAACGGGAACAAGTAGATGGTTGATATGAGTGATTTTTCCACCACGTTTGCAATTTATTAAATTTCAAAGTACATGAGAATCGTCCATCACCCTCTACGTTTCAAAGTTTTTCGCTTTCTATAAAAGCATTCATCACTTGTGTATATAGCGAGAGCTGGCTAACTTTCAAAAACCGAGCACCGCGTAATTGGGTCCGTCGCAGTGTAAAATCCACTCCATTCATTAGGTGCGCCCTCCATTTTATGCAAAGGGACTAGAATCAGCCCCAAATACTTCTACTTAAGTGGGCCACACTTGAGAGAACAATGGATAGAGGATGCCAAACATATCGCGATCGGGACCACCATAGTGCATATATTCCATCTTACTACTAAGTGTTATGACTTTCAAGATAAATGCGATGAATGTAAAATTACTATGAACTGACACAATTAAGTTGAAACAGAAAACAAGTCAAATCTGAAAAATTTTCAGATTAGGAACTTTCTAAAATTGAAAGTTTCTAAATCTAGAAAGTTTCTAAATCTAGAAACTTTCTAAATCTGGAAACTTTCTAAATCTAGAAATTTGAAAAGTTTCTAAAATTGAGAACTTTCTAAATCTAGAAACTTTCTAAATCTGGAAATTTAGAAAGTTTCTAAAATTGGATGCATCATGGTGGGCCCACCCACAGAATTGCTCGGTCATGGCTAGAGAGTGGAGTGGGTAGGATGCAACCACATTGTTACTAAATTTAGATACCGTGTCTGCATTAAAGTAAATTTAAACCAACTAAATTATTGAACTCATTGTTGCTAAATCACATCAATTAAACAATCCTAGTCCCGGATTGATGCTTGTTCGTCATAAACAGGACCACCGGATAATTTTCATTTTCAACCGTGGAATAATCATCAACCAATTTGATAGTTAGATGCTAAAAACCATAATTTTCAGTTCACGAATCTAAAACAGGAACAAGTAGATGGTTGATATGAGTGATTTTTCCACCACATTTGCAATTTATTAAATTTCAAAGTGCATGAGAATCGTCCATCACCCTCTACGTATCAAAGTTTTTCGCTTTTTGTAAAAGCATGCATCACTTGTGTATATAGCGAGAGCTGGCTAACTTTCAAAAACCGAGCACCGCGTAATTGGGTCCGTCGCAGTGTAAAATCCACTCCATTCATTAGGTGCGCCCCTCCATTTTATGCAAAGGGACTAGAATCAGCCCCAAATACTTCTACTTAAGTGGCCCACACTTGAGAGAACAATGGATAGAAGATGCCAAACATATCGTGATCGGGTCCACCATAGTACATATATTCCATCCTACCCATTCATCTGACGTCGATTACCAGAATAAACAAACACTCCAAAAATCAACCTCGTCTAAAACTTAGGCGGGTATCAAGGCGTAAACTTAAAAGGTTTTCCACGTGATTTTATACTGTTACACATGGTTTGACTTACAAAAGTTATAGATCAAGCTAGATTTTGTATAGTATAAACGGAAGCGGTTTGGCTGGTGAACCAACACCAGCCAGCTAGCTGGTGTTAAAGCTCTATGGGCCTCACCATGATGTATGTGTTTTATCCACACTGTCTATACATTTTGATAGCTCATCGTAGTGCGTTAGCCAAAAAAACATGGAAATCGGATTGCCTAATGAGTTACTCTGTAGGCTCTTATCGTACCGAGTAAACTTAGTTGGGCCCACTTTGAATATATGTTGTCTATCCATTCCATCCATCCATTTTTTCATCTAATTTAAGAAGTTTATCCCAAAATTGAAGCATATCCAAAGATCAAGTGGATCATACCACTGGAAATAGTGGGGATAATGATTTCCACCATTGAAACCTTTATAGGCCCCACAGTAGTGTTTATTTGTAATCCAACCTGTACATAAGTTCATACAGACATGGATGAAGGGAAAACACAAATATAAGCTTGATCCAAAACTTATGTGGCCCCCAAGAATTTTTCAGTGGTAGACATTCAATTCAATTGTTTCCTGTGGTGTGGTCCATTGGAACATTAGATATACCTTATTTTTGGACTCAAGCCCTAAGCCCTAAAATTATCCTTTAAAATGGATGGACGGAGCGGATAAAGTACATAAATCATGGTGGACCTCACATATTTTACTCAGCACATGTAGTGAGTTACTCACAGCGCAATCCGCTTCCCAGAAAATGAGGCAGATCCATAGCAGGACTCTCCCATGTGTCTCCTAACTCCTGGTGTAAAGAGGAGAGGTTAACTCCCAATACATGCACTAAGCGCAGGCCCCACTCTAATGGTCATGTAATTGATCAAAACCGTTACATTGCCATTAGCAGATGAAAATATGCCATATATGGCTCATAAGTCCATGAGATATAATGTGCTTATTTAGTAGATCCAACATTGAGGGGATGAAGTTTTTAAACATTTTACAACTCCTATAATGAAAGTGGACCCCACTTAATATATTCAAATGTACGCTCATTAATAGAATAATAACCTGTCTCACTTGAAAGTGAGGTTCCCAAAGAAAATTTCTCATGAAAATTTTGTTTTACCAAACTTCTTTTTAAACAGATCCCAGTATCTTTGCCATTGATAAGAAAATATAGGAAATAATATTAAAATGTTTCTTGGGAAACATTAGGTTTCTTTCACTTTCACCAATGAGGTATGTGAAAAAGCTCTAATTTCTAATTACTTCCGAGGTTTTCTATGGCTGCTAATGCATACAAGGCATACCGTGTACACGTCGTGACATGTGCACCGTCCGTTTGATGGATCTGACCATGTAGATGATCTAGCAAAAAACAAAGATGATCTACTCTTTGTATGGCCCACAACTTCAGAAACAGTCACTTCTAGTTATAAACATCCATTTATTTTGTAATTTTACAAATCAGCTGGCCTGATGTTTCATCGAAGGTAGCTTCATTGCGGATCCAACCTAATGGGTGGCTTGGATCTAGTGCCACATGCAACAATACACTTGGCAACCTTTCATAGATGTTTGTTATTCAGATTTTATTGAATTTTAAAGTTTTATTTTTATAATTTGGTAATAAATATAATTAAAAGATTTAACTTTTAAAGCCCTAGATTGAACTGCCCGAGTCCCAAATCAAGTTGTGACAGTCCGAATATGAACGAAGTCCGAGTGTGCGTACCATGAGTGTAACGTTAACTCAGCATCTCAAAATGACTTTGGAAGCTTGGCATCTGTAAACACTCCTAGCGTCTTAGATTCCTGCCTTTGTTTTTTTTTTTTTACTTTATTTATTATTATTTATTTTTTTTTGAAAGGTAAGTTAGAAGACATTTATTTCCCTTAAGAGGGCATGCAGCCTTAAAGAATATAGAAGGGCCCACACTCCAGTCAAGGAAAATGAAAGAAAGAAAGAAAATAATAATAAATAAATAGCCACACCCAAAAATGATGTAGAGTGGGTCATGGACACTTTCATGGCCAAGATGGACCAGATGAGGCCCAATCAAAGACGGAAGTGATCAGGACTGTCAAAACCTCAAAACAATTGTATCTAACAAATCAGAATGAGTTTTTCGACATATCATATATGATTTTAGGGTAGGAGAAGCTATTGTAGCCAACCAACCCAGCTATATAGGGTTGCCCATGCTAGATTTGCAAGATTTCATCAGATCGACAGTTGAAAGTCCATTTTATTTTCATTTTTACTATAAATAGTAAGTTTTAATTTCATCATAACTTTTGATCCTTTGACTTGTAGGAGTTGTACACAACATGAAAAGGGCTTTTAAAAACTAAGAGAATAATGTGGTTAGGCCAAATTAGAAACTTACCATTTTTGGCCGAAAACCATAAAGTCTAGTAGTAGTCATGACCATCTATAAATAGTAATTTTACTATTTATAGTAAGTCCTACTTTTAGGGATCAAGTTTTAGTGTAAAACTCCGTCTTAGGTTTGAGTTCATGACTATTTAAAGGATTGTAATTTTTTTATCATCAATTAATTTATTTCAAATTATTAGAAATTATTTCTATTTTCATCCCTCGCTGATTCAAGGAATCTCTGTGAGAAGTCTAGAGAAGCTCCATGGATTCGGAGTAGTTATCGTTGAGGAAGACGGTGATCAACCTCATCACATCCTTCCCTGCGTCAAGAAGTCAGGGAGAAAGCCCCTACCTTGGGCAGGGAAGAAGACAAGAAGGAAAAGATTGTACTAATTAATCTTGGTGCCACTAGTCAGAAGGAAGGTACCCTAATTATATATGTTATCCTCATATTTATGTTCATGATTACACCATTTGTTTCTCATTTGCATATGAGCCTTTTATTGCCTTTGTTCACTCTTTTATCTGAACCTTGGTCCTTTGAACCTTGGTCCTTTAAAGAGGCAGTTTGGTTCCTCAGTGGCAGCAAGCTAAGACAAGAGAGTGAGTTACCTACTCCCAAACTATTACTTGAGATTTAGTTTCCCTTCCAGAAGGGCTGTTACCTGTTGATGGGTTTACCAAATCAAAACCCATTCTAATGAATCCTTGAAACAGTGTAAGACGTGTCTTATAGCAAAAGGATATACTCAAGAATATGTAATTAATTTTGAAGAAACTTTTGCACTAGTGGCCAAAGTATGGGTTCTTGAGGTGTATAGACCTCAGGTATCACCCAGCAAGTTTACTGGCCGCAAGAAAATCTTAATTTGGAAACTAGACCTATGGTTGTACGGATGAACCCAAAAAGACCAAAATACCCCTCCTTTTTCAGGTGCTTACCCTAACAGTCAAGGGGTATTTTGGTCTTTTAAGCAGCTGCCGAACCCTAAAAAGTCCATTCGCCTAAAAAAAGTTTCCGCCCAATGATAATTCTAAAGGCATCGTATGGACTCGTCCGTTCCTCCAATTATTTTCCAAAGTATCACGTCCTTGTTTTAATCTTTTTTATTGCAAGTAAACAATAGCTTTTATATCAGACAGTTGTTAAAATGCTTTCTTGAATGATAACCTTTCCAAAGAAGTTGAAATGTGTCCTCCTCTGGGGTCATCATAATCCTCATTAGGTCTATTGATAGTGTCAAGCTCTCTATGGCCTTAAAAAGGCACCACCAGCCTGATTAGAAAATTCTGCAGTATTGCCCACCTGGCTGGATTCTTTCGAAGTATGCATGATATTGCACTGTTTTACTTTGATCACCACATAGATGGATTCTTCTACTTTTGTATGTCGATCCTATGATTATTACTGACAAAGATTTTGTTATGGTCTTCTGAAAAAGCAACCTAGTGACCAATTTGAAATAGAAGATTTAGGTCATCTTGGATATTTCCTAATCATAGAAGCTGCTTACTCTAATCAAGGCTATTTATTAGCATAGTCCAAATATTGCAGCTGATGTTATCAATCATCATTGACATTATCAGCACTACTGCCGCATTAAATGCAGATAAAACATGAGAGGGATATAAATATCAGGTGGACCACACCACAGGAAAACAATAGTGATTCGATGTCCACCATTAAAATCCTCCCAAGGCCCACTGTACTGTTTATTTGACATCCAATCTGTTGATGAGGTTATACAGAACCAGATGAAGGGAAAAAAACAAAGATCAGCTTGATCCAAAACTTTTATGACTCCAAAAAGTTTTTAATGGTCGACATTCATTCAACACTGTTTCCTGTAATGTAGTCCACTTGAAATTGGAATATACTTCATTTTTGGTCTCATATCATAAAATGAAATGGAAAAATAGATGGACGGCATAGATGAAACACATACATCATGGTGAGGCCCACAGAGCACCAACCACCAGCCATTGGATGGTGACAGGGGGAGTAGCCAATCCGTCTCCGATGATGTGGCCAACATATTGCAACAAATAGGTTTTTTCTATTTGTGGCAATTCCATCATTAGACATGCATGACAAAAGCATCAGGAAATCTTTATTTAAGGTGAAAGGGGCAAACGAAAGTTTTGTTTTCAAGTACAGACCTAGTCTGAAAGGCCTGCATGGAGCTCTTTCGTCACACCCTGATCCATAGCCCAAGTGGTAGACTGAGTGAAAGATATCGATCCCTAATGGGGGTGGCTAACAGTGAAGTGTGAACTGACAGTGGGGTGTACTAACAAACTAACAAAAAAAAAAAAAAAAAAAAAAAAGCTCTTTCATCCTATTACGTCACAGTCACATGCCTATGGCAAGCAATCCACGTGGAAGGTGAAACCAAAAAACTTCAACTCTATTTAGTAAATATAGTTTATTTATCCAAAACAATTTTAAACTTTATTTGATAAGGGTGCGTTTGGATGCACCAAATTTCATGAAATCTGATGAAATTTCATAGTAAATTAGACTGATTAATCATGATATTCGGTTCAACCAAACACACACTAAACAATTTGATAATCTAGAATTGTTGGTGTATTAGATATATATCCACACAACTCTATCATTTTAAGATGAGATTTCACTTTATTTGGTGGTGTAATAGTGCATGTTTCCATTGTAATTTAGTGGGTACAAAGAGAAACACCTTAAAACAGTACTCCCCCCTATCACTTCCTAGGCTCTATGATTGGACTGGGCCCCCAGCCATATACCGGACCTAGATCAAACAGAGGCCGACCCTTGGGTGAAATTTAGGTGCCCAACCTCGGCTGCCCAGCCCATTGACATTCCTATCCTGGGCCCAGCTTATAGACCAGGGTCGAGCTAGGTCCGGCCCATTGGCCCCTGCTGTACAGGATGCAGAAGACAATGAATCGTTGTGGCCAATGTAGCTTGAATTGGTGCACACAAAGGTGATAGCTATTGCGTCCAAGTGCTTTGATCCTAACCATCCAATGGATGGCCCTAAATTTGATGGTTTCAAAAGAAAATGGCCAACAGGCCATCACTGAAATCAATGGTTGAGATCTGATCAGTGTGATCACATACTATGCCAAATAGGCCGGACGTTTGGATAATGTGGATTGAGATACATGAATGCCACGTTTACTGTAGGAAAACAGCTACCTCTTAAGTATTTAAGTAGGGCAATTTGCATGGGCTGGGCCAGGGCCCGTTCGAGCCTAGTCCATGATCTAAATATCGGAGTTGTTCGATTTGAATCTAGCCGCATAATCGGTTTGAATCTAACCGCACTATCTCAGCGCTTGGGGTCAAAGTTGTTCAGTTTAAATCTAGCCGTATAATTGGTACTTTCACACTACACACATCACATGTGACAAAAAATAAACCGAGAGCAAACATGATCAACGCTGCCAGACGATTCCCACTCAATCTGTGCTTGTCAATCTGCACATAAGGGAATACAGAGTACTTATCCTCCCCAGTACTGAGAAAGAGGGGGACCGGAATCCTCTAGAACTCCTCTTTCGTTAGGAAATATGTTGGAAATACTGAAAAATTAAAAAAATTAAATTAAATTAATTATTTTTGTTTCACCAGTTGCATTTGGGCATGTTGGCCATTAATTTAGGCTTGGTAGTCGGAATGAAAGATCCGCTCTCCTGCGTAGTTACTAACGCTATTACAGTGCCCATACCCATAAGCATCTCAATCTCCAAAACTCCGAGTAATGATACTAAAACTACACCCAGTAGAGATAGAGAAAGATAGTGACAGGAATCCTCTACAATCCTTTTTATGTAATGTAGGATCCACCATGTTGTAAACGTATAATCCACTCCGTCCATCAGATTCCCCTCTGCATTTTAGGTCCTCAACCCAAAAATTAGCTGGATACGTAACTCATCGGGGCTACAAAAAGTGGAATATGGAATAGGATGCCAAACATATGTCTGTGCGTGGGGCACCCACAATGTGGTGTATCTTTCATCAAACCAGTTAATCACGTCAGAACTCATAAGGAAGAAGAAATATATGAATACCATCCTAATAAAAGAAACTCAGGCGGGCCACACAACACGAACCTAGCGGTTCTAGGAGCAATTCTACATTGTTCCGTGGGTGGTGTAGAACATGTACATTTTAATCGGGATTATGAAATCTGCGCAGGTTAGGTGTTTTACGGACGCGGATTCCGTCCTACCCTGCCCGTCTCCAGCTGGGAACGGGCAGGAGCTCTATGGGTTTTATCCACACAGTCCATCCATTTATCCTTATCATTGAAGGATATACATCTAAAACTGAGGCATATCAAAGATATAGGTGGACCACACAACGGGGATTAAACTCTTACCATTGAAAACTTTGTAGGAGCCACAAAAGTTTTGGATTGAGATGATATCTGCGTTTTCCCTTCATCCAAGCCTATGTAACTTTATGAATAGGTTGGATGGTAAATAAACTTCACCGTGGGCCTTAGGAAAGTTTCGACGGTGAGCATCATCTCCACCACTGCTTCCTTTAGTGTGGTCCACTTGAACCTTGGATTTTCCTAATTTTTGGTCCTATTCCATAAAATGACACGTAGAAGTAAATGGACGGTGTGGATAAAACCCTTACATCACGGTGGCCACTCATAGCTCCTTCTCGTTACTGGCTGTTGACGGGCGGGGGTGGGACGCAATCCCCGATCGTGTTTTACGCGCTGTCTAAATAGGTGTCCTCGACGATTCCGTCCGAGAAAGAGGGGATCACCGTGATGTATGTTCCTTACATCCACTCTGTACATCTGCATTGAAATTTTATTTTAGAGCATGATCCAAAAAATAAGCAGATCCAAATCTCAGGTGGACCATAGTACAAAAACCAATAAGTAGCTGACCATTAAAAACCTCTTGTGAGCCACAGAAGTTTTGGATCAAGATAATATTTGTTGGGTCTTTTCATCTAGGTCTTTGTGACCCTATCAACTGGTTGGATGGAAAACAAACATTCTGGTGGACCCCATGAGGTTATTAATTGTAGGGATTCAATCAAGACTGTTTCCTGTGGACGGTCCACCTAAGACTTGGATATGCTTCATTTTTCTGATCATATGCTAAAATAATTTTTCAACACAAATGGACGGCGTTGATGTAAGTAACATGCATAAAGGTGGGCCCCACAGTCAGGGATCCCACCCTCCTTTTAGATCCTGGTGTCCACTGAAGTCGCGCTCCCGAGAAGGAAGGAAAGAAAAGGGTAGCGGGAGCGGATTGAGTGGTGTACCACACACCAGCTATATAGCTGATGTATTGACGTAAGCAAGTTTTGTAGGTCCCATGATGTGGTATGTGTTATATCCAAACCGCCCATCCATTTGGAGAGCTCGTCTTAAGTCTTGAGACGAAAAACAATATATATCTAAAGATCAAGTGGATCACACTACAAAATTCAGTGGGGGATTGAACGTCTACCATCACAGAAGTTTTGGATCAATATCCTATTTATTTATCTTCTTCATCCATGTCTTTGTGACCTTACGAAGAGATTGGATGGAAATAAACGTTGTAGTGGGCCTACGAATGTTTTTACAGTGAAAATCATTCTCCTGCTGCTACTTGTGGTGTGGTCTATTTAAGCTTTGGTTCATGATTTAAAAGATCTCGAAAAATTGATGAACGGTGTTAAATAAATCATTTTGGATCCATGTAACTTTGATATCCTTTGAAACATTCGTATAACTCGGAGCGCGAGGAGCGTCAGCGATCGTCTTCGCACGACACGTACCTACACCAGCTATATATAGCTGGTGTGTCGTACACCGGCCAATCCGCTTCTGGAGAAAAGATAGCCAGCCAATGTCAACAACCAGCCAAACCGTACCAACGGAATAGCACGTTTCCGGCCAAAAAAAAAAAACCGTTAACAGCTAACCTCTACCATTCAACGGAAAATGCTAATTTTGTCCCTCGTCTTCCCAATAAAAGCCTCTTTCCCCTCTCCTCCCTCCCATCTCCACCTCCATCTCTATCTCCATCTTTCCCATCCCTGATCGATGGAGATCTGGACCTGACCTGAACTCGACCTCGGTCTTGCATCATCCTCTCCGTCGATCTGGATTCGTAGAAAATGGAGGCTCAGAGAATAAAACTGCTACTGCTCCTCTGGTCAAGAACCCTAAGCACACGTGTAGCTCTTGTGGGTGGAAATCACACCGCTTCTCGGTTCTGTACTCGCTAATTCTCTTTCCCTCTGTCTCACCGGCCTCCTTCGAATTCTCTCTCTCATCTTTATTATTTTATCTTCCTACACTCCAACAATCTCACTTGATTTGGCCCCGTTTTGCCATCTTCAAATCGTGATTCCTTACAGAAAAAGAAGGAATGGATTTGGAATTGCCTCATGGATTTCGACCCAAGAACCATTTCAGAATGAAAAACTTCTACAGAGTAGCTACTGCCACTCCATCTCCCAATAACCAGCTTCTAGTCAGACTACCCTGCCGATTCTTACGTATCATCGCTCGCTCTGTTCTTTTTGCTTTGGTCATCGCCACGTTCCCTTGGATCGTATCAGTGGTTAGATCCACCAACACTACTTACATTCCTACACGGCCACAGCCGGGCGATGATGCGTTCTTCCTACCCATGCTTTTTGGAGACCTATCAGACCTGGGTTTATTTAAACCAGACGATCGTGCTGTCTACGTTGGCGAGGCGACCCACCAACGTCTCCGAATCTTGAAAGAGAAAGATATGGATGTGATCTCTGAACGTGATCTTGTACGACAGAGATCAATCCCCACTGCTTCATTCGACTTTATGTTTGCTGATGGCTTCTCCGCGGCAGGATTCATCGACCGCACCCTAAAGAACGATGGCATCGTAGCCATCCAAATGAGTGGCGATCCTGTAGAAAACTTCCGTGTGCCCCTTAATTATAAAATCGTTTATGTTCAACAGTTCGAAGCCACGGTTGTAGCGATGCGGAAAATCTGTAAGGCTGATGAAGCGGCATTGCACCCAACAACTAGCGAAAGGCTTTTAACTAACAGAAGGCTTTTGTCGATCTCATCTGATACTAGGAAAGCCGCACTCAATAGCCTAGAAGATGTGCTCTTAGAACCACCACGGGCTTCTTCAATGAGATCAAATCGTTACCTCAAAAAAACCAAGTATCTGCCTGATTTAACTGGTGATTCACTAGATGGGTATCCACGTCGTGTTTTCATTGACGTGGGTTTGTCTGGTAGAGGCAGTAGCACTATGTGGTTTGAGCAGCATTACCCAAAGAGAAACCGAGACTTTGAAATTTACAAGATGGAGATTGTTTCAGAAGGGCAGGTGGTGTCAGCGGCGCCACCGATTGGGATGTCGGATTGGTTGAGGATGAATATTAAGGAAGATGAGTATGTGGTTATGAAGGCAGAAGCAGAGGCGGTAGAGGAAATGTTGAAAAGTAAAGTTATTTATCTTGTAGATGAGTTATTCATGGAATGCAAGCACCAGGGCCAGAAAGGTAAGAATAAGGAAAAGAGCAAGAGGGCATATTGGGAATGCCTGGCTCTGTATGGCAAGCTTAGAGATGAGGGCGTAGCTGTTCATCAATGGTGGGGTTGAGAATAGAGTTTGTATGTGTGATGTGCGTGTGTGCTTAAGAGAGGAAGTGATAGCATGTTTCAAATGCATGCATGTAAGACAAGGTGATGAGGGTTGTGATTGAGGTCTTATAGGTTTTTTTTTAAATTGTATTTATATTTATTTATTGTAGTAGGGATTGTGGGTGCGTTTGGATGGAGATATTTAATTTATCAGATTCCCACTAATGTTATTAACATTAGCGTTGATGTTTTAGACACCAATTATTTTTTAGTTATAATCTTTCTAATGTATCATCTGCTTAATTATGTTTATAATGCATTTAAATTTAAATGTAATGCTGGCCGTTTGGCTATCTCGATTAATGTCACACCTTGAAATTCGGTTACAGAGTATACGTGCACCTTAATATCCGAGTTACGGTACAAATGACTCATACATCAATTGTATTAAAATCATGTATTCACATTATTTTTCAGAGTCATAAAATTTTATGTCGTCTAAGTTCTCATCCACATCCATCATGCACACATAACAACTATCATTTAACACTAGTATTCACAAACACTCAACTGCATACATCTCTAAAGATTATAAAGAATACTAATTAGTCCAATAAGTCTATACATTTAGGATCTCACATTAACATATTCAAAACTTTTAACTTACTAACAATAAAATACTTTAAATCATTTTAAACTTGAAGTTGTTAGACAATAATAAACTCCTAACATAAACAAAGCAAGTAGCATGAATTTCATCTAAATATTTTAATGGTTTAGCATGTTCAGCTCATCTTCTTCAATATAGGGCCACTACCTTTGTGGATCATCCGCTAGTTCAATCTCGTCCTGGAAATTAAGCAACTGTCTCATCTTCCACAAAATATGTGTATGGTTTTTCCATTAATATAACGTCAGTTGGTCAAGCCTAATGAGTGAACCCATTATGGTTCATGCACGTCATAAATAAAATTAAAAAATGTATGAATGTTATGCAATACATGATGTATGAATACATCAAGTGGGTTGACTAGTCAGCTTGCTTGGACCCTTGGAAGACTTTGACATATTATGAGCATCCAAATATGGTCCCCTAAGTCACCCATATGGTAAGTACATACAAATCTTACAGAGAGAGCCCCCCAGGAAATAGTGTAAGAACGTTATACATGGCATGAATAAATGGAAATGATTGATGCAATGATCATTAAGATTAGGGAGTTATCATATCTAAACTCCCATAACTCTCTCTTTCTCTGTAGGGTTTTCTCTCAACTGAGAGGCACAGTGGCATGAGTCTCTCTCTCTCTCTCTCTCTCTCTCTCTCTCTCTCTCTCTCTTGTTGGGATTTGTGCTGCAGAATCACACAGATATGGATTTAGGATAGTAATCCAAGAGTGCCAAGCAATCACAAGAGAACACAAAGATTTAATGTGAAAACCCCTTGCGGGAAAAAACCACTGCATAAAGCCACAGAAATCCACTATAAAAGCATAAATTACAAAAAGAAAAGAACTTACCCGATTCGAATAACCTCGAATTTCACCCTTATTACACCCTTTGAAACTCTAGAACCCCTTCTAGAAACCCTTAGAATACCTTTAGAAAGCCTTAACCTTTCCTAGAATGGCCCTAGAGGGCGTTTGGCGCATGGTATTAGATGGGATTGGTGGGATGGAATTGCATTTAGTCTCATGCCAATTCCACTCAATGTTTGGGAAGAATGGAAAAGCTTGGAATTATATTAGATGGAATTGCATTGGGTCCCGTGCCAATTCCACTCAATGTTAGCAAGTTGTGTAGGTCCCACCATGATGTGTGGTCTATATCCACACCGTCCACCCATTTTTCGAGATCATTTTATTGCATGGGCAAAAAATCAGGTAGATCTAAAGCTCAAGTGGACCCCACCATAGAAAGCAACAAGGATTGAATACCTACCGTTGAAAACTTCTTTGGGGCCACATAAGTTTTGGATCTGCCTCATTTTTAGGCCCATGCCATAAAATGAGGTTATAAAACAGATGAACAGTTTGGATATAACACATGTGTTATTCTCAATAGTTTCAAATGATGGTGGGTATATCCATTCAATGTACCACCGTATTACAAACATAGCATGGAATTAAGCTTATCCCATGGTAACAAGGGACAATCCCTGCCATATGTAATAATTACATTTTTTTAATCCCTCCCACTTAATCCTTCCCAATACCATGCGTCAAACACTCCCCCAGGGACTCCTATTTATAGTTTAGGAAACTCTACTTATGCACCTCTCTGAAACCGCCTCAAATTTATGCAGTCCATGCAAAATCCGGGCACCATCTGCGTAAACCTTCGACTAGTCGAAGGACCCCTTCGACTGGTCAAGTCTGTCCCTCGACTAGTCGAAGACCCCTTCGATTGGTCGAGCCTATCCCTCAACTGATCGAAGACCTCAGAAATTTCAGATACATTGTTGCTAGACTTTAAGTCGAACTTTTTCCAGAACTTTTTAGATTTAAGACATCCTTTTTAACAACATCTCTCTCTCTCTCTCTCTCTCTCTCTCTCTCTCTCTCTCTCTCTCAGAGAGGGTCTCTACCAACCAGTTAAGTGACTTATTTTATTCTTATTCTAAAAATTAAATTTATAACAATTAGTTATAATTTTAGAGTGAACTAAAATTCTAGGTCATTACAGTTAAGATTATAATTCAAAATAGTTTTGTAATTTTTATTTGGTCACTACTTAGTTATTAAGTTATGATAGTAAAATCATAACAGTATATTGCTAAGATCTTCCACGAGGAACTTGGCTTGGATAGCAACCCTTCCCTATAGAGACCTCAGTACTTCTCAAGAGTTGTGGGGCCCACCAGTATGTGTTTTATCCATTTTGTCCATCCAATTTTGCAGCTCATTTTAGGGCATGAGCCCAAAGATGAGGCTGATCCAAATCTCATGGAAGAAAGAGTGGTGATTGAATACCCACCGTCAAAAACTTCCTAAAGCCCATTGTAATGTTTGTTTGTCATCCAACCTATTAATCAAGTCACACAGGCCTCAACGAAGGGAAAATAGAAATATCAGCTTGATCTAAAACTTTTGTAGCCCGCCAACTGTCTTCGTGGAGATTTGAATATGCCTATTTTTATTTTTTTTAACTAAAGCCTTAAAATGAACTGGCAAAATGGATGGACTATATCAAAGATGAATGTTTGATTAAGCTAAATTTGGAGATAAGAGTTATCCGATTGGGAATAGGGATGGTCACAATAGGAATCTCATTTCCTATTGTGTGGCCCACTTGAATTTTGGATCTGCCTCATTTTTATTTCATTTCCTAACATGAGCTAGAAAAACAGACGGGGTGGATTTCTCACAAACATTATGGTGGGCACCACCTAGTTTCTTACCACAGGAACTTCCTACGGTTAGGTGTTGCAGGCAATCTTGCGTTTGAAGTCGAGTTGGGCTGAGGCTAAAGGTCGGCTAGGTCCAGCTATAAGGGCGCAACTAGGGGTGTACATTGAGTTGAACTCTAGCCTCAACTTGACTCGGCTCAAACAGTGGTTAACCTCAGCTCAAACTCAGCTCGGCTCGGTTCAGTCAGCAGCTCGGGCCGAGTTCGAGCCAAGATCGAGCCGAGTTCGCCATTGAGGCATTTCCACAAGCACCTTAACTGCAACATCAAAATCCCACTGTTTTACAAACAGAGGCAATGGTTTTACAAGGTATTTTCTCAAATACCTTCTAAATAACATAAAAACCAAAAAATAAAAAATAAAAACAAAGAGAAAAAAGGTATTTGTTTCATGTACATACCTTCCTTGCCACCAGCCAGCCAAACCTTCCTTGCCACCTTGCCACCAACCAAACCTTCCTTGCTACCAGCCATATTTCGTTGAGTCATTTTATCAAACAGTTGGTGAGCAACATCAATGGCAAAGTAACCGAGTCACTGAACTAGTTCGATTCAAGCTAGATTCGATCTGAGTCGAGTCGAGTTGGGGCCTGCTCGAACTCGACTCGTACTCATTTTCGAGCTCAAAAAATCGGCTCGAACTCAGCTTCGAAACGAGTTGAATCGAGCTTTTTCGAGTCGAGTCGAGTCGAGCAAGCTCGGCTCGTGTACACCCGCAACTTCATTGTCAGGTCTAGGTTGGGTTGGTTGAAGTCGGGTTGAGCTCACGTTGGAAATCCTCCAACTCAAGGTCGTTTAGGTTTAAGGGCTTGGGAAACCAATCCTCAACGGTTGAGTTGAGCTAGGGTTGATCCTCAACACCTCAGCTGAAGGGCACTGTTTCAGATATGGGCTGGTGTCTGAATCGGGTCTAAAAGTTCGGTCTGAAGAGTGAATAACAGGGCTAGGTCGAGGACCGGGCCTTTGGGCCTCATCCACCAACATAAAAGCTGAATATTTGTGGAATTTTTTCACCGCTGAGTTGGCAGTGACACAGACGTGTGTGAAACCTGGAGTGCATGTGTGAGACATATAAACCAATCATCAAGATAATCTCTACCTTGGATGGGCCAACAGGACAATCATCAAGACAATCTCTGCAGCCTTGGATGGGCACACTGTAATCATGCCTAGTCCAAAAACCAGAGTGATCTACTTGTCAAACCTTCCTCCACTTAGATGGGTCATATCACAAAAGCCACATCGATCAGACAATCCTGAACCTTTGATTAGATGATTTTTGTTTTTCATTTTGAAAAATATGAATCATTCATGCAACCCCGATATATTACACCAGCCATTTTTCTTCCCCTTGAAAAGTAGAGATTGTCATGTCCCCATATCATATGAGGAGGGCAGATTAGGTGCGGCCTCACCCAAGATGGTGCAGCCCTTACTGGTGGGGCCAACTTTGATGTATGTATCCATTCATCTGCTTTTCCAGATAGTTTTAGGTCATGAGCCCAAATATGACGGAGACCCAAGCTGATGTTTGTTTTTTCAGTTCATCCAGTTTTTTGTCACCTTATCAACAGGTTGGATGGCAAATAAAAATTACCAAAACATTACAATGGGCCTTAGGAAGTTTTTAATGGTGTAGCATTTAATCACCCATGTTTCTTATGGTATGGTCTACCTAAGATTTGCGTCTGCTTCATTTTTAGGCTCATGCCCTAAAATGATCTAGAAAATGGATGGATGGCTTAGATTTATAATATATATACATCAAGGTGAGCCCCATAGTAAGGGGCACCGCATTGGGTGAGGGGGGCTGCACCTAATCCGCTCCCAAGTGCCACCCTCTCTTCCAAATAAATACTATAAATAGGCAAGCTGGCAATGAGCCGGATAGCCTGGCCGACCTAGCTTTGGTCTGGGCTTGGACCTACTAGCTTGGTCTGTAGGCCCGACTTGGAGATTGAATGCCTGGACTAGGGGTGTACACAAACCGGGCTAGCCCGGTTGGCCCGCTCGACTCGGCCCGAAAAAGCTCGACTCGGCCTGACCCGGAACTGAGTTCCGGGTCGGCTCAGTCAATTTTGTAAGCCCGTTCTGAGTTCAGGCCGAGTTCGGATCTGACCCAGTTCAGCCCGGCTCGGCCCGAAACCCGACTCGACCCGTCCCGACTCGGCCCGACCCGTCCCGACTCGCCACTAAGTATATATATCCCTTAAAAAACAAAAAACCTAGGTCGCTTTCCCCTTTCCCTTTTGAGAGAACGCCCGACCCCAGCCGTCCCCACCAAACCCACTCCCCTGCTCGCTCTCTCCCTGCCCGACCCCACCAAATCTCTCTCTCTCTCTCTCTCTCTCTCTCTCTCTCTCTCTCTCGTCAACATGACCGCGAGGGCCGTCCGCCTCTCTCTGCTCGTCCGACCAACAGAGGCCGTCCGCCTCTCTCTGCACGTCCGACCAGCAGAGGCCGTCCGCCTCTCTCTGCACGTCCGACCAGCAGAGGTCGTCCGCCTCTCTCTGCACGTCCGACCAGCAGAGCCCGCCGCTCTCTGCACGTTCGTCCGTCCAACCACCAGAGGACCTTCGCCTCCCTCTGCTCGTCCGACCAGCAGAGCCCGACCGTCCAACCACCAACAGCAACGAGTATGATCTCTCTCTCTCTCTCAGTTTGAATTTCAAATCTCTCTCTTTTTGGTGTTTATGCTCTGAACATTAAACGAGTATGATCTTCTTTTTTTTTTTTTCCCTGATTTGGATCGGAATCGGATCATGATTTTAGTAGTTATTATTATTATTATTATTTGATGATTTTAGCAGAGGCCGTCCGTCCAACCACCCACTGTATGTGTTTCATCTATGCCGTCCAAAAGGTGGGCCGCACCCTGCTGACATCAAGCGGGCCACGTTCAGCAGAAAATCGGGTGGGCCACTCCATTTTATGGGGTTCGAATCTCAGTGGGCCCCACCGTCTCGAAACAGTGGGCCATACATGGAACCCTCCAAGCACATTGGCTGGTGTATGTTGCCCAAAGAACCGTCTGTGTGACATCAGCAAGTTTTGTGGAGCCCACCTGATTCATGTGTTTCATCCAGCCGTCCAGCAATCTGGACAGGTGAGCCCACCTTGATATGTATATATTACAAACCGTCTATCTAACTGACAGAAAATGAAGCGGAATCAATTTCTTTGGTGGGCCACGTATGTGGGCCCCACCTTGATGAATGCGATTCACCCAAACCTTCCATCCATTTGGTGACCTAAAATCTTTGAATTCAAGTGGTGTTGTCCACGTGAATTTTGGAATGATCTTTGTTTTTTAATGTCCATTTGTACTGTTGTGATGCATCTTCTGAATGGATTGGATGGTATATACAAAATACAGCAGGCCTCATTAATCCATTGGAAGAGTTTAATGCAATTGCTCCATGTGTGGCCTGACACGCCTTTGTTTTTATATAATGCTGATATTGGTATTCTAGGTGAACTTAAAAGGGTGTGAATTATGAATGGATTTGATGTAGGATTTGCACAGTGGTGGGCCCACATGCAACGTGTAGAGTTCCAAGGTAGAATATTCTACATTGACTAGGGCTAAGGGAAGAATGCTAATTCCCAACGCCACATTTCAGTGTCCAAACACGAAAACACTACCATTGCCAATAAGATAGTGGATGAAGGATGTTCAAATTTCTATTATTATATTGGTGGTCCAATCAACACCTTGAATGGTTCTGGCTATTAGTCTATTTTGGGAGATTTGATAGAATATATCTCATTGTATTCTAATAAAGATAGGCCAGGACTCTCCCCTAGCTGTTGAATTTTAGTAGTTATTATTATTATTATTATTATTTTAATGACTCAAACCTATTTATGAATTATGAGATAGAGATCCCTTCCTTTGGAAATTCTTAAAAGCTTTTATATTCAATATTTAAACCCTTTGATTATACAGAGGCTCTGATGACCGTTCATGTTCAAAGTAAAAGGGTTAAAGTAATTATCCAACGATTGATATTTGTTGACAGATCTTCCAAGTTGGGGGAAAATTTCTAGTACCTTGTCATGGTTTTATTACAGGTTTGAGATAATTCAGATAAGTTGATATGCCTTTAGCTTGGCTTCCTTTCTAGAAAGCTCCACATGTCTTTTTTATCACAAATGTTTTATGTTTTTGTTAGGTAGTCTTAATATATGCTTATACCAATTGCCTATTAGATATATTTTTATATTTTTTTGTTCTTGTTGTTATAGTATAGGATAATCAGATTACCATTTGAGGATTTCTATGTTGCCGGACATAGATTAAGTGTGTTCATGGATGCATAGAAATTCTCAAATTGTCCTTTTTGACGATTCAATGTTGGATAGATATTAATGTTTTCATTTATTCTAATTTAAATGCACATGCCTGTTTGGTTCGTCTCTCCTAATTCTCTCTGGATATATTTCTTGCATTTACTTCCTCATCAAATATCCACACTTTGTGTGTGGATAGTTGACGTGTGAATCAAATCCAAGATTAATATATTCGGAGAGATAAGGGAGATCTTCTTGAAATTTTGCGTGGCATTTAAATTGAATAATGAAAGCATTATTATCTATCCAAAGATTGAATAGGTAACTGATTTATCCGCTTAGAAATTCTTTACTAAGGTCCAAGGATAAATGAAATTGTTTCATATCTTTAGATATGGCTAGTGAGGATGAAGTCCCACCTACGTCGCTACCCCTAGTAGCGGTCTTGCCGGTCGTCACCACATCACCACTTGTTGTTGAGGAGAGGGTCTTCAATTTGTAAACAAAGGAAAGAAACGATCACTTTTTGGGATGATTTTGAAGAAGTAGTAGTTAACAATGTCCCCAAGATCGGATGTATGCACTCTCAAAAGTCTATACACCAAAAGTGTCGGTGGGTCGACGTCTCATTTAAACAGATTCATAGAAAAAGTTGTGCAAAGAGACCTAGACTTCCACGTTCGTGCCAACAATTGCTATCATTTACAAAGTCCGAAGGATCTTCAAAAGGTACACTTACCACTCATAAGTTTGAAAAAGGGAAGTCAAGGAGTGGTTTGCAGAAGCTTATTATCATTGATGAGCGACCATTTAAGATGGTAGAGAGTGAAATATTTATGGATCTGATAAATACCTTAATCCTCGGTTTGAGAAGGTCTCCGTGTTCTTGTGAAGAGGGAGTGCATGAAGATGTATGCCCACCGAGAAAATGAAGTTTTAAATTCGGTTTCAAGGTTTAAGTTTGACGTCGATATGTGGACGGCACAAAATCAAAGAAAGGGTTACATTTCATTATTTTACACTATGTTGATGAAAATTGGAAACTCAGTAAGAGAATATTGAACTTTCGCCACCTTCCACCTCCCCATTCCTGGTTTGTTATTTCAGATTGCATTTACAACCTGTCTACGAGATTGGGGCATTGAAAAAAAGTCAGTTCATTAACTTTAGATAATGCTTCCACAAATGATAGTGTCATACAATTCTTACGTAACCAGTTTCAAGGCAACCGACAGTTTATTTTTTGAGGGAAAAATATTTCATGTTCGGTGTTGTGCACATATTCTCAACATAATTGTACAAGAAGGGTTGAAATCAATTGACCAAACTATAGAGAATGTGAGGAGAGTGTGAAGTACATAAGAGGCTCGCATTTCAAGATTGAGTATATGGAATGACATCGTCCAACGTTTGAATTTGACGTCTCAAAAACGTTGAAGCTAGATGTATGCACACGTTGGAATTCCACTTTTGAGATGTTGATTCACCACCTAATTGGAACATGCCTTTCCGAATATGCGGTGCGTGATAAAACATATGCTTGGTTGCCTACTGATGATGATTGGAGCAAAGCGAAAGAAGTTCACAAATTTTTGAAGGTTTTTTATGAATGTACGAAAATATTTTCTGGCAATAAGTTTCCAACAGCAAATATGTTTCTTCCATCTGTGTGGAAGGTCAAGGATGCTCAAGAAAGTCTGATGGATCCATTTTTTTCTCCAAATCATGACAGGTGGTATGCAAATGAAGTTCGATAAGTATTGGGATGATTGTCATATGATAATGTCATTAGCTGTTGTTCTTGATCCTCGGCGCAAGATGAGTTTTGTTAAGTACATCTTCACGAGGATTTATCCTACTGAAAAGGCAATATCTGAAACTTCGAAGGTTCGTGATGCAATCGAAGCATTGTACAACGCGTACACAACTACAGTGTCCACACCAAGTGCTTCTGAAGTTAGATCGCAAGTTGCTTTAAGCGATGATCCATGATTTCATGTCTTTCTTAGCAAAAGAAAATACGGAACACGGACATGAAAGAATCGAGTTAAACATGTATCTCAAAGAGTCGGTTCGATGTACGGCAGGATTCGAGTTCGATGTTTTGGGCGGTGGAAATTGCGAGTTAGTGAAGGAAAATATCTTATACTATCGACGATGGCACGAGATATTTTATCAATTCCTATTTCAACATGATGTCGAATCTGCGTTTAGTACAAGGGGGCAGTGGGTCGTGAGTAAGACTAGAAGTTCCCTTACACGGATACGATGAAGCATTAATTTGTACACAAGATTGGTTGCGTCAAGTCTCAGGAGGTGATCTTGATGAGGAAGAGGAAGAGAATGTGAATGAAGCCGCAACACATGAAACAACAATGAATATGATGGATGTTTGGGATGAATTTTATGATTTTGTTAGTTTAATTGAATTTGCAAATGTTGTAATGGGTACTCTTTTGACTTTTATTTTTATTTATCTTATGTTGATGGATATTATGCAAGTGGCTAGGATGAATTTCTACATCTGTTTCATTGACTTTTATTTTTATTTATCGATTATGTTGACTTTTATTTTTTTTAATCCATAAATTGCTTTTATCTTATGTCGGATTATCGGTATTTCATTATTGTTAAAAAGCATCAAAATACTTTTCCAACACGATATGTAGATATGTCTTCAAGCGAACCATCGGTTAACGTTTGGGACTATGGTTCCTTAGTCCATTCTCCAAAGTCCGAAAAGTTCAAGATTTTGTGTAATTTGTGTGGAGCCAAGTTTGTTAACAAAACTAATCGGCTCAGATTACACTTATCTGTCAGGTGGAGATCTGAGACCGTGTCCTAAAGCCTCAAAAGAAATCCAAATTCTTTTCCAAGCGCTTCTTGATTCAAACAAAAAAATTTCACTCCCAATCCAAACATTCTAGGCAGAGAAGGAAGCTAAATTATTAAAGCATTGGAAGAAGAACAATTTCAACTCGCCTTAAAGCGTAGTATGGAAGAGGCTTCTACACATCAAATATGTCCTCCAAGACCACATGATGTCGAAGCAGTTCAAGTACTGCACGGGTAAAAAGAAAAATAGTAAAAATTCAATTAAGTTTCTCTCCATTCATGCGTTTTCAGACATTGGGAACTACGTATAAATCTTCTCACAAAAATAGTTTGAAAAATCTAATTCAAACTATACAAGAGGAGGCGATAAAAAGATATCTCCACCTTACGAAGAGGGAGAGGTGAATGAGTACGTATATGAAGATTTAGATATTAAAACTTTCGGCTGAATGAATCTCCTCAACGAGAGTCACTAATATATGGATCGTATTCACCCATAAAATGTTTTATTTTATGCTTTGTCAAATATATGTAAATGTAGTAAAATTATAATATATCATCTCTCTCTCATGAACTTGTAAATTGTAATGGGACGCGGATTACTTGCCAAAGCCCTTCCCATAAACTTCTGCCGTAAGGTTCGAAACTAGCCCGAACTCGAAGGTTCGAAACCGTATTCGAACTCGGAGTTCGAAATCGCCCGAACTCGAAGGTTCGAATCCGCTCCCAACTCGGCCTCTTCCTCGCGCCGGCCTATTCGGGCTAGAGATGTTGGCCCGGTGACCAGGCCCGGTCCGGTTCGAACTTGGTGGTCGGACCTACGGCTGGATGGTCGAGGCCGTTCGACTCGGCCCGACCCGTGTACACCCCTAGCCTGGACCATCAATGTTTTAGTTCAGCTTGGACTCAGATCATTGTACCCAACCCATCCCAGCCCAACTCAATTTCATAGTTAGATTATCATGCAAATATGCCATTCCAATATTCAACTTGGCTAAATCCTTATTCAGTGGTAGACTTTTATGAGTTTCAACGAGATTTCATAGGTTAGAGTACTCATTGTGGTGAAAATCCACAGTGATGTGAGCGCATTTGTTATATATATATATATATATATATATATATGGAAAAGGTACTATGCGCTAGAGCGTAAAGCGGTCGTTCGTGAGGTCGAGCTGATGTGGGCCCCACCGAGATGCCGTTAGAAAATCTACCCCCTCAGTCAGATGCACCATTCCAGAGGGGGCCCACACGGCTGAAAATCAAGTCAATCCGTGACTTTTGTCGGCCACACCACGTACAGAAGTTGAGAGGGGCCGTGCACCATTGAAACATTCAAAACCATTTTTAGGGACCTTTCGAGACGTTTTTTGATGATCAACACCGTCCATCATGTGTGTCCTACTTTTTTGTAATTTAGACCTAGTTTCAAGTGGTATCCACAACTCAGGTGAGTCCCACCAAGTACTTTTACATGTTTTTGCGTGTATACTTATGTTTTTCGATGGTATGGCCCACCTGAGTTACGTGGACGGATGATTTTGGACCTTGTAGGCCCACCCTGGGCTCGTGCATATGGTGGACGGTGTGGATCTTCGAAAGGCATCATAGTGGGGCTCACACAGCTCGACCTCACGGACTACCGCTTTACGCTCGAGCGCATGGTACCTTCTTCTTCCACACACACACACACACACACACACATATATATATATATATATATACTCTAAATTTGACATTTCAAATCTGAGATGCCGTATAGTTGATGGAGAGGCTGCAATTTCAGCAGGTTCACCTAGGTTTTGAGCGGTGATTTCAGTCCGTGGAAGCCCCTTAGTGTTAACTTGACCTAACTCAATACCTATGACTCAGTCCGGATTAGTCCAGGGAAGGTATACTGGACTCGGTATTGAGTCGGGTCGAGTTTGCGTCAGGTCTATCTCAAAACTGGGTCAAGTTTGTTAGCCCTAACTCGGTCTGACTCGACTTAGTGCCTAGCTCTAATTCGGAACATTCCTTTAAAAAAAAATGCTTATTACTTTGTATCAGCCCACTTGATCAATGGATTAGGAACATTCCAGTGGGAATAGGGAATTCATCATTTCTTGGACCATGTTGGGCTCGGCAGGGCTCTAACAAATATTTTGGGCTCCGATTGAGCCTAATGTGGCAGGTCGGCTTGGCAGGGTAGGGCCTTGGGTCTTGAACCCCTTCCAGATAAGTGAACGTGATATATATATATATAGAGAGAGAGAGAGAAAAACACTCACCTGCGAACCAGTTCGTACCTACTTTTTTGAGAACCCATCATACGTGATGGGGATCCAAAATCTGAACCGTTCATGTGAAGCAGCACATCGTGAATCTCCCTGGGCTCAAGTTTTACTTTGATATAAAACTTTGATGGGAAATGAAAAATGAAAACAGTTTTATCTCTTGATTTTCATTTCTCTTTGCTATGGCCCAACAGAATTTTAGATCAAGGTGAAACTTTGCCACATGAGATTTCATGGGATTCCGAATCACATGGACCGTTCATATTAGACATCCATGGCACGTGTGCAAAGGAGCGCACGTGCATAGGTGCCTTGGCATCTATATATATATATATATATATATATATATATATATATATATATATATATATATATATATATATATATATATATACAAAACTGAACCATACAAATGGCGATCCCCACCTAAGATGGATCATAGCCCAAAATAAGGCCAATTGTTTTTACCTAAAGACATTTATTGGACGGTCTAGATGAAACATATCCAATTACCCAAATTCAACATACAAGTGTCTTCCAATCAGCGGTTAAGATTGTGGAACGATGACCTATCTAAAGTTGGCCCCACCAATTGAACTTTTCAGAATGGAAAACAAAGGCAAATCGACCGAGTCACCACTTCCATATTGTAACTCGACACAAGACCACACGAATCGGACCGAGTCACCGAGTCTTAAACACAATGTATCGGCCCATAACCGTCATTTATTAACAATATAACAATAATCACTCCTCTCTTGCATTAACCTACATCTTTCATCTTCAAACATTTAAAATTACAAAAATTCAAGAAGAAGAAGAAGAAGAACAGAGCAGAACAGAACAGAACAGAACAGAACAGAGAAGGAGAAACTAGTTACAGTTCTCTCTTGCAATTCCCAAACGAGAATTCACAAGATCGAAGAGAATCCTATGGTTCTGCTGCTGCAGATTCGCAATCACATTCAACACCGAATTCACATTATTCGGCGCCGACGCCATAGCCAAGCACGCCAGCGGTGTTGCACTGCTATGTATGAGCGTATTCTCCACCGGCAGAATCATATCCATCTCACTGAAATGCAGAGTCACGGGCGGTGCCACCGGATTCACCTCCGTATCAAAGCACGTGTCGAACGCTCCCAACGACGTTATTGTCCCATTCATCCGCGATCGGAACTCATCCCGCACCGCTGCATAAACCGGCTCGATGAAACGTGTGATAACAGTTCCGGAATCGATGATGGTGCCTGCTCCAGTGCTTGGATTGAATGTTAGAAGGTCTGTCGGAAGGGCGACGAGCTTCTTCCCGACGCTAATGCCGGTTAAATTCACATAGTAGAGCGACGGTCGGTGTGGGTTCTGGAGCAATGGTGTGGTCTTGATAGTCTTCGGCTGACCGGCAGCACCGAGCTTCAAGGAGCCAGAGAAGTAGTAGGATTTGAAGCTGGGAAGGCAGTAAGAGAAGATACCATTGTATAATGGGACCGTTTGAGATATCAATGACATAGACCCACGGCCCAGTCCTAGTAGCCCTTGTTTCGGTATCGAACCACCGGCGACAGCATTTATGCAGCCGAATGCGTAATTCGGCACGATGTCGAGAGCCAGACGCAGTGAGTCTTGTACAAGTGATGCTGATATTGAAGAATCTCCACCGTAGGATTGATTAAAGAAGCATGGACCCATTGTTGTGGCGGGACACGACTGGCCTCGGACTTGGGTGCACCGTTGCTCGTTGCAGTCTAGGGATTGGTATGTTGATGAGATGGTGGGTGTGAATACGGTAGATGAGCAACCAGTGCAACCGGAACATGGAACCCATGCAGTGTCGCTGCTGGTGTCTAGGACCATGAACATGAGTTGACCCGGTGTGCCGAGTTTGACTCGGAGGACGTAATTTGCAGTTTGTAGTATCTGTTGGCCAGATGCGATTGGGATGGATGTTTTCGATACGAGGGATGATAGGTAGGTGACTCGGTTGGGATCTTTAGTGGCCATGTTTAGTACTGTGTTAAACCATGAGGTGGGCCGAGGAGGAGAGAAAGGGGAGCATGGGCTGTAGATGTGGAGGATGGAGAGATCTGAGCTGTCGGATTGGGAAGGTGGAGAAGTGCAGGGATCAATGGCATTGCTTGTGGAGATGAGGAGGAAGAGGAAAATGGTAGATAAGGCCATGACTCGGTGAGTCATTTGACTCAGTTTCTGAGTCAGGACTTTGGACTCGGTTGGATGAGATGAGATGAGATGAGATGAGATGAGGTGTGAGTTGTGATGCCGTTATATAAGGATGGGAGGTGATGTCAAATTACGTAAATAGCCTTTGTCTTTCTGGCATGCATTTTTATTTTTTTTTATCAGATGAATGCTCAGGTACTGCCCAGCGGTAGTAGATAACCTAACGGGGCTGCGGCTTTATCTTGCCAAGTTATCATGTGTAAGAAATCCGAGCCGTGGAAAATGTTGGACCTATCATGTAAATATATTGAAATGAATATTAGGTGGATTGACTGATCGGATGATCCACACCATAAAAAATAATGGAAGACCGGGTCCGACACGGATTAGTTGATAGGAAAAGAGGGACCTTTTAATTGGAAACGGATTGGCTACTCCCCCTGACACTAGCCAATAACTGGTGGTCTGTGCTCCGTGGGGCCCACCATAATGTATGTGTTTCATCCATGCCGTCCATATATTTTTACAGATCATTTTATAGCATGAGACCAAAAATGAGATATATCCCAATCTCAATTGAACCACATTACAGGAAACAGTTTTGAATGAGCGTCAACCATCAAAAATATTCTGGGGGCCTTAAAAGTTTTGGATCAAGCTGATTTTTGTTTTTTCCCTTCATCTGGGCATGTATGACCTAATTAACAGATTGGATGTCAAATAAAAAGTACAGTGGACCTTAGGAGGATTTTAATGGTGTATATCCAATCACTATTGTTTTCATGTGGTGTGGTCCACCTGAGATTCGTATACCTCTCATTTTTTTTATTGAAACCTAAAATGATCTTTAAAAATGGATGAACAGAATGGATGAAACACATACATCATGGTGGAGCCCACAGAGCACCGACCACCAGCCCCGGGGCTGGTGTCAGGGGGATTAGCCAATCCGTTTCCCTTTTTATTGATGTTTAAATCTCCTGATGCACTCATGATGTGATTTCCGTGGTTTGGTGATCCAGCTTAATCCATGATTAAGATGGGCCACCCCAAAGGGAACAATGGGCTATAGAAACCTTCAAATGGAAGGTGGGGTCCACCGTGTTGTGTATATGTCGTCAAACCCAGCAATCAGGTTCGCGCCACTGGGTTAGATGGCTACACCGGCTATGTTCTAAGCGTACATTGCTCCCTGTGGTGTGTCCCACCTAAGTTTTTGATAGGGATGATTCTTCAGATGTACGGTTCTGATGAGGAAGAAAACCATATTCACGGTTTGAATTCCACGCACGCATAACAAGTGGGCCCCACACTGCTGGAACGTATGTTGTTCCAAGGAATTTGATCATGGCCACAAGGTGCAAAAGTAGCCATGGAATAGAAGAGTCGGACGTATTTCCTAGATTCCGCAAAACAAGGCACATTTCTTGGGTGTAAGCTTCTACGCCATCTGCATGTAGCATTTCCTACTAGGATTCCAAGGAATAAGACATTTTAAGCGTAGAAAGAGAATGGATTCCAAATAATAGTATAATTCATTTTTCCAAATTTCATGGGCTGGTTTTGGAACTTTACATCAATAGGCTAATGGAGTGTCCGTGTGGGGGCATCAATACAATCAACCCATAGTATTTAATTAGCCAAATAAATCACACGCCTTCCATGTACAATTGTACACGTGGCCACACAAACCACCAAGTTAACTGCATGACTCAAAGATTGTTTATTGACTAATCAGGTAGGATAGGTATTATGCCCTTGGTGTGGGGTTCATCTGCATTTTTTGTAATACACTAAAAATATAAATTTTATATTTTCGGTACTTGTTTTAGTCTTAAACTCTAATACCAATAATCACCTTATACTTGTATTTTAAAATTAAGAAAGGTCGTGCTAAAGAAAAATTTCTTCTTATTTGCTGGCCTTAGTCGGACCCACACATTATGATGGCGTGAATGTCAAATGCACCTGACATGTTGGCATGTGTAGCCATGTTAGTGGTCGTCTTCTATGGATTACTACACTAGCTAAGGTTTACTTTAGGATAGGTAGGCAGTTGTTCATTGTTTTATATGGTGTTACCACCTGATATGTGAATTATCCTAAGTTTTGCATTAGTAATTTTCATGGAAGAGCCTAACCTTCTAGATAAGTTAGATTTTCCACACACGACACGGTGACATGGAGGTGCTTGTTTGACTATTGTAGTTTCTAAGACTATTTGCCTCCTTGGGTATTCCACTTAAAATTAGTTCATTTCATTAGTTAATTATAATTATGTACTAGGCATCAAGGTTGCTAGTTATCACTAATACATAATTATTATTCAGCGAAATTAGATGAACCCAATTTTAAGTGGCACCCAAACAGACCCTTGGACCTTACCATTGAAATTTTTATTTGCTATTTCCTAGTCATTTATGGGGCTGGTAGAGAAAAAGTAGCGTTTGTGAATGATCCTAGAACCGATCCTGGTTATCTTACCTCGTAAAACCTTTTTTTTTTTAAATAAAATTGAAGTATTTCAACTAGGGAAAGAAAGATGTCGACCGGTCTGGGTGTGTGCAGAAACAGAATACTGCAAGTCCAACCAGTTGGACCATATATGATATATGGTCCACCTAGAAAATAACTTCCAACCTAACATGTTTGCTCAAAATTCAACCCTTCCAATGCATTTTATCTATCATAAGGATCACCTTACGGAAAAATCTGCCCCATCCACTCATTAGGTGGGGAGACAGTAAAAAATAATAATAATAATAACTACAAACCATTGACAAATAACAAAATACAAGTGTGGCCGCCTGGAGAAGTGGATGTAGCTGATCACATATATATTAGCAATTATTGAAACAAACCTATTCTATGGGTTGGATGTTCAGACACACAAACACAAGATTAGCAAATATTATTTATTAGGTGGACCGCATATATATACCAAACTCTTACAATAAGGAAGTTCCATGCATACATGCAAATATCATAAGAATAATAATAATTCCATGTATTGGTAAGAAGCTGGAAGGCTCTGCCCCCTTTCATCATTCTTTAATGCAGACAAATCGGATTCCTCCCACGCGTTATTTACAATCGCAAGAAGCCAAAATCTTACAACTGTGCTGCCTTCAATCCGGTTCGAATGTTCTTATATTATTGCAAATGAATCCCTTCGACCCTATACTTTCACGTGATACACTTCCTTCTTTTACTTTTTAATTAAAGGCGGTGGGGCCAAAAAGTAGGGCCCACACCACCAATCATCCAAGATACATTGGTAATAAAAAAAAGCTTGTCCTGCTTCATATCTTTTCCAACGTAGAAAAAGTGTCTCAGGAAACTCTCTCACACCAATGCCGATCAAGCATTGTGCTCTCCCTCTCTCCCATCTCAACCGTACACGTGGCAAATGGCCAATGTGGATCGGACTCTTACCCTTGTTACTGGGCCACGATCAGAAAATCTTTTAGTGGCCTGAAAATGGACCGCTGATAGAAAGCATAATTTCAGTGGAAAAATCTTGCACCGATGAGACACCTAGTCTTATCCGTTCACTGATTCTTTCTGGCCATGGTCAATTCACACGGTGGCCCACCAGATCAAGGAATCACGGTCGCAAAAGATGCGAATTTCATGATGTTTATATCACATCCACTCTGCCCATTAGCTGCGGCAGCTCATGTTAGGACGAGAGCCTAAAAATGAGGTAGATCCAAATCTCAAGTGGGCCACACAAAAACAAGCAGTGGGGAGTGAACGCCCACCATTGAAACCCTCTTGGAGGCCACAGAAGCTTTTTTTTTTTTTTTTAGTAACTTCATCGTGGCGGGAGCCATCTTTTGAACGGGTTGGATGGCATATAAATATCACGGTGGGCCCAGGTAGGTTTAAACAATTGATGTTTCCATCCCGACTGTTTCCTTTAGTGTGGCCCACTTGAGTCTTCCATCTTAATCAGTTTTTTGGGATCACGTCCTAAGGGAACTGGAGAAACTGATGGACGGAGTGGATGTCACATGGACATCGTGGTGGGCCCCACATAGCTTCTTAGGAGTGGTACGAAAGTCGCTTATTCCCGTTGCTAGTGATTGATGATGGCTAGATGCCTGTTACATGAGGTGATATCCGTAGATGTTACCAAAAGCAGGGGTAGTGGGGTTGAGGTGGAGAAGAATCTTGCCCGTGAACGCTCCAGGCCTGTCACGTGCCTGTGGTCTTTTGGCCGTAATAGGGTCACGGGCGTTAGGAGAAGCGAAGATGCTTGACATGTCCCAGCGATCTAGATCAGTTTGCCGGAAGCTTGTTTGTTTTCCACCATTATAGTTGCCACGTCATTCGGTGGACCCCACACCATTTGGATAAATCCCGAGTTCCTAAACTGCCCCTGAGCTTTACCTTAGTTCTCATTCCTCGTAAAATGACCGCAATACCCTTCACTCTACAAAAACTGGAGAGTACAGACAGATGGCATCAACCCGCAAAGGGTAAGATGGGAAATTCTTGTGCGACTGTGTCCGTGGACTCATTCCTCACAAGTTGATTTGCTAGCATTATTTTATCGAGAAAAATGGATAAGATATGACTTTGATACTCTGGCGTGTCTGATGATGATGCGCAGGCACTTAGAGATTTTCTAGAAATTGCATACGTAGAATGTAAGTAACTAAAGTTAAACTGTCCAAATTGAGATTGAATCCGTGGCATATATACAAACGATTAAAATTAAACCGTCCAAAGTATGGGTTACATTTAGATCCATCATAATCCGAAAATTAAGTTTATTTGACTATCTGATTATAGGATTGGTTTGGACACTTATCAACGGCTAAGAACGATCAGAGATTAGGATTATTCAACTATCTGATTCTGGGAATTGGCTTTTTACCGTGGTCTCCACAGTTTAATCAGTTTAATTCGAGATGATGGCGTGCAACTTCAGTGGATCCCTGACTCAGGGGGCCACTGTGATGCATGTGCCATACATCCACGCCGTCCGCCCATTTTTACAGCTCATTTTAGGGAATTATCTCAAAAAATTAATAAGATCCAAATCTTAGGTGGACCACACCATAGGAAAGAGTGGTGATTCAATACCCACCATTAAAAACTTCTTGGGGGCCACGGGAATTTGTATTTTCCATACAATAATGTCACAAAAAACTGGATGAAAGGACCACACAAACATCAGCTTGACCTAAAACTTTTGTGGCCTACTGGAAGTTTTTAATGGTCAAGAACCACTGTTTCCTATGGTGTGGTCCACCTGAGATTTGGATCTGCTTCATTGTTGGGATCATGCCCAAAAAATGAGCTGTCAAAATGGATGGATATCGTGGATGTGAGACACATACATCCCGGTGGGCCCCACAGTCAGGGTTCCACCCACCTCAATGGAAGCCTCGCCCAAGATAATAATATATGCCACGTGGACAATTTTTTTAGTGTCTTGAGTATCAATGTCCCCTTCCAGTATTTTGCTGATAGAAAAGTTGTTGTTTTCTATTCCCACACACTCTCCTCCTTATCACTTAGGTTTACACGTACGTTAATATGTGAGCCGTTCAAGAGATGGGACCCACCATTCAGATGATTCGGCACAATAGTCACGATGGTCCATTCATCAAGAGGTCCACAATGGTATAAAAAGAGTAGATGGAAAACTTGCTAATGATGACATACGTGTCTGGCACACCCGTTGGTCATCTTACCCTTGAAGCCCACATTCCACATGGCTCTAAAGTCCAACACGTGATACTACACGTAATGTGGTACGTGTGAAGAGGTGCTGGGGCCAGCAAACTTATGAATTGGGATCAGAGAAAATAAAGATGCATTGAAGATTATTAACAATTAAATTTTTTAAGAAAAGAAAAAAAAAAAAAAAAATCTAAATCATTGGAGAGTGTTTGGATCTTAAGTCACTTAAGTTATTTATGCCTCTCTTCAGCAATGTAAGAAAAGGAGAAAAGCTAAAAATTTTACTTAAGTAAAAAAGGTTACTTGTAACTAATTATAAACCAAACTTATTTGAAATAAGTTACTTTTTTTATAAAATATTTTTTCAGATAAAATTTGAATTGTAGGTTATTATTAATTATACATTTTCAAATAAACAGAGTTACCTCAACGTAATTTTAAATTTTTGATATGCATTTAAAATCCAAACTTTATCCTCGTAACTATTAAAGGGATGGTTACGGCGTATGCATGCAGCACCATCACCACTAAGAAGTAAGAAATGCCTACCACAACATTCCTCAAGAATTTTTATTTTACCCACTAGAGCTCACTTTCTTGGAGTGAAATAAATAAAATCCTTCGGTTTTTTATTCTATTAAAAAAAAAAAAAAAAGCTTGGTGGATATGCTTATGAAAGTAAATCGTTTTACAAGTGGAGCCTACCATGATGATCAGGTGAATTAAAAAACAGGCTGATTCCCACTATAAAGATTTAGAGGACGTCATGCACATGCCTCATGGGCCCCACAATAATCAAGACTATATGTCTATACTGCCGTTTGGAATAAAAATATATAGAAGCAGCATTTTGACCATTTTACCTAGTAAAAAGTCCGTTCTAGATTTTTGAATGTCAAGGAATGGTTCGATTAATCAGAAAACAAAGATAAAAGATGTCGTTATACCACAACGTAATGTCAGTATGTTAGAATATAATTCCATTTTTCCTAGTAAAAAGTCTGTTCTAGACTTTTGAATGTCAAGGAATGGTTTGATTAATCAGAAAACAAAGATAAAAGATGTCGTTATACCACAAGGTTGCATTTTCGTGCCGCTGAGTTGTGTTCCATGCATTGGCACATGTGTATGATGATCCAAACCACACATCCTGTGGGAAAAGTCGTTGATTGGCCCGTGACTAAATTCTGCTATGATTGGACATTCTTAAATATCTAATAAATGGACCTTTCGTCGTGTAATGGGAGCCATTGCTGATTTCGTCTTTGAATTTATTCATGTGCCACCAAATCAATATTGTGATTTTTGGACCATGGCCTATTTGATATTGGATATATAAAATGTGAGGGTTTAGATCCCAGAGGTACCGAAAATGGCGCTCTCCATTAAGAAACAATTTTAATCATTTTGAATAATAATACCCTTCTTAAGAAACAATTTCTAATGTGGGCCCAAAGTGCCCTATTATTTCTCAAGAAAAATCAGATCACTTCTCCAGTGAACATACCTGCACTAAATCTATTAAACATTTTGAAACATGAGATAGGATCTTAACCACTAGATTTACGCATTGGATTTGGACCACTCGCCATTTTATTTTTAATTGTCCATTTGTAACCACCAAAATCAGATTGTTTGGATTTTAAATTTTTTTATTTTTTAAATTTAAAAAAAAATAAATAAATAAAAAATAAAAATTGGGAACTTTTGGATGTAAGTGGTAGAAGCAGACGAACTCTCTACTTCCATTTCGTCTTTTTCTCCAGCTGGTCCAGACAAATCGTTCCCAGAGTCAAAAGGCAGAGAGACAGTTGCTCACGAGCCTTTACTATTCATGCCATGGACGTCTTTCTGTATGATTGTATCCCTCTCTCCAAAATTCAAATCGCTTTCACTCAAAGAAAGGTACGACCATGATATGGAGGAAAAAGCCTAAAAGGCAATCAGATGTGGTTTGCTAGCTCCACAGGGTCCCTCCCACCGTCAATATGACCGCATGCACCAGTCAGTAGTCCTCCCTTATACAAAAAGAATGGACAGTTATAAATAGAATGGCCATGGTCCACATTCACCACTAAACGACTGGCCCACTTGATGAATGTATCAGACGTGATTTTGTGCACGTTTGGCATTATAGAAGGAGACCACATTTTTCACTGCTCCAATATCCCACACACTCATCAGATTGGCACACTTGTGCTATGGTGACGCTACTCTCTGAAATGTTATGGAGAAAAGAAAATGTACATTGCAGCAATGACCGAGAATGATGATTTTGAGGGCCGCTATGTAGATAGACCATCGTAATAGGATGATCTTAACTGTTTCGATTAGTGCGATTTTCATCCACTAAATGTGTACTAGTGGCTGATATTTTCTTCACTGTTATAGGTTGGCCAAGCTTGTTTGGTCAAGGTGTTTGTGCTCATACAAAAACATATGTACATAAGTGCGTGGGCATGGCCACCAGACTTTCAACCGTTGGGACATCTATCAAATGGAGAGGCTAGATATCCAATCAATAGACTCCTTTGTGGACTATTGTTCATGGTTCTATCGACCATTCAAAAATTATTTAACACATCAGGTTGAGTAGAGTTTTCGGGCTTCCAACTATGACTCTGGGCCACCACCAGTCCCAATCAGTCTCCATTAAAACACCAAAAATTACAGGCACTGCCCCGCCCACAAATAGGTGTCGGCACTGACTCTTCTTCAAAGAATTTGTATCCACCATTTTCAATTTCATAAAATGTGACAAAACAAGAGTGTCCATTCAATATGATTGCTAAGATTCAAAGCTAAGGAGAAAAGAAACTATCACAAGATTTTTATTACATGAACCATGGCCTATCCAAAGTCAACAAATGAGGACCGTCCAAAAGTTTATTGGGACAACAAACAAAACCACAAAGACTTTAGATTCAAAGATCCCCAAACCTATTAAATATAAATAAATAAATAAACAAAAGATTAAAAGACCCCAAAACACCTCACACCTGACCACTTAAAGAGTGAAAGCAAGCAATCAGCCTTCAAATACAAGGACGAAAATTTGATATTAACAACAACAAGTCAACAACCACAGCATTCAGCCAAGCCCGCCCGCCCACACGCACGCATGCACGCACGCACGCACGCGTGCGCGCACACACACACACACACAAACCATGAGAATTGCTTGATGCTGAGAGAAAAGGGAGAGACATCACTATAGTAGCTCATCAAGTACCCTTAGCTACCACAACAGGGCACTGGACATGATTGACGCAGTAGTTGCTTACACTACCCAAAAGCATCCTGTAATCATAAGATGAAACCAATCATCTTGAGCGAAATCAAAACAGAAAGAGACAGTAAGGTTAGGATTTAAACCAAGTAACCAATTTAGCTTGTATCAGTAAAAGGAGATCATATTCCACAAATATTTAAAAACAGATCCAATTTCGATAAAGTTCTCATGTGACGAGACGAGGCCTGCAGTAAACATGCCAGCATAACTGGCCATGTGATTGAATCAAAGTTCCCTCAAGACAGAGTGATAGACTAAGGGTATGTTTGGACATGTGGAATCCAAGGAAAAAGAAAGGATATAAAAAAAACCAGTAATTATCCAAAGACGATTTTCATGAGAATTATTGAAACATGGATTCCAATTTTGAGTTCTTGTTCAGGGAGCAACTGGAAATTTCATACTCTGCTCACAATAATCACTTAGTTTCTTATGCCAAGAATCCGAAATGAAAAAGTGTAATGATTGCTTGGTGGAATCCACCACTTTCTTTGCCACCCAAGCAACACAAATCATCGCATCAAAGGAAAACCCTTTTCAACTGTTTGGCATGGAATCCATGGTTTCCAAACATAGCCTAAAGTTCACAAGTGGGGGAGAAGTGGAAAAGCCATATGTTGAAGCTGCAGTTATAAGCTTCTCATTGAGAATGAAAAAAAAAAAAAAAAAAAACGAACATTATCTAGACAGCAACAAGGTTTTCAGAAAACAGTAATAACTCGATGGGTGGTGTTTTTCTAACATGAATGAAAGACAATTCGGTGAACTCAGCCTGCAGTATAATAGGATGCTTCATACAGAAATCAAGGATTACAGAAGATTATAAAGTGGGTGCTATGAAGCCCAGGTGGTGCGAAAGCAGCTAATGAAGTGGTGTTAGAGAATTATATTGATATGCACAAAAATAATGTCATCCAGTAAAAAGGAACGAGCAATGACAACAACTATTCACAAGCATTTTCAAGTATACCCCCAAAATGAATATCTGCTTCAAATAGACATCTGCAGTAATGGATAGCAGTGAAATAAGATGTATTGACGGAAATAATTTCAAATAGAAGTACATCTCCCAACTTCTGATGACACTCTTAATCATAAACTAATCATTCCATCTACCAATGAGGAATCAAAAGCAGCGCATTGATTGTATTGAGAATACTGCAAAGATTGCCCTAATTCTAACTAATTTCTTAGGAACTTGCCAAGAGCATGTTGAAGACATTTGACTAATTTTTAAGTTCACTAAACTATTCAAAATTCACTCAAGCCAGTGTTCTCCAATAAGCTGATCTACTCTATGTCCCTATTCCAATGTCCAACTAGTGTGATTCTGAGGCAGTTCCAATGGATTTTCTATGGTAAGAAGCTGAAGAAAAGCACAAATTCCACCTGTTAGAGTGGTAAGTGGTTTGCAAACCGAATGAGGAGTGGGGATGGGTAAAATCTTGAAAAGATATGAACGCGGGCATTACTAGGGAAGTAGCTATGGAGATTAGAGGTTTTGGATGGAAGCCCATGGAAGCAAGCAACTAAAAGGAAATATGGGGTCCACATAGGGGCATGGTATGTGAGAGATTCTTCTTAATATAGAATGACCGGCCTATGGGAAGCAGTATGTAGGGTGGAAAAGTCATACTCCCAACCAATTATTCACATTTGAGATGGTTCGTGTGTGAGGTTCCAGAAGCACGAATTGTGTGATGACAGAACTACAAGACTATACTCGTTTATATCAGGTTGTGGCTAGGGGGGGGGGGGGGGGTTTATTGTAGATTAGTCTCCCAACTCAGTAAAGTAGAGCTAGATTGATGGAAAACATGCTTACAAGTAAAACTTCCCTGTAACCAACCAAGACGCAAATTGAACTAAAAATAAACCAAAATTCGATCAATAAAACTAACTAATTTAGACTTATAAACTAAAGCTATTCTATTACGGAATGGAAACCTTTCCAAAACCATGATACTAACTTAAGTTGGCTCTTGCTGGACCCCACATGATGGCATCACTAAAAAAACCCTAGTTTCGTCATAACCCTTTACCCTATTGGTAATTTGATCATAACTTCATCAATACTCATATGAACCACATATTCTTGTGCCAGTTGGAAAGATTACTTGCTAGGCTATCACTAATGCAAATTTTTGTGACATTTGGATGTCATTTGCACCCAAAAGTGGCCCACAAAACAAGTGACAAAAATGCTCTTAGATCAATTCTTCCCAAGTGGAGAGAGCTTGTCTTTGAGCTGGCATCCTGTACTGGGGCTTCCTTTTCCATCAAACCAAGTACATTGATGCCTTCTCTTGTTTCTTTTTTCTTCATTTTCTTCAGACTTGCTGTGTATTAGTTCTTCCCAATTGTTAAAATAACCCGTCCCGAATTTCAATCCGAAAAACTATCTCTGAATTTTCCTAGATGGACTCTCTGATTTAATCTTTTATGACTCTTATAAGGAGTACGAAGCAATAAAAAACATCATAGATCTCATTTTTGAAAAGTTCTCAACCTTTCCAAAAGTAGATAAACATACCCTGATGGGGAAATCCGCCTGTATGTTTCTGATTCATCAGCCTTTTCCAGCTCTACCATAGGATTAAGACAGTCTCAAATTTTATTCCATGCAATTCTTCGAGTATAAATTCAGAAACTTATCAATAACCATTTCAAGTGCTTCATTGTTTTACAAAAGCCACAAAGTTGAATCCATGTTTTCAACTAAAATGGAATCATTATCCTCTGAATATTTATCACAAATTAGCCGTGACTCAAATGCAAGATTTGTTGTTGCAGAGAAAAATAGAACCACAAATCCAGACTTAATCCCAATCCAAGGATTCTGCAATTCTTTGTCGAAGAATTCAGAAGATATTTTGTAGCCATCACAAATCCAAGAAAATTCTACCATTCAATCACTTACCAATCCAAGGAAAGAACTTGCTCCGATACCATATTGACGTGAGAAATACCAAGATTTGCCTTAGATTTAGTTGTTCATTGGGTCATGTCAACCTGAAACACTATGGGTCGACCATGTGGGCCAAGAAAGTGATTTACTATATATATATATATATATATATATATATATATATATATATATATATATATATATATATATATATATATATATATGGACATATAATAATAAGAATAGAAAGTATCATAAAAGATATTTTTAAAAAAGACTTCTTCGCAGACTCAATGGACTTGTCACCAGTGTTCGAAATATCGGTATCGCGTTACGTATCGCATTCTTGGGATACGGATACGTATCGGTTATCGCATGGGATATATCGGTTGTATCGTGTAATGTATCGTTGTTGTTGGAAACATGGGGAAATTGGTTGAACTTTTCAATAAAACTTCAGTGATGATTGTTAAAAAAGACATCAATACATACTTATAAATCAAAACATTACAAAAAAAAAAAGTACACATAATAGGTTTTCTTTGTATGGAGTTCTAATCTATGCGCTGTCTAAATGAATTGATGCAAGTACATTCGATGTTTATTCATATAATTTTAAAATGTAAGAAGTCTTGTGGAAACACAAGTAATACGTTCAAAAGCAAAAGAAGAATCACTAGATTAAGTTACATACATGTTTGGACACAAAGATTGCAAAAGATTTGCAAGAAATTGGAAATTTTTTATTTTTTCCAATTTTCTGCCACCCGGCCAATCTACTCCAAATCTCAAAATCGAAGCTCCCAATCCATGATTTTTAATGAAAAAATAAAAAATCATGGATTTGTAATAATTTGACACTAATTTAACATGATTTACATAAAATAAAATGATCGAAATTCGAAAATACTCACCAGATCAAACATGTGAGATATATTGCACTACTTGTGCGTTGGTGGGATACAAGATATATCGTGGGATATATCAGCCGATATCCTCGATATTTAAAACACTGCTTGTCACAACCAGTCTGGGTCGAACAAGTCCCATGTCAACTCGAGAATCCAGGATGAGTAAATACCGACACCTGGATGGGCCTGGCCAAGGGGATAAATGGAAGGGAAGGTAACTAAATGGATGAATGTGGGTGAGGGTTTCCATTGTGGTAGTCTTAAGAGAAAATCTGCAAGAATAGTCTTTTCCTTTGATCTTTGTGACATGACAATTCCATTGAGAAAACCAATCAGCCCATCGAAGAAGCTCAGGTTGAGGCAGCATTTTTTGCTTGAAATGCAACATCTGAGGGAATGAGGACATGTCCATTTCCACAGTGAAGTGATGTTCTGTGAGATGGAACTGAAACTTGGAGATGCCATTTTTAACTGCCAAGATTTCTTTGTATGTCAAGTGATAGTGTTGTTCAAATGGCTTGAATTGGCCGCCCTTGTAGCCACATACATATCAAGTTCCATTAATTTCTTCAAATAGCATTGCTCCCCATTGTGTATCACTAGAATCAGTCTGCAAGATGCGAGATCCATGTGTACTTGGAATTTTTAATGGAGGGAACTGAGGGACAATCTTTTTGAGGACTTAGACTGCAGCAGTGTGTTGATCTATCCAAGGAGGAGGCTTGTTCTTAATGAGTCGTGCCAACAGACTTCTGAATTTTGAAATATGCAGCAAAAAATCTGAGATATAATTGACAATGCCAAGAAGCTGCTGAATTTGCTTAATGCTGGTGAGCTTGTCAGGAAACTGGAGAAGATTGGTGGCAATATGTGGTTGGGGAACATACTTGCCATCTCGTATTGACATGCCAAGGAAATCAATGTCCTTCTTAGCGAGCTACATTTTCTTTTCAGAAAGCATGATTCCATAATCAACACAGATGTCATGAAATTTCTGTAGAAGCTCACAGTGCGTCTGCAAATTTGGAGAGTAGAGAAGAACATCATCAATATAGATCAGAGAATGATGAAGGATGGGTTGAAAGATTTGCACCATAGCCTTTTGGAAAAGGGAAGGAGCAGTTTCCAAACCAAACGGCATTACTGTTCATTGATTGTGTGCATTTGGGACGGTAAATGCTATCTTGAACCGTTCTTCAGGAGCAACACCGAAGTGCCAAAATCCAGCTTTCAAGTCAAATTTTGAAAAAATATGAGCATCAGAGATGTGCTGGAAAAGAGGAGCGGCAAGGAAGAGGAAACTTGTCATCTTTGAGAATTTTGTTGAGAGGCTGATAATTAATGACAAGTCTGGGTTTTCTTCTACCCTGCTCTGAATGTTTATTCACATAGAATGCTTCGCATGCCCATGGAGACGTTGTGGGCTCAATAAGTCCCTCTGACAGAAAGGCTAACAATTCTTCTTGAGCAAGGCGAAGATGTTGAGGGTTCATTGCTTGGTGACTAGCTTTGGTAGGAGTGGTTGCAAGAGCTTCTTTGAAAGGAAGTTGGATGAAAAATTCAGGATGGGTCTGCAATGGCCGCGGGTGGCGTTGTGAAAATTCATAATGTGAAGTTGCACAGCAATTGTGGAAAAGCTTTTGCTGGATGGTTTCAAATGGTTGGACCAGATGAAGATTGGGAATTGGTGACCAAGGAAATGGGACTGGAGTCGAAGTCCCTCTATAGTCCAATGGAGGTTCTGGATTTTGTGAAGGATATCAAATCCTATGATCAAATCTTTTCCAGAAAGAGGGGAACCAAGGAGCCTGTGGGTAACATGGAGAGAGGTAAAAATGAGTAATTCAACAGGAATGCTGATCTTATCAATATGGAAAATGTTTCCATCTGCAGCTCAAAATATTTGAGAATGAGGTTGCTAGAAAGAGGGAGGAAGAATGGTCGGCTTTAGGATTGTCGCAGAGGCACCAGTATCAACAAGAGCTATGACAGGAATAGGGAAAGAAGTGGAGGCAGGAAGAAGATGGACTTGGATTAGGGAAGAAGGTTGAAGTGGTAGTACTTCTGGTTTCTGAAGTACTTCAAATAGTCCGTTAATTCCAAGAGTTTCATCTTGCTCATCAGAGGATGTTCCAGAATCAGGGTCCTCGTAACTATATTCAATACCAAGGAGGGCTTCTGGATCATACTCATCACAGAGCGAAAATATTGATCCCAAATTATCGAAGTCCACAACAACAAGAGCGGTGGCTTGCTGGATCATTTGTACATTTTTGGGACACCTCCTTCTAGGACATTGTTTTGCAAGGTGTCCTTTTCTACTGCAGAGATAACAGCGTTCTGATGCCTTTTGAAAGAAAGGCTTTTGTTGCAAGAACTTCCATTTCTTTCTTTTATGGTAGCGTTTTTCTCAAACCAAAGGATGCCGAATCTTCTAGAAACATTACTTCTTCTTGGAAGAGGGACAGTCACAATGTTGTTTGTCCTTGCATTTGATAGACAAATGTGGATGATCACATGCACTGCCCAATGTTTTGCCTAACCTTTCCACATTCTTCAAAAACTTATGCTGATTGCAGAGTTTTTCTGAAAGTTGGTGAATATATCCAACAAGAGAGAGCGGCAAGCTGAAGGCCTTTGACAGAAATTAACTTTTGTGTTCAGGTGACTCCCAGGTTGGTTACCCTAGTCTCTGAAGTTCCAAACTATGTTTGTGGGTTATATACACAAAAAACTGAAAATTCATATAAGCAGATGCAGACCCCAATCAAAATAATGTAAAGAGTGGCATACCCATATTTGAGACTAGGACTCGATCTAATTGATAAGGAAGAGGTGTTGTCGCAGCACTGACTAAAAACCCAATAATGGAGTCTCACCAGAACTGTTGTTCTGTATGGCTTCTCACCGTATGAGAGGAATCTCTCCTCAATCAAATTCCAGCTGCAGGATCAAGAAGATCAAAAGAACTTCTATTCATTCATTCATAAAATATCATGTTGAAATTAGCAGCTCCCCTTAGAGTACTTGCATCCCAAACAACTGTAAAACCCAACCTTTAAAGTCTAAAACAATGCTAATTCAACCTAAAATCATAAGAGGACTTGAATAAAACCTATTGCATCCCAAAAATAAAGTTGGCTGTAAAACTTGCTTAACAGCTAAAACTTTCCTAAAACCAACCATTCCCAATTAGGAATGAACTAAAACACTATTTGGCTAATGATCCTAACTAATTACGTACTCTTAACCAGGATAACTTGCTAACCAGGCTGACTTCGGAACTGACTTAAAAGTAATCTTGAAACTTTCTTGAACTCAAAGCCGTAACTCAACATGGAAAACTTTCCCAAACCATATAACTAAAGTTGGCCCTTGAGGGGTCCACATGATGACATCATAGAAGATCCTTTTTTTTCATAACCCCATACCCTATTGGGAATTTGGTGATAACTTCTACAATACTTGTCAACAAAATGCTCTTCAATTACCCTATACTCAGTGCTTTCTTGTGAATGAAATGATGAGTGAATGCATTAGCATAACGTTGTTTGTAGCAAAATTTGTCCGGACCAAATGAGCAGTGCGGATTAAGCCACGTGACATAGAAGATATTTGAGAAGGATGCGCAAAGATTTGAAGGACAAGTCATCTTTTCAGGGTTTTTTTTTTCGGTATTTAAGTTTTCTCCGGATAAGAGTAAGCAATTGTTCCAACCACATCAACCCTAGGGCATGTTCTAAGCGTCCAACAAAGATAAGATCATGGTCGATGAATGTAACCGCTCTTTCCCAGCTGGTTACATGTTGAAGCACCGCGTGGACGAGCAGTTGTTCCCCCATCTCTCCCGAAAAGCTGTAAATAGCAAAAGCAAATCCAGAGCAAGATCTCTCTAAATCCAAAACCCAACTACAAATCCAGCACAATGCTGTTTATCTAGGTTTAGTTCTCCCCTGATCAACAGCAGCGGACCCCTAGTGTAAATCTAGTTTCAATCCGTCCCTACGCAAACGTTAGACCAACTCTTAACTGCAGCCAGTAGCTGTAATTCCCTTCCATCTGCGCCTGCATGTCAGATATGAAGGAAGACCGTAGCTTAGGAATCCGTCCGCTTACGCTCAGGCCGACCTTAGTTGTAATCTCCAGCATTGCCCTTGCCTCGCTCATCAACACGCCGCTCCCGGAAGCACTCTGCTGCTCTCAGCCAGGCCGATGATCCCACTGTAGTGGTAAGTCACACACCTTTCTATGCATCCATCTCTCCAATCTTTTCCATTTCGACCATACAATTGTTGCATCTTCGAAAGTCCTTGAATTTTTAAGGCAAAAAAGAGCTCATTGGAGGAAGAGCCCCAACCTCCGCCAGTCACTTGAGTAACAAGCGCGCGATAGTTGGCTGAATAGGCGAACGGTCAAGCAAATGACTGAACTTCGATCCATCTCGATGTCAGGGGTCGGTGGTCATGGTTTGAATGAGACCCAATCGGCTCTAGCACGCCTGCAATCCACACACATGTTCCACATGGCCGAATTCGAGACCAACGCCATTTTGGCACGCCCGATGGGACAAGCATGTAGTTGTTAATTGAAATTTTTAACAACATGAGTAGGCGATCTACTCGAGTTAGTGGGAATATCGAAGAACACGATCTTAACAGGCCCCCGAATCATTTCCAATGCAGGTCGAACAAGAAATCCCTAACCCTCCACTTCCAGCCATTCCAGAGGTAGGATCATCATCCCAAAACAACTCCATAGATTCTAATGGAGTTTTGGGAAGTGTTAATATTTGCTTACGAGAACTAACTGAACAAGGGTGAAATACAAATACTCTAGGGCTCAAACTGAAGCTATAAACAGGCTAGTAATTTTCCCTGTAACAAGTTTCCTGATTACCATCAGCATAATCAAGAATTACCTAGATTCGGTAATGTTCCCCTGAAGCCGCCATTTATACCTTCATGTAATATACGGCCAAACCCAAATTTGGTAGGTCGAAATATGCCACCTCAGGTAGGAATCAGGAGGAATTGAAAAAACGGCCACTTCAACAACCCGAATGAAAATTATATAAACCATAGCATACCCACTGCAGGGTCGTTCATGCCGAACAATGAAGCACTTGGGGGGCAGGTTCCAGTGGTGCAACCTGCCCAAGGTATACAGTTGCCTCCAATGATCAACTCCGGACTCCCTCTAGCAAGTCGGGAAGAATTGATCAATTTGAAAAACAAGATGACCGACCAACGCCATGGTCATCGCACTAACCGACCTATTTATCGTAAGTCGTACCCAAACTGGGTTGATCGGCTTGCTGAGGTACCGAGAGGGACAAAAATTCCAAAGTTTTCATTATTCTCCAGAGATACAAGTCAGTCCACAGTAGAGAACATTGGTCGTTTCACTATGCAATGTGGTGAATTTTCAGCTAACGAATATATGAAATTGAAATGCTTTGCGAATTCGTTGGCTGACATAACATTTACATGGTACATTAATTTGTCGGCGAATTTAGTTTAGTCTTGACAAGATATGGAAGAAATGTTCCATGCTCAGTTCTATCAGATTGAACCTGAATTTTCTTTGGCCGATTTATCTCACCTTAGGCAGCTACCCAGCGAACTGGCCGATAAGTACATAACGCGATTCAAAAAAGCGAAGAACAAGTGTTGAGTATTTCTTCCAGAAGCTCAGTTTGTCAAACTAGCCATTAAAGGACTGGACAATGAGCTTTAGAAAAAGTTTGAATGAATGGACTTTAAAGATTTAGTCGATTTATCAAAAAGAACAACCATATACGAATGGCTTCTACGAGAAGAGAACCAAAATAAAAATTCATCAATCGGGAACTTATTATCGTGATCCAAACTATGAGATACCGTTGGCCGAAATAAACCTTAACAAACCATTCATTTGTACGGCTCTAACGAAAGCCAATGATGAGTCATCTCATGAAGGCCCCAATCCAGTCAAAGGAATCGCGGAACAAAATAGGCAATATTCCTTTGATATTACTAAAGTCGATGAAATATTTGATCTTTTATTAGCCACCAAAATCATAAAACTTCCGTCAAAGCAAAGAATTCATTTGGCAAAAGAATTGAAGAAAATAGAGTACCGTAAATGGTAAGGCTCACGAACTCATTCAACTAAAAATTGTATTGCTTTTAGGAACGTGATCTAGGACAACATAGATTCTGGAATGCTCAAGTTTTCAGAAAGGGAGAATGAGGCTATGTTTAGTCGATACCGACCCATTTCCTCCGACCATGGGAATCAACATGGTCACCACAAATCTGAAAAACATAAATGCCCTAAGACAGAAAATAGATCTTGCATCGGCAAAGGAGCAACATGGTCATCGACAAAATGCCAATAAGAGAGCTAAGCCCAAAAAATAAAATAAAAAAAAAAAACACACTAGGGGGCAAGGTTTTTCTGGTAATCAATCAGCGGTCAAGGAAAATTAGATTGCGAAAGATGTCACGAGGATATTCAACGATAGCATTTGGCAAAAAAATTCCGTGTGCCGAAGAGACAAGGTAACACGTACGGTCATAACCCTGTTCGAAAATATAAAACTGGTTACATTGAGAAGACCATCCCAAATGTGAAGCAGTGGAACAATTCTAAAAGGTATGATGGAAAACGACCAAGAATGGTCAAACCAGCCATGTCTAAGGTCAACCGATGGGTCAAGGTTGTCCATCCCAAATTTCCGCAATACCCACAAGAAATGACAAGGACTCGAAAACACTGTTAGCAATGACAAAGGGCAACAGAAAAGTTCGTGGAAAAGCAAAATCAGACCCATAACAGATTAGAGAGACCGGCTATGTATGATCGACAAGCCATTGGTCAGAATTAGACTTGGACTAATAACTTGAACAAGAAATAGAAAGCTGAAGTAGTCACTCCAAGTCCAAGCATGCAAACTGACCAAGATGAGCGAAAACCCACTATCAAAACCAAGCAAAAAAGCTCCTTGGAAGAAGATGTAAATGACCACAATTCCTTAGAAAATGTTTTATTAATTGAAGAAATATTGGCAAATGCAAAAAAAAAAAAAAATAATAATAATAATAATAATAAATAAATAAATAAATAATAATAAATGGAAGAAGAGGTCGATTTCCAGCAAACGACAGATTCAAAGAATGGCAAATAATCCAGCAAACAAATGCCGACAACCATCACATTTTGAGCACTCCCACCATTGAAAGTGAATTGCAATATGGTGTTCATGCTTCCTCTTAATTTCTTGGCTAAACCAGGTCAACCGAGTAGCATCGAAGGCGATGTTGAAGAAACAAGGGCAGTGCTGGTCAAGGACGAAATGACCACCCAGTGACCGACGAGTTGCAAGGGTACGACTACTGCCACTATTAAACAAGGTGTGCATGTAGAAAAGGTAGTCTTCAATCAACCTTCTTATGCAATGTCACAGCATCTCAAACTCTGATCATATCAACACATATGAATGGGTGTCCCGTTCCCCGTATCTCGATAGACAATGGAGCAGCGGTTAACATTTTTCCAGTAAACATGTTGAAAAAGTTGGTAAAGACTTATTCTGATTTAATCGCTACAGAGGTAACTGTGACAAATGCTGAAGGAATTCTGCAAATTGAACTGGCGATCAGGAGTAAAAAAGCATTAATGGCCTTCTTCTTGGTGCCGTAAATGTCGAACTATAACACTTTCCTTGGACGAGATTGGATTCATGCAAATTTTTGCATTCTATCGTCCCTTCGTCAGTTCCTAATTTTTTGGAACAAAGGGAAAGTCGAAATAATTCCAGTTGATAGTAAGCCTTTTTCGTGCAGAATCTAATACAGCAAAGGCTTACCACTACGACGATGATGTCGAGCTTGCGATTTTCACAGGTCAAGATCGGTTTGGTCAACCAACTGGAGCTTCGGTGTCCAAAAATATGATGATTAAGGTGAAATATATAGGTCTAGCTGCCACATTAGTTGTGTATCGGCCAGGACAATCTTACATCGTCGAAAAATTGCCATGATTACAAGTTGCCATGATTACGAGTTATGACCCTAAAGAAATAGCAAGAAGTAGCCAAACTCATGGCTTGGTATGCTAAAATAAGGCAAGCTTTTGACAATCATGAGTTAGGAAGAGTCTGTTTCATCAATATAGCCGAGTGTCTGCTAAATTATGACGAAATTGCCAAAGACGCCATATCTTTTGAAGACTTAGAAGCTGCCTCGGGAAAACTTGACGATATGTGGGCAGACGTCCAAGATCCTTTGGTCGAAGTTAATCTAGGAGACGATTGTTGCCCCCAACCAACATACATTAGTGGTTGCTTATTGTCAGAAGAGCACAAGGTAGTGATCGAACTCCTATAGAAATACAAAAATTGTTTTACATAAGATTATCATGAAATGTCAGGTGTAAGCCGGAAGTTAGTCAAGCATCGATTGCTGATTAAAGAAGGATTCAAACCAGTCAAGCAGCCCGCGCAGAATGACTATGGAGGTCATAGTTAAAGTCAAAGAAGAAGTGGAAAGACCCTTGAAAGCCAGTTTTATCCAGACGATCAGGTATGCCAAGTGGATTTTTAATATAGTCCTAGTAGTAAAAAAGAAAGGAAAATTCGGGTATGTACTGATTTCAGGGATCTAAATCATGCTACCTCGAAGGATGAGTATCCTATGCCTATGCCCTTTGTCGGTCAGCTGATTGATCGGGCTGTAGGCCACAATAATATCATTCGTGGATGGTTATTCAGGCTATAATCAAATCTATATTGCAGAAAAGGATGTTGCAAAAACAGCTTTTAGATGTCCATGAGCTATCGGCACTTTCTACTGGAAAATGATGATGTTTGAACTTAAGAATGCCGAGGTGACTTATCAAAGAACCATGAATGCTATTTTCCATGATATGATCGGCCATATTCTAAAAGTATATATTGATGATATAGTGGTCAAATTGTATGATTTGGTTTACTATCTTGCCCATTTACGTCAAGCATTTGAGTGCATGCTCTTGCACAAATTAAAAATGAGCCCTTTGAAGTATGCATTCGGCGCCTCGGCAGGAAATTTCCTTGGGTTCTTAGTGCGTCAAAGAGGTATCAAAATAGACCGAAATAAGGCTCGGACTATTATAGAGGCACAACCTCCAAAAAATAAGAAGGAATTGCATAGTTTTTTAGTCAAGTTAATTATCTCCGCCGATTTATTTCAAACTCGGCAGGAAAGACTAACGTCTTCTCTCCTTTGATTAAGCTAAAACTAGGAGAAATGTTAATATGGGAGGAATGTTATCAGCAGGCTTCCAACAAAATAAAAGAGTATTTAACAAAGCCACTAGTTTTGATCCTGCCTTGCAAAGAAAGATCTCTTCAGCTTTACATCTCAGCAGCCGAAGAATCAATTGGAGTTTTGCTGACACATGAGAATGACAATCGGAAGGAACAAGTTGTCTATTACCTAAGTAGGCGATTAAATGATGCCGAAACTCGATATTCTCCAGTGGAGAAGTTGTGTTTATCTTTGTATTTCGCAGCCATAAAGTTACGACATTACTTCATGTTTAACACAATTCATGCAATCGCCTCTATTGACGTCATTAAGTATATGCTCACACGGCCTATTCTAAGAGGCCGAATTGAGAAATGGATTCTGGCTTTATCTAAGTTTAGTTTTAGTTATGTTCCCCAAAAAGCTGTCAAAGGGCAGGTTATTGCCGATTTCTTAACTGATCATCCAATTAAAAATATGATAATGCCATAAGAGGTAGTTGAGATATTTCATATAGATATATCATCATGTGGACTCTTTTGATGGTTCAAAAACATATCAATCGGCAGGAACGGGGATTGTTATTATTGCTCCTACCGGTGAAAGACAAGAATTTGCTTTCCAATTAGAATTTGACTACACTAATAATCAGGCCGAATACAGAGCTCTTATTATCGGTCTAGATATATTGAGAGATCTAAATGTTTGAAAAGTTTCCATTTACGGAGATTCCCAACTGATCGTTAATCAAGTCAACATGGGATATAAATGTGAAAGTGAAAGATTGATTCCATATTTGGTGGCGGCTAGAAAATTATTATTCTGTTTCGATGAAGCCACAATAGAAATTCCATCCAAAGGAAGACAATGTTGATGCCAATGAGATGGCGCAACTAGCTTCAAGTCTTAGACTTCTGGAAGGGATTGTGGAAAGAACTGTGAAAATTCAAGTACGATCGCTACTATCCATAAATGAATGGAAGCCTTGCTTAAGGATTTGCAAAGTAAAGGTCGACCCAGACGATTGGCGATTACCCATGACTAGGTACTTAAAGAATCTAGATATGAAGGTTGATCAGAAAATTAAAAGAACACCACATAATTACGTTTTAATCAATGATGAGTTGTCTCGAAAAGGATATGGCAAAATTCTCTTAAAATGCATAAACATCATAGAAGCTTTGAGAGTTGTGGGCAAAGCTCACGAAGACATTTGCGGAGCTTATCAGGCTGGCGGAAAAATGAGAATGTTGGTTCGGCGATACAAGTATTATTGATCGAATATGACAGACTTTTGTATCAGATATGCGCATGGTTGTCGACCTTGCCAGCAACATGGTCCTGTGCAACATGTGCCCGCCACAAAATTACATCCAATCATAAAGTCGTGGCCTTTTCAGGGCTGGGCCATGGATTTGATCGGTATGATAAAACCTCCATCCTCAAAGCGACAAATTCATCATTGTCACGACAAATTATTTCACAAAGTGGGTAGAGGCTAAGCCTATGAAAGAAGGCACACTGATGTGATTGAATTTATTCAAGAACACATTATTCATAAGTTTGGCATCCCGGAGTCGGCGTGTCGGATCTAAAGGAAGACCGTAGCTTAGGAATCCGTCAACCTACTTTTATACACAGGGTCAACATATAGAAAGTCTGTTAAAATGGGTTAATGTATCCCATTTCTTTAGGAGTGTTAAAGGTTTGATTGGATAAATGTTGAATAAGTCTTGGTTGTCCTATTCTATAGGAAGTCTGTTGAAATGGGTTAAGTGTATCTCATTTCTTTAGGAGTACTCCAATCGTAAAACTAATTGGTTCTTATTTCTCTGGTTAGTTTGTTTATGCTTTTCTATTTAAGATGTAATCAGATCTTTAAATTAACGAATTGAATTCCTCGTTCAAAATATTCGTTGTACATTTGTCTCTTTCAACTTTTTTACATTTGGTACTCTGATTCAGAATATGGATGCTCCAATTCACTGCTTCTGGCCAAAAACTTTTCAAAATTCTCCTGTTTGCCAACATGCTTCGCACCATGTTCAAGATAGTTCGGTTCTTCCTTTCCGATACACCATTTTGCTGCGGTGTGTAGGTTGTCGTCAATTGCCTTCGGATACCATGCATATTACAAAAATTTGCAAATTCTTGTGACATGTATTCTCCACTGCGATCAGTACAGAGAGTTTTAATGGCTCTCCCAACTTCATTTTCCACATGAGCTTTGAAACTTTTAAATGCTTCAAAAGCTTCAGATTTCTCCTGCAAAAAATAGACCCAAGTTTTCCGACAAAAATCATCAATAAATGAAATAAAATATTTCTTTTTTCCATTGGATACCAGATTAATGGGACCGCATATATCAGAATGGATCAACTCCAATGGTCTCTGTGCTCTCCATGGTTTTCCTTTTGGGAATGGCTTACGATGTTGTTTGCCAACAACACACTCTTCACATACTTTGGAGGGAGGAATGATCTAAGGAAGGCCGATCACCATGTTCTTCTGAGAAAGCGTCTTCAATCCATTGAAATTCAAATGGCTATAGCGAAAATGCCAAAGCCATGTTGGATCATTCACTTTGGCCACAAGGCAAGTTTGGATGCTCGTGAGTCTTAGCGGAAACAACCTATTTGGTGCCATCTTAACATGAACAATTAGACCCCTTTTTAGATCATAGATTTCACAAGCGCCTTCTTTTATTGTAGCTGCATATCCCTTATCTTGCAACTGTCCCACACTCATCAAATTGCTTTTCAGGTCGGGAATATAAAAGACATTTGAGATAGTCTCAATATTATCTTCTTTAGTCCGGATTCGAACATCACCCTTTCGCATAACATTAACTGTAGAAAGATCACCAAAACTAACAGTAGTACAAAATTCTTCATTTAAATGGGAAAAGAACGACTTACTACCACACATGATTGATGCAGCCTGTATCTAAATACCATATGTTTGGTTCTGGTTCTTTGTTGACATGGGATGCCATCAAGAGTGTTTCTTCTTCCTCGTTCTCAGCAAAATTAGACCTTTCCTCCTTTTCTTTGTTTTTCGGCAATTTGGTGTAATATTCGGAACTGTAATGACCAAAATTATGACACCTGAAGCATTCAATATTAGACTTGTCATATTTTTTATCACGGCAGCTGCCTCTTCTTTGAGAATTCGGGGTGTGATGATCGTTAGGCTATTGCCTGCTTCCATCTCTATTTCCTCGACCTCCTCGTCCTCTTCCTCTGTATCTTCCTCGACCTCTACCTGTTGAACTTGAGGATTCAGCAAAGGTTGAAGCTTTCAATGCTTGCTCTTCGGTGGTGGTGCTGCTGCACCGGTTCACCTTTTGCTCATGGACTAGCAAAGAACTTTGCAGCTCATCAATGGAGAGTTCATCAATGTCATTTGACTCATCAATCGAACAAACGACATAGTCGAACTTCGAGGTCATCGAGTGCAGAATTTTTTCGATTATGGTGACGTCTTCCATCTTGTCGCCATGGATGCGCGTCTTGTTTGCAATCGCCATGGTTCTTGAGAAATAATCGGAAACACATTCTCCTTGTTCCATACAAAGAGTCTCGAATTCTGCGCGAAGTGCTTGGAGTCGTGCACGTTTTACCTTCGTCATGCCTTGATACTTCTTTTTTAGAGAATCCCAAATCGGTTTAGAAGTATCTTTAAAGAGAATCGTTTCCAAGATTGAACGATCAATTGCTTGAAAAAGATAATTCTTTACTTTCAAGTCGTTCAATCTTTGCTCTTCTAATGCTTTCTTTTGAACAACCGTCAATGCTCTTGCTGCTACCTCAGTTGCTGGTTCCGAGATTCCAGTTTCAATGAGATGTCACTACTCCTTGGATCTCAGGAAATTCTCCATTAACATGCTCCAATGATCGTAGTGACCATCGAAGCGAGGTATGGCTGGCTGGATATAGTTATCGACCACCTTGTCAGACACCATTGATTTTGCTACTGCAAGTAAGAAGACTGCTACTTCTTTTTACCTCAACCTGGCTCTGATACCAAATATAAAAAAGTTGACAGAGACAATTGCACAACGAATATTTTGAAGGAGGAATTCAATTAATTAATTTAAAGACCCGATTACATCTTAAATAGAAAAGCATAAACAAACTAACCAGAGAAATAGGAACCAACTAGTTCCATGATTGGAGTACTCCTAAAGAAATGGGATATACTAACCCATTTCAACAGACTTCGTATAGAATAGGACAACCAAGACTTATTCAACATTTATCCAAACAAACCTTTAACAATAATCTCCAACATTGCCCTTGCCTCGCTCATTAGCACGCTGCTCCCGGAAGCACCCTACTGCTCTCGGCTAGGCTGGTGATCCCGCTGTAATGGTAAGTCACAGGACTTTCTCTGCATCCATCTCTCGAATATTTTCCGTTTTGACCATACAACTGTTATACTTTTGAAAGTCCTTGAATTTTCAAGGCAAAAGAAAAACTCATTGGAAGAAAAGCCCCAAACTCCACCAATCACTTGAGTAACGACCACGACAGTTGGCTGAATAGATGAACGGTAAGGCAGACGACCGGACTTTGCTTCATCTCAACGCCAAGGGTCGGTGGTCACAGTTTGAATTGGACCCAATCGGTTCTAGCACGCCCGCAATCCTCACACGTGTTCTGCGTGGCCGAATTCGAGACCAACACCAATTCATCCATTTTCAATGCATTCTGAGTAAATAAAGGGATCACTAGAAATTTGGACAATACCACTGGCATCTTACAAATGATCTAAAAACAACAAGTCAGCTTGAAATTAAGAACAAAACATTAACTAAAAATTACCTTTTAATGGCACCGGAATTGCGACACCCCATTACAAGGAGATCCGCGTTCAAGTTGGCAATAACGTCGCAAATCATATCCTTTGGATCGCCAATGACTACTTGTGTTTTGACATTCGCCTGCAATTCATGATTCATCTGCCGTAAGAGAGATGGATGAAGAAGTAAAGAAGAAGCCGATCAACGGTCCAGATCAACACTCACGATGTTCTTCTCTGCACATATCTGCAGCGCGTGGGCTATAATCGCCTCGGTTATTCTTTTCTGGTGGGCCTCGATCGCCGCCGCGAAAGCCGGCACCTCGACATGAGCTGGTGTTTTGAGAGAGAGAGAGAGAGAGAGAGAGAGAGAGAATTTGATGAGAAATCGGGGAGAATCTGAGGAGAAAAGGTGATGAGGCTGGAGATTCTTACTGGGACCGCCAAAGGGAATATCACCGGGATTGAGGCCTGCGGCGATGGACGGTGGAGATTGAACATGGAGGATTACGAAGGAGCCGGGTTCGGAGTCATCTGATTGAGATCTTAGCCGTAGATTCTGCAGGGCCCATTTAAGGGCGCTCATGCTCTCCTCGCCTCCATCAACGGCTACCACGACGCATATGAGCTTTCCTGTCATCAGAGATGAAAAAGGTAAGGACCGAGAAGACAGCGACGGGATTTAGGCGTGTGAGTCTGGAGGCGAGTTTCCTGCAACCCGTTTTAAGAGTCCCTCCAAAAGCTCTGTGGGCCCCACCGTGATGTCCGTACGAAATCCACTCCGTTCATCAGTTTCTCCGGTTCATTTTAACATGTTACCCCAAAAATGAGGCGGATTGAATGGTCAAGTGAAACAAACCACATTAAAAATAGGGATAGAAACAGCTACCGTTGAAACCTTCCTGGCCCACCGTGATGTTTATATATTATCCAAACCGTTCATGAAGTGAATTCCCGGAGGAAAAATACAAATTCTGGACGGATCCAAAAACTACTATGGGCCCACAAAGATTCCAAATCCACTGATTCTTATGCTGTGTCCAGCTTGAATTTTGGATCTGCCTGATTTTTCAGCTCCATCATAAGCATGATCTGGTCAAACCGACGGACAGAAGATGTCATGCTGACATAGCAATGGCTGGATGTGGATCAGATACTAGTGACGTCACCAAGTTCAGTGGGTCCCACCATGATGTATGTTTTGTATCCACACCGTCCATCCATTTGAAGAGACCATTTTAAGGCATGAGACAAAGAATGAGTCAGACAAAAGCGGAGAGAGCTACGCTGACCATTAAAAACTTATAAGGCCCATAAAAATTTTCCATCAATCTAATATTTGTTTATGTCTGTTTTAAATTATGAACTGGTTGGATCTCTAATAAACATCAAGGTGGACCGTATAAAGGTTTTACCCGACAACTATTGGGTAAATCAGTATGCAATCCGATTTTGCCGCCGGCTGTTTCAACGGGGTGCGGAGTGCCTCCCGTTCCACTCACCGATAATATCCTCATAGTGCCACTATGAAATATGTGTTTTATCTACGCTGTCCGTCCATTTTTCCAGCAAAGCACAAGCAGACTACACCACAGGTAATGAAATGAAAAATGTGTTTTATCCACGCTGTCCATCCATTTTTCCAGCAAAGCACAAGTGGACTACACCACAGTTAATGGTTGAAATTGAACACCATCAATAAAAACTTTTTGAGGTCATGGAAGTTTTAAATCAAGTTGATCTATGTATTCTCCCTTCTGTTGAGTCTGCAAAACAATAACTTTATAAATTAGTTGAATGGCAAATAAATATTATGGTGAGTGTAAAAAGCCTTTAACTGGGGGAGTCATTATCCACGCTATGTTTCCCATCGTGTAGTCCACATAAGTTAATGGATTTCCTCATTTTTTATCCCATGTCCTAAAATTAACCGGTAAAATGGATGAATATTGTGGATAAAACACATACATTGGTAGGCCTCATATGGCTCATACCATGTACCGTCTTGAAATATCTTGGAGATAAACGCTCTCACATTGCCCAATGAAAAAGTGACAAATGAATTTAATTTTTACACTTTGAATAGGACACAGCCACCCTTTCTCAAGGGAAAATCTTTGTTTTTAATATTGGCTCACATTTGATAAGCTCGTATAATGATTTATCAATGGCCCACAAAAGGGATTATAGTGGCAATTTGCGCAAAAATGAAACTCGACTATATATGTCCTTTGGTGGGCCTCATTGCTTACCTTTTTATCTTAGAAATGTCATGTAGTACACAATATATAAATAAATAATAAATAAAAAACAAACAGAAAATAAAAGAAATTGTGTTAATCATCCCTTTCCCATTTACACCATGCGTTGGTTAAGAAGTAAAACAACATGATTTCAAAAGCAGGTCATCTAGTCCTTATTTTCAACCAAATGGAAAAAATCAGTTCTCACACGTTATAAATATTGTCATGCATGCCTGCTTGTGGATGGATATGGCTCCACATGCATGTGGAATAAGCATCTTCTTAGGTGACAAGATAGATAGGCACCGCATCACAGGCCGGAGGAACAAATCTATAATTTCTTAGCACCAAAATACCTTTAGAGATTTTCAAAATCAAAGATTTTTCGTAGGATATTATTAGAAAAATCTTGTAAAAAATATTTATTATAAATTAATAAATAATTTAAAATTTAAGAATTTTTATTATAAAAAAAATCTTGAAGAATCTATATTTTACCAAATAATGCCTTCATTATTTATTTATTTTTATTTAAAAGGTAGTGAAACTCAAGAGTTGTGGGGCCTACATGGTATGTGTATAATGTCCAACCTAATAAATTCATGCACCACACCATGGTGATAACATGAACAAAACAACAAGTCAATCATTTTATTTGATGAGCTACACTTGAATTGGTACATATTGAATGTTGTACATTATTTTTTATGGTTTAGCCCATCTTACCATTAGATCTACTATATTTTTTTTATTCATTTAATAATAATGTAGGCGTACATCTCTTAAATAGGGTGGACATGACACACATACCACATGAGCCCCACAACTTCAATTTCCACTTGTAACAAAATGTAAAGGTGACTAATGTATTTCTCATTTTTAAAAGAAGACTGGTTATTAGAGGTCCTATCAGGTAAAAGAAAATTCTTTGAAGAATTTTTGTAGTAAAAATTGTTAAATTTTAATTTATTTATTTATATAACAAATTGTCTAAGGGTTTATTTAATTTTTGAATTACAACAATATATGGTTGTAAATGGATAATGATTATTTATTCATGTAATTGTGTAGTTACATCAATTACATTTAATTACAATAATGCGTTTGCTATATTGATTTGTTTTATCTAAGCATCAATGTAAAAGTAATAATTTTATAATATAAAAATGTAATGATTACAATTTAATTTATCTATTTTATAAGTGTATTTGACTCTTAATTTAATATTATAATTCATTTTTAAACACATACTTGAAAATGATTTGATAGCTCAGACCCTAAGGGATTTATATTTCTCATAAGAAATTTAAAAATTTGCAAGAATTCCAAAAATTCCCAATATTTAGTATACTTTTCAGGATAACATTGAAGGATTTTCAAAATATAGGCAATAATTATCACACTTGATAGGAGTTTGCAAACATAGATAGTTGTCGTATCACCGCCTCTAAATACAACCAACTTTCTTAGTCATAAATGTACTCTTACCATTCAACTAACTTCACTAGCCCAACATTCAACCAACTAGCGGTAAAGTCAATCGAACTTATTGTATCTGCAATACAAAGAGACTGGAGTAATCTGTCATGCATAGACATATGACAATTAAAATAGAGTATAACATTCATGTAATTATATTGCAACATTATTATGTTATCACATGTTTTCTAACACATGAAAGGTTGGCTAATTTATCAACTAGTGATTAGAATTCAATACAATTAATGGATATTTGACAACTGAATATGAAGAAGAAATGTCCAAGTTCATTATCAAGTATCTTGATCGACGGATTGAACAATGAGCTTCATAGGTGCATAAGTTTAGTCATTAGATACATTTGTTGATAATAAAATAACATAGTTCATCACATAAACTTATAATATCATATGAATACCAATCCTAAATGTCTGAATCTAACCTCCAATGAAAATTGAATATAACCTAAAAATCTCATTAATCCAACAATCATCTTATGAATTCAGACTGCCAACAATATTCTTTCCAACCATTCATTTGATGACTACCAATTTGATCATTAAAACATGCAATATGTTTAATTCCAGACATCTTGTCTCAAAGACCTACACATCAACGTAGGACATGTGCATATTGATCCATAACATTTAACATATAGTTTATTTAGTGCAAATTAATCTTCAATTTTATGTCAACTCATTTATCAAATACATATTGACTAAACTTAGAGTTCATGCATTAAGTGGTTTATGCATCCGAATGCACTCCCACAATTTTAGATTTAGCCTTGATAGATATATCTATAGCCTATCTGTTAAATCCATTAACCAAGAGTTAAGAAAAATCTTTCGAATGAACTTTCATATGAATTGACTGGATCTAACACGTGTCCTAGGTTGCGACATAATCGAATAGAAATAACATTTCCTCTATCTTTCTAAGCAAGTAATATTGTCTAGAAAGTATAGTGAACGATGCAAAAGTGAACGTAACTTGTCTCATAAATTAAACATGTGCACTTGTCACCCTATCAATAATTTTATGTTTAAGAGCAATAATTTGAACTGTCTATAGAAAAGCAGTGATAAGTGTATTAAACAGTTAAGTGATATGTGCCGACGGTCCATCTGTTATTAAACTCAATATTCTATAATATCACTTTCTACATAATAAAATGTAAGTCAAAATTAACATTGAATTAAGACATATTCACTACTAGTCCACTTGAAAAAATCAAGTTGCCCTTTACTTCACGGTAAATGAAACTCCAGAGAGACAAACATTCATAAAATGTAAGTTATCAAGTACTTAATATTTAAAAAAGTAGACGCATGCAAGATCTAAACATTTCATCTATTGGTCCTGTAAAAGGTAATATTTTAAAAATACACCAGCCCAATCATCCCACATGGACCAATATAATATTTGTATGAATCTATAAATTTCTAAGTACATAACCCCCACAATTTTAAATATTTGTAAATGAGATGTTTTTCGCATATGTACAATTTCTAAGTGTCTTTGTATTAAGTCTCATACATTGTCTAATATTTCATGTTATAACAGGCAGACTATATTTTGTACATGTGACACATGGATACAAGATTCAAACATATCAATCATAAATTCACATAGGATGGATAAAAGGCCACAAGATACATTAAATGATACAAAAAGGAATAATGTGCATTATATTTAGATACACAGTAATAAGTGAGCCCATGGTTTGATAGACTTGGCTATTGATCTGATCAAGTTCAATATAGCATACTCATTTATTTCTTGTGTGCACTCATTATCATAAAGGTTATTCATACGAATGGTTGGTCTACATTATAACTTAATTTTTAGGTTACTATAAATATAAAGAAGAACCCACTAATGAACTACTCATGTTACAAACATCTGTACAGTGACGCCTTAGTGTGTAACTGTGCATTTTACTACATTTCTAAATATCAACATCAATATAGTTATTCATTCTATGTACATTAATTACATAAAAATCAACTCTTAACATGCACTTGATCAAAATTATATGTTATATTTGTTATAGCACCAACAATATAGTAGCCTCCATTTTTTCATAATTCAGACCATGCACTCATGTACCACCCACCATTAGTCGCCATCAAATATCTTCCCAAAATCTCTCATTATAAAGTAGATAGTAAACCATCCACTTGCAGTCCATAAGTTGGACATGTAAGATTGTCCAATGTGAGAATATTCTGGTGACACACATTATACATAGTCCGGCATATTAGTTGAATAAACTTGATCATCAAAATTGGGCCCAAATTAGATTATCAAAAGAGATATATCATATAGAATTAGAGATGGCATGTGTGTGAACCACGGTGCTTTGTTAAAGTATTAAAAGGTTGCCTATGAGAGCAAACACACAAGAGAATAAACCCACGAGCAATTAAGATAGATGATGTTAACCGTCCACTTCATTTCCACTGAACAAGTGGTTAGATTATCAGTTCATTATTACTTTTTTTATTTACACCCCCTTGGATTTAAGCCATCTCCACCTTATTTATTTATTTATTTAATGAGATTGTTCAAGAAATCTCGTTATTAGGATATTCGACTCCTTCCATATTTGGCGACTTGGTTCCCATGTGAGGTCCATTAGATCAGTGAACTAGATCAAGGGTCATCGGAATGCTGTTTGCTCTCATGCAACATGTCAAGTTTAAATAGAACAGTTATAACCACCAGATGCTTCTTGTTAGAACCCTTCTTAAGAGTTGCACCAACTTGAAAATGATGGGAAGACACTTAATTAACAACTGCAATTCTCAATACTAAGAATTCTATTTCTGGTACGTACATGACAGATTTAGATCTTTCGTCCGGTTAATTGTACGATGAATATTACCCATTCGCATGTGAGCAACTAGCAGACTTATGGGATAGTGACCAACACCATTGACCTATCAGGCCCATTTTGGAAGATACTTTGGAATCTTCCATTCTCTAGTTTCTTTTACATTTTTCTTTCCAAAGTTTTCTTTTTAACCATGCATGGTGGTATACAAAGAAGAATTCCTAATATGGTTGGAATCCTAACACGAAATCCCATTTTGAAATGCATTTTAAGTTGATATTCATTGTATAGGGATGTTGAGATCAGTATATATCCTACTCACTATGGTGCAACGGTTTGATTTATTTTCATGTGAAGGTTACTTTTGGCTCAAGTTATGAGAAAATAAATTGCAAATTTTGAGATCTAAAAAAAAAATGTTACTTAATGTCATATCATGATTTTGAAAAAATCTACTAAATGCAAGCTTTCTTATAAGTGAACAGTGCCTGACATTATCCAAGAGGTAAGTATTATAGATTTCTTGAATTTTACATGTGTGTGATAGAATGACATATGTTTGAGACATAAAGGCCATATGTAGGTTATAGCTCTAGTATCCAAGATGACCTTAACTCGACCCATCTGATAACTTGAGGATCATACTTTGTACTAACAGGGGTTACAACGAACCCGGCCAATTGTTAAGGAATCAAGACCACTTGTATGTTTGATCATAGTCTAACCATTTTCATTTATAAATATCAAGATATAAAGTACTCTAACCATTATCAGTCGGTATATACGTTCATTTTTGTACATGTGATCCAAAGAACTTACATAACAAGTATCTACAAGATCTTGACCATTAGGTAGGATATGACAACTCTAGATTATATAGATCATGGCCCACAAATCGGGTTGGTGTGGTTTCATTTTGGGCTATTCCAACCAAATAGATGTGACTATAATTCTTAAATAGTTTTTCAAATATATTCGATTTCAAGATTGTTGGGATATAGAGTTTGAAAAACTATTTAAATAAAATAAATTTAAATTGAGAAAACTTATCGGTTGATAAAAGTCGAGGCGTAACTTGAGTCACTCGTCTTGAAATCAAATTTGCTCCCCTTGGACAATGTCCCAAGTGCAACAGGTTTCCAGAGCAATCAACCTCCAGGATATAACGACTATGACCCGGTCCCAGCGGTGCACTCATTGTACATGGGCTCGAACCACTTGTAGTCTTAACCCGAACTAGAAAATAATTAAACACATTTTTAAGAGGAAACCTAGTTTTCTAATCCATTCCAAAACTTAAAATCAGAAGTTTATTTATAGATTTTGTGAAGACACCCTTAAGGATGTAGAGATATCCTTTCACAAAGGGTTGTGACTATTAGGTTTAAACCCAATTGGTGCGACCCTTAGGCTTCAAAAGAAAGAACTTTTCAAAACAAAAATCGAAAGGATGCAACCTCTCAGACTTATGTGAAAAGACACATCCATAGTGCACGTGCACACCTATGGCCACGACCACGGCCCGTTTCAATAGATATTTTGAAACACTAAATTATTTTAAAATAATTTAAAATGCAACAGGAACAACCTAAAATTAAGTAGGTATTTTCTTATGAACACCTACAGAATGTGCATGTGTGCCATATGGGGCTATTGCATTAATAATCAATGTCCATATTATTCATAGATTTGCAGATCATGGAAACCATCTCAATTAGGGTTGTCCATAGGCAAGGCTAGCCCAATAGGCTTACAAGTTCGCCCTGCCTCGAGCAGGGCCGAATTTAGGCATAAACTTCGAACTTATTTCTCTAGTTTTAGCTTTCCAATAGTCAATTGGCTCGCCGTCAATTTTTTCTCAAATTTTAAATTTAAACTTAAATTTTCTCCTTTTCTCAAATAATAAGCTCATCTTTCCCTAATTCCTACTTTTCCAAATATTCAAATTTAAACCCTCCCCTTTTACTCTACCAATTTCAATGCTTCTCTCTTTATCTCCAAACTCCAAATGATAATAATAATAATAAAAAAAAAAAATTGGCCCATTTGATGGAAAGAGATGAAATTTCTTCGCACCATATACCCAAGTTCTTAGATTTAAGCAGAGAGAGAGAGAGAGAGAGAGAGAGAGAGAGAGAGAAAATGATCCTCCAACCTTTACCCTACAATTCAATCTAAGAACCCATGCCTCATACGCTATAACCATTCGAAAAAATCCCGTACAAAGACCCGAGTACCACCTCAGGCAGAAATCACATAGGATCAAATCCTTTAGAAATTAGACAAAGTTAACTAAGTGTTAAATTAGATTAGCCACGAAATCCATTTGAATCACTTTAAATACGATCTGCAAGACCCAAAACTTGTAGAATCATTTACGCTAGGTTACCCTAAAATCTAGGATCAAACTCATTACCCGACTGCTCTCGGGAGCACATTGAAACTCCGTATCAGATCTGGACTGCACATCGAAAGTCTGAATGATACGAAGTTATAGACTTAGGACTGCCTCGCTGGGCTTTGACAACCATCTCGGAAATCAAATCCAGATAGTGTCCCACGGCTATTCGCTTGAGCCCGGAGCGAGGAGTATGAGAAAACTTGGTTTTCTTTAGAAATTTAACAAAATTTAAGTAATCTGAGACTTGACGTTTGCGGGCCAATTATAAGCAATCAGACTGTCGAAATCTGACCCAAATACACCCTCGGATCAGGAAACATTTCTCATAAATGTTTGTGTACTTGTAACCCTGATCGAGATTCGATGACCGTTGAACTGAAACTGGTCCGCCGCGCGTGATCTGAGAATCCGACTGGAACAAGAACTTAACTCGACCTAGATCCATAGTCTGTGAGCTTAAGTCTGACCTTTGGCTCAAGGGGGGCTCCAGAAGTCCTCCGTTGAGCTGAAACAAACTCACTTTGGTTATAACCTAAGTATACCTTGACCTTGGGTCTTTTTCGGTGAGGTTTTGGGCTATATAAGGACCTTTAACCCTCTCTCATTCAGCCCATACGAATTTGAGAAAAACCCTAGGAGAGAGAAGAGAGAAGAGAGAGAAAGTGTGAGAGCAGTGGGAGAATCTCCTTGCTATTTTCCCCTGCCGCTCTACAAGCTTAACCACACACCCTTCTAATCGCTTGTCCGGCGATTTCGACTTCATTTCTAGGTAAGAAAATCCTAACCCTAATCTGATTTAGGGTTTCAGTTGATTCAATTAGCGAAATAGCTAACACTACTTGTGCTTTAGGTTGATATACTGTCGTGGAAGGAGGCGTAGCATTCCTACCAAACTTATTATGCTTCTACGAAGTAAGGTGCGGATTTTAGACGTATAGGTTATGGTTTTCAACGCTTTCAATGTCAGATAATGATAGATTCATGATCTGTATGTTATTGCACATGTACAAAGTGTTGTCCGTTTCGTTTTTCGGTTATACGTTACCTATGTTGAATATACTGTGTTCTTCGTATTTGTAGAAAGTACCGTATATGTATAAATTTTAAAAGTGTGTTTGCCATGATTAATTACTGTATGAACATGATATATATGTGTATAATACATACTTGGCAAAAGGGTTCACCCTAATATATGTTTTTGCTAGTATACGCTATGTATGTTGAAAGAGTGTATCCTAAGTGTTTGTGAAAATGCTTGTAAGAGTAAGTACTTAGAGGATCGTACTTTAGGTAGGTGTTGAGATAAGATTCTCAGTTACCTTAGAGATGTATATGATTTCCTCCATGTTGTTTGTTTAATTTAACCGCTTACTTATAAAATATATGTGTTTGTATTTCCTGTTTGTATTGTGCTTTATAACATACTTGAATTACTTTGTTTATTCTTCTTTACTCTACATGCTTCTGAATAAAGGATTGATTGTGTTTGGGGCTATGATTGTAGTCCAGGCAATCGGAAACGAAAATGAATGCGTGGCTGAGATTCATTCGCCATGCGAGATGTGTTCGACGAACCCGAGTTATACTTCGGTTGACGATAGTGACTGGCCACACGAAGTGCTTATGCGCTTCATATCGTTCAACTTTGTGTGCACTCGAGCTAGCCGAGCTCGTCAAGTAACCCGAACTGTCTTATGTATGTTCACCATGTTTAGATGCCTCTGTTTGAACCTAAGGTACTAACCTTACCAGTGGAATCCCTTTAACCGTAGTACCTCGATCCGCTAAGACTCATGAGCCAAGCATGGTGGTATGGGACACCGTGGTCGAGCTATCAGCTTATGCTGGGGCCACGAGCCTCCCCGTAGTGACCATTGAGCAACCAGACTCGTGAGCCGATTATGGTGGTATGGGACACTATATTCGAGCTGTCGGCCTACACTCTTTGATGGGTGATGGGGGAGTGGTGCAACGATTCCATGTAACAGCCCTGACAGCCCTGACCGTACCTGGTGTAGTGACCTCGAGCATACTCTAAATTCGCGGTGAGGCAACGAGCTTTTCCGTAGTAACAGAGTATAAACTAGGCCTGTATTGATAAGGTGATGGGGGAGTAGTGTAACGATTCCGTGTAACAACCCTGACAGCCCTTGCAGCGACCTAGAAATACACCATCATATGAGATTGTCTAGGACTGACGACCCTAAAATGGATCATTGTTTGGGAATGATATAAGGAAGGTACCTTAGTTTTTAAATACTGTTGTTTGAAACGGACTAATAACAACTCTGTAATCATGCTCATCATCGCATTGCATGTGCCTGGAAGATGTAGAGCACTGAGGGTGACAGCATGCCGCGGACGTAAGATGATGTCGTACAAGGGAGTATGTTGGCGAGGGCACGCATCATAATCACATCTCATCCTTGCATTAATTACAGTACTTAGGAATGTCGATTGTACTGCTTTATCATTACTGCTTGACTGAATTGATAACATGTTAACTTATGCTTTATTGTTCCACTGAGTTAGCTACTCAGTACTCCCACGTTACGGGACGGTGTTCTGGACACCCACCAGACCCTGTCTTAGTCGCAGGTACCGACGACTCACAGGAGGCTGACCCCGATTATTACGATGATCAAGATGAGTTTTCCTTCATGCAGTTCGCTGGAGGCTTCGCGTAAGCTATCCAGATTTACGGGGCTACAGGGTTCATGATCATAGTTGTACCATTCTGACATTTTGCTTTTGATTCAGTACATGTATTTGATGTCTCAGCGAAGTAATTATACTCTGGAGACAGATCGAAATCGTTTTGTTTTTATACACATCTATATATGTTTTTTAGTTTTCCGCTTACGTTTTATACATTGATTTGGAGTATGGATTACTGTTTTGGTATAATCTCACTCATGTTCATTACACTAACACAGACGACATTCAATCATAAGCATTTGTGTTGCATAAGTGATGTTTTGGAACTCGGGTGTTGAGTTGCTACTCGACCCCCGATTTTCAGGGCGTTTCACACACACACACAACTCCAACGATAGTGCACCATCCCTCTCTCTCAACTAAAGTAGCGTCAAGGCTCCATCTCTATCTCTTAACTTTGGTATCGGCATACCATCTCAGTTTCTCTCAACTCTAGCAGCAATGCATTATCATTGGAAGGAAATCCAACACGTTAATTGGTACAACACTCTCTTTAGAGGTTGTTTAGATGTAAAGACATTACATCGGTTTACATGTTACTCCGTTTGCCTTTTAAAGTGATAATTTATTTATAAGTAAATAGTTTGTCCATTTGGCTAGCCTGTAAAGAGTTTATAATGAATAAAATAGGTATTCATACCATACAGCTTGGACAATGAACATTCCAAAATCCACAAATCATATGAGAATGACTTGATTTTTTTAAAGGCCCTTTAGGGCCTGTGGGCAAACGGCTTTGGGTGTATTGAGGTGTATTGAATTACCATGTCAGGTAAATTTAATGCCGTCAGTGGATGGTCGGGTGGTTTGGCTGTAGACACCAATCCCATACCTAACATCGGTTCTGTTTGGGTGTTGTGGTATTGTAACCATCCCACCAACTAATGTTGTTTGGATAACTCAGGAATTGCTTCCAAAAACTGCAAGAACCACAACAGAGAACTAGGTTCTCAGGAATCTCTCCTAAAATTGCCAAAAAAAAAAACATAAAATGGAGAACAAGGAGATCTCCCAACCGACTGCCAACAAAAAGAGACCTACACACAACGAGTTGGGTTTTCATGAATCCTTCTCATAAATGTTAAAAAGAAAACCCTAGATACAGAGAAATTGTCTTTTGCACAAACTCACAAGGAACTGCAAAAACCCTAGAAACGGTGAAATGTTCTTTCATGACTCCCTCAAACTGCTCAAACCATGGGCGTCCCATAAACCTCTTCGAAAACTGCAGAAAATCGAGAATCAGAGAACTAAAAATTCAAGAACCCTTCCCAACACGGCAAAAACCCTACAGAACAACAAGCTGGGATTTTCAGAAATCACTCCCAAAATTGCAATAACACGAGAAATAGATATATGGATTTTCCAGAAACCCTACAAAACCCCATGAAACAGGGAAATGAGTTTCACCAAAAGCACTCCCAAAACCGCAAAGCTTCCTAGAAATAGATAAATGGATTTTCCAAAAATCCCTCCCAAAACTGCACAAACCCCATAACCCGAGAAATGGGTTTTCCAGAATTCCCTCCCAAAATTGTTTTTCAAAAAAAAAAAACCCACATACACCGGCAACAGAGAGTTGAAATCTCTCCTCCTGATCAGAAAAGCAAGGAAAAATTCAACTCTAAGAAGAAAGAGAACTAGGGCTTTTCAGGCAGATGACAGAACCGAAGGAGGAATCGAAATGGGAGTTGAGATTTGGAGGAGAATAGAAGGATTTCTTCGAATTTGGGGCGTCGAGAGAGAGAGAGAGAGAGAGAGAGAGAGAGAGAGAGAGAGAGAGGTTTGGCAGTTCGCATCATATGAATCCAGGGAGGGATTTCGCAATCCCTCCGTATCTCCAGCGAATACAGCGAAGGACGGTGGAAAACTTGTAGACGATGACGCCCAAACATGCAGAGGGATAGGGTAGGAGGGATTTGACAATTCTATCCCACATAATCCCCTTTAATACACCTAACGCCGTTTGCCCAAACAGGCCCTAAGGGAACATTAAATCATGCACACACTAAATGGATTGGATGTCTTCCACCCATCACAATAGGCTTCAAAAGCAATCTAGATGTTTTTAATGGTGGACATCCCATCCTTCTCTAGTGCAATTCATTTGATAACGGGCGAACCGTTTTTTTTTAATGCCACAGGAGAGCATCAAGAGAAATACAGGATGAAAGGATTGGATGTACCATACAAATTACTGTAGCCTCCACACGTCATGAGTGTATATTAACCATTGTGTTATAATATGTATAATGCCTTTTTAGTTATAAAGATTTTAGCTGTAGTATGAAACATGAGTACATATAAAAACTGTAATCTATTTACATCATGTAAAGCCTTTACAGGCAAATATAGGCATCCAACAACCCCGGTAATCTGATTAGATATAATTCTTTTATAACCTAAGGACTTTACAGGAATCCAAACGACCATTTACCCTATCTGTGTTCTTAAATTTTGCTTAAAGATGACGGTTTTGTTTTTTTAGAAGATGGGTTTCCTGAGACTTGGGCTTGGACTGCAGGACCCTTTTGCCCTGGGCCCAGGACAGTATTGGGCCTAATTCGATATGCGGGCCGAGCTAGGCCCGGCCCTCCCGTTGATACCCCTACCTCCCAGACATCACCACCACACCGTAGCGACGCTGAATCTATAACCCCGCGAGCTACGCTGGTTCCACACACCCTTCCTTCCCAGGATGTAGGGTTTCCTTGCTTGATTCCACACCTCCTCCTTCCCTCTCCGCTTCTATCTTCGCTTCGGTCGTCCATCGGAAATGGAGGAACGCAGCTGCCCGGAAGGGGGAGATCGTGCAACTGGCGGTCCTCGCTTCCGAGGAGGCCGCGATGGCCGAGCTGGAGACCGCGGCAGAGCACGGCAGCAGCCACAGTGCGCCATTTGCTATCGCCTCACGACATCCGGTGCTCCCAGTCCAAGCTGGTCCGGCACTGGTAAATGAATTTGAATTTGAAACGCCCTCCCTTTTTATGAATTTGAATTCTAGGGATTGTTCCATTTCTTTCTATTCCAGACTTTATGAATTGGCCTAGAAGATGTGTATGGGCCGTCGGGTCGAAGAAGATGGAATGGTTGTCACTCTTGAAAGGCTGTATTAGTATCAATGAGCTACTATGATTTTGACCTTGTGGTTTGCATTTTGGAGGTGTGGTTGTAAAAGGAGATGCTTGTGAGTCAGTTGAACGGTTTTAGGCAACTCAAAAGGGTTAATGGACACTCCAAGATAGACGGATGTCATTAATCAAGGAATATGTTGGTGTGAGCAGGAATCTCCATATGTTTCAGATGCATTCTGAATGATTGGGCAGATGAATATTTTGAAATGCTGGTTACATGCTTATAAGCATATAGTCATAGCATGTAGGACTGAACCAAACACGGAACGTGCTATTGCTAACATGGAATTCACCTTGTTGCGGCTCTGGAAAGTGCGAAATTATTCACTGGAGACAAGGCCACGAGGAAGAATTGTTAAAGTCCATTGATATACATTGGTAGGCCATCTTCTAATGGCTCAAGCTTTTAGAAAAAGTGGTGATTTGACATGGTATCAGAGCGGAAGGTAAAGTGTTCAAATCCTGAGAATATATTCTCCACAGGGTCAGGAAAATCAAGTTCGGCCCACGGATCGGGAAATCAAGCCAGCTTTTTTATGATTTGAGTGTCCCTCCACCCTTGCTAGTATATTCTTGTGCGGAGTTCCACCCTACATGTGTGGGGGAGTGTTAAAGTCCCTTGATATACATTGATACGCCATCCACTAACAGCTTGAGCTTTTAGAGAAAGTGGTGATTTGACAAGAATGTCACCCTCTGCCCACCACAGTCCAGTTTAATGGCATGAAGAGCAACTTAGATTTAAATGTGGCATTGTGTCGCAGACAATCTGAATTAAAAGAAGAGCTTGGAAACTGAAGATGAATTCCATTAACCAAGTGATGCTCCAGGTGAGAAGGATGATCTTGAAGTTACCATGGGAACAGATCCTTCTACTGTTTCATCATCAACTGGCTGCTATACATCCACTACAGCCACGGATCGATTGGTTCGTATTCCTGTCACTGAGGCCCCTCTTTCAAGCCGTTCTGCTGTATCTGATGGGCTGTCATCTGATGATATTGTTGTGATGTCATCAGATATACAGCCGATGTTGATTAGTTCAACCTTGCTCCTGGAAAGAGTTGGATGGTCCAATTGCTCCTGGAAAGAGTCTTTCTTGTTCAAGTAATTTAAAGAAGAAGAGACCTGGTGACAGTACTGGAAGGGTCAATGGCAGAGTGAGTAGTTCTTCACCCTCAAGCATTCGATGAGCGTACAATTGCTGACCACATGAATCTCTGGAAGCTACTTTTGAATTAAGCAGGGCTCAATTTACTGACCACAATGATCCCACTCAGTCCAGGTTCAGAAAAGAGGTGATAACATTCAATCTGATTTTGGGTCTCATTCAACTTCTTTCATCAGTTTGTTCCCTCTGAGTTTTCACAAAGTTCCAATCACAAGATCCATACAACTGATGATGCAAAACGCTCCCGTGCTGGTAATGGAATGCCTGATCATAGAGTTGTGCCGTTGAAGAACTTAGTTACTGAGAACCTACCATCTTTGGGTTCTGAAAGGTCATGTTCTGAAACATCATCTTCTGTGGCTAAGGAGAGAAGTAGCAATGAGGGTCCACTGAAGTCTAGAGGGCTAAGGTCTATATCTTCTAGTTCTCCTACTGATCATCCATCTACTAGCGATGGAGCTTTCTCTTTGAATGTTATGTCTTCGGTCAATGCTGTTCACACAGTGCCTAGTTCATCTAAGACAGCGTTTTCTGCACTAAGTTGTAGTAATGGATTGAAAACATCCATGTAGAAAGTTCTTCAGCTGTTCAGAGCATCAAAGCTTTCAAAGCACTACCATTTAGGGTTTGGGAGTGTGGTTTCTGAAAAGAACAAGGTACTTTTGATGCAGGACAATTAACCATTTGCTCTAGAAGCTCGAACTGTTAGAGTATGGCGAATTAATCCCTTTATCTCATAGCCCAGGCCCCACATCTCATGGGTTAGGACCTCGGCCGAACCCCCTTCGTGGGCCCCAAATCACATGGGCCACCCACCCCGAGTGTGTCCCCGCATCCCACGGGCTACCCCACTCGAGCCCGGTGTGAAATGCGCATTAATCACCCCTAGTAAGGAGTCTCAAACACGAGACCTCCCCCGTGAGCCCTAAATCACATGGGTCACCCACCCCGAGTGTGCCCCTGCATCCCATAGGCGACCCCACTCGAGCCCAGTGTGAAAATGCCCCTGCATTAATCACCCCCGGTGAGGAGTCTCGAACACAAGACCTCTCGCTCTGATACCAATTTGATGCAGGACAATTAACCATTTGCTCTAAAAGCTCGAACTGTTAGAGTATGGCGAATTAATCCATTTATCTCATAGCCCAGGCTCCACATCTCATGGGTTAGGATCTCAGCCGAACCCCCTTCGTGGGCCCCAAATCACATGGGCCACCCACCCCGAGTGTGTCACCGCATACCACAGGCTCCCCCACTCAAGCCCGGTGTGAAATGCGCATTAATCACCCCTGGTAAGGAGTCTCGAACACGAGACCTCTCCCGTGAGCCCCAAATCACATGGGTCACCCACCCCAAGTGTGCCCCTGCATCCCACAAGCGACCCCACTCGAGCCCAGTATGAAAATGCCCCTGCATTAACTTTATTATTTTTCAGTTGTATAGCACTTGACACTTGTACTCTAATTGCATGGTATTCAGGAATATTGTGATATCTGCTGCCTTCATCCTGATTTGGTTTTGTAAGATGCTCTTTCTATATGATCTGTTCATCAAACTTTACAACTAGGGCAGGTATGAACTGCGCCCATGCGGTCTCATAAACTGCAGCAACAGGTGAAGTTTGGTTGCTTCTCATCAAAATACACATGAAAATCTTTCAATGTCGTGCACATCTGTGGACTTCTAGGATGTGCACTTGGTATCTTGGTAGTGTTTTTCTTCATAAGTTCTTGGTCTCATTTCATTTGCACTTACTTCTGTGTTCATGGGAATCTGCTTATTTTTGTTTCTGCTCTCATTCAAAACAAAGCTGTTGGATTTCCTGGGTATTTCTTGCTATGTCTGACACTCTTACAACATTGATAGTATATATATTTTTTGTCATTTAATATATCGATGATGTGCTGGTATGCTTACTGTATTGAAACAATTGCGTCATATGATATCCATTTGCATGCTCTAATTCTCTTGTATGGTGTTACTCTTCTTCTTTTTTTTTTTGAAGGCATATGTAACGTGACTTTATCCTTTCATCTTCGGCAATTCATTGTGCCTGCAACAAGCTACTTTTGTTATTTAACTAGGTCACTGCATCAGGGAGTCCTGGCAAACATATTGTTGCAATTCAATTTTCTGTTGTTGTCCTTGATACTTATAATTCTACCTTTATTTCTGGGCTAAAGTTCGGAGTCTTTAGACACCATGATGTTGAAGAGGCAGTATTGTTGTACAACACAGGCCACATGCATAGAGACATAATTCCTTGGTAATTGCATCCAGCAATTACTTTTCATTTTATACAAGAACTTGCTTGAGAAGAAACATTGCTACGGTTCTTCTTACTGATTTTCTCCCTCTCTGGATAATATTAGGATATTATGACCATGCAATCCATTTGATATTTATTTTGCCAGAGGTGTATTATTGTATCACATATAAGAAGTCCTTTGGTGTTTTTGATATATCTACTTTTACTTCCTGCAGTTGTTGTGCTAATGCCATGCTCCAGTGCTTGGCATTCACTCTGCCGCTTACTGCTTATCTTCTTCAAGGACTCCATAGCAAAACATGCACGATTCTATTCTCTAACCCCTCTCCATCTTTCTTTTTCATTCGTGTATAGATTAAATTATTTTTCTCAGACTGGATGTTTGATGAGTTCTCATATTGTATAACACTGTTCTTCCTCGGGCCCAAAAACCGGGTGGTATTTCACTTGTGAATTTGAGAGACTTGTTTTGAGGGGACGGGAAAAGAAATCTCCCCTAACACCAGCCAGGATTCTCCCCCAAATACAAAGCCTTGGTAGTCGTCTGAGTCATGGGAGAGAAGAAGATGCCCATGAATTCTTAAGGTGAGCTGGATTTCAACTGTTTCTTTGTTTCTATTACATGGTTTCTATACTGTTGTCATCTAGCCATCTAGTTCCAGCCTTTTTATCTTCTTGGACACATGTATTTCCATTCAATTATTGAGTGATTTTGGCAGGTATGCAATTGATACAATGCAATCTGTGTGCCTTAAGGAAGCTGGCATCAATGCATCGGTCCCAATGGCAGAAGAAACCACCCTTATAAAGATGATTTTTGGATGTCATCTTTGGTCTAATGTACTTGATCCTTGAGAAACCATTTAATCACATACTGTCTTCTTATTTATGCTGGGTTACTATAGGATCTGTTTCTAGATGCTGAATAAGTGGTAGAAATATGATGGCTGATAAATGCAGATGAAGTACATGAAATGCCATGGCCAGTCTGAGCACCATGAATCGATGGTGGATCTTATTATTGAGATACATGGGAACATTGCAACTCTTGAAGAAGCACTTTCACAATTTACAGCCACTGAAATCCTGGGCAATGATAACAAGGGCCTATATGGCAGGTTGGTTTTCGAAATTTTGGCATAAAGATTTAGGGTGCATTGAAATTCTCTCGAACCACATTTCGGGCGTGCCATGGCAAGTGAAATCATCATTAGCTGGACTATTGTTTTTCTGCCTTTCCTGCCCAATGTTAATAATCTGCTCATTTCCAGTAGGACATGAAATAAGCGGCTCTGTTGAGAGGAAAATTCAACCCAATTGTGTTCACATGACAACTACATCCTTATACTGTACGTTTTTTTTTTTTTTTTTTTTTTTTTTCTTTTATGCTTGTTTTGGTTTTAGGTGTGATTTCATGGACTAGGGTTGGGGGATAACCATTGGTTTTCCGCCATTCAGAAAAATAAAAAAGGAAAAAGAAAAAAAGTAGTGGTTTTCCCTTGTTCCTGCAAATTGACAGACAAGTACGAAGATGACCTTCGTCCATTAAAGTCTTAACGATCCAATGTACACTGTTTTCAGCATATTCTCTGTCAGTTGCTATAATCAAACCAATAAAAGCAGATTTTAGGTTTTGGGGTTTCCCCATCTCAGAACTGTTATGTCAAATGATCGAACTCTTATTTTTGAATCGAAGGTTTTTTTTTTTTTTTTTTTCCTTCCCTAATGAATTGAGGGATACGAAAGAGGTAGCTGATACTCTCGTTAAAGAGTGACAAGGGGGTCATTCTTAGCTGGCTCCTCTCTACCTGTTGTTATAGATCTGTTACTTTTCTTCTTCCTCTAATAAAAGTTCCCTCTGATCTGTCTGATTAAAAATAAAATCATTTTGTTCTAATATCATCAGTATTAGTTCTTGATATTTAGTTTTGGTAACTGAAAGTTGAAGCCATGAATTCAGACTTTTTTGGCTTAAAAAACATTCAACTGATTTAGGAAGGAATTTTCAGGAGCCGTGGCAAATGTAACCATAGGACTAATGTTGGCAAAATTGTTTTTGTATCGCAAATCATTATAGGGGTTGAATCGTATCATAAATCATAAGATTTTCTCGGATTTTCTTTAAAAAATAGAAAAAAATTACATAAATTAGAAAAAAACTCACCAATTATCCATTTCTCATCAATGGTCACCAAGAAAAGTAATACATGTCATGATATTGGCAATTGAGAACTTTATACGATATAGTTATTGTGATGGTGTCAAAAGATTCCTGTCTTTCCTTTAGTATTTATCTTTCAAGAAATTTAGCTTAAAAATGTGCAAATGTCCTTTAATAAGTTTACCCTTCTTGAGTGTAGAAATCCATTGGAAAAAGGGCATTCAATTTTATGTACTGAAGTATTTTGATTCCTTTGTTTTGGGATTTTGAATATCAAAATCCCCGAATCTCCTCTGTTATGAAGAACAAAATAAAATAATTGACCTTTTTAATAATGATTTTTAAACCCCCACTAATTTAAAAACATAAAATGAAAGCAAATTAAAAAATAAAATAAAAAGAAAAAGAAGAAAAAGAAGAAGAAGAAGAAGAAGAGAACAAGTATGATTTGAATCATAAATCAGGATGTGAATAGTAAATCGTAGGATTCATTTAAAAAAGGATTCAAGGTGGGATTTAAATTGTTTTTACTAAGAGTTGACTCAAATCGTAAATCGTTAATCGTAAGTTGTAGGATTTTGACAACTATGCAGTAGGTGATGCAGAGGAATCTTCATATCAGCATATAAAATTAAAATGGCTCTCCTCTTCCATGTTTCCTTGCCACCAGTTGGTGTCTTTGGTCCTGACTAAGGCATAATTGATGGCTATCCTTTTGGTCCTTGCACCACCTCATAAACTTTTGGATTGATGGAGAACTCCAGCAATGTCATCTCCCAGATTGGTCTGGCACATTCCTAGTTCTATAAGTACATGGGATTGAGGGAAGACTCAAAATTCTCATATCCATGTAGAGTTGAAGTTGATTTCTTATTGTTTCACAGACCAAGGTGCATGCTTGGATTCACTCTTTGCTTAATAGATCTCCTTTCACTTTCAAAGAAATGGAAACAATACCCATTTCCTTTGCTCCAATAGATTTACTACCGGCAATCCTCTTAAATGAATTGTCATATACTTTTTTTTTTTTTGTTTTGTGGAAAAGGAGCTAGGCTTAATTCCCCAGGTATTTTATCTAGGACTAAGCTTTGTTCAGTCATCATGGAACTAAATAGGAACTAATGAGTCACACTAGTTCTGACAGTGAAGTTTCTAAAGTTTGTCTATTACATCCAAATTACCTGATTTGTACTTGTGAATTGCATCCTTTCTTGCCAAAATGTGAGAGTATGATGTTAGATTGCTCTGGGAATAGAATGACTCGAAGATCCTGGATTACTCAAGTCTTCCCATGCCTCATGTATGTAGGAAATGCCCACCAAGTCATGCCCCCCCCCCCCCCCCCTCTCTCATGTATTTGTCATTTTTTAGGTTGCAACAAGTTGTCACTTTGGGAGGCGATGATCATCTAGTCTGTGCGAGTTTTGAGGTGTGCTTTTTCCCTAGTTGGAGCAGTTTGGGTTGATGAACATGGAGGCCGCATGTTTGGTGGCTGAGTCCCCACCATTTTAGAAATGGTGGGAAAAATACATAGTAATCTCTCAGTTGTTACCTTAAGAGTTTAGTTTATCTTGAATAAAAATGAATTTCTAGTCTCCAAAATAACCCATGGGAGAGTGGAGAAAGCGCTAAAACACGCCTTCTCCAATTATTCCATTTCTTCCACTTGAAACGAAATGTTATCCTATCTGATTTGATCAGAGCAGCCCCCATTGAAACATACGTGGATTTGTTGTCTCGTTCCTGCTATTACATGCATATCATCTTGCGCTTGCTGGTCATGCCATGTGTAGGTAAAAACCTGTGGAGCTTGAGAAGGTCTTGTAAAAGAGGCATGCATGCTCTTCTACTCAAGGTAACCACCCCTCGATTCTCACTTTCAATTGTGATCCTCTTGTGCTTTGCTTGCATATGAACATCCTCAATTCTCGCTGATAGGTGCTGGCCATGTGCCCCAAGTACAAAATAGAATGCAATGCCCTGTGACTACGCCAAAAACGTGAGAAGCAGATGCATGCAAGACATTCCTTCCAGCCACACCGTAAACAGTATTCCCAAGGGGAGGTTGAACTTTCAGTTTTGAAAGGCAGCCTCCTGCAGCATTTAGTAGGCGTGAAGATATTCCATATCGGATGACTCCAGATGGCACTGACAGAAGATTCTTTCCAGTGTATAGGATTCCAAAAACAGATTTGTCCAGCGATGATGTGTCGCATTTCAGCTCCTTGGATAAAGGGTAATGCTGTCCCAAGAGCTGCGGGGACTCGATCAGCACTGATGAGTATTCTGCATACATATTTGGAGACTTGGGTCTTTTCAGTTGGAGCAACAGCCCCGTTAGTGTTCCAGACAGTTTGGATGTACCTCCTAGGAATTATGGTTGTTTGAATTTCGAATTATGTTCTTCATGGCAAGGGGAGGACACCCTTTGCAGGAATGGAATGGATTCCGTCAAGGCAGGAGATGGGCTCAGGATGTAGCAGAGGCCGCTTCAAGAGATGAGTGGAAGAGGGTGTTGTATTATGACATCAGGAGTGTAGCAAGCTAACAGAACATGCTAGCAGTAGTGAGACTGACTGAGGCTGGGTTAATCCATGCGACAAGAATTCAGGCGTATCATTTACAAGACTTCAGGAAATAACAACTCAACATTTTATTGATGGGCATTTTAGTTAAACAAGGGGAATAACATGGGCGCTTTGTATGTAATGTACTTATGCTGGTTTTATCTGGAAGAAAGACAATCAGCTGTAAGTTCTCTGAGTGGTAGCAGCTCTTTTCGTGTCAAGGATCGGATAGAGCGGATACCTTCTGAAACGCAGCAGAGGACGCTGGCTGAAAGATGCTGGGTTTCAGCTGCATCTGTTGATGGGTATGAACCATCAATCCCATAATGTCTATGTTGGTGTTTCTATCATATTTGAAAGATCCCTGACTCAACTAGAAACACAACCCAGTTTCCAGATTTTTGAATTATTATTTTGATCCAAATCATCCAAATGCACTCCCACAATTGATGGAACGACCCAGAATATTTCCATACCGGACACCCATCTTTTTTCTTTTTTCTGTTTTTTGGAGGGGGGGCCACATTTTCCACTGTCTCTATGTCAGAATCAAAGAATTTTTATTACAGTTTTGACTGGAGCAGAAATTATAGATCTCCAGAACAATAGTAATAACATAACAGATAGAGCAACTGCATTGGATGAAGAGGTAGTTTCTCATCTCTAATCCTCTTACTGTATTCCAAATTGAATGGTTTCAAAATCTTTTTTAATAGCAAGATAAAGTCGAACTATAGTGTCCACTTTCACGCATTGGTACTCCAAATGGACAATTTTCCTTCCAGTCGTCCATTTGGTGGTCACGATTTCCAAATCTTTTGGTAATTTTAGGACCATTTCATTGCCTCTCTACTGGGTCAAGGCCTCTGTCTAACCGTTCACATCAAAGTTTTGTCCAATATCTAGATCTAATCTTGGAGATAGCAATGTTAATCTTGGAGAGTTTTGCTGCATGGGCCTTCCACGGTGGGCCCCATAATATCAACGGTCTTGATCACTGAACAATGGACCCCACTTATACAAACTGCAGACTGCGATGGTACTTTAGGTCCTCTATATTGTATTAGGAATCGGATCCGAGGAACCGTACTTGGATCCGACCGGGAATTCCAACTGTGGCCCACAATGGACTGGATCTGCCGACCCAATGACAGCCCTAATTGACGGCGGTGTTTTGGTTGGTAATACAAAGAAAATGTCTTTGACCTTTAAGGCAAGACATGATCTTTTAAGTGGGCCATCCTTCAATGGATCTCCGTTGAAAAATTGAGAAGCTTTTCCATCTTAGATGGGCCTCTTATTTTTTATATTATAGAGTACTAGGAACTTTTGAAGGTACTCGATGCACCTATGTGGTGAAAGTGCAAACATCAATGGGGCAAAATCTATTGTGGGTAGGGGTGTACACGAACTGAGCTAGCTCGGTTAGCTCTCGACTCGGTTCGAAGCTGAGTTTGAGCCGAGTTTGAGCTGGCCCCAGCTGAACTCCACTCGACTCAGATCGAACCAGCTCGAATCAAACTTGGATCGAACCAGTTTGGTGACTCGGTTACTTTGATATTGATGCTGCTCACCAAGTGTTTGACGAAATGACTCAATGAAGTGTGGCCGGTGGCAAGGAAGGTATATATATATGAAACAAATATCCTTTTTTTCTTGATTATGTTGCTTAGAAGGTGTTTGATAAAATACATGTAAAACCATTGCCGTTGTTTTACATATAGTGAGATTTTGAAGGTGCAGTTTAGGTGTTTGTGAAAATGCTGCACAGGCGAACTTAGCTCGATCTTGGATCGAACTCGGCTCGACCTGGCCCGAGCTGCTAACCGAACCAAGATGAGCTGGCCAGTCAGGCTTGGGGACTGAGCCGAGCTGAGTTCGAGCTGAGGTCAGCTCGTGGCCGAGCCAAGTCAAGCTGAGGCCATCTCGACTTGGTTCGACTCGATGTACACCCCTAATTGTGGGCGCTTTTATAACAAGGTGTGGCTCACCTTTTAACGATGTGGATACTCATTTTCTGATTATCCATGTTGAAACCGTGGCTAAAATTCAGTTCAAAATAAGAAAATTAAAAGCAAGGTGGGAACTTGAAATATAAGGATCCTATGGGAAACCCTGCATAGTCCGAAAATAGCATGGACGACTGCTCGACCAGTCGAGTGTGCTGCTCGACCGATCGAGTTGCCCACTCGACCAGTCGTGGACTGGCTCGACTCAAAGTTCAGCGAGCATCGGTTTTTTGGTTCCGTGGTACTTGACTGGTCAAGGCTCATGCTCGACTAGTCGAGGGTCCGCTCGACCAGTCGAGGTTACGCAGATTTGTTTCTGGATTTGATGCGGATTGCGAATTTTTGAATCGATTTTTGCAAGGGTGCGAAAGGGAAGTTTCTTAAACTATAAATAGGGGTCCCTAGGGCTTTTATAGGAATAATGAGAGTTATTCCAAGGTGTGAGCAAAGGGTTTTCTCTGTACTTCTAATGGAAGATATTATATTGTCTTGTAATCTTTATTTTCTTCATAGTGGAAGTTTGCATCCATGGTTTTTTTTTTAACCTTTGTTGGGATTTTTCTACGTATATCTTGTCTTGTGGTTTGTTTGAAATGCTTTGATTCTTCTTCTAGTTTATCGCTTGTGGGTGAGACCTGAGACTGTATCTCGGTTCATTGCGTTGTTGGCGTGCTGCGCAATAACTGGTATTAAAGCTATTGGTTTTAGTTCTATTGGGAGCGATGACGGAAGAAGGGAAGACTAGAATTGAGAAGTTTGATGGTTCAAACTTTGCCTTCTGGAAGATGCAGATGAATGATTATTTGTATCAGAAGGACCTCTATATTCCTCTAGGAGGAAAAGAGAATAAACCAGAAAAGATGACAGATGATGAATGGTTTTTATTGGATCGGAAAGCTTTAGGAACGATCCGACTCTCTTTGTCTAAGAGCGTCGCCTTCAATGTATCCAATATGAAAACCACAAAAGAATTAATGGAAGCCTTAGCCACCATGTATGAAAAACCCTCAGCGTCCAACAAGGTTCATCTTATGAAATAGCTATTCAATATGAAGACGTCAGATGGTGGGAGCGTGGCTGAACATTTAAACGAGTTCAATACAGTTACGAGCCAGTTAGAATCTGTTAGCATTTTTTTTTAGGATGAGGTCAGGGCGTTATTTATCTTGTCCAGTTTGCCAAACAGTTGGGATGGTTTGGTGATTGTTGTGAGCAATTCTTCAGGGTTGACAAAGCTGAAATTTGATGATGTGGAGGGTCTAATTCTCAGCGAAGAATTTAGAAGAAAGACATCAGGAGTTGCAGGGGATTCAGTGAATGCTCTAAACGTTGAAGGAAGAGGAAGATCGCTGAATAAAGGAGGCAATAAACACGGATGTTATAAGTCGAGGAAGAAGTCTAAGGGACTGAAAGACAAAAATGGGTGTTGGCATTGCGGGAAGAAGGGGTACATGAAACGTAATTGTAGGGCGCTCAAGAAACAAGAAGGAAGCTCTCAAGGCAGGAAGGATTCAGAGAATCTACCTGAGGAGAGTGACACGGAGGCGTTGATCTTGTCTCTTGATGCGAGGAATGAGTCTTTGGTTATAAACTCAGGTGCTTCGTTTCATGCCACTTCATGTAAGGAAGTTCTGCGTAATTATGTATCAGGTGACTTCGGGAGAGTCTACCTGGGTGATGATGAGCCGTACAATATTATTGGAAAGGGAGACGTTCATATAAATCAGAAAGACGAAATAACTTTGAAATTAAAGGATGTCAGACATGTACCGAGTTTGAAACGGAACTTGATCTCAGTGGGACAGTTGGTCAATACCGGATATGTGACGACCTTCACTAGTAATTCCTGGAAGATCACAAAAGGTACCTTGGTGATATCTCGAGGCAAGAAGGAAGGTACTTTGTATGTGACTTCAGGATAGTTCACTCGCAGTCGCATTAACTGGAGTGAATGGGTAGTTATGACATCAGAGGTTGAGACATATGAGTGAGAAAGAGATGAAAGTGTTATTGTCAAAAGGAAAGCTACCAGGACTGAAGTCTATTGACTTGGAATTCTATGAGAACTGCGTGTATGACAAGCAGAAGAGGGTAAGCTTCAAGAAGACATGACGCGCTCTAAAGACATATCTGTTGGAGCTTGTACACACTGATGTGTGGGGACCGGCACAGGTATCATCTCTTGGTGGCTTACGTTATTTTGTTTCCTTTATTGATGATGCTAGTAGAAAACTGTGGGTTTATTTCTTAAAGCACAAATCTGATGTATTTGATGTATTTAAGAAGTGAAAAGTTATGGTAGAAAACGAGATAGGTAAAACAGTAAAATGTCTCAGATCTGATAATGGGGGAGAGTACTGTGATAAGAAATTTGAGAAGTATTGTGCAGCAAATGGAATCAGACATCAGAAAACGATTCCAAGGATACCACAACAGAACGGTGTAACTGAGCTCATTAACAGGACCATCCTTGAGCGCGCCAGGAGCATGAGGTTACATGGAGGGTTGCCCAAGACCTTTTGGGCAGATGCTGTGAATACTGCCGCATATCTCATCAATAGAAGTCTCTCAGCACCATTGGATGGTGGGTTACCAGAAAAAACGTGGATTGAGAAAGAAGTAAACCTTACACATCTCAGAGTGCTCGGTTGCACTTCATACGTTCACATTGATGCAGAGTACAGAAACAAGCTGGATGCGAAGTCTAAAAGGTGTACGTTTATAAGCTATGGGCAGCATGATTTTGGCTACAAGTTTTGGGATGCAGAAAACAAAAAAATCATCAGAAGCAAGGACGTAGTCTTCAATGAAAAAGTGATGCATAAGGACAGTGTGTATGAAAATAAGGCCGACGAGAAAGAATTCGTAGAGTTAGAAGAGTTACCGGATACGGGTGTTACAACACTATAGAATGATTATGCACATGATTATTATGAGGCAGAGCCACAGACACCGGTTGTGAGGAGGTCTACTCGGGAGAGGAGACCCACGGTCCGATACTCACCCTCCTTACATTATCTATTGCTGACAGATAATGGTGAATCAGAGTGTTTTAAAGAGGCATTATAGTCAGATACACGGGTTAAGTGGGAGCAGGCCATGGATGATGAGATTGACTCTCTTGAGTCTAATCGTACATGGGAGCTAGTCACTCTACCCAAGGGTAAGAAAGCTCTTCATAACAAGTGGGTTTACAGACTGAAAGAGAAGCATAATGGTTCGAAACAGTACAAGGCCAGATTGGTGGTGAAAGGGTTTCAACGAAAGGCAGGTATCGATTTCACTGATATATTTTCACCGGTAGTAAAAATATTTATGATTCACATGGTCATGAGTATAGTGGCTATAGAGGACTTACATCTAAAGTAGCTAGATGTTAATACAGTCTTTCTTCATGGGGACCTTGAAGAAGAGATATATATGCATCAACCGATAAGATATATGGCGCCAGAAAATGAGAACAAGGTGTGTAGACTAAAGAAAAGTCTATATGGCCTGAAGCAGGCCCCGAGGCAGTAGTATAAGAAGTTCGACAATTTTATGTCGGAAAACAGTTTTAGGAGATATAATGCAGACCACTGTTGCTATTTGAAGAAGTTTGATACGTCGTACATCATCCTACGTTGATGATATGCTTGTGGCCGATTCAAGCATAAAGGACATCTCAGATCTTAAAAGACAATTATCTAGAGAATTGCCATGAATGATTTAGGAGGTGTAAAACAAATCCTAGGGATGAGGATAAAGCATGACAGGGAAAACAAGAAACAGGTTTTGTCACAGGCAGAGTATATAACTAAGGTACTTGATCGATTCAATATGGGAGGTGCTAAGCCGATTAACACTTAATTAGCCAACCACTTCAAGATTTCTAAGGAGTAAGGTGCAAAGAAGAACATGACTACATGGCTAAAGTCCCATATGCGTCAGCCATTGGGAGTATCATATATGCTATGGTGAGCACGAGGCCAGACATTGCTCAAGCAATGGAAGTTATTAGCAGGTTCATGAACAACCCCGGGAAGGAACATTGGGAAGCTGTGAAGTGGATCCTCAAATACCTAGTAGGTACTGTGGATATAAGGCTATGCTATGGTGGATCGAAAATCAAACTACAAGGCTACATAGATTCAGATTTTGCAGGAGATATCGACAACAAAAGAAGCACCACAGGGTATGTCTTTAATTTGGGTAGTGCTGCAGTCAGTTGGGTCTCTCAGTTACAGAAGATAGTATCTATTAGTACGACGGAAGCAGAATATGTTGCGGCTACAGAAGCGTGCAAGGAGATGGTGTGGATGTAAGGTTTCATGGAAGAGTTGGGTAAGAAGCAAGCAGATTGCAAGCTATACAGTGACAGTCAGAGTGCAATACACTTGGCTAAGAATTCAGCCTTTCATTCAAGGACCAAGCATATTGACATCAGATATCACTTCATATGTTCGTTACTGGAAGATGGATCGATTGCTCTAGAAAAGATTCATACAAGTAAGAATCCTTCAGATATGCTGACTAAGGCGGTTATACGGGAGAAGCTGAAGATCTATTCAACTTTGATTGGTCTTCAGGCTTGAAGACGGGGAGGTGGTGCACTCGGGATGTAGAAGACGAAGGTTTATGGTAATGTGTCTCCAAGTGGAAGATTGTTGAGATGTGGAGCCACATCTGGACGGCCGGTCGACCAGTCGAGTGCCCTACTCGACCAGTCGTAGACTGGCTCGACTCAAAGTTCGGCGAGCATCAGTTTTTGGTTCTGTAGTACTCGACCGGTCGAGGCCCATGCTCGACTAGTCGAGGGTCCGTTCGACCAATTGAGCATCCTGCTCGACCAGTCGAGGTTACATAGATTCATTTCCGGATTTGATGCCGACTGCGGATTTTTGAGTCAGTTTTCGCAAGGGTGCGAAAGAGAAATTGCCTAAACTATAAATAGGGGTCCCTAGGGCTTTTCTAAGAATAATAAGAGTTATTCCAAGGTGTGGGCAAAGGGTTTTTTCTGTACTTCCAAGGGAAGAAGTTATTATATTGCCTTGTAATCTTTCTTTTCTTTATAGTGGAAGTTTGCATCCATGGCTTTTTACCTTTGTTGGAGTTTTTCCACGTATGTCTTTTCTTGTGGTTTGTTTGAAATGCTTTGATTCTTCTTCTAGTTTATATTTCTTATTGTTTATCGTTTGTGGGTGAGACCTGAGATTGGATCTCGGTTCACTGTGTTGTTGGCGTGCTGCACAACACAATTCTCATGAAATATTGGACGATCTTGATTGTCGGATTTCATGAAAAAGGATGGTTGATAGAATGGATCAACTGTTCAATATTCCTGGACTTTATATATTGTTACATCCATGGTGGGATTAGATTAATGAATGGTTTGATCTTGTACTTGTGATTGTTCTGTGCCTCTGCAACTAACGAAGGTATTCCATGGTAATTGCTTATTCATATGCATTTTTGCCTTTTTAGGTCTCATGATCTGGCACAAAAATTAGCTGCGTGAAATGTGGACTGTCGGCAAGTTGTCTTGAACCATCCATCTGTGGTTCAAGTTGTAAGGGGTTGCCTTTTTTAAAAATTTAAATTTAATTTTCTCTAATAAAATCTTGGTTATGGCCCTTGGTAGTGCTTTGTGACCGTTGTTTGTGAATCTTGGTGATTCTTAATAAAATGAAGCAACTTCCAATTTAAATTGTAACAGGGAATTACAATTAGGCTCGTTTCAGTTTTACTAATCCTTTGTAATTATTGTAAACGAGTAATAATTACCTTTTTTCCAGCTTTGCTTGTGGAAGGAAATACTTCCTCAAAAACCGTGTTTTTCCTCTCCTGTGTCTTTGTGTGTAAAACATTTGGGGCCAACCATGATGTATATGACATATCCATGCCATCCATCCATTTCGGTAGTTCATTTTAGGGCATGAGTCTTCAAATGAGGTAGATCCAAAACTCGAATAGACCACACTATAGGAAACTGCAGTGGTGGTCTTAATAGACCTTAGTGGTTGAACGCCGAAACCTTCCTAAGGCCCACTGTGATATTTATTTATCCTCCAATCTATTCATAAGGTCATGTATACATGGATGAGGTAAAACACAAATATTAGTTTGATCCAAAACTTTCGTAACCCCGCGAAGTTATCAACGACAGCCATTCAATTCCCATTGTTTATCGTGGTGTGGTTCACTTGAGCTTTGAATCTGCCTAATTTAGGAATGGACGAACATAGATATGAAATATACGTCATAGACCATAGTTTTCACACATTCATTTAGAGTTGCTGCTATAAATATAAATATAGGTGTAAATAATAATGACTTAATTACAATACATTTACATTGTAAATTGAAACACAAATAAGCCCTTAGTAAAAAGAGACCATGAGAGAGTATGTTTATTTTATGTGAAAGATATCTAAAGTACTATTTTTATGCCTAGAAATTTTAACTTTAAATTATTCTACAAAGCAACAGTTTCCTCTCTCCATCAAAATTTGTATTGTAAGTTATTTCAAAAGGTCTATAAAAATTATAGCAAGTGTAAATTACAAAAGGTAAATAAATAACGGGTATAATTTGCCGAAAATAAAGAATTAACATGTATTCCCCTGACAATTAATGAATCTGTAAAGGTACCCTTGCTATTGTCTTTCCTTCTCAATTGCTTCTCATAAATGGTTAAGATGACAAATTTCATATAGATGGTATTCCTATAGTGAATCAGAGTGTATACAAGATTCTCATAAGATGGTAGGAAGTGAATTCAGCATAATTAAGCCTTAATTTTTATCTCCGATCTTAATCTTTACATTCATCAGTTTATAGAGCAGTTCGTTGAATGTGCTCATGTGTTCGTTGATATTAGATACATCTGTCATCTTAAGATTGTACAACTGTTTCTTAAGATACAAACGATTGCCGAGGAATTTCTTCATGTATAAATTATCCAATTTCGTCCATACCTATGTGGTAATATTTTGATTTGCGATATTATATAGGATATTGTCTGTTAGACACAATTGTATCAAGTTTTCTAGTTCATTCCACTCTTCATCTGTCATAAATACATGACGCTTCACCTTGCCAAGGAAAGAATGTTACAATCCTTGTTAAATTAGAAGATCTCTTATCTTAACATTTCATAGTTCAAATTTATTTCTTTGAGGAAAGTCATTCTTTTCATACTTAATATTAGATCCCTTAAAAGACATGTTTTCAAATTCAATAAACTCAAAAGCTCCAACATTATTTATGATACTACTTGTTGAGAAACACGTGAAAGTAACCCTGAGTTATAATCAAATAATTTGAGATCAATCAAATCAAGCACAAACAAAACACAAGGTTTTATGTAGAAAAACCCTCACGGGAAAAAAACCTAAGGCACAAAGCAACTGTCAATCCACTATGAAATCAATGCTGACAAGAGATGGAAAAGCTCACCGATCAATAATATACTTTGAATATCACAAAAAACCTAATTTTGAACTCTCTTTGTTCCCTAAAAGCTCTAGATACGTTTTTCTTTTTACCATATATAATTCCCAATTACAAATCCTTTAATATGTTAAAAATCGAAATAGAAAACAAAACCTACAATTTTATAAAATTGTGTTAGTCGGTCGATGAAAGCTTCAATCATATCAAGTGTCATCGATGTATGTTGATAGGATCGAAGCCACACCTTCGATCGTATTAATTTGGAACTAGAAACTATTCAACGAGCAAATCCCAAAAATGAAAAATTTCTCAATAGGATCAAGTGCGGTTGTTAATTCCATCAGCAAACTCAATTATAAACGTATTTAAGACATTAGACAACAATTTTAGGGTCTGCAGGCAAACAACTTTCGGCGTATTAAAGGGGATTAGGTGGGATAGGATTGTCAAATTCCTCCTACCCTATCCATCTTCCTGTTTGGGCGGCGTCGTCTGCAGGAATTCGTCCGTCCTTTGTTATATAGGTGGGAGATATGGAGGGATTGCGAAATCCCTCATCGGATTCGCATTGCAAAGCAAAGGGAATAAATGTTCAGGTACTGCAGTCTGTGCCACTATCTTCCATAATACTTCATTTTCTGAAAAATGTGTTACATTTATATGACATCCTATCCGTCTAAAAAGGTTGGAAACATCATGGAAATCATCTAGCCCAAAAATCAGGCCGTTCGACTTATCCGATGATCCAGAGAATTGATATGAATTTAGGGACGTCGATCTAAGCCAATAGAAATTTGTGGTCTTTTTTAATTATGAATTTTTATTATTTCATAATATAATATTTTATTTATGGATTAAACTATTCAATGGTTTAGATTTCTCACAAATGCGACATGTTGGAAGAGAAATAGGAGAAGCACGAGATGCTTAGGGTACTGACGCCAGTACCTAACAATTTCTCCTGTATTATGAACTGGACATGATCTAATACAGCAGCTGTATCATAAATTATGATACAGTCATACTTTTCAGATAATATATCACATACATAGAATATCAAATCCGTTAAAAATGTGGACATCACTATATTAATTATTCTAGATGAAAATTATTCTGATCTATTTATTAGGTTGACCAAAATAGTATGGTGAGTCATACCATTTTCCATCCATTGATTAGATAATTTGTCCATATTGATAGTGGATAAGTCTGATTTTCGTCTTTAATGATTTTGATGGTATGGACCACTATTTTGACAGTTTAGATCTTATGAAAGTGCGATATCTTGGAGGAAAACAATGCCTTTCTCTGAAGTTATGATACAACCGCTGTATCTTTTTTCATGATCTCATCATCTCGTCTCTCGCATTCTTCACCCAAACCTGGATGGTTGCAATACCACAACACCCAAACGGCCCACTTGCTAAGTATGAGATTGGCGTCTACACCCAAATCACCCAACCATTTATTGAAGCCAATAAATGCACACATGGTAATTTCATGGGCCTCATTATACCCAAAGCTATTTGCCCAAACAAGCCCTTAGCAGCCTCACCACACTTCTACAGAGTTTGCACCAAATTAGATTCCACTCATCTCATTCAATGGTTGCCCGTTGTCGGGTCCCAAAGAAGAAGAAGCAAAAAAAACGTGCCACGTCTCATCGTACGTTAGATTTTATAGGGACAGTCCGTCCCGATTCAATGCACTCGTAAAAACCTTTGACTTTGGCTATTCAAATGATTCCTAATATCAAACCAGCACATTTGAGAACGTGGAAATAGAGATGACTACGTACAGCATATGTACCAGAGCTTCACATGCACCTATTTCTTTTCTACCCATCTGTCTCATGTATGGGACATCCCATTGTTAAAAAAGGTGGGCCAACCCATGGTGATCGCATGCTGATCCATTCATCGATCGCACCGGATATAACTTAAAAATCATGCACAGCTGATGGTGAGTCATGCATTGTTGTGGCCCACCTAATAAGTAGATCGGTTTGATCATAGTAGCAGGTGATCAACATGGCATGGTCCACTTTTTTTCCCGGATCAGATGTTCCACACGAGTTACATGTCGGCGGTACTAAAATGGATGGATGCGAAAGGTCACGTACAACAGCTGCATGTAATCGTTTCTCAAGTGGAAAAGGAAAAAAACCGGGGATGGGGTTTCCACAGACCCTACTCCATGCTAGGGATATGAGTGCATTACAAGGTTCCTTGTATCTGCACACGCGCCAATTTTCCTTTCTCATCTGGTGGGCCCCACCAGGTAAGATCAGGCCGGTCTTTCAGTCAGGTGGACCACATGCATATGGACAAAAAAAAAAAAAGGACCGTTGAGAAATGGAGCATGGTCCAGATTCGACTACGTGCACATGGCAATTGCCTAATGGTCAAACCAGCCTGATTCTTTGACAAACTTGGATGGCGGGGATCTCATCGCCTGATGAATGGCTCCTATACCTCACATGCACGTCCATATCACGTAGGCACTTGTGATAGCGCAGCGATAGCATGCAACAGCCGTTTGATGGTATTTTCCATGTGATGATGAAGGCCGTGTAAACCCTAATTCCAGATGTGTAATAACTAACAATCATTTCTCTTGGCTTCGTTTACTATTTATAATGAAGCGCGTGCAGCTGCCCACTGGGCCCATCATCTGACTGGTCCAATGATCAAAACCGTACGTTAAATATAGTAGACTATGATACGCAGCCCACATTAAGAAAACAATGCTGAATAGATGATTTTGACTATCAATATCTAGTTCAAGACATAAGTGTAATTTAAAGAGGAGAAGACTTTTTGTGGAAAATTTAAGTATTTAACAGCTAAAGTGTTCTCTAATCCTTTTTTATTTATTAATATATATATATTTTTAATTTTATAAAAGATATGGTAGTCTTAAGGAGTATTAATTATAAATATAAATACATTTTCAGCAAAAAATGAGAAGAAGATTTTCAATTGTGGCATTCAACTCTAATATTCAAATGTTTAGATATAGATTTATTTTTTTAATTTGATTTATTTTTGGATTTTAAAACGTCATGGGTGTAACCTGATTTGTGCTTATCAAATTACAGTAGGGCATGATGTATTATTTCAATTCTCTTAAGAGGGAAGACACAAACATCCGACCAAATCTTACATTTTACAGCAGAAAATCGACTGAAGAGGCAACTCATTGACAAAGCGTATTTTCGAAGGAGCATTGGACCCACCACCAACTTTTATGGTAGTCCTCATGACTCTGTAACTAACAAAGTTCTATCATTGTCCAGCGTCAACGTTACAGTATCGTATAATTAGATTAAATGTCCACACTTCTAAGTTGTTAAATTACAATCAATTGAATTTTAATTAGATGATCATGTATCTCTCATTATATCATGTTGACCATTCGCTCAAATGAACCAAGTATTTCTCTTGTTTGCTTATTTCTCTAGTTTATGTTTTATTTTATCAATTGTAATAAATTATATATTTAACTATTATCAACATTGTTTAATTTAATTTATTTGTTTACCCATCTTTATTTTCTTGAGAATTAAATTGCAATTGCTAATAAAAGAAAAGTCTTAAAGCCACTGAACAAAAGTAATTTATTAAAAATGATTAATCCCTATCCTTTCTCAAATGGTTTGATAGCTGATCACAATCAATAGTTGAGTCCATAGTTGAATTTTTAAAATCGGATCTACACATTTATTTTAGCACTGGTCATCAGCGTTAAATTAAATATTGAGTTGAGTGACTGTAGCATACAAGCACAGTCATAACCACACATGAAATCTAAATTCAAGCTCTTCATCGTACGTATGGCCATGTGTTAGAGGTGTACATGAGTCGAGCTTGGCACAGCTCAACTTGGCTTGGTCCGGTCCTTGAGCTTGACTGGCTAACTCGGCTAGATACGGTCAGTAACTCGAGATAGTTTAAGTTGAGTTCACCAATGCAACATTTTCACAAACACATGAACTGCACTTTCAAATTCTCACTATATGTAAAACAATAGTAACGGTTTTACAGGTATTTCATCAAACATCTTGTAGGCAATACCAAAATAAAGAAAAAAAAAGAGAGTATTTGTTTCATATACAAACCTTCTTTGCGGCTCGCCGACACTTCATCTGAGTCATTTCATCAAACACTTGACGAGCAACATCAGTATCAAGGTAATTGAGTTACTGAATTAGTTCGATCCGAGTTCGATTCGAGTTGGATTTTGATCCGAGTCGAGTCGAGCTCGAACAAACTCGAAGTCGGTTTGAAATTTTTTCGAGCTAAAAAATTCAGCTTGAACTCAATTTCAAACCCAGTTGAATCAAACTTTTTCGAGTCGAGCCGAGCAAGCTAACCAAGCTAGCCCAGTTCGTGTACAGCCATACCATGTGTTTGATTGTTGAGGCTTTTTCGGTGACATAAACTGCGTGGATCCAATAGTGTGCCCTGCTCGCTCATGTGTGCCAAAAAAGGATTTCTGACACGTCCAGCCATGGATGGCCCTAGTGGGTTGCTAATGGACATAGCCCGTTGGAGCCTGAGGACTAAATAATTTAGTAATCCTGCGGACTATCACACCGACCTCATCCAGAAATAAACCTCACAAAACGACAACCTAGTGGAGTGAAAAGCAGACTTGGCTAAGGAAAAGAGAGAGAGAAGAAGAAGAAAATACAGATTTCATCAAGTATAATCTTTTCGTCAAAGGGTGCGGGCGATTTTACTTTAAGCAAGGGATAGAAGAGAGAGGGTTCAAAAGCAGGACATCTCTGGTCATTGTCCCTCGACCCGGTCGGCCTACACACGCACTCTCTCTCTCTCTCTCTCTCCATTTCAGATCCTGGAATAAGCGGAAGAAGAAAGAAGAAAGAAAGAGAGAGAAAGAGAAGAAAAAAATAGGAGAGAGAAATGGGCGGTGTAGTGAAGTTGAGCTAACAACAGCAGAAGACAGAAGAAAAAAAAATACTCCACCTCCAATCCACATCACCTTTCCTCTGTCTTTACTTAGTTTCAAAGCTCACCCACATCCCCCCTCTGATATATATGATATTTAAATAATATAAGAAATTCCATCAACCCCATCCAAACAAACCTCTCTCTCTCTCTCTCTCATTTGTAGTGAGAATGAAAGGAGATTTATCAAAGCATCAGCAACACTACCCAATTAGAGAATGCCAAACCTCGGAAGAAGAAGAGAGCCGCAACAGCGGAGGAAACAATGGCACCAACACGAAGCAAACAAAGAAAGAAGGAAGCGGCACTGAGGGAGCAACCATTGAGGTAGTCCGCAGGCCAAGAGGCCGTCCTCCAGGCTCAAAGAACAAACCCAAACCCCCAATCATCATCACCCGCGACGCCGATTCCGCCCTCCAACCTCACATCCTCCAAATCCCCGGCGGCCTCGATGTCGTCGACGCCATCTCCCGCTTCGCCCGTCGCCGCAGCATCGGCCTCTGCGTCCTCACCGGCACCGGCACCGTCGCTAACGTCACCCTCCGCCAGCCATCCACAACGCCGGGAGCCACCGTCACATTCCATGGCCGATTCGATATTCTCTCCATCTCTGCTACATTCCTTCCCCCATCATCATCATCATCATCATCGCCATCTCCTTTCTCATTGGACGGTAACGGTTTCTCCATATCGCTTGCTGGGGTCCAGGGCCAGATCGTTGGAGGATTTGTGGTGGGATCTCTACTCGCAGCTGGGACTGTGATTATCGTCGCTGCTTCTTTCACAAGCCCAACGTTTCATCGCTTGCCGATTGAAGATGAAGTTTCAGCTACTACAACGGGGATTTCCACTGCTGTTGTCGAAACCGCCAATCTTCAAACACCTACAATGGAGTCTGGTGGTGGTGCGATGTCTTTATACAGTTCTCAACTTCCATCTCATGTTATATGGGCACCTACTGCAAGACAGCAGCCTCCTCCACCGCACTACTAGGAGGGGCTTTTCTGTAATTTCATTCTACTTTCAGGTTTTTTTTTTTTTAATTACTTTTTTGGAATTTTATTAATGGGTTAGGATTTAGGTAGGGGATTGATATTCACACCCACCTGATTGATAGACACGCCTTCTCTTTTCTACTTCTGATAATACAGTAGTACAGTTTGTAGTATTGTGTAGTCGAAAGTTAAAAAAAGAAAACGAAAAGAAGGGTGCGTGTATCTATCAAAATGGTGTAGTTTTTAGGAGAAATGCTCAAACTCAAAGAATAGGTTTTTCTCTGTTATCTTTGAAGTTCGATCGACTCTCTCTCTCTGTTCTGTGGGGTTTAGATAATGGAGGTGCATTGGATTTTGAGATGCAGTGCAGTGGGAGGACGTGAATGTTATTATCTTCTCTCATCTGTCTTTTTCTTGGCTCTGCCTGGTTAACCCAAAGCTCTGTGGGGCCACCACGATGTTTGTGTTGTATCCACACTGTCCATCCGTTTCGTTGAGGCCAAACACGACGGATGGGCCCCACCGAATGGAGACACTCACTATTGAAACCTGCCTGGACCCACCATGATGTTTAGACGTCCAATTCGTGGGGACCACTTTGGTTGGAGTATAGCCCAAATTGGCTGGCTACAAGTTATTGCTGATGGTTTAAATTCAGGTGGGATGGATTTGAAATGAGGCCCACATATGGGTTATATTTTTATTATTATTATTATTATTATTATTATTATTATTAATTTTAAATTTTTGTGAGAAATATACTTGGTTAGAAAATGGTGGTGAACTATCACCATAGTCAGGAAGAAGGGTGTGGTTAGGGTGTCTCCAGGCTCCACCGGTGCAGTGTTTAGCAGGTCTGCAAGCTGAGGAAGATGCTCACGCGAGAGCTTTTCTCTCCCTCTCTCTCTTTTTCGAGCGTTTGAGACAGTACGATGGATTGGGCCCTCTCTTTTTCAGTGAAGAAAACTCACTTTTATTTGCATGTGTACTTGGTCTATCTTCTCGGTATTCTCTCCTTCCCTTCCTTCCTCCATCCCTCTCTGCCAAAAGCAATTTCCCGTGCTCTGAACGGAAATTAACATTCTTTGCTTTTTCATTCACTGCCATTCGTCCTTCGCTGCAAGATTACACTCTTTTTTATTTTCTTGTACATCTCATCTGGACCTCTGTTTCTCAACAGCTATTGTAGGGTAAGCTTCTTCCGTAATTACGTGTGTGTGGCCCACCGTTACGTAGGGTCCAAATCCAGTCCTTTCATAAAGTCTAACCTTCAGGACTGCGGGAAATGGTTGGGTTGGTGACGCCCGCCACTAGAACTTTCCCGGTTGTGTGAATGGCTATCGTGATTTGTATATGCTATCCAATCATTTCTTCGATGGCCCCACCAGGCTGAATGGACACCTCATAAAAATCAACCACTCCGATCACATGTGGGCCATGCCATGGGATTTTAGTGGTTTTAAGTATAATTTTATTTACATGGTGTGACACGTCTGATTTTTAGGTTGTCCCTATTTTTCACCTCCAAGGAGAAAATTGGAGGTCACACATGATGGATGGAGTAGATTTTCATTAACACACCATACTGGCCCCGAACACGCAGTTGTAGTCTAACCTTATTCTACAAGGTCGACGAACCGTACTACTGGATAAGATCAAGAATAGTGCCGTACTTGCACTGGACTTACACTAGTAGGGCCGGGTCTTCGTTGATCCAGCCCGTTAATCCTGTCTGGCCCACTGAGGATGTGGGATGAACCTAGCTTACTTCTAGTTTTGTTAGGTTAATCAGATCACCGTCGGATTCATTGAATCATTGGCCCCATATGTTCGGATAGCTGAATCAGGATACTTCACATTTTGATGCGTCCGGATCCTATAACGCCTCCTCCGAGAAGACGTTCATGGTGTGGCCCACCACCTGCGTGGCACGGATGTTCTGCATAGACGACACGTTAGCATAATAGACAACGCTGTACAAAAAGTCGTCCAGTGCTTGTATGTGGTCCATTTCTGATAGTGACGGATAATGCTATACACTGAAACTTGGCGTATCGAGGAGAAAGTCTCTATTTCTGCTCTTGTACTTAAAGATCGGTGCGCTATCCGAATCCAACTCTCACCACATGCGGCAATGTTGTGCGTGGGTTCGATATCTGAGTCGTTCATCTGGTAGGCCCCACCATCTATCTTGCTAGGCATGGAAGTTGGGAGATCTGAATCTCAGGTGGTCCAAACATAAACACATAAAAAATGGACGGTGAAAAGGAATTGACTAACAGTTTCTGGTGACATGTGGCCCGAATGATAGATGAAACGGTCTGATTCTTCCGATGTACATGATGATGGTGCAGATCTTGCACACATGTTCCAATTGGCACGTGTGTGCAGACTGAAGAGTCGGATCCGTGGCTTAAACTCTCAAGCAGCCGGGTCATTGCAAGCGATACGACTGCCCTGGTGCACTCCCATCTATTTATGACTTCCACCTGGACGGTACCACAACTTGTTGGTAGCGTACAATCTTACCCCCAACACCTCACTTTTTTGAAACATCATTACCATTAAAGAGGTAGTACCCACCGTGAAGAACGAGTGCGACACAAATCAGAACGATCTTACCATCAGGTGGGCCACACTACAGGAATCAATGGTCAACCGACGGTTTCGGGCTTGTCACACCGGATACGGATTGGCTACTACCCCTGCCATCAGCCCCGTGGCTGGTGGTCGGTGCTATGCGGGCCCCACCATGAGGTATGTGTTTCATCCATGCCGTTTGTCCATTTTTACGGATCATTTTATTGCTTGATCCCAAAAATGAGAGAGATACAAATCTCAGGTGGACCACACCGCAGGAAAATAATAGCGATTGGATGTCCACCATTAAAATCCTCCTAAGGCCCACTGTACTGTTTGTTTGACATCCAATCTGTTGATTAGGTCATACAGACCTAGATGAAGGGAAAAAACAAAAGGTCAGCTTGATCCAAAACTTATGTGGCTCCCAAAAAGTTTTTAATGGTCTACGCTCATTCAACACTGTTTCCTGTAATGTGGTCCACTTGAGATTGGGATATATCTAATTTTTGGGTTCATACCCTATAATGATCTATCAAAATATATGGACAGCATGGATGAAACACATACATCATGGTGGGGCCCACAGAGCACCGACCATCAGCCATTGGCCGGTGGCAGGGGGAGTAGCCAATCCGTTTCCTGTGACACCCAGTGAATGGATCAGCACGAGTTTCGAAAAAGCTGATCTATATGGTGGGGCCTATCATTTTCATGGGACTGATTTTCTAAAGAGGTGGCGTGTTGGCAGGAAAGTTCGCATCGTACCACAAGTTGTGGTACAGTTGCCTGCAGGTGTTCAGTTCTCATTGCACATAGCAGGGTAGGCGTTGGATTTTCTTGGGATCTGTACGGTAAATGGATTCAAGACGTCCAAAACAGCTCCATTTGTCCACGTAGACAGCAGGGTTCACGCGACTGATTGAAACATTTCCAAATCAAACGTTTAATTTAAGATGGTCCCCGTATGTTATTATAAACAAACGGCTGTCAATGAAGCCTGTTGATGGGGTCGTTTTGATCATTGGACAGGTGCCATCCTAATGGTGGGCCCAAAGATCAGACACTTGCGAGAGAAGCTAGCTACTTTTTTAGAGCTACGGTGTATACTCTACACGTAGGATTACAGCCCCTTCAACAACTGGAAGAATGCTACCCGCCTTGCACAGGCTCATCTACGGTTGTAAACAATTCAATCAGAAGTCTGATCATACCTTACAAGAATTGCACTGATTGGACAATCTCAGCCATCAAATCGGAGGACTTTTTCCTGTTGAATATGGACGGTTGCTATTTTTTTATTTTGAACCATCCATTGGTAGGAAGGACACTGATCGGACAGTTAGAATGATAAGCTTGTATTATGGCCCATTTTAGAGATAAACCATTCAAGCGGTTCAATCAATTACACGTGGAAATATTGTGGTGGTGGATGGTGGGGAGTGGGGCCCTTGATATATATGTGTAAACAAGCAAATTCGGTAGGAGTTTAGTCTTTATCTAATGGGACCCATTTCTAAAGAATGGCATTGTGACCTTATAACAGCCAATGGGCATCAACGTCATGCAATGCGAAGGGCCAAAGACAGGAGGAGAGTTGCGTGTTGTAGCCTGTGTTATACGTAGCCCGTGCAACCCAAAGCTCTGTGGGGCCTACTGCGATGTCCATGTAACATCTACTCCGTCCATCGATCACTTCAGGATGTAAGCCCAAAAAATGAGATGGATCCAAATTCAAATAGGCCACGCAGCAGGAAAAGTGGGAAGGGAATTGCCGACCATTGAAACCTTCCTGGAGCCCACAGTAATTTTTATATGCAATCTAACCTGTTCACACCGTGAATCCCATCAGGATCTAGGGAAAAGAATATATATATATATATATATATATATATATATATATATATATATATATATATATCATCCAGATCCAAAATTCCATGGTCTAGATGAGGTTTCCATGGTGGGAATTCAATCACCACTGTTTCTTGTGGTGTAGCTCGTTTGAGTTTTGGGTCGGCTTCATTTTTGGGTCCACATTTTAAAATGATCTAATAAAGCTGATGGACGGAGTGGATGTACTCAAACATTACCATGGGCTCTGTCTAGCAGGGGTTGCACGCAACAACCCACATCCACATGGATAATGTTGTAATGAAACAACGAGTGACTTTAGCGAATGATGCTTCATGGACTTAGCAATTGTAACCATGGTCCGCGTGCCATTGAAATCTAATCGTCCAAAATGTGGGGCCCACCGTAGATAGCTCAAAACTCAAAAATCAGACTGATTAAACAAACCCAAGCACTTATCAATGAATATTTGCTTGTTAGATTCGAATAACCAGCTATTCATTCAATAAGGCAGGACATTGATCATTTCTTTATAATATTTGCCCTATGGCCCATTCAAAGCGGGACCACCATGTGGACGGTGTACGATTCACGCCACATGTATGATTCAACAGTCCATGTCTACACACCATCAAACACTTCAAGGGTTTTAAAGTTTTCATCTTTTCCCGTTTGGCCTAGGCATGCAATGTAGTTAGATTAGAAAGCAACGTTGGAATGGTCGTTATTAGCACGACAGGCCGTTGGAGAGTAGTTCTTGCTCTACCAGCCACTATGACTTTTTAAACCATGAATAGACCCCAAGGACCACAATCTCTTTTATTTTGCCTGAGAAATGTGCACGAATTGCTAACCAGGGGTCATAGGGGCTTTACCCTGACGTGGGCCAATGAAAAATAACCACATGTCTACGTCAGGTGGAGCTAAAAGTGCCTGCATGAAATGATAATGTTGCTTAGGCCATGTAAGAATTTATGTCCTTTTTACTGTAGGACGAATGTCTAATGCATATATTGTACTTTTTTACTTCGCCATGTCAGGGTTTATAAGAGTTTTATAGCTAAGGTTATTGATGGATTATAGAGAGATTATTTTAGCCATGGTTTAAGTTAGGTTGGCCGACCTATTTTATTATATCGACATTTAGAGCTTAATTGCCGGAATGGTTTGTGATGGGTTATTTTTGACCCATCTTCGACCGATCGAACCTTGACCGGGTCGAAGGCTGTCGACCGTCGAAGGTTCGAAGTCGAAAACTTTGACTCAAAGTCAAATGAGTAATTTTGCTTTGTTTTTATTGTAGCTTGGTCGAAGGAACCTTCGATAAAAGAGGGCCTACGATCGAAGGGATGCTTCGACTAGTCGAAGGGATTCTGCGATTTGTTCGCGATTTTGCTTGTAGCTGCATGGATTTGATTCCTTTCACAAGCCTGATGCTGAAAGGAGTTTCCCAAAACTATAAAAGGGGTTGCTGGGTTTTTCTAAGCATCACAAAATAGCAAGAGGTTTCCTAAAGCTTTGCATTTGCTAAAGGGTTTAGGGCTATCAAAGGTGAGAGAGAGGGAGAAAGAGAGAGAGGAAGCTTATAGAAGGGAGGTTCTGCTCGTGGAGGTTCTTTACTTTGCAATCTACATCTTAGCGCTTCTATGTCCTCGTAATTGGTTAGATCTCTCCGTTTTCTCTATTTCTCTTATTATTTATCCACTCCTGCGTGAGTGAAGAAGATTGTAACGTTCTACTTCATAGTGGATTATTGATCTGGACGAGGTCCCGTGGTTTTTACCTCTTTGAGGGTTTTCCACGTAAAAATCTCTTGTGTGGTGTGTGATTGATGCTTTGATTTATTTCATTGCTTTATCCAAAATTCTGGTTTGTTTCGGGAGGTTAGATCCTAAGGTTTGTGCAAGGCATCCCAACAAAGTGGTATCAGAGCTAAGTTCATTGAACGGGTAGGATCGGTTTGAATTATGGAAGGTGGCTCGAGGATGATCAGCCTCAATAGTTCTAACTGGACCATATGGAAGGCTAAGATGGAGGACTTGCTTTATTGCGAGGACCTATTTCTCCAATCTCGGCATATCAAAAAATCCAAGGATATGATGATGATGATTGGAAAAAGATGGACCGAAAGGCGGTGGGGTTTATTAGACAATGGTTGGATGATTACTGTGTTCCACCATGTGTCTACGGAAACCTCGTAAAACTATGGCTAAAATTACAAGGGTAGCTGTATGAGAGGAAGACAGCCGGTAATAAGATATTTCTGATAAGGCGACTTGTGAATCTCAAGTTCAAGGATGGTGGTTCTGTGGCCAAGCATATGAATGAGGTCAGCAATATAGTGAACCAACTTACCTCTATGAAGATAGTCCTGGATGATGAATTGCAGGCTTTACTATTGCTTAGTTCATTGCCTGACAGTTGGGAGACATTGGTGGTGTCTCTAAGTAACTCCGCGCCAGATGGAAAGATATCCATGGAACAGGTAACTAGTTGTCTCTTCAATGAGGAGACAAGGAGGAAGTCTTAGGGGTCTACACAGTAAGAGGCTCTTGTGACACAGGAACGGGGGAGAGGAAAGAACAGGAAGGGTGGGAAGGCCCGAGATAAATCAAGAGGCAAGTCGAGTAACAGAAAAGAGGTTGAATGCTAGAATTGTGGCAAGAAGGGCCACTATAAGCATGAATGTCGTGGTAAGAAGAACGACAAGAAAGGAAAATGGAAGGAAGATGAATCTGATTCCACTTCAGTCGCTTCAGATGGCGACATGGTAGTTATTCTTTCTACAGATCACGATGTATGTCTCACGGCTATGAGTCAGGGCACCGACTGGGTGATAGACTCGGGAGCTTCTTTTCATGCGACTCCACACAGGGACTCCTTCACAAGCTACAAGTCGGTGACTATGGGGCTTGTGAAGATGAGAAATTCTAAAAGATCTTGGTAGTCGGTGATATTTGTGTGAAGACCGATGTGGGCACACATTGGTTCTCGAGGATGTGAGGCATATCCTGACCTTCGCCTCAACTTGATGTCGACGGGAAGGGTGGATGATGATGGTTATGAAAGCCGGTTCTTTGGTGGGCGATGGAAGCTCATCGAGGTTCATTGATCGTGGCTAGAGAAAAAAGTGTTGCACCTGTACAAGGCAAGTGTCGGTATGTGCAAGGGTGGATTGAACGCAGCAGAAGATTCGGCTATTGACATGTGGCACGGGCGTCTAGGCCACATGAGTGAAAAAGGGCTTGGTACTAGCAAGAAGCGGCTCCTTCCGGACGTGACGTGGCAGTATGCCTCTCAAAACCTATCTTGATTGTTTATCGGGAAACAAGATAGAGTTTCATTCATTAAAAGCGCTTCTCATGTTAATAAAGTGCATGCATTAGACTTGGTTTATTCGATGTTTGTGGTCTATGAGGACAAAACCTTGGGTGGGGCATTGTATTTTGTTACTTTTATAGATGATGCATCTAGGAGGGTTTGGGTTTATGCTTTGAAATCCAAGGACGAGGTCTTTGGTGTGTTTAAATTGTTTCATGTTATGGTCGAGAGAGAGACAGGTAGACCATTGAAGTGCATCCGTATTGACAATGGTGGTGAATACATTGGCGACTTTCATGAGTCTTGCATGAGTCCCAGGGTATACGGCATGAACAGATTCCCAAGACCCCCAAAGCATAATGGTGTAGGCTGAAATGAATCGCACCATTGTTGAGAGAATCGGATGCATGTTATCCCATGCGAAGTTGCCCAAGACGTTACGGGAGAAGCGTAATGCACGCACGGTGTGTATTCGATAAATAGGTCTCCATCGGCCCGTTGAATGGAGAAGTACCGAGAGGTGTGTGCTGGACAGGATCCATCGTACGGTCATCTCGGGGTGTTTGGATGCGGGACATCCGTTCACGTACCCAAAGGACGAGAGGTCCAAGCTCGATATGAAGATCGGGCGGTGTGTGTTCTTAGGGTGCGGTGATGAAAAATTCGGTTACATGGTTATGGGATCCGACCGAGAATAAGCTCGTCGGGAGAGCAGAGATGTGGTTTTCTTTGAAGATCGGTGTATCGAAGACATTGGTAAGCCGAGAGAAGAACCAAAGTTCGGGTGAGCTAGAGGACATGGATCCGATTACTCCTCCCATGGTGCGATGACGGGGGAGTACGAAGGTGCGAGGAGGACGAGGGAGTTCCTTAAGAAGATGGACCGGGGAGCAACCCCACTTGATCCACTGTTGAGCCACGAGGTGAGGAGGTCATCTAGGGACGGACAGTAGTCCCAAGAGGTACTCGCCGCATGAGTACATTATGCTAACCGATGGGGAGAGAGCCAAAAGATTATTCGAGGCCCTGGCCGACGAGCATAAGGGGAGTGGTTGAAAGCTATGCGAGAGGAGATGGAATCCTTGCATAAGAACCACACCTATGATATGGTGAAACGCCTGGGCAAGAAAGCTCTGAGCAACAAGTGGGTGTTCGAAAAGAAGATTGAGCGAAGAATTCACGGACGAGGTTCAAGGCCGGACTTGTGGTGAAAGGGTTTGGTCGGAGAAAAGGCATAGACTTCGAGGAGATATTCTCACCGGTGGTGAAGATGACATCCATACGGGTGTTGCTTGGGTTGGCGGCTAGCATGGATCTGGAGATAGAGCGGTTAGATATTAAAACGCCTTTCTCCATGGTGACTGGAAGAAGAGATCTACATGCACCAACCAGAGGGGTTGAAGTCGAGGCAAGGAACATATGGTGTGTAGGTGAGGAAGAGCTTGTATGGGCCAAGCTCCACGGCAATGGTACAAGAAGTTCGACTCGTTTATGTTGAAACATGGGTATGACAGAACGAGTCGGACCACCTGTGTGTTCACGCGCAAGTTTTCGGATGGTGATTTCTTAGTTACTGCTATTATACGTTGATGACATGCTCATCATGAGAAAAGACATCAAGAAGATTGTGGTTGAAACAGGGAGTTGAGCAAGTCTTTGCGATGAAAGACTTGGGCCTGTGGACAGATCTAGGAATGGAGATAACCCGTGACTGCGGCGAAACTTTGGGTCATCCAAGAGCGGTATATTGAGAAAGTCCTGGCGGTTCAATATGAATCTGTGAAAAGGCGGTCGGTACTCCACTAGATGGTCACTTGTTGAGCGACGGACGGTGTCCCAAGACGAAGGCGGAGGTGGAAGAGATGCGAGAAAAAATACCCTACGCGTCGGTGTAGGAAGTTTGATGTATGCTTGGTGTGTACACGCCCAAACATAGCATATGCGGTTGGTGTAGTTAGCTCGGTATCTTGCCAATCCTGGCAAAGAACATTGGGCAGCGGTGAAATGGATACTACGGTATCTAAGAGGCTCATCCAGGTTGAGCTTATGCTATGGTGACGGTAAACCTGTGTTAGAGGGCTACACATGCAGATATGGCGGGTGACATGACTCAGGAAGTCTACATCGGGGTTCATGTTCACGTTTGCGGGGAGCGGTTTCTTGGCGAGCAAGCTACGAAGAAGGTCGTAGCATTGTCGACGACAGTAGGCCGAATACATTGCGATCACGAAGCATGTAAAGAGATGCTTTGGATGAAGAGGTTCCTACGGGAACTTTAAAGCGGGAGGAGCACGTGGTCTATTGCAATAGTCGGAGTGCTTATACACTGAGCAAGAATCCAAGTCGGCATTCCAAGTCGAAGCACATAGAGATTCGGTATCAATTTGGATCGAGGATACTTTGGAACGAAAGGTGTTACAGACTTGAGAAAGTCCACACGGACGATAATGAGTCAGACATGATGACCAAGGCTTTGCTCAAGGGCAAGTTTGAGGTTTGTAGAAACCTGGCTGGCTTGAAGAAGGTGAATCCCTCCTGGGTCAAAAAGGGGGAGATTTGATGGATTTTTTTTGACCCATCTTCGACCGGTCGAGAGCCCTGCTCAACTGGTCGAAGGCTGGTGTCAACCGGTCGAAGGTTCGAGTCGAAAACTTCGACTCAAAGTCCAGCGAGTAATTTTGCTATTTTTTACTGTAGCTTGGACTGGTTGAAGGGATGCTTCGACTAGTCGAAGGTTCTGTGATTGTTCCATTTTGCGCGAATTGAGTCCTTTACTGAATGGGATGCGGAAAGGAGTTTCCCAAAACTATAAAAGGGTTGCCTAGGGTTTTTTCTAAGCATCACAAAATAGCAAGAGGGTTTCTAAAGCTTTGCAGGATTTCTAAAGGGTTTAGGGCTATCAAAGGTGAGAGAGGGAGAAAGAGAGAGAGGAGCTTATAGAAGGAGGTTATGCTCGTGGAGGTTCTCTACTTTGCAATCTACATCTCAGTAACTTCTATGTCCTCGTAATTGGTTAGATCTCTCCGTTTTCTCTATTTCTCTTATTGTTTATCCACTCCTGCGTGAGTGAAGAAGATTGTAACGTTCTACTTCATAGTGGATTGTTGATCTGGACGAGGTCCCGTGGTTTTTACCTCTTTGAGGGTTTTCCATGTAAAAATCTCTTGTGTGGTGTGTGATTGATGCTTTGATTTATTTCATTGCTTTATCCAAAATTCTGGTTTGTTTCGGGAGGCTAGATCCTAAGGTTTGTGCAAGGCATCCCAACAGTTTGATGATGGAATTGTCTATGTTTTTCGTACTATTCTATAAAATTTGACTCGAGAGACTTTTATGCTTAGTTGGTGATTTGGTCATCAATATGTTTGGATCATCCTTGCAAACATTATCCTCTGGAATTTTTATGGGGATTTTAAAATATTGAGGTTTTTTAAATATCATTTTGTTAAAAATAAAATATGTGTTCTAAATTAATAAAATAATTCTAAATTTTAATTATATATTGAACAAGATAAAATTATAAATAAATTTCTTGATAAAATGGTAGAAAAAAGAGCTTATAATATTATTGAAATCTTGCAGTAATTTCGCTGAGTTGATACATTGTGAAAATAGCTAGTTTTTCACCATGATCCATAGCTCAAGTGTTAGACTAAGTGAAGATACACCGTTTCAACACTAAGGTCTTGGTATGGATATCCCCGTGGGAGTCGCTAATAGTGGAGTTTGTACTGACAGTGTGGTGTGTCCTAACAAGCTATCCCAAAAAAAAAAAAAAAAAGCTAGATTTTCGGTCTCATCTTCATTTGTTAGTGGTGTGGATGAATATAAAACATTGGAAAAAAAAAAACGTTTTGAAAAGATCACATGCAACCTATTATTGATGGTCAGTGTCATTTTGGAAGTACGTTTTTGCACTAGAATTCATTTATGCAGGCACAAAGAAAATGGATGGTTCCAGTCATCAATCCATGAATGTCTGCATTGGGCCCACAAGATCTTGAATAGCAAACAGGTAAAAGGAACTCTTGGAAAAATGAAGTATTTATAAGTTGGTAATGTGGAACATGTTCATGTGACACATTTTAAAAATGGAGGGGCACCTTTGGGTTGTCTATAAGGAAATCTCTAGAAATTTTAGACTGTTCTTCAAAGTTCTGGACCATGGCTATGACTCATGACACCTACTCGCAGGCTTATGGCCTAGGTTTGAGATTTGCTGGTCTGGTGATGCAGCGAGCACAATCATTGAAAAAAATGAAAGGACGTAGACATATATTATATAAAAAAGCACCTACTCGCAGGCTTATGGCCTAGGGTCAAATGTTAGTTTGCACCATTTGAAAAATTGAGGTGACTCATCCTCCTTGGATCTTGCACTAATGTATTGTTTAAACCATCCAAATTGCGGGTCTCATTGTGGATGAGACATATCTCTAAATCACACTGATCAAGCAATATTCCTAATTAACTACCTAATTTATGGTTTAAAAAATGATTAAAAATTAAGAAAGCAATTGGTCTAAATGCAAAGGAGAAAATCAGATGGATCATATTATCTTCCAATTGTGATATATATATATATATATATATGTGTGTGTGTGTGTGCGCGCGCGCGTGCGTGCTCTATTGATGGATGGGTGGTTTAAATTGCCATACACTGTGCCATGGCATGTCTAAAGAGTCTTATCTTTTAAGCAGTGCAAAACTAAAAAAGAGTTTAGCCTAAAGAGAGAAGAGAGCGGATTAGGTGTGGCCCTTATTATGGGGCCCACCTTGATATAATTATTTTATATCCACTACATCCATTTTTCCAAATCATTTCAAGGTAAGAACCCAGAAAAGCACAGGAAGACCATACTATGAAGAATAGCCAAATATCAGGTGGACTATACTATTAAGAAGATCCATATTAATCTCAAGTGAACCATATTACTTGGAGCATTGGTAATTGAACACCTTAATTTTGTTGGCTGTTAATGGACAATGCTATTTCATAGCCATGGAATTGTTGAATTAGATCTATTTCTTTTTTAGCTCATGTCATAAATAATTTATAAAAATGAATGGACAACATGAATATATAATAAATATATTAAGGCGGGCCACAAAGAGAGAGAACTCTTAGGGCGTGTTTGGACGGGCCCATCCCATGGGATTAGATTGTATTAGGGTGGATGGCAGGTAATGATGGTTGTATCAGTGGATTGCTGGCAATCCCATGGGATTGCTATATCCAGGAAATCTACCACCGAGTATGTTTGGCCTACCTGGCCAATCCGGGGATTATGCCCGGCTAATCCCTTCCAATCCGTCCACCCAAACATGTCCCAGGCAAAATAAATGGGATTAGGAGGGATTGGGTGGATTTCAAGGCAATGATGGTGATGTCAGTAGATTGCTGGCAATCCCATGGGATTGCTCCAATCCAGGCAGAAGTTCAACGTGCGTGTTTGGCACGCCCGATGAATCCTGGGATTGCTCCTTCCAATCCCTTCCAATACAATCTAATCCCATCCAGTTTGCCCGGCCTGTTTGGGAGTGTGGATTTGAAACTCCTTGGATTCGGAGCCCTCAATTTGAAATCCTCCTACTGTGTTTGGCACCCTAAATTCGGATCAACTTTAAACTAGAAATAGTTATACATGGTATATTTATAAGGGTTTGAATTTAATTACTAAATCAATTTAATATATCTAATTAATGAAAGTATGTAATGTTTGAAACAATTGTTATAATACATCCTCTCAAATATATATTTTGGTTGAAAATGATGAAATTCCAAGTCTCTAATGTGCCATAAGCATAAGATCATGTTCGAGTGACTAGCCAACGATTTTTAACCATACATATGCATGAAATCAAATTCCCTAAAATTTCCCAAGTCTTATGCCAAGCAAACCCTTAGTTTCTCTTTTAATTGTTTTTTTTTTCTTTTTTTAACCCAGGCCCACAACACCGCCAAATTTGACCACAACGGGTACTTGAATCCATGACCTCATGTTGAGACTTTTGTAAGCCTACAACTGGCGCGTGACTAAGGACCGATGACCTCGTGTTTAAACATAACATATATAAGCCTACAACTGGGGCATGACTAAGGACCGTTGACCTCGTGTTTAAACATAAAAAACACACACACACGCATATATATATATATATATATATATATATATATATATATATATATATATATATATATATATATGGAAAAGTTACAATGAGCTTGAGCTTATTACGGTCGTCCATGAGGTTGAGTTGTGTGGGCCCCACCGTGATTCCTTTCGAACATCAACATCGTCCACCAGATGCACCATTCTATCATGGGCATGGACGGCCCAAAATCAGCCGTATACAGAACTCAGGTGGGCCATACCATCTAAAACCATAAGTATATATGCCAAAAACATATAAAAGCACTGGTTGGACCCACTTGCAATTTGGATGCAGGTGAAACTTGGTCTGAACCCTCATCTAAGTGGGACACACATAATGGATGATCTGGATTTGCAAACCACATCTTGAAAGGCCCCAACAAATGGTTATGAATGTTTTAATGGTGCACGGCCCCTCTCAACTTCTGTATGTGGTGTGGCCCACAAAAGTCACGGATTGACTTGATTTTCAGCTATCCAGGCCCATGATGGAATGGTGCATCTGACTGATCGGGTAGATGTTCGAAAGGTATCATGGTGGGGCCCACACAGCTCGACCTCATGGGACGACCGTATATGCTTGAGCTTATTGTACCTTTTCCCACATATATAGAGAGAGAGAGAGAGAGAGATTAATTGTGTTCAAGCAAACTTTAATTGGGTAAATATGAGGCTTTGAAACTTTATCTACCATTCGATTGGTACACAAGCTAGTCAAGTTGGACCGTCCATTGAATGAATAATGCTAGTCAAGTTGGACCGTCCATTGAATGAATAATGGCCCACAGAATGCATCGATAGGATGATGGTGAATGACGCATGTGTCTCTTTCGAGTCAAAGAGACTTTGGGTCTACTGATATGGATGTCTGAATTAACCGTATGTGCACCTGTAGTGGATGGGTAGAATAAGTCGCATCCAACTACACTGTATGCCACGTGTGGGATCATGTCCATGTATCTATGACAGACGCGTCATGCATTTCTCTAGGTGAGACTCGGATTCACCCAAGACGGTGGTGCGGCCCTTACTGTGGGGCCCACCTTGATCTATGTATTTTGTATCCATGCCGTCCATTCGTTTTTCCATATTCTTCTATGGCTTTATCTAAAAAATTTGAAGCAAATTCAATTATCAGGTGGACCATACCACGTAAAACAGTAGTGATTGAACGCCCAGCCATTAAAAACTTCTTGGGGGGTGTATTAATGGTCCAAAACTTTGGTGGCTCATTAATGGTCAATCACGACTGTTTCCTATAGTATGATCCACATGATGATTGGATCTGCTTCATTTTTGGGATAATGCATTAAAATGATATCGAAAAACGGAATGATGGCGTGGATAGAGAATACATACATCAAATTGGGCCCCACGGTAAGGGCCACACCATCATGGATGAGTCCGGGGTCTCACCTATCCGCAGACATGGAGTTTATGTGGATGAGATCTACCGGCTCCTTCAGCTGTGGAACCGTTTGTTTGTGATGAGAGGTGACCTACACGACAGGGAACATATGAGGCAGGTATTTCCACCGTTGAAATTGTGTATAAACCGTCCAATCTTCCGACTATGCCAAGCCAAGATGAACTGACGTGTGGTGGAGATTTTAAGACTTATCCACGGTGAAATATGGTGACACGTCTGATGACGATGCATCTCTACTGCTGGTATTCAGTTCGTTGCAGCTATTCCGTTCCCGTGAGTGCGCGTGGTCAGGCTAGTGCAGTCGTCGTTTTGCCTCCGTGGCGGCTGGCGCCCTACGAGAAGCGTCTGTAGCCGCCGCTAGAACCTACATCCTGACCTCCCTGAATTATTGAAAAATCGAAAAGAAAATTTTCAAAGTCTCAAATCTCAGCAGACGCCTTCCGAAGAATCTTCGAAACTACGTGGGGCCCACCGTGATGTTTGTGAGGAATTCAACCCGTCCATTCTTTTTTCTATATCATGTTAGCAAATGGGCCGAAGTGAGGCAGCTTAAAAACTCAAGTAGTCTGCATTACAGGAAACATTGAGGATTGAACGTCCACCGTTGAAACATTCGTGGCCACAGAAGTTTTGGATCAGGCTTTTTTTTTTTTTCAGTTCATCCCAGTAGTAACGATCTTATGAACTATGTCGATGTCATATAAACATCACGGTGGACCCGGGGGGTTTCAACGGCAGATATTTCTCATCCCACTTTTTTCCTTTCGTGTGTGGCCCACTTTAGTTTTGGATCGACCTCCTTTTTTGTCGCATATCCTAATATGATCTGGTGCAACGGATGAAAGGAGTGGACTTCTTACAAACATCAAAGTGGGCCCCACCTAGCTTCATCTAGCAGAACATCTTATTTTTAGGGTAGTTGGAGAACATCGACGGTAGAAATAACGAGACCATCTCAGCACGTGGGCCCAGCACGTGGCAACGTTATCCTGAGTCGCGACAATGCAAAACCAATCCGTTCCACTAGGTACTCAATCAACGTTAGCGAATGTACATTTTCCACGCTCTCTTCTCATGTAGAATCTCGAGAGATCCAAACCGCTCATCAGACGGGTTACACGTGCATGCCACCTTTGAGGCAGATATGAAGATTAGGTTGGTTACACGCTTATGTTCAAATGGACACCGTTTATAAGTGATATTTTATAAATGGCTTCTATACAGTGGTATCTGCCTGATGAACGGCTTGGATCGCGAAGAAACATAACAAGCTTCCAAGCGCGAGAGGACAATTCCGAATATGTGCACTGCTCGAGTGCACTTCTCTGACACCACTGGGGTAATTTTTTCTTTTTCCAGTGTAAAAGAGAAATACTTTGATACTCTCGCAGAGTAGTATGGATGATACGCAGACACTCAGAAATTGCACGAGTTTAGTCAAATTAGACAGTTACTAGTGTTGTTTGTGTGTGTGTGTGTATATATCATGTGGCAATCGGATGGTTGAACATTCATTGGACGGTTAAAAATGAAAAATATTCAAAGATCCTGATTACAAAAGAAAATGTACGCGCATTAAAGGTTGGTATATTCAACCAATATAATCTTGTGTTTTTGACTTTGAGACGTGGTCGGTATTCTTTCGGTGAGTGTATGCCATGTGTAAAACTTCCAAGTGCCTGAGTATCAAGCGTCATCCGGAGCCTGAGTATCATATTACTCCTGTTCAGCTACACAACGGTGGCCTGCAAGACGGATGGCCATCGACGCGTATTAAATACGTCGGCAGAATATGATTACTCCTACGCCTGCAGAATGCCTCTATACACGCGACGTACCGTTAACGAAACCCATACGTAGCTGTTGTGGTTTGTTCACGTGCGCATGATCCTATCCGTCCAATTATAACTATCATTAAATAAAATCAGGTCAAGGGTCCAAGTTCATCAACCCAATACCGACGCTCGAAGGTGAGGATTGCCAGGCCGGGCTTCGGTGGATTCTTGATTGTGGGGCGCACCTTAATGTATTCTCCTGACATCAATGCCGTCCATCTGCTTTAAAAGCTCATTTTAGAACATGAGAAAAAAAAAAGCTGAAGTAGATCCAAATCTCAGGTGTATCACACGGAAACGGATTGGCTACTCCCCCTTGACACCAGCCCCGGAGCTGGTGGTCGGTGCTCTGTGGGCCCCACAATGATGTATGTGTTTCATCCATTCCGTTCATCCATTTTTAAATATCATTTTATGTTTTTATCCAAAAAATGGGAGGGATATAAATCTCAAGTGTATCACACCATAGGAAAAAAATAGTGATTGGATATCAATCATTTAAATCCTCCTAAGGCCCGATGTACTGTTTATTTGACATCCAATCCGTTGATTAGGTCATAAAAACCCAGATGAAGGGATAAAACAAAGATCAACTTGATCAAATACTTTTATGGCCCCCAAAAAGTTTTTAACGGTCGAGGCTCATTAAACACTGTTTCCTGTAATGTGGTCCACTTGAGACTGGGATATACCTCAATTTTTTTTTGTTTTATCATAAATTGATCTACAGAAGTAGATGGACGGAATGGATGAAACACATACATCATGGTGGGCCCACAGAGCACCGACCACCAGCTCCGGGGCTGGTGTCCGGGGGAGTAGCCAATCCGTTTCCGTATCACACCCTAGAAAACAATGATAATTGACTATTAAAATTTTTTTGTCCGCCTCAAGGGTTTTGGATCAAGCTAATATTCTCGCGGTCCCTTCATCCAGGTCTTTGTGACCTCGAATGGCAAATAAACATTCCCGTCGGCCCAAAGAAGTTTTCAACGGTGGGTATTCAATCACCGCTATTTCATGCGGCGTGGTCCACCCAAGATTTGGATCTGCTTCACTGTTGCCATCATGCCCTAAAATGAGCTATCAAAACGGACGGATGGCATCGATTTAAGGCATATACATCACGGTGGGCCCTACAGTCAGGGATCCACCCAGGCCGTGCCCAGGATTGCCTGCTCATCTGAGGCTCAGGGCTTGAGTTGATATACATCGACTACAACGTATACATTTATTCTGTGCAAGTGCATGGATGGTGAAACTCTGCCAGAGTATCGATTTTTTATATCATACTACGGTCATGTCACGTCGGAGCTGTTTCCATGCTACCCAAATTCAAAGTTCGAGGCAGAAAGTTACAGACGCCGCGTCGTATAGCCAAACACGTATCTCTGCTTTCTCCCGTGTGATTTGGAATCCGTGGAGACGATTAACACGTGTGCGAGATCTAATCCGCTCCTCAGACGCCATGGGTAAAAATCAGGACTATCTAATGATCTGATGGTCACAACGTGGACAAACGATTCGATAATCAGGTCGGCACTACGGTATAAACAAATGAAGGGTTAAAAAAATTTTCCAATGGATCCCGATAAACGGCAGGGATTGCTTGATAAAGGGCCCCTACCTTGCACCCATGGGTCGCTTCCACGTATGAGCACCGGTGGATGGATGACTCCGACGGCCGTCAACGGTCCAATACAGATCGGATATCGTGGGAAGCGGATTGCGTACTGACTAACTCAGTACGCTATATGGTACACAGTAAACTCTGTGGGGTCTACCGTGATGTACGTGTATTATCCACGCCGTCCATCCGTTTTATAAGTTCATTTTAGGGCATGAATCCAAAATTTAAGCATATCCAAATCTCATGTGTACCGTACCACAGGAAAAAAGTGTGAATTGAATTCCTACCGTTGAAAACTTACCGTGGGCCACAAAAGTCTTGCATAAATCTTATATTTGTTTTTTCCTTCGTCCATGTCTACGTGACTTTATGAATGGGTTGGATGAAAACAAATATTATGGTGGACCCTAATAAGTTTCAACGGTGGAAGTCAATATCCCCACTGTTTTATATGGTATGCAGGTCCCCTTGAGCTTTGGATATACTTGAGTGTTAGCCCTCTGCCCTAAAATGAACTGCGAAAATGGATGGACGGAGTGGATAAGACACATACATCCAAGGTGGCCCCACAATGCAGTCCGCACAGGACATTGTAATACTCAACACCGATTGGATACAGATATCTGAAAAAGTCAGACACATGCTAGGTAGTCGGATAATCATTAGATATCCGTATGATATCTAAAATAAAATTTTAAATTTAAATTTAAATGCCGAATATAATTAATAAAAATTATCCAAAAATATAAAAATAAATAAATCTGTAATATAATAATTAATTAGTATTAACTATTAAGCCACAAAACTTAAAGTATTTAAGCAAATATTTATGAAATTCGATGAAGGATGAAGTCAAAAGATTAGTCAATCAACAATAACGTTACCACATATTTTAATTTGATTTAATAAATTATATGTTAATATTCAATATTCTAGTAAAAATTAATATTATTGAGTAAATTATAAAAATACTCTTGTGTAAGTGGACGACTAGCTTAGAAGTCAAAGAATCACATATAGCGGATGTCTGGGTAATTATTTTTAAGTCGGCTAAAGATCATCTGATTAAATGGATATTCATGGCCAGCAATAATGACGCCGTGTTCAACAACTTACGGCTGAGATGATAATGCCCATCGTCCTTGATTCACGACTTTCTAACTAAAGAAATTATAAATAACACTGAAGAGATGATCTGGACCATCAAATGGTGCACTCCAAGTTGGAGCATACACTACTTTTGTTTTTAACCGTCCCTTTTCCGGACCCGATCGAGGATGTGCACAGCATATAGGGGCATTCAGTTTATGAAAGTGGAGTCCATGCTACGGTGATCCAGACCGTTAGTCTCTTGGGTCCCACCTTGGATGGAATGATTCCTTATATTTCTTCCTAACCATGTATTTGAAGTCCACATATTCATAAGCTAAGATTATCATATCTAGTAAATTTTAACAGTGATGCATGTATGTACCCCTTGGGTCCCAAAACATCAATGGTTTGGATCAACCAAACCCAACCGTGCATCAGGTGCTCTGCTAAACATCTCAAAAATTAAGAAGAATATTCACAACTCAGTTGGGGCATGCTCCAAGAAACAATCTAAAATCACGCTTAAAACAGCTAAAATCACTAGTGCAATCTATCTGAGTTAAAATGGCCTGATTTTTGTTGGGTCCCTTCATCCTGCTGGGGCACGTCTGATGAATGGATAGGATGGCATATAGACATTAGGTTGGGCCCCCACATATGGCCTGCAAATTTCTATTGTGGGCATCCCTCCCATTGCTGCCGTTGTTTCCTCTAAAGTGAGGTGACCTTGTAGAAAACAAACAGAGGCTAAAACCATATTTTCTAGTCATCCATATACATTTATTGTGGCCCACCTGTGGAGTGAGATGGTCTGATTTCCAAGCTAGAAGAATTGAAAAACAGAGATGTGATAGGATGCAGTGCCCTCTAATGCTGTACCATTTGCATTCTATATGATGATCTAAACTGTTCATTTTCTAAAGTCTATGCCACATAAGCTATCATTAGAAAAGTATATGAAAATGAATACCAAACTTTGAAAAGTAAACTTTTTAATGACTTATAATTAAATGCAAGAGCCAAGGATAAGAATTGTTGAATTCGATGGTAATGCGGGGGCATTTTCATACTGAGCTTGAGTGGATAACCAGTGAAATACAGGAGCACACTCAGGATGGTTGGCCCGCATAATCCATAGATTTGAAGCCCATGTGAGGCAAGTGACTCCTGTAGCACAGAATCCATGAATTTAAGGCCCATGAGGAGGGGTTAATTGTCCTGCAGTAGATGGCCATGATGCATGCCAATAGCAAAGGGCTGCTCATGGTAGCACATTCATAGGCAACCCTGTTACTATACAGCTTAACATCAGTTTTACAAAAAATATTATAATAATAACACAATATTATTTTGAAAATCAGCTTTTTTTCAAGCTAAAAAGGATTAAAATGGTTTCATTGCCAACTTTTTTGAGTATAATCTCTCAGCGGGTTTAGTAAAATCCAAATTTTTGGTGCAAGCAAGTAAATTAGGTTGCAATCCAATAGCCAGATGTAACGCAAAAAATAAAAATAAATGTAATGAATCTATGTTTTGGTGGATTATATCTCTCATTGCATTCTTTCCCTTGAATTTGGTTAAGTTATTGGTTTTAATCCCTTTTAGAAGTGGTTATTTCTAAGTAAATAAGCATTTTGTCACATCATTAGAGGTGCTTCTATTTTCTCCTTCAACGGAGAAGTTACTTCAGATGAGTAAAAGTAGGCTCTTCTGTAGGTTTTTGTTGAACTTATGTTGTTGACTTTGATTAAATCATTTTTATAGATTTCTTTTTGCTACGAGAGAAAATGCTTTGCTCTTTCTTTCTCCCATTAATAGTTGGGGATTATTTGAATACCTATAAAAAGTTAAATTACTTTATTTTTTTAAAGAGTTTTAAGTATAAAATATTTAAAGTTCATTGTATATTCATTCTTAGTTATAAATGTTAACGTTATTGATAGTTGTTAGTCATAAAGAGGAAAAAAAAGACAGTTAACTACAAGCTTCTTTTAAAAAGTTCACAATATATAGTAATAAATAAATAAGGATTGTTAAGCCTGTATTTGAATTATCTGTAATTTAAAATATAGTTAAATACAAAAATTTTAAAAACCTTTTTAACCTATTAAAGGTTTACAGGCAATTACACGAATCTAAACATCTATTATGATATGTTTATTCATTAATCCTCTACAATTAAAGGATTTCATAGGCACCCAAATGACCCTTCAAACACTTCATCTCTTCTTACCCTCTCGCGCTCATCGTCATTTATTCCTGATTGTACAGATCTCAAGCTTCCACAGGGGCGTAGAACCTCAAAGCTTCTGCGTAGTATGCATGCCCTCTCTCTCTCTCTTTGACACGGACTTTCAAGTACTTTGTGTTTACCTCTCGATTATTTGAACTCTGAATTTCGTGATTTTGGGTTCTAGATATAATAGGATTTAGCAAAGGGATTAATGGATAGGTGAATTTTCCATTAATACTGAGTTTCAAAATTCAATTTGTATTTTCTTCGGTATGAGATGTGTACTGATTTCCTGAAATTAGTTTGCATCACATGCATTTGATCAAATGCCTCTTAGAGAAAATAGTAAAGATACTTGATCACCATGATTTTCTATCCTTTGAGTTGTTCATACAAAGCCCTTTCAGTAATTTGATTATCCAGTGAGTAACAAACATGTCATGTATTTTACTAAATTTTAAAAAGCAAATAACCCAATTGCCTCCAAAACCAAGGGTGGTAGATTGTTCTATGTTATCTTTTTAAACAATATGTGATGATTTTTAGTACTTGTAAATAGAAAGCCTAGTTTGATTATTTTTTTCCCAGCTATGGTATTTTCACAACTGCGATAGGTTTTGTGGTTTCACTGTGCGTACGCCGAGAAGTGAGCCCCGGCCCACATTTGTAATGGGACCACGGCTCTAAACAGACCCAGCATGGGATGTGGATAGAACATGAGGCAGTTAAGGTGGGCTAGTTGTTCTTAGTGGAAAAGAGAATGGCTGTGAATATATAGCTGTTATAACTAAAGAAAGATCCACTAGTTGCATGTGTGAACTTGGCACACATGTGTAAGATTTATACCATTCACCATGTGTGGTGGATTGTCCAAATGTTATAGCATAAAAATCAAGCCAATCCAATAATTAATAAACCATGCATGTCCAAAGAAAATAGATGGCTATAGAGATAATGGTCATACCACACATTTAAATAAATAAATAAATAAAATGTGGGACCCACCATTATGTATGTCTTTTATCTAAACCAGGGGCGGCTCTAAGGGGTAGGCAGGTGAGGCAATCGCCTAAGGCCCCCTAATTATGAAGGCCCAGGATTATAGGAATAGGCTTTTAATACTCTGATAGCGTTTGGTAATCTATACACATGCAATGAGAAACTGCAACCTTTGAACATTTTTAAATTAAATTAAACAGATATAAAAGTGGGTCCCAATTTAGATGGTCCATGAAAAACAAAAACAAAAACACACAATGGCTGGATCTCCTAACTAGTTGATTCTTGTATACTAAACAAATTATTTGAATTCGACATACAAATTCCCACTAATTGGAAGATAGAATAGTTAAATCAATGGATTTTTTGTAATTTAGCCTATCTAGAATGGATCAGCTAATTTAGACGGTTTGGATGGAGTCAAAATATGCTATATTAATAATCTATGAGTGACTATTTATTAACTATAACACTGCTAGAGTACTATACAATTCTAAATTCATTATTCTCACAATAGGCGAGGATTGCGGGCAGACCACTTTAGGGATTCCTGTAGCCTTGAGCTCTGTGGGGTCCACATTATTATATGTGTTATATCTATTCCGTTGATCCATTTCTTCATCCCATTTTAGAGTATTAGAAAAAACATGAAGCAGAACCAAAGCTCAAGTGGACCACAACGCAGAAGAAAAGTGGATATTGAATGCTCACCATTAAAAACTTTTCTGCAAGCGGTAGAAATTTTGGATAAGCTGATATTTATGTTTTCCTTTCATCCACCTAGGATTCACCTTATGAACGGTTTAGCAATTTTATCCATCGAAATTGATTTATTGGGTAAACTTGAATACGAAAGTTTAATTAGTAATTTTGCATCTAAAAAGTCAAGAAGCAAATTTATGGTTTAATTTTAAATTTATTAATAAAAAAAAAAAAAAAAAAAAAAAAAAAAAAAAAGGCCTCATCTTTGTGACTTGCCTAAGGCCCCCAAGAATGTTGAGCCGCCCCTGATCTAAACTGCCTGTCTATTTTGTCAGGTGAGTTTTTCAGGGCATGAGCCAAAAAATGAGCCAAATCAAAATCTTAGGTCAACCACAAGGTAGGAAACAGCGGTAAAAATGTTCCCATTAAAAATTTCTAAAGACTTATGTTAATGTTTACTTGTAATCGAACCTATTAATTAGATCACAAGAACCTAAACGAAGAGAAAACACAAATATCAGCTGCTACCAAGAAGTTTTTAATGGTGGGTGTTCAATCACCACCGTTTCCGGTGGTATGGTCCACCTAAGATTTGGATCTACCTTAATTTTGGACACGTGCCCTTAATTGAGATGGTAAAATGGATGGACAACATGAATAAACCACACACATCATGGTGGGTCCCACAGCTTTTTCAGCACCAAACAGTACCCAAGTGCCAGTGCTGTGTGCTACACTACCCCAATCAGAGACCATTGGGTGGTTTAGTCCAGGTTAGGTTTGAGTTACAGACCCAACAAATATGAGTCCCTGTTTAGGACCTTGACCTAACGCACAACGAGTCCAATTTCAAATCCACACCCATTTATTATCAACTCGGGTCCAATGGCATGTTTTGGGACCTTTTTATTAGCATTTCAGGTTAACTTTTTTGCTCCCTTTCAAATATATAGGGCAAGGTTACGTATTCGGGGCAAATATGCACACGTGTGAAGGCCTGGTCGGACATGGCAACTAACGGTTCAGATCTGAGATGGGAAAGATGAGACGAGAGAAAGAAAGAGAGGGCGGTGGAAAACGTGACGTGTGACCATTAAAGAAAGAAAGTCGGCAACCATATAATCTCTACTCCTTACCAGTAACAACAAAAAGGAAAAGGAAACGACAGACGTCTAGATTTCGGATGACAATGACTTTCGGGTAGATGCCTCTGCTTTGGAAGACAGCTATGAGAAAAATTTAAAAAAAAAGGCATGGTCCACCGTCCACCTATCATGTGGGGTCCACTTCCTTCTGTGTCTTTTCGGTGCATCGGATTGGGTCATCAGATAAAAAGGCTGCACCTTGGACTTTCATGTGCCCTTATCTGAAAATTTCAGATTTCAGGGTCACGCGTCACCACCCCCAATCCAAGGGCTTTGATGGGATGTATACTTTCCGTACACGTAGCACGTTGTCTAAATCCAAACCGACCAAATGGCGTTAGTCGCTCCAAATGGGTTCTGAACCAAAATGGCAGTAATAAAACGTCTAGATTCAAGAAACAAGCTTCATAATTGAGAGGTCTGTTTGTACGCACTGAGTTATAACCAATCTGCGGTGGGTCCCACTATTTGGGCTGTTATCCAGACAATAGTGACCGTGGGGCCCATCTAGATGTAGATGTATGCATTGTATATCCACACCATCCATCAGATTTTTTGGATCATTTTAGAGCACTGCTCCAAAAATGAAGCATATAGAAATCTTAATTGGACAACAACATAAGAAGCAATGGTTATTTAATGCCCACCCTTGTGTCTTATTTGACACCCGAATCATTGGAGGCCGGATTCTCTGTTCCCGGCAAATAGAAAATTTTCACTTCCTTGATTTTGATTAGCCACGTTATCCGCTACATTAAATGTAGACAGATTGTAATGACGTGGCCCAATATCATTGTAAGTGATAGAAATTTTCTGTTCGCTAATAACAAAGCATCCGAATTAAAACCCTTGATAAGGTCACATAGGCCTGGATGAATGAAAAACACAAATATCACCTTGATCTAGACTTTTGTAGCCCATGATGAGTTTTTAATGATTAATCACTATTTTTTCCTGTGGTGTGATCTACTTGAGATTTGGATCTGCTTAAATTTTATTTTTTTTAAATAATACCCTAAAATGAGCCAGAAAAACTGATGAACGGTGTGGATATACAATACATATATCAAGGTGGGCCGCACGGACATCCACTGCCGTGTTACCCGGTAACACCAGATCCGCTTTCGTTTGGATGTGATTGCATGCTACGTTGTGCTACGAAACGGAATGTCATATGTATCAGGGGCTCCAGCTACGTCGCGCCCGTATGTGGTACATTGGAACCTTCCATCTAGTATTCGTTTTTCCTCATGTGGCGGGTCAGGTCTAGCACGTGTCACCACCCACCGGGCTCGCATGATGAGATGGTCCAATGATTTTAACCGTTCATATGCTATTTACTACCATAAATAAGCTATTCTAAGTATAGTGAATCCCTTCTGGGATGCGACACACGCTGGACCTTCAGTCTCCACAGAGGCAAAACGAACTCCGATCTATGGCCCTACCCTTAGGCAAGCGTGCCGATGCGAGATCACGGCCATTCATCATAAGAACCGTACTAGATACGTGCCATTGACGGAAAGAGCAGGCCCATCTTATCATCAGGTTTGTAAAAACTTGTAATTTGAATTGGAACCGTTGGCCAGTTTTTTCCACGTGTCTAATTTCCTTCCCGGATAAGTTATATAGCCTGCTTGATGCGTTGATGGGCCAGACTTATATCCTAAGGGTGTGTTTGGCCAGACGGATTGTCATGCCTCTAAATTTAGTACTCGAGTTGGTCAGGCCCGAACCGAATTCCAGGAGAGTGAATTGTACTTGAATAAAATATATACATTATTTTCATGAATTTTTAAGGTGATAAGAGCAACTAAAATTATAATAATCATTGTCATTAAATAACGTCTACTAATCAATTTTTGAATCTTTAATTACATTGATAAAAATAATAATAATAACAAAATGCATTAAATTTTAAGAAATCTTTAAATAAAATAATATGAAAAGTCCTTAAGATCTTGTCCAATCGGTTCGTCATATACGAACTCTGCAAAACAGTCTATACGGGTGTGAGCTAGCGCAATGGCTCGTAGGGTCAAATCATTCCCAAAATTGAAAATTCTACGTTAACACCAATATAACTCAATAAAATAAATATAATCAATTATAAGTATTGAATCGACATTTTACATGACAACAATAACAATTTATTTTTCATAATAAGAAAAAAAAGATAATATATTCATCTAAAATTCGTTTTGGTTCAATCCAGGGCAGAGCACCCGTGTGTGTTAATCATTTTAGGGAATGACCATCAGAAGAGCACCGGTGTTGATCCTTTTAAGGAATGACCCTCGGCAGAGCATCCGGTGAATAAACTTCTAGGATAAATACTCAGGGCAAAGTACCCATGTGTGTTAGTCGTTTTAGGGAATCGCCCAGGGCAGAGTACCCGTGTCGATCCTTTCGGGTATGACCCTGGGTAGAGCACCCGTATCGTGCCGATCCTTTTGGAAATGACCCTAAGCAGAGCACCCGATAAAAATAACATGGTGATCCTTTTGGAGCAGAGCACCCGTAAATTCAAATACATTATACATCATCTAATAATAAGAAAATAATTGTAATTTAAGAACATAACAATAATTAATTGAAGTCAGTCAATAACTCAAATAAATTACCTCTATAATATGCAATTAAGAATCAAATAAAATAATTTACAATTAATGACAATAATCACATAAATTGAATACATAGTAAATAATCAAATCAATCTATATGATAACCTAAAATTTTCAACAGGGAAGATCACTTACCTGATTTCGTGTGACAAATCCCATGTATGGCTGGATTAGACAAGAAGATCTAAGATTGATACAAATGCAGTCCATTCAGTCCAGTAAGATTAAGTTCAACTCAATTCAACATAACACCACTTGGTGAGCGTTTTTACGTGAAATGCTAGAGATCTCTACAAGAAAACACACATACTAATTATACTTCTATTATCCTAAAATTTATATATTCTAAACTTGAATTCAACCACATCAACACATCGACTCGCTGAGTCAACCTGGTGAGTCAACTCAATGAGTCGAGCCTTATGAACTACAACTATGAATTGATTCCTAAATAAGAAACTTGGGAGGGAAGCTTATTTGATAGATGGCGTATATGGTTTGGATTTCAACTTTGGAACCGGTATGGATAGATAATACAGATACAAGAGAACTTACGGTGCAACTTTGATCGACATGAGGATGCTAGGCTTTAATGGCGATTTTCTATTCTCGGCATATTTCAATGTAGCAATCTTTCTGGATGGCATGGATTCATCCTATGAAGCTTTTAAATGGTTGATAATAAGCTATATACCCATTTTATTGGTGGTTACATGGTTGAAGAGTTCTTGATTTTCTTATGTTGAAGAAGTGGAGAGAACATGAGAAGTGATGTTTTCTGATTTGCTAGAAACGGAAAAAATCACTGGAAATTAGAGATCCATTGAATGGAGTTGGTTGAGGAAGATATAATGGCTAAGATTTGTGAGGTGGGTTATATACAAACCGCAGTGTTGTGGAAGGAGTGCTAGGTTTTCGGCCATGAAAGACGCTGTAATCGCGAGGAGTTGCGAACCAAATTTGAAACGGAAGTTTAGGCGGGGTTTGCCATGAAGTTTGATGGGATACGAGGTTTGTAATATCCACATACAATGTTGATGTAGAGCGGGTCGGGGACAGTTTCATGGCCAAGATGGATCAGAAAAGACCCGGTCGACGATAAAAGTGATCCGGACCGTCGGACCTTAGATCGGACGTATCTTGCAATCCGGAATGAGTTAGCTGACATAAAATATATGATTTTGGGGTAGAACGAGCTACTTTAGGGGAATTGCGAGAAACCCCTGGATCGACGGTCGTTTCCCTATTTTAATTTCATTTTTACTGTAAATAGTAAGTTTTAGTTTGATTATAACTCTTCATCTGTCGGGCTTTAGGAGTTGCGTCCAACGTGAAAAGAGCTTGAACGGTTTGGTGAAGCCAAATAGGACACTTACTATTTTTGGCCGAAAACCTTGCGCACTAGTAGCCATCACGACCGTCTATAAATGGTAAGTTTACTATTTATAGTAAGTCGCGAATTCTAGGAGTTTTAGTTGTAGTTTGATTCTGATTTATTTCCCATTGCGTTGTGAACTCATTTTTATTCATCAATTAATCAATTTCGAATTTATTAGAATTTATTTCTATTTTCTGCTTTCTTTCCTCGTGGATTCGAGAAGTCTCTGTGAGAAGTCCAGAGAAGCTTCGTGGATTCGGAGTATTTATCCTCATCACGTTCATCCCTGCGTCAAATGTGAGCTCAAAAGTAAGGCAAATCCGTTGATCAGGTGGGCTGCACAGGAGGTTTTGGAGCAAAGGACCGAAATAGATTAGGTTTCATGGGATTTCAATTTGGATGGACGGTCCGAATTTAGAAGGTGGGCCCTAAATGATGGATGGTGCTAGCCACAGATGGGTACAGGTCTCACCATGTGAAACAGAAAAGGAGGAGGAAGAGAAAAATACTCGGGCAATTGCCTCGAGTGGTGACGTGCTGAGGCACGTCACTTAACATATTATTTTTTTTTCAAATATACAGTGGGCCCCACAGGAATGACGTGATGAATCTACTCCACTCATCGGTTGCATTCAAACATGTTAGGGTATGAGTCAAAAAATGAGATAGATCTGGAGCTTTAGTGGGCCACACCATAGGAAATGGTGGGATTTAGTTCCTACCGTTTATTAAAAAAAAAAAAAACAAGTTGTTACACGGATCCCATGGGATTAGGAGGGATGGGATGGTAAAATCCCGGGATATGTCAAATGAGCCAAACAGACCCGATGAACTTGTCCCGGGATATAGCAAACCCATGGATCTTAAACCAATCCACTGACATCACCATCATTACCTTAAAATTGATCCATCCCCCCTAATCCGGTTCAATCATGCTTGGGGCGTGTTTGGTTGGACGGATTGGAAGGAATTGGAAGGTGAAATCCCGGGATATGCCGGGCATGCTAAACAGACTCGATGAACTTGTCCCGGGATACAACAATCTCATGGATCTTAAACCAATCCACTGACACACCATCATTACCTTAAAATCCATCCCATCCCTCCTAATCCCATGGGATCCGTCTGGCCAAACAGGCCCTACGAGTATTACCTAGAGATGGTCCCGGTTGAGTAGATACTGTATCTATCAACTTTTAAAAGCCCTTTGCAACCCTCATCTATTATTATACTCAATCAAATCTGGCCATATCACATTACCAAATAAATAATTTATAGTAAGATAATCACCTCTTAATCTATACCCATATTAAAGGAGAGTATTATTCTTAGCGTAAGCTGCATTGGGCACCTTGCGTGTTTGAGTGTGAGGATGTATGTATAAAAAATTAAATTTAACTAAATGGAAAAAGAAAAGAAAGAAATGTATAGATTATATGTTGAGCGGATGTGGCGGGTTTTGAATGAGCCATGTGCTACTGTTAGACATGTCCTGTCAAGTCACTAACAACTTTCAAACGGATGTTGATTGGGTACTATCCCTACCTATCCCAAGCTCGGCATGGGCAGAGCATTTGAGGGGCCATGGTGATGTAAGAGGTTTTTTCTGTACAGTCCAGTCATTTTTTTCATTTTTTTTAAATGTTATTTTATGGTACAGGCCCAAAAATGAGGTAGATCCAAGGCTAAAGTGGACGGAAACGGATTGGCTGCTTCCCTGCCACCAGCCTGATGGTTGGTGGTTGGTGCTCTGTGGCCCCATCATGATATATGTGTTTCATCCATTCCGTTCATCCATTTTTACAAATCATTTTAGGGCTTCATCCCCCCAAAATGAGAGGGATATAAATCTCAGGTCGACCACACCACAGGAAAAAAATAGTGATTGGATATCCACCATTAAAATCCTCCTAATACCCACTGTACTGTTTATTTGACATCCAATTTGTTGATTAGGTCACACAGACTTATATGAAGGGAAAAAGCAAAGATCACCTTGATCCAAAACTTTTATGGCCCCCAAAAATTTTTTAATGGATGACATTCATTCAACACTACTTCCTATAATGTGGTCCATTTGAGATTGGGATATATATCATTTTTGGTCTCATACCATGAAATGATCTAGAAAATAGAAGATTGGCATGGATGAAAGACCTACATGGGCCCACAGAGCACTGACCACCGGCCAATGCCGATGACGGGGAGTAGCCAATCCGTTTCCCAAGTGGACCACACATTTGAGATTAAATGTCTACGGTTGAAAACTTTTTGGCAACCACTTAAGTTTTGGATTAAGTTGATTTTTATGTTTTTCTTTATTGAGGCATATATAACCTTTGGATAGAAACAAAAGATCATCCACCCTACAAAAGTTGCAAAATGAATAGTTGGTGTGGGTGACACTCATACATTGTAGTGGCCCATTAGATCCCCCACCTATGCAGAGCTTAGGATAGGCAGGTGTAGTACATAATGGGCATATATAATTCCATGAAATAATTAGCAAAGTAGACAGTGTCTTTTAGGGTAATTAGTTTTTTCGCCGGCGGGAAACTTAGTCGACGGAAGGCCATTTTTAGGGTACGGATGGACCAAAATACCCTCAGGTTAAGGTACAAAGCAGGTGAAAAATGAGGGTTATTTTCGTCCGAAATAGGTTCTCCGTACAGTCGGTAATCTATTTTGGTTATCTACGCTTGTGGTCGGTCGCGTTGGTCGAATAGGTGAAAAGTAATGCCTATAGTAAAAAATTTCCCTAATTCCATGCGGAGCTTAGGATAGGCAGGTGTAGCATATAACGGGCATATATAATACTATTTCTGACAGCAGTATGTGACACAATCAAATCTTACCTATTAAGGTAAAGGGTCATCACCTAATCAACATGTCTGTCGGTGCCTTTCGTGCCTTTTAAGCTTCTCCTGCCCACATCCCAACTGTTCACTTGTTTGGCCTACCTGTAAGTAGGGATTTTGACTCCCATTATTCAAACATGGAATTCTCACTTAATACGCTATGCTGAGATGGAAAGCAAAGTATCTCCTAACCTACTCTGGTGAAGTCGGCAGACACGTTTTTAAAATAGGTCGCGATCAAAGGGTCTAGACGGTCCAACAATCACATGGTTGTAGATTCGAATGTGAGCCTGTTGGTTTAATCTCACTGCCAGAACTGATCACCTACAGCTAGCTGCAGTTTAAGTGAGCATGCAGCCTCTATCTTTGCTGCCAACATACACACGTTCCGCTCATCAGGTAGGCCATAACAACGGAATAAATAGACGGCCAATGCTCTGGCTCAACATATATACCTGTATGGTGGGGCCCACCTTTTTTTTTTATCAAGTGAGATGTCTACGTATCTGAAACATTGGCAGGAAAGACGGGGTTGCATGGTAAGCGAGGTGATTTAGCATGCAGCAGAGCTGTAAGTAATCAGTTCTCTCTCTCATGTGAACGCAAGAGACAGATCCGAGACATGTATTTGCCGTTTCAACAACCCATTCAAGCCTTCCCGACATTTCCTTTTACTGTGTGCACGTCCACCAAAGTTCATGATTGGAGGCTGAAATCTCAATTCATTGCTTCTTTTGGAATTTTTTTTTTTTTTTTTTTATTTCTTTTACACACGCACACACGCCCCCACACACTCACGCTGCAGTGGAATTTAACCACATATATATGGATACTCGAACCTTGACTGGGTGTTGAAACTCTTAAGGGCCTGTTTGGCCAGGCGAATCCCATGAGATTAGGAGGGATGGGATGAATTTTAAGGTAATGATGGTGGTGTCAGTGGATTGGTTTAAGATCCAAAGGATTGCTATAACGCGGGACAAATTCGCTGGGTCTGTTTGGCAAGCCCGTCGTATCTCAGAATTTTACTTTCCAATCCGTCCAACCAAGGGATGGGAACAATTTTAAGGTAATGATGGTGATGTCAGCGGATTGGTTTTAAGATCCATGGGATTGCTTATATCACGGGACAAGTTCACAGTCTGTTTGGCTCGTCATGCATATCCCGGGATATCGCAAACCCATCCCTCCTAATACCGTCGGATCGGTCCGGCCAAACAGGCCCTAAGAGTGGCATGAGACAGGATCCCCTACAACCTCTACAAACATTGCAGGTGGGGCCCACTGAGGTGCATGTATGTCATCAGACCGTTCTAGGAGAATCACCCAAAAATCACAATAATCCACCAATGTGTAGGCCGCCATGTGAGTTTGAAGGTATTTGGGTGTTTATGCATTGGTCTGGCCCACCTGAAGATTCTATAAGCCTAATACTATGGAAATTTCATCATCATGGTAGGATTTACCTTGTCCAGCTTGGATGGCGTGAAAAAAAAAAAAAAACGGTGCGCTACACCATAGAAGTCAATGAACAACCATCCAAAAACCTCCAAAATGGTGGCCCAAATGATTGTTGTATCAGACTAATCTTTGAGATGCTCCAATTTAATAATGGGGCAACCCTTTTGAACGGATTGGATGCCATGAAAAAATCAAGATAGGCCCCACACAAAAGGGTTATATAGGATAAGCTTATTGATCTAGAAACGTGGCTGAGTATCGTTCCACAAATAAAACAAGTAAAAGAATCTTCTTTTTGGAAACCGTCATAAGTAAAATAATCAGTATGGAAATTGCATCCTTTCAGGGCAAGCGAAGAAGGTAAGTAATGATTGGATCCAACACACTCATTTCTTTTTCTTTTTTCGTGTGTCTGAACCGATTAATCCGGCGTGTGCTTTTATTTCTCTACCAGCTTTTATTTCACGTGTGCTTCAACAAATCATGTTTAATGTCACTCATGAGAGCAGGTAAATGCTTAGTGCACACGCTTGAGACACACATGTGAAACAGGCACACGTGTTTTATCAGTGCCACTCAATAGTCAATCCTCACCGTGTTGATTCCATGTGTATAAGATCAGGGCAATCTGATCACTTGGTTAGGCTGCATGTGTACATGGAATTTAAACTGTTGGTCATTTTTTGCGGCCCACCTTATGATCGGACAGTTTTGAACTTTGATCATTTAGACATGGGATTTTTATAAAGTGGGGACCGTCCGATAAGCGAGGATGGCACTGCACATCTATGTACACGCATTCCCAATTCTCTCCAACTAGTTGTGGGATGATGCATACCCAGCGCTGCTGAGTGGACCATGATCAGATTGACTAAGTTATTTATCGGTCAGCTACATCATTAGCTATGATATATATATATATATATATATATATATATATATATATATATATATATATATAAAATTAAAAAAAAAAAAAAAAAAAAGAGAGAAGGTCAGCTAATTTAGTACGGTACGTGGAAAAGAGAGTACGTAGTAATGTACATTGTTATAATGGGTTATAGTTTCTATAAGTGGGCCTCATCTTATGCACTAGTGTGATTCCTTCATCTAAAACTCACGTTCTGATGCATTGCATAGTTCATGCTCACTGTATGGAAGTGATAGGATCCTCAATCCAGGCAGTTTTTCAGTTCTCACAAGTGGGTTTTATGCTTGATTGATTCAGACCATTGGTACATATGGGCCATGTCTCAAGCATATATACCTCAGATTGTAAGATCCTAGCCCCGAATCTGGTTACTTTTTTTGTGGACTGTTGTGATATGTGTCCTCTTAACTGTCGTTTTATGGTCCAAAAATCCAAATGGTTTAGATTTTCAGATCAGGTGCCCAGAAGTACTGATAGCCCTTGTGTGCAAAGACTATTAGGTATTACATTATACACTAACACGAGTGAATGTGTGTTCATGTGAAATGAGGAATGGCTTGTTAGTTGTGTCCATTGGTTTCAGTGGACCATATCTCATGCATCCATGCACAGATCATAATGATAGTTTTCTTCATAAATAAGTTCTTCTCATGTATAACATGTTAAAACGTAAAAGTTGGGCATGCATGTCTTCAAGTAAACGCAAGAAAATCACTGATTTTACGCACCTAAATAAGTGTTTTATGTACACATGCACTTAAGTGGTTACATGTCTAGTTTATCATCACATTAGTCATCATCATCTTTAGAGTTGTATGTGAACCGAGTTAGCTCGGTTAACTAGCTCGACTCGACTTGAAAAAGTTTAAAACTAAGTTCGAGTTGAGTCGCGCTGATTTTTGGAGCTCAAAATTTTTTTAAACCGAGTTCGAACTTGCTTGAGCTTGAATCGACTCAGATCAAACCTCAACTTGAATCGAACTCATATCAAATGAGTTCAATGACTTGGTTATTTTGATATTGACATTGCTCACCAAAAGTTTGATGAAATGACTCAACGAAGCATTATTTTGGGTGCATACATTCTCCGTGGGATCGGTTGGCAATGAGGAAGGTATGGATACAAAACAAATCACTACAAAGAAAACTTTACATGATAAAACTATCATTGTATATTTTGATTTTGATGCTACCTATCGAGTGTTTGATGAAATTTCTGTAAACTGTTGCTGTTGTTTTGCATATTGAGAATTGAAGGCGCACTCATGTGTTTGAAAAAATGTCGCATAAGCTCAAACTCAGCTCAAACCGGGCTGAGCTACTGATTGAACTGAGTCAAGCCAGCCAGTTAAGCTCAAGGACCAAGCTGAGCCAAGTTCGAATTGGGGTCAGCTATTGGCCAAGCCGAGTCGAGCTGTGCCAATCTTGACTTGGTTTGACTTGTATACAGCTCTAATCGTCGTCGTCATCTAAGCTCGATCCCGATTAATTGTTATCGGCTATATAATTCTTGTTTTGCTATTCCACTCAATCAAAGGGGATGGATGGATCATAAGTCATTGAGGTGTCGTTCGGTAAACTAAAGAATAAGATTTGAAAATTAAATTAAGTATTAAAAACTAAAAGTGTTGAAATATTACTTATAAATACTAAAAAATAAATTTGATAATTTCTCTAAAAAATTTCATGATATTTGAAGATGACTACTTTTTTTACAAAAAATTATTTGGTAAACACAAATTATAAATATCTTAAAATTGACAAATTATCATATTTGTTCCTATTGTCTTAGTTAATATCTTTTATAGAGTATGAGATTAAAATTGCTATTATTATGCAATTAAATTTAGTATACCTTTGCTCAATTTATTGAGATTTTATAATTTTCCTTTTTGCAACCCTTTTAGAGTTAGGTGTTTTAGACTTAGTATCTTATATATATATATATATATATATATATATATATATATATATATATATATATATATATATATATATATATATATATATTGATGTAGAACGGGTCGCGGATAGTTACATGGCCAAGATGGATCAGAAAAGGCCTGGTCGATGACAGAAGTGATCCAGACCATCAGACCTTAAATCGGACATATTTCGCAATCCGGAATGAGTTATCTGACGTAAAATATATGTTTTCGGGATAGAACGAGCTACTTTAGCCAACCAACCCGGCCACGCTGGGTTACCCAAGCCGGATTTGTGAAATACCACCAGATAGACGGTCGTTTTCCTATTTTAATTTCGTTTTTACTATAAATAATAAGTTTTATTTTGATTATAACTCTTCATCCGTTAGGCTTTAGGAGTTGCGTTCAACGTGAAAAGAGCTTAGAAAAATTAAGAAAACAGTTTGGTGAAGCCAAATATGACACTTACTATTTTTGGCAGAAAACCTTACGCACTAGTAGACATCACTACCATCTATAAATAATAAGTTTACTATTTATAGTAAGTCGCAAATTCTACGAGTTTTACTTGTAGTTTGATTTTGATTTCTTTCCTATTGCTTGATACCCCTATTTAAAGGGTTCTGAACTTGTTTTTATTCATTCATTAATCAATTTTGAATTTATTAGAATTTATTTCTATTTTATGCTTTCTTTTCGCGTGGATTCGAGAAATCTCTGTAAGGAGTCCAGAGAAGTTCTGTGGATTCGGAATAGTTATCCTCTTGAGGAAGACGATGCTCGACCTCACGTCCTTCCCTGCGATATATATATATATATATATATATATATATATATATATATATGAGAGTGAGGAGAAAATCTGATACATGCTTGCAGAGCCATTCTTTCTGTTGGTATGCCTTTGTGGTTGGCTCTCTACAACTATGTTCACACTGTTGGGAATGCCTTGCACAAACCTTAGGATCTAGCCTCCCGAAACAAACCAGAATTATGGATAATAAAGCAATGAAATAAATCAAAGCAACAATCACACACCACACAAGAGATTTTTACGTGGAAAACTCTCAAAGAGGTAAAAACCACGGGATCTCGTCCAGATCAACAATCCACTATGAAGTACAACATTACAATCTTCTTCACTCACGCAGGAGTGGATAAACAATAAGAGAAATAGAGAAAACGGAGAGATCTAACCGATTACGAGGACATAGAAGCACTGAGATATAGATTGCACAGTAGAAAACCTCCATGAGCAGAACCTCCCTTCTATAAGCTTCCTCTCTCTCTTTCTCCCTCTCTCTCACCTTTGATAGCCCTAAACCTTTTAGCAAATCCCTTGTAAAGCTTTAGGAAACCCTCTTGCTGTACCTAGAAAAACCCTAGGCAACCCCTTTTATAGTTTAGGAAACTCCTTTCCGCATTCCTGTTGCAAAAGGACTCAAATCCGCAGTTTCGCGCAAAATCGCGGAACAAACTGCGTAACCTTCGACTAGTCGGACCTAGTATTCGACTAGTCGTAGGACCCCTTTGACTAGTCGAGACATCCCTTCGACCAGTCGTAGCTACAGTAAAAAACAGTAAAAATACTCGTTGGACTTTGAGTCGAAGTTACGACTCGAACCTTCGACTGGTCGACCACCAGCCTTCGACCGGTCGAGCAGGGCTCACGACCGGTCGAAGATGGGTAAAAAAAAACCCATCACACACATCTGCATTGAGGAGAAAAGGTGTAGGTCTAACTTTGAAACTTGAAACTCCGAATCTTTGTATGGGCCAGAAACAAAAGAATATTTATTCATCCTTTATTAGTGTAATTGCAATATTTTCATATTTTGATTTGATGTTCATGATTTTACCATATTTCGAATTATATGTCAACAACTAAGTAGGTGGATTATTTGATAGTTCACCTCCACCATTAGAATGTGAGATGCCAGATTAAAATTGCCTTAATACATGAAAAAAAAAAACAAAAAAACAAAAAAAAAAAACAAAAACAAAACGCCTAACTCTTGTCCCTTGGTAGACTCACAAGAGTTTCAACACTAGGTTAAGAGTTTGAGTACCACTGAAATCCCACTATGGTATGAGTGTGTGTATGTATGTGGGGTGTGTGTGCGTGAAAGAGAACGAATAAGGTAAGGATTTTGTCATATTGCATTCAAATTCTTTCCTAATCTTCTCATTCCTTTGTTCTTTTTTTTTTTTTTTTCTTTAATTATTATAAAAGGAGGCACACCTTAGTTAAAGACATCCCATCTGAGAGAATTTTCAAAGAAAAAATAGAAATGAAATAATACTTATTGTCACTAAGGCGGTTTTTGGATGATCTAAACCATTATTAATCATGTTTAGATCCATTTTAATCATAGAATTAGATGGGTGATTAGATCCTCTTCACTCCTGTAACAGGTGGACCATTGGACGGGTTTTCCGTATTAGACTTTGTGTGCAGATCTTGTAAATATCTTTAGATGTATGTGCCCACCCATCCGGACCTTTCACACATGCTAGCACAAAAAGAGCCAAAAGATGAGGCTCATTTCACTTTTCAGGTGGGCTGCATTTTAAAAACAAAGGCATGCATGATTAAAGCATGAAGTAAATCATGGTGTACCATCCTCTAGTAAACAGTCATAACTAGCTAGCTAAAGCGGCCAAAAAGAACGTCTACACCATAAAAGGTAAGGCCTCTCCCTTTCTCCCTTTCTTTCCTTCAGCTGCCTATCTTTTATAATTATTGTGACCCACCTGAACATGGACGAGCCTGATTTATGGACAAGGAGATCAACATGTTCAAACCAATCTAGTGGACGGATTCGCACAAACGTGCCTTATTTCTGTGGGTATACCTATATGAAGGGTCCATGGCTAAAAATCACAATGAATATTAGGTGATTTTACTTGTCCTACTAAATGTGGAATCCATGTGATGGATAATCTAAATCAATGATTGGACTATTTATAGTGATATAGATCATCTATTTTCCTAGTCATTGATTGGAGGGTTAAGATCACTCCACCAATGTGATTTCTTGAGAGGGATGGGAAATCAAAGATGGGGTCCGTGCGATTTAGTATGGATAATCTAAATCCAATATTCATTATACTAAAAAATGGCCAAAGTGATTTGTTTCGAAGGGATAGGCAACCAAGGGTGAGATTTATGTCTTAATGATCTAGACCAATGAAGGGATTGTTTCTCTAATCAATATGATTTATCCATTTTTGTAACCATTGGTTGGGTCGTTAGGGCCATATAAGTTAAGTGATTTCCTAACCATTGATTGGGTAGTTAGGACCATATGAGCTAAATCATTTTTTAAGCTGGTTGGGCAATAAAATAAGGATGGTGGATGATCCAAGTGGACATTTGGACCATTTTTTAGTATTATAAATATAAATCATACATTTCTTAAAATTGAGTGAATTCGAAATGGAAGTTGGAATTCATACAATGAATGATATATGCTGATGCAAAAATCTGATCCACTCTTTTTAGACCCTCGAGTACCTACATAGGAAGAAGACAAAAGAGACCCTGGCTAGAGTAAGGAACCCTCCGATGCCAGAGTCAGGCTAGAAATCTAGGTCTAGTAGTATCGAGGGGTTTTAAGTGAAAGATTTTGCGTATCTTTTAGTGTAGATGAATCCCCTATTTATAGTGGAGATGGACTAGAGACAATTCTCGATCTCAATCGTAGTCTTTGTGTACATTTCTCAACCGTTACACAAGATTTGCGTAGGTGATAAGTGTTGACGTGGTTGACCTTATGATCATGCAATGGATGGTCGAGGTCATCCTGAGCCGAGCCCTTGATCATATAAGTGTTGAGGTCGAGCTAAGCCGAGCTTTCAATCAATTGGGATGAGGCCAAGCTGAGGTCAGACATGCTTGGTAGAAGCTCAGGATAGTATGGTGCCGAGGTCAAGGCCTAGAGTTCGGTGTTTGCTCTCCTTCTGATCGATCTGAAATAAACGGTCGTTTAGGAGCCATTTGGTCTAGAAGCATGTTTGTGAGTCGCGAGTTGACTTCATGAGTGGTCAAACCATTTTTACCCATAAGAATATACATCAATTGGATTAAGCTTAGTCCTATAAGGTCTGTTAACGGGCCAGGCCTGGGTAAGTCTCGGTCCAGATTTTGAACTATTTTGTTTGGGCTGTTGGGTCGAGCCTATACAAAATTATTTTAGTCCCAAAGCTTGCCCATGACACTCCTATCTGCCAACTTTGTAGTTATGCCAGGTTGGCACTTTGCTCGGACCGAATTTCATAGGTCCTGACTAGAGCTTGAGTCAAGTAGGACTGAGTTAGGGCTGACTCGACTTGATCTGGTTTTGAAATAGGCCTGACCTGAACTCGACCTAACTCAGTATCGAGTCCAACATGCCAGTCTCGATCCGAGTCCGAGTCTAACTTGGACTAATTCGGACCGAGTACGACCGGATTATAATTTATAAGTACCGAGTCGGGTCAAGTCAGCACCGAGTCAGGTCGGGTGCAGCAAGTATCCACAGTCTGAAATCACAACTCAAAACTTAGATTCATTTGCCAAAATTGTCACCTCTACATGAGTTACACAGTATTTCAAATCTCAAACGTCATATATATATATATATATATATATATATATATATATATATATATATATATATATATATATATATATGAAAAAGGTACTATGCGCTCGAGCTGATGGGAACGTCACATGAGGTCGAGTTGTGTGGGCCCCACCGTGATGTGTTTCAAACATCTACCCCATTAGTCAGATGCACCATTCCATCGTGGGCCTAGGTCTGTAAAATCAAGACAATCCGTGACTTGTGTGGGCCACACCACATACAGAAGTGGAGAGGGGCCGTGGACCATTAAAATATTCATGGGACGTTTTTTGAGCCCACCGAGATGTTTCCAGCCCATCCATTATGTGTGTCCCACTTGGATGAGGGTTCAGACCAAGTTTCAGCAGCATTCAAAACTCAGGTGGGCCCCACCAAGTGCTTTTATATGTTTTTGGCATGTCTTCACATGATTTTAGATGGTATGGCGCACTTGAGTTCCGTATACGGCTGATTTTTGGGATAACCCATAATTTAAAGGGGACCCATCAAATGCACGGTGTTGATGGTTGACACGCATCACAGTGAGGCCCACACAGCTCGAACTCACGGGAGCTTATAGTGAGCTCAAGCGCATAGTACCTAAACCCATATATATATATATATATATATATATATATATATATATATATATATATATATATATATATATATATATATATATATATATCAGTCAAGTTAGTACCGAGTTGGATTTCGGGTCAAGTCAAGTTACTGGGTGACTCGGACTCGACTTCATTTGAGTTCAGATTGGACGAAGTCAACTCGATTCGGAGCGACTCACCCACTCGTTTCTGATCGAGTCAAATATGAATGAGTTGGACGGGTCGAATCGCGATGGGTCCGGTGGACCCGACTTTTGAGGCTGGCTTGGGCCAAGCTATATAGCTAGTGGGTTGGGCTTGGGCTAGCCTATGTTGAATCTACTCAAACTGATCCTATAAGACCAGTTTGGCCCTTAGCTTGGCCCGAATTTCCTAGGTCCTGACCCTAACTGGACTAAAAATAACCCTCTGTCCAAGAGTGCTTTTAAACTGCACATTTATTTCAATTACAACTGTTCAAGAACGTCTTTAAACCATCCAGTCCTTTGTACAATGGCTTCCCAGTTGATGATTAAACTTAGACCCTCCATCTTCACCTGGGCCGGCCCCACTTGGACCCCACCCTCTTGCCTGAGTTTGGTCCGAAAGCCATGGCCCTACAACGCTGGGCCGTGGATATATACATATGATGTATATATGTATGTATATGTATATCCACTAATTTGACTGGGCTGGCATAAGTTCAGCTTCATATTCATTCTTAAATCTGAGTTTGGTCATGCTTGGTCTGGTTGGTCAAACTCAACCCGGACCACTATAATCAAATGGGTCAGATCGGGTTGGGCTTGAGCTTGATGATTATTAAGTGGGTCCAACTGGGCCTTGTTTTAATGGGTCATGGATAAGATTTGGGTCAGATTTCTTGGGCCATTTAGTAAACAGCCCAAGAACTGAGAACCTGACCCGACCCAAACCAAACCATTGCCAGGCCTATTTGTAAAAGGTGACATTCCGCACGCTGACGAGTTGATCCCTAACTGTGGGGCCTACCTTGATGTATGTACATTAAATCCATGCCGTCCATCCGTTTTGACAGCTCATTTTAGCGCATGATACCAAAAATGAAGAATATCCAAATCTTAGGTGGACCAGACCACATGAAACAATGGTGATACCATTAAAAACCTCTTTGGGGCCACCGGAATGTTTATTTTCCATCCAACCTGTACATAAGGTCACAAAGGCCTGGATGAAGGAACCACACAAATAGGGCTGTAAATGGTCGGGTTCGGGACAGGTTTAGCCAAAACCAGACCCGCCCATTTACTAAACGGGTTTGGGTCCAAATTTTAGACCCAGACCCTTTTACTAAATGGGCGGGTCCGGGTCGGGTCCAAGTCAACCCATTAGACCCATTTATAAATGGGTCCGGGTCTGGTAGAGAGAGATCCACCCAGACCCATTTATAAATGGGTCGGGTCTAATGGGTTTGGTTAAGGGAGATCCAGACCCTGAACCAAACCCGTTTAGAAACGGGTCCAACGGGTCTAACGGGTCTAACGGGTTGTTGATGCATGAGAAGTGTAGTTCTGTTTTTAGCATTAAATAAATAAACTTTTTTCAAAAACCTGAAATTATTTTAAATATCATTCAAATGGAATGTTTGTAAATGTTAAAGTTATAGAAACAAAATTAAAATTTGGAGAAATTAAACAAGATATACCTTAGGATTCAATTCTAGACCAATCCTCCAACTCATTAGAATCGTCATCCACTTCTACTACATGCAACTCCTCCTTCAAATCTATAAATTTTACATATGACATACAACCTAGTTAATAGATATTTAAGAAAGACTTTTCCATATTAACTAATGATTATACATCTATTGGCTGGAGTGGATCTCAAATAAACAACATGGTGGGCCAGATAAAAAATCAAGGAGGTGTATCTTATTTTTAAACTAATTTGTATTTTATTTTGAAGTGGGAACGCCGTTAGTTACTTAATATATAGGGAAGTGGGAATGCCAGTAGAATATATAGGGAAGTGGGAAGGATATGGGTCTGGGCGGGTCCGGGTCTGGGCGGGTCTCATGTAAGGTAGACCAGACCCGCCCATTTACTAACAGGGTTCGGGTCGGGTCGGGTCGGGTCTAAATGAAAGGAACCCAGACCCAGACCCGTTTGACAAATGGGTCTATCCTTGGACCCGGACCCGTACCATTTAGCAAACGGGTCGGGTTTGGGTCGGGTCCGGGTACCCCATCGGGTCCGCTGACCCATTTACAGCCCTACACACAAATATCATCTCAATAAAAAAAAAAAAAAAAAAAAACCTTGTATGGCCCACAAGAAGTTTTTAATGTTCAATCACCACTGTTTCCTCTGGTGTGGTCCACCTGATATTTTTATCTATTTCATTTTTTTTTATCATACCCTAAAATGAACTTTCAAAACGGATTAACGGAATGAATGTAAGGAATATACATCAAGGTAGGTTCCAAAGTCAGGGATCCACCAAAGCCGTTTGCATGATCTACCTCCTCTTCTCAATTTGCCACTGCAGTCTATCCAAGTGGTTCCAATGGCTATCTTGGCCCATTTTTCAATCAGAACACGGCCCATTCAAAATTTTGAATCTTCTGGGCCTACGCCGATAATCCCAGCCCATTATCAACCACATGCAACATATCGCCTAACAAATTCAAATAAACCTAAAGCATCAACAAAATGGAAAATAAAACAGATCGAAAGTCTCCAAAACATTCTCAATTAAAAGAAAATTCATTAATCACACAAATGAAAATAATACATAGACAATCACAATGTCCCAATCAAACTCAAATACAAAATAAAACCTCAAATACAAACCATACAACTACTATTACACATAAAAATCAAGATAGAAGGAGAACAATCGCACAGTGTGATCGCACTACATGGGCTTTTCATGGGCTTCCAGGGGTCGACGGAGGTGGCGAGAGGAAAGGAATAGATGGGAAATTGAGCGAAGGGATCGTCGGAATCGTAATTGGAATAGAAGGCAACGTAGCGGGCAAAGGTGGCAATGTGAACGTAGGAAGTGTAGGGAGAGTAGGAATGGTAGGGATGGTGGGCAAGGTGGGTAATGGAGGCAATGTGGGCAACGTGGGCTGAGGAAGGGTTGGCACGGTCGGCAATGGAGGAGGTTGTGGCAATGTGGGCTGAGGAAGGGTAGGGACGGTCGGCAATGGAGGAGGTTGTGGCAAAGTGGGCTGAGGAAGTGTTGGAATTGTAGGCAATGGTGTTGTAGGTGGGCCCACTGGCGCTGGGGTATCTAATAGATGGCGGGCCCCATGGGCCAGATTGGTCCCTGAACATAGGGCTAGAAATAAAATTAAGAGGGAGCAATGGTAGGAAGCCATGGGTAGATAAGATGAAGGGCTATGAATGTTTTTATCAAAGGAGTTGTGGGTGCATGGAAAATATGTGGAGTTGGGTTTTTATATAAGGATACGATGGTTGGAAGGGTGTACAAGTTTTCAGTTTGGTTGGGGATGGTAAGAAGTTTTTTGAGGTTTTTGGGGTGTTTGGTCACCTTCTCATCTACGTTCTGAAAATGTCAAACTAAGTTTCGGTACACGTAATTCGTTGCATGGGTAGCGAATGTATACGTTACGTACTTTGACTTCTGGTAGTTGAGGGAAGGACATGAGATCCACACCGTCCATCAGGTGAGAAACTCCATGGTTGGGAATGAGCCCAAAAATCAGGTTAATCTAAGTATCAGGTGGGCCACACTAGAGGGATTAGTCTGGATGGGGATACACACCATTAGCACCGTGCAAATTGTCTGTGGGGTCAAACATGGTGTATGTATGCCATCCAATCAATTAATATGACGGGGATCACCAGGATGATGGGACAACCAAAAAATCAGATATTCTAATATTCAGGTGGCCACAGGAAGTGAATTTAGAGTTTTTTAGTCATGATTTTACACTTTTTCTGATGGGGTAGCCCACCTAAGCTTTGGATCTGCCTCACTTTTTTAGATCAAGGGTGTAAATGATGCACAAACCTGATGGATGAGGTGGATCTCATGTACACTCTCTCTATGTGGTGTTCGGTTAGTCCGAGCCATGACTCGTATGTCTACACAGGTCATTGTATGTAGTAGGTGATGTTGCTCAGAAAGATTATTACATTATGGGAAATGGTACTATAGGGTCGATCTCATGGGAGCTTCCATGAGGTCGAGATGTGTGGCCCCACCGTGATGTGTGTAGATCATCAACAATGGGAATTTGATGGGTCCCCTTTAGTTTACTGGATATCCCAAAAATCATCCTTGTATACGGAACTAAGGCAGGCCATATCATTTAAAACCATGTTTGAAGACATCCCTAAAACATATAAAAACACTTGGTGGGAACTACATGAGTTTTGGATGCAGCTGAAACGTAGTTTGACCCTTCATCTAATTGCAACACGTACAATGGATAGTCTGGATTTGTAAAACACATCTAACTAAGCCCAATAAATGATTATGAATGTTTTAATGGGAGGATAACCCCTATCAACTGTTATATGTGGTGTGGCCCACTCAAGTAATGGATTAATTTGATTTTTAATCCCATGGCCCAACATGGAATGGTGCATCTGAATGATTGTGTAGATGATCGACATACATCACGGTGGGGCCCACACAGATCTTGTAACATTATTTATTTATTTATTTATTTTTTAAGGTAGGTATCCCAAACCCCATTATTTCTTACGTGTGGCCCACTTGAGTTTTGCATCAGTCTCATTTTTGGGTCATGCCCTAAAATGCTCTGCCAAACCTGATTGACAGAGTGGATCTGTCTTTCATAAGGCCCACTATATTTAAATTTTTTTTTTTTTTTTTTTTTAAAGGTCTAGTGACGTCAGCACGTCACCCCACGGCTCTTCTCCCGACTCCTGCTCCCTCATGGCTTCTCTCTCCCAAAGATACGGAATAAGAGTCCTACACCTGACACCGACTCAGGCCACCCATCTCAATGGGGCCCACATGTAATAACTCGAAATTACGCAAGTAATTTCACACACTTGTACACACACAAACTAATGACATATGGAACATATTATAAAATTAAGCACATCATTGACCCATATGAGGAATATCCTTACCCGTTCTTGTGGTGGGTGAGTTTAAATTTCGAGGACGAAATTCTTGTAAGGATAGTTGAATATAATGGCCCAAGATTTTGGTGCATAAGTTCATATCTGTATACCTGCATTCATCAAAAGCATACATGCACAGGTCCATGCATACATTCATGCATCCATGCATATATACATCCATCATTCCATGAAACCTGTGACCATGGATATGTATAATCTATCTAGGGTGAACATTGACTTACATGATTATTGATTGTATGATTTTATATGTATATGTGTATATATACGTACATATATACTTGTACTCTCATCAGTAATGCATACAAAACCAACTGTTCATTCATATATTTGCCTAATTTTAACCATTAGTCACGCATTAAGCTCACTGGATCATCGACTGTTTATGTGATTACGGTATATGAATGCCCACTTGGTTGTCCATTCAAATTAGCGTAGACACATTTATCTAATCATCAATCTAAGTCATTTATTCAACGGACCATTAGGCCGATTCATCTCAACTCACTTTGTATTGATTCATTCCTAAAAATGATTGTTCTGATTAGGTTCTAATTGTCTGATTATTTTACATACATCCAATCATCTAACAATACATAACACTTATATCATCCAACTAGATCACCTAATTACCGAAGTAAATCATTAATTCCATAGCTCTCAAGGTGAAATTTTAATCCAACAGTTGGTTTTCATGTGAGATACCTGTACACCTCACAGGGGACTGTAGAAGAGAGGAAACCATTAAAATTATTTCTGACCACCGTCAAGGATCATAGATTAAATTTTGCTCATTGGATAGAGCGTGACAAGCTTAGGTGGGGCGTCAAGTTTTACCCCAATTGGACGGTCCAGTCTTGAACTACACGTGATCATTTTATATTTAAAATTAAAAATAAAAAAAAATAAAATAAAAAAATAAAAAAAAAAGAAGAAGAAGAGGAAGAAGAAGAAGAAGATAAGAGTCCCAGAGCCTGCGCCTCTCTCAACAGTACACCTTCTTAGTACACTACGTCAATGCATGCATCCCTCTAACCAAGACACACGTGGGACCCACACGGATATAGACACATTAGAATTCGTGAGCTAGTCCAAACTATAGGTCTAAACACTTATTTCCATCCATCCTAACCGTTAGTACTAACTGTTTATCCGTAGAAAATATTTAACTTTCAATCGCAACCATTCATTTAAACATTAGTCAGAGATATGTTTTGAGGAGATCCAGACCATTCATTAATAAGACCATGAGGAATGTAATGAGATGTACAATGCACATCAACTACTTTATGATCTTGCCGGACCATTGCCTGCCCAGCCAGTCTATTATGATTATGCATGCATGTATACGTGGGATACCATGCCATACACACCATCTATGGTTATACCCATGCATGTCTGTGTATGCTTTTGTGGGACATGAATTCCCTATTCTTCAGATATGTTGTAGGATAGAAATCTAGATAAAGATTCCACCCTTTGATTTTGTATCTACATTGTCACTGTCTTCTCCACATTTTTGTTTAGTGTTTTGATTTTGCATCTTCCCTCTGATAAATTCTGATATTCTCATTTTCTATCCACCGTGGGATAGATATATCATACATCTGATCTTGTACAACTCTTCAAATAGGCCTCGCATGTTATTGCTATCTTATCACATGGTCGCAATGCAGGTCCTGCCTTCAACTCGAAATTTGGATCTTGAGCCTAGTCATTAGGATACTGGCTCTCGCTCCTACAGCTGACTCGGCCTTGACTCGATGAGACTCATACTCGTACGTGGCTTTACTCCTCTCAACGCATATCTTTATGCATGTTAAAGAATGATTCCGGTTATAGTGGATAAAGTGTTGCATTCACCCCCTGCAAGCATACACGGATCGTGCACATGCATAACCTTCAATTGTGTGTATTGCTCATGTCTTTCTCATTTTAAACCCTTTTTTTCTTGTACTCCTATGCATCTTGGGTCCCACTAGTTTATAGCAAGTGTACTAAGTCAGCCCTGTAATGGCTCAAGATTTTGGTGCATAAGTGTACAAGTGCATATTTGTATACTTGCATTCATCAAAAGCATACATGCATAGGTCCATGCATACATCCATGCATCCATGCATAAATACATCTATCATTCTATGAAACTCGTGACCATAGATATGTATAATCTATCTAATTAGGATGAATATTGACTTATATGATTATTACTTGTGTGATTATATATGTATGTATGTATATATACTTGCACTCTCATCACTAATGCATACAAAACCAACTGTTCAGTCATATATTTGCCCAATCTTAACCATTAGTCACGCATTAAGCTCACTGGATCATTGACTGTTTATGTGATTACGGTATATGAATGCCCACTTGGTTGGCCATTCAAATTAGCATAGACACATTTATCTAATTATCAATCTAAGTCACTTATTCAACGGACCAATCCATCTCAACTCACTTTGTATTAATTCATTCCTAAAAAATGATTGTTCTTATTAGGTTCTAATTGTCTGATTATTTTACATACATCCAATTATCTAAAAATACATAACACTTGTATCATCCAACTAGATCACCTAATTACCGAAGTAAACCATCAATTCCATAGCTCTCAGGGTGAAATTTTAATCCAATGGTTGGTTTTCATATGAGATACCTGTACACGTCACAGGGGATCTTAGAAGAGAGGAAACCATTAAAATTATTTCTAACCACCGCCAAGGATCATAGATTAAAATTGTGCTCATTGGATAGAACACGACAAGCTGAGGTGGGGCGTTAAGTTTTACCCCAATTGGATGGTTCAGTCTTGAATTATACATGATTTTATATATTAAAATTTTTTTTTTTAAAGAAAAAAAAAAGATAAGATTCCTAGAGCCCGACACCTCTCTCAACAGTACACCTTCCTAGTATACTACGTGAATGCATGCATCCCTCTAACCAAGACACACGTGGGACCCACACGTATATAGACACATTAGAATTCGTGAACTAATCCAAACTATACGTCTAAACACTTATTTCCATCCATCCTAACCATTAGTACTAACCGTTTATCCGTAGAAAATATTTAACTTTCAATCGCAACCACTCATTGAAACATTAGTCAGAGATATGTTTTCAGGAGATCTAGACCATTCTGTAATAAGACCATGAGGAATGTAATGAGATGTACGGTACACATCAACTACTTTATGATCTTACACGTGTACACGGCAACATTGATTATAAAAAAAAAATAAAAAAAAATAAAAAAAAATAAAAACTAGATGCTGTGTTTGATGTAGCACATTGTGAATTTTCTCCTACGTGTCCTCTATCTGGAAGATGTGCTCGGCAATGAATTAGTCAAACCCAATTATAGTAGGGGATCCGATCACATAATCCACCAGATCAAACCACACCATGAATCTTGACTGTTTTTCTTGGGCCATCCATCCCACCTTCACTGATGAGAACCATCTATCAAAAACTTATGTATAAATTCCACAAGATTTAGTTATCCATCTGCCCATTCCATCAATCCAATCCGTCCATCAGGATAGTCCAACCTTCAAGTGTGTGTGGGCCACCTAGTGCACGCGTCAGAGAGATGGACAGTGAACTAATAAAAAAGAGAGGAAGAATTTCACCAATGCACCTTACTGAAGGCAGCAACTTACGTGGCTGGAAACAGAAACCATATCTCCTCTTTCTTCTCCTTTCCTCCAACACGTTGAAGGGTTGAGTGGATATCGGAACCCATCACCAACCAGCTCATTGGGACCACCTTTAATCCAAACCATCTGTCACGATGGACTCCACATAGTTCCATGATCCTAGGCTTCTATAGATAATCCACGCCCACTCGTTATCTTACCTCTCTATTCTCATCTCTTTCTTTTTCTCTCCCTCCTAAATTTGTAATCCGTCTAGGACCAATCTTAACCATCCGATTTCCATCCTTTGAAAGTGTTCTATCCATTACAAAATACTTAGCTGCCAAACTGAATCCGTGGAGCACTCACGACCCGTTATCTTCGGATAGTGGAAGATCAACAACAAAACCACCATCCGGAAACACTTCTTGAAAATCTAGAAACCTGACCATTAATCCTGAAAACTTCACTGATCTCTTAAAAAAAAATAAAAAATAAAAATAAAATAAAATAAATCCCTCATCTCATGAATATTATTGGGGAACCCAATCTTTCACTCATGTTAGGAAGGCCAGGAATCAACAAGGAAGAACGTCATCAACGTATATGCATTAAGAGTTCCTTCTCTGTCTGGGAATGTAGGCATTGTACTTGTTTCACATGTATTAAGCATGCATAAAAAAGGTGATGGGATTCTCTATAAATTTTTAGGCATGAAAGGTAGGAAGTTGTGACATTTTAGAGAATGTCCAGCGTAGAATGCTACGTGAGAGGCATGCATTTAGTCCAGAGATCAAGTGGGTGATTCTCCTCCACTTATGAACTTTCTAATTTTATATATTTTCTGAAATTTATTTTTTTAAATAATGACTTTAATTAATATTTTCAAATTCATTTATACATGATATTTACTTTTCTGAATTTTAGTAATTACTGAATCTAGTTAACTTGTAGATTAGATCATGTAACGTCTTGAAAAAATCCGTACAAAGACCCGAGTACCACCTCAAGTAGAAATCACTAAGGATCGAATTCTGTAAAAATTAGGCAAAAATTAATTAAGTACTAAACTAAATAAATTGGAGAATTAGCTCAAACTACTTTCTATACAAACCGCAAGACCCAAAACCATTAGAATCGCTAACCCAACATTACCTAGAAACCTAGGATCAGTCTCAAAACCCAGTTGCTCTCGGGAGCACATTGAAACTCTGTATCAGACCTGGACCGCGCGTCGAAAGTCTGATGACCACGAAACTATAAGGTTATGACCACCTTACTGAGCTTGACAACCATGGTGGGAATCGAGTCCAAATAGTATCCAGAAACGCACAACTTGAGCCTGGAGTAAAGTGCGTGAGAAACGCGAATATCTTTAAAAAATATACTCAAATTTAAGTGAATTGGGCCGTTCGCTTGCAGGCCAAATTTAAGATTTCAGACCGTCATATTCTGACCCAATTACACCCTTGGATCAAGAAAATTTCCCTGCACATGTCAGTGTACTTGTAGCCCTAATCCAGTGACGATATCTGTTGACCTAAAACGGGTCCTCCACGATCGATCCACTGATCTGATCGAGACCGAAACCTTAACCTGGCGCAAATTCATTGTCAGGGAACTTTCTTCAGACTGTATGCGAGCAATGGACCTCCAGATGAGCCTCGTTTGCCCGAAACAGACGCCTTTTGGCTGTAACCCAAGTATACCATGGCCCTGGGGTCATTGCCATCAGTTCTGGGCCTATATAATACCCTTAAACCACTCCTTCTCTCCCTCATACGAATTTCCTAAGAACCCTAGGAGAGAGAGAGAAAAGGAGAGAAAAGTGGGAGGAAGGAAGAAGATTTTTGGAGATAGTTGCTGGGATTTTTTCCTACAACTCCTCACGCCGATTCACCTCTCTAAATCGCTACTCAACCTGTTTCGATTCCAATTTGGGTAAGAAATCCTAACCCTAATTTCATTTTAGGAATCTAAATAGAGTAATTGACGTAATATCTAACCTATTTCGTGATTTAAGTAGCTGTTATTCTGTACACGGAAGCGTAAGATTTAAAACGAGTTCGAAACGAGTTTTCCGACGAAATGTGCAGACTATAAATGTTTAGGTTGTGGTTTTCAAGGCTTTCAATGTCAGCTAATGATTTATGTCTGACTTGATTGTTGTCATATGATCTTAGGTACGATGTATTCGATAATTTATACATGTGTGTGAACTATGTGAATATATGATGCATTCCATGTGTTTTTTGAAATGTCTGAATGAATATGAAATCATGATTTGTACTTGTCATGGCTATTAAGCTAGAATACATGATTGTTGTATGTATGACAACTCCTTTGTGAAAGGATTTGCCATAATATATGTTATAACTAATTTAGTTCATATATGTATTAATGTGTAGTCTAAGTGTTTGATAAAATGTTTGAATGAGAAATTGTCCAATAAATTGTATTTATTAAGGGCGTTGAGATAGGATTCTCAACTACCTTATCTAGATGTATAATCTCCTTCATGCAGTCTTAACTTCGACTACGTGATTTATGTATAAAATGCATATGTATAATAACATGTTCTATGTGTTTGATAAAATGTCTGAATGAGATATTGTTTGATGAATTGTATTTAATAAGGGTGTTGAGATAGAATTCTCAATTACCTTATCAATATGTATAATTTCCTCCATTCAATCGTAATTTCAACTATGCAATTTATGGAAGAATTGAAATGTTCGGTAACACGTTCAATATGTTGATAAAATGCTCAAATGAGTGATGTACTTAGATTGTTTGTTAAATACCTATATGATTATCACATGTCTTCACATGCTACATTTGAGTATGATTGGGACTACTACGTAGTCCAGGCAATCGCTAACAATTCCTGTTTGAGTGACCGAATTAGTCTTGCCACATTTGATGCGTTCAGTGATTCTGAGTTGTACGATTATTGTCGATAGTGGTTAGGCCACGTGGAGTGCTTATGCGCTCCATGTCGATTAATTCAGCGTACACTTGTACTAGCGAACTTGTCTAATAAGCCGATTGGCCTATTGTGTGTTTACCATGTATGGACGCTACTGTTTGAATCTAAGATACCCCTTACCAATGTAAAGCCCGTTTAACCATGGTACCATGATCCGCTAAGATTCATGAGTCAGGCATGGTGGTATGGGACACCGTAGTCGAGCAGTCGGCTTACGCTAGGGTGACGAGTCTCCCCATAGTGACCAATGAGCAACCCAAACTCGTGAGCCGAATACGGTGGTATGGGATACTGTATTTGAGCTGTCGGCCTACCCCGACGCAGCCTGGTTACGGTCCCAACGTGGGTTGAGGTGTACCATTTAAACCGGACCCCCTACAAAAATAGCGCTCCAGTTGGTATGGCGTCTGTAACATCCTAGATTTTCACTGTTTTGGATTTTTAAAAATCCTTAATTTTTTTCTGTAATTAACTTATATTATCACTTACTGACCATTGACACTCAATGCTAACTTATACATGGGTGATTGTAACGTCCCGTCCAACCAACACAGTTTCATGGGGCGTCCACGTAGGATTTGCCACATGACCGTTCATTTAAACCACTCGTGGTAGGGTACCACAAGTTAATTAACCTAGGATTATCCCATTAGAATAGACCTGATAGGTTATGATAGGACACGGTGTGGCCCGCCAAGCCGGCTTGTTTACACTTAAGAACAGCCTGTGTGGGCCACCCAGCGACCGAGAAGGGTCAGAAAAATCTAAAAATTTAGGAAATCATAAATCTCACTGGGCTTGTGGTCCATCACAGACTGCGAACCCCGTGGACACCCAGAGTTGGGATCTCGCACTTGCCAAATGCACCCCACCAATGCCAGAATTGGAATCTAGCACTTGCAAATGAAACTGAGATTCAAGGCTTTCCAATCGTCGGATTTCTTTCAAATTTATGGTGAAGGTTTAATGTATTTTTTTACGCCCGTCCACGAATTCTGGGAGCCGATCGTGGCACGGTGACCGTTGATCACAAATCGGACCCGTACGATCAAACTCCATATTCAATTGCTCCCAAATTTTGCATGGCCCTTCATCGGGCCATGGAGCACTTATCATATAAGTTTCATGGTCGAGGAGCCACCAGAGCGACCCTAATCACCGAAATGGGCCCTATAGGGCCACTTAAAGATCGGAATCGTATGCTCAAACCCCATACTCGTTCATCCGTTTGTTCTCAAACTTTGCATGGCCCCTCATCGGGCCATGAGACACCTACACACTAAGTTTGGTAGTCAGAGGGATATTAAGGCTGCCCCAACACCAATAGGGAGTCCTATAAGGCTATTTTGAGAATTTGTGGAAGCTTGGGGCCAAAGGGCCCAACTCTAGCAAATAAACTCTTAACCCTTATCTCATAACCCTCACCACAACGACCATGCCAAGGGAGAAGAGAGAGCTAGAGAGCAAGGAGAGAAGAAAGAGAGAGTGAAGGAGAGCTATGGTGGACCTTAGATCGAGGAGGGGCCCAAGGGGATCAACCCTTTCAACTTCCTATCCTTCCTCCAAAGGAAACGCTCCACCACAACCTCAATAATCGTCCGTAGGTCGTCTAGGTAAGATCATTCACCCTCTTTTCTTGAAACCCATGTATTAAGAAGGGATTTGGCATGAATTTCTAACATGCAAATGTTGCTCTAGGGATTTCGGCTGTCCGACCCCAAAAGCCTTCATTCCTAGGTCGTTTTTCAAGCTTCCAATGAATCTGAAGGTGCGGACTATTGTTCTTAAGTGGTCTAGCACCAATTTTAGTGTGGGTTTAATGATTTTGATTGTTTGGATGCTATGATTGAATAATGTAGAGAAACCCTAGGAGTTGTATATTGTTGGAATTGTATGGATTGCATGCTTAGCTTTCATATTAGTGTTGATCTTGCCTCTCACATGATATTATGTATGGGTGATAGTTTGCTCATGATTGCTCTATCCTTTTTCCTCATATGTGGTGTTTCAATGTGTGTATGATTTATTACCGTTGTGCACATGATTTCTGGAATTAAAGGAAGTGCTTAACTTCCTCACACACACAACTCACATGCACTTGTTTCATGTTATGGTTAGTCTTGCTTGCTATGAGAATCTGAATGGTATATGAAATGCATAAGAACATGTGGTCACTATGCTAGTTGATAATCTGTAAAATTGACATGTTATAGATCCCCACATGCCCTTGGGTTGGTCAGGAACATTAGGAGAGACGGTAATCTCATTGATAGGACTATGTTATGGCTAGACCCGTAGGTTTGGGCGGGTGTGTTCGGGTGACTGTAATTCGACTACATGGGTCCCTTGTGCCCGATGTCACTCGTCTTACGCTCGCCCGACTTGTGTGGTCTAGCCTACTGTCTGACCAACCATGTTTGATCACATATGTATAGAACCTGAACCACCCTACAACTGTTGTAACCCATCAATAATCAACTTGAAACTGGTCCACAGCCTCATGAGCCGAGCATGGTGGAATGGAATACTGTGTTCGAACTGTCGGCCTACGCTGGGGTGTCGTGCCTCCCAGTAGTGACCGCGAGCGATCCCTTTCTCTCGGCACTCCTCATGTGCTTGTAGTCGGGGATGAGGAACCTGACGGGATCACTGATGGGGCCTTGGCTTCGCAACCAATTTAGGGCATTGATATGTGGGGTGTATCAGATTCCCCAACCTGCTGGATGAATGGACTTAACTAATAACTTGGCTAACACGATCGCATTGCAACGCATTAGTTAGGGTGGCGACTCGAAAGTCGAGGTCGCTTTGAGGGAGTGTTGTTATACGCGATCGTTAGATGGAGTCGCTCGAGGGAGTGTTGTGGTAAGGGCATGCATCATACCATCCAGCACGCATAGACAGTAATAAGATTAGTTAGATGTATATGATTGATTACTTTTCATTAAGTTCATGTTATAATTGATGCCTGTTATAACTTGAGACTAATAGCACCCACTGAGTTGATCACTCACTCCCACTCTGGGACAGTTTTTTAAAATACCAACCAGACCCGTTCATAGTTGCAGGTGACGAGGAGTACGAGGAGCCTAGCGGCACGAGCGTAGACGAGGAGGACTAGCTGTCCTACTTCCTGTTGATGAGCGGGTCTTCATCGGCTCAGTAAACGGAATTCTGGATCGTTGAGTAGTGGACTTAGCTTTATTTTCTGGATATATCATTTTTTTTGTGATTTGTTGGGCAACGCCTTGAGCGACCCGTTTACATCCTTTTGGATTTGTATATATTTAACCTCTTTCAATTCAGTAAACTTGTTGTGATTGTGATTCATGCTTCAAGTAATTCCATACTGCACATTTAAACCTGATTAGACGCAAAACAGTGAAAAAATTGGTTATATGTGATGCCAGGAACTTGGGAGTCGAGTATATGCATGACCCTCAATTTTTTGGGCATCACTTATAAACAATTTTTTCACTGTTTTGCATCTAATAAGGTTTAAATACGCAGTATGGATAGGCTCATTGCGTAGATCAGCTCATTCTATCCCAAAATTATATATGACACTTCCCAGAGAGCTTTTTCGACGCCCGGGAATGCCGAAAGACCTCTGGGCCATTAATCGGATGGGTCACCTCGCCAATCCACGTGGCTACCCTGCTGACCCATGTGGCCGCCCCACCAGTGGTCCAGAGGACCGCGTGACCACCCCGCCGACCCGCGTGGCCATCGCCGACCCGCGTGGCCACCGCCGCCTGCGTTGTCACCCCGCCGCAGTTTCTGCAATTTTAGGTCAACTTCAAAATTTCATATCTCCTTCGTTACAACTCCGATTTAGGTGATTCAAAGTCAGATTGAAGATTAATAAGTCTAGTTTTATATAAAAATGAGAAAAAAATAAAATAAAAATTATAATATAGTTAAAATTAAACTATTCTGTCAACTATCCAAAAATTATTAATTTCAGACAACTGTTGATCCTAGAATTTTAATAATTTATTTACAACTCCAAATGATATGAAATTTTGTAAGATGACTTAAAACTTAATAATAAATCATTATTAAAATTTTAAAAATAATTCAGTTACTAAAAGTGTAAGAAACGTTACAAGATAGGCCCTCTCCTCCCTTTCAATGTACACACGAGGGGGGCCCATTTCTCTTGCTATGTGGGACTATCTAGAGTCCATAAAACCTATTTCTACTACGTCCATTACCCTCCACCATCCCTTCTAGACCCTAGAGAAAACTCTCCCTCTCCCAATCTTAAAACCCAATCTCCAAACCCACCATCTTCTTCTTCACTCTAACCAATCTCAATCCTCATTCTCTCAAACTCTTTCCAAACTTTTCTCAATATCATTTCTTCAACTCATTCCTAATCACTTCTCAATTTCTATCCCTCAAATTCATTTTCTTAAACTCATTTTCAAATTCACCTCACTCAACATCTCCAAACCTATCTTCTCCTCCTTCACAAACCCATCACCAAATCCATTCTCAACACCATCTCAAACCCATTCCAACCCTTCTCAAATCTCATTTCCCCAACTCATTTCCTAAACATTTCTCAATGCCCATTCCTCAAATCCATTTTCCTTAAACCCATCCACTCTTTCACTCTCACTTCACTACCCTCCATTCTCCCAAATCTTTAGAGAAAAGCCCACCTCTTTCTCTAAACCTCAACACATCATCCTCTTCAAACCCATCTTCATTCCCCTCACATCTCTTATCTCCCTAACCCATCTCATTCCATCATTTTCACCCCTTCACTCCTAAACCCAATATCAAAACCATTTTTCACAACCCCATTCTCTCCATCTATCCACAAGGCCATTCCTATAACCCAAGCTACAACCCCATTCTTCAAGCCTATTTCTTCTTCATACCCCTCCCAAACCCATCCACCAAATCCATCCTAGCCAAAGGAAATGGCCCTCTTAGCAACCGTTGCCTCGTTCTTCTCCGTCTCAATGATTCTTTCACTCATGAGAAAGAAGAAACCGGCAACCGCCGAGCCAGGACCAAGCCGAAAAGGGCGAAGCAAGCAAAGGGTCGATTCGAAGGGGAGGAGGCACTCCCATCCTCGTCCGACCTAGAAGGATAATAGCTTAACTTTATGAAAATTAGTAGTTGTTTTGAGTTAGTTAGGACTACTACATGTATTGAAGATAGTTAAAACTCTTGCTTGATTTGTCTGCTTTTTTCTTTATGTTTAGAGTATCTAGTAATACCTGTAAATCCATACTGTAGGATGTAACTGGCCATGCTAATGACATTTTGGAATTCAACGTGAATGTATGGATTGAAATTCTCTTGTTACTTTGTGAATGCTTGCATGTGTGGTTGCCAATGGACTAGTCATGTCCTTACATATTAAAGTTTAACATTGAGTGTCTATTTAGGAATTATTTATAATCGTGCTACGAATCATCCCGAGATTAAATTGATTACACATATTTTTTTTTGTTTAAGTTGTACCCGTAAGTAAGATTGAGTTTCATAGTTTAATGCTCTGTAAGTTCTTGTTAGGGGTGGACTATAGTAAAATATATTGAGTTTTCCTATTCTCTTATGGACTCAAGGTTCAAACAACATCGAGAAGATGATATCCTTCATCTTTGCCTTCTTGCATCGATCTTAGCGTTATTAGCACTCTAAACCACTAGAATACCTTAAAACTTTCAATTCTTCCTTCCCTGTTAAAATTTATGAAACCAAAGCGATTTGCCCATAACTCACTAACCATAGGATCAAAATGGTATTGTCGAGAGGAACCTTAAGTTCCTAGAAACCTTTCTAGGATAGTCGTTTGACCATATGCATCGCGGGAGACTCACCACCCACTAAAATATTATAAATGAGAAACTTGAACTTTTAAATAAATTTTGATATCTTCCAAATGTTAAGAATAATCGGACTACGGAAGTACGAAACCACACATTTGCGAAGTATTCATGGCCTAACCCAATTCTCAATCTTGGGCGACTACCAATAGGCTCACTGCTTTGACCGAGCAGAAGACCAGGATCCACCAGGACAATGAAGGGATACGATGAGCCTTCTACCCTGGTCAGGTAGATGATCGACGTATCGGGTTCAAGCCCACTACAACTATCTCCCCGTATTGGTCTAACATTGAAAACAAACATTTTTATTCTGGATAGAGGGAAATCATCGTCATGAATCCAAATGTTTAAAAATAAACGAGTCAGGATGAAATTATTATTATTTTTTTAAGGGGGGTAGACTAAAATGAGTCAGACTAGCATAAATAGTATACACCATACCCTACATCTAAACTTGAAATCAACAAAACATAAGCAAATGAAATAATGAAACCTTTACTTATGACACGTAGGCAATTTCGTGGGCAAAATTGTTTTTAAGGGGGGTAGATTGTAACATCCTAGATTTTCACTGTTTTGGATTTCCAAAAATCCTTAATTTTTTTTTTTTGTAATTAACTTATATTATTACTTACTGACCATTGAAACTCAATGCTAGCTTATACATGGGTGATTGTAACGTCCCGTTCAATCAGCACAGTGTCCTGGGGTGTCCACGTAGGATTTACCGCAGAACCATTCATTTAAACCACTCGTGGTGGGGTACCACAAATTAATTAACCTAGGATTAGCACATTAAAATAGACCTGACAGGTCATGATAGGACATGGTGTGGCCCGCCAAGCCAGATGGCCTGTTTACACTTAACAACAGCCTGTGTGGGCCACCTAGCGACCAAGGAGAGTCAGAAAAATCTAAAAATTTAGGAAATCATAGGTCTCATTGGGCTTGTGGTCCATCGCAAACTGCGGACCCCGTGGAGACCCAGAGTTGGGATCTGGCACCTGCCAAATGCACCACCAATGCCAGAATTAGAATCTGGCACTTACAAATGAAACCGAGATTCCGGGCTTTCCAGCCATCGGATTTCTTCCAAATTTATGGTGAAGGTTTAATATATTTTTCTACACCCGTCCACGAATTCTGGGACCCGATCGTAGCACGGTGACCGTTGATCACAAATCGGACCCGTACGATCAAACCCCATATCCGATCGCTCCCAAATTTTGCATGGCCCTAAATCGGAGCATGGAGCACCTATCCTATAAGTTTCATAGCTAAGGGGCCAGCAGAGCCACCCCAATCACTGAAATGGGCCCCACAGGGCCACTTAAAGATCAGAATCGTATGCTCAAACCCTATACTCGTTCATTCGTTTGTTCCTAAACTTTGCATGACCCCTCATCGGGCCATGAGATACCTACACACCAAGTTTGGTAGTCAGAGGGGTGTTAGGGCTACCCCAACACTAATAGGGAGTCCTATAAGGCTATTTTGGAAATTTGTGGAAGCTTGGGGCCAAAAGGCCCAACTCTAGCAAATAAATCCCTAACCCTTATCTCATAACCCTCACCACAACCACCATTGCCAAGGGAGAAAGAGAGAGCTAGAGAGTAAGGAGAGAAGAAAGAGAGAGTGAAGGAGAGCTATGGTGGACCTTAGATTGAGGTGGGGCCTAAGGGGATCAACCCTTTCAACTCCATATCCTTCCTCCAAAGGAAACGCTCCACCACAACCTCAACAATCGTCCGTGGGTCATCTGGGTAAGATCCTTCACCCTCTTTTCTTGAAACCCATGTATTAAGAAGGGATTTGGCATGGATTTCTAACATGCAAATGTTGCTCTAGGGATTCCGGCTGTCCGACCCCAAAAGCCCTCATTCCTAGTTCATTTTTCAAGCCTCCAATGAATCCGAAGGTGCAGACTATTGTTCTTAGGTGGTCTAGCACCAATTTTAGTGTGGGTTTAATGATTTTGATTGTTTGGTTGCTATGATTGAATAATGTAGAGAAACCCTAGGAGTTATATATTGTTGAAATTGTATGGATTGCATGCTTAGCTTTTATATTGGTGTTGATCTTGCCTCTCACATGATATTATGTATGGGTGATAGTTTGTTCATGATTGCTCTATCCCTTTTCATCATATGTGGTGTTTCAATATGTGTATGATTTATTACCCTTGTGCACATGATTTCTGGAATTGAATGAAGTGCTTAACTTCCTCACACACACACAACTCACATGCACTTGTTTCATGTTATGGTTAGTCTTGCTTGCTATGAGAATCTGAATGGTATATGAGATGCATGAGAACATGTGGTCGCTATGCTAGTTCATAATCTGTAGAATTGGCATGTTATGAATCCCCTCACGCCCTTGGGTTGGTCAGGAACATGGGGAGAGACGGTAGTCCCATCGATAGGACTATGCTATGGCCAGACCCGTGGGTTTGGGCAGGTGTGTTCGGGTGGCTGTAGTTCGACTACATGGGTCCCTTGTGCCCGATGTCACTCGTCTCACGCTCACCTGACTCGTGTGGTCTAGCCTACTGTCTGACCAATCCTGTTTGATCACATATGTATGGAACCTGAACCACCCTACAACCGTTGTAGCCCATCAATAATTCACTTGAAACTGGTCCACAGCCTCGTGAGCCGAGCATGGTGGAATGGGACACTGTGTTTGAGCTGTCGGCCTACGCTGGGGTACCGTGCCTCCCTATAGTGACCGCGAGCGATCCCTTTCTCTCGGCACTCCTCATGTGCTTGAAGTCGGGGATGAGGAACCCGACGGGATCACGGACCGCGGAGCCTCGACCTCATACATTGATGGGGCCTTGGCTTCGCAACCAATTTAGGGCATTGATATGTGGGGTGTATCAGATTCCCCAACCTGCTGGATGAATGGACTTAACTAATAACTTGGCTAACACGATCGCATTGCATCGCATTAGTTAGGGTGGCGACTCGAAAGTCGAGGTCTCTCTGAGGGAGTGTTGTCATATACGATTGTTAGATAAAGTTGCTCGAGGAAGCATTGTAGTGAGGGCATGCATCATACCATCCAGCACGTATGCATATTAATAAGATTAGCTAGATGTATATGATTGACTGCTTTTCATTAAGTTCATGCTATAATTGTGCATGTTATAACTTGAGACTAATAGCACCCACTGAGTTGATCACTCACTCCCACTCTGGGACAGTGTTTTAAAACACCAACCAGACCCGTTCATAGTTGCAAGTGACAAGGAGTACGAGGAGCCTGACGGCACGAGCGTAGACGAGGAGGACTAGCTGTCCTACTTCCTGTTAATGAGTGGGTCTTCATCGACTTAGTAGACAGGATTTTGGATCGCTGAGTTGTGGACTCAGCTTTATTTTCTGGATATATCAATTCTTTTGTGATATGTTGGACAACGCCTTGCGCGACCCATTTACATCATTTTGGATTTGTATATATTTAACCTCTTTCAATTCAGTAGACTTGTTGTGATTGTGATTCATGCTTTAAGTAATTACATACTGCACTTTTAAACCTGATTAGACGTAAAATAGTGAAAAAAATTATTATAAGTGATGCCCGGGAACTTGGGAGTCGAGTGTATGCACGACCCCCAATTTTCAGGGCATTACAGCGTCAATGGAGTAACCTCGAGTATAATCAATTGAACTTGCCTATCCTCTGCCTTCATTAGGGGTGATGCCTTATAACTTGTCTATCGTATGCGATTAACTAGGATTAATGCCCTTAAATGGATCATCGTTTGGGTAAATGATATAAAGGGAGGTACCTTAGCTTTCCGAATCTGTTGTATGAATAAGCCTAATCAAGAACTCAACTAACACGACCATGCACCGCATTGCATGTGCCTTTGGCGTGAAAGAGCACAGTAGGAGTACATGTGCAACCGTGAGATGGTGTCGCTGAGGAAGTGCAGGCGAGGGCATGCATCATTATAGCATATCATTCCTACATTAACAAGAGTACTTAGGACATGAGTGTTGTACTACTTTTTCATTACTGCTTGACTGAATTGATAACATGTTAACCTTTACTTTATAGTTCCACTGAATTAGCTACTCATTCCCACATGGGATGATGTTTTAAAACACCAACCAGACTCTGTTATAGATGCAGGTGGCGATGATGTTCACATTGTTGATTGAGATTTCATAAACAAGGAGGAAGAATTCTCCTACGTTCAGCTATCAGGCAAGTCTATGTAGACCATGTACTGATCAATGGGATTACAGGGATTATATGATTTAGTCGGACTTTCACATTTTGTATTTTATAAATTTTGGATCAACACATTTATATCTTCAGGCTGGTAACATACTCATACTCTAGGGATTGAGAAACACTTCTATACATTATATACATATCTCAGTCTTCCGCTTGCTTAACTTAGTTATATCTGGAGTATGATATGTTGTTTTAGTATAATCTCACTCATGTTTATTGTACTAATATGGACAACATTTAAACATCATTATCTATGTTACATAAGTGATGCATTGGAACTCGGGAGTTGAGCTTCTGCTCAACCCCCGATTTTCAGGGCGTTACAGATCATAATATCTTTTATTTCTGAAATCAAGTAAGAATTGGACCATAAATATGAGTTAGAGTGATTAATCTAAATTAGTTGGTTTAGAATAAATACTAACTATATTTATTTCTAAATTGAAGTTAAAAAAATAATAATTTTACTAAGTTTGTATTCTAATTTAGAAGTTTTAAAATCCCTCTTGTCAAGATTAAATTAAATCATTATAAGTCTAAAATTTAAGTATTTAGGGATTAATATAATCTAATTTAAATGATTATTTAAATTATTTAAATCAAAATCTTAACCCGATGTTAAATTAAACTTTTAATTCGTACTAATTTAAACTCTGATTAAAAAAAAAATAATCTAAATATAAGGTCCATATAATTATTTTTATAAATTATGAAAATTAGAATTTAGAATGAAATAATTAGCTTATATCTATACATAATTAGATAAATAAATAAATTTATGATTTTAGGATATATACGGTATTTTAACATTCTTCAAGGGTATCTACAAAAACAAAAAATTTACAGCACTGTTACAGGAAATAGCTTAATGTTTCATTAAATTTCAAGAATTTAATTTTAATAGCATCGGATTTCTACACGTTTTGTATGGAGATTTGAACAATTAAATCGTTTTGCTACTGATTTTGGAATAATTCATGACATACATTCATCTCTTTTGATTATGAAATTGTGGAAAAAAGAAAGGAAAGAAATGAATGATAGTGGTATCAGCAAGTAGGGCAATTGTGTCCCTTGGTGAAAGACCCTGAAGCCAGCAAGTAGGGCAATCGTGTCCCTTGGGTGAGAGACCCTAAAGCTAGCAAGTAGGGCAATCGTGTCCCTTAGGTGAAAGACCCTAGAACCCATTGGATCCTTCGAAGTCTCCTTTGTGTACGATGTATGAGTACAATTGTGTGCACGTCAGAGGTACAACTGGAGCAATAGTCTGACCAATTAACGTATAAATGAGTCCCTCACCACGAGGTACCGGTGTGTGGGCATTAATGCAACGTGGCCATACACATAGTTACGGTGTTATAAAATGTGATGATTATTTAATTTTATTATTGAATTCATGATAGTGTAGCATTCAGTACGTCTTTTTTATTCCAGCATCGCATTCATGTCATATGTAATATTTAATATTTTGATTCATGTTTTGAATTTCAAGAAAGTACTTTTATTATTTATTTGTTTGATATAAATCTAGAAATTTCATATTTTGTTGGATAAGATCCAACGAGCTGTTATGCTCACACCCACAATAACAGGGTTTCAGAGCTCAGAGTTTAATCGGGGCGAAGCACAACGAAGATCTAACCATCGGTTTAGTTGTAGTTATATCTCCATTTGTTTTTTAAAAAAATGTATAGAAGGAATTTAGAAATGAGTTTAGATTGTAATAGTTAGAAATTATAATTGATGAATGTTGTTTGTTGTAATGATTTTTATTTAAATGTGATTGTGAATGTTTAAATTTATTTCATGACCTGGAATTCGAAGTCGGGTCTGGCAAACTCAGGTACCGAATTTCGGGGCGCGACACCACATGATCCAAGCTGTCTATCTAAGCTAACTTCATTGAGGTTTCAACGGCAACCATTCATTCCCTACTATTTCATGTCACACAGCCCACCTGAATCATAAATATGCCACTCTTCAACCCATATTCCATCTCAATCCGAAGAATCTGACGAACGGATGGGATTTCACCCAAACATCATGATGGACCCCACCTTGCTTCCCGTTATAGAGAAAACCACGAATGAGTTCACAGGAAACCGCACCCCACGTCGTCTCCTCTCTGATCTTCTCTTTCGTAACTTACAGTAGAAAAATAACCTGGACCTTGGATCAATCTAAACCATCCAATCATCATCAGAATCACCCCCACATCCTTCCTAGATTCCAACTAAACCGAGAATACCTCATTTTTCCTTGATTATCGCGGTAATGTATGACGGGCAGCTAAATGGCTTGAGATCATAACCCACTAGATAAATGGCACTGTAACTCCGAAAACTAGAGCCCACAAGCTTCATATCATTGATCTAGATCGACTAAAAGAAACAACACAAAGAAAAATACCATGTACACAAATTTTCCACAATCGGCCGCGCTCTTCCTCTTCACCGAATGCACCACCATTGACTCTCAAATAACCAGCGATATCAAGATCTAAACTGGCAATGAACTGGACCATTTGATCACATCAAACCAGTTATACTTGAATCGGAAGCCTCCAACAAAAAGAAGAAACTTCAGACTCAAACAATGTCCAAATCACGTTGCCGCACCGATCGACTTCAACCCATTCTAAAGTCCTTATACAGATGGATTTTAGAACTCTCCAAACTCTTTAAGAGCTTTCTCCAACATCAAAAGTTAGGGGTAACAATAGTGAGGGAGGTATAGAAACGAGAGAGAGAGAGAGAGAGAGAGAGAGAGAGAGAGAGAGAGAGAGAGAGATCACGAGAAACCCAGCGAGTCACTGACTCGTTGAGCTGCAGGTTTTTCATGAAAGGTTGTTAGACGTGATCTAAAGGAAATAACATAGGATAAAATGAATGAAAGTCACAACATGCAAGAATAGAAGAATAAGAACAGAGGGAGAAGAAGAGAAGAAACGAGGAAGAAGATAGGAGAGAATCACCGCTGAATCGACTCATCGAGTTGACCCGTCGACTCTTCACATTCAAATAAATTCCAAGTTTAATCCAAACCTTATATGTGATCCCTGATAGGTAGGCTATCCTCTAACCCATCTGATTCAAAATAGTACTTTAGTTAGGGTTGATGTTATTAATTCATTGAGTCAACTCAGTGAATCATTAGGTTGAGTACTTAGATTTTGACTGGAAAATAGAAATGTTAGTTTAATTTATGTATGACCAATAATTGTAATTTTATGACAGATGACTTGATCAATTTACATAGAAACTGTAAAGAGTCACGCTAAATCACTTAGTCTATAATGCATTCAACTGAGTCGAACTGGATTTGAGTCGGATCATCGACACGTTAAGACCAATCATACATCAAATTCTAATACACTAGATCAAGTAAAAGATCTTCTCCGTTGAAAATTTTATGTTAACATATAAATTGAATTGATTATTTGTTATATATTCAATTTATTTGATTATTGTCATTAGTTGCATATTATTTTTTTTATTCTTAATTACATATTGTAGAGATAATTTATTTGAGTTATTAACTGACTTCAATTAATTAACGTTATGTGCTTAAATTGCAATTAATTCCTTATTATTAGATAATGTATAATGTATTTGAATTTACAGGTGCTCTACCCCCAAAAGGATCACCATGTTATTTTTATGGGGTACCCTGCCCAGGGTCATTCCCGAAAGGATCGGCACGAGTGCTCTCCTTGGGCGATTTCCTAAAATGATCAACACACACGGGTTCTCTGCCCTAGGTATTTACAATAAAAGTTTATTCACCAGGTGCTCTGCCGAGAGTCATTCCCTAAAAGGATCAATACCAGTGCTTTGTCGAGGGTCATTCACTAAAAGGATTAACACACACGGGTGATCTGCCCTGGATTAACCCAAAAAGGATTTTAGATGACTATATTATCTTATTTTGATATTATGAAAAATAAATTGTTATTGTTGTCATGTAACATGCCGATTCAATACTCGCAATTGATCCTATTTATTTTATTGAGTTGTATTGGTGTTAAAATAAAATTTTCAATTTTGGGAATGATATGACCCTACGAGCCGTCGTGCTCACACCCTTATAGATTGTTTTGTAGGGTCTGCATATGAAGAGCCAATTGGACAAGATTGAAGACTTTTCCTTATGTTTATTTGAGGATTTCTTAAAATTCAATGTATGTTGTTATTATTTATTTTTAAATGTCAATGTAATTAAAGATTCAAGGATCGATTAGTGGATAATATTTAATGACAATGATTAGTATTCTTTTAATTGCTCTGATTGCCTTGAAAATGTATGGAAATTATGTGAATTGTGTTATATATTTTGTTTAAGTACAATTCACAGTTCTGTAATTCAAGTTCGAGCCAGGCCAACTCGGGACCGAATTTCTTGGCGTGACAGCTCAACCTCACATACCATTTCCCTTAAATTATCATGAAGATAAATTGATTTTATTTGCATGCTCAACTCCCAGTGCATCTACAATGTGGCACATGTGGGTGGATTTGGGACGCTCCATGTAATTAACTTATCAAGTGGGCCACACGTATCAATTGAGACATTCCTCATCTTTTCAACATTCCATTTTTCCTACTACACGTGTGGCCCACCTGATGAATTCACTACTTCACCATGTCATTATCCCGTATGATGAGTAAATCTGATCGTGATCGTGCACACGCACTGTCCCTTGACCCTTCCATCTGCCTCTGCCTGGACGGCTCCGGCGCTGCTTTTTCAAAGTTTGGGGGTATTGAGACAGTTTCTGCCTGACACCGAGGCCGGCCTAGATGGGTGGTCATGTGGGAGCGTGACCATTTGCTGCTATGGATGGAGGACTTCATGTGGATGAGATCCACCCCGTCCATCAGGCGTGCCACCCTATGTTTAGACCGTGGCACAAAAATTAGGCCGATTCAAAACTTAGGTGGTAGAATTTGTGTGGGGTCCATATATCATGTGGTCTATATGCCATCCAATTCACTCATCTGATGTGCCACACTATTATGAATGGATTCTTCGCAAATAAGGACATTTCAGGAGTCATGTGGGCCACACCACATGGTTTTAGAGTTTTAGATATGATTTTACACTGTGGTGGGGTCCACTGTGCAGTTTAATGAATCCAATTCACTCATCTGACGCGCCCCACTAGTATGAATGGATTCGTTGAAAATAAGGATATTTCAAGACTCATGTGGGCCACACCATATGATTTTAGAGTTTTTAGACATTATTTTACACTATTCCCTACGGTGTTGCCTACCTAAGTCTTGGATTGAAATGATTTTTCAGAATTCCTGGTGAAAATGTGGTGGCACAACTGATGGAAGGTATACATGTTCGGGCCCATGGGAAAGGAATGGCTACCATTTCAATACTGAGGTCATGGTATTGATTCCCTAATGGGCTGGCATAAGTTCAGCTACATATTCATTCTTAAAGCTGAGTTCGGTCATGCTTGGTCAGGTTGGTCGCACCCAACCCGGACCACTATAATCAAATGGGTCAGGTCGGGTTGGGCTTGAGCTTGATGATTTTTAAGTGGGTCCAACTGGGCCTTCTTTTAATGGGTCATCGATAAGATTTGGGTCAGAATTCTTGGGCCCTTTAGTAAATAGCCCAAGAACTGAGAAGCTGACCCGACCCAAACCAAACCATTGCCAGGCCTATTTGTAAAACGGGACATTCTGCACGCTGACAAGTTGATCCCCGACTGTGGAGCCTACCTTGATATATATACACACACACACACACATTAAATCCATGCCGTCCATACCTTTTTACAGCTCATTTTAGGACATCATACCAAAAATGAAGAATATCAAAATCTTAGGTGGACCACACCACAGGAAACAGTGGTGACACAATTAAAAACCTCTTTTGGGCCACCAGAATGTTTATTTTCCATCTAACCTGTACATAATGTCACAAAGGCCTGGATGAAGAAACAACACAAATATCAGCTCAATTAGAAAAACTTGCATGGCCCACAAGAAGTTTTTAATGTTCTATCACCACTGTATCCTCTGGTGTGGTCCACCTGATAGATTTATGCATTTAATTTTTTGAATTATACTTAAAATGAACTTTCAAAAAGGATTAACGGAATGGATGTAAGGAATATACATCAAGGTGAGCTCCATAGTCAGGGATCCACCAAAGCGGTTTGCATGATCTACCTCCCCTTTTCAACTTGCCACTGCGGTCTATCCAAGTGGTTCCCGGATTGAAATTACATGCGTGTAGTATTGCAAATAACGAGCCCATGGCTATCTTGGCCCATTTTCCATCAGATCACGCCCCATTCAAAATTTTGAACCTTATGGGCCTAAGCCCACTATCCCAGCCCATTATCAACCACATGCAACATATAGCCTAGCAAATTCAAATAAATTACCTAAAGCATCGACAAAATGGAAAATAAAACAGATCGAAAGTCTCCAAAACATTCTCAAGTAAAAGAAAATTCATTAATCACACAAATGAAAATAATACATATACAATAACAAATACAAATGAAAACAATACATAGACACTAACAATGTCCCAATCAAACTCAAATACAAAATAAAACCTCAAATACAAACCATACAACTACTATTACACATAAAAATCAAGATAGAAGGAGAACAATCGCACGGTGTGATCACACTACATGGGCTTTTCATGGGCTTCCAGGGGTCGACGGAGGTGGCGAGAGGAAAGGAATAGATGGGAAATTGAGCGAAGGGATCGTCGGAATCGTAATTGGAATAGAAGGCAACGTAGCAGGCAAAGGTGGCAATGTGAACGTAGGAAGTGTAGGGAGAGTAGGAATGGTAGGGATGGTGGGCAAGGTGGGCAATGGAGGCAATGTGGGCAACGTGGGCTGAGGAAGGGTTGGCACGGTCGGCAATGGAGGAGGTTGTGGCAATGTGGGCTGAGGAAGGGTAGGGACGGTCGGCAATGGAGGAGGTTGTGGCAATGTGGGCTGAGGAAGTGTTGGAATTGTAGGCAATGTTGGTGTTGTAGGTGGGCCCACTGGCGCTGGGGTATCTAATAGATGGCGGGCCCCATGGGCCAGATTGGTCCCTGAACATAGGGCTAGAAATAACATTAAGAGGGAGCAATGGTAGGAAGCCATGGGTAGATGAGATGAAGAGCGATGAATGTTTTTATCAAAGGAGTTGTGGGTGCATGGAAAATATGTGGAGTTGGGTTTTTATATAAGGATATGATGGTTGGAAGGGTGTACAATATTTCAGTTTGGTTGGGGATAGTGAGAAGGTTTTGAGGTTTTTGGGGTGTTTGGTCACCTTCTCATCTACGTTCTGAAAATGTCAAACTAAGTTTCGGTACACGAAATTCGTTGCATGTGTAGCGAATGTATACGTTACGTACTTTGACTTCTGGTAGTTGAGGGAAGGACATGAGATCCACACCGTCCATCAGGTGAGAAACTCCATGGTTGGGAATGAGCCCAAAAATCAGGTTAATCTAAATATCAGGTGGGCCACACTAGAGGGATTAGTCTGGATGGGGATACACACCATTAGCACCGTGCAAATTGTCTGTGGGGTCAAACATGGTGTATGTATGCCATCCAATCAATTAATATGACGGGGATCACCAGGATGATGGGACACGCAAAAAATCAGATATTCTAATATTCAGGTGGCCACAGGACGTGAATTTAGAGTTTTTTAGTCATGATTTTACACTTTTTTTGATGGGGTAGCCCACCTGAGCTTTGGATCTGCCTCACTTTTTTAGATCAAGGGTGTAAATGATGCACAAACCTGATGGATGAGGTGGATCTCATGTACACTCTCTCTATGTGGTGTTTGGTTAGTCCGAGCCACAACTCGTATGTCTGCACAGGTCATTGTATGTTGTAGGTGATGTTGCTTAGAAAGAATATTACATTACGGGAAATGGTACTATAGGCACTACAAGAAAAGAGGGCTTTAGCGTCGGTTCAAAACTATGGATAAAAAGGTTAAAAACTGAGGCTAAAGCCTTTAGCCTCAGTTTTGCCTCAGCTATGCAAACCGAGGCTGGAACCCCTGTGGCTAAAGGCTTTAGCCTCGGTTTTAGCAACCGAGGCTAAAACCGCTTTTATAGCCTCAATTTTCTTGAAATGAGGCTAAATCAAAATTTTAGCCTCCATTATTTCCAATTGAGACTAAATCCAAATTTTAGCCTCAGTTGCCTCCAATTGAAGCTAAATCTATTTTTAACCTCAGTTCTCAACAACTGAGGCTAAAGAGAATAATTAAGTAAATTAGAGAGAAATCCAAACCCATTATCATAATCAATAAAAATAAGACAAAAAATTCCAACTAAATTGATGGAAAGAAGAAAAAGAAGAAGCCACACTGCTTAACAGGAAAACATGAATTCATACACAAGACAGGTAGAAGCCTACTTCTCAGGTTCATTTATATGTGCATCCTACAATGCAACCTTCAGGAGGAGACTCAAGCCAGCGTGTCCATGGCTATAAACTAAATGATTTCCAAGTTATTCCTACTATTGTACATCTGAGCAATCATCTGCTTTGCTTTTTTTGAACTTTGTCGGGTGACATTTTCTAGAAGCTCATCATCCACTGAATCATCTTGCAGAATCCTCACCCAACTCTTGCTCATCTTCTTCCTCACAACGCAATGTTGGATCTCTCTGTTTCCAACCACAATTCAATCTCTGCAAGACATTGTCTGTTGCAGCTGCATCCTGCTGTTCAAGCCACTTTTGAAGAAGTTCATCACGACTCTCACTATATACGGGCATCTCTTTGTATCCAGTCACAATCAAATCACCAAGTTCCTCGTTATCTTCACCATCCTCATCCTCTTCATTTTCTCGGAATCACATCAGATCATTGTCACCCTCATCCTCTTCCTCAGCCTCGTCATCTACAAAAGCTTTAACAGGATCACCTTTTGAATGCAAACCAACATCAATCACCTTGTGCAGATGAGGGTCAACATTTTCCTTGTCTTCATATTCTTCATCAGATGAGCTGAAATGAATTCATCAAACAAGGGTTCCCAATAGTCATGATAGGATACTCAAGAAAGAAAAAAAATGAGTAGAATGAAAAATATCAGTTTCTTTTCCCTCCTATATATTGTTCAAAAACATTGGGCAGAAACCTGCAACTTCAAAATCCAGCAAGAAAAGAAAAGGGTGAGAAAGTAATCAATTACTTACTCATCAACTGGAGTAGAATCAAGCTTTAAGTTTGTAGCAAGGACAGATAGAGTAAAAGCATCTTCTTCTTGAGAACTTTCAGAAAGATCCTCGGTCTGCTTTTCTTCTGCTTCACTAAGTTGGGATTCACGAAGAAGTTCCTGCAGAACACATCCAAATAGCCAAACAATTAGTCCCCCTTTTCTGCAGTCTATAGGTATAGCAAATAAATTCTTATGTGCAGACCTGTGTGTCATTGGTTGTATTTTGAGATGCATCATGAGACTCCTTGGCTGAAGCCTGAACATACATACAAGAATCAGTAGAAAAAGAATCAATTGCCTAAATCTAACAAATTTATTGCCTTCACTCAAAACACCACAGCTACTTCAAGGAGAGAGCTAACTTGTAAACTGGAATGATCTTCCCAAGCAAAGACAGGAGAAAATGATTTCTCCACAACCTTGCTGGCTTTGAAAGCAACAAGTACGAAACAGGACCAAAAAGAACTGGGACAGTCTGAACTCCAATCTGCAGAATGGCCACAGAACATCAGCATATCACTGAAGTGTGTAGAATTTGACTGAAAAATGCTGTCATACGTTAGTAGCCTGGTAAAAAATAAAAACCCGACGGTAAACTGGAGTGGAGAGACCGCAGCCGTCGATTCGGCTTTCAGCACACACGAGATCACCAATCAACGGCATGAATTCGAGATGAATAAGTACCAATGCCAGGATTGCAGCGCTCCTGAAACCTTCCCTCCTTCTATCCTTCTCCCGCTCTCTCTCTCTCCCTCTCCCTCTCTCTCTCTCCCTCTCCCTCCCTCCCTCTCTCTCCGCTCTCTTGGAATCTTTGGCTTCTCATTTAACTCTCATTGAGACAGAAGGGGTTAAAAAACTAACTGTGGTTCAAAGACTAAGCTTAAGCTTCGGTGAATACTAATTACAAACGCGTCATTTTCAAGCACCAAAATAAAACGCACTACACGTGCCAACATAAAAAACTTGTGTAGGATCAAATACGTTCATAGTGTAGGATCAAATACGTTCATACGGTGAAACATACTGCTTAAATCCTTATTTATATTCATCAGATTGAAATAACGCACTCAAAAAATGATTAGTTTACAGATAACAAGGAACGGTAAAAAATTCACATGTTTTCTATGGTGGGGTCCACTCAAGCTTTGGATCTGCCTCATTCTTTGGATCATGCTCTAAAATGATCTCTCCAAATGGATGGACAGTGTGGATATAATACATACATCATGATTAAGAGTAAAGAATATCCAAATGCAACCATCAAAATTTTTTTAATTCTAATTTTTTTCAAGATTATAAATTTGTTGAAATTTATCAAAAAAAATTAAAATTCTCAGTTTTTTCAAAATTATTTTAAAAAAAATCAATTCTTAATAGTTTTTGAAATTCTTAATTCTTTTCAGGATTTTCAATTATTTGAAATTTCTCAATTTTTTAATATTTTCCAATTTCTTTTGAGATTCTCAAATTCAAAATTCTTAATTTTTTTCAAAATTTTCAAAAATTTTCATAATTCTGAATTTTTTAAAAACTCTCAATTTTTAAAAAAAATCATACTTTTTCGTAATTATCATTTTTTTTATTCTTAATTTTTTTAAAATTCTCAAAAATTTTAAAAAATTCTTAGTTCTTAGAAAATTCAAAATTCAAAATTTTTTCAAAACTCCCAATTTTTTTTTTCAAAATTCTCAATTTTTTTTTTCAAATTTCTCGATTTTTTCACAATTGTCAAAAATTTTAAAAATTATTAATTCTTTCAAGATTCTCAATTATTTTCAATATTCTTAAATATAGACTTTTAACCTCGGTTCCTATGCAACAGAGGCTAAAAAGTAGACTTTTGGCCTCGGCTCCTATATAACTGAGGCTAAAATGTTGACCTTTGGCTTCGGTTCTCATGCAACTCAGGCTAAAATGTAGACCTTTCGCCTCGGTTCCTGTGGAACTGAGGCTACAGGAACCAAGGCTAAAAAGTAGACTTTTCGCCCCGGTTCCTATGCAACTGAGGATAAAAAGTAGACCTTTTACCTCGGTTCCTATGCAACTGAGGCTAAAAAGTAGACCTTTCACCTCAGTTCCTGTGCAACTGAGGCTAAAAAGTAGCCCTTTCGCCTCGGTTCCTATGTAACTGAGGCTAAAAAGTAGACCTTTCGCCTCGGTTCTTATATAACTGAGGCTAAAAAGTAGACATTTCACCTCGGTTCGTATACGACTAAGGCTAAAAAGTAGACCTTTCCCCTCGGTTACTATGCAACTGAGGCTAAAAAGTAGACTTTTAGCCTTACTTCCCTAACAACTGAGGCTAAATAGTAGCCCTTTCACCTCAGTTCCCATGTAACTGAAGCTAAAAAGTAGACATTTTGCCTCGGTTCCTATACAACTGAGGTTAAAAAGTAGACATTTCGCCTTAGTTCCTATATAACTGAGGCTAAAAAGTAGACCTTTCACCTCAGTTACTATGCAACTGAGGCTAAAAAGTAGACCTTTCACCTCGATTACTATGCAACTGAGGCTAAAAAGTAGACTTTTAGCCTCAATTCCCTAGCAACTGAGGCGAAAAATGAACTTTTAGCCTCAGTTCCTTAGCAACCGAGGCTAAAAAACACATTTAGCCTCCATTTTTTCAACTGAGGCTAAAAAATTGAGGCTAAAACCCCCTTTTCTTGTAGTGAGGGTCGATCTCATGGGAGCTTCCCATGAGGTCGAGATATGTGGCCCCACCGTGATGTGTGTAGATCATCAACAATCGGAATTTGATGGGTCCCCTTTAGTTTATGGGATATCCTAAAAATCATCCTTGTATACAGAACTCAGGTAGGCTATATCATCTAAAATCATGTGTGAAGACATCTCTAAAACATATAAAAGCACTTGGTGGGGACCATATGAGTTTTGGATGCGGCTGAAACTTAGTATGACCCTTCATCTAATTGCGACACATACTTAATGGGAGGATATATAACCCCTATCAACTGTTATATGTGGTGTGGCCCACTCAAGTAATGAATTGATTTGATTTTTAATCCCATGGCCCAACATGGAATGGTGCATCTGAATGATTGTGTAGATGATCGACATACATCACGGTGGGGCCCACACAGATCGTGTAACATCCCTTCTTTCTTTCTTTTTTTTTAAGAGTAGGTATCCCAAACCCCATTATTTCTTATGGTGTGGCCCACTTGAGTTTTGCATCAGTCTCATTTTTGGGCCATGCCCTAAAATGCTCTGCCAAACCTGATTGAAAGAGTGGATCTGCCTTTCATAGGGCCCACTATATTTTAAAAAAAGGTCCAGTGACGCGCGTCAGCACGTCACCGCACAGGCTCTTCTCCCGACTCTTGCTCCCTCTTGGCTTCTCTCCCCCGAATATACAGACTAAGAGTCCCGCACCGGTCACCGACTCGGGCCACCCATCTCAATGGGGCCCACATGTAATAACCTAAAATTACGTAGGCAATTTCACACACTTGTACACACACAAACTAACGACATGTGGAACATATTATAAAATTCAGCACATCATGAGGAATATCCTCACCCATGGTGGGTGAGTTTGAATTTCGAGTACGAAATTCTTGTAATGGTAGTAGAATGTAATGACCCAAGATTTTGGTGCATAAGTGTACATGCATAGGTCCATGCATGCATCCATGCATATATACATCCATCATTCCATGAAACTCGTGACCATGGATATGTATAATCTATCTAATTAGGGTGAACATTGACTTATATGATTATTGACTGCGTAATTTTATATTATGTGTATATATATACGTACATATATACATATATACTTGCACTCTCATCACTAATGCATACAAAACCAACTGTTCATTCTTATATTTGCCTAATCTTAACCATTAGTCACGCATTAAGCTCACTGGATCATTGACTGTTTATGTGATTACGGTATATGAATGCCCACTTGGTTGTCCATTCAAATTAGCTTAGACACATTTATCTAATCATCAATCTAAGTCATTTATTCAACGGACCATTAGACCGATCCATCTCAATTCACTTTGTATTGATTCATTCCTAAAAATGATTGTTCTGATTAGGTTCTAATTGTCTGATTATTTTACATACATCCAATCATCTAACAATACATAACACTTATATCATCCAACTAGATCACCTAATTACCGAAGTAAACCATCAATTCCATAGATCTCAGAGTGAAATTTTAATCCAACGGTTGGTTTTCATATGAGATACATGTACACCGCACAGGGACCATAGAAGAGAGGAAACCATTAAAATTATTTCTGACCACTGTCAAGGATCATAGATTAAATTGTGCTCATTGGATAGAGCATGACAAGCTGAGGTGGGGCGTCAAGTTTTACCCCAATTGGATAGTCCAGTCTTGAACTACACATGATCATTTTATATTAAAATTTTTTTATTTTTTTTTAAAAGATAAAGAGTCCCAGAGCCTAGCGCCTCTCTCAACAGTACACCTTCCTACTACACTACGGAATGCATACATCCCTCTAACCAAGACACACTTGGGACCCACGCGTATATAGACACATTAGAATTCGTGAGCTAATCCAAACTATAGGTCTAGACACTTATTTCCATCCATCCTAACCATTAGTAAATACTTAACTTTCAATCGCAACCACTCATTGAAACATTAGTTAGAGATATGTTTTCCGGAGATCCAAACCATTCATTAATAAGACCATGAGGAATGTAATGAGATGTACGGTGCACATTAACTACTTTATGATATTACACGTGTACACCGCAACATTGATTTAAAAAAAAAAACTAGATGCTGTGTTTGATGTAGCACATTGTGAATTTTCTCCTACTTATCCTCTAACTAGAAGATGTGCTCGGCAATGAATTAGTCAAACCCAATTATGGTAGGGGATCCGATCACATAATCCACCAGATCAAACCACACCATGAATCTTGACTATTTTTCTTGGGCCATCCATCCCACCTTCACTGATGAGAACCATCTATCAAAAACTTATGTATAAATTCCACAAGATTCAGTTATCCATCTGCCCATTCTATCAATCCAATCCGTCCATCAGGATAGTCCAACCTTCAAGTGTGTGTGGGCCACCTAGTGCACGCGTGAGAGAGATGGACAGTGAACTAATAAAGAAAAAGATGAAGAATTTCACCGATGCACGTTACTGAAGGCAGCAACTTACGTGGCCGGAAATGGAAACCATATCTCCTCTTTCTTCCCTTTTCCTCCAACACGTTGAAGGGTTGCGTGGGTATCGGAACCCATAACAACCAGCTCATTGGGACCACCTTTAATCCAAACCATTTGTCACGATGGATGATCCTAGGCTTCTGTAGGTAATCCACGCCCACACGTTGTCTCACCTCTCCATTCTCATCTCTTTCTTTTTCTCTCCCTCCTAAATCTATAATCCATCTAGGACCAATCTTAACCATCTGATTTCCATCCTTTGAAAGTGTTCTATCCATTACAAAATACTTAGCTGCCAAACTGAATCCGTGGAACACTCACGACCCGTCATCTTCGGATAATGGAAGATCAACAACAAAACCACCATCCGGAAACACTTCTTGAAAATCTAGAAACCCTGACCATTAATCCTGAAAATTTCACTGATCTCTTATAACAAAAAAAAAAAAAAAAAAAAAAAACCCTCATCTCATGAATATTATTGGGGAACCCAATCTTTCACTCATGTTTGGAAGGCCAGGAATCAACAAGGAAGAACGTCATCAACGTATATGCATTAAGAGTTCCTTCTCTGTCTGGGAATGTAGGCGTTGTACCTGTTTCACATGTATTAAGCATGAATAAAAAAAGGTGATGGGATTCTCTATAAACTTTTAGGCATGAAAGGAAGGAAGTTGTGACATTGTAGAGACAGTCCAGTGTGGAATGCTACCTGAGAGGCATGCATTTAGTCCAGAGATCAAGTGGGTGATTCTCCTCCTCCACTTGTGAACTTTCTAATTTTATATATTTTCTGAAATTTATTTTTTTAGATAATGACTTAATTAATATTTTCAAATTCATTTATACATGATATCTACTTTTCTGAATTTTAGTAATTATCGAATCTAGTTAACTTGTAAATTAGATCATAATATATTTTATTTCTGAAATCAAGTGTTAAGATTTAGACCATGAATATGACTTAGAGTAATTAATCTAAATTAGTTGGTTTAGAATAAATACTAACTATATTTATTTCTAAATTTAAGTTTAAAAAGAATAATTTTACTAAGTTTGTATTCTAATTTAGAAGTTTTAGAATCTCTCTTGTCAAGATTAAATTAAATCATTATAAGTCTAAATTTTAAGTATTTAGGGATTAATATGATCTAATTTAGATGATTATTTAAATCAAAATCTTAACCCGATGTTAAATTAAACTTTTAATTCGTATTAATTTAAACTCTGATTTTTTTTTAAAAAAAATCTAAATATAAGGTTCATATAATTATTTTTGTAAATTATGGAAATTAGAATTTAGAATGAAATAATTAACTTATATTTGTACATAATTAGATAAATAAATAAATTTATGATTTTAGGATATATACGGTATTTCAACATTCTTCAAGGGTATTTACAAATAAAAATAAAAATTTACAGCACTGTTACAGGAAATAGCTTGATGTTTCAATAAATTTCAAGAATTTAATTTTAATGGCATCAGATTTCTACACGTTTTATATGGAGATTTGAACAATTAAATCATTTTGCTACTGATTTTGGAATAATTCATGACATACATTCATTTCTTCAGATTATGGAATTGTGAAAAAAGGAAAGAAAAGAAATAAATGATAGTGGTACCAGCAAGTAGGGCAATTGTGTCTCTTGGGTGAAAGACCCTGAAGCCAGTAAGTAGGACAATCATGTCCCTTGGGTGAGAGACCTAAAGCTAACAAGTAGGGCAATCGAGTCCCTTGGGTGAAAGACTCTAAAACCTGTTGGATCCTTCGGAGTCTCCTTTGTGTACAGCGTATGAGTACAATTGTGTGCGCGAACATACGTTAGAGGTACGACTGGAGCAGTAGTCTGACCAGCTAACGTATAAATGAGTCCCTCACCACGATGTACCGGTGTGTGGGCATTAATGCAATGTGGCCATACACCTAGGTACGGTGTTGTAAGATGTGATTATTATTTAATTTTATTATTGAATTCATGATAGTGTGGCATTCAATACGTCTTTTTTTTTCCAGCATCGCATTCATGTCATATGTAATATTTAATATTTTAATTCATGTTTTAAATTTCAAGAAAGTACTATTATTATTTATTCATTTGATATAAATCTAGAAATTTCATATTTGGTTGGATAAGATCCCACGAGCTGTTATGCTCACACCCACAATAACAGTGTTTCAGGGCTCAGAGTTTAATCGGGGCGAAGCAGAACGAAGATCTAACCATCGGTTTAGTTGTAGTTATATCTCTATTTGTTTTTAAAAAAATGTATAGAAGGAATTTAGAAGTGAGTTTAGTTGTAATAGTTAGAAATTGTAATGGATGAATGTTGTTTGTTGTAATGATTTTTATTTAAATGTGGTTGTGAATGTTTAAATTTATTTCATGACCTGGAATTTGGAGTCGGGTCTGGCCAACTCAGGTACCAAATTTCGGGGCATGATACCACATGATCCAAGCCGTCTATCTAAGCTAACTCCATTGAGGTTTCAACGACAACCATTCATTCCCTATTATTTCATGTCACATAGCCCACCTAAATCATAAATATGCTCCACTCTTCAACCCATATTCCATCTCAATCTGAAGAATCTAACGAACAGATGCGATTTCGCCCAAACATCATGGTGGACCCCACCTTGCTTCCCGTTATAGACAAAACCAGGAATGAGTTTGCAGGAAACCGCACCCCACGTCATCTCCTCTCCTATCTTCTCTTTCGTAACTTACGGTAGAAAAATAACCTGGACCTTGGATCAATCTAAACCATCCAATCATCATCAGAATCACCCCCACATCCTTCCTGGATTCCAACTAAACCGAGAATACCTCACTTTTCCTTGATTATCGCGGTAATATACGGCAGGCTGCTAAATGGCTTGAGATCATAACCCACTAGATAAATGGCACTGTAACTCTGAAAACTAGAGTCCACAAGCTTCATATCATTGATCTAGATCGACCAGAAGAGACGACACAAAGAAAAATACCATGTACACAAATTTTCCACGATCGGCCGCTCTTCCTCTTCACTGAACGCACCACCATTGACTCTCAGATAACCAGCGATATCAAGATCTAAACTGGCAATGAAGTGGACCATTCGATCACATCAAACCAGTTTTACTTGAATCGGAAGCTTCCAAAGAAAAAAGCAACTTCGGACTCAAACAATGTCCAAATCACGTTGCCGCACCGATCGACTTCAACCCATTCGCAAGTCCTTATCCAGATGGATTTTAGAACTCTCCAAACTCTTTAAGAGCTTTCTCCAATGTCAAAAGTTAGGGGTAACAATAGTGAGAGAGGTATAGAAATAGAAGAGAGAGAGAGAGAGAGAGAGAGAGAGAGAGAGAGAGAGAGAAACCTAACGAGTCACTGGCTCGTTGAGCTGCAGGTTTTTCATGAAAGGTTGTTGGACGTGATCTAAAGGAAGTAACACAGGATAAAATGAAGGAAAGTCACAATAGGCAAGAATAGAAGAATAAGAACAGAAGCAGAAGAAGAGAAGAAACGAGGAAGAAGAAAGGAGAGAATCACCGTTGAATCGACTCATCGAGTTGACCCGTCAACTCTTCACATTCAAACAAATTCCAAGTTTAATCTAAACCTTATATGTAATCCCTGACAGGTAAACTATCCTCTAACCCATCCGATTCAAAATAGTACTCTAGTTAGGATTAATGATATTGATTCATTGAGTCAACTCAATGAGTCATTAGGTTGAGTACTTAGATTTTGGCTGGAAAATAGAAACGTTAGTTTAATCTATGTATGGCCAACAATTATAATTTTATAACAGATGACTTCATCAATTCACATAGAAACTGTAAAGAGTTACGCTAAGTCACTTAGTCAATAATGCATTTAACTGAGTCGAACTAGAGCAGAGTCGAATCATCGACATGTTAAGACCAATCATACCTCAAATTCTAATACACTAGATCAGGTAGGTGATCTTCTCCATTAAAAATTTTACGTTAACATATAAATTGAATTGATTATTTTTTACATATTTAATTTATTTTATTATTGTCATTAGTTGTATATTATTTTATTTAATTCTTAATTACATATTATAGAGGTAATTTATTTGAGTTATTAACTGACTTCAATTAATTATCGTTATGTGCATAAATTGCAATTAATTCCTTATTATTGATGATGTATAATGTATTTGAATTTATAGGTGCTCTGCTCCCAAAAGGATCACCATGTTATTTTTATGGGGTGCTCTGCCCAAGGTCATTCTCGAAAGGATCGGCACGGGTGCTCTGCCTTGGGCAATTCTCTAAAATGATCAATACACACGGGTGCTCTGCCCTAGGTATTTACCATAAAAGTTTATTCACCAGGTGCTCTGCCGAGGGTCATTCCCTAAAATGATCAACACACATGGGTGCTCTGCCCTAGATTAAACTAAAAAGGATTTTAGATGAATATATTATCTTATTTTGATATTACGAAAAATAAATTGTTATTGTTGTTACGTAACATGCCAATTCAATATTCATAATTGATCCTATTTATTTTATTGAGTTGTATTGGTGTTAAAATAGAATTTTCAATTTTGGGAATGATGTGACCCTACGAACCGTTGCGCTCACACCCTTATAGATTGTTTTGTAGGGTCTGTGTATGAAGAGCTAATTGGACAAGATTGAAGACTTTTCCTTTTGTTTATTTAAGGATTTCTTAAAATTCAATGTATGTTGTTATTATTTATTTTTAAATGTCAATGTAATTAAATATTCAAGGATCGATTAGTGGACAATATTTAATAACAATGATTAGTATCCTTTTAGTTACTCTAATTGTCTTGAAAATGCATGGAAATTTTGTGGATTGTATTGTATATTTTGTTTAAGTACAATTCACAGTCCCGTAATTCAAGTTTGGGCCTAGCTAACTCAGGACCGAATTTCCAGACGTGACAACTCAACCTCACATACCATTTCCCTTAAATTATTATGAAGATAAATTGATTTTATTTGCATGCTCAAGTCCCGGTGCATCTACGAATTAATGTGGCACATGTGGGTGGATTTGGGACGCTCCATGTAATTAACTTATCAAGTGGGCCGCACGTATCAATTGGGACATTCCTCATCTTTTCAACATTCCATATTTTCCTACTACACGTGTGGCCCACCTGATGAATTCACTACTTCACCATGTTATTATCCCGTATGATGAGTAAATCTGATCGTGATCGTGCACACGCATGTTGTGGACTGTCCCTTGGCCCTTCCATCTATCTCTGCCTGGACGGCTCCAGCGCTGCTTTTTCAAAGTTTGGGGTATTGAGACAGTTTCTGCCTGACACCAAGGTCGGCCTAGATGGGTGGTCATGTGGGAGCGTGACCATTTGCTGATGTGGATGGAGGACTTCATGTGGATGAGATCCACCCCGTCCATCAGGCGTGCCACCCTATGTTTAGACCGTGGCACAAAAATTAGGCCGATTCAAAACTTAGGTGGTAGAATTTGTGTGGGGTCCATATATCATGTGGTGTATATGCCATCTAATTCACTCATCTGATGTGCCACACTATTATGAATGGATTCTTCGCAAATAAGGACATTTCAGGAGTCATGTGGGCCACACCACATGGTTTTAGAGTTTTAGATATGATTTTACACTATTTCCTACGGTGGGGTCTACTGTGCAGTTTAATGCAATCCAATTCACTCATCTGACGCGCCCCACCAGTATGAATGGATTCATTGAAAATAAGGATATTTCAAGACTCATATGGGCCACGCCATATGATTTTAGAGTTTTTAGACATGATTTTACACTATTCCCTGCGGTGTTGCCTACCCAAGTCTTGGATTGAAATAATTTTTCAGAATTCCTGGTGAAAATGTGGTGGCACACCTGATGGAAGGTATACATGTTCGGGCCCATGGGAAAGGAATGGCTACCATTTCAATACTGAGGTCATGGTGTTGATTCCCTAGTGGGCTGGCATAAGTTCAGCTACATATTCATTCTTAAAGCTGAGTTCGGTCATGCTTGGTCAAACCCAACCCGGACCACTATAATCAAATGGGTCAAGCCGGGTTGGGCTTGAGCTTGATGATTTTTAAGTGGGTCCAACTGGGCCTTCTTTTAATGGGCCATCGATAAGATTTGGGTCAGAATTCTTGGGCCCTTTAGTAAATAGCCCAAGAACTGAGAAGCTGACCCGACCCAAACCAAACCATTGCCAGGCCTATTTGTAAAACGTGACATTCTGCACGCTGACAAGTTGATCCCCGACTGTGGAGCCTACCTTGATATACACACACACACACACACACATTAAATCCATGCCGTCCATACCTTTTTACAGCTCATTTTAGGACATCATACCAAAAATGAAGAATATCAAAATCTTAGGTGGACCACACCACAGGAAACAGTGGTGACACAATTAAAAACCTCTTTTGGGCCACCGGAATGTTTATTTTCCATCTAACCTGTAAATAATGTCACAAAGGCCTGGATGAAGAAACCACACAAATATCATCTCAATTAAAAAAACTTGCATGGCCCACAAGAAGTTTTTAATGTTCTATCACCACTGTTTCCTATGGTGTGGTCCACCTGATAGATTTATGCATTTAATTTTTCGGATCATACTTAAAATGAACTTTCAAAAAGGATTAACGGAATGGATGTAAGGAATATACATCAAGGTGAGCTCCATAGTCAGGGATCCACCAAAGCGGTTTGCATGATCTACCTCCCCTTTTCAACTTGCCACTGCAGTCTATCCAAGTGGTTCCCGGATTGAAATTACATGCGTGTAGTATTGCAAATAACGAGCCCATGGCTATCTTGGCCCATTTTTCCATCAGATCACGCCCCATTCAAAATTTTGAACCTTATGGGCCTAAGCCCACTATCCCAGCCCATTATCAACCACATGCAACATATAGCCTAGCAACTTCAAATAAATTACCTAAAGCATCAACAAAATGGAAAATAAAACAGATCGAAAGTCTCCAAAACATTCTCAAGTAAAAGAAAATTCATTAATCACACAAATGAAAATAATACATATACAATAATAAATACAATTGAAAATAATACATAGACACTAACAATGTCCCAATCAAACTCAAATACAAAATAAAACCTCAAATACAAACCATACAACTACTATTACACATAAAAATCAAGATAGAAGGAGAACAATCGCACGGTGTGATCACACTACATGGGCTTTTCATGGGCTTCCAGGGGTCGACGGAGGTGGCGAGAGGAAAGGAATAGATGGGAAATTGAGCGAAGGGATCGTCGGAATCGTAATTGGAATAGAAGGCAACGTAGCAGGCAAAGGTGGCAATGTGAACGTAGGAAGTGTAGGGAGAGTAGGAATGGTAGGGATGGTGGGCAAGGTGGGCAATGGAGGCAATGTGGGCAACGTGGGCTGAGGAAGGGTTGGCACGGTCGGCAATGGAGGAGGTTGTGGCAATGTGGGCTGAGGAAGGGTAGGGACGGTCGGCAATGGAGGAGGTTGTGGCAATGTGGGCTGAGGAAGTGTTGGAATTGTAGGCAATGTTGGTGTTGTAGGTGGGCCCACTGGCGCTGGGGTATCTAATAGATGGCGGGCCCCATGGGCCAGATTGGTCCCTGAACATAGGGCTAGAAATAAAATTAAGAGGGAGCAATGGTAGGAAGCCATGGGTAGATGAGATGAAGAGCGATGAATGTTTTTATCAAAGGACTTGTGGGTGCATGGAAAATATGTGGAGTTGGGTTTTTATATAAGGATATGATGGTTGGAAGGGTGTACAATATTTCAGTTTGGTTGGGGATAGTGAGAAGGTTTTGAGGTTTTTGGGGTGTTTGGTCACCTTCTCATCTACGTTCTGAAAATGTCAAACTAAGTTTCGGTACACGAAATTCGTTGCATGTGTAGCGAATGTATACGTTACGTACTTTGACTTCTGGTAGTTGAGGGAAGGACATGAGATCCACACCGTCCATCAGGTGAGAAACTCCATGGTTGGGAATGAGCCCAAAAATCAGGTTAATCTAAATATCAGGTGGGCCACACTAGAGGGATTAGTCTGGATGGGGATACACACCATTAGCACCGTGCAAATTGTCTGTGGGGTCAAACATGGTGTATGTATGCCATCCAATCAATTAATATGACGGGGATCACCAGGATGATGGGACACGCAAAAAATCAGATATTCTAATATTCAGGTGGCCACAGGACGTGAAGTTAGAGTTTTTTCGTCATGATTTTACACTTTTTCTGATGGGGTAGCCCACCTGAGCTTTGGATCTGCCTCACTTTTTTAGATCAAGGGTGTAAATGATGCACAAACCTGATGGATGAGGTGGATCTCATGTACACTCTCTCTATGTGGTGTTTGGTAAGTCCGAGCCACGACTCGTATGTCTACCCAGGTCATTGTATGTAGTACGTGATGTTGCTTAGAAAGAATATTACATTACGGGAAATGGTACTATAGGGTCGATCTCATGGGAGCTTCCCATGAGGTCGTGATGTGTGGCCCCACCGTGATGTGTGTAGATCATCAACAATGGGAATTTGATGGGTCCCCTTTAGTTTATGGGATATCCCAAAAATCATCCTTGTATACAGAACTCAGGTAGGCCATATCATCTAAAATCATGTGTGAAGACATCTCTAAAATATATAAAAGCACTTGGTGGGGACCATATGAGTTTTGGATGCGGCTGAAACTTAGTATGACCCTTCATCTAATTGCGACACATACTTAATGGGAGGATATATAACCCCTATCAACTGTTATATGTGGTGTGGCCCACTCAAGTAATGGATTGATTTGATTTTTAATCCCATGGCCCAACATGGAATGGTGCATCTGAATGATTGTGTAGATGATCGACATACATCACGGCAGGGCCCACACAGATCGTGTAACATCCCTTCTTTCTTCTTTTTTTTTAAGGGTAGGTATCCCAAACCCCATTATTTCTTATGGTGTGGCCCACTTGAGTTTTGCATCAGTCTCATTTTTGGGCCATGCCCTAAAATGCTCCGCCAAACCTGATTGACAGAGTGGATCTGCCTTTCATTGGGCCCACTATATTTAAAAAAAAAAGGTCCAATGACGCACGTCAGCACGTCACCCCACAGGCTCTTCTCCGGACTCTTGCTCCCTCTTGGCTTCTCTCTCCCGAATATACAGACTAAGAGTCCCGCACCGGTCACCGACTCGGGCCACCCATCTCAATGGGGCCCACATGTAATAACCTAAAATTACGTAGGCAATTTCACACACTTGTACACACACAAACACACACAAACTAACGACATGTGGAACATATTATAAAATTCAGCACATCATTGACCCATATGAGGAATATCCTCACCCGTGGTGACTGAGTTTGAATTTCGAGTACGAAATTCTTATAATGGTAGTAGACTGTAATGACCCCAAGATTTTGGTGCATAAGTGTACATGCATAGGTCCATGCATGCATCCATGCATATATACATCCATCATTCCATGAAACTCGTGACCATAGATATGTATAATCTATCTAATTAGGGTGAACATTGATTTATATGATTATTGACTGCGTAATTTTATATTATGTGTATATATACACGTACATATATACTTGCACTCTCATCACTAATGCATACAAAACCAACTATTCATTCTTATATTTGCCTAATCTTAACCATTAGTCACGCATTAAGCTCACTGGATCATTGACTGTTTATGTGATTACGGTATATGAATGCTCACTTGGTTGTCCATTCAAATTAGCTTAGACACATTTATCTAATCATCAATCTAAGTCATTTATTCAACGGACCATTAGACCGATCCATCTCAATTCACTTTGTATTGATTCATTCCTAAAAATGATTGTTCTGATTAGGTTCTAATTGTCTGATTATTTTACATACATCCAATCATCTAACAATACATAACATTTATATCATCCAACTAGATCACCTAATTACCGAAGTAAACCATCAATTCCATAGATCTCAGAATGAAATTTTAATCCAACGGTTGGTTTTCATATGAGATACCTGTACACCTCACAGGGACCATAGAAGAGAGGAAACCGTTAAAATTATTTCTGACCACTGTCAAGGATCATAGATTAAATTGTGCTCATTGGATAGAGCATGACAAGCTGAGGTGGGGCGTCAAGTTTTACCCCAATTGGACAGTCCAGTTTTGAACTACACATGATCATTTTATATTTAAATTTTTTTTTGAAAAAAAAAAAAAAAAAAAGATAAAGAGTCCCAGAGCCTGGCGCCTCTCTCAACAGTACACCTTCCTAGTACACTACGGAATGCATACATCCCTCTAACCAAGACACACTTGGGACCCACACGGTATATAGACACATTAGAATTCGTGAGCTAATCCAAACTATAGGTCTAAACACTTATTTCCATCCATCCTAACCATTAGTACTAACTGTTTATCCGTAGAAAATACTTAACTTTCAATCGCAACCACTCATTGAAACATTAGTCAGAGATATGTTTACCGGAGATCCAAACCATTCATTAATAAGACCATGAGGAATGTAATGAGATGTACGGTGCACATCAACTACTTTATGATATTACACGTGTACACGGCAACATTGATTAAAAAAAAAAAAAAAAACTAGATGTTGTGTTTGATGTAGCACATTGTGAATTTTCTCCTACTTATCCTCTAACTAGAAAATGTGCTCGGCAATGAATTAGTCAAACCCAATTATGGTAGGGGATCCGATCACATAATCCACCAAATCAAACCACACCATGAATCTTGACTGTTTTTCTTGGGCCATCCATCCCACCTTCACTGATGAGAACCATCTACCAAAAACTTATGTATAAATTCCACAAGATTCAGTTATCCATCTGCCCATTCTATCAATCCAATCCATCCATCAGGATAGTCCAACCTTCAAGTGTGTGTGGGCCACCTAGTGCACGCGCGAGAGAGATGGACAGTGAACTAATAAAGAAAAAGATGAAGAATTTCGCCAATGCACATTACTGAAGGCAGCAACTTACGTGGCCGGAAACGGAAACCATATCTCCTCTTTCTTCCCTTTTCCTCTAACACGTTGAAGGGTTGCGTGGATATCGAAACCCACAACAACCAGCTCATTGGGACCACCTTTAATCCAAACCATCTGTCACGATGGATGATCATAGGCTTCTGTAGGTAATCCACGCCCACACGTTGTCTCACCTCTCCATTCTCATCTCTTTCTTTTTCTCTCCCTCCTAAATCTATAATCCATCTAGGACCAATCTTAACCATCTGATTTCCATCCTTTGAAAGTGTTCTATCCATTACAAAATACTTAGCTGCCAAACTGAATCCGTGGAACACTCACGACCCGTCATCTTCGGATAATGGAAGATCAACAACATAACCACCATCCGGAAACACTTCTTGAAAATCTAGAAACCCTGACCATTAATCCTGAAAGCTTCACTGATCTCTTATAACAAAAAAAAAAAAAAAAAACCCTCATCTCATGAATATTATTGGGGAACCCAATCTTTCACTCATGTTTGGAAGGCCAGGAATCAACAAGGAAGAACGTCATCAACGTATATGCATTAAGAGTTCCTTCTCTGTCTGGGAATGTAGGCGTTGTACCTGTTTCACATGTATTAAGCATGAATAAAAAAAGGTGATGGGATTCTCTATAAACTTTTAGGCATGAAAGGAAGGAAGTTGTGACATTGTAGAGACGGTCCAGCGTGGAATGCTATGTGAGAGGCATGCATTTAGTCCAGAGATCAAGTGGGTGATTCTCCTCCTCCACTTGTGAACTTTCTAATTTTATATATTTTCTGAAATTTATTTTTTTAGATAATGACTTAATTAATATTTTCAAATTCATTTATACATGATATCTACTTTTCTGAATTTTAGTAATTACTGAATCTAGTTAACTTGTAAATTAGATCATAATATATTTTATTTCTGAAATCAAGTGTTAAGATTTAGACCATAAATATGACTTAGAGTAATTAATCTAAATTAGTTGGTTTAGAATAAATACTAACTATATTTATTTCTAAATTTAAGTTTAAAAATAATAATTTTACTAAGTTTGTATTCTAATTTAGAAGTTTTAGAATCTCTCTTGTCAAGATTAAATTAAATCGTTATAAGTCTAAATTTTAAGTATTTAGGGATTAATATGATCTAATTTAGATGATTATTTAAATCAAAATCTTAACCCGATGTTAAATTAAACTTTTAATTCGTATTAATTTAAACTCTGATTTTTTTTTAAAAAAAATCTAAATATAAGGTTCATATAATTATTTTTGTAAATTATGGAAATTAAAATTTAGAATGAAATAATTAACTTATATTTGTACATAATTAGATAAATAAATAAATTTATAATTTTAGGATATATACGGTATTTCAACATTCTTCAAGGGTATTTACAAATAAAAATAAAATTTTACAGCACTGTTACAGGAAATAGCTTGATGTTTCAATAAATTTCAAGAATTTAATTTTAATGGCATTAGATTTCTACACGTTTTGTATGGAGATTTAAACAATTAAATCATTTTGCTACTGATTTTGGAATAATTCATGACATACATTCATCTCTTCTGATTATGGAATTATGAAAAAAGGAAAGAAAAGAAATGAATGATAGTGGTACCAGCAAGTAGGGCAATTGTGTCCCATGGGTGAAAGACCCTGAAGCCAGTAAGTAGGACAATCATGTCCCTTGGGTGAGAGACCTAAAGCTAGCAAGTAGGGCAATCGAGTCCCTTGGGTGAAAGACTCTAAAACCTGTTGGATCCTTCGGAGTCTCCTTTGTGTACAGTGTATGAGTACAATTGTGTGCGCAAACATACGTTAGAGGTACGACTGGAGCAGTAGTCTGACCAGCTAACGTATAAATGAGTCTCTCACCACGAGGTACCGGTGTGTGGGCATTAATGCAATGTGGCCAAACACCTAGGTACGGTGTTGTAAGATGTGATTATTATTTAATTTTATTATTGAATTCATGATAGTGTGGCATTCAATATGTCTTTTTTATTCCAGCATCACATTCATGTCATATATAATATTTAATATTTTAATTCATGTTTTAAATTTCAAGAAAGTACTGTTATTATTTATTCGTTTGATATAAATCTAGAAATTTCATATTTGGTTGGATAAGATCCCACGAGCTGTTATGCTCACACCCACAATAACAGTATTTCAGGGCTCAGAGTTTAATCGGGGCGAAGCAGAACGAAGATCTAACCATCGGTTTAGTTGTAGTTATATCTCTATTTGTTTTTAAAAAAATGTATAGGAGGAATTTCGAAGTGAGTTTAGTTGTAATAATTAGAAATTGTAATGGATGAATGTTGTTTGTTGTAATGATTTTTATTTAAATGTGGTTGTGAATGTTTAAATTTATTTCATGACCTGGAATTTAGAGTCGGGTCTGGCCAACTCAGGTACCAAATTTCGGGGCATGATACCACATGATCCAAGCGGTCTATCTAAGCTAACTCCATCGAGTTTTCAACGGCAACCATTCATTCCCTATTATTTCATGTCACATAGCCCACCTGAATCATAATATGCTCCACTCTTCAACCCATATTCCATCTCAATCTAAAGAATCTGACGAACAGATGCAATTTCGCCCAAACATCATGGTGGACCCCACCTTGCGTCCCGCTATAGACAAAACCAGGAATGAGTTTGCAGGAAACCGCACCCCACGTCATCTCCTCTCCGATCTTCTCTTTCATAACTTACGGTAGAAAAATAACCTGGACCTTGGATCAATCTAAACCATCCAATCATCATCAGAATCACCCCCACATCCTTCCTGGATTCCAACTAAACCAAGAATACCTCACTTTTCCTTGATTATCGCGGTAATATACGGCAGGCAGCTAAATGGCTTGAGATCATAACCCACTAGATAAATGGCACTGTAACTTTGAAAACTAGAGTCCACAAGCTTCATATCATTGATCTAGATCGACCAGAAGAAACGACACAAAGAAAAATACCATGTACACAAATTTTCCACGATCGGCCGCTCTTCCTCTTCACCGAACGCACCACCATTGACTCTCAGATAACCAGCGATATCAAGATCTAAACTGGCAATGAAGTGGACCATTCGATCACATCAAACCAGTTTTACTTGAATCGGAAGCTTCCAGCAAAAAGAAGCAACTTCAGACTCAAACAATGTCCAAATCACGTTGCCGCACCGATCGACTTCAACCCATTCGCAAGTCCTTATCCAGATGGATTTTAGAACTCTCAAAACTCTTTAAGAGCTTTCTCCAATGTCAAAAGTTAGGGGTAACAATAGTGAGAGAGGTATAGAAACAGAAAAGAGAGAGAGAGAGAGAGAGAGAGAGAGAGAGAGAGAAACCCAACGAGTCACTGGCTCGTTGAGCTGTAGGTTTTTCATGAAAGGTTGTTGGACGTGATCTAAAGGAAGTAACACAGGATAAAATGAAGGAAAGTCACAACAGGCAAGAATAGAAGAATAAGAATAGAAGGAGAAGAAGAGAATAAACGAGGAAGAAGATAGGAGAGAATCACCGCTGAATCGACTCATCGAGTTGACCCGTCGACTCTTCACATTCAAACAAATTCCAAGTTTAATCTAAACCTTATATGTAATCCCTGACAGGTAGACTATCCTCTAACCCATCTGATTCAAAATAGTACTCTAGTTAGGGTTAATGCTATTGATTCATTGAGTCAACTCAGTGAGTCATTAGGTTGAGTACTTAGATTTTGGCTGGAAAATAGAAACGTTAGTTTAATCTATGTATGACCAACAATTATAATTTTATAACAGATGACTTCATCAATTCACATAGACACTATAAAGAGTTACGCTAAGTCACTTAATCTATAATGCGTTTAACTGAGTCGAACTGGAGTAGAGTCGAATCATCGACACGTTAAGACCAATCATACATCAAATTCTAATACACTAAATCAGGTAGGTGATCTTCTCCGTTGAAAATTTTACGTTAACATATAAATTGAATTGATTATTTGTTATATATTTAATTTATTTTATTATTGTCATTAGTTGTATATTATTTTATTTAATTCTTAATTACATATTATAGAGGTAATTTATTTTAGTTATTAATTGACTTCAATTAATTATCGTTATGTGATTAAATTGCAATTAATTCCTTATTATTGATGATGTATAATGTATTTGAATTTATAGGTGCTCTGCTCCCAATAGGATCACCATGTTATTTTTATGGAGTGCTCTACCCAAGGTCATTCCCGAAAGGATCGGCACGGGTGCTCTGCCCTGGGCGATTCCCTAAAACGATCAACACACATGGGTGCTCTGCCCTAGGTATTTACCATAAAAGTTTATTCACCAGGTGCTCTGCCGAGGGTCATTCTCTAAAATGATCAACACACATGGGTGCTCTACCCTGGATTAAACTAAAAAGGATTTTAGATGACTATATTATCTTATTTTGATATTACGAAAAATAAATTGTTATTGTTGTCACGTAACATGTCAATTCAATACTCATAATTGATCCTATTTATTTTATTGAGTTGTATTGGTGTTAAAATAGAATTTTCAATTTTGGGAATGATGTGACCCTACGAACCGTTGCGCTCACACCCTTATAGATTGTTTTGTAGGGTCTGTGTATGAAGAGCCAATTGGACAAGATTGAAGACTTTTTCTTTTGTTTATTTAAGAATTTCTTAAAATTCAATGTATGTTGTTATTATTTATTTTTGAATGTCAATGTAATTAAACATTCAAGGATCAATTAGTGGACAATATTTAATAACAATGATTAGTATCCTTTTAGTTACTTTGATTGCCTTGAAAATGCATGGAAATTTTGTGGATTGTATTGTATATTTTGTTAAAGTACAATTCACAGTCCCGTAATTCAAGTTTGGGCCTGGCTAACTCGGGATCGAATTTTCGGATGTGACAGCTCAACCTCACGTACCATTTCCCCTTAAATTATTATGAAGATAAATTGATTTTATTTGCATGCTCAAGTCCCGGTGCATCTACGAATTAATGTGGCACATGTGGGTGGATTTGGGACGCTCCATGTAATGAACTTATCAAGTGGGCCACACGTATCAATTGGAACATTCCTCATCTTTTCAACATTCCATTTTTTCCTACTACACGTGTGGCCCACCTGATGAATTCACTACTTCACCGTGTTATTATCCCGTATGATGAGTAAAGCTGATCGTGATCGTGCACACGCGTGCTGTGGACTGTTCCTTGACCCTTCCATCTGTCTCTGCCTGGACGGCTCCAGCGCTGCTTTTTCAAAGTTTGGGGTATTGGGACATTTTCTGCCTGACACCGAGGCCGGCCTAGATGGGTGGTCATGTGGGAGCGTGACCATTTGCTGATGTGGATGGAGGACTTCATGTGGATGAGATCCACCCCGTCCATCAGGCGTGCCACCCTATGTTTAGACCGTGGCACAAAAATTAGGCCGATTCAAAACTTAGGTGGTAGAATTTGTGTGGGGTCCATATATCATGTGGTGTATATGCCATCCAATTCACTCATCTGATGTGCCACACTATTATGAATGGATTCTTCGCAAATAAGGACATTTCAGGAGTCATGTGGGCCACACCACATGGTTTTAGAGTTTTAGATATGATTTTACACTGTTTCCTATGGTGGGGTCCACTGTACAGTTTAATGCAATCCAATTCACTCATCTGACGCGCCCCACCGGTATGAATGGATTCATTGAAAATAAGGATATTTCAAGACTCATATGGGCCACGCCATATGATTTTAGAGTTTTTAGACATGATTTTACACTATTCCCTACGGTGTTGCCTACCTAAGTCTTGGATTGAAATGATTTTTCAGAATTCCTGGTGAAAATGTGGTGGCACACCTGATGGCAGGTATACATGTTCGGGCCCATGGGAAAGGAATGGCTACCATTTCAATACTGAGGTCATGGTGTTGATTCCCTAGCGGGTTGGCATAAGTTCAGCTACATATTCATTCTTAAAGCTGAGTTCGGTCATGCTTGGTCAAACCCAACCCGGACCAGTATAATCAAATGGGTCAGGTCGGGTTGGGCTTGAGCTTGATGATTTTTAAGTGGGTCCAACTGAGCCTTCTTTTAATGGGTCATCGATAAGTTTGGGTCAGAATTCTTGGGCCCTTTAGTAAACAGCCCAAGAACTGAGAAGCTGACCCGACCCAAACCAAACCATTGCCAGGCCTATTTGTAAAACATGACATTCTGCACGCTGACAAGTTGATCCCTGACTGTGGAGCCTACCTTTATATACACACACACACACACACACACACATTAAATCCATGCCGTCCATACCTTTTTACAGCTCATTTTAGGACACCATACCAAAAATGAAGAATATCAAAATCTTAGGTGTACCACACCACAGGAAACAGTGGTGACACAATTAAAAACCTCTCTTGGGCCACCGGAATGTTTATTTTCCATCCAACCTTTACATAATGTCACAAAGGCCTGGATGAAGAAACCACACAAATATCAGCTCAATTAAAAAAAACTTGCATGGCCCACAAGAAGTTTTTAATGTTCTATATATCACCACTGTTTCCTATGGTGTGGTCCACCTGATAGATTTATGCATTTAATTTTTTGGATCATACTTAAAATGAACTTTCAAAAAGGATTAATAGAATCGATGTAAGGAATATACATCAAGGTGAGCTCCATAGTCAGGTATCCACCAAAGCGGTTTGCATGATCTACCTCCCCTCTTCAACTTGCCACTGCAGTCTATCCAAGTGGTTCCCTGATTGAAATTACATGCGTGTAGTATTGCAAATAACGAGCCCATGGCTATCTTGGCCCATTTTTCCATCAGATCACGCCCCATTCAAAATTTTGAATCTTATGGGCCTGAGCCCACTATCCCAGCCCATTATCAACCACATGCAACATATTGCCTAGCAAATTCAAATAAATTACCTAAAGCATCAACAAAATGGAAAATAAAACAGATCGAAAGTCTCCAAAACATTCTCAAGTAAAAGAAAATTCATTAATCACACAAATGAAATAATACATAGACAATAACAAATACAAATGAAAATAATACATAGACAATAACAATGTCCCAATCAAACTCAAATACAAAATAAAACCTCAAATACAAACCATACAACTACTGTTACACATAAAAATCAAGATAGAAGGAGAGCAATCGCACGGTGTGATCACACTACATGGGCTTTTCATGGGCTTCCAGGGGTCGACGGAGGTGGCGAGAGGAAAGGAATAGATGGGAAATTGAGCGAAGGGATCGTCGGAATCGTAATTGGAATAGAAGGCAACGTAGCGGGCAAAGGTGGCAATGTGAACGTAGGAAGTGTAGGGAGAGTAGGAATGGTAGGGATGGTGGGCAAGGTGGGCAATGGAGGCAATGTGGGCAACGTGGGCTGAGGAAGGGTTGGCACGGTTGGCAATGGAGGAGGTTGTGGCAATGTGGGCTGAGGAAGGGTAGGGACGGTCGGCAATGGAGGAGGTTGTGGCAATGTGGGCTGAGGAAGTGTTGGAATTGTAGGCAATGTTGGCGTTGTAGGTGGGCCCACTGGCGCTGGGGTATCTAATAGATGGCGGGCCCCATGGGCCAGATTGGCGCCTGAACATAGGGCTAGAAATAAAATTAAGAGGGAGCAATGGTAGGAAGCCATGGGTAGATGAGATGAAGGGCTATGAATGTTTTTATCAAAGGAGTTGTGGGTGCATGGAAAATATGTGGAGTTGGGTTTTTATATAAGGATATGATGGTTGGAAGGGTGTACAAGATTTCAGTTTGGTTGGGGATAGTGAGAAGGTTTTGAGGTTTTTTGGGTGTTTGGTCACCTTCTCATCTACGTTCTGAAAATGTCAAACTAAGTTTCGGTACACGAAATTCGTTGCATGGGTAGCGAATGTATACGTTACGTACTTTGACTTCTGGTAGTTGAGGGAAGGACATGAGATCCACACCGTCCATCAGGTGAGAAACTCCATGGTTGGGAATGAGCCCAAAAATCAGGTTAATCTAAATATCAGCTGGCCCACACTAGAGGGATTAGTCTGGATGGGGATACACACCATTAGCACCATGCAAATTGTCTGTGGGGTCAAACATGGTGTATGTATGCCATCCAATCAATTAATATGACGGGGATCACCAGGATTATGGGACACGCAAAAAATCAGATATTCTAATATTCAGGTGGCCACAGGACGTGAATTTAGAGTTTTTTAGTCATGATTTTACACTTTTTCTGATGGGGTAGCCCACCTGAGCTTTGGATCTGCCTCACTTTTTTAGATCAAGGGTATATATGATGCACAAACCTGATGGATGAGGTGGATCTCATGTACACTCTCTCTACGGGGTGTTTGGTTAGTCTGAGCAACGACTCGTATGTCTACACAGGTCATTGTATGTAGTAGGTGATGTTGCTTAGAAAGAATATTACATTACGGGAAATGGTACTATAGGGTCGATCTCATGGGAGCTTCCCATGAGGTCGAGATGTGTGGCCCCACCGTGATGTGTGTAGATCATCAACAATGGGAATTTGATGGGTCCCCTTTAGTTTATGGGATATCCCAAAAATCATCCTTATATACAGAACTCAGGTAGGCCATATCATCTAAATTCATGTGTGTAGACATCCCTAAAACATATAAAAGCACTTGGTGGGGACCATATGAGTTTTGGATGCGGCTGAAACTTAGTATGACCCTTCATCTAATTGCGACACATACTTAATGGGAGGATATATAACCCCTATCAACTGTTATATGTGGTGTGGCCCACTCAAGTAATGGATTGATTTGATTTTTAATCCCATGGCCCAACATGGAATGGTGCATCTGAATGATTGTGTAGATGATCGACATACATCACGGTGGGGCCCACACAGATCGTGTAACATCCCTTCTTTTTTTTTTTTTAAGGGTAGGTATCCCAAACCCCATTATGTCTTATGGTGTGGCCCACTTGAGTTTTGCATCAGTCTCATTTTTGGGCCATGCCCTAAAATGCTCTGCCAAACCTGATTGATAGAGTGGATCTGCCTTTCATAGGGCCCACTATATTTAAAAAAAAGGTCCAGTGACGCGCGTCAACACGTCACCCCACAGGCTCTTCTCCCAACTCTTGCTCCCTCTTGGCTTCTCTCTCCCGAATATACAGACTAAGAGTCTCACACCGGTTACCGACTCGGGCCACCCATCTCAATGGGGCCCACATGTAATAACCTAAAATTACGTAGGCAATTTCACACACTTGTACACACACAAACTAACGACATGTGGAACATATTATAAAATTCAGCACATCATTGACCCATATGAGGAATATCCTCACCCGTGGTGGGTGAGTTTGAATTTCGAGTACGAAATTCTTGTAATGGTAGTAGAATGTAATGACCCAAGATTTTGGTGCATAAGTGTACATGCATAGGTCCATGCATGCATCCATGCATATATACATCCATCATTCCATGAAACTCGTGACCATGGATATGTATAATCTATCTAATTAGGGTGAACATTGACTTATATGATTATTGACTGCGTAATTTTATATTATGTGTATATATATACGTACATGTATACTTGCACTCTCATCACTAATGCATACAAAACCAACTGTTCATTCTTATATTTGCCTAATCTTAACCATTAGTCACGCATTAAGCTCACTGGATCATTGACTGTTTATGTGATTACGGTATATGAATGCCCACTTGGTTGTCCATTCAAATTAGCTTAGACACATTTATCTAATCATCAATCTAAGTCATTTATTCAACGGACTATTAGACCGATCCATCTCAATTCACTTTGTATTGATTCATTCCTAAAAATGATTGTTCTGATTAGGTTCTAATTGTCTAATTATTTTACATACATCCAATCATCTAACAATACATAACACTTATATCATCCAACTAGATCACCTAATTACCGAAGTAAACCATCAATTCCATGGATCTCAGAGTAAAATTTTAATCCAACGGTTGGTTTTCATATGAGATACCTGTACACCTCACAAGGACCATAGAAGAGAGGAAACCATTAAAATTATTTCTGACCACCGTCAAGGATCATAGATTAAATTGTGCTCATTGGATAGAGCATGACAAGCTGAGGTGGGGCGTCAAGTTTTACCCCAATTGGACGGTCCAGTCTTGAACAACACATGATCATTTTATATTAAAATTTTTTTTTAAAAAAAAAAAAAAGATAAAGAGTCCCAGAGCCTGGCGCCTCTCTCAACAGTACACCTTCCTAGTACACTACGGAATGCATACATCCCTCTAACCAAGACACACTTGGGACCCACACGTATATAGACACATTAGAATTCGTGAGCTAATCCAAACTATAGGTCTAAACACTTATTTCCATCCATCCTAACCATTAGTACTAACTATTTATCCGTAGAAAATACTTAACTTTCAATCGCAACCACTCATTGAAACATTAGTCAGAGATATGTTTTCCGGAGATCCAAACCATTCATTAATAAGACCATGAGGAATGTAATGAGATGTACGGTGCACATCAACTACTTTATGATATTACACGTGTACACGGCAACATTGACTTGAAAAAAAAAAAAAAAAAAAAAAAAAACTAGATGTTGTGTTTGATGTAGCACATTGTGAATTTTCTCCTACTTATCCTCTAACTAGAAGATGTGCTCGGCAATGAATTAGTCAAACCCAATTATGGTAGGGGATCCGATCACATAATCCACCAGATCAAACTACACCATGAATCTTGACTGTTTTTCTTGGGCCATCCATCCCACCTTCACTGATGAGAACCATCTATCAAAAACTTATGTATAAATTCCACAAGATTCAGTTATCCATCTGCCCATTCTATCAATCCAATCCGTCCATCAGGATAGTCCAACCTTCAAGTGTGTGTGGGCCACCTAGTGCATGCGTGAGAGAGATGGACAGTGAACTAATAAAGAAAAAGATGAAGAATTTCACCAATGCACGTTACTGAAGGCAGCAACTTACGTGGCCGGAAACGGAAACCATATCTCCTCTTTCTTCCCTTTTCCTCCAACACGTTGAAGGGTTGCGTGGATATCGGAACCCACAACAACCAGCTCATTGGGGCCACCTTTAATCCAAACCATCTGTCACGATGGATGATCCTAGGCTTCTGTAGGTAATCCACGCCCACACGTTGTCTCACCTCTCCATTCTCATCTCTTTCTTTTTCTCTCCCTCCTAAATCTATAATCCATTTAAGACCAATCTTAACCATCTGATTTCCATCCTTTGAAAGTGTTCTATCCATTACAAAATACTTAGCTGCCAAACTGAATCCGTGGAGCACTCACGACCCGTCATCTTCAGATAATGGAAGATCAACAACAAAACCACCATCCGGAAACACTTCTTGAAAATCTAGAAACCCTGACCATTAATCCTGAAAACTTCACTGATCTCTTAAAAAAAAAAAAAAAAACCCTCATCTCATGAATATTATAGGGGAACCCAATCATTCACTCATGTTTGGAAGGCCAGGAATCAACAAGGAAGAACGTCATCAACGTATATGCATTAAGAGTTCCTTCTTTGTCTGGGAATGTAGGCGTTGTACCTGTTTCACATGTATTAAGCATGAATAAAAAAAGGTGATGGGATTCTCTATAAACTTTTAGGCATGAAAGGAAGGAAGTTGTGACATTGTAGAGACAGTCTAGCGTGGAATGCTACGTGAGAGGCATGCATTTAGTCCAGAGATCAAGTGGGTGATTCTCCTCCTCCACTTGTGAACTTTCTAATTTTATATATTTTCTTAAATTTATTTTTTTAGATAATGACTTAATTAATATTTTCAAATTCATTTATACATGATATCTACTTTTCTGAATTTTAGTAATTAACGAATCTAGTTAACTTGTAAATTAGATTATAATATATTTTATTTCTGAAATCAAGTGTTAAGATTTAGACCATAAATATAACTTAGAGTAATTAATCTAAATTAGTTGGTTTAGAATAAATACTAACTATATTTATTTCTAAATTTAAGTTTAAAAATAATAATTTTACTAAGTTTGTATTCTAATTTAGAAGTTTTAGAATCTCTCTTGTCAAGATTAAATTAAATCGTTATGAGTCTAAATTTTAAGTATTTAGGGATTAATATGATCTAATTTAGATGATTATTTAAATCAAAATCTTAACCCGATGTTAAATTAAACTTTTAATTCGTATTAATTTAAACTCTGATTTTTTTAAAAAAAATCTAAATATAAGGTTCATATAATTATTTTTGTAAATTATGGAAATTAGAATTTAGAATGAAATAATTAACTTATATTTGTACATAATTAGATAAATAAATAAATTTATGATTTTAGGATATATACGGTATTTCAACATTCTTCAAGGGTATTTACAAATAAAAATAAAAATTTACAGCACTGTTACAGGAAATAGCTTGATGTTTCAATAAATTTCAAGAATTTAATTTTAATGGCATCAAATTTATACACATTTTGTATGGAGATTTGAACAATTAAATCATTTTGCTACTGATTTTGGAATAATTCATGACATACATTCATCTCTTCTGATTATGGAATTGTGAAAAAAGGAAAGAAAAGAAATGAATGATAGTGGTACCAGCAAGTTGGGCAATTGTGTCCCTTGGGTGAAAGACCCTGAAGCCAGTAAGTAGGACAATCATGTCCCTTGGGTGAGAGACCTAAAGCTAGCAAGTAGGGCAATCGAGTCCCTTGGGTGAAAGACTCTAAAACCTGTTGAATCCTTCAGAGTCTCCTTTGTATACAGCGTATGAGTACAATTGTGTGCGCGAACATACGTTAGAGGTACGACTGGAGCAGTAGTCTGACCAGCTAACCTATAAATAAGTCCCTCACCACGAGATATCGGTGTGTGGGCATTAATGCAATGTGGCCATACACCTAGGTACGGTGTTGTAAGATGTGATTATTATTTAATTTTATTATTGAATTCATGGTAGTGTGGCATTCAATACGTCTTTTTTATTGCAGCATCGCATTCATGTCATATGTAATATTTAATATTTTAATTTATGTTTTAAATTTCAAGAAAGTACTGTTATTATTTATTCATTTGATATAAATCTAGAAATTTCATATTTGGTTGGATAAGATCCCACGAGCTGTTATGCTCACACCCACAATAACAAGTTTCAGGGCTCAGAGTTTAATCGGGGCGAAGCAGAACGAAGATCTAACCATCGGTTTAGTTGTAGTTATATCTCTATTTGTTTTTAAAAAAATGTATAGAAGGAATTTAGAAGTGAGTTTAGTTGTAATAGTTAGAAATTGTAATGGATGAATGTTGTTTGTTGTAATGATTTTTATTTAAATGTGGTTGTGAATGTTTAAATTTATTTTATGACCTGGAATTTGGAGTCGGGTCTGACCAACTCAGGTACCAAATTTCGGGGCATGATACCACATGATCCAAGCCGTCTATCTAAGCTAACACCATTGAGGTTTCAACGGCAACCATTCATTCCCTATTATTTCATGTCACATAGCCCACCTGAATCATAAATATGCTCCACTCTTCAACCCATATTCCATCTCAATCTGAAGAATCTGATGAACAGATGCGATTTCGCCCAAACATCATGGTGGACCCCACCTTGCTTCCCGTTATAGACAAAACCAAGAATGAGTTTGCAAGAAACCGCACCCCACATCATCTCCTCTCCGATCTTCTCTTTCGTAACTTACGGTAGAAAAATAACCTGGACCTTGGATCAATCTAAACCATCTAATCATCATCAGAATCACCCCCACATCCTTCCTAGATTCCAACTAAACCGAGAATACCTCACTTGTCCTTGATTATCGCGGTAATATACGGCAGGCAGCTAAATGGGTTGAGATCATAACCCACTAGATAAATGGCACTGTAACTCTGAAAACTAGAGTCCACAAGCTTCATATCATTGATCTAGATCGACCAGAAGAAACGACACAAAGAAAAATACCATGTACACAAAATTTCCACGATCGGCCGCTCTTCCTCTTCACCGAACGCACCACCATTGACTCTCAGATAACCAGCGATATCAAGATCTAAACTGGCAATGAAGTGGACCATTCGATCACATCAAACCAGTTTTACTTGAATCGGAAGCTTCCAACAAAAAGAAGCAACTTCAGACTCAAATAATGTCCAAATCACGTTGCCGCACCGATCGACTTCAACCCATTCGCAAGTCCTTATCCAGATGGACTTTAGAACTCTCCAAACTCTTTAAGAGCTTTCTCCAATGTCAAAAGTTAGGGGTAACAATAGTGAGAGAGGTATAGAAACATAAAAGTGAAAGAGAAAGAGAGAGAGAGAGAGAGAGAGAGAGAGAGAGAGAGAGAGAGAAATCCAACGAGTCACTGGCTTGTTGAGCTGCAGGTTTTTCATGAAAGGTTGTTGGACGTGATCTAAAGGAAGTAACACAGGATAAAATGAAGGAAAGTCACAACAGGCAAGAATAGAAGAATAAGAACAGAAGGAGAAGAAGAGAAGAAATGAGGAAGAAGATAGGAGAGAATCACCGCTGAATCGACTCATCGAGTTGACCCGTCGACTCTTTACATTCAAACAAATTCCAAGTTTAATCTAAACCTTATATGTAATCCCTGACAGGTAGACTATCCTTTAACCCATCCGATTCAAAATAGTACTCTAGTTAGGGTTAATGCTATTGATTCATTGAGTCAACTCAGTGAGTCATTAGGTTGAGTACTTAGATTTTGGCTAGAAAATAGAAACGTTAGTTTAATCTATGTATGACCAACAATTATAATTTTATAACAGATAACTTCATCAATTCACATAGAAATTGTAAAGAGTTACGCTAAGTCACTTAGTCTATAATGCGTTTAACTGAGTCGAACTGGAGCAGAGTCGAATCATCGACACGTTAAGACCAATCATACATCAAATTCTAATACACTAGATCAGGTAGGTGATCTTCTCCGTTGAAAATTTTACGTTAACATATAAATTGAATTGATTATTTGTTATATATTTAATTTATTTTATTATTGTCATTAGTTGTATATTATTTTATTTAATTCTTAATTACATATTATAGAGGTAATTTATTTGAGCTATTAACTGACTTCAATTAATTATCGTTATGTGCTTAAATTGCAATTAATTCCTTATTATTGATGATGTATAATGTATTTAAATTTATAAGTGCTCTGCTCCCAAAAGGATCACCATGTTATTTTTATGGGGTGCTCTGCCTAAGGTCATTCCCGAAAGGATCGGCACGGGTGCTCTACCCTGGGCGATTCCCTAAAACGATCAACATACACGGGTGCTCTGCCCTAGGTATTTACCATAAAAGTTTATTCACCAGGTGCTCTGCCAAGGGTCATTCCCTAAAATGATCAACACACATGGGTGCTCTGCCCTAGATTAAACTAAAAAGGATTTTAGATGACTATATTATCTTATTTTGATATTACGAAAAATAAATTGTTATTGTTGTCACGTAACATGCCAATTCAATACTCATAATTGATCCTATTTATTTTATTGAGTTGTATTGATGTTAAAATAGAATTTTCAATTTTGGGAATGATGTGACCCTACGAACCGTTGCGCTCACACCTTTATAGATTGTTTTGTAGGGTCTGTGTATGAAGAGCCAATTGGACAAGATTGAAGACTTTTCCTTTTGTTTATTTAAGGATTTCTTAAAATTTAATGTATGTTGTTATTATTTATTTTTGAATGTCAATGTAATTAAATATTTAAGGATCGATTAGTGGACAATATTTAATGACAATAATTAGTATCCTTTTAGTTACTCTGATTGCCTTGAAAATGCATGAAAATTTTATGGATTGTATTGTATATTTTGTTTAAGTATAATTCACAGTCCCATAATTCAAGTTTGGGCCTGGCTAACTCGGGACTGTATTTCCGGACGTGACAGCTCAACCTCACATACCATTTCCCTTAAATTATTATGAAGATAAATTGATTTTATTTGCATGCTCAACTCCCGGTGCATCTACGAATTAATGTGGCACATGTGGGTGGATTTGGGACGCTCCATGTAATTAACTTATCAAGTGGGCCACACGTATCAATTGGGACATTCCCCATCTTTTCAACATTCCATTTTTTCCTACTACACGTGTGGGCCACCCGATGAATTCACTACTTGACCATGTGATTATCCCGTATGATGACTAAATCTGATCGTGATCGTGCACACGCGTGCTGTGGACTGTCCCTTGACCCTTCCATCTGTCTCTGCCTGGACGGCTCCAGCGCTACTTTTTCAAAGTTTGGGGTATTGAGACAGTTTCTGCCTGACACCGAGGCCGGCCTAGATGGGTGGTCATGTGGGAGCGTGACCATTTGCTGATGTGGATGGAGGACTTCATGTGGATGAGATCCACCCCGTCCATCAGGCGTGCCACCCTATGTTTAGACCGTGGCACAAAAATTAGGCCGATTCAAAACTTAGGTGGTAGAATTTGTGTGGGGTCCATATATCATGTGGTGTATATGCCATCCAATTCACTCATCTGATGTGCCACACTATTATGAATGAATTCTTTGGAAATAAGGACATTTCAGGAGTCATGTGGGCCACACCACATGGTTTTAGAGTTTTAGATATGATTTTACACTGTTTCCTATGGTGGGGTCCACTGTGCAGTTTAATGCAATCCAATTCACTCATCTGACGCACCCCACCAGTATGAATGGATTCATTGAAAATAAGGATATTTCAAGACTCATATGGGACACGCCATATGATTTTAGAGTTTTTAGACATGATTTTACACTATTCCCTGCGGTGTTGCCTACCTAAGTCTTGGATTGAAATGATTTTTCAGAATTCCTGGTGAAAATGTGGTGGCACACCTGATGGAAGGTATACATGTTCGGGCCCATTGGAAAGGAATGGCTAACATTTCAATACTGAGGTCATGGCGTTGATTCCCTAGTGGGCTGGCATAAGTTCAGCTACATGTTCATTCTTAAAGCTGAGTTCTGTCATGCTTGGTCAAACCCAACCCGGACCACTATAATCAAATGGGTCAGGTCGGGTTGGGCTTGAGCTTGATGATTTTTAATTGGGCCCAACTGGGCCTTCTTTTAATGGGTTATCAATTAGTTTGGGTCAGATTCTTGGGCCCTTTAGTAAACAGCCCAAGAGCTGAGAAGCTGACCCGACCCAAACCAAACCATTGCCAGGCCTATTTGTAAAACGTGACATTCTGCACGCTGACAAGTTGATCCCTGACTGTGGAGCCTACCTTGATATATATATATATATACACACACACACAGAGACACACACACATTAAATCTATGCCGTCCATACCTTTTTACAGCTCATTTTAGGACATCATACCAAAAATGAAGAATATGAAAATCTTAGGTGGACCACAACACAGGAAACAGTGGTGACACAATTAAAAACCTCTTTTGGGCCACCGGAATGTTTATTTTCCAACCAACCTGTACATAATATCACAAAGGCCTGGATGAAGAAACCACACAAATATCAGCTCAATTAAAAAAAACTTGCATGGCCCACAAGAAGTTTTTAATGTTCTATCACCACTGTTTCCTATGGTGTGGTCCACCTGATAGATTTATGCATTTAATTTTTTGGATCATACTTAAAATGAACTTTCAAAAAGGATTAATAGAATGGATGTAAGGAATATACATCAAGGTGAGCTCCATAGTCAGGGATCCACCAAAGCGGTTTGCATGATCTACCTCCCCTCTTCAACTTGCCACTGCAGTCTATCCAAGTGGTTCCCTGATTGAAATTACATGCGTGTAGTATTGCAAATAACGGGCCCATGGCTATCTTGGCCCATTTTTCCATCAGATCACGCCCCATTCAAAATTTTGAACCTTATGGGCCTGAGCCCACTATCCCAGCCCATTATCAACCACATGCAACATATAGCCTAGCAAATTCAAATAAATTACCTAAAGCATCAACAAAATGGAAAATAAAACAGATCGAAAGTCTCCAAAACATTCTCAAGTAAAAGAAAATTCATTAATCACACAAATGAAAATAATACATATACAATGACAAATACAAATGAAAATAATACATAGACAATAACAATGTCCCAATCAAACTCAAATACAAAATAAAACCTCAAATACAAACCATACAACTACTATTACACATAAAAATCAAGATAGAAGGAGAGCAATCGCACGGTGTGATCACACTACATGGGCTTTTCATGGGCTTCCAGGGGTCGACGGAGGTGGCGAGAGGAAAGGAATAGATGGGAAATTGAGCGAAGGGATCGTCGGAATCGTAATTGGAATAGAAGGCAACGTAGCAGGCAAAGGTGGCAATGTGAACGTAGGAAGTGTAGGGAGAGTAGGAATGGTAGGGATGGTGGGCAAGGTGGGCAATGGAGGCAATGTGGGCAACGTGGGCTGAGGAAGGGTTGGCACGGTCGGCAATGGAGGAGGTTGTGGCAATGTGGGCTGAGGAAGGGTAGGGACGGTCGGCAATGGAGAAGGTTGTGGCAATGTGGGCTGAGGAAGTGTTGGAATTGTAGGCAATGTTGGTGTTGTAGGTGGGCCCACTGGAGCTGGGGTATCTAATAGATGGCGGGCCCCATGGGCCAGACTGGTCCCTGAACATAGGGCTAGAAATAAAATTAAGAGGGAGCAATGGTAGGAAGCCATGGGTAGATGAGATGAAGGGCTATGAATGTTTTTATCAAAGGAGTTGTGGGTGCATTGAAAATATGTGGAGTTGGGTTTTTATATAAGGATATGATGGTTGGAAGGGTGTACAAGTTTCCAGTTTTGTTGGGGATAGTAAGAAGGTTTTGAGGTTTTTGGGGTGTTTGGTCACCTTCTCATCTACGTTCTGAAATTGTCAAACTAAGTTTCGGTACCCGAAATTCGTTGCATGGGTATTTAATATACACGTTATGCACTTTGACTTGTCGTTGTTGAGGGAAGGATATGAGATCCACACCGTCCATCAGGTGAGAAACTCTATGGTTGGGAATGAACCCAAAAATCAGGTTAATCTAAATATCAGTTGGGCCACACTAGAGGGATTAGTCTGGATGGGGATACACACCATTAGCACCGTGCAAATTGTCTGTGGGGTCAAACATGGTGTATGTATGCCATCCAATCAATTAATATGACGGGGATCACCAGGATGATGGGACACCCAAAAAATCAGATATTCTAATATTCAGGTGGCCACGGGACGTGAATTTAGAGTTTTTTAGTCATGATTTTACACTTTTTCTGATGGGGTAGCCCACCTGAGCTTTGGATCTGCCTCACTTTTTTAGATCAAGGGTGTAAATGATGCACAAACCTGATGGATGAGGTGGATCTCATGTAACTCTCTCTATGTGGTGCTCGGTTAGTCCAAGCCACGACTCGTATGCCTACACACGTCATTGTATGTAGTAGGTGACGTTGCTTAGAAAGATTATTACATTATGGGAAATGGTACTGTAAGGCCGATCTCATGGGAGCTTTCCATGAGGTCGAGATGTGTGGCCCCGACGTGATGTGTGTAGATCATCAACACTGTGAATTTGATGGGTCCCCTTTATTTTATGGGATATCCCAAAAATAAACTGTATATGGAACCCAGGTGGGCCATACCATCTAAAACTATGTGAAGACATCCCTAAAACATATAAAAGCACTTGGGGACCACATGAGTTTTGGATGCAGCTGAAACTTGGTCTGACCCCTCCTCTAAGTGAGACACATACAATCGATGGGTTGGATTTGTAAAATACACCTAACTGGGCCTAATAAATTATTATGAATGTTTTAATGGGAGGGTAACCCCTATCAAATGTTATATGTGGTGTGGTCCACTCAAGTCATGGATTGATTTGATTTTAAGCCCGTGTCCCAAAATGGAATGGTGCATCTGACTGATTGTGTAGATGATCGACATATATCACGGTGGGGCCCACACAGCAGTCGACCTCATAGTACCATTTCCCTTAAATTATTATGAAGATAAATTGATTTTATTTGCATGCTCAACTCCCTCTGCATCTACGAATGTGGCACATGTGGGTGGGATCTGGGACGCTCCATGTAATCAACTTATCAGGTGGGCCACACATCAATTGGGACATTCCTCATCTTTTCAACATTCCATTTTTTTTTCTACTACACGTGTGGCCCACCTGATGAATTCACTACTTCACCATGTCATTATCCCTTATGATGAGTAAATCTGATCGTGATCGTGCACACGCGTGCTGTGGACTGTCCCTTCCATCTGTCTCTGCATGGACGGCTCCAGTGCTTTTTTTCAAAGTTTGGGGTACTGGGACAGTTTCTGCCTGACACCCACGGACTGGGCCTAGCCTCGATGGGTGGTCATGTGGGAGCGTGACCATTTGCTGATGTGGATGAGATCCACCCCGTCCATCAAGCGTGCCACCCTATGTTTAGACCGTGGCACAAAAAATAGGCCGATTCAAAACTTGGATAGTACAATTTGTGTGGGGTCCACCATGTGCTGTATATGCCATCCAATTCACTCATCTGATGTGCCACACTATTATGAATGGATTCTTTGGAAATAAGGACATTTCAAGACTCATGTGGGCCACACCACATGATTTTAGAGTTTTAGATATGATTTTACATTGCTTCCTATGGTGGGATCCACTTCGTAGTTCGTAGTTTAATGCCATCCAATTCACTCATCTGACGCGCCCCACTAGTATGAATGGATTCATTGGAAATAAGGACATTTCAAGACTCATGTGGGCCACACCATATGATTTTAGAGTTTTTAGACATGATTTTACACTATTCCCTACGGTGTTGCCTACCTAAGTCTTGGATTGAAATGATTTTTAAGAATCCCTGGTGAAAATGTGGTGGCACACCTGATGGAAGGTATGGATCTGATACACATTCAACCCCACGGGAATTTTTTGAAATGATGTCCTTCGCAAGGCTATCAAACAAGGGCACAGATACAAGGCAGTGTACATAGACATTTGTATGGTAAGAAAGATAAAGAATATGGTACTGATGGAATAGTAATTTAAGCTCTGGGATTCCAACGGCTCAGGCTATGGAACGCCCACCACCGGATTTGTGTAGGGCCTACTGTCTATATTTCAGCCAATCCATGCATCTAACTTGCCTTGTCAAGATTATGAAAGCATTCTCCATAAACTGGCAACAGTTTTACACCAGCTGCTGCCAACATGAGACATGACGCAAATTGCCTGTGCCCCCCCCCCGCCAGCATGAAGTTCCTGTAGGGGAAGCTATGTGGGGCCCACTGATATGCCAGTGAATAGTACAGGAATCCAAAATTGATGCACATCAAAAACTCAAGAGGACCACGCCGCATGAAATAACAGGGATTGAACATATGCCAACGAAACTTTGTGGGGTCTACAAGTTTTTTATCAGGATGATATTTGTGCTTACAGTTCATCCCAATGGAAATAACCTAATGAATGGTTTGGATGTGTATATAAACGTTATGGTGGGCTCCAGAAGGGTTTCCAACTGTGGTCATTTTCATTCTCACTGTTTCCGGTCTTGTAGCCCACCTGAGTTTTGGAACTACCTCATATTTGGACTCCCATCTATTATGAGCTTGCGAAACTGATGGATGGAATGGATTTATACATGACATCTCGGTGAGCCCCACATAACTTCTCCTTTGACATTACTCACTTCTAATATGATCTGCTTTGGTTTAAAGAAACACTTTTCACTACCCTTGCAATTGTCACGTAACACAAATACAGTAAAATGCTTTTAGTGGGGGGTTTTCAATGACAAAAAGACATAAAAGAAGAACAACAGAACCCCAGATCACTTGGGAATCATCATTTCAAGATGGAAGCTGATAGAAGTGAACATAAACAACCTCACACATCCACACACACACACAATGTTTATTGAATCATTAGTGCACATTACAATCCATACCAATCCACAAGAGCTATGCGAACTGCAAGGAACAACAAACACTCAAGGCCTTACACTGTGGCCATAACTATGAAACAGGTAATCATAACATTACTAGCATCCAAGGGTACTAAGATATGTGACAATCATGGCATGGCCCATGTAGCATTTAAGAGGTAGGTTTTGAGTGAGGTGGAGAAAGGGAGGAGATTGCGGGCAATTATTGTAATTCAACCTTAGGAAGGATGGGGATGGTGGGCAACGTGGGCTTAGGCAGGTGGACACTTCAGGCAAGAGAGGCAACGTGGGCTTTGGAAGAGTCAGCACTTCAGGTAAGGGAGGCAATGTGGGCTTTGGCAGAGTCGGCACTTCGCAGTGTAGGCTTTTGTTAATGTCAGCCCTTCATGGAAAGGAGGCAATGTGGGCTTTAGCAAAGTTGGTGAGTCGGTCAAGTGAGGAAATGTGGGCTTTTTGCATAGTTGCACCTGAGGCAAAGGAGTAAAGTGGTTTCAGGTAAAGTTGTCTTCAGCACTGTTGGCACCTCAGGCAAAGGAGGCAAGTGGGTTTCCAGCAATGTTGGCTTTGGCACCATCAGCACCTCAGGTAAAGGAGGCATCTGGGTTTCAGGCAATGTGGGCTTTGGTAGGGTTAGAACCTCCGGCAAAGGAGGCTCTGAAACAAAGGCAGTGCCTGACCATTAATCTGGAATTAGGCTGCAAATGTTCTTTCAAGTCCAAATTTGACGTAGATTCAATCTTTCCGACTCAACAAAAACCACTCCAAATCAAACACAGCTTGAGAGGGAAGAAGGGAAATCAGGTCAGAACAAGGTAATTTGGAAAGAATTCAACCCAAAGAATCCACCTGAGAACACGAAAGAATGCCCTCTCATACAAAAAAAAAGAAGCTAGCTTAACTACAATAATAGGCTAAGGGGTTTTCATGCATTCCCAACTAATCGTGGTGACCAATTAGCACTAGCACAACCAACTTATAACTAATCACATGGAAAGTGCAAAACTACACCTTCAGATCCTGCTGAAAACAAGTCTCATATGCACCATCCAACCGGGGAAGTTTCCTGACTGGCAAAAATGGGATTCTTGCCAGTCAGGGAACCTCCCAAAACAGCATTTGATATCACTAATTGGCAAGAATTGGATTCCTGCAAGTGAGAATTGGATTCCTACCACTTAGGAACCTACCCAACTCATGCCCATCTTTGTGTGGTCCATCAACCAATTCCCCCAGGCAGCCCTCTCTCAACATTCAGGCATTGCATGGTTGCTGTATCTGAATCAAACTTCAAAGCAATGTAATTTCAAATTGGGGCCCAGGGCTATCAGTATGATTGCTAGAAAAAGACATTACAATCTGATCATTTCCATTTATTAGACTAACAGTAGCAATTCAATTCAGTAGTGCATCTGAATGCACCCATGATGTATTAGTCTACCACTCGCTATGCTTTCTAGAGGGGAGATCAGGCTCAAAGGCCTGCTGATGTGGTGGTTTTGAATCTTCCTGACCAATTATGTATTAGATGACAAATAACGGCCTTCAGCTCCACCCTCAAGGATCTATGGTGAAGGAAACTAGTCCTTGTGCATTTGAGAGGGTTGGAAAGACAACTCAAGCTCAAGGAAACCGAAACAAAATCACTAGCTGCCACAGATTTCAAACCATGACTAGGCCATGCAAACACATCAATTGAACGAGCTTTGACAGTTACCCAAATTTCCCAGTCGATCATTTCAAAACATAGATTAACTGATAAAATTGTAATTCATACAACAAGGACCACTTACAGTGTCTCAAGAAATGAGTTTCTTTAACTCACCTGATGGAATTAAACAGAAACAATAAAAAGGGTATTGGAAATTCATCATATCCTAGCAACGTATGAATTTGCTTGTGTGACATATCTCACCCATCGGTATGGATTGTGTGTCTTGGATTTCTTTGCTATTTGCAAGTATCTTACCTGCATCCAAGGACAAATGATCATCTTCAGAAACATCTCATGTAGAAGGTTAGGAGAGGCTTATCATGAGAAAGCTCATGTTGTTTAACAGGGAGCTCAAAAATCTTGAAAACCACACTTTGAAATGTCGGATGCTTAGATTGCAGTTGAGCGAGGATAGCAATAATACAATTCAATAAAGAGATATAGAAAAGAAAAAAGAAAATAAAAAGAAAAAGAAAGAAAGAAAATGGGGATGGTCCTGCATTTGAAATGAGTGACTAGCCCCCAAATTGTGATTTGGTTCCAACTTGAAACGCATGGAATCACAATTAAGGGTGTGGTCATCACAATGAATTTGAAAGGTGCCACCAATGTCATGGGGGGGCCCTCCAAGGTGGTAAGACAAGGTAAGGTGCATGGGACTCAAAGCCCAAATCAGTCCCTTGCGGCAACATGTCCCTACCAGCTCACCCAACAGGCTAGCGACTGGTTTTTCTTCTATATTGAATTGCATCTTTTGAAATTCAGTTCAATTTAGCATCCAAACGAATTTTGGTTAAAATGAAACATTGCATTTTATGCAAAAAAAAAAAAAAAAAAAAAAAAAAAAAAAAAAAAAAAAAAAAAAAAAAAAAAAAAAAAAAAAAAAGCCCAATCTCAAGGGTAAGTGCAAAAAGTACGCTGACTACCCTGCTTAAAAATGGAGTTGCACATGAGAGCTAAAAAGATCCTAGAAGATAAGCCAAAGTCAAGTACCATTAGGGAGGTGATGTGACCACATCATTACCGCCATAAATGGATGTTCACAAGGCCAATCTGCCCATTTGCGGAGACATAAGATTGCCTATTTGAACTAGCAAAGCTCGAGTTAAATATTTTGAAAGAAAATATAGAACTGATCACCTACAGGTAAGTTACCACAACTTGTGGTAAGGTACCATCTTTCCTGCCAACATGCCACTTGTGTAGAACATCAGTACCATGAGAACGGCAGGCCCCACCATTTTTTTTTTTGAGACAATAATCAATTTATTAGAAAGGATCAAAGCCAAAGAATACAAAAGAAAGAAAAATAAAATTACATCCATAAGACCCTCTACAATTCTGACCACAAGGCAGGAAACTGATCAGAGACAAATACATTCGATGCTTGCGCCCATTTCTTAACATTCAATTTTGCCCTATTGAAAACTTCCACCATGAAACCCCTTTGGTTTCTGAAACAACGATTGCTCCTTTCCGACCAAATATTCAATAAATGTGCTAGAAAACACAGGTGCCAAAGCCACTTCACAAATTTACTTTTGCCGCCTTCATGCCAAGCCAGGAAAAACTGTCTAATTGAACTTGGAACAACCCATGCAATTCTGAATAGCTTGAAGAAACCTTCCCAAAAATCAGGCCCCGTCATAAAGCTAAATTGACTAAAAAACAGGCCAATCCGCTCATCGAGTGGGCCACAATATAGGAATCAATCGACAACCAACAATCGGACTCAACATATTGATGTGGCTGACCTAGCAAGCAGATCGGCCTGATTTTCGAAAAGAGTAATCTTCATGGTGGACCTACCATTTTCACAGTACTCATGGCCTACATAGGTGGACAGTTCTCAAGAAAATATAGATATATTGTTCCGTAAGAATAGAACGGTAATGCGGGGGCATTTTCACGTCAGGCTCGAGTAGAGTAGCTTGTGTGAGGTAGGGGCACACTCGGGGTGTGCGGCCCGTGTGAGGCTAGACCCATGTGAAGTGGGGCCCACGAGGGGGGTTCGGCTGAGGGCCTGACCCGTGTGAAGTGGGGCATGGGCTATGAGATAAAGGGTCCTTAGTCTTACTCCAGTGGTAGACTCTCAGGAGTTTCAACACCTGGTTGAGGGTTCAAGTACCCATAGGTGGTGAAATTCCACCATGGCATGAGTGTGTGGTGGTGTGTGTAAAAAAATAAATAAATAAATAAATAATAGTAATAATAATAATAATAATAATAAAGGGATTGGTTCGCGACTCTATCAGTTCGAGCTTTTAGAGCAAGTGGTTATTGTCGATATCAAGGCAGGAGGTCTCGTGTTCGAGACTCCTCGTCGGGTGTGATTAATGCAAGGGCATTTTCACACCGGGCTCAAGTGGGTGGGCAGCTCATGTGAGGCGAGACCCATGTGAAGTGGGGCTTGGGCTATGAGATAAAGGGATTGATTTGCATGGGAGAACGATTCAGGACCGTAACTCAAGTGTTTGGTAGACGGTGTTTTTCAACATCGATCATGGTTCACTCCGCTTACCTCTCAAGAAAAAAGAAAGAAAGAAATGAAGAAAAAATAAACACGTAGAATTCACCTTCATAGTCAAAAGACCACCTCACCTGAAGCTTTGAAGCATTATACATTGGTATGGTGAAAGTCATGCTTACAGGTCCAGCTTCCTTTGTGATGTTTCCTAATATTAACAAAAATAATAATAATTAATCAGGCCAATGTGTACTCTGAATATGAAAATAAACAAGAAGTGTCATGGAAGCTTGCAGCTCATACATTTGCTTACAAAGTCATAGGTTGGAATCTTAGTCATACCATGTGATTCTTGTGAGAATGTGAGTTTTGCACGTAAGGTATGTTCAGATCCACCAACAATCTGAAATATTTCACATCCGCCAAATCATTAGTCTCATGAAACAATAAAAACTCTATACAAATGATGAAATCAGATATCCAATGTATATATTCGAGTCACACTTGAATTTCTTCAATAGATTAACCATTGGACCACAAGAAAAAGAAAATCTTGAGCATGGAGGTAAGAAAGTATGCCTTTTTTAATCCCCATTCAAGTCTCTTATTTGCTTCCTTGAAATCAGTTGTGTTTCCGACTGCCCCAGGTTCCAGCTCAAAACTAACCCTGTGCGAAATCAACCAAGAAAGAATTAATTAGAGAAAGTTTGGCTAGTATTCAATGTGCTATGCCTGAAAAGTCAGTATTACTCTTGTTCTTATAGGATAAGAAACAGATCAATCAGAATTCTGGAAAAATGGTAACAGTTAACCACAAAATTCTCCACGGAAAGATATTAAATAATCAGCAGGTCAGAGCAATAGAATTATGAAATATCTTATTGCATAAAATCCATTTGGAACACAAATGGATAAAACTGCAAGCCAGTTCTAGTATTGCTTTCTAAGTTGATAACTGGTTTGAAATACATCAAACCAATTACTCACATTTAATAATTGCTAAGGGAAGGCTAGAATGCCACTCAAAAAACAAACAATTCACCCCCAACCAAACAACGACAAGGGAAAAAAAAAAGACATCTGCATTCCAAGCAAAATGACAAATTCGAATGCCAGATATACAACAGATTTCTGCCAATCAGCCTTAACAGACAACCATGATTGCAGGGGGAAAACCAAAGAAGAAAAGAACACCTTGTAGTATATGTAGGAAGTGGAATTTGTACTACAATTGTGTTTGCAGTGATAGTTGGGGCGAAGTCAGCACGTACTTTAAGAATCACTTCTGCCTAATCAGCCACAGTAAAGTGAAAGCAATTGGATTGGTTTAGATTGTTGATCATGTTTTTCACTTTTCAAGCCAAAGCGGCACTCAACCATGAAAACATGAAAAGCTCATATTGCATGCACCTTGAACGCTCCGGCTTCTTCGATCAATGCATTAACACGGAAAGGAGGCTTGAATTCCTGAGTCATACGATAGTTCATAACAGAAAATTCCCCATCTGAAGGTACCTGTGAGAAAACATTGGAGTAAAGATTATAAACTGCTGACAGGAAAATGAACTAAACAACTTAAAACACAATCTTTAGGGCATGTTTAGATGATGCCTCAATTGGCGCTGAACAGAGTTCAATGCCCATTTTGGTCAGAAATATCCATTTTGCGTGTGTTTGGATGCCACGCTTTCCTAAACGTAGTTTATACAAACATGAGCGTCAGATTACATCTCAATCATGCAGACTGAGCAGAACGTACACTCGGCAAAGCGACAGTTTTTAACAAGAGTGCAGACGCCTATGATAGTTTACCATCATTTTGAAAAAGGTGTTGACTCATCCTCATGCATGGCACTCACTGGACAGCCATTCAGAGCATCCATATTGTGGTATAAGTTGTGGATAGAGCATATCTCAAAAATCACTTTGACCAACTGATTTTGACCATCCTATTGATGGTTATCAAATGGATGGTTAAAAGTGAACAGTGAGTGGCTCAAATTCCAACGGCATCATATGGTTACTATCATCTGCTTAGCGTAATTTTTGGGTCATGCTCCATCCACAATTAGGCCAGCAATTCAGACAGTTTGGATAGCCATACAACTATGCCATGTGTATAATGCTTGACTACTATTAAAATAGTGAACAATCATGGATGTATAGTCCAAGCATTAACATAGGTGAAGGTTTGCTAGCCAAAAATGCAGCCCTCACCATCAGCCTGAGGCAAGGGCACATGCATAGGTAATGCTGGGGCATTTTCACACCAGCCTCAAGTGGGGTGGCCTGTGGGATGCAGGGGCACACTCGGGTAGGTAGCCCGTGTGAGGCGGATGTGATGTGGGGCCCACGAGGAGGGTTCGGCCGAGGACCTAACCCATGGGATGTGGGGCCTGGGATATGAGGTAAAGGGATTAATTCACCATGCTTTATCAGTTCAAGCTTTTAGAGCAAGTGGTTAGTTGTCTTGCGTCAATAGGACATCTTACACATGCATAAGGAGGCCCCCACTAGAAAGATGACCCAACAATCATATCAGTCCACTCGTCAAGTTAGCCACCCATGTGCAAAATCAAATAGATAGTTTTATGAAACTTAAATTAGGCCAGTATATTTGCTTTATTATCTGCTAGCTCATGTGCATCCTATGCACAGCCAGGTGCATCTGGAAATCATCAGATAGGTGCATAACGTGGACTCATTATGCTACAGTAACTTCTCACAAAGATGATTTTCAGATGTCCAAACAACATTATAAGAAAATTAGAAAAACATAAATTGTCATCCAAACAACAATTTTAGATAAAATTGAGTTTTCAAAAACTATGTTCCCAGAACTGCATTCATATAATTAAGTTTACAGAAACTTATTTGTGTATTGTCATCCAAAGAGGGCCTTAGTTTGTATCCAATCCTAAATGACGATAACTCGGTTAATCTCCACTTACCAGTGTCAATGTTCGGTCCATGTCAAAACTGTCAAGATGGACAGATTCATGAAAATTACAATCATCTAGTATAACAGCCCCTGCTCCAGCTGAACTACGATAATCTATAGCCAAAACAAAAACCCCATAAGATAACCAAGTATAAATGAAACATTGATTTAATTATCCATGCAGTCATCATAACTTACATCAGTAAATAAAAAAAAAAAGAGAGACTAGACGTCTCGTTTTTGAGATGCAAGATAAGAATATCAAGATGACAAAACGACCAAAGGAATCAGACCAGTAACAGCTAGTATATCCAGCTAAAGCCCTTTAGATTTCTGGAAAATCAGGCTTGTGGATCTTAAATTTTATTTTGGTAAGATTTCAAAATATTTCTATTGCTCAAATGAGAAACAGCAATGCTAGAAAGACAACGAAGCATTAACTGTAGGCTTCTATCGATATCAAGCAGTTGTAACTCACAGCTTCACAAAACATAGAACCAGACAGAGTTGGGAGTGGTGCAGATGGCTACAGATAAAGGATACATGGCAGGCATAAAAGAATGGCAGCCAAGTTCATTCAGCCACAACATATGACTACAAAATTTGTATCAAAATGCATGAGCACAGGGCAGCCTTGGATCCACGTACAACCCCCTAAGCATTCGGCTTTCAGAATCGTGCTTTTTGTTCCCACTGAAAACCCAAAACTCCCCAACTTGTCAATACCAACTTTCCCTTACCATGGACATGAAAGATATGAAAAAGCAATGATCCTATCATGACAAAGATTTTGTGAAACTAAACTGCTAAATGCAATGGTTACGTTAACTTCCTGCTGATCCACAAGATGATGTTTAGAACAGGGCCAAAAAAAAATGCATACAGAACATGGATTATAAACATATTGACCTATCTATCGAAAAGAAAAAAAAAAAATGATGAAATGTTTTCAAAAAATAAAAGATATTTTTCATGAAATTAGCATAGATCTTCAGGCTTAAGCAATTCTTTGAATGAGAATTTTGAATCTGGTGTAAGAATTTGATCAATTGATTCATGCTCACAAGAAAAAGACAAAACAACAATTCTCTTGCTCACCCATCGATTGTTTGAATTTCATAGGTGATTGTTTCTTCTTTTTTCTTTTTCTTTTTTTCTTTTTTTCCATTTTATATTGATATTTAAATTTGAGACTCAAATTTTGAGTTGAAAATCATGCACCAAGCCAATCAATAGAGAACCAAGAGAAAAGCTCTGAACCTCATGTCTCAACTTTGCATGCTATAGCCCTGTAGCAAAGAAACATGGATGCATTTTCCACCCCCATTAACCTAGAACCTCCTACAAAATCCCCACTGTCAATTGAAATCAATCCTACCCCATGACTCTTTGGTGATTTTGTAAACCATGCCAGAGTTTTTTAACTTCTTAATTAAATTAATAAAGAAAACCATTTTTTAATACATCACAGCCAACAAAAAAATCCAATATAGAATTAATTGTCAATCACCCAGCATCAATAAAATTCAAAATTCCATCAATGCACAGATCATTAATGACATGCTAAACCATGATTGATGTAGAGATCATCTCATAAATATAAGACCGTAGGCCTGCTCGTTACAGTTAATTTATGAAAATGGAAAACAGCTAGCCTTCTTTTAATGGGAAAAAGGAGAACACTTCGCAAAAATAATAATAATAATAATAATAATTTGGGAAGCATTCACAAGATTGAATGGAGGCAATTCAGAAGATTCAATAGATGCTTGTCCAGTGAAACCTTTGACAGTATTCAAAAATTCTGGAGAACAAAGAACTATGAATAAATATTGACTAGTAAATGGAGCAACCGTGTGCAAGAAACAACAATTGCAAGAATTGGAAAATGCATGAAACCTCAGAAAAACACCCGAACAAGGCTACCCACCAAATATTAAAAGAATAAAAATATGCAAAAAGGACTTCTAACATACAAGAATCATAGCCACATTTGGGATTTTTTTTTTTTTTTTTTAATCCTTATACTGGATCAATCATGTTGATGGAATGCAATAAGGTAAACCAAGAAGGATACCGTAGAGAGAACTTCCACTTCTGCCAATGCTCAGGTCCTCGTTAAGAGCTAGACGGATTTCTGGGTTGCCAGTGAGGTAACTTTTCATTTGAATGGTCCCATCAATCTCAGAAGTCAGTATGTAGCCCTAGTCAACAGAAACCATGATTTGAACTGGACAGCTGAGAAAAGATTGGCTGGAAAAATGAAACCACATGGTGTGCACCAATGCATGCATGTGTTTATGTACGCAAGCAAAAAAAGAATTGCCTTTTCTAACTTCATGATTATATTGGTGAACTATAATTACATAAAGATGTTTGAATTAGGGTCTTTCATGAAATTGGATGCTTGGAAATGTTAAATGCAAGGACGATACCTCTATCAATTTTATACGTATCAAGTAAAGTTGAAATTTATCAGCATTTTTCTTGAATCCTCAAGCATTGATTCTTCTTTTTTTTTTTTTTTTTCTTTTTTCCTTTCATTATTTATTTTCCTAAATGTGCACGAGGTCGGGTAAATTCTCAAATCTGGTAAACAGCTCGCCAAATGTTTTCTTCTCAACCTCCAGAGGGTTGTTTCAAGGCGATCCACTATCTCCATCCTTATTCGTAACGGTTATGGAGGCTCTTAGCAAAATGATTGAGAAAGGAGAAGAGGTAGGGTTGGTGGAAGGTTTGGGGGTAGACAATTCGAACTTTCAGATTTCGCTTCTCTAGTATGCGGACAATACGTTGCTATTCTGTAAGGCGGACGATTTCAAAGTGCAAAACCTCCGTTCGATAATTATTAGTTTCGAAGCGGTTTCTGATTTGAAGGTGAATGTTAGCAAAAGCAAGATTTTAGGGTTGGTCTTTCAAACAAAGAGGTTTGGAATTTTCTTTGGTTTTCGGCTGTAGGGAGGGGTCCTTTCAGACTACTTACCTTGGACGCCAGCTTTGTATTGGTAGACCAGCAAGACACATGGAACAAAGTGATCAAGCAGTGCGAGAGCAAGATGTCCAAATGAAAATGTAGATATCTATCAATGAGCGGAAGAATGATTTTGATTGAAGCATCAATGTCGAACCTTCCAGTTTAATTTATGTCGCTTTTCAAATGCCCAAAGTTAGTTCTAAATGTTTTGAAAAAGCTAAGGAGGGATTTTTTTTATTTTTTTTTTGTGGAAAGGGTTGGAAGAGGAGCACGAGTTTTATCTTCTGAAGTGGGAGGAGGTGTGCAAACTGTGTGACCAAGGAGGAACAAGTCTTAGGAAGTTAGAGGAGATGAATTTAAAGCCACTTAGGAAATGGGTGTGGAGGTTCAGGGTCGAAGGGGGATCTCGATGGAAGGAGTTGATAGGAAGGAAATATGGGGTAGATGATAGCGGGTGGTGGACCAAATCCTCTTTCTTGTATCGAGTTTCTTACTTGTGGAAGTCGGTGGTGTCCTTAAAAACATAGGGTGTGGGAAGGGATATGTTTTAACTTGGGAGACTGGAAAAATATTCAATTTTGGAAGGACGTGGGTTGGAGATAACAAGTTAAGCGATAGGTTTCCAAGGCTGGCGGGGGTTAGCTAGGGAAGTAGACGTGAGGATGGGTAGTTGTTTTACACGGATGGTTAAGTAATTTGGACCTCCAAGGAATCTAATCGATGAAGAAGTTTAAGAATTGGTAGATCTTCTCAAGGTGTTATTGAAGGCATCTCTGCAGTTTCAAGCTCGAACTCGCCCAAATGGTTAAATGTAAATCTGGTAAATTTCCAGTGAAATCTCTATGTTGGGTTCTAAGTGATGATGAGGTAAATGTAGGGTTGTATCCGACGACTTTCGTATGGCGATATGGTGCCCCGTTGAAGGTGGTGGCTTTTGGGTGGCTTGTTGGGAGGAATAAGTTGTTAACTATAGACAACCTTTCTAAGAGGAATATGGTTCTTTCAAATGTGAGCCCGCTTTGCTTCAAAGAAGCAGAATCGGTGAATCATTTGTTCCTTCATTATTCTTTTGCAAGAGAGGTGTGGGGTCATTTCTTCCAGCTTTTTGGAGTGCATTGGGTGATTCTGAGTTCAATAGATAATTTTCTCTTATCATGGCATAGGGGGGATATAGGGAAAACAATGAATAGGGCGGCTAGAAAGAAATGATCGATGTTTCAAAAACAAAAATGGGAGAGTTATAGATGTTTTTAGGAGAGTTAAACTGTTTGTAATGGAGTGGGTGCCGGGGTCAAATATCTCGTCCCAACTCTTGGTGGGATGGCAGTAGTTTTTGTTTTCTTTTCGTGTATATGTTGTATATTTGTGTATAGTGGTTGCAGCTACTTAATGAAAATTTTATCTTTTGAAAAATAAAAATAAAAATCCCTAACATCTATTCTGATGGTACAGAGTCATTGATTGATCATTTCTTTCTACAGTGTGCTCAGTGGTCTTACTAAAGTTTCTTATCGGTGGATTCTTATAAACAGAGTTGTTTTCTGACATAATCACATTTTAATGTTGCTAAGAAGGTGCATCTTTTGGTGAAATTCTACACATATAACCAGGAAATTTTACAGTGTGAATTAAAACACTAAGATACATGCAAAAAAAAAAAAAAAAAAAAAAAAAAAAAAAAAAAGAAGAAGAAGAAGAAGAAGAAGAAGAAGAAGAAGAAGAAGAAGACATACAAACAGACAAGAAATTGAAGCTAAATACTAGAGAAAGCAACTGGTACAGAAGTAAGACAGACAGAAAAACACACGGAGGAAACTAAATAAGATAAATACTTGTATCATGGGAAGCAAAAGTATGTGCAGTTTCCAGAGAAGTGCAGAATTCATAACAATAGCATATAATTCTGTATCTGCCAGGGCCTGCTCCCTTAGACCTATGGAAAACAAAACATCATCAGCAGGTGACAAGTGGTCATGACAGATGATGCTGCAACCCAGCCTAGATGGTGAAGCATGAAGCTGAATTTCTTTCCTGCACATACCATGAACCTAGAAAAGCTTTCTCGTAGCTGGTCCTGCTTACAAGGAGAGTATAGAAACGCAAGTTCTACTATATAGGCCCCAAAGGATGTGTATGTTTCTTTACCAGGCCAATCCCATTTACAATATCAATATCAGAATCCTCATCTAAATCATATGCAACACATTCTTGACAATCAAAGCAGTATTTAAAAACTCAACATCCTAAACTGTATGTCATTAAAGTAAAACGTATTCATAATATTGATTAAAATACCCTGCCCAAATACTCACACTAGAGCTGAACGTAACGCTTATTTTCTCAATTATATCAACAAAGATTTCCTCTCTCTTCCTGCCTCCAGGCTCATTGGCTACAACAGATTTTGTAACAGCGGTCCCTGGCATTCGTTTCGATCCTTGCTGCAGAAATGCAATTACCAGCAATCAATTACAACATAAATTCAAGTCAAAAATAAAATTAAGATGTCAATGAAACACAAGCTTTGGATATGGTTGATTATCAGATACCATAAACATGGCAGCAGGACCAAGGGGTGGTACACGTGCAGCATCAACCACTATCGGCTCATTAAATACATAAGACTTCAACACCTCAGTAGATGTTGTTTGTGGGTATCCAAAGTCCTAAAAACAGATAAAGATAATCAGGTTGCACGTACTACAAATGGACAAGGTAGATAATGAAATTCATAGAAGACCATTTCCTGACCAGTAATGAGTAATGATAAGACTTATACTTTACTACAACGACAATTAAGCTTCATCGTGCTTTACATAAAAATGCTGTAGTAACTGTACATTCATTAGAGTCATGATCATAGCATTTAAAAATGGCCAATGGAGAAAAGGAGCAATCATATTTGAATTTATTTATTTTTTAAAAGGTCAGATGATACTGTTTGATGGTGACAGTATAAAGCCACATTCGACTATCACTTCTCGATAGTAACAACAGAATGAACATAAATATATACAGTTTAGAGACGTATAGCTTGTCTCGTAGACAAGGTTGCTATTGCACCTGGCACATGTTGACAAAAAGGGCGGAATAAAATATTTTACGCCTAAATGATATAATAACATGCATGTCCATAGTACTGTGCAGAAATGATCCTAGCAATGTGGCAAAAATGAAGTTGTCTTAGCAGATGAAATTACCCCCAAAATTATTTTCCAGCATAAAATTGAGAAAGCCATGAAAAATACTTAACATTGAGACTACACTTGGGCCTATGCAAATATGTCAGTAAGCATCCAAACTTACATTCCTTCGGACAACCAATAAATTTTCAGATGACAATGTTCTATAAAGGCATCAATACTTACAATGACTTCATCGAGCAACTCATATACGAGCACAAAGTTTTTCCGTAATGAATCTTCATTGAGAACTCCAAGGTAATCCTTAATGACACACGCAATCCTTTGCAGTAGCTCCAAAACCAGAGAAGGTGATACATTAACTCTTGTGGTTGCAACAAACAGCAATCCAGCAACCTTCACGTGCATATAGTTGACACCATCCACATTCTATGGACAAAGGATAAAGCATCAGTGAACTTTGTGTGTGTGTGTGTATGAGAGAAAGAGAGAGAGAGAGAGAGAGAGAGAGAGAGAGAGAGAGATTTGTGCAGTGAGACAGTCCTCATATGTTGGTGACATTTGTGCATTACCTTGATTGGCAGTGTCCTTGCTCTTTTCTTTTAATAATTCATTGCTATTTATCAGAAAACAAGAGGAATTATAGGTTGTGATCCTAAGCAAATGCACAGTTCTTAGATGCAAGCTTCAGTAATGTGGGGCCTAGGGTTCAGACTCAGATCGCTGATCTGACGCCGTCCACAGTGGACAGTGGATGGCCTGGAAATCCATCAGAACCTAATCCTTCAACAATTGGCCTTTTTTATTGAATTGTTGTAATTCTTTTCCTAATGGTATTTTTGTAGGCCACTGCAGAAAGGGTAAGGAGACCTTCCAGTCAGGGAGATTGTGAAGCACCCATCTCCATGGTGCAACCCATAAGATCAATGGTCCAGATCACCAAACCATGGGCACATGAATGAACTCCTGTCTCAGAAAACTATAAATTTGCTGAGGATCAAGGCCCTATAATTCAATTCCTACAGCCAGTACATGTGTATTGAAGAAAAATAAGTCCCAAAGGGAAAGAAGGCAGAAATAGCTCTCTCTTTTTTTATTTTTCTTTTTTCTTTTCTCCCTTTTTTTTTTTTTTTTTTTTTTTTTTTGGAGTGAGAAACTCCATCTCCAATTGCTAGGAGGGGCATTGAAAAACAAGTATCACAAGGTAAAGAGACGTGAAGGCTACCCGCATAAGTAGGCACATGAGCCAATGGAGCACATGTGACCAAGATCTTGACCATTCAACAGCCTAAGCCTTGTGCCATAGAAATTGCATGGTGGGGTCCACCTGATGAGTGATGCTGATCTCATACACTAGTGCCCTCAAGTAGGAAACTGATATTACTGGCTATAACGTCTCGGAAAAATCCGTACAAGGACCCGAGTACCACCTCAGGCAGAAATCACTCAGGACCAAATCCTTAGAAATTAAGCGAGAATTAGCTAATGCTAAACTAGAGTACCTATGAGATTAGCACTAATCACTTTAAATACGATCTGGAAGACCCAAAACTTGCAGAATCATCGATGCTACATTACCCTATAATCTAGGATCAATCTCATTACCCGGTTGCTCTCGGGAGCCTTTCGAAACTCCGTATCGGACCTGGACCGCACGTCGAAAGTCCGATTACCCCGAAACTATACCGTTATGACCGCCTTGCTGGGCTTGACTACCACCTCGGAAATCAAGTCCTAACAGTGTCCAGAAACGTGCAACTTGAGCCCAGAGCGAAGTGTGTGAGAAACGTGAATATATTTAGAAATAAAATCCAAACTTAAGTAAACTGAGACTTGTCGCTTGCGGGCCAAATATAAGGATTCAGACAGTCAGAATCTGACCCAAATACACCCTCGGATCAGGGAAAATTTCTCACGCATGGCAATGTACTGGTGGCCCTGATCGAGTGTCGATGACCGCTGAACTGAAACTGGTCTGCCACGGGTGATCTGGAAACCCGATTGGAACGAAAACTCGGCTTGACCTAGATCCAAGGTCAGGAAGCTTAAGTCCGACCGCATGCAGAAAAGGGGGCTCCAGAAGTGCTCCGTTGGATCGAAACTGATGTCCTTTGGACTTAACCTAAGTATACCATGACCCTAGGGTCATTCCCATCAGTTTTGGGCTTATAAAAAGGGCTTAAACCCTCTCTCTCATAACCCATACGAATTTCCTAAACCCTAAAAAAAAAGAGAGAGAAGGAGAAGGAAAGAGAGAGAGTGTGTGGGAGTTTGCTCTCGGGATTCAATCCCGCCACTCCACTTACCATTTCATCACTTCTGAATCGCTAATCCGGCGTTTCCAACAATGCACTTGGGTAAGAAAACCTAACCCCAATCTGTTTTAGGGTTTCAGATAGTGTAAGTTATGAAATAGCTAACCAAATTCATGCTATAGGTCGCCAATCCGCCGTTGACAAAGACTAAGTATCTAAAACGACTCCGTTACACGTTTACCGGTGTAAAGTGTGGACTATAAACGTATAGGTTATGGTTTTCAAGGCTTTCAATGTCAGTTAATAATTTATTACTAACGTGGATGCTATTTCACATGCCAAAAGCAATGTCTGTCTAGCCTTTCAGATATATATGAACTATGTTGAGTTTAGGTTAATCCATGTATTTGTTGAAATAATCGTATAAGTATGGAATTTGAATTTGAGTTTGCCATGATTAATTGCTGTCTATGTATGCTAGATGTATGTGTAACAACTCCTAGACGAAACGATTAGCCCTAATACATGTTATATCAACATACGTTGCGTATGTTCTATTGTGTAGCCTAAGTGTTTGTGAAAATGACTGAATGAGTATAGAATTCGCATTCGTGCTCGCCATGACTAACTGTCATAGATATATGATTGTTGTATAGGCGATAACTCTTTGACGAGAGGATTGACCCTAATACGTATGATAACTAATATATATCATATATGATGGAATGCGTAGGCTAAGTATTTGTAAAATGTCTGAATGAGTTAGTGGTTAGTAAGGTGTACCTATATGCGGGTTGAGATATGGTTCTCAACTACCTCAATGATGTGTATGATTTCCTCCATGTATGTCATATTCTAATGTCTGGTTGTTTATGAATTGAACGTGTGCGAATTCATATTTACATTGCATTTCAGAACATGTTCATATGATTGTATGATTTGAAATATCAATCCATTACTGCTTTAACTATCTTAAAGGATATTTTGTTATAATTGAATGTGGTTGGGGCTATCATATAGTCCAGGCAATCAGTAACAGGCCTCGAATTAGTGGCTGAGATTGTTTCGCCACACAGGAGATGTTCGATGAATCTGAGTCGTACTTGGGTTGTCGACAGTGGTTAGGCCACACAGAGTGCTTATGCACTTCATGTCAATTAACTCAACGTACGCTCGTACTAGTCGAGCCCGTCAAGTAACCCGATTGGCCCAATGTATGTTCACCATGTTTGAACACTACTGCTTGAACCTAAGGTACCAAACCCACCAATGGAATCCCCGTTAACCTTGATACCTCGATCCATTAAGACTCATGAGCCGGACATGGTGGAATGGGACACCGTGGTCGAGCTATCGGCCTACGCTGTGGCGACGAGCCTCCCCGTAGTGACTAGTGAGCAACACCGCCTCGTGAGCCGAATACGGTGGTATGGGATACTGTATTCGAGCTGTCGGCCTACACTGATCAGGTGACGAGCCATTTGTAGTGATATCGAGCATACTCTGAGACTGTGTTGAGGCGACAAGCCTTTTCCGTAGCCAATAGAGTATAAACTAGGCCTGCACTGATAAGGCGACGAGCCCTTTTGTAGTGACCTAGAATCACAATATCGTATGGGAGTTGCTAGGACTGATGACCCTAGACCGGATCATTGTTGGGAACAGTGTTCGAAATATCGGTATCGCACAATGTATCGCACCCTTGGGATACAGATACGTATCGGTTATCGCATGGGATATATCGTTTGTATCGCATAGTTTATCGCACTTTTTGGGAAACATGGGGAAACATTGGAAAAATGGTTGAATTTTTTAATGAAACTTTGGGGATTGTTAAAAAGGCCCTTAATACACACTTTGAAATCATAACATCTCAAAAAAAAGATACACATAATAAATTTCCTTTGTGTAGGGTCCTAAGCTGTGTGATGTTTAACTGAACTAATGCAACTATATTTAAATTGGATGCATGATATTTATAAATATATCATATTCATATATGAAAATACAAATAATTCATTGAAAGCAAAAGAAGAACCAAAGAAGTAAAATTTGAAAAATACACTTATCAATGATGGGGACATGAAGTAACGTCACCAAGTTCTGAAGGGCCCACCATGATGTATGTGTTGTATCCACACCATCCATCCATCCATTAGAAGATATCATTTTAGGCCATGAGAAAAAAAAATGAGTCAGATCCAAAGCTCGAGTGGACCCTACCATAGAAAACAGTGGAGAGAGTAATGCCACCATTAAAAATTTCCAAGGGCCACAAAAGTCTTTGATCAAGCTGAAAGTTGTTTTTTTTCCTTTTTTTCGTGTCTGTCTTAACTTATAAACAGGTTGGATCTCAGATAAACATCACAGTGGACCCACGATCAAGGTTTGAACATCCACAGTTGAAATATTCGTGGGGCCATAAAAGTTTTGAATCAGGTTAATATCTATGATTTCAGTTCATCTCAGCTCCGTGGGCAATGTATTTGTTTCATCCATTCCGTTCATCCATTTTTATGGATCATTTTAGTGCTTGATACAAAAAATTATAGGGATATAATCTCATGTGGACTACACCACAGGAAAACAATAATGATTGGATATCCACCATTAAAATCCTCCTAAGGCCCACTGTACTGTTTATTTGACATCCAATCTGTTGATTGGGTCATAAAGACCCAGATGAAAGGAAAAAATAAATATCTGGTTGGATGACAAATAAACATTACTGTGGGCCTTAAAAAGGTTTCAACGGTGGAAATTAACAGTTCCACTATTTCTTGTGGTATGGTCCACTTGAGTTGTGGAAATGGTTCAATTTTTGGCTGAACACCTAAAATGATCAGTAAAAATGGATGGACGGCGTGGATAAACCACGTGCACTCACGGTGGGCCCAATAGAGTTTACTCAGGTACGAGCGTACCCATGTTGCTCGTCAACGGAAGGACGCGACGATTTCCTACGAAAGCTTTCACAGGAAGTTTCAGTGCAAGGATGCCGGGTGGGGCCCGGTGCAATGTATGTGAGAAAGTTATTCCGTACATCCGTTTTGCGACCACATTTTAGGACGTTATACCAAAAATGAGTTGGATGCAAGACTAGAAGGGGTGACATCGAGAGGGGAAATTGGGGAAAGAAATTCCCACCGTTGAAACCTTCCTGGACCCCACCTTGATGTTTATATGCAATCCAAACCGTTTATAAGGTCATTCCAAATTGGACGAAGTGAAAACACTAAAAATATAGCCTGATACAAATTTTATGGCCGTAAAAATGTTTCAACGGTGCTCACTGAATAACAACTATTTCCTCTCGTGTGGCTCAGTTGAGTGCTTGATACATCTATTTTTTGGTCACACATCCTAAAATTATATGTCAAAAAGGATGGATGGGGTAGATTTAACACAAACATACTGGTGGGGCCCACCCAGCATCCTTGCGCAGGAACTTCCTGTGAAAGGCTTTCGCAGGAAATCCACGCATGAGACGGAAACGGATTGTCTACTCCACCAGCCAATGGCTGATGGTCGGTGCTCTGTGGGCCCTAACATGATGTATGTGTTTCATCCATGCCGTCCACATATTTTTCTAGATAATTTTATGGTATTACACAAAAAATTAGATATATGCCAATATCAACTGGACCACATTATAAGAAACAGTGTGGAATGAACGTTGACCATTAAAAGCTTTTTTGGGGTCCATAAAAGTATCAGATCTAGCTGATATTTGTTTTTTCCCGTCATCTGGGTCTTTATGGCCTAATCAACAGATTTGATGTCAAATAAACAGTACAGTGGGCCTTAGGAAGATTTAAATAATGGATATCCAATCACTATTGTTTTCCTGTGGTGTGGTCCACCTGAGATTTATATCCCATTCGTTTTTGAGACAAAGCCCTAAAATGATATTTAAAATTGGATGAACGGAATGGATGAAATACATACATTATGGTGGGGCCCACAGAGCACAGACCACCATCCGCGGGCTGGTGTCAGGGGAGTAGCCAATCCGTTTCCGTCATTGACGGCCCCAATGCACATGACCAACTCATGTGGGTCCTACCATGATGTATTTTTTGTATCCACACCGTCTATACATTTGAAGAGATCATTTTAAGGCCTGAACCAAAAAATGGGTCAGATTCAGAGCTCGAGTGGACCCCACCATAGAAAACAGTGGAGAGAGTGACTCACCATAGAAAACAGTGGAGAGAGTGACTCCTTAAAAGTAGGCCCTTAAAATTCTTAAATTTAGGGATCAACCCCTTAAATTAGATGGGAAAACGGATGGACGGCGTGGATAGACAAAATACATTAAGGTGGGCCCAACTGAGTTTACTGAGTACGATAAGAGCGTACTCCGTGACCCACCGCACGACCGAAACCCCCTTCCGATTTCCCTTTTCACCCCATCTCGCGCCGATCTTCGTCGTTTTCCCTCTCCTTCACGCACGCAGAGGTTCCGACGATCGCGGCGGCGACGATTCTCGTTCCGGAGGAAGGGGTTCCTCAATCTGGCCCGATTTCTCGCCGGAATCTCCGAGAAATCCCCACAGATGCTCTCCAATCAGCGATGGAGGAGGGAAATTGAAGAAAATTGCGAGATCACCAATCTTCGCGGGTACTATCCGATTTCTCCTCTTTTTTTTTTCTTTTTTCTTTTTTTTTTTTTTCTAATTCAAATTTTCGTGGGTGTGCGATATCGACTATATATCGTGCGATATCACACGATATATCGTGCGATATTTGAATTTTTGCATTTTTGGTATCTTCCGGGCGTTATCGCTCGGGTATCGTCTCGCTGGGGGCCGATAACGATAATATCGGCCGATATATCGGCCGATAGTATCGATATTTCGAACACTGGTTGGGAATTGATATAAGGGAGGTATCTTAGCTTTCCAATCCTGTTGTATGAATAAACCTAAGTAAGAACCGGACATAGTGGAATGAGACACCGTGGTCGAGCTATCGGCCTACACTGTGGCGACGAGCCTCCCCGTAGTGACTAGTGAGCAACACCGCCTCGTGAGCCGAATACGGTGGTATGGGACACTGTATTCGAGCCGTCGGCCTACACTGATCAGGTGACGAGCCATTTGTAGTGACATCGAGCATACTCTGAGACTGCGTTGAGGCAACAAGCCTTTTCCGTAGCCAATAGAGTATAAACTAGGCCTGCACTGATAAGGCGACGAGCCCTTTTGTAGTGACCTAGAATCACAACATCGTATGGGAGTTGCTAAGACTGACGACCCTACACCGGATCATTGTTGGGAATTGATATAAGGGAGGTATCTTAGCTTTCCAATCTTGCTATATGAATAAACCTAAGTAAGAACCGGACTAACACGATCATAACATTGCATTGCACGGTGCTTGGCAAGGAAGTAGCATGTGTCTGGAGTGGTGTATGCCGTGACCGTGAGATGAAGTTCGCAGAGGGAGTGCAGGCGAGGGCATGCATCATATCATATCATCCTTGCATTAATAAGAGTACTTAGGGCTGAATTGTTGTACTGCTTTATCATTACTGCTTGATTGAATTGATAACATGTTAACCCTTGCGTTATAATTTCACTGAGTTAGCTACTCATTCCTACGTTCTGGGACGGTGTTTACACACTAACCCGACTCTGTCTTAGTTGCAGACGGCGACGCGACGTATGAGGCGGATCCTGACTTTTATGACGATAAGGAGTTCTCATATATGCAGTTGTCAGGAGGTTTTACTTAGGCTGTACTGATCAACGGGGATTACAGGGCTTCTCAGTTATAGATGGACTATACTTTTGAAATTTTGAATGTTGAACTAATACATGTAAATATTTGATTTGGCAATATAATCATAGTCTGGAGAGTAGTAACGGTCCATACGTTTGCTTATACTTATATACATCTCTCAGTCTTCCGCTTGCATAACGTAATTGTTTCTGGAGTATGGATTATTATTTTGGTATAATCTCATTCATGTTTTATGCACTAACACGGACAACATACAATCATCATGAAATATGTTGCATAAGTGATGTGTTGGAACTCGAGAGTCAAGCATTTGCACGACCCCCGATTTTCAGGGCGAGACACTAGCACAAGTAGACTTAGCATGCTACCTGCAGAAACCAAAATCTACCAACCTAATCAGCATTCAAGAAACAAATACCTACAAAGACAGGTGGCGCCTCTTCCCCTTCATCTCCCTTCCAAAACTTCACATTGCGAAAGAATATCTCCGCACTCCCTTTTGGCACTTCACTGCGATCTGCATTCATGTGACCAAAGGCCCTTTACTTTAAACATTATATAGCTTTACAGAAATGTTACAAGAGCCCTTGATCAAATTCTAAAGAAAATAGAAATGAAAACAGAGTAACTGCTGATGCACTCAGAAACTGAAGGGTGCATTTGGGTGCACTATCAAATTGAATTGAAAATATCGCTATAGGAAGTGGAAACAACAAAATTGTAATCTCCTTGGAAAGTTATTTTAAGGGTCTTGGCTCCAGACATCAATGGCTTTAATTTCAAGTTGGACCCAAGAGAAAGTAACTGCGATTTTAGGCCAATTCCTCAATAAGAGACCATTTGGAATGGTAGAATACAACAGTATTCCATGGTATTTTCTCCCAATATAGCATTTACCCTTGCACCAAATAGCGGAGCAGGAATACCTCAGTACTCCACATCCGTCCAAATGTACCAAATTGAATGTTAGAAATTCAATTCACTTTTGCATCCAAACACAGGAGAAGAGACAATTCTACAGCTAAGAAAACTGCACTTGAGGAATATGTGCATGTAAGAGGGAGAAATAACGTGATTGCAAACCACAAGTCTCTGGGTATATGCTAGATCCAAATATTGAAGGTGTGATTGGATGCAGAATCGAACTGAATTGCAATTATTAGGCCCTGTTTGGTAGACACCTAAAAAATGACATCAACTCATTTTAGCCAACACTAATCATGTATTAGAGATCTTGATCTTCAATACATAATCACTGTTAACATGAAATCATTATGTATCAGACATAAAAGATCTCCAATACATAATTACAGTTTACAAAAATGATATCAACTCATTTTTAGGCGTCTACCAAACATGGCCTTAGCCCAGTAAAATGGGTATAAAAAAAGTGTAGATACCTTCCTTAGCAGTCAGATTGAGGGACTTGGCTCCAAATCAAATTTATATTACTTTTCAAGTCAGAACTGAAAGGAATGTGATTGCAATTTGAGTGCTTAAATTCCTCATAATAAATACAAGAAAACATCATCGACTGAGTCATTTTCTACGGACTAAACCATTGCAATCCAATTCACATGCATCCAAACTCATCACAAAAGGGTCCAAACCACAAACAGCTAATGCTTCTATCTGTTAACTACTCAATCTTAGCAACTCTAGCAACAATGTCATTTTTTATCATGAGATCGGTGTGAGTAGCAATTTTGTTAGCTACAGATTCCTTCTATATGAACTTTGATTCGAATATATAAGTACTGTTACTGAAATGAGATAGAAATCTTCTTCTTTTTGATTTTTCAGTGGAAACCAAACAGGGCCTAAGAATTAGTGATGAGATTAATGAGATCGATGCAAAGAAAAAAGACATTGAAATTCACAGAGAAAGGAGTTTATAAGAAAACGAATTGGAAGCCACATGCCAATAGGGGAATGAGATATGGAGAGGAAATTACAGTCGCGGAAGACGATGTTGTCGCCTCTCTGCGAGAGCACGAAGAACTGCGATATCATGGCTTCAGCACCTCTCTCTCTCTCTCTCTTTCTCTCCGATCTGGTTGATTATCAGAGCTGATGCATCGTGTCGATGCGTAGAAAGGACGAGAAATGCGACCCGACTCACGCGAGTGCACTTGCCTCCATTGCAGCGAGGGCAACGCGTGCGAGTATGTGCGCGTGCAGAAGTCTTGTGTCGGGTTGGGTCGGGTCGTGTTAGCAGCCTGTTTGATAATCGGGTCCAAATTGTCACCCCAATCTAATCGAAGTTTTGAGTCAGGTAGCCGGTGGGCTGTCAACGGGTCGGCTTCGACTCGCGTCCTAGAGTTCCCCGGCCCAGTCTAGTGGAAGTTTGCCCAGTTGGATCCTTTGGTGGGTCGAGATTGTTATGGGAAAAGATGAGACAACCTTGGAATAGACGGACTTGGCTTGGGCAACCTAGCGAAATCGCCATAGTAGGTTGATTAACCAAGGCCGACAAGCGAAGTCCCAGTTCGGTAGAATAGCTCATCTAGTCTTGGCTCGACAGTAATCAAGGCTTGATTTTCAACTCTTTTTTTTTTTTTTTTTTTTTCTTTTGTAAGGTTTTCACATTAGCCTGGAACCCGGAATAAGTTATTACATATCTGACCTAATTGCCTCCGACTCAACTATTCTTACCAAGTGCATCAGGGTCAGCTCACTCGTACGCTCGGACTATCGAGTAAGACCTAGACTTCGAAGCCAGCTTGGATGAGAGCCCAGTCAGTAGTCACAATTGAGGGATCAACTCCAGTAACGAACGATAGGAGTAATGCCCAACACACGATCTTAGGGTAACTGACTACATTACCGGTTGCGCACATCCCACTTAATGGTTGAGATCATCCCGAGATTGATGGGCACGGTTATCTCAATGAAAAGATATAAATAGGGGACCCATTGGAATAGACAAGTATGCAATATCTCACACTCTAAGTCCCAACTACACTACTTAGAACTAAATTCTTAACCTGACTTTGGCACCAGAGGATCCCCTACTCTATCCAAAGTCTCATTTGTCATTCTCCTTTGTGGACTTACGGGGCTTGGCATGAGTGTTCGGAGCCCGGCAAGAGTGAACCAGATTTTGCATCAACAGAGATGATGTTGTTTTTTAAGGTCTGAACCTCTATCCAATAGGGTTTTGGATACTCATTCCATTCCATTAGTAGACTAGCTGATGTATACTTGAGAAATATGATATTATTATTAAATTTAACTTAACCCATCGGACATGACCCGGCTCAATTTTTAACCGGGTCAACCCGACCGCAGATTTTCTACTGGTGTAAATGGCAAACTCAAATCTGTCCTAATTACTAAACGAGCATGGGAAATTGGACCTGGACCCATTAATAACGGGTTGTCCTCAATTTTATCCATGCCGTCCATCCACTTTGCAAACTAATTTTAACGCATGAGCCCAAAAACGAGGCAGATCAAAATCTCAGGTGGACCACACCACAGAAAACAGTGGCTAAGTAGATTGACTTTAATTATTTTAAACTGTGGGAATTACTTTAATTATGATAATTTGTAGATGATAGGATTTAGATTGATCCATTTTAGGGAGGCGAGACATGATCCATTTAAATTTATATCCGAGCGTCAGTTCATTTTTGAGAGCTTCCACTTACATCTGGCCGTGTTTCGGACCAGATCCGACTTAAGTGGTCCAATGTCAGATGCATGCCCATTCATTTATTGCAATGCATCCACTAGACCTGTGCGAAATCCAAGCCACTCATCAGCACAGGCCAATAATTGCATATGACAGGGACAAAAAAACATAGGCCTCTCATCCTGTAGGCCACTATCTAACACAGTCAGTCCATTTATGTTCTATCCATCCATCTGATTTGTACAATCGTTTACCACTGATGAACTGATCAACCTGATACTTGGGACAGGGATCTACATGATGAGGACCATGAGAGGGGAGTCTGGCTTCTCCCATCAAGCTAATCAGATCAGCTAGTCTAGAGGGCTACCACGTGGATAGGCCTTTGCGTAAAACTCATGCTGATTTCAGAATCCAAACCATCCAAGTGGTAAAATTTCAGCCATTGAACGTGGGCCATTGTTTTTTTGTTTTTTTTTTTTTTTGTCCATTCGCAGTCACTATTGTGACGGCTAGGATAGTCCAATCAGGATTATGTGTTTTCCCACATGTATGGTGGCGATAATGAATGGAGGTCCAAAAGTCCACCCGCTCCCTGAACCACCTCTTCTTTTGAAGTTGCTTTGCACCAATCACACTTGAGACTTGTTGCTTGGGTGGCCCACATCTGCAAAGGCTCTGGGATGAGAAAAACTGTCCACACGATAGGCTATACTGTGTATGATCTGATTCTGCAGTATGCCGTCCAAACAATCTTAGTACCCTGATCAATCGATATTTTCCTGTTGAACGTGGATCATTGATTTCTACTGCTTGGAGCCATCCATTCAAATGCCATAAATGAGAAGGTCAGGATCATCCGTGATTTATTACAGTGACCTATTGCTAAAGGGACACCTGGATCATAAAATGATGCTATCATGACTCATGAGGAAGGGTATCCTTAGATGTCCTACGCAACAAAAATCGATCCAGGAATGTCCACTTGGACAAAGGGTGTTTGGATGCTACCTGTTTCTCATTTCTCATTAAATCTACAGAAACCATGATCAACCATCTCTCACACACGTGTTCACATGTCCCTTATGCCTGAAACATGTAACCATTCATTCAATTCATTATCACGCTGAAATTTCAGTCATATTGGTCACTTGAGTGGGCAGCAATCTTAAGCACAAATCCAGCCGTTGGTATGCTTCCAACAACCACACCATCGTCAGCACCTGTGGGGAGAAATTTGCATTAAAACTCATTTCTCAGTGGCACCCAAACACGTTGGATGTGCAAGAAAGCAGCCTTCATGAGAGAACCGAGGCTCCGCTTGGAAGTATCTCAAATACATTTCTACAGAGAATTTACAGCAGAAGGACTCAAAAAGCAACTCATACAGAAATGAATGGGCGTTGAGGGCAAGCAAACTACCCCCAGCTTTGTGCAATACCCACCATTTCAAGACACCCAAATGACCATGGCCAATATGAAAACATAACCATTTCTTCTCCAGCCTTCCAATTATATAAGTACATGGGTGCTGCATGTATTTACATATGGAAGGAAGCTCGATTTAATCAAGCAAGGTTCCAAGGTATCCAGACAGACTGCATCTGGCACTATTCTGTTTCTGGTTGATTCTTCATGGGGTGGATTCTAAATATGATGTAGAAACCATTGTCATTGTCGTCAGGGAAGAAAAAAAAAAAACCCAACTGCGAGCAGCAAGAAGATTATCTCCAAACACTAGTGCTTTCTACATTCAATTACCACAAACATAAGGAAAGTGATGAAATAAGGTATGTCTTTGTGTTTATGTTTATTGGCTAGGAATACAAGAATTGGATACGTTACAATAGAGATACATCATAAAACATGGATGCAGAAAGTTCCTTATGGGAATAACTTTATTTCCCAAGACAGAGAAGTTACTTACATTTTCACGGCAGGCCTTAGTCGGATCAGGATATCACGCACTCCCCAGAGGGATTCAGCGCCAAAACGAGTGATCGTTGATGGTGTATTCCACACTACCATCCTGAATCCGTCCTCTATACTCGAGTGTCCACTTCTCAAAAGTACAGTTGACAAAGTCATAGTAGCCACCATGAAGGGAGAGAATCCCTTCACTCACTCTTTTCTCTATCCATGGGTACGATAGCAAGTTCAGCAATGACCTGGTAACTGATTCCTGTAACATAGAACATACAACTGCACTTCAGTATGGGTAGAGCAGGTGAGAACCCAGGTGACTGAGCCGAACCCGTATGTGACAAAGAGGATATGTCCCGTCTCCATTGCTTGGCCTATCCATCATGATGGACCCCAATGGATGTATAAAAAAATCACATCGTTCAAGCAATCATAGTTGTCCAACTAATATGTTAAAAATCCAAAAAGGAAAAAAAAAAGGTCAACGATCCACATTTAATAGGAAATCAGATGGACACATTTGTTGAGTCGCTGTGATTTTGTAGAGTCACCCATCTTTAGTTGACAACACCAGATGGATGCTCTGGTTCAACCATCCATGCAGACAGACCTCAAGCAGAAGTGCACAAGTGATAATACAAAAAGGTCCTCAATTACAAATGGCCCAGGGAACACAGGCAACCTCTCTACTGCCATTCTGCAAAAATAAGAGTGAACATCTAATTCACAGGGGGTGCAAAATGTATTTGATTATTTCCATGAGCATAATTCCAAACTACAATTACATGAGAAATAATGACCGAGATACCTCAAACAGGGAGAAATGCAAAATATATTTCCAAAATGCTTAGATGGAGATGCATGTGGAAGGGAAACAATTAAGAAGCTGATATGGAGAACATCTATGAAAGATTGGCTGTGTAGGAAGTACACCTTCTCGCAGTGTCTGCACTGTTGTTCAAAGTCGAGATTTGCAGTAGCAGCCTCTGTCCTTAACTTTGCACTCTTTCCCACTATCACCCATTCTCTAATGAAGCTATTGCTGCCACACAGATACAAACTGAAATGAGTAATGCAGACAGAACCACCTCTCCTTAAGAAAATGAGTCTAAATTTACCTAGAATCAACTTCATCTTGCATACTCATAAGGGCCCTGATGCCTCCACAACAGCTGTGCCCGATGATTAAAATATTTCCAACCTACAAAAACAATAAACATTTATCATTTTCAATAAAGTGCAGATTGATATGTTGATAATCACACCCGGTGGCATTTGCACCTGCTGTCCCCAGCTTGGATGTAGGTTTGATATCAGGTGGGCAGCCAATCACCAGACTCTTGCCAAGCTGCCATGAGAATGAACCGACCGCAACTTGCTCAGACAAGGCTATGATGATGAAGATGATCTCTATGTTTGTGTGTAATCCTTCAATCAAAGTACTTATCCAGGTGTCAGGAACCACTATTTGATACTGACCTTTTTGTGGATAAACCATGTCTTTCAAAGAGGCAGGCTGCAAATATCCATTTGCTATGCAAGGTTTGCTAAGCCCACATGCACTTATGAGGCAGCCCCTCTACACGCCATTGCATGTGCTGAGGTGGCACATGCGTGTGAAATCCAACAATACATCAGGCAGGTCCTACGAAGATAGATTCCATGGTCCAAAAATTAAGGTCTTTCCAGTCATTGGATGAGCCATGATATTAGAATTTTTATTTTTTTAAGGATATCCAATGAAAAGTTGGCCAAACTTTTCTGGCCACGCACTTGACTTGCAAATTGTGGCCAACCTGATATTTCAACCAGTGTAAATTTTTTTGGCAGTGCATCTGCTTGATGGACCCAGCTGAGGGACAGTACGAGTCCAGTGGCCACGTACCATGTTGGCACATGTGCAAGCATGTAGAGGGGCTGCCTTAGAAATGCATATTAACTAAGCAAACTTCACGTGTAATTCATCATCATCATTGCCTTGCACCAGCTATTTAGGGTTGCTTATTCTCATGGCAGCTTAGCAGAAGTTCAACAACTGGCTCCCCACAACCACCTTTAGCCTGTCTGGGTACAAGCTAGTGTAAATTCCAATAACGTGTGCATGTGTGTGTGTGTGTGTGTGTGTGTGTGTGTGTGAGAGAGAGAGAGAGAGAGAGAGAGAGAGAGAGAGAGAGAGAGTACTGGCCTCAAGACTATTTACAGCAAACTCAAGTGCTGCATTAGTTTCTGTGGGGCCATTCTGCAAAAAGAAAAGGGAAAAAAAAAAAGTGAAGGCCAATGCTAGTCAAGAAATTTGAAGGCCTATGTACAAATTTGTCAATTTGGTGGCATCCAAAGTTTCAAGTACATATTAAATGAAATGTTAAGGCCATGTTTGGTAGATGACTAAAAATGAGTTCATCTCATTTTAGTTAACCGTAATTATGTACTAGAGATCTTGATCTCTGATACACAATGAATTCATGATAACAGTAATGGTGTATAAGATTGCTATCTCTAATACATACTGTTAACTAAAATAAGACTAGTTCTTTTTTAGGCATCTACCAAACAGGGCCTAAGATAGAAATTTTGTATCATCAGCAATACCTCAAATGGGGGAACCAAATTCGCCACATTACGGACAGTGAAGGCTTCCCCAGGTTGAAACCCCAAGATGCTGGAAGGGCAGACCCTTGAGTCTGCACATGCAATCACCATGAACTGTAATTGAACTCGTCAGTTGACAAGAAAATAGGTTATGTGAAATAGAATGATGCAGAAATCAAATAAAGCATGATGCCCTAATTGTATTGTAACACATCAAAAGAAATCAAAGGCAAAATGGAAATGGTCTTCCGCAAGGTTAAGGACGTCAATATCTATCAGATCCCAACACATGAGGTCACATGGTGTCCTGATGCACCCAGTCCATACAACGGGTGCTGATGGTTTGGTGATCCAGATCATTGATCTAATGCACTCCACTGTGGATGGGAATGCCCCAAACATCTCCCAAAGTGGAAGTTCCCAGCTGTTCGATCAGTGGCCTATAAATAGAATTGGAAAAAATCCAGCAAAGGTCCAGGAAGAGGTCCATGAATGGATATCTAAGATCTTAAAATCTGGAAGACGTTTAGGGCATTCCCCATGCCTGGTGGGGACCATTTTACTGGCGGTCTGGATGTCCACTTGCACAGACTGGCATCATCAGGACGCCATTCAAATCCTGATGCATCAGGACCTGATAATGCCTCTAAAGTCTAAACTCTGAAGTATGAATAAATATATTCAAACAGTAATAGAAACACAACAATAACTGAAAAGTGAAAACCTAGTTTGTTTTATCACCTTAGGTGCCTGTGATTGGGCAAGGTTTTGAAAATGCACCGAATTTTCCCTGTTTCAAGTCATAATTTCAATAAACCGACAAACAAATCATTCTGTCAAGTAACCTCAGTGTAATGCTCATTGCTACTTACAGGAATTGATGCTTTTTGAATCTCAGGAACCGATGTTTCATCTCCCCAAAAAGATCCAAACCACGATCAATTTTCTCTACTCTTTCCAATTCGGTGTTGGTAAATTCTTGGGTCAGACCCAGAGGCTCTTTTGAAGCCTCTAATCTTGTAGGATTTCTCCTGCAAATGGAGAAACCTTTACAATCAACTATTGCAAACGAATTACCAAAATCAAATGATTGGGACCACAAAGTGGAACTTTCACTAAAAGTTCTAAGAATCTAAAACAGCAAAAATGCACAGTTCAAGAAACATGGACAAAACATGATGTACTTCTTTCCGCATTGATTCATAGTCACTATGACCAAATGAGTCAGATGTATTAAGTGAAATTAATTGAGTTTTTTTAAGGTATTTTTATTCCTTTTTTATCTTTCTTTTAATGGATGAAGGGGGTAAATACTACATATGAAACAGGTGAAAAAAAAAAAACTATAATTGCTGGGAAAGGAAAAGTGTTATGTTTTCATATGCAATCACAGTTGAAGCATACCAGCTAACACACTAAGCATAGAAGGCTATGTCGCAACTACCGATAATCCCAAGACTTGTATGCATTCATTAAACTATTAGACTCTGTATGAGAGATCCAACCAACATTGCTTAAAAAAAGGAGAACCTTATTTCCCAGAAATCTTAGTGCCTCCAATGAGGAAGAAAGCCCATATACTGTGCTTTGAAAATTGCCTTCAGTCCACATTACGACCCTAGTCAACTCAACTAGGAGTCCAAATTCATTGTTGTAGAGCAACTGAGAATTGAGCAATAACCTCTGCCTTCACAGCAGTTATTCCCATCAGACCCATGCAACAAAAGATTGCCATATCATCTTCATTTGGAGAATGCCCCATCTATCCTTCTCAATTCGAGTTTCAGCTAGCTACCTGGCCCCTGGGAGGCACCACCAAGAGTCCCAGGGTCTCAACTGGAGGGATACTTTTGGTAAAACTTGTTTTGATAAGCAATGTCATAGGATGGAACAATTTGGCGCACCACTATCCCTTGAACAGCTACAAAAACAACCCAGCCATCACAGACCAATCACTAGGGTCGGAGGCTTCAATACAACCCTGCCCCCCATAACTTCCGAAGGACCGCCAACAAACCTAACCTCCACACCATCTTTCCTTAACTCCTAACAAATGGACTTTGGCATCACCCAAGAGGTCTTAAATAGGACAAGGAACCCATGCAACACCTTCTGAGCAAACACACAATGGATGAACAAGTGTTTCACTGTCTTCACGTCCTTCATACACCTGATACAACAATTGGGATAACCATCAACCTCTTTTGCAAGTTGTTTATAGCAAGCACCATTTTCCTCCAAGAAAACCAAGCAAACACCATCACCTATGGAGGCACCCCATAGGGCCACACATGAGATGTGATCACGCACCTCTCACCCAAAGAGTTATCGGAGAGCAACTTATAGAAAGATCACACGAAGAACTTGCCGGATTTGACCAAGGGCCACACCATCAAATCCTTCCTACTCAACAGCCAGTTAGTTTGACTTGGAGGAACCACTCCAAAAGATAGATGAGCATTCCACCTCCTCATCCATCATGTTCCTCCTGCAACGGGGAGACCACATGATAGAAACACCGGAAACGGAAAAGCAACTCACAACAGAGGCATTCCGATCCAAAGCTTGAGAAGCAATTGACGAAAACTCCTCTTGAAGGGGCCTCTCACCAACCACAGTTTTTGCCAAAATTGAATGCTCTTCCCGTCAACGCAAGAAAACCTGACCCACTCCTTGAACATATTCAACACTATACTAACTACTTTCCGCACCCTAGAGGCTCCACATAAAGACAAGTCCTTGCCTACCAACCTCCTTCCTGAACACCATATTAACAAGCAACTACCTCCCTCCACATCCTCCCTTCTTCCACCCCAAATCTCCAAAGCCATTTCCTAAGTTAGGTTTGTTTGCTCCAACTTTTTATCCCTGCACCCCCTTCTTGGTACAACATACGCACCTCCTCCCACCTCAAAAGGTGGAATTATTTCTTGACATCGGCGCTTTGCCACAAAAAATTACATCTCAATCTATACAACCTCTCGACCACCTCCTTCAAAATTTGAACAATGACATAGAATAAATTGGCAAGTTAGACAATACTGAATCAACTAGTGTGAGTCTTCCACCCGGAGAAAGGTGATGACTCTTCCACCTTAATAATTTCCTCTCAACCCTTTCAATTACCTTATCCCACAAGTGTTTGGTTGGCTTGCCAATGCGTAAGGGAAGACCAAGACAAGATAAAGGAAGAGACCCAGCCTGACACCCAAAGATCTCCGCTAACCTCTTCCTAACCTCTTCACCTCTTCTTTGGATGTATGGATATGCATCATCTCACTCTTCAAAATATGTATTTTTAAATCCCGACACCACCTCAAAACACCTCACAATCATCCTAAGATTATCCACCATCTCAGCATCTACATCACGAAAAAGGATCATATTGTTGGCGAACTGGAGATTGAAATCTTGAAGTTCGCATTCTCCACCCTAAAGCCATTGGGCTGATCAACTGACTAGGCCCTTTCCAATATTTTTTTTAAAATCTTCGGTCACCACCACAAAAAGGAAGGGGGGCAAAGGATCGCCCTGCCTCAGACCTCAAGATGCTCAAAAGAAACCATTGGTGGAGCCATTGACAAGAACGAAAAATCAAATGGCGAGTAATAAAAGTGAGAACACACAAGAGAACATATGCATCGTCGTCCCCGAGGGATCTCACTCTCTCATTTGTATGCTAAGTAGGAAATGCTCCCAATGTCATATAAAGAGTTAGCAAATTGAAGTTATGAGTAAATCATCACCATCATCGTCATCATCCAGGCCTTCCCCCAACTAATAGGGGTTAGCTACACGAATCCAATCTTGCCATTCCACACTAACACGGACATATCTTCAATTAAACCATAAACATCCAAATGAATACCAAAGTAATAATAAATAATTAAAATTAAAATTTAAGAATTAAAAAAAAAAAAAAAAAGGAAGAAGAAAGAGAGTGAGAGAGAGAGAGAGAGAGAGAGAGAGAGAGAAATGGCAAAGTTGGCTCTGTAGGAGAATATGGAGAACAATTTTGTCTTTCCCAATTAGAGCTGGACACGGGACAACTCGACTCGTCTGACTCGTTCAAACCCAACTTGACCCAAACCGAGTAGGTGAGTCGATCCGAACCGAGTAGACTTCGTCCAATCTGAACTCAAACCGAGTCGAATTTGAGTCACCTAGTTACTCAACTCAACCCGAAATCCGACTCGGTACTGACACAACTCGATCCAAAACCTAACTCATACATATAAAAAGGAAAAAAAAAAAAAAAACACTAGATTGGACGTTTCATATATGAGATGTCATGTAGTTAATGGAGAGGTTGCAATTCTGGCAGGTGCGCCTAGGTTTTGATATGTGATTACAGCTCGCAGATACCCATCGCACCCAACCCGACTCGGTGTTGACTCAACCCAACTCGGTACCAGTGACCAGGTTGGACTCAATCCGGGTTAGTCCAGGCTAGACCCGAACTCGGATCGGGTTAAGCATGCTAGACTCGGTACCGAGTTAGGTTGAGTTCGGGTCAGGTCTATTTCAAAATCGGGGTCAAGTCGGGTCAGCCCTAACTCAATCCGACTCAATTTGATGCCCAGCTCTATTCCTAATTACAAAAAATGCAAGATCAGGGGTTACCAATTTATTTTATAAACTAATGTCCTAATAAGGTTCTTTCCTCGATGGCAGCCCATGTGAAAGATGTCATATGTTGTGATGATCTAGGATAATGAATACTGACATACACCATGGAAGGACCATAACTGAAAAATCCCTAAAAATGATAATACTATTGAACATCCCTGAAGGTAGTGCCTAGCTTATGGGCAGGAATAGAATATTGACCATTGATAACATGCGCAAGAGAGGGTTCATTTTGCCCAATATTTGCCTCTTATGTAAGAACGATGAGGAGTCAATGGTTCATATGTTTATCCACTGCCCTTTTATCTCAGGGGTGTGGAGCAACATTTTGTCTTATTTTGGAGTTTCATGGGAGATGCCAAACTCTATGGAGGTTTTGTTGTTGTCTTCGCATGAAGCAGGCCCTAGCTCTAAGGAGAAATGGAAATGGCTTCTTGCTTTACTGCCTACCCTATGGATTGTGTGGCTGGAAAGGAATGAAAGGTTCTTTAGGGATAAATGTCAGCCCTTAGAAGTTGTTGTTAGCAAGGTGTTTTTGTTTTTTAGGAAATGGGGCTCCTAATGGCCGGGGCAGGTTGTATTTTTAGCTTGTTTCTCATGAAGTTCTTCTTTGTTCTCTTGTAGTTCTGTCTTCCGCCTTCCTTTTTGTTGTAATTTTTTGCGACACAAAAATTTTCAATTCTCAAAGAAAAAAAAAAAAAAGATGACATTGTTGAAGAGGACCAGTTTTATGCCCCCCACACAATCCTCATGTGCTGCAATAAGGAGGCCATAAAAGCATTGTCTGCTATACCACTGCAGAAGCCTATGATTTTAAGTTGGGAATGTACCAACTAAAATAATCGCCTTTCTTCCCTATTTGAACCTCAACAACCGATGCTTAGTACTGATTGAATAAAGAAAAAGGGTTGCAATTAATATGTCTGTTAGTTCCTAAGGTCAGACAACTCAGCCCCAAAGGTCTCACAAAAGCCTTTAACGTTGCAGTAAGATCTTTTCAATAAGTCCATTCACTAACACTAAAACTTACAAGCTTGACACTCCATTCATCGGAGTACCTAACAAGTAAAAACAACTAATTGAATAAGAAAAATAAAATGTAACAATCAAGATTCCAAAACTCGATCACAAAATATTGTATCACTATGAATGGATGTTTCGACATTGTACTTTAATTGAAGTTCCAACTGAAGCTATACAAGTCAGTATTACATTTTGGGTTGGATACAACATGCCACTAATACCACTTAGCAAATGATAACAAGCATAAAACTAGTAAGATTTTCAAATGCGTCAGTTATCGAACGTGAATGTGGGTTGTTATATGGCCCATTCTTAGGCACATCTAGGTATAGGACGTAATGGGTATTTTCACTTTTGTTATTAATGGCATTCTTGTAAATATTGAAAACCATGTTAATAGACTTGAGAGAGGTGGGGACATTTGAACATGAATCCTCGCTCTCTCCTTTCATCTCTTTTTCTTCTTCTCTTTCCTCTTTTCTCAATCCATCCAAATGGTATCTGAGCTAAATTGATCCAGGCATCGATCTCTTCCTTCTTCTTCAATGTTTCTTCTCTTCTTTTTTTTTTTTTTCTTTCATTGTTTTGAGGTAAAAATCGAAGGTCGCTAGGGGCTGATCTACTCAAATCTCTCTCAACCACCATATGATGTACCATGTAATCGTGTCTTATGATTGTGTGTGAGGCCCACTTCCATATAAACCCATCATGATGGACAACAGTGGGGCATCGTGTGTTTATGGCCAGATTTGTGATCAGATTGGAGATCGAAAATATGAGTTGAAGGTGAGCATTGCAAGGGTCAAAGAATCAACGTATGTGTTGAAACAAAAAGTTCCATTAAGTGATAGTTTTCATTGATATACATAGGTTCCTAAAATGTGCGCGAGATAAGTTTAAAGTTATTTGTTCCTCCTTGGGTGTATGATTTCTCCTTAATCAATTACTATTAAGAATAAAGCCCAGAAATGTTTTTAAAAAATCAAGAATGAAGCTAAAAATCTTTTGTCTCCACTTGAGTCGATGAACTTTTAAATTACATTAACTAAACTCAATGGGGAAAATTACTTACAGTGGGCAGCAACATCAATAGAGGTATTCCTTACAGGTAAAAGGAAATTAATATATTTGACTTCCCCCAAACTTGACGCAAGTTAAATAGAGTACAAGGATTGGGTACTAGAGAATGCCCCAATTGGGGCTTTGTTATGGAATAGTATGGAGCCTTAGATTAATGTAAATGTTATCTCTTTCAAGACAACAAAGGAACTCTGGGATAACCTAAAGGAGATGTATTCGGGAAAAAGAACTTAACGATGGCAATTGATGGTGCACTCATTGTGGTCTCAATAACCACACAATAGACACATGTTGGGATCTTATTAGTAAGCCTGCCTGGGCGAATTAAGTTTGTTCCTGTGATAATGGCACCGAGTGTTATGTCTCCAAGCTTATCTCCTCCACTTCTCAGCCCAGTACTTTAGGTGATACCATTACCATGTCCAAGGAATAATATGCCAAACTTCTGAAGGATAGATCCACCCATGCATCATCATCCACAACTACTCTTATGCATTCAAGTACCGCTTGTCTTGCATCGTTTGATAGTGTGTACCCTAGGTCATTGACTCATGAGCTTTCAATCATATCATTGATAAGCATAGTGTGTGCTCTCGGTTAGTACAGTCGCCATCCATATCTCTATCACATAAGTAAATGATACCTCAACTTGTGTGTCCAGGTTGGGTACAGCCTATCCTACCCCCATCACTTTTATTGACATCAGTACTTTATATTCCTAAATTTCCTTTGAGTTTGTTATCAGTGAGAAAGCTAACCAAGTCTTTAAATTGTTTTATCACATTTTATCATTCTTATTGTGAATTCTATATCTAAAGACGAATAGGATAATTGGTTGAGGACATGAAGCAAATGGACTCTATTACCTCAATCATGGAATACTTGGAGATGTATTGTGGACATACATCTCTCCTCATTAGTGGCATTCTAGGCTTGGCCATCCTTCCTTAAGTAGTTTGAAGATTCCAGACACATTGTTGTCACATGTGTTTAGGTTAAGAGTGTGAAGCCCATGAGTTGAGTAAACATAGAGCATATTTTCTTCCCCGTCTAGACAAGAGAAGTAATAAACATTTTTATTTAGTACATTTTGATATTTTGGATCCAGTTCATCTTACTGGTTTATCTATTTTCAAGTACTTTGTTATTTTTGTGGATGATTATTCTCATATGACATGGCTATATTTGATAAAAGATCGATCATAAGTGTTTTCTTGCTTTAAAGCATTTCATATGGAATCACAAGCTCAATTCAATGCTAAGGTTTGTGTTCTCCATTCAGATAATGCTAAAAAATATCTACTTCATGAATTTAATTCATGCATTTTATCTCATGACATCCAATTTATTAAGTAACATGCAGTTAACACTTTTTCAATAACAAAACTCTAGTAACCTCAAGTAAATGATGATTCATATGTTCTACGACCCAATTTTGTTGTGGTGTGTGTACACTTGAATTAAGGGCTATCGATTATATCTTTCTTGAGCATTCTCGTACTAAACAAGGATACAAATGTTATAACCCTATCTCTCGAAGACGGAGATGGATTACATATGATCATGACTTCTATCAATCCTCCCAATCCATCAAAAGATCGTCATTCTTTGGAATCCTTGCCTCCGCCATCAGATGAAGGTAATCTACCCATTGCTCTTCATAAGGGTATTCGTTCATTTACAGAGCATCCTATTTCCAACTTTATTTTGTTCAGTGATCTATCCACATCATTTAGACAATTTGCTTTATCTTTGTTGTATGCATCATTCTTTAAGAGGTTCTGAGTTTTGATAGATAGAGATGAGCAATGGAAGAAGAAATGGTTGTACTTTATCATAATTAAATTTAGACATTAATTGAATTACGTCCTGGAAAGCGCACAGTTGGTTACAAATGATCGTACATAATAAAATTCGAACCTGATGGTTTAGTGGATCATTTAAAAGATCGGTTAGTTGTTGAAAGATACTCTCAAACCTTTGAAGTTGACTACTCAAAGACCTCACCTATGGCAAAACATCACTCAGTGCAACTACTTATTTCCACTACTCCGAATTTGGATTAACCATCATATCAACTTTATGAAGAATGCTCTTCTTCGTGAATATCTAGTTGAAGAAGTTTATATGGAGCAACCACCTGGGTTTCTTGCAAAGGGGAAGTTAGATAAGGTATATCATCTCAAGAAATCAATTTATAGGTTGAAACAGTCTTCAAGAGCTTAGTTTGACAAGTTTAGTAAAGTGGTGTTCGAGTTTGGGATGAAACATAGCCAGGCCAACCATTATGTTTTCACAAAGTGAGATAGGCACTACTGTGTTGGTTGTATATAGAGACAACATCATTGTCCAAAGCAGTGACGGTACAAGTCTTGACAAGTTAAATAAATTCTAACAACGGCATTTTTATACGAGAGACTTGGGTCATCTTTGATGTTTCTTGGGCATTGAGGTGACGAAGTCCAATGTGGGCATCAACTCGTCACAACGAAAATATGTGATGGATATACTGGATGATACAAATATTTTAGGAGCCAAACCTGCCAAAACTCCTATGGATACAAATCAGAAACATAGTATGAATCAAGGTAAATTAATTGATGATCGAGGAAGATATCATCAACTTGTAGGAATTAGTTTATCTAACAATTACCCGACCTGATGTTACATATCCTATCTGCATGATTAGTTAGCTTAAGCAGAGGATTCCTCATATGGAGGCCATGCTTTGTATCTTCATGTATTTAAAGGGAGTCCATGGTCATGGTATCCACTACAAGCGGAACGACCATGTTTGAGTGGAAGGATATTCTTATGAAATTGGGTTAGTTCTCCTTATGATAGGCATTCTAAATCTGGCTACTGTACTTTTTTAGGTGGTGATCATGTTACATAGAAGAGTAAGCAACAAAATGTTGTAGCCCATTCAAGTGTTGAGGCGGAATACAAAGCAATAACCTATGCAACATGTGAGCTTTTTTGGCTCAAAACATTAATGGGTAAACTTGGGTCTATAGTTAAGGTTCTTATGAAGTTATACCGTAATAATCAAACAACCTCTTATATTGCCAACAACCCTGCGTCTATCATGAGGGAACCAAGTACATCAGAGCTAATTGCCACTTCATCCAAGAGAAAGTTGCAACTAATGAAATTTGCATGTCGTTTGTCGAGTCCCGAGATCAACTGCCAGATATACTTGCAAAAGCTTTGTGTCATACTCAATTGAATCTCTTTTTCTCAAGTTGGGCATTCATGATATATATGTTCCGGCTTGAGGGAGAGTACTATCGAATGAAAATATGGGTCCCATTCTTAGGCCCATCTAGGTTTATGACATAATGGATATTTTTGCTTTTGTTATTAATGGCATTGTTGTAAATATTGAAAACATGTTAATAGACTTGAGAGAGGTGAGGACTCTCTCTCTCTCTCTCTCTCTCTCTCTCTCTCTCTCTCTCTCTCTCTCTCTCTCTCTCTCTCTCTCCTCCCTCCCTCCCTCCCTCCCTCCCTCTCTCTCTCTCTCTCTCTCTCTCTCTCTCTCTGGTTTTTTTTTTCTATTTTTCTTCTCTTTCCTCCTTTCTCAATCCGTCCACAATGTCAATTAGTCCAGACCAACCATTTATTCAATATACCCTTTTCTCTCTAAGAAGTAGCAATGGACCAAATAGTTACGAATTTCCATAATCAATATGCCCCTTTCTCCCTAAGAATTGGCAACAGACCAAATAGTTATGAATTTCGATATCAACATGATTTTGGACCAATGTTTAAAAACTCGCTGATCAGATTTGGAGATCAGCCGATCCACTCAGGTTTGACCAGATTCCTAGTCATATTGCCTGAAAAATTGTTCCCCTTTGGATCGCTTGTTGACACAACGAATCAGCCATGTGGCACGGAAAACTCAAGTGATTTTTTTGTGAAGATTGGACAATCCACACTCTCCCTCTCTCTCCTTTAGAAAAAAAAAAAAAAAAAAAAGGTGCCCTTACACCTAAACTCTCTATTTTCAAAAATAGAGACTGTCACACATCAACCCCTACTCTCTCTCTTCTTAAAAAATAGATATACCCACACATCAACCTTCTCAGAGATAGAAACCCCATACACAACCTTCTCAGAAATAGGAAACCCACCAATCAAGAAAGATGAATGCTGCATGCACTCAAGTGTGTGGAATTCATGGCTTAGGTGCGAACAAGTCACGCATGGGCAAGATCTAGGCCATTCCTTACTTAGGATGCACCATTACTGACTAGCAATTTGATTTGGACGAGTCACCTATCAACTCAACTCACCAAGATTTCGAGCACATTGAATTTCAGAGTTCCTAAAGACCATATTGTACTATGGCTAATTTGTTAAGTTGTCCACAAATTGGACGATCCAGATCCATAACCAAAGTGCATCGATCAGGACTTTCTAGGGTTGATACTCTTTGCTAAATGATATTGCATGCACTGTAACAAGTTAATTTTCCAGAATTAATGGCAACCATTAACAGATCCCCAGCTCCAAACCACAAACGCCTAGATTCAGACACCCATTTTCAAGAAACCCACCAATATCTCCATATCATCACAAAACAAACCATAAATTCACAGATTACCATCCGAGAGATTAACAGATCCGATAGAATTTTCACCCAAGCAACTCATTTTTGCAGAGACAAGCAAAAAAATAAAAGGGGACAAAAAAAAACCTCACTCACCCAGCAGAACCCATGATTCTCAAATGGGTCTCAATTTTCGACGATTTCCAGCCGCAGATCTGCAGCACACCGAATGATATCCACAGATTAAAAAAAAAAAAAAAAAAAATGGACAAAAATACAAAACGTCAGATCAAGCATTTGGTCGGCATTGTCCGTATAAACAAAACACATATAGGCCTACTTATGCTGGGACCAGGTGATACCCGAGAATTCTCCCCCATCAGATGATCCAAACCGTCTGATTTCGCTCTCGCTAAATATAGACCATATGTCGCTATTGTCCATTCTCATCGGATGATGGATCACCCAAGAGGGGAGACATAAGAGCATGTTCCAATTCCATGGTGGGCCCAGCTTAGGTTACCGAGTTGTGGGCCCCACCTGTACAGTCCTAGCTTGCCTTGCTTCTTGAAAAAGAAAAGGAGATATGCGAGAGAGAGAGAGAGAGAGAGAGAGAGAGAGAGGACTGACCTTGAGTGTTCCTAATGCTGTTTTAGGAAGAGACGCAAGGGAATTGATAGGATGCGCAGAGGGTGTGTAGGATACGGAGTCGCTGTACGGAGCTGGAAAAGGGGCTGCCATTTCCGTATTGCCGGTGTGGAAACGGAAGTTGCGGTTTTAATCATGAGGAAAAGGATTGAATGCGGACGGTTGGTTTGTTGGGAAAGATGAGGTAAGGACGGAGAAACCGAAGGAGTTCTTGCTTTAACGACCGACTCAGCTGGCGTGAGGAGATTTGGGATGGGAAATTTGGGACGTAGATCACGAAGCAGGTGGGCTGAAATTGCCGTAGATCACGATGATTTTGGATTGATCTGATCAAGGGCTGTCCTAAGGAGGCAACCTTGGTGGAGTTCGGATTAACTACCATGAATACGGCAACCGTCTCCACAGTCGATGTGAAGGGGCATTGGAAGTATGACCTTGTATTTGGTGGTAAACTAGTAGGAAATCTGTTGTAGGTGTGGGCCACCTGAGTTTTGGATCAGGATGGTTTTTGGAATATCCTGTTTGGGTTTTGGATAAGGTTGATTTTTGGATTGTGATTTTTTTAGTGAGACTCACCTGATGAACGTGCTGGATGAAACCTAAAGACCATAAAGAACCCCCCGGAAATATATGGTCAGCTTTCTCTTCCTATTTTTCTTATGGTGTGGCCCACCTTAGTTGTTTATCAGTTAGAATTTTCGTCTGATGGTCAAATAACGAGTGGATCACCTGATAGACGGAGTGGATTTTACACATATAACATGTGAGATTCATGGATCCCGGGTTCTATTACTGCTGTGAATTAAAAAGTTTGAATGATCATTTCGATCATTCAACCGATGGAAGGATGGATTATTATATGGCTTCTCATCTCTTCACCATCGAGACTATCAAGATTAATTAATAGATTCTAGATTGTTAGATTTAGATATGGAAAAAGTTCTTGATGCGAGAGTTAAAACAACGGTGGAAGACGAGGGAGCGCGTGAGAGGGAGAAAGTTAAAAAAGACGAAGGAAAAAAAAAAAAAAAAAACTACCTAATAAACATGAAATTTTCATTCTAATACTTTTCTTAAACAATTTTTTAAATGGTGTCTTGGAATAATTATCATTCCACTGCCTTCCATTATATTTGTTTAACAGCCATTGTGTATCTTTTATTATATTTATTGAATGGCCAGTTGGATAGGATGTGGGGTTTGGCTTCTTGGGAGAGCCCTAACGTGTTGTTTATGTAAAATTTACCCAAATCATCAGGTGTTTCACTTCATGCTAAGCCAAGGACCAAAAAATAATCTTGATAGGTGACCCGTGAATAGCATGATTGGAAACAAGGTGAAGGGTATGAATGGCTTCCAAATTATTTCTTTGCCATGGGCCACCTAAATCATAAATGGACCTTGTTGAGGTCAAAATCTGGTCAGCCCTCTTCCCCTCTTCACACACTCCGAGCAGGCGTCGGACCAGGAATCTTGCACATAAACCGTAAGCAATGGAGACCCTGGCTAAGCCGGGGGACCCTCCGATGCCTAAGTCAGGACAACAGAATCTGGGTCTAAGTTTAGGAGAAAGGGGAGAGTGTCAGATGTTGCGTCCCTGTTCTCATGGGATGATGTAATATTTATACCTTTTCATCACTCGATTCGCATCCGATAATCTCGGCACGATCAGTGGGGTTCGTGGATCATGGAGATATTGCCCAGAATCCGAAGATCATGTCCTACGATGTGCGTATCTGCGGGCGAGATAATAGCGCATACCTATACATGGCAGTTTCTCCACTTAGCGCGTGGGACCTTTATCCTCGGAGATGCCTCGGCTCGGCCAGACCGAAGACGACGATATCGTTCCGAGCTGATGGTTGGTTATGTCAACCCGAGCCGAACCTTGATCCGTTCGCAAGTAGTACAGCTAGCCCTTCTCAGTGTCATGATGGACGCTTACTCGGAGTCGGTCGTATAACTCGAATATCTTCTCTTCCGACTGCTCTTGGAAAGAAAGTGATCAAAAATGGGAGCTTCATCCATCTTAACCCACCTTCCTATTATTATGCCGAGGCTCGGACTCTCCGCTCGGAGTGACGGACCGTCGATCCCTCCGATTGTAGTCGTCTCGGATCTTCCCATAACAGAAGCCCCCTACTCTCTGAGGTCATTCATGAGCTCGGAGAGTAATTAATTAGAAGATTCGTCGCCTCAGTTCTTTGGTGCATTTATGGTCCTCGTGTGAAACGTCTCGTACTCGGGATTTAGCAGCTTCGGGCTAACCGTGAGCAAACACGTGGCGACGGTTGGGATTCCGAATCGTCACCAACCTGTGAATGATCGCCACGTGCACTCGGGGCGTCGTGCCGAGTACTCTTTTCTGCGCTCGGGTACTGTGTTGATTAACTCACACAACAATCGAGGCGGATAGCGTTACCTTTACCATGTTTTGAACCAATGATATGACACCACGTCGGACTCGGAGTCGGCCAGCAATGATTCCGACGCAGCCATTATTACGGGCCATTTAATGCAGGGTTTCTTCAGTCTATAAAAGGTCCGTCCGGGGTCTTCATTCGACTGCTATCATTTGCATTTGAGTTGTTTAGCGGAGAAGGCGATTTCCGGCAGAAGTGATTTCCGATATAGTTTTCAGGCTTGCTGAAGCCATCTCCGGCGATTATCTGGTGAGTTTGATCCTTAGCATCACTGTTTCGAGATGTCTTCCGATAGGGAAATGGCTAGAGGTTACAATGACGACTCCGAGTCGGGGAGTTCTGATAATGGAAGAGAGACCTCCGAAGGTCCCTTCGAGGCTGTGCCTTTATATCCTCGGCCCCAGAAGCGGACGGTGGCGAGAGCTCACACTCGCCAAGTCAGCAAGAAGGCCAGCAAGAAAGGGACAGCACGAGCCCCCAGAGCTGCAGTCGTCGATGTCCCAGAGATGCCCCCTGGTGGACGGGCGTCGGAACTGGTTCCAGGGGGCTTCGTAATAACGGAGTCTCAAATGGCATGGATCCGTACTGAGTTTGACATACCTCGCTCCGTTCGGATCAGAGTCCCTGAGCCCACTGACGCTGCTGGCAATCCCGCGGTTGGGGAGATAGCCATATTTTTATGCGGCCTATTATGCGGACTCCGTCTCCCGATGCACCCCTTCATCCGAGCTCTGACCGCTTACTTAGGGCTCGCGCCTGGGCAACTTGCGCCTAATGCTTGGAGGGTGCTGATTTCCGCTTACATTATCTGGCACCAAGTAGGGAACTCGGCGTTGACACCCGCCGAGCTGATGAACCTGTACTTGGTCAAGCACGAAGGCAACGATCCATGGTACTACTTCGCGACCAGAGGTAGCAAGGGGTCAGGGCTCGTCTTGGGTCTTCCGTCCTCGAATAAGGACTGGAAGAACAAGTGGTTTTGGGCCGCAGGCGAGTGGGAGGCGCCGGCAGCGGAGATTGGGGCTTTATCGACTCGGGTTCCCATTCGCTTCACAATGCCAGGTCGGGTCGAGATTTCTTTCACGTATTGCTTTTTACTTCAGCTTCGCTTGAAAGAGATTTTTTTTATTTTGCAGGTTTTGCGAGGGGCGTACCCTTCATTACCTCGGACCAGAAGAACCAGATAGCCAAAGCGAGGACATATTCGGAGGAACGTCGCCGCTGGTCAGATCTGATCACAGCTGCTAACCTTTACCGATCGGGGCTTTGCAAGACGAGGCCGTTCCCTACCTCGCTCAGTGAGTATTCTTGTCTTCAGCCAATTTATTTTTATTGGTCCGAGGTAACGTTATCCTAATCATTCTCCTGCACAGGCATGGCCGAGGCATCTGGTTCTCGGAGGAGGAAAGTCGCGCTGACTGCAGAGGAGATGCTGAGAGCCGATCCCCCGACGAAGGTAGTTCGGAGGAAGAAGGTCGCTCAGGGAGTTCGTCCTTCAAGTTCTGCCTCGGGGGTCGCGGCTCGGAGGATGACACCTCCTCCCCTTATCCCGAACATCTTGGTTCGGGATACAGCTCCATTTCCTGCCTCAGCACCCTTGGTTGAGGGACCATCTGCATTTGCAATTGTGTCCCCAATTCCAATACTACCGGGTGCAGCCACGGAGCCCCCGGTCGGTGTTGATATGGCCGTACCTTTATGCGGCCCTAACCTCGCCTCTGCTCCAGCAACGGGGGCAACCCCCCCTCCATTCATCGCCGCTCCCCCCAACGAAGGAGCAAGGTTAGAACCTCCGTTGATAGCCGTTCCATCATCCTCCGAGAGGGAGGAAGCCGTTCGGATGGCCGACGCCATGATTACCCAACCAGGTAATGAGGGGGAGGCTGTACGTGATGCCGAGGGTGGGGCTCAACCCTCGGCTGGTAGTCGGACGGGAGCTGAGGAGGCGATGGGCTCAGCTCAAGTTGGCACGAGCAGAGGCAGGTTCGAGCCAGGTTATCACATGTCTTGTTTGACAGACTGGGCGGCGAGACATGTTACGGAGGAATCTATTTCGCGCCTTCTTGATAAACCGGACGACTGCTTTCTGGAAGACTTGGCTGGAGTCTTCTATCAGGTACTTCCTGCCTCTTCACTTGAAAAAGTTGTCGTTTCTGTATTATTATTTTTTTCCTCATTTTCTTGCCTTGGACCAGTCTGTTCTGAGGATCCTCTTATGCTGGGAGAGGGTCCGAGAGCGTCGAAAAATCGACGCTGAAGTCGAGACCCTCAGGAGCGAGGTGGGTGCCCTCCGAGCGGAGACGGAGGCTGTCAAGGCGGAAGCGGGAGTCTTACGAAACACTATTTCTATCCTTCAGCAGGAGCGGAGTGATCTGTGTCATCAGCTTGAGGCTAGTAGGTCTGAACTGCTTCAGATTCAGGGGGTCGCGAAGGACCTTGAGGCACGAAGCGAAGCGGCAGTAGCTGAGTTAAATCGTGCCAGGGCCCGTGCCGACACCCTGGCTGAGGAGGTTGTCCGAATGAGTGAGAGCCAGGAGAAGATTAAGGCCGAAGCTGCAGAAGAGAAAAGCCGAGCTCTGGAGACAGAAGGCCGAGGCCTCCTCTTGGCGGCGAGCTTGCCGCGGCGATAGATTCGTACAAGACCTCGAAGGAGAGGGATATCGAGGCCGCCAAGTTTTATGACCGCGGCTTTGACGAGTGCCTTGTCGAGGTCCGGCCGTATCCCACCTTGACCTCGATCCCCTCCCCGCCCGAGGACCCCGGCCGATATGTCCGCCGAGGCGACCAACCAGATCAAGCCCCTGCCCCAAGCTCCTCCGACCTCTTGAAGACTCCGCTTCCTTTATTTGTATTTTGTTTTCTTTTTTTTTTGTTACTATGTACTTCGCATTTATAGCATTTAATGAAAGAGCCAATTTTGGATCACCTTCTTTTCCTTTTATTGGTCGTTCTTGCTTACTAGGTTGTACAGTCGAACCGAGTCCTCAATTTGTTCGGATGTGATTTGGGCCTCGGTCTGATCCTTAAAAGGATCAACTCGTTTCGCTTTCAGCGAAGGGCCTTCCGTGTAGGTGGGACCGACTCCCTTACTGGGGGGTCGAAGTTACCCATTGGCTTTGCCCTCCCGGTTAAGGGGGGATGCCTTTGTAGAAATTGGTCCGACTTCCTTAGTGGGAAGTCAGATCGCCTCGTAGCTTCCTCTCCTCAGTTAGGAGGAGACACCTTTGTAGATTTTAGTCCGTTTGATCTTTGTTGATGACAAGAATAAGCCGATCGGATGTGTTTTTATTCATAGCCTTAAAGACTTGTCGCTCGGAGGCGTACATTTATTGAATAACCTTAAAGGTCAGTAAGCTGCTCGGAGCGCCTTATTAAGGATAGTAAATTTTCAGATGCTCAGCATTCCACGGGTGGGGGAGTTGACGGCTTTCGAGATTCTCCAAGTGGTAGGATCCGGGCTTAGTCGATCGGACCACTCGGTATGGTCCTTCCCAGTTATGACCGAGTGCTCCGGTTCCCGGCTCAGCCGTGTTCTGAAAGACTCGTTGAAGAACTAGATCCCCTGGTCGGAATCGTCTAACCTTCACTTTAGAATTGTAGAATCTGGCTACTTGTTGATGTCGGGCAGCGGCACGGAGCTTCGAAACTTCTCGGATCTCTTCTAGAAGATCCAAATTGGCGGTGATTTGCTCGGTATTTCGATTCTCATTGTAATTATCCACTCGAGCCGTAGGGAGGCCGATTTCAACGGGCACTATTGCCTCCGACCCATAAGAAAGAGAGAATGGAGTTTCTCCAGTGGAAGATTGAGCTGTGGTTCTGTACGCCCAGAGGACGAATGGAAGTTCTTCCGGCCAGTTACCATTTGCTTTTTCCAGCTTCTTTTTGAGGTGATGCTTGATAACCTTATTTACTGCCTCCACTTGCCCATTGGACTGCGGATGCCGAGGCGAGGCGTAAGCGTTCTTGATACTGAGCCCTCTACACATACCCCTGAATTTGTCATTGTCGAACTGCCTGCCATTGTCTGAAACGATTGTATTCGGAACTCCGAATCTACAGACTATGTTCTTCTAGAAGAAGTCAATTATTTTCTGTTCGGTAATCTTTGCGACGGGTTCGGCCTCAGCCCACTTCGTGAAGTAGTCGACAGCGACGATGGCAAACTTGACTTATCCTTTTCCGGTCGGTAGAGGGCCGATGATGTCGATCCCCCACTGAGCGAAAGGCCACGGACCGCTCATGGGAGTCATTTCTTCCGCCGGTTGCCTAGGCACGGCCGCAAAACGTTGACATTTGTCACATTTTCTAACATACCTCTTGGCATCTTCTTTGAGGGTCGGCCAGAAGTATCCCTGCCGAAGCACCTTTAAAGCCAGGGCTCGGCTGCCAGAATGGTTTCCGCAGATCCCTTCGTGAATTTCCCGGATGACATATTCCGCTTCCTCGGGTCGAAGACACCTGAGATATGGCTGCGAATACCCCTTCTTATACAGAGTTCCATTCAGAATAATGTATCTTGCTGCTCGGACTCTCAGACGTCTAGCTTCCTGTCTGTCCGAGGGAACCTCCCCTGACTCGAGGTAGCCAAAGATTGGGTCCATCCAGCTCGGACTGTTATCCACCGGATTAACTGTCTTTTTCTCTATTCGATCGATGCTGGGATGTTCAATGAACTCTACCGGAACGATCCGTGGAATCTTTCCCTCTGCGGCTGACGCCAACTTCGACAGGGCATCAGCCCATGCATTTTCTGTCCTCGGAATCTGGTGAACCTTATAGTTCCAAAACTTCTCGATCAGTTTTCTGGCCTCGTCTAGATAAGCAATCATTCTATTTTCTTTGGCTTCATAGTCGGCGGAGATGTGATTCACGACTAGCTGAGAGTCGCATCGAACTTGTATAGATTGGACCCCGAGGCTGGCGGCCAATCTAAGCCCAGCTAATAGTGCCTCATACTCCGCCTCATTGTTGGAAGCTTTGAAGCCGAGTCGGATGGCATATTGGATAATTGTGGAGTCAGGAGCGATCAAGACGATCCCGGCTCGTTTTGAGTTAGATGATCCGTCCACGTAGAGGATCCATCCGGCTTCTGGAACAACCTGTGAGTTGCTTGGGAGGTCAGGCGGAGTTACTTCATCCTCGTCGTTGATCTGCCCTTCCTCTAGGACGGTGAATTCTGCGATGAAATCAGCCACTGCTTGGCCTTTCTTTGCTGTCCTCGGCCGGAAAGTAATGTCAAACTCCCCAAGTTCAATCGCCCACTTGGTCAACCGACCCGAGACCTCTGGCTTTTGGAGAATCTGTCGGAGGGGGGAGTTGGTTAACACGATGATCGAATGAGCTTGGAAATATGGACGCAACCTCTGAGCCGAAACGACCAAGCCGAGTGCAAGCTTCTCCAGAGCGGAGTATCTTGTTTCTGCTGGTACCATAGCTTTGCTCACATAATATACTGGATGCTGTTTGTTCCCCACTTCCCTGATCAGAGCCGAACTGACTGCTGAGGCTGAGACTGCGAGGTATAAGAACAAAGATTCGCCATCCTCCGGTTTTGATAGCAGAGGTGGTGAGCCCAGATATTGTTTCAGCTGCTGGAAAGCTTGCTCACATTCGGGCGTCCACTCGGCCTTCTTATGACCCTTCAACTGCTGGAAGAAGGGGAGGCATTTATCAGTGGCTCGGGATATGAAGCGTCCGAGGGCTGCTACTCGTCCAGTGAGGCATTGTATTTCCTTAACAGTCCGAGGTGAACTCATGTCGAGGAGTGCTTTAATCTTATCGGGGTTAGCTTCGATGCCTCTCTGGCTGACTTGGAATCCGAGGAATCTTCCCGAGCCAACTCCGAAAACGCACTTCGCTGGGTTTAGCTTCATTTGATATTCTCGGAGGACTTCGAAGGTTTCTCCGAGGTCCGCCAAGTGATCGGATGCCTTGACGCTTTTCACCAACATGTCATCGACGTAAACTTCCATCGTGCGCCCGATCCGTCTTGCGAACATCTGGTTGACTAGCCTCGGTATGTGGCTCCAAAGATTTTGCGTGCCAAATGGCATGACCCGGTAATAGTAGAGCCCCCATGTCCGTGACAAAGGTAGTTTTCTCGCCTATCCGGGGATGCATCGCGATCCGATTGTAACCAGAGTAGGCATCCAGAAGGAAAGTAGTTCGTGTCCCGCAAGATCGTCCACTAGTTGATCGATCCGAGGTAACGGAAACCGTCTTTTGGACATGCTTTGTTCAGTCTCAATAGTCCACGCAAACTCTCCATTTGCCATTTGCCTTCTTAACCAAAGACCACATTTGCGATCCATTCTGGATAATATACTTCTTCTATGAAGCCGTCTAACAGGACCGAGACTTCTTCCGCAATGGCTTCACACCGCTCGGCATCAAACGGTCTCTTCTTTTGTTTCACAGGCTTGTGGTCCGGATCCACGTTCAACCGATGGACCAAGACGTCCGGAGAGATTCCTGGCATATCCGCGTGCGACCAGGCGAATACGTCCCTGTGTCGTCGCAGGAAAGTTAACAACTCGGAGCGTTGCTCAGGCGTGAGTGATGTTCCGAGCTGAACCGTCTTGCTAGGATCGGCTTCGTCGAGTGGTACCTTCTCCAAATCTTCAATTGGCTTATTCTCGGTGGGTCCGCGCGGGTCCAAGATGTTGACAGTGAGTGTTTGCTTTACAGACCCTTTTTGAACCGCAATGGCATAACATCTCCGAGCCTCGCGTTGATCGCCTCGGAGGTAACCTGTTCCGCCTTCGGCGGGAAATTTCATCATCAGGTGATAAGTAGACACGACCGCCCGCATTGCATTGAGGGAGGGCCTGCCCATAATCACATTATGCACTGATGGTACATTAACAACAAGGAAGTCCACCATCAAGGTGACTTGATGTTGTCCCTCTCCCGCAGTCACTGGGAGGGAAATAGCTCCTTCGGAGATTACTCTTTCTCCGGCAAAGCCGTGTAAGGGGGTCTTCACAGGCCGAGACGAGACCGTGGAATCCTCATCCTTTCGAAGGCCTCGAGTAGATCACGTCGGTGAACTTCCAGTATCAACGAGAACCCGATACACCTTATGATTGGCTATAGTCATAGTGACCACCAAGGCGTCATCGTGTGGGTGTTGGATCCCCCGAGCGTCATCTTCTGTGAAGGTGAGGCTACAGGGGACTGACTCGTGGTTCTTTGTTAGGCCGCTCGGTAAGATTGACGTAATGCTCGGGGCTCCTTCGGAATGAGCTTTTCGGGCTCTGTTTGAGTCTCCTCCACCTGATGTACCTCCGAAGATGGTGCGGATCTCCGCAGGTTCTTCGGTCGGATTTTTGGGGCGTTCTCGTGCTCGCTCCTCTTTCCGAGTAGTTTTCTCTTGCTTGGTATACCGACGTAAGTGCCCCTTTCGGATGAGGGATTCAATTTCATCCTTGAGATCTACACACTCATCGGTATTGTGGCCATGATCTCGATGGAAGTGACAATACTTGCGCTTGTCGCGGAGTTCTGGGTCTGCCCGCATACAGATTGGCCAATTGAGAAGCTTCTCGCCGCGGATATCTAGTAAGATCTGCTCGGCGGTAGTGTTGAGAGGTGTGTAGGAATGGAATCTTCCTTCTGGCTTTCTGCTCGGTCGGCGATCACGAGAAGAATGATCATCCGAGTTTTTCCTCGGGACTTGGGGTTCCTCGTTCCTAAGCTTCTTTCCTTTACCATTCGACTCGGTTATTTGGATACTCTTGCGAGTAGCAGAGAACTCCTCGGCATAAATATATTTCTGGGTTCTAGCGATGAGCTCAGCTAACGTCTTTGCCGGGTTCTTTCCTATAGAGAAGGCGAACCTCCCTTCCCTCAAGCCGCTACATACTGCGGCGAGAGCCATCTTGTCGTCATAGTCTTCCACCTGCAGTGCTTCCTCGTTGAATCGAGCAATGTAATCCTTCAAGGATTCTTTCGACCCTTGTTTGATGGTAGCGAGTGGGGTATTGGGCTTTCGCTTCTCTTACCGCTTATGAACTGGGTAAGGAATGACCGAGCCAATTCTTCGAATGAACATATGGATCCAGGCTTGAGTTGTCGATACCAATTCCGAGTGGATCCGGCCAGAGTAATCGAGAATCCTCTGCACATCATTGCATCAGTTGCCGTTTGTATCTGCATCCACAAACGATAAGTCTCCACGTGTTCGGATGGGTCGCCGGACCGAGTACTTGGATGATAGGAGGAATCCGAAATCTCGAGGCATCACTTCGTTAATGATTTCGAGGTGAACGGAGGTTTGGTCTCTTCCATCATGGCTTGAACAGTAATGGGATCGATGATGGTCATTGTTGCTTTCGTAACATCAAGACTTGATTATTCAGTCTGCGAATCGTGACTCCCGTGGATCCTGTTTTCCGCCACTTCTTCCCGAGTGCTCTCCGGCTCAGGCATTCTTCTTTCCCTTCTCCTCTCCAGGGTGTGACGAAGGTCCGTCGGAGCCAAAGCCGAGACGGCTGGGACATCCATCGGGGCCCGAGTCGTCATATTCCTGGTAGGAGCTCGCATTGGAGCTGGGGGAGGGTTTTGAGCCAACACGGGTGCTCGGGTAGATTGTTGCGGAGATGTCCCGCGCCTCGGACTTCTTGTTGCTGAATGGGCTTGAACGGTTGGTCCGACAACTTCTGGCACTGGACTTCTCCGCTCGGGTTGTTGCTGGGGCTCGCGCTCTTGTCTCATCCGTTGCAGCTCATCGCGCAAGGCCTGCACTTCTCCTTGCAAAGCGCGGTATTTGTTGGAACGGTTGCGAGAACGCTGAGAAGGGCCCGGAGCAGACTCCGCATGAAGTAGTGACGAAGAGCGGGTCTGTTTCGGTTCCACCACCACTGCTTTCTTCTTCCCCCTAGCCATAGGTTTCGAGAACAGGAAACTGACTTTTTGTATCAGTTTCCCACAGACGGCGCCAAAAAATGTTGAGGTCAAAATCTGGTCAGCCCTCTTCCCCTCTTCACACACTCCGAGCAGGCGTCGGACCAGGAATCCTGCACATAAACCGTAAGTAATGGAGACCCTGGCTAAGCCGGGGGACCCTCCGATGCCTAAGTCAGGACAACAGAATCTGGGTCTAAGTTTAGGAGAAAGGGGAGAGTGTCAGATGTTGCGTCCCTGTTCTCATGGGATGATGTAATATTTATACCTTTTCATCGCTCGATTCGCATCCGATAATCTCGGCACGATCAGTGGGGTTCGTGGATCATGAAGATATTGCCCAGAATCCGAAGATTATGTCCTACGATGTGCGTATCTGCGGGCGAGATAATAGCGCATACCTATACATGGCAGTTTCTCCACTTAGCGCGTGGGACCTTTATCCTCGGAGATGCCTCGGCTCGGCCAGACCGAAGACGACGATATCGTTCCGAGCTGATGGTTGGTTATGTCAACCCGAGCCGAACCTTGATCCGTTCGCAAGTAGTACAGCTAGCCCTTCTCAGTGTCATGATGGACATTTACTCGGAGTCGGTCGTATAACTCAAATATCTTTTCTTCCGACTGCTCTTGGAAAGAAAGTGATAAAAAATGGGAGCTTCGTCCATCTTAACCCACCTTCCTATTATTATGCCGAGGCTCGGACTCTCCGCTCGGAGTGACGGACCGTCGATCCCTCCGATTGTAGTCGTCTCGGATCTTCCCATAACAGACCTAATTTCAAGCAACATGCTTAAATTTTGCTATGGAATCTAATGAGTTGAGTGAATTTCATATAATTATCATGGTAAGCCCTATAAAAATCAAGAGAACACTCCTCTTTTTCAACTATTTTCTTTAGTGTGGCCCACCTGAATTACAAGACACCTTATTTTTTTGCTCTATACTAAAATTAGGATTACAGATCTAATGGTGTAAGTGGATTGTGCATATACATCATAGTAGACACCCCAAAAATGTAAAGGGTTAGGCTCGTTGAGGAATTAAAAATTTTTTTTTTAAATAAATTGCATAGAAAGCCTACCCTTGATTATGAGGGAGCCCATGTTTACATCAATCCACTTTAACCATTAGATATTTAGTCCCATATTATGATTCCGGTGAGCCAGACCCAAGAAAACGGTTAAGAGATAGAAGTCTACTCTTGATTTCTATAAGCTCCATCGTGATAATTATATGATAATCACTTCAACCATTAGATTCCATATAAAGATTTAGACTTGTGGCCAAACATCTGTAATTCATATGAGCATACTAATGGAAACACTTTAGTGCCCCGCATACTATTTTCAATCATGTGATCCGCCTAAATCATAAGTGGAGCAGATTTTTGGGCTCTTGGCCAAGCACAAGTGACACACCTGGTGATTTAGGTAGATTTTCCATAAACATCACAATCGGGCCCACCCAAGCCATTCAACCATTTGTTTAGACCGGACTTTGATGGAAGGTAGTTTAGTGATAATTATATATATTAATAAGGCGGCCGTTTGAAAAGCCTATTGAAAAAGGTATTGAAACATAAATTCCATATTAATTCATAGTTTTTTTTTTTTTTTTTTTTGTAAAATTTCATAAAACCCAAAGAAATGAAATGGGACCATGCAGAAGCCCCGATTCAAAAATCAGGTCCCCACAACCAAATCATTGCACTACACCAAAAACGTCATTTAGGAACGGTTTTAAACCGTTCCTAAATCCCTTAGGAACGGTTTTAAACCGTTCCTAAAAGAGGCGTCGCATATAATCTGGAACGGTTCCATACCGTATCAAGTGCCGTTTCAAATTTTAAGAACAGAATCTTAGGAACGGTTTCAAACCGTTCTCAACGGTCAAATTTTAGGAACGGTTCTAAACCGTTCTCAACGGTCAAATTTTAAATTTTTGGACCTGTATTTTTCATTATTTCGAATGGCCAATAAAAGCAGTACACCTGTTTTTATATTTAAAAACCAAAGAATATTATATACAATTAAAAATTAATACTGAACAAATTGCTTACAACTTTATAATAAAAATTATATATATTTACAACAACTACGTTTACAATTGAATGAATACAAAAAAATAAAAATAAATAAAAATAAATAAAAAAATCCTCCATTATGTGCTATGCTCCTAGAGAAAACACATGGTCCTCTGTGGTTGCACCATGACTTGCGATGACACTCTGAAAGAGGAACTTGTCTTTGCATTGCATATCAGGTAGAGCTTTTTGGGCATGCATTGTAACTATAAAAATCAAAACAAAGACCATAAGCAATTTGATTAGCCAAAAAACAACATAAAGATTCAAAAACTAAACATGCAAAAGAGTAACTATTCAACAACAAAAACTAGAGGATCACCTATAACGTTGCATGTCGTCCCAGGCAAAACAATGCCTGTGTTAGGATGCACAGTGTTTCTTTGGATTGGTTATTTTAACCTGAAAACAATAAGGCAAAAAAAAAAAAAAAAACATGATGGGTAATATCAGATCAAGAGGCGGAACCACCAGTACCATTACAGGGTCAAACAAAAACAAGTCAAGCCTTTCGATCAAAGCATCACATGATACCTCAAAAATAAAACATATAGATTTCTTCTTTTGTTCTAGCAAGAAATCTATACGTGTCAATTTATAAATATGCGAGATATCACTGAAACCATACCTTCACCCATAGCGAAAAATAGTTGCGGTAGAGATGGCCAGAATTTCTTACGTTTACTGCTTCCTTCTCGTCCTCTGTCTTTAAAGAAGTAGATCCAAGCCGTTCATTTGGTGGTAGACCTACTATGAATATGCACTGCTGAGGAAAAGGACCACTCCACTAATCAAGTGGGGCACACATCTAACTTGTCGAGTGGAGAAGACCATCGGATAGGATGAGCCTAACATAGAAATTACATGGCCCAAAAATAATCCTAATTGGATAATCACAGCCACAATTAAGGGAAATCACAGGTGTACCATCCATTTTCTAGGTCTTCATTCAGATGGCTGTGATCATCTCATCAGATCATTTTTGGGTCCTTGTTGAATCCCATGTCCAATTTTCCAGCATGATTGTAGGGTGTATTCATGTATCTAAGGATACAACGCATCACCATATTAATACTCTCTCACACTATAAATACATGAGATTTCCACAAACCATACACATCCACCCACACTGCAAATCTGTTGTAGTAAATATGGCCAGGCTCTTTTTCTTTTTCTCACACACACACACCCCACACACTCACGCTGGTGGAATTAAGCTTATCCCATGGTTACAGGGAACAATCCTTGCCATGAATCTCATCCCACCTAATCATTTCAAATGCAACTGGCCAAACAGGCCCTAAGTGTAATCTTCCAAACTTATTAACAAATTCCTTTTTTTTTTTTAAAGGGCGGTCTTGTGATTTGTGTGAGGCTGTTTTGGCTGTTTCTATTTGGTAGAATTATTAACAAATTCCGTTATTCATCAAAACGGGCAGGTGGAGATCTTTACATCATCTTCATCTGGGAATTTAGTGGTGCAAGGAGACCCCCAAAATGCTATCAAATGGCAAGTTCTACAGGTTCTGAACTGTGGAAATTGCCTTCTATTTTTGGTGAAATTCATGATTTAGCTTCTAACCATGGCAGATGCACAAGAAACATAGCAACAGTGTTCATGTAAGCCTGGTAGATGCACAGGAAACCAGTTATTGAAGCCGGTCTTTTTCTTTGTTTATGGCATGGATTCATCAATTGTCATATACTTTTGCTCATCTAAGAAGCCATGATGCTCCCATCAACAAGCACACATCACTATCTTCTGGCATGAAAACATAACTCTTAATATAAAACACACCTCATAAGTTTTTCCTGCAGGAACAATTGCCTCCTTATAGTCATCCTTTTTCCTGTAAGAAAGATCACAGGAAGCAATTTTCAGTTGAAGTGTGATGTCTAATGCCACAAACCACATGCTAATACAAAATAAGCCAAACCATAAACACTACAATGAGTAAAAATCTACCTTGATTCTACTGCACCAGCATCCTCTGCTGAAATAAAGAAGGGAGCCTAAGACTTATAACACTAAAAGTTATGATAGGAACTCTTATACTACAAATATGATGACCAAGTGACCACCTGTAAAAAGAAAAGAAACAGAATAATTTTACATAGTGTGTTGGTGCCAAAAGGATGGAGAACATAAATAAATACTCACCAATCACATTCCATTCCAGCTCCAGATGGAATACCGAATATGCACAAAAATCATCTAAGCAGAAGCCAAGATCATCCACAAATGAAGGTTAGCAAGATATGGAAAATTAAATTAGAGAATGATTGAGTGGGTTAGCAAACTTCAGCCAAATATACCAACAGCTGCTGCTCTAGTCCCTTATAGCATTTTCTACCTATCAAGAAACACATCTCCAACAGTTATAGACCCTTCCACATTTAGATTGTGTGTTTGCCTAGAGAGCTGCACATGACCATTTATACTTCCAAAAAGATCATTTGGTCATTTGAAGAAGATATATTACACAAATGTTCATCTAAGAGCCGGAGTATAAAGAATCATATTCAGCCAGAGTATTAAATAACTTCCCCCAAAACAAGCCAAAGTATCTGAACCACAAAACACACAACATGCACCATCCAACCATTCTGTTTGAGGTCTTATCCCAACCTCCAATTAATGCATTGATGCAATCTGGACACTTCCATCCTCTCTCTATCTCATGTAAGGACCACCATCATGTAGTGGGCCAACCAGCATTATTTCAGGACCTTTCTTCCTCATTCCTTCATTCCACTAGTAGCTGAGAAGTTCAAGAACTCTGTAAGAAAATTAAGAAATGAAATATCACTACTGATGTCTGCACTATACCATGACTGGGATTGTGGAGGTGTGCCAAAGACGAAGAGCTTTGAGGAGTCAGTACTCGAACGAGACGGGTACCTTGAATCAGACTCTGGGAGTAATTTCAGGATGAAGAGCTCCAAGCAGGGCCTTACAATTAGCAAACTAAAAATATTTCATTTCTTAGCAAAGGCAAACTAAAAATATTGGGCCTTACAATTAGCAAAGACGTGCTACCCACTAGAGGAAGCTACTACATTTGGTGAGTATTTTATTTTATACCAATTTGGCCAAGTTTCGAGAACTAGATTGCATCTTTAGAAAACTTTGGTTACTTGAAGGTTTGACCAAGTACTTGCAATTGAAATAATTCATCCCTGTCTGTAAGATCTTATGAACAGGTTGGATGGCAAGTAAACATCACTGTGGGGGCCAGAAAGGTTTCGACGGTGAAAATCATTATTCTCACGTGAGATTTAGATATGCTTAAATTTTGGGTACGATCCACGTGAGATTTAGATATGCTTAAATTTTGGGCTCAACCCCTTAAATGAGCTGAAAAAAAACAGATGAACAGCGTGGATAAACTACGTACATTCACGGTGGCCCTAACTGAGTTTACTCTGTACGCAATCCGATTTCCTAAAAGAGGGTCTGTACTCTTGTAGCTTACCTATCTTTAAAAAAAAAGTATATGATTAGTTCAAGGTGCGTCTCAAGGTTCAAAACGATTGCAGATGATATAAATGGTTAATATGTTTATCTTCATCTATGAGTGGGTAGCAATGGGTTTATCTATGACTGCTCCAGGCCCAAGTCCTGACCCTATAGGGAAGGTAGACTGGGCTGGCCCATTACCACACCTAAATCAGTAAATCAAATCACCATTTTCATAGCTTCTACGCTCTGCGACTGTGTGCAAAAGAACAAAGGATGTAAGACTACTACAAATATTGGAACTATGCAAGGTTTGGATGTATTGGCCGAATTTCTGGAATGTATTACCCGATACAAACTGGGTCCCAACTGAATCCTGTACACCACTTGTGCAAAAATGTAGCCGTTGATTTGGTCCGAATCGCTCAAATGACTTGTTCAATTTCTATTAAGACTAATGAATCTATATGGCTGAGGACAATAATATGCAGTTACCAGACTGTAAATTTACTTTGGAAGTTCTAAGCTTCCACTGCAATTCATGCTGTAATTGCTGGAAAAAAAAAAGCAATAAAAAAGCTTCCACTGCAATACAACTTGCCAACTACTGGAATAGGAAAGAAAAATCAAATTTTGAGTTATAAAAGTACCTGATAAATCCACTTAAAAAACTGAAAGAATGACCACTGATCAGACATCTCTGACAAGGTGTGACAAGCTGGGAATTTAAGTAGCAAAGCAAGAAATATGTGTATGCCAGCATAAACTCCCAATCCAAGAATATAAATCCATAAATAGAAAGAATCTGAGTTCCTGTTATCTTTTCCTTCAGAACCTTCCTGCAATGCAGTTTGGGAAGCATGTACGAGTACAAAGGATACAAAAAACTCTTGTACAGCAACAGCAAAAAGGGACCATGGGTCTGCCACAACAATATGAAAATGTAAATTTCAAACATAATACTACACTCACATGTAGATATATGTTACAAATACTGAACTGAGTCCAAACCAAAAGAATCTAATAAATAGCCTTGAGATCACCATGCCTCTAGCTGTTGAATAAGCCCCAAATGTGAGCAGGACATCCAAGCAGCCTACAAATTCAGAATGGAATTTGATATGAAAAAGACAGAAAAAGAAGTAACAAAAAAATATCCAAATCTGAGAGTTATTTTACTTAACCCCCATCTGCTTTGAGGCCCATCATATAAACGGTTTGTATCATTGAAATGTGACACGAGATCCAGCTGCTGCAGTCCCTACTTATAAAACCCCAATAACAAGTGGCTGCTGAAATTCGAGGTAGAACTATCTTCACAAATTGACCAATTTGCATTAGTACAACAAATTTATTCAAGTTTTGCTTACTTGGATGGAAATGAGAATATTTGAAAGAGATTGCCCATATGTGTCATGGAAATGTACAGCAAGCTTCTCAACATGGACAGCAGCTATCACAGCTTCAAGCATTCACTACATTGTTGATGTGGATGCATGTTGAGAAGCAGCTATCACAGCAAGCTTCTCAACATGCCCATAACACAGCTTCTGTTAACTATGCAACTTTGATGGATGCATTCACTACATTGTTGATTTAAGATCTTTCGCTTACTTCACTTCAGTTAATGATTCCATCCCCTCAATCTCATATGTCAGCAAGGTGTAAAGTATTAGTCGAAACCAGTATGCATTGTTCACATATTGGCTGATGTACATCCTGGCATGTGTACATGTGCATGCACATAGCACAAAACCAAAAAAAGAAAGCAAAAAAATAAATAAAAAAAATGAATGAAGAAGAAGGAAGAAGGAAGATGTTTTGGGTTAGCCTGTTAGTACACACCCCACTGTCTATCTAATCTTTTGTCACAAAAGGAAATGAATGGATTGTCCAACAGATGTTTTGGTAATGCATAACATAATCTCACCCACCTCATTTAGAAGCTTAAATAGACAAAAAGCTAGGATATTGTCCGTTGAAAGATGTAAAACCAGTCCATTGAAGCCATTGTCAATATCTTCTGGGTCAATAACAAAGGCACACTGATGATACCCCCAAAACAATCTAATTACCTGCTGCAACACTAAAATGACATAAATAGAATATCCAAAACTGTCCAAATCTAATTACCTGCTGCAACACTAAAATCACATAAATAGAATATCCAAGACTGCCCAAATCTAATTACCTGCTGCAACACTAAAATCACATAAATAGAATATCCAAAACTGCGTGAATCTAACCCAAAAACATCTGATGAGTAGCTATACAGATCATCGAAATTGTGGGTCTCACAACTCATTATGGGTGGAGCATCTAAAAAATCACACTGATCAAGCAATCCTTACTATCCGATTAATGGCTATCAAGTAGATGGTCAAAAGGAAATTTCATCAGTTTCTGTCATTTCCTGTAAATTAAACAGAATGATTGTAAATCAATCTACTTTGCATCCAAATGCAACAACAATGTAATAATTCATCAACCAAATTGATAAGTTTGGTTTACAAACAAAATCCAAGGGCAACTTGAAAGCAATTACAATACATAATTCCAAAGATAAAGTGCTAGACCGAATACTTGAACTTTCGGTTTACAACAAATACCAACAGAAGGGAAGCAAACATGTACCTGGACTTGCCAATCTTCATTCCTTGCACAACCATAAACTCCCATCATCTAGGTGCTTAGAGCACAGACGCCTGCTGTGGTATTTTAAAGTTTGGAGTGAAAAAGGAACAATCTCCATAGAATATTTTAAAGTTTACCAAGATACTTGGTGGGTATCAGTGATTCTGTTGCATAAATATTTCCGATCTGGCTTGTGCTCACAACCACCTCTCAATGAGAAGAATTTTTTCTTTAAAAAGAAAAAGAAAACCACATGTTGCTTATAGAACTCAAATCAAATAGAAATAATATATCACAACAATGTAAAAGAATCAAACCAGGAAATCTTGCTTTAAACATGATTCCAAGACCTCCCCTGTTTCAGAGGCTTAAGATCTTTTATCTGCTCCCTGCATCAAAATAGCAATTTCTCACCTGTTGAATAGCTCTTTCCTGTCCCCTTCTTCAACTGATTAACAAGATATTGGAAAAGACCTCTTAGGTCCATTGAAGGGTACTTCTTACACCAACAACAGACAACAACTCCAGTGTTAAACGAATCTTCATAACTAATATGCCAAAATTACTGCTTGTCCTAGCTAATTGACGTTGGCTATATGAGTTCCCATATTGCTAGGCAAAATTTCAACTACCATCTGCCTAACATCAACCCTCTACCCATGCAGGGGATCAGTTAGTGGATGAATAGGAACATGGAATATTGAAAAGTAAAATTTTTAACGAGTTATGTTCAAATCCAAGATTCAAAGGTTATAGGATCATCAATGATGCATGATTACAAGAAAGTAGCAAACATGAACAGTTGAGATCAATATGAGAAAGTACCCTGTGTCTGTTGCAACCCTGATAAAAATGCACCCATCATGTCTACTTTCTAATTTAGTATTATTATCTGACTAAAAGCAGAAGGGATGGGGGTTATTTATCAAATCAGTGGTTTAACTGCATATAAGAAAATGGTTTGAATTAAAAGCCTGTACAAACATACTTGAAAAGAATAAAGCTACCAATATTCTCAATACGGTGAATGGAAATCTTGTTCAGCTCTTGCAGAGCTGCTATAGCACCACAGATTTTCATGTAACATTTTCAAGTAATATTCTAAAAATGTAAATAAACTGAACTGTAATAAATTATATAATTTTAAGAAATGAACAAGGATTTTTTAAAGTAAAATTCATTCACACCATAAAATTGGAGTTTTAGTTCTAACTTATTAATATCTCATTGGTTTTCTTATCTCTACATGTATACAGCCACACTGTTTAGATCTTCTGGCCTAAAAATCAGGCCGCTTCACACCATACAATTAAATGGACGGACAGAAATTTATTTTGGCAGTCAGTTTAGGAGGGAGACTTTTGAGGCAGAAGATATAATCATTGTTTCCAACTAGATGGAAAGTTCAGATCATGTACACGTGCTTCATAATTACACGTGTGGCTGCATATGGATGAGAAGGGCCTTCACGCATGTGGAATTAACAAGCCTCAAATCTGCAAAGTGATTCACTTCTCTGAAATGATGGGTTTCCTATTCCTAGGCTAGTGTGCAAGAGAATCCGGCACTTGATTTCAGCCTCTTCTAACCCAAAATGGAGCTGGAATTATAACCTGAATGCAACAGTAAAAGTTAGTGTGAGATTAGGTCACAGATGAAATAAATTTTGGCGAAGCCACCATACCATGGTAAAGAATATCTATGCTGGGAGTACATATTTACTGAAAGGCAAGAATATCTAATTTTCTCTCTCAGCAACTTCTTTTGAGAATTTCATTTTTGGCAATACATATCCACCATAGTTTCCTTGTCCAAATCTAACAGTTTAACCAGAGATGGAGTAACACATCTGTAGTGGGGTGATTGATGTAGGAACTTTTATAATGTCTAAACTGCTACTATTCATGCAGCAATCTTCCTTTTACTATATTAGGCTACATACAAAGAGGGGAATTTTCACTAGTCTTTTAAAAGACAGTAAGCTATCTTTCAAATTAACAAAGAGGCTGTGAAAACTGGCTCAATATAGATTTAAATCATGTACTGATGCTCCGATTACATACACTGGTTGAATGTTTGTTAACCTTCAGTACAACTAGAAATGATCACATAGAGCGATTGCATTGTTATTTTCAATACAACCATTTATTCCCCACCAACCAAAAATAGGAAAACAATATAAAAATCATTGGACAGCCAATGGTATGATTTAGAGAGCTAGCGTGTGGACCAACCAATATTTTATTAGGGCCTCATTTCCTCAGTAACAATGCAGGGTGTTCCCTGAAAAGAAAGAGTCGTGATTCAACAAGGGCCATATCAGGGTGTCCCAGGAACATATGTCAGATGAAACAAATGATAGAGATCCCCACCAATACCACATCCTTCACATGGACGAGCCCTACCATCTAGCCCCTCGGCCAAAGTTCGCAGTTTAAGTCCAGCCCAAGGAAAGCCAAGCTATATTCTGGCCAGGTTGACTAGTTATTGTATATAAGTCTCCTAACCCTAGCCATTAAATGAACAGATTTCAGATCATAACAGAACAGAATCACTCGATTTCTACAAGAATAAGCTCAAAACCTTCAAAGCCAAGAATCGAAATGGTAAATCAAACTAAACAGTAGATCGGATGAATAAGAAAAATGCATTGCAGTCCAATTCAAGAATCTTCAATCTACTTTCTTTAAAAACTTCAAACGGTGAGCAAAAACCTTCAAATCAAGCACCGAAATCTTCTAAATCCACTCACTTCAACTGCATTTCCAACGTTTCGCTGATGAAACTCGATTTTTGCAAGGGAAAGCACTGAAACACATCAAATCCAACAGATTACTTACATTCTTTCCATACCTAGACAAAAGGATAACTCGTTGTTTCCGAGAAATTACCAAAATTGCCCAAACGAGCAGCTACCAAAGAGAAACGAGATCCACACACGTCACCAGGTTCTTTAGATCGAGATCGAGAGAGAGGGTTGAGATCGGGAGAGGGAGAGAGAGAGGGAGATGAGAGAGGGAGACGGAGGCGCGGTATGCGAAATGGAGGTTTTAGGGCTATTGGCGTAAAAAAATAGGAAAATCAATCAGTAGTCTGCGGTACATATAGAGCTATGTACCTCTTGGACCTTGTGGGGTCCACTGAGAGGTATCTAATTGAATCCATTCCGTCCATCTATTTTAAAATAAAACAATAAAACAACATCATAAAAACTAAGAATATCTGACCCTCAGTTGAGACACACCAACAAAACAGTGAAAGCAACGATTTAAAATAGCAATACACTTCAGAATTGGAGTACGGCTCAGAACCGTTTGCGATCAGAAACGGCTTAAAGCTGTTTTTGAACTAAAATCGTACGTGTTCCAGTTCACCGATTTTGGTGCAGTGCGCCACGGCCACATATCATATACAATTGCCCATAGATGCTAGTCACAGCCATGAATTATATAATTTCAAGCATTTGACATAACAGCCCCATTGTGACGGATGATGCACAAAATCCCCCAGAGAGGAAGAATCTTAACCGTCCAATAGGCAATAGATGGCTGACAAATAGACAGTTAGGGTAGAAGAAACAGCAACTGTCTACATTCAACAAAGACAAAATAATACATATCTTACTGCTAGGATCTCCAAATTCAGGAATCTTCGGTTCATAGTCCATTCATGGAGTGGCCCTTCCTATCAACGGTTTGGATCATCAAAACAGTGCCCCACTTTTACAAACCTAAAACCCAAACTGGTGTTTCAATACCTCGCCCGAAAGAAACCCATCGAACCAGTTGGACAATAAGTTTCCGTCCAACAGCGGATAACTTCCAACATATAACGTGCATGGAATATCATTTCCTGAAAATAGGAGTACAGCAAGGAAAGAATTCTAGTTAATGTAATGGAACTAGCTTTATTACAATAGCTCCAGAAACACCCATAGGCCCACCATAAACTTTATTACAAAGATGGTTGACTTTACAATCTCACTGTTTTTGGTTGATTGATCGCTGCCAAAATCAGCAAGAGCAAAATAACATCTAAAACAAGTTCCCTGGTCTTCAAAATACCACATATGAACTGCACAGTTACACTTTGATGAGCAGTAATGCCATGGTTGTGGAATCCAAAAAACATGGCAAAGCAACCCATGCAGGACAAAAAGAAAGAAGAAAAGAAAAAGAAAAAAGCAACATCATGTTTTTTTTTTTTTCCAAATGCACTACCATCTGCCCTGGCTTGATTTTCATTTTCTTCCTAGAATTTTTATTAACAACCATTTTCTCGAGTCCTATGATTACCATATTGTGGCCTACCTAAGAGTAAAACAACATGATTTTTTAGGCCATAAGTTTTAAACAATGTGGCCCACCTAATGAAAATCTCCTCACCATTTGGCAATATGAAGATCCCCATTGTGACATTTCCCAACAAAATGTGGTACCTTGTTGCATGCTCAAAAGGGACATCTATGAGGCGGAGAAGAAACGATCCTTGTGCAATTGGGAGAAACTGAAATGTAAGGCAATACAATCCAATTGATCCCAAGTGAAACCCTGTAAGTTTCGACATTCAAAGACTGCAAAAAGTGGCTAAAGGATTAGTACCCATGTAGCGAAATAAGTGGAAATGAGTTTTCTCTGTATCCAAACACCAGAAGACAGCTGATGAATTGACCAGTTTTAATTATTGAAATTCTAGTCTCAATGTACAAAAAAGAATCATATAGATGAATTAGGTACTGTTAAAGTTCACACCATAAGACGATATTTTTCAAGCACACCAAGGAACATTAATTAAGATAAAAATTTAACTTCTCTGAAAAATTGAAAGTCATTGGCACAAGCATCACAATGATTTTATTATGTTTGTCTATAGTATAGATGACCCCATGTTTGTATGCTACATCCAACCCAACTATGGCACTTGCGGACTGGAAAAACCTGTTGAGATGGACCAAATCACCACATATAAGAGAATCAGATGAAGCTGACAATGTGAAACTCACCAACAAATCTCCAGTGTCTGCAGCTGGCACAGGTGGTTGAAGTGCAGGCTCAATGTTGAGCTGAGGAGGTTCTTGTATCTCTTTGGCTGGTTTTTCATTATCTTCTACGGTGGGTTTTGGACTCTCGGGAGTAGGAGAAGCTTCTGCTAGTTTGCATGTCACTACAAGGTCCCTCTCCTTGTACTCCTGCTCAAGAAGAGAACCAATATTATCTCTCTTTTATTCTTGTAAGTCAATGGCGATGAGATTTTATTCAAAAGAAAAAAGGTAGAACTAAAAAAAATCCCATCTAGGCAATCAATATGTAGAACCAGAACATAAATAATGCCTAGAAACACCTTCCTTCACCAAAAGATCTGCTTCTTTATGTTAACCACTAACACAACCAATTTGGTGATTTGGTGCACCGCCCCTTAAACATGAGGATGATAATATTGCATTCCTGGGAACAAAACCAGGACACAATAGTGACATCGCTTCTTTGAAGGGCTGAAGTGAATGCTTCCCCACACTTTTGTAACAACAATATCAAGCACTGTCATAACTGTAACAACAAAAGATATCATTAGATAAAAACAACAAGGAAATTAGGGAAAAAACAGAATCTAAAAATAGCTCACGTAAATTTCATTGAGTGCCATTTCAAGATAACAATTCCATTTCAAGAATATGCAGACTAAAATCTCATAAAAAGGAAAGGAACTACATGACAAGAAGTCACTAGTCATTAAGCAACATAGAATCTTTGCCCCCAAACCACCTCAGGAGAATTATCAAGAAAAATGTAAACTTACATGCAGAGATTTCCCAATACATGAAACAGAGGTGGGAATCCATTTTGCTAAAACATCAGTAGCATTCATCTCAAGATCAACTAGTGAAGCAAGATGACTAATTTCACCAATATTGCACACAAGTCACTATCTTTAAACATCTCACTAAAATATCCAGTAACATATGACCAACCTCAGGATAACAATAAAGTTAACTCTTACAATAACTATATAATCCCATTGCATTTGGTCTCTTTCTTCAACAACTATGGTTTTTGGCATTTTGTACATTCTCTAAACAACTAAAATCTCCAGTAACATATGGCCAACCACAGTTGTAATTTACTCCATTGGACTCTGCCTCACTACATCCATTTTGACACTAGCGCACCCATTGGCAACCCAAGCTATTATCACAGTTGAACTAGGAATGTAAAGAGTTTCTTTTTTCACAGTTGAACTAGGAATGCTCCATCCATGATAGGACGCACAGTTTGGATGGTCTGGATAAGCCATACATCAGTGCCATATGGGATGAGAATGAGTTGCCAATTGAAAGTGCTAAACTAACATCAACTGAATAACTTTATTTTTTTAAGCTTTAAAGCAAAATCTCCCATAGCAGACACTACCTACGCCACAAACTACAACCAACGTAGCATATGCAACACTTGATTAACTCTATTTGTATGTTATGCCATGCCATGTGGCGCTACAAATGCTATTTAAAATACCGTCAACAGCAAAAATTGAAGAGCCAACCTTAAGCAATAGCTAAAGTTATTGACCAGAATGCCCCTACTACAGATTTAGGAAACCATGGAAATGGATATCACCGTTCTTCCATCTTCAAATTGGGCCACAATTACCAGCTAGTGGTTAAAACCCCTGCATCAAGGAAGCAGGATGAGGGATTACCCTATGCTTGCTCTGATTATAGATGCACATATTGAAACAAATTTCAAAAACCTACAACAATTTCTGTGTAGCAGTGAAAGGCCAATGGGATTATTGATCCTGATAATGATACAGTAATTTAAAATCCAGTATCAATGTCAAGAAGATAATAATGGTTTGGGGTTTCTCATGACCATGTGGCTTAGCTACCAATGAACCACATCCAAGAAGACTACAATATAACTGTCATGGTTAGCCTTTATGGTTTTCTAAAGCAGGGAAATAGGGGATTTATCAATATTGCAACAAATGCTGTAAGAAGGGGTTGGGTGTACCTGTCTGCACGCTGCTGCTGCACTCACTCCCTCCCTTTAGTCTTCACCATTCAACCGTGGACGACAGATATGGAGCTGCTACTGCTGCTTCTACAATGTTAGATACCCCATGTGTTGGGGACTGTCGTGGGATGGTGGATGTTGCAGGGAGAGGGAGATCGAGAGAGGGAGGGGAGGGAGAGGAGATCGAGAGAGAGGGTTGAGATCGGGAGAGGGAGATCGAGAGAGGGAGGGAGAGTGAGAGCGAGATCGAGAGAGAGGGTTGAGATCGGGAGAGGGAGATCGAGAGAGAGGGTTGAGATCGCGAGAGGGAGATCGAGGGAGATTGAGGGAGGGAGAGGGAGATAGAGAGGTTACAAATGAAGGATTTTAGGGCGTCTTGGGGTCAGGAAATGAAGAAAAATATTATGTAGCCTGCGGTTCATTATAGTAATGTGGCGCTCAGGCCATGTGGGGTCCACTCAGAGGTTACAAAAAGAATCCATTCCGTCCATCTATTTCAAAATAAAACAATAAAAGATAATAATAGTAAATAAGAACATCCAACACTCAATTAGGACACACCAATAAAATAATGGAAATAATAGTGAATAAAAGCAACCAGTCTAGTACGGTTTATTACCGTTTCACATTCAGGAGCGGCTCAGAGCCGTTTCTGAACCAAAATCCCCACCGTACCAGATTGACGATTTTGGTTCGGACTGTTATCCACCGGATTAACTGTCTTTTTCTCTATTCGATCGATGCTGGGATGTTCAATGAACTCTACCGGAACGATCCGTGGAATCTTTCCCTCTGCGGCTGACGCCAACTTCGACAGGGCATCAGCCCATGCATTTTCTGTCCTCGGAATCTGGTGAACCTTATAGTTCCAAAACTTCTCGATCAGTTTTCTGGCCTCGTCTAGATAAGCAATCATTCTATTTTCTTTGGCTTCATAGTCGGCGGAGATGTGATTCACGACTAGCTGAGAGTCGCATCGAACTTGTATAGATTGGACCCCGAGGCTGGCGGCCAATCTAAGCCCAGCTAATAGTGCCTCATACTCCGCCTCATTGTTGGAAGCTTTGAAGCCGAGTCGGATGGCATATTGGATAATTGTGGAGTCAGGAGCGATCAAGACGATCCCCGCCTCGGCTCGTTTTGAGTTAGATGATCCGTCCACGTAGAGGATCCATCCGGCTTCTGGAACAACCTGTGAGTTGCTTGGGAGGTCAGGCGGAGTTACTTCATCCTCGTCGTTGATCTGCCCTTCCTCTAGGACGGTGAATTCTGCGATGAAATCAGCCACTGCTTGGCCTTTCTTTGCTGTCCTCGGCCGGAAAGTAATGTCAAACTCCCCAAGTTCAATCGCCCACTTGGTCAACCGACCCGAGACCTCTGGCTTTTGGAGAATCTGTCGGAGGGGGGAGTTGGTTAACACGATGATCGAATGAGCTTGGAAATATGGACGCAACCTCTGAGCCGAAACGACCAAGCCGAGTGCAAGCTTCTCCAGAGCGGAGTATCTTGTTTCTGCTGGTACCATAGCTTTGCTCACATAATATACTGGATGCTGTTTGTTCCCCACTTCCCTGATCAGAGCCGAACTGACTGTTGAGGCTGAGACTGCGAGGTATAAGAACAAAGATTCGCCATCCTCCGGTTTTGATAGCAGAGGTGGTGAGCCCAGATATTGTTTCAGCTGCTGGAAAGCTTGCTCACATTCGGGCGTCCACTCGGCCTTCTTATGACCCTTCAACTGCTGGAAGAAGGGGAGGCATTTATCAGTGGCTCGGGATATGAAGCGTCCGAGCGCTGCTACTCGTCCAGTGAGGCATTGTATTTCCTTAACAGTCCGAGGTGAACTCATGTCGAGGAGTGCTTTAATCTTATCGGGGTTAGCTTCGATGCCTCTCTGGCTGACTTGGAATCCGAGGAACCTTCCCGAGCCGACTCCGAAAACGCACTTCGCTGGGTTCAGCTTCATTTGATATTCTCGGAGGACTTCGAAGGTTTCTCCGAGGTCCGCCAAGTGATCGGATGCCTTGACGCTTTTCACCAACATGTCATCGACGTAAACTTCCATCGTGCGCCCGATCTGTCTTGCGAACATCTGGTTGACTAGCCTCTGGTATGTGGCTCCAGCGTTTTTCAGGCCAAATGGCATGACCCGGTAACAGTAGAGCCCCCTGTCTGTGACAAAGGTAGTCTTCTGCCTATCTGGGGGATGCATCGCGATCTGATTGTAACCAGAGTAGGCATCCAGGAAGGAAAGTAGTTCGTGTCCTGCAGTACTGTCCACTAGTTGATCGATCCGAGGTAACGGGAAACTGTCTTTTGGACATGCTTTGTTCAGGTCTGAATAGTCCACGCAAACTCTCCATTTGCCATTTGCCTTCTTAACCAGCACCACATTTGCGATCCATTCTGGATAATATACTTCTTCTATGAAGCCGGCGTCTAACAGGACCGAGACTTCTTCCGCAATGGCTTCACACCGCTCGGCATCAAACGGTCTCTTCTTTTGTTTCACAGGCTTGTGGTCCGGATCCACGTTCAACCGATGGACCAAGACGTCCGGAGAGATTCCTGGCATATCCGCGTGCGACCAGGCGAATACGTCCCTGTGTCGTCGCAGGAAAGTTAACAACTCGGAGCGTTGCTCAGGCGTGAGTGATGTTCCGAGCTGAACCGTCTTGCTAGGATCGGCTTCGTCGAGTGGTACCTTCTCCAAATCTTCAATTGGCTTATTCTCGGTGGGTCCGCGCGGGTCCAAGATGTTGACAGTGAGTGTTTGCTTTACAGACCCTTTTTGAACCGCAATGGCATAACATCTCCGAGCCTCGCGTTGATCGCCTCGGAGGTAACTGTTCGCCTTCGGCGAAAATTTCATCATCAGGTGATAAGTAGACACGACCGCCCGCATTGCATTGAGGAGGGCGCCCATAATCACATTATGCACCGATGGTACATTAACAACAAGGAAGTCCACCATCAAGGTGACTTGATGTTGTCCCTCTCCCGCTTGATCCGGGAGGGAAATAGCTCCTTCGGAGATTACTCTTTCTCCGGCAAAGCCGTGTAAGGGGGTCTTCACAGGCCTGAGACGAGACTGTGGAATCCTCATCCTTTCGAAGGCCTCAGAGTAGATCACGTCGGCTGAACTTCCAGTATCAACGAGAACCCGGTACACCTTATGATTGGCTATAGTCATAGTGACCACCAAGGCGTCATCGTGTGGGTGTTGGATCCCCCGAGCGTCATCTTCTGTGAAGGTGAGGCTACAGGGACTGACTCGTGGTTCTTTGTTAGGCCGCTCGGTAAGATTGACGTAATGCTCTGGGCTCCTTCGGGAATGAGCTTTTCGGGCTCTGTTTGAGTCTCCTCCACCTGATGTACCTCCGAAGATGGTGCGGATCTCCGCAGGTTCTTCGGTCGAATTTTTGGGGCGTTCTCGTGCTCGCTCCTCTTTCCGAGTAGTTTTCTCTTGCTTGGTATACCGACGTAAGTGCCCCTTTCGGATGAGGGATTCAATTTCATCCTTGAGATCTACACACTCATCGGTATTGTGGCCATGATATCGATGGAAGTGACAATACTTGCGCTTGTCGCGGAGTTCTGGGTCTGCCCGCATACAGATTGGCCAATTGAGAAGCTTCTCGCCGCGGATATCTAGTAAGATCTGCTCGGCGGTAGTGTTGAGAGGTGTGTAGGAATGGAATCTTCCTTCTGGCTTTCTGCTCGGTCGGCGATCACGAGAAGAATGATCATCCGAGTTTTTCCTCGGGGCTTGGGGTTCCTCGTTCCTAAGCTTCTTTCCTTTACCATTCGACTCGGTTATTTGGATACTCTTGCGAGTAGCAGAGAACTCCTCGGCATAAATATATTTCTGGGCTCTAGCGATGAGCTCAGCTAACGTCTTTGCCGGGTTCTTTCCTATAGAGAAGGCGAACCTCCCTTCCCTCAAGCCGCTACATACTGCGGCGAGAGCCATCTTGTCGTCATAGTCTTCCACCTGCAGTGCTTCCTCGTTGAATCGAGCAATGTAATCCTTCAAGGATTCTTTCGACCCTTGTTTGATGGTAAGCAGGTGGGTATTGGGCTTTCTGCTTCTCTTACCGCTTATGAACTGGGTAAGGAATGACCGAGCCAATTCTTCGAATGAACATATGGATCCAGGCTTGAGTTGTCGATACCAATTCCGAGTGGATCCGGCCAGAGTAATCGAGAATCCTCTGCACATCATTGCATCAGTTGCCGTTTGTATCTGCATCCACAAACGATAAGTCTCCACGTGTTCGGATGGGTCGCCGGACCCGGAGTACTGGATGATAGGAGGAATCCGAAATCTCTGAGGCATCACTTCGTTAATGATTTCTGAGGTGAACGGAGGTTTGGTCTCTTCCATCATGGCTTGAACAGCAGCCGGGATCGATGATGGCTGTTGTTGCTTCTGTAACATCAAGACTTGATTATTCAGGTCTGCGAATCGTGACTCCCAGGGATCCCTGTTTTCCGCCACTTCTTCCCGAGTGCTCTCCGGCTCAGGCATTCTTCTTTCCCTTCTCCTCTCCAGGGTGTGACGAAGGTCCGTCGGAGCCAAAGCCGAGACGGCTGGGACATCCATCGGGGCCCGAGTCGTCATATTCCTGGTAGGAGCTCGCATTGGAGCTGGGGGAGGGTTTTGAGCCGACACGGGTGCTCGGGTAGATTGTTGCGGAGATGTCCCGCGCCTCGGACTTCTTGTTGCTGAATGAGCTTGAACGGTTGGTCCGACAACTTCTGGCACTGGACTTCTCCGCTCGGGTTGTTGCTGGGGCTCGCGCTCTTGTCTCATCCGTTGCAGCTCATCGCGCAAGGCCTGCACTTCTCCTTGTAAAGCGCGGTATTTGTTGGAACGGTTGCGAGAACGCTGAGAAGGGCCCGGAGCAGACTCCGCATGAAGTAGTGACGAAGAGCGGGTCTGCTTCGGTTCCACCACCACTGCTTTCTTCTTCCCCCTAGCCATAGGTTTCGAGAACAGGAAACTGACTTTTTGTATCAGTTTCCCACAGACGGCGCCAAAAAATGTTGAGGTCAAAATCTGGTCAGCCCTCTTCCCCTCTTCACACACTCCGAGCAGGCGTCGGACCAGGAATCCTGCACATAAACCGTAAGTAATGGAGACCCTGGCTGGCTCGGGGACCCTCCGATGCCTAAGTCAGGACAACAGAATCTGGGTCTAAGTTTAGGAGAAAGGGGAGAGTGTCAGATGTTGCGTCCCTGTTCTCATGGGATGATGTAATATTTATACCTTTTCATCGCTCGATTCGCATCCGATAATCTCGGCACGATCAGTGGGGTTCGTGGATCATGAAGATATTGCCCAGAATCCGAAGATTATGTCCTACGATGTGCGTATCTGCGGGCGAGATAATAGCGCATACCTATACATGGCAGTTTCTCCACTTAGCGCGTGGGACCTTTATCCTCGGAGATGCCTCGGCTCGGCCAGACCGAAGACGACGATATCGTTCCGAGCTGATGGTTGGTTATGTCAACCCGAGCCGAACCTTGATCCGTTCGCAAGTAGTACAGCTAGCCCTTCTCAGTGTCATGATGGACATTTACTCGGAGTCGGTCGTATAACTCAAATATCTTTTCTTCCGACTGCTCTTGGAAAGAAAGTGATAAAAAATGGGAGCTTCGTCCATCTTAACCCACCTTCCTATTATTATGCCGAGGCTCGGACTCTCCGCTCGGAGTGACGGACCGTCGATCCCTCCGATTGTAGTCGTCTCGGATCTTCCCATAACAGACCTAATTTCAAGCAACATGCTTAAATTTTGCTATGGAATCTAATGAGTTGAGTGAATTTCATATAATTATCATGGTAAGCCCTATAAAAATCAAGAGAACACTCCTCTTTTTCAACTATTTTCTTTAGTGTGGCCCACCTGAATTACAAGACACCTTATTTTTTTGCTCTATACTAAAATTAGGATTACAGATCTAATGGTGTAAGTGGATTGTGCATATACATCATAGTAGACACCCCAAAAATGTAAAGGGCTAGGCTCGTTGAGGAATTAAAAATTTTTTTTTTAAATAAATTGCATAGAAAGCCTACCCTTGATTATGAGGGAGCCCATGTTTACATCAATCCACTTTAACCATTAGATATTTAGTCCCATATTATGATTCCGGTGAGCCAGACCCAAGAAAACGGTTAAGAGATAGAAGTCTACTCTTGATTTCTATAAGCTCCATCGTGATAATTATATGATAATCACTTCAACCATTAGATTCCATATAAAGATTTAGACTTGTGGCCAAACATCTGTAATTCATATGAGCATACTAATGGAAACACTTTAGTGCCCCGCATACTATTTTCAATCATGTGATCCGCCTAAATCATAAGTGGAGCAGATTTTTGGGCTCTTGGCCAAGCACAAGTGACACACCTGGTGATTTAGGTAGATTTTCCATAAACATCACAATCGGGCCCACCCAAGCCATTCAACCATTTGTTCAGACCGGACTTTGATGGAAGGTAGTTTAGTGATAATTATATATATTAATAAGGCGGCCGTTTGAAAAGCCTTTTGAAAAAGGTATTGAAACATAAATTCCATATTAATTCATAGTTTTTTTTTTTTTTTTTTTTGTAAAATTTCATAAAACCCAAAGAAATGAAATGGGACCATGCAGAAGCCCCGATTCAAAAATCAGGTCCCCACAACCAAATCATTGATCGACTATAAATAGAATTAAAAAAACGCGCTACACTAGAATTGGACATTTGTCCACACTTAAGCCTGTAAATCAAAATCTTAAATAGGCCCAGCTCAAACAATTTAAAATCCGGGCCAAAACCAGCCCAGGCCTGGCCCGTTGATTAAGTTTTTGCAGCGAAAATATGTGGACGAGAGATGGCAAGGATCATCCCATAGTTTTGGTTCATGAGCTGTTGGCCTCTCCATGGTATGGCCCGCTAGACGGATGGTATTAATTCACAAGCCCCCAGCAATATGGACAACATTAAAGAAGTCTCTGCCTTGAAAGCCCCAATTAGTGGAAGAGTTGTTTAATTTTTATTGATCTTTTAAAAGAGAAAAAGGGTTTTGGTACACTAAAAGAATTTTAATACATCATGTTAGTGCCTGATTAGGTACAGTCAAACCAAAGCCCAACCCATTTTATTAAACGGGCCAAGAAATATCGTCGCGGTCCATCCGTAGTGGGTACAACAAAAATCAATGGCAACCCATTTTCTTAAACGGGCCAAGAACTATTGCTGCGGTCCATTTATAGTGGGTACAACAAAAATCAATGGCATGGATTATAAGTCATTTGTAACACGTCATCAATGAAAAATACGCACAAATATCTCTCTAGTTTCTTAGGGCCCGTTTGTATGCTACCAAATAAGTTACTTTTTTTTACTTACAACGGTAAATAAGTTACTTATTTCAAATAAGTAAGTTTGGTTTATGATTAGTTATAAGTAAATAATTTTTACTTAAAAGTACTTAATCACTTCAATTAATTTTTATAACTCTCTACTTTTCATTAGTTGTGGAAGAGAGGAGAATCTGATAAATAGGAGAGACTAAAGAGAGAGAGAGCTGAATAGTTTGTTTACCAAACATACTTAGCAAATAGAAACTAAGATAAGTTACTTGTAACATAAGTAACTTAAGCAACTCAAGATCCAAATGGGCCCTTGGTTAAAAACAGCTAGTGGTGCAGCAAAAGTGGTAAAGGAGCATCACTACTTCTGGAGGTGACATGTCCACATACATTGTTTGAAGAATCTTCATTGGTGAAAAAGATGGGCCGTGCCATCACAACCGCATAAGTTGAAAACTAGGTCAATCCCCTTATTAGGTGGGCCATACCTGTATATTGCATTAGTCGTCAGTATGACATCTATTAATTTTCTATGGTGCGGCCCATGTAATGATTTTAGCGCCGTAATTTTCTCTTCACATGATATTAATCATTTAAACGACCTTTTACATGGTTCATATGTTCCAAACAAGTGATACATTTGAAAAAAAACAAAAAAAAAAAAGCACCTGAAAAAGTTCACATGCAGTATAGTATAATATACTATGTGAACATTTTTCCATCAAAGAGATTCATGGCTCAGATGTTTTAAATTTTTTCCGTGATTTGGGTGCGGTCCAGTCATCTGACTAAGCCCCCTGATAGCCTTGGGTAGGGTTGAATCTAGCCCAACCGTTTTTCTTGAATTGAATGGGCCTTGTTTGTGGCCCAACCCCCAACTACACAACGTCAATCGATTCAACCCACGGATCCCCATTTCTTTCATCCCAACGCATAGTAGTGCAATTGATTGATCTGGATTGTTAATTAGGTGCAGCATACATTTCATGGGTGAATCATTTCTAACAACTCATCTTAAGCGCTCGATCCATCTCTAATGAATGGCTATAACTAATAACGCCAACTTACCTGTGGTCCAGAGCTGAGTTAGCCTGGTCAGCTCGCTCGACTTGCCTCTGTTTGAAGTTGGATTCAAACCGAGCTGAGTTGGTTTTTGGAACTCGAAAAAATTTTGAGCCAGAGTTCAAGCTTGCTCAAGCTCAACTCAATTTGGATCAAACCTCAGCTTGAATTGACTCAGATCGAATGAGCTTAATGACTCGGTTATTTTGATATTGATGCTGCTCGCCGAGTGTTTGATAAAATGACTCAACGAAGAGTTGTTTCAGGGTGTGTACATTATCTGTAGGATCAATGGATGGCGAGGAAGAAATGGATACAAAACAAATCATTACAAAAATAAAAAATAAAAAAAATCTTTACATTATAAAATTACCACCATATTTTGATTTTGATTTTACTGACCAAGTGTTTATGAAATACCTATAAAAAGTCATTATTGCTTTGCATTAGGTGAGAAATTGAAGATATATTTTATGTGTTTGAGAAAATATTGCACAGGCTCAAACTCAGTTGGAATTGCCCAAGCTACTGACCGAACCGAGCCAAGCTGATTTCAAGATAGAATTAGCTATTGGCTGAGCCAAGCTGAGCTGTGCCAAGCTCGACTCAGCTCAACTCATGTACAGCTCTACCTGTGAATTGGATAATCCCATACATGCCATATTTTCCAATAAATGTTTGCTGCATGGAAAGGACAGTCAGGATTGACCTATTTAAATGTTCAAGTGTGTCCAAGTACAACTAGGAACATTAAAAAAAACATAACAACTCCAAATCATATGCTTTGTAAGATTCACCATGTATTCTTGTCGGTCCCATGTCCAATGTGGGGCCCACCTAAAGACTACCCAATAAGTTTCCATTGGGATTCCCTCCATAGAATTGTTACTTTCAATTGAAGCTTTGAAAAGGGGGTTGAAAAAGAAGTGGTGAAAAGCCCTCTTAAGGTGTGATTTTTCTTCTAAACTGATTTTTCATCTTTTAATCCTTTTTTTCGTTGTCCTCATTGGAAGCTTGGAAAGTAATTGAGTAGAAAATGACATTTGCCCTTGTATTTTGATTGGGACTTCACTTTTTTGGTGGAAAGCATTTTCCAAGGTCGAGAAACTTCTAGAAAAGGAAAATTCCAGCTGTCTCCTGTTTTTATTTTTTAATAGTTTCTCTCCATTTTATTTTCCAAGCTTCCCTTTCTAATTAAAACCTTGACTAGATTAGGAATTTATTACATTAATTTTCGATATGGTGGAGATGTTTTCCATGCATTCTAGCTTCGTGTTGGGACGCTATCCCTATTGGACCAATGATCAGGTACTGCTTCCCGCACCGTAAGCTTACCTTAATGCGCATTCGTTCTGGTCAATCTCTCACATGGGTATGAAATCCAAGCCATTAAAAAGGTTTTGATCATTGCAGAGGATAACCAGATGTGAAAACTATACTAATCTAATTAAACATTATATGGGTCACCCCTTCAGCATCAATAAACAGCCAACAATCTAACCGACATTGGCCTAACCCATGAATAGACGGTCCTGATTTTCATGTCACGTGCTGTTCATGATGGGCCAATCTTTTGCACGGCAGGATCTATGCTGTTGTCAGGACTATGTGGCCCCATGATATATGTGTTTTATCCACACCGTTCATCTGTTTTGCTAATTCATTTTAGAATATGAGCCGAAAATCGAAACATATCTGAAGCTCAAGTGGACCAACTACAACAGGGATAGTGAGTAGTGACCACCGTTGAGAATTTCTGAAGGCTTTCATTGCTTTCAATGCCCTGCATTGCTACTGAAATGCGTGAAGCTGCAGAAAAGAATGCACAGCTGGACGAGCCGATGGCATTGGAGGTAGTACCCGGTCATTTCTCATCTGAGATTGGATACCGTCCCCACCAGTACTCAGCTAGAGATGGATAGTCTTGTTAGGGGCTCCGCCGGGCTACTCCAATGCGTATGTTTTACCCACACCATCCATCTATTTTTGACATATCATTTTAGGACATGAACTTGAAAGAGGAAGAGCATAGGCTCAAGACCACACCATAGGAAACAGTAGGACTTGAAATCTTGCGGTTGAAAACTTCCTTGGCCTATCATGGTGTTTATTTGCTATTGGACTTATTCATAAAGGTGGTTAATTACATGTATCTGGATGAAGGGTAAACAAAAATATTAGCTTGATTCAAAACTTCTGTATTCCCAATAAGTTTTCAACAAAAGGCTTCCAATGGTGTAGTCCACTTGAGCCCTCGATCTGCCTCTCTTTTGAGCTCATGTCCTAAAATAGCCACGTGCACTTTTAAGCTGTGTTCCTATATTTGGTTGGTAGTACAAGCGTTGGTAGATAATCAACTCTCTCTATTAATAAATGTACAAGCAATGAGTTTTATCTATGTTGTCCATCCATAGCACTCTATCATTTTTAGAAATGAGGCAAAAAATGAGGTAGATCTAAGGCTCAAGTGAATATTAGGGATTGAATGGCCACCATAAAAAGCTTCTTGGGAGCTATGGAAGTTTTGTTTGATCAAGCTGATATTTGTGTTTTCCTTTTATCTAGTTTAGTTTATGTTAGGTTGGATGGCAAATAAACATCACAATGGGCCCTAGGAAGATTTGTGAGTGTTATTATCACCACTGCTTCCTATGATGTGGTCAACTTGAGCCTTGGATCTGACTCATTTTTTAGGCTCATACCCTAAAATAATCTGGACAAATGTATGAGCAACATGGACAAAACCTATATATTATGGTGGGTTTCATAGAGCCACTGCTAATCCGCTTCCCACATAACAATAACACAACTGGCCCCAAATTTTGAGAGTGAATTAAATGTTACCTAGGTGTTTACACTCAACTAATCATGACCAAATTAAACAGTGCGAAAGGTGTCACATGACAGTTGTGCCTCACATGATTTAGATGGACTTCAAGAGGAGTTCGATACACACACACACACACACATACATACGAGCATTAAATGTTAAAGTTCTATCAAAAGTATCAATATGCAGCATTAAGTGTTGGTCTTATCAAAATAAGTCTATGCAAACATTAATCAAGTTCTATAGTCCCATTAAAAACAACCTCTATAAATGTAAAATCCTAGTAACGTGACGACTCTAGCAAAGTTTTCTATGCAAAAGACCAGTGATGTGGAGACTGAAGCATACATGATCTCTTGTACACTTGGCATGATATAATTGATTACACTTATGTGGAGAATCAATGAGATTTGCATGGCCTATTAACTAAATCTCTCATGATGCAAAAACCTTAGCACGACTATCGCCTCTTTAAGCCTATAAAAGTAGCACTCGGTGAAAAACTTCGATACCAACTAAGCCATCACACAAAACCTCTCTTTCAGCACAATGCCATCTATCTTAATTTTAGCCTAAACTTCCACTTATGTCCAACTCTATTGCAGAAAAGTTCAGAGTTTAACATAGCTTAGATTGCTACTATCTAGCATCATCATTGCAGTACACATTAGAGTAGTGTATGTATCTATGATTAGTCGACCACCGTCATCGAATTCCTGATCGACCAAGCACGTACTTGGAAGATCACTTCGGTAACATCTTGTTAACCATCTACCTCAATTGTTTGTTTACAAAAACAATCGTATGTAATTTATTTTTTTTTCTCTATTTATTTTATGTTATCGGTGATTATACCGATCTTAATTTTAAATCAATAAAATCGACGAGCTAACTTTTATTTGTAATTGTCTGTCTATTATTACATTCTTTGATAAAACTAGATACCACGATTGCCATTGAAAGAAAAGTCACTAAGTCAATACTAAAAGCTCTCATTCAGAATGACTAACCTTCTCCTTTCAAATCGTTTGATCACTGCACATTAGTAGCTAGATAGCCATGTCAACCTTTACAAGTCTAATCATATTGGTTGATTTGACACTTAACTTCGCAAGCATTCAATCAATTAAAGTCTAAGTATAATTCTAACATGCCCAACACTATTTTGATCACACATTTGATTGAATATGGACGTTCATTAACACATATGGCCTTGTATCTGATTGAACAATAATACCAGAAAAATATGTTAGCGGGCATATATATATATATATATATAGTGCAAAGTCTTGCCAATGAAGCGGATCCAAATATCAAGTGGACTACCCTATACGAAACAACCCTTCATCCTGGTTTGTGTAACCTTATGAACGGATGGCAGATGAGTATTACCGTGGGCTTTAGGAAGCTTTTAATGGTCGGCGTTCAATGACCAACTTTTCCTATGGTGGGGTCCACTTGATATTTTGGATCAGCTTCATTTTTAGGACCATGCCTGACAAAGAAAAACTGATCGACTCTGTGGATATACAACACATACATCAAGGTAAACCCCAAGGTCAGAACAAGATCTAGACCCACTACCAGGTTACTCAGGTAATTAACATCTAATCCGCTCTACCAAAATTCGCCAGTTTGCCGGGACCGATCCCTCGGTATTAGGAAGGATAGGATCGCGATATCCTGGGATATGCATGACAAGCCAAACAGACCCGATGAACTTGTCCCGGGATATAAGCAATCCCATGGATCTTAAAACAATCCACTGACATCACCCTTGGTTGGACGGATTGGAAGGTAAAATCCCGGGATATGCCGGGCGTGCCAAACATGCCCAGTGAACTTGTCCCAAGATATAGCAATCCCACCAATCCACTGACACCACCATCGTTACCTTAAAATCCATCCCATCCCTCCTAATCACATGGGATTCGCCCGGCCAAACAGGCCCTTAAATTTTCCAGCAGGCGAGACTTCTTTGAAAATTTGTAGGCGATGAATATATAAAGAAATCCACATCGCCGGTCCAAAGTGACGGAATGTATAGTTTTAAAATCACTCTGATTGAACGATCCCAATGGTCCAATTAGTTAGGCCATGAAATGGATGGTTGAAAATTAAACAGGCAGGGTGTCGACACTGAAAAAAAATAAAAATCAGACGGTTGAGATTCTTCAATCATCCACAACGTTGACGGGCGTGATCACCATACATGAATCCCCAGAAGTGTACATTAACAAGCCATCATCAGTTTGAAAGGGGTAGTAGACTACCATCCTAGTCAAACCCAAATCTCCACACCAAATCCCACCCGTAGACAACAAACATCATCCGTTGATTCTCTTGTCCCTAAAAACCACTAACGCCGAGCTGGCGTGAGAGACGGGGCCGTTTATTCCCCGGCAACATCGCGCCCGAGGCGGACAAAGAAGTCGAAGAAACAGCGGCGCGCTTCTCGAGGACTGCCTTGAGAGCGCGACGGATGGTGGAGCATTCGTCGTCTCCTCCCCTACCTTCGATCAGGAACACGCTCTTGGTCCGTCCCCCGACCGTCGTGATCTCCGCCCTCACGGCTCGCAGCCTCAGCGAGCGGATCGCACCGTTAAGATCCGACAGCAGGTCGGGCCGGTCGTCACAACAGACGGACGCTTTTATGAGAGACGAACGCGGGTCCGGGTCCAACGTCACCTCGTCCGTTTCTCCAGGGAACGGCCAAATGTTGTTACTGCTACTCGGTGCCGCATCAGCCGCGTGGCGTTTCAGCTCCTTGACGTGTTGGACCACCTCCGCGAGCAACGACGCTTTATCTGTCTGCAGACGCGACCGAAAATGACGGAAATGACGTACAGATGGAACTGGAATGTCTAGTAAAAACCTTTTGCCTGTGTCGCGACTCGGGAACCGTCCATCTCATGGGTACTGTTTGACTGGGATGCATCCAAAACATAACGAAAGAATGACAATCCTGACCATTGTTTTGCAGAGATAAATACGAACATTTGATAATATCCATTCAATATTCACTGGTAAGATTCATCCGCTCCCCATATGTTAGCACCCAGAAAATAGACGGTTGCCATCGTGGCACCATCTCTACATGTGGACCCGTCTAAAATTGAAGGCCTGTGATCCCATGAGGCATGTGCAACTGTTAAATATAGAGCTAAAACTGAAAATGATGGGCTCACCATCATGTGTGGTTTATAAAATAATGGAGTGTAACCGATTCGGAACTACTCCAGAGTACCAAATCCATCCATAAAACATCGGAGAGATAATAACGTATATAGATCGTGGTGTACGGAACGTGAGCCGTCGCGATTTTAAGAAAGAAATGATCCGATACATTCCAGAATCTCCCATTAGAGAAAAAGGTGGGCCCACCCATCATTTTACGGAATGGGGACACAAGATGAAAATCAATGAACGGACATGGTAAGCTGAGAGTACTGGTGTGGCCCGCCCAATGAATGGATAGGCTTGATTTTCATATCAGGAGATGATCATGGTGGGCCCACCTGCTGCTAAGTGTGCAGGAAACCTTACCATGCACACAGTTGCATTTGGACTCTGTTGGCATCCACTTCATGTATCTGGAGCATCAATTAGGTGATCGAATGATCCAATCCATCCAATCAAGTGGCATACGAAAATGGATGAACAGGATCATTCCGAAGGATAGGTCTAACTGCTGAGATTGCACAGTAGATGAAAAAGAGTGGAGTGGACCTAATGAACGGTTCAGATAGTCGGTGTGAATGCCATCAAGTCTAAATGCAACCATCTGCATGGGAAACCCTCCGTGCACTTCAGACCACTGAATCATTAAGCATGCATGTGCATTACTGTCAAGAAACCTACTTTCGTGGTGTTTGGTAGAAGCGTTCGAAGCGTCGCGAGATGACCGTTGATTCGCTCTCTCCTCCTCCTTTCCGCCTCACTGTGGCTCTTACAAGCCGCCATCGCTTTCATCTCGGCGGTCGATCTTGAACCCAGACTCGAACCTCCACCGTCCATCTCTATCGATCCAATCCGTGGGAACAAATCTTCCCCTCTCCCAAACCCGTAGTAGCTCTGGAAAGGAAGCATCTTTCCTCCTCTTTATCTCTCTCTCCTCTCTCAATTCCTCCGCCTCTCTCTATCAGCCAATAAAAAAAGACCCGTCCAGAAGTCAAAAAGCGAGAAAGTAAACGAAAAACACGAGTAGAAGATTTTTCAAAAAAAAAAAAAAAAGGAAAAAGAAAGAAGAAAAAATTACCAGAGAGTAAATGCAGCAATTTAAAGGGGGAAATGCGGGATTTTCTCTGATGCGATCTTTCTGTTTTATAGAGAGAATCACAACTAAAGATATGCGATTGAGAGATTCTGCAACGGAGGCCAAGTGCAAATGCAAATCCTTCTATTTATAGTGATGAAATCGAGATGAGAGAGAGAGGAGTTTGAAAAGGAGAGGAAATAGGTGGGAACGGGAACGATGAAGGATTTCGATTCTCTATTTGACAGCGAGGTAAAAAGGTAATTAATGAAAGTTACAGTGGTAGGGGTAGAAAAACAGGGAGAATATTCCCAAAAGAGGAACGTGGAGCAATCATTTTCCGGCGTATGACGGCGGCTACACCAGCTTTTCTTGAAGGAGAATGGGTTTGAGAGAGAGCGGTCGATCCTCAGCCGACAATCTTCTGCTAGCTATCCATACCATTCAGTAGCATGGTCTCCCTCCCGTACTATCTGCTTTCTCACCGTACACGTGGAATGGGAACTTGGATCGGAGCTGTCGTGGGCAGTACTAGGAATGGTCCCCCAGTTTAGATTAAAAATCATGCTGATCGGAGTATCTTAGCCATTGCTTTTTTGCCCTATCCGCGTCGGATGTTCTTCACTAGAGAGATGATCCAATACAGCGTATGTATCATACATGTCGCATGTGTATAAAATCGAATCCGGGAAAAAGGTGGGCCGCACCATCATGGACACCTGCTATGAAAATCAGGGCAATCCATTTATCAATCGGGACACACCATTAAAAATCAATGGACAGCCATTAGTATTACTCAGTGTATATGAGTACTGAGTGGATTGGCCTCATGATCCTGATGCGGCCCACCTTTTTACTTCGATTGGATATTCCACACGTATGACACAATCGCCTGAAATAAAAGGCTGTATTGGATTGGATCTCCTTGAGTGGAATCACATTCGTGGCTCATCTGGAGCGTACGATCAATCATCATTTGGTAGGCCACGCCTATTCTTTAAGCTGTCCATTGATTTTAATGGTGTAGCCTGCATGATGACTGGAACACCCTAGTTTTCCCCTGTGATCGTGGCCCATCTCTTGCAGGGCTTAGATCTTCCATGCAAGTGATCCATTGGCGGGAAAGAAGGCATCGTGTCCAAATATTACATACAACGTTGCGTGTGAACGTTGAGAGATTATTCCAAGTTATAGCGCTCCTAGTTGCATGGGACACTTAAACCAACTAATAGATGGATCCGGACTGTCCATCTTCTCCATTTAAAAATGATATCGTAAATATAGCCTACTGTTCATTACCGTCGACCATTTGAAGGCAACGGATCAGATGACTCGGGTGGTATGGTTTCCGTTGTGGGTCATCAAAGGTAAATTGTAGAATCAAGCTAGGTTGTAGAAGAAGTTGGTGAAGACCACTCCACTGAATCATTTATCAGGGCTGAAAGAGGGGCGGGTTGGTGCTCAACCCTAACCCAACCCACGGTAGGATACCTCAACCCTAACTCAATCCAAACGACCTCAGGCTGTAAATTCTCAACCCAAGCCTAACCTAAGTGGGCTCAGTTAGGTTGGTCAGGTGGATACGTACTAATATTTTCATTATTATATTTCAATACACATCTTATTTTTCTATAGGTACTTTTATTAATTATATATGTAGTTATTTATTGTAAAGAATTTCATTTTTTTTTAAATGAATAAGCTAAAATTTATATTTGGGTGAGAGGAATCCGACGTATCTTGTTAGCTCGAGTCATTCGAAATGATGTTGACTAACTATACCCAACAATCTTAGAATTTCCTATGCCTTCAACACAAACTATCTGCCTTCAATTATAATTTATAACTTATGTATCCATCGGATTTGGGTTAGGTCAAGCAACTCGAGACCTTGACAAAAAGCCTGACCCAACTTTTATCGGGTTAGTGTTTATATAACCCAATCTCGAGGCTAAACCCGTTACATCTTGCCCAAGCGCAACCCAATGTTGAGTCGATCATAGGTTGGTCAGGTTGAATCCGCCCGACTTTCAGCCTTATAATTTATCCTAGCCAATGGGCCGGGCTCATGAATGAAAAATCATAATTTTAACTAGCATTGGCCCGGCCCGGCCTGAAATAGTTCAAAATCCGAGTCAAGACCTACCACTAGCCCGGCCCATTGATACCCACCTGCAGGTAATAAGCATTGTTGTGCACTAATCCACCTCTAAACGCACGTTGATAGAAGTTTAATCTGTCGGTAAAAGTTTTGTAAATATTTTTACTTATGAAAAAAATCATCGGTAAAAGTTTTTTACTTATTTTTTACCGAGTAAAAGTTTTGTAAATAGTTAAACTTACAAAAAAAAATCATCAGTAAAAGATTTTTACTTACTTTTTATTGATAAAAAATTTGTCAGTAAAAATTTTGCCTTTACCGGTGATTCAAATTTTCATCGGTAAAAGCTGACTGACGAATTTACCGGCGAAAATTTTTGCCGGTGACAAAAAGTTTCCTCGGTAAAAGTGGGAGGACCCCAAGCCTTGCATCACATGGGCCCGCTGTGCATATTATCTGGCCTAAATTATTCCAGACCACTCATCAAGTGGGCCAGATATGCATGAAACAGCAGACGTTCAAAAAATTCGCCACGTCATCTATAAGGTGCGTCCTACCTAATTCACATGTCAATGCGAGCCTGTGAAAAAAAAAAAAGCTGTGGAGCCACCGTGATGAGTGTATGACATCTATTCCATCCATCTTGTCCGTCATCTCATGTTAGTATGTGATTCCAAAATATGGCCATTCAAAACTCAAATGGGCCACACCACAGGGAAAGTGGCGATAAAGACGTCTACCGTTGAAACCTTTTTCAGGCTACGAAAGTGTTTGATGAGGATGATATTTGGTCTTTCCCTTCATCCTGGTTGGACTCACCATATGAATGGGTTGGATGGAATGTAAACATCAGGGTGGACTTCAGGAAGGTTTCAAATTATGGGTGCCTACTGTTTCATGTGGTGTAGGCCACTTGAGTTTTGAATTCACCTGAATTTTATGCTAAGAAACTAACATGGGCTGACGCAAATGATGGACGGAGTGGATTTTCCACATACATCACGGTGGGCCCTACAGAGCTTTTTGTTACATGGGCTATCCAAAATGTTGTAGAAATTCCCGTCCTGCCGCGGTAAGCGGATTGCGACCTACCCCCGCCCGGATGATAATCCGTCCATACAGGGATCTGTAGGGCCCACTGTGATGTAATGATTTTATCCACGCCGTCCTTCCATATTTTCGTATCATTTTAGTCCATAAACCCAAAAATTAGGCAGAACGAAGGATTAACTGGACCACAAAATAGGGATTGAACTCCCACCATTAAAAACTTCTTGAGAGCTGCAGAAGTTTTGGATCAAGCTGATATTTGTATTTTCACTTCATTCAGGTCTACGTGACCTTATGAATAGGTTGGATAGTAAAGAAAACATCACGGTGGCCCCTAGAAAGGTTTCAACGCTGAGTATCATTATCACCACTACTTCATTTGGTGTGGTCCGCTGGAGATTTGGACCTGCCTCATTTTTTTTTTAATACCGTAAAATGATCTTAACAAATATATGAACGGCGTGGATAAAACCCTTACATCACGATGGGCCACACAGAGCCCTGCCCGGACTGATTATTGTCCGGGCGGGTAAGACGCAATCCGCTTCCCGTGCAGAGTGCGTAGAGGTGCATGTTAGCGTACAAGACTGCTCAGGCTCTTGCTTTCACAGGTGAGGACGTCCTCGATCATCCGGCAGAGAATGACAATTCGTATGCATGCACACATCAACCGTACATCAGGAATATGTGTACCTAAATCTAGATTATACAAATCGCGTTCCTCGGTGAAGACCAGAACAGTGAAACGTCATACTGATGGGATGATCCTGACTGTCTGACGATTGCCCATCAAATGGACGGCTAGAATAATAAACAGTCGACATGTCCCATAAACAATCCTTCAGTAAATCAAAGCTAGAATCTCTTCTTCTTCTTTTTTTCAAAGAAAAATCAAAGGTAGAGTCGTCCAATCAATCTGGTTTTAGGCTATTCCCAGTTGTACGTGGCCTCAAATTTTGGACTACATGGGCCCCATCTTGATTGATTTGGACCATCAATTTGGGTCATGTTAGATTATCTGTGGTTCTGATTTGATTGGAAGATCTTAATTCTATAATCTAGAGCTTGCCAGTGGAGGGTTAATCAACATTCAACACATAAACAAAAGCGGGCCATTCATCATTGGCCCTGGCAGGCCAAGCCCGACCCGCCTAGAAACTGGGCCTAACGTTTGGGAAAGTTCAACGGCCCAAGTCGGCCCGCCATCACCCCTTACGTCCATTCAGTAACATGACACTTATATATGCATGCCTCCTATCTTTTTGGATTTTTACAGATTACCCCTTGTGTTTTAAAGAATTGATTCAGACTCCCCAAAAAGTACGCACCGACGCACCGTCCATTAAAGTCATTGTACTTGAGCGGCTGATGGTGTTACTTTTATCTCATACACACTAGTTTTAGATACATGGGCCCACTATAGTGTGTGATATCATCCAAACGTTCAACTTGGTCAACCCGCCATGCAAATTGGACACTCCAAAAGTCAGATTGATCCAACCATCAAGTGGCCCACCATGTCTAAATGGCGATTTTTTGGGTGGTTATCCATTATTTTCTACGGTGAGCCCTGATCCAATAATGGATTAGATTGATTTTTTGGTTGTCTAGATGAATTGAATGTCATTTATCAATAACAGTGGACTCCACGTGCAGGTAAAGTTACAATTGTCAATGGACAAGCACCATCAAGTGATATTGAATTTCTGATAAGCCTGCCAAAATAATTCAAAATCTGAAAGACAACAACTTGCCTGGACCAGAAAGCCAGGATTAAATGGTATTGAATTGCATTATATAGAATTAATAATATCATTATTGCACAATGTTATATGCCTAGAAATACTTATGTTATCTTGACTATCCAATTTCCAAGTTGGGATCCAGATCATTGGAAAAAAAAAAACTATATTATATGGAATTTGTATTTGGTGGACTATTGAATTGTAATCAATGAACTAGATTTCACAATTGATGCATGTCATTTGTATGCATATGCAACTCAATTGTCATGTGTAAAGAGTGTATATGAATGGACAATGTAGATAAAACACATACATCAATGCGGGACCTACAAATGTAATGAATTTCAAAATTAGTGCAAATTATTTATGTTGAAGGCACAGAAAATTTTAGTTCCATCACTTCTCATTGGTCTACATCACCTTGATAATAGTAAGTCACAAAATACATTGATTTCCTCTTCCAAATAAATTGTGTACTACACAATCCAACTTATAATGTGTGGAAATTCTCTGGATGCCATCATGATTTGTGTGTTAGATCCACACCTTTTATCAATTTTACCAATCCTAAAGTATGAGCTAAAAAATTAGGCACATCCAAAGTTCAAATGGACCACACCATAGAAAGCAAGGGTGATTGAACGACTAACCTCTTCATGATGCCAACCTAGATGAAGGGAAAACACAAATATCAGCTTGATCAGATCCCTCTATGGGCCCCAAGAAGTTTTCAACGGTGGGTGTCAAATTCTCACTGTTGTTTGTAGTATGGCCCAATTGAGCTTAGGATCTACCTCATTTTTTGTCTCATGGCCCCATGGAAAATAGATTGATGGTGATACAGACATCATGATGGGGCTCACAAAAGTTCCACATGCCAATACTTTTGGTTTTCTTCTCTCCCTTAATGTGTTGCACCACACACAAGCAGTGGAATTTCTTGTTGTGTGAAATTTCCATGCCCACAATGATGTATTTCTTAAATCCACCCCATCTATTCATTTTTCAAATCATTTTATGATGTGAGCCCAAGAATAAAGTAGATCCAAAGTTAAAGTTGACCACACAACAGGAAATAGTAAAAATTAATGCTACTGTTGAAAACTTCTTGGTGCCATAGAAGGCTTTGATTAAGCCAATATTTGTGTTTTAACTTCATTCAAGTATGCATGACATTGTGAACAAGTTAGATGGAAAATAAGCCTCACGGTTGGACCTAGGTAAGTTTCAACAGTAGTTTGTTCAATCCCCAGTGTTATGTGTGGCTTAGTCCACTTGAGCTTTGGATGTATCTCATTTTTGGACTCATGCTCTAGAATTATCTATAAAAATTGATTGACCATGTGCATCTAATACAAAAATTATGATAAGACCTAGACAATTTTCACATGTTAAAAGTTGTGTTGTATAGCACACAACTTATTCGGGAGAGAGAAATTCAGAGTTTTCTATAAGATAAGAGTCCTGGAAATGATGTGGACCAATGAAAAGCAATATGGCCCTGGCATTTTCAATGCCTTGGACACAAATGATTCACACTCTTTCAAAATCTACTAAAAAATTTCATATATTTCTTTAGTACAACCGAGATATTGATAGCTAAATTAATCCAATCCTTCCCATCTTTTCTAAACACCCGATGAAGTTTACATTGGACCAAATGCAATTCCATACCAGCTTATCAGATGTTCCAAACAAGCCCAATGTTTAAAGAAAGAGAGGTGGTCTTTGTCGCAACGAAAAATAGATGGGAGGTATTTACAATTGTAGTTAAATAGAAGGGAGGCATTTATAATTATAAATCTACAACATAAAAACCTTACTATGATTCTTTAATCTTGAAGACTTTTGAGGAATAGCCATGCGAGGTGGATCCCACTAACACGTCGACGATAAGAATGATTGAGCAACCTTCAACTTGTACCGTACTCCCTCCAAAGGCTGACTGTCCAAATAATTTCTACGGTCTTCTGTGATGAAATAGTTATTTAAATAGAGGGAAATCACAACCTGACAGACAACACAAACCATACTCTGTCCAATCTTGATGGTGATGGCAAGCGACCACCACTTACTTTGACATTTGCAGTTGCTGATGGGATTTTTCAGGTCCGTTTCCCATCACCGTTCGATCCTCCTCTGATTTTTTTGACCAGATTCATCCACATTGTTTTCTTATTATAGATGTTTACTAATTAATTCATGATCAAGTGGTTTTTTTTGACCTCATTCATCCGCATGTTTTTTGACTATTGATGTTTCCTAACTCATTATTCTCAGAGCTTGGTTTCTCTACAACTCAGTCATCTGCTTGTAAAAGTCAATATTCACTTTGCTTATGCCTTTTTGTCGAACATGGGCGGCAACCTTGTCCTGTATGCACCGTCCAACAGCAGATTGCAAGCTGACACTGTAGTAGCAATGTTGCCACTTAAATGGTGCTTTGTAGGCCCCACCATGATGTATGTGTTATATCCACACCGTTCATCTATCTTGGATCATTATTTTAGTGTGAGGGCCCAAAATGATCCATATCAAAATCTTAGGTGGACCACACCACAGGAAAACAGTGGTGATGAATTGCTCACCATTAAAAACTTTCTAGGGCCCATTGGAATGTTAATTTTCCATCCAGCCTGTTGATTAGGTCACACAGACAAGGAAAACACAAATATCAGCTTGATCCAAAACAACGGTGGCCCCCAAGAAGTTTCTAATGGTAGGCATTCAGTCTCCACTGTTTCCTGTGGTGTGGCTCACCTGAGATTTGTATCTGTCTCATTTTTTGTGTTCTTTAGTAAAATGAGCTGGACAAATGAACGAACGGTATGGATAAAACATATACATCATGGTGGGCTCCAAAAATCCCCGCTATTGCTACTGTGGCATTGTCAGAATGCAATCCCTGTCCCATCCAACGCACCACATAAAATAAATAGCCAACCTAAAACCTTTAGAATCAGCCTACGTGATCGCCCACATGATGGTTGGATAGGATTGATTTTTGAAGCATCCAACTTTCATAATAAGACAATCATATTTGATAGGTTGGACAACATAAACACACCACCGTTGATTTCATGCGAAACCCTTGTAAAATAAGCTTTTTGTAAAAGGACTGGCTGAGGAACCGGCCTCATGCCCTAGAAATTGAATTTCACGCCGTTGAATGCGTGCATGCATGCTTTTTATTCCAGTTCTCATAGCTTTACACACACTGTTAAAGTGAATTCGTAGTTGGCCATGCATGCGTGTTGCATGTGGATGATGGGACCTTAAAGAGATAGATTTCATCACGAATCCGCAAAGTATGACTAAAAACAAACGATTCTAACCATTGGGTCCATGGACAGATAACATGATAGAATTATAGATTAATGGTCAATCATTTCACATTTATGTTCTAAACTTCAAGTAAGCTTTTTTTTTTTTCAAAAGTTTTGAAAGATTTCGATAGTTGCATCACTTAGGGCCCGTTTGGACGCAACCTCCCTAGAGCTTCTGCAAAAGGTCTATAATGTCGGCTAACCAGCCAGTGGGCTTTCTAGTGCATATCTTATTGAATGGGGGAGCAAAGGGAAGTGCATCCAAACGACATCTCTAGAAGAACAGTTTGGCTCAAAATGGACTTTTAGCATCAAATCCTTCTTATGAGGGTGCATCCAACAATCCTTAATCTTTTCTCTTTGCTTGCTTGGTGTGTGGTGTGTGGTATTAGGTGGTGTGGAATTGCGTTTGGTCCCGTACAAATTTCATCTGGTTTTTGGAAATGACAGGAAAGGTTGGATTAATCCTGATATTGTGTCATCTAGAGCTAATAGTAGATATTGTATAATTTCTATGGATTTCAAAATCCATTATATATGTGGTCCCACATTGACACGTGTGTTTTATTCACACCGCCCATCCACATGTGCCCTTTACACGTGACATTCAAGTTGCATATGTGTGTATAGATGTCTGGCATCAGTTGTGAAATGTGGTTCCATGGTCCACCAAACACAGGCTTCACTTAATATAGTGTATTTCTCAAGTAGGGTTGAAAGTCGGCCGAGTTCAACCAGACCAACCTGTAACCAACCCGACATTGGGTTGGGCTCGGGTAGGATGTATCGAGTTTGGTCTCGAGCTTGGGCTATACAAACACCAACTCGACAAAACTTGGGTTGGGCTCAAGTTGAGGTCTCGGGTTGCCTGACCCAACCCGATATAAGTTACTTATAAATTATAATTGAGTGTAGATAGTTCGTGTTGAAGGCACATGAAATTCTAGTGCTGTCGGATTTTATTGATCAATGTCATTTCCGATGACTCAAGCTAACAAGATATGCCAAGTTTCTCTCCCCCAAATCGATTGCATGTTGCACAACATGACTTTTAAAGGAGTAGTTGTCTTATATTTTAGCTTGTTTGTTTAGAAAAAATAAAGTTCTTTACAATAAATAACTACATATATAATTAATAAATTCATAGGTAGAAAAACTAAGACGTGTATTGAAAATATAATAGACCAATGGAATAACAAAAATATTAGCATTTATCCACCTGACTAACTCGACCAACCTAACCGAGCCTGCTTGGGTTGAGCTTTGGTTGAGAATTCCCAAGCCGAGGTTAGGTTGAATTGGGTTGGATTAGGATTGAGGTATAGGAACCTTGGGTTGGGCTAGGGTTGAGCACCTATCCAACCCAACTCACCCGACCCGACCTTCAACCCTATTTTCAAAGGAGGAACTTGATCCCAAATGTGGAGCTGGCCAGTTAAGATTACCATAGTATTTCTAGACATATAATCATTGTGCAATAATGGTGTTAATTTCATCTAATGCAATTTCATACCATTTAATCATACCGTCCAAACAAACCAGGCTCGCTGTAAGGACCAACCACACTGACAGGTTTGGAATAAAACACTAATAGATAGTGCCAATATATTAAAAATCTTGTAATATTTTCATGAAAATCAACTAAACACCATGAATGTTACATTATTGCAGATTTTAAAAATGTTGGTAGGTATTCATTTTTCATAAAAGTTTGCCAATTTATCTCAATAATAACATGAAAATCATTTAAAATTATAACTAATTCATTATATGATTATAAATGCAAATTTTCTTGATGGGAAGGTCCAACTCCAATTTGCAGGACCCCAAGTTATAGTCCACCCATCAGATATATTCTAACCAGTTAAGTCAATGCGAAATCCAACCCTTCTAGTAGATTATCTCCAACATGACAATCATGAAATTCAAAAATCATCCCTCATCTACTCATCACATGGGCCACACCACAGAAAACAACACTTAGCCATTGAAAAATAAAATAAAAAAATACAAGTAAGGTCCACTCAATGAGTGGATGTGGCTAATTTTTGCATAAGACAATCCATGGTGGGGCCAACGTATTGAACAGATTGGATGTAGCGTCCACATGAAAGGTTCAAAGTTATCTACTGGGTGGACTATATAACTTGTTGTCCAACTTATTGGACTTGAGACCTCAGTTTTAAATAATTTATTAATTTATAATAGAGTTTTTTATTAATATTTTTCTCAAAATTTAAAATCTTTTTAAAAAATTCTCGAACCCAAAAAGCCACCAGAAATAGATTTGTCTTCCTTGACTAAACTGGCGGCCTATTGGGCCTAAGGTCAATATAGGAACCGTTTGCCAAGGTCACATGACTTTTCCAGCCCAACCATCAATCCGTTTGACCCAGGTGATTTGCATGGTTTGCCCACCAGGATCACATGTGCACGACATCTGAGTCAGAAAGAGACAGGTCCCATCACGAAGGTTAGCTGGTGTGAAATCAGTCTGAAATATGGCATTTGCCTTTAACTAAGAGCTGCCTAAATAGTGGACTCACCGTGTGTTGGTTATTTACTAAAAATCAGGCAAACTAGATAATTCAGACTACTGATTTAGTGGATATTTTGATGTAGGACAAGGTCAAGGTCAATCTCATGGATGGTTAATATTAAAGGAACTCAAACTAGAAAGTTGGATCTAAGGGTCTAACACGTGCACCACAAGTTAGATAGTTAATTTTAAGTTTTTAGTTGAAATTTACTATTTTTTATTAAGTCATAGAGTGTTTAGGGTGATTTAAGGTTTAACAAGTCTTGAAACAACTTGAAAGTTATTTTTAGTCATCTGGAAGAGTTTCAATAAGTTTAGACATTATTACTATTTTAAGTAAACTTATTATTTTTGAAAAGTTTATTATTTTGAAAAAGTTATAAAATTAGGGTTTAGGACTTTTATAAGTCACATTAGAAGACTTTCAAGTAGACTTTTCATCAATAATATTAATTTTACTTTTCATTTTAAAGATATTTCTCTTTTCTTATGAATTCAAATGATATCTTCAATTTCTTTTTATCCACACTTTTGCCACATTATTCGGTATCAGAGTGAGGCCTTTCCTTAAGTCGTGGCTTCTGTTGGAGATTGGGTGACGACAATCCCGCAATCAGTGTTTCGGCAATCAAGCATTAGTGGGAGTAGAGTTCGTGACTTTTTATCGGAAATGCAATTGTTTAATGCAGGATTTATGAGAGAAGATTGATCAATTCACCGAGGCCATGGATCGTAAATATAATCCTAACAATAAATGGCCCATGACCATGAAATGGGCTCACAATCAGTCTATTTAGGGTTCAACAGGTACAAAATTCATGCCAAATCACAGGCCTCAAATCTAGGAGGTGAAGATAACTCATAGAGTTGGATGCTTTTTAGCTAGTCATATTTTGAAGAAGATATGTACTAAAATCTCTAGGAAGAAGAGTGGATTTGTGCAGATGAAGATGTGCTTCTTGAAGAAGCGAAAGAAAAATGGACATATGTAGATGAATGAGCCACTTGAAGAATTCTTCAAGTGGGATTACTTGATGAATCTATGATTCTATCAACTATTTTAGGCATGCATCAAAATGTGCCATCACACCCGGAGGTGGAGGTATGACATTAATTTCCTACAAGTGATAGATTGATTCCAATCCAGTCGTTATGCGAGTATGCTTATCCTTTAGGCAACTCATGTGTCCTTATTACTCTACACTGCACAGTAAGGTTATGATGTGACGATACTTTGATGTATATTTTTAAGGCCATGTGTACAAATTCAGCTAGGTCAGAAGCACAATAGGAAAACAACTAAATCAAGATCAAGTTAACGAACATTGGAAAAAGAAAAATTATAAATGATCACGTGGTAGTGATGATGCACATGAGACTTAACTAAGACACTAGGTCGAATGGACGGTTGAAATTCATTGCAAACTATTTTGGAAAAGAAATGTGTACATATTACATATTAATATTTTCAATGAATTTTGATCACTAAAGTTTGAAAAAATAAAACCAAATTGATCTTAAAAGTAGAGAAGTGTGCATTACAATCAACTATTGGGATTTGTGTGTGTGTAACAATGGAATTAAATATGCTCGATTGAGTGTGATGAGATCAACGTCTTAGAGAAGCTATTGGAGATAAGGACAAATCTTTTCTAGTTCGCTCATGGATTTCGTGCAATATCATCCCCTTGAGAGGATTATAGTCTCATATATTGTTGGGATTCATACCTCCCAACAAACTACTATCAACCCTATTTACTAGAAATTTAAATCTAATACCACCATCAATTTGTGCACTTTGCAAAAGATATAACAATCACAATAAAGCAGAATAACCAATAAAACAATCATACAGAACACAAAAATATTTAATGTAAAAAACCCTGGCAGGAAAACAAAAAAGTCATGACACAAATCGGCAAATTATCCAATATAATCAAAAATTTTAAGTAATACAACACTCACCTTCTTTTATCACAGATATACCCCAATCACCCTTTGCGATGCACAACTATTGTAAACCCCTTCACAAGCCCTTACAAGTGTCAGAAACCCTCTCGCCTCACAAAAATCCTCACCCTTAGAGAGAACACTCATAATAAAATCTAAGCCCTAATTGTGGATTAAGTTTAAATAGCACAATCTGCGCAACTCTAGGTGTAATCTTATCGAGATTCAACTAGTCGGTTTTGGAGTAGTACTGCCTTTGTGATTTAGGTGGGGTGTCTACACCTTCTCACACATGGCAATGTGTAGAGGTATTCAGAACATCTAAATAGTACATCTTATGTCAGATAAATAATATTTATCCATTTAATAATTTTAAATAATCTTAACTATCTATAAATGGATATCCCTGTTTACCACTGAGGGCTTGTGCCATATAATAAATGCTATGAAACTCATATTTTAAATAAAACTCTTAAGCCAAAAGAGCTTTGAATAAGTGGCCCGGAATTAAATTTATAATCAAACTCAAATCAAGCCCTAATTTGAGTTTGAGTTTGGTTTTTATAACTAATTAAACCTAAATAAACCAAACTCGAACTCATCAAATATTAAACTAACCAAACTCAAACAGATAGATTTAGGTACTACCCAAACTTAGCCACTATTTTAGTTATCAAACTCAAACTCAAATACAGTAGTATTTGGTTCAGTTTGATTTATTTACACCTTAATGTAAACTAATATATATAGCTACGTATCTATCTTGACAATGGCTCTAACTGTAAACAAGAAATTCTCTGTGTAATATTAATGGCTAAGCTTGCTCAATTTCATTTGGTGAGATTCACCATGTTGTATGCATGTGAAATCCACTCCACGCATAAGGTGCGTTCCTTGATGCTAGGTCCTGAAGCCCAAAATCATTAATATCAACAACTCTGATGAGCCACACCATGGGGAATGATCGAGAAGGGACACCAATCATAGGTTTATGTGGGTCCCAGTGATGTGTATGCTTCATCAAACCCATCCACCAGGTAAGAAGACACATATCGACGTTTTAGGCGCAAACTTGTTATGCATGACTGCGACGCATTGGGTGCATAAACAACCTTAAAATGCAACGGGAAACAAAAATTTAAACAATTACAAAGCACAAAAAGATTTTACTAGAAAAAATCCTTAAGAAAAAAAAATCGTTATACTAAGTGATAATGAATCCACTTGAACGGTAAGTTGCGAGATATAGACAACTTACAGGTTGGAAACCCTTACTTTTCCGAGCAAATCCCCTTTTAAAATCTAGCTCTCTCTCCAACACAACATGATTCATAACCTAATCATGTATTAATCAGATTATAACTTTCTTACATTATTAAAAACAAAACCGCACACTTATGCAAAAATGACGCGAACCATTGATCCATCAACACCACTTGTTCAATTTAATTGAACATGCTCAAAAATATCCAGTGAACAAATTAAAAAATTCAAAATTTTCTAGATTTGATCAAAGCTGCTGTCCATTCATCAGAATCCCTGTATTTGCATCGGATTGCAATCACTCAATCAACAAATTTTACATTGTCCACATGAGTGTAGCCATCCCTGTCTTTTATCAGGCTCATCTTTTGTATGGATGGTTATCACCTGTTTGACGGGGTGGATTTCACACATACAAGCCGGGAAGAGCTTGGGTGTACGGATGGATGGGACCCACATCACCCACCCTCTCCAAGTCCCAAAGACAGCAATGTCTCGTTCCGTGGACACCTTCTGCCAAAAGAAATCGAAGCTGCCTTCCGTGGGGGGAGGCCTTTTATGTATTTGTCCATTTCCTACCCTACATATCGTGTGGCCCACACTGATTGGGACCCCCACGGCTTACCCTGCTCGGTCATTGGATATAGTGAAAGTCGAACAAGGCTCCATGACTTTCCTTTTCAGTATTTTCTTTCTCGTCTCCAGAATGTTACAGCTGTTGCTGAAAATTTCAAACCATTCCATGCGCATTGAAAGCGGCCATGATCCTGTGGAATACATGTACATCAATCCCTACTGTCCAAATCGTGTGGCCCAATTAATACGAGGGTCAGCCTCAAAATAACGTTTGCTGGAAAATGCTACCTTAGTAGACGCTTGTTTCTTGAATTCTTGCTGGTGGCCATTTTCATTTCAACCGTTCATTTGTGATACCGACCGAGCAGTTACGATCATCTTTGTTGTTGTTATCTCACAGATATGATGGAGCCCACTATTTGGACGGTTTGGATTAAGGTATGTATGTGCCACGTATTTAATGTCACATGCATGTGTATCTATTTGGTACTCTCTCAGTGCAGACATAAGGGTCATGACTAAACAATTCTGAGTCCCATAAAGCAAAATTCCATTTGTCGTGCCTCCTTCGTACTTTGGTTGAACTGGGCGGGGATTGTGTTTTGTAGTTATGCGCTCCCCACCCTTCACCATGGTGTGAAGACTCTCTGGGGGCCATCTTAATGTATGTGTTTTATCCACGCTGTCCAGCCTTTTTTTTTTTCAGCTAATTTTATGGAATTAGCCCAAAATTAATGCATATGGAAAGATCAAGTGGACCACACCACAAAAATTTTTTAAAAAAAATAGTGGGAATCGAATGCCTACCATTGAAAATTCATGGAACCAGAAGTTTTGGATCATGTTTTCCCTTCATCGAGGTCTATGTGACCTTATGAACAGGTTGGATGACAAATAACCTAGGAAGGGACATCATTATCCTGTTTTCCATGGTGCGGTCCACTTGAGCTTTGGATATGCTTCAATCTCGATCTAATTCCCTAAAACGAGCTGGAAAAACGGATGGACGGCGGAGAAAAAATACATACATCATGATAAGCCCCACAGGCCATTCAATCACCTTTGTTTCTTATGGTATGGTCCAACTGATTATTGTATTTGCTTCATTTTTGGGATAATAACTTAAAATGATCTGAAAAATCAGATGGACAGTGTGGATATACTAAACCTACATCAAGGTAGGCCATACGGTGAGGGCCGCACCTTCTTGGGTGAGGCGGGGTCTCACCTTGATGTATGTGTAGCATATCTACACAGTCCATCCGTTTTTCAAGATCATATTAGGTCATGAGACTAAAACTGAAGTAGATTCAAATCTCAGGTGGACCACACTAAGAAACGGTGGTGAATGACAATTATAAACTTCTTGTGGGACACGAAAGTTTTGGATCAAAATGGTATTTGTTTTTTACCCTCATCCAAGTCTGCGTGACCTTATCAACAGGTTGGATGGCAAATAAAAATAATGTTGAGCCACTATTTCCTGTAGTGTGGTCCACCTGAGAATTGGATCTGCTTTATTTTTGGTCTCATGCCGTAAAATAATCTAGAAAAACGGATGGACGGTGTGGATATACTACACCTACATCAAGGTGGGCCCGACTGTCGGGCAGCACCTAATCCGCTCACAGGTATATAACGCCCCCTATACGTGATAAAATTAGGCAATTCGAATCGGTAAGTTCTCTTGTGAATGCAGTCGCTAGGGTATACTTTAAAAAGCGCTTCAACCGTTGGATTATTCGAATGTTAAAGCGACGGTCCATATTCAATGGAAGTCAAATTATCAATGGGTTGGAAGATTCTAACTCGGTTTTTATTTTATTTTTTTGTTACTCGCTACCTAGGGTGAGGACCATCAAATACGCGATTTGGATAATTGAAACATGACCGCAGATCTAAAGGCGAAAGTCAGACCTATCATAATAGCAACGTCTAGGATGTATTCTAGGAAACTCTCGTATATCAGAAAAGAGTCGCTAATCAGGCTATCCAAGCCGTAGAGATGCCATGTCACAAAATCAGGACCATCCGATGAACAGGTTGTTTTGAATTTAGTTTAGACAAGTTTTTCTATTAGACTGATCACCTACCGGCAAGGTACCATGATTTATGTGGTACTCAACATGCCACTTGTGTAGGACACCACTGCTGTGAAAATGGTTGGACCCACCATGAAGATCACCTGAGAAAAAATCACGATGTTCTTTTTCTATCAGGTAGGCCATACCATCGTAATCAATGAACAAGCAACAGCCTATCGAAGCGTTAGGATATATCAGTCTAGATCACATGTGGGTCTCAGATGCACCACATCTATATCCTTATCTAATGAAATATAGGATTCAGCTTCCTATCCAAACAACAACACCCGTCTTACAGTAATCCATCTCCCACTCGTTGGATTCCTCGTATTCAATTTCAAACAAAGCTCTTTTAACCATAATTTCATTTTCTAAAACCCAAGTGAGATAAGACTTCTATGAGCATTTGCCACAACTAACAGCAGCAATAGGTCGCATTTGAGTGGGGTTAGCCTAGGACCGCCAAATCTACAAGGCAGGCCAAGCAATCATTTACAAATGCCAGCCGCATCTATCAAACGGTTTGAATTTACTGTCTAAGAATTCAAATCCAAGCCCCACTCGACCTGTTTATGCTGGAGGTTTCATTGCCACAGCCATCAATACTATCTAATAAGTTTGCAGATTAACCAGGGATGGCAATGGGTCGGGCTGACCCATAGGTCAAGTCACCCAACCCGCTTTTGAGGCAGGTTTAGAACAAGTTAAAAGAGAAGCAAGCCATGCCCGGGCTAGAAAATGGGCAGGGCTTAGGTTAAAGATTACCCAACAAACGGTACAAATAGGTAATCAATGGGCTAGGCAATAGATTATACAACATGAATCCCTAACAAAATAATAGAACAAGCGCACAAGTTCATATATATGAGCATACCTTGAGAGCCACACCGTTCATTCTTAAACCTAAAATACTTGTCCTGCCAAGTCAAAGTCAGTTCGGTCGAGCCCCATCCTGATTATAGTTATACAGGTTGTATCTTGTCAACATTGGGCTTGGATGAATTTTAGGCGGGTCGAGCCAGCCCATAGGTAAATGGATCATAGGTCTGGTTTGGGACAGAATTTCTGGCCTGCTAGTAAATGGGGCAGGCTCAGGCTGGCCAAGGTTTAACGCTTTCAATTAAAATATATTATCGGTGGATCATGTCAGGTCAGGCCTGGGCCAGCCCCATGTACTCACTGGGTCTCATTTTCTGGAGTAAACAGGACGTGACCCAAACCCATCCAAGTAGGGTGGACCAGCAGGCGGCAGGACAACCAGATCCATTGCCGGCCCTAGCCACACCCTAAATTGTGACAACATTGATGGAAGACCTCCAAATAGTGGTAGTCCCATAGTGGATGAAGAATATTGAAGAAACACTGGACGGATGGTCCATATCATCCGTAACAAAAACAAGAAAGGTTACAGTTATACATCTATTTGCCTCATTCACAATAATAATTTTCAGCATAGAGCCTCCATGTCTCACCAAAAAATGATAATAACAGGAACACATGGTGAGCTAGAAACCAGTCTGAAATTGCATGGTCCATGCTGCCATTGCATTCCCTACCATTCCAATAAAAGTTAGCTCTTCAACAACAACACTAGCATGGGAGAGACCCACTAAACTACCCCCTTTGCTTTGTTTCGATCGGCATCAAATGGGTTAGTCGCTGAACTCAGCAACCCTAGAACAAAATCGATGGAACCCAAGAACATGCGAAACCGACAAAAAAGTTTGTGGTGGGAATCATGGACTCAATGCAACCTTGCAGAGCCCAACTCTTTGAAATGGGGACCCGCATGGGGCAATCAAGCCAAGGCTCTGCATCACCCGCATTCGCCTTGCGTTCATATCTTGTGAGCACTTTAATGAGTCAGTTACCTGTTTGCAGGTTGGAATTATTTCAATGTACTAGTACAAAGTGAAATAAATGAAATGCATGCATTGTGAAAAGAACGCAAATACTCACAGAGATTGGGCTGCTGATTGTTTTTTTATCTTTCCTATCCCCTTGTTTTGGGGTTTTCAAGACTTTGACCACAGCTTCTGTGGTGGCCCTCTGTACCCCATCCTGCCATATTACAAAGAAACTTCTAAGCTAATAGCAAGTCTTTAAGTTAGATTCGAATAAGTCTACGAGGAACACTACCAGCAGACACAATAGTGCAACACCAGTGCCAACATGGTGTTTGTGTGGAAGAGTTGAGCCATTCATCAAGTCCGGCAGCGAACGTGTTCAACCCAACATACAGGCTTGTCCACCACCCTTCAGGTGGGCCATATATTTTCAACATACATGTGCCCCAGCTGATGAGCATGCCAACCTGATTTTTGGGCAACGGAAAACTTCCCATGGGATCTGCCACCTGACTTGTGGACAGCCCAGATTTCACACTTGTGTGCCACATTGGCAGGGTGCTTGTGTTTGGTGTTTGTGGATGGGCGCTCACAAGCATGCATTTGCCATATGCTACAACAGTCTAGAACATTAGCTTATTGAGGGACATGGAACAATTGAGTGGGAACATATAGGATCCAGGCCATTTGCCTAGTGGTTTTTCCCAACACTATTTTCCTTTGGCTTCTTCAAGGCTTCACCTGGAGTGCTTCTTCACTCTCACCGACAAAAGCACATCCTGCCATTTGACGAATGAGCCCACTAGCTGATAAAACATCTAAATGATCTCAATTAAATTATGTTACCACAACCATGATGGCATTTGAGTTTTTTATGGGATAGTGTAACAGGAGTCACATTCACAGAGCCTGGGCGACCTGCTTTCAAGGCAACACTTACACCATTTTCTGAAGAGGGATCTCTTTGCTTTCTCTTTCTACCAGCATGCATATCCTGTTGGCATTTTCATGCATGAGTTCCCTAGCAATAACAAGTCTAGTAACCTCAATGAGCTAAGAAACGGGTACATTTTCCACCATTTCTTAAAGGGTGGTAACTCATCCACCACAAACACAGCCAACAGGGTTGACCCAGACTATCCAAATTGTGGGCTGCATTGTAGATGGAGAAGACCCTGAAAATTACACTGATCAGACAATGTTATTCATCTGGCACTGACATTAAATTTGAACTGCAGAAATTGTCTTTTCATTTTTCTTTTTCTTCTTGTTGTTCTTGTTGTTGTTCTTCTTCTACTTTTAACAACCCATTTGACGGCCAGCAATTGGTTGGTTCTGATCATAAGATAAGTGAATTTTAGGACATGCACCACCACCAATGGAGCCATGTTTTGACAGGTCTGGATTGACATATATGCACACCACATGTGCAGCAGATGAAACAACACCTTTTAAGAAGTAGAAAACATGTACAGTAGTCTAGCCCAACCTCAATGAGCTATATTACTGCTAACAACAAGCTTATTAGGAACACAAATAGTAAACTAGGAACAACACTCACAGAGTCTTGGCCATCTGCTTTCTTCTTTTTCTTAACTCCATCTTGCACTGATATTTTGTCCTTGGACGATTCATCTCTAGCCTTTTCCTCCAAGAGATTACTCTTTACACCATCCTGCAGTTTTCCTAAAGAACCCATTGCCTGAGTTGTCTCAATGCTATCTTGCTTAGGCATTTTATCTCTAGAATCTTCAACTGTAGCTTTTTGTGCATAAAGATCCAGTTTTCATCAATCATGAAGCTCTAGTAGTTTATAAAAATATTATCCATAACTTCAACGCAAAAGCACCTGATCTTGAAGTCTCAAGAGCAAGTGCCATAAAAGGTCAAGAAATTTCAAGAATGACAAAACGGGAGTTTACACAAGGCAATCATGTGAGTAGTTTAGAAAGGACAAAACACATCAATTTTGTATCCAAGCATATGTTCCATAAGGCAGCCAGACTGTCTAAGCACAATGCATTGCATGGAAGGCTAAGAGCTGATGCTAGGGTCCTTAGAGAATTTCCGAGGTTTTTCTCATAGTAATTCTCCCAGCCAGAGTCGAAGGGGGCTTTAGGAACGTAGCCTCACTGATGACTACAACAAATTGCAAGAGCTTGGAGACTAAAACTTGTTTTCAATGATATTTGACATACTAGCTCTAGGTTAAACATTTCATTTGCCCAAATAGAAAAAGAGGCAAATAGCATGTCAATGTGCCAGTAGAGGGTTAAGCTATGAGGCTGTGTTGGAAACTCATACCCTTTTTTACTGGTTTTTTCCCCTGTAAAAACTTACACTCTCAACATGGTAAAGTTCAATAACTGTTCTAGAAAAGCAGGGAAGAGACTTTATTGTATTATCAGGAACCATAACAAATTTGCTCACATGTGATTCCTGTACCCCATGTGTGAAACAGATGCGGAGAAGGTTTTCTTGATAACCTGTATAAGGGTCATTTTCTAACAAATATTTCCTCAGAAAGATGTCAATGCATCTAGAATAGCTATCTTCAAGAGGAATGATCATATACAACCATTTGTAACATATATCTACAGTTTAATTATTGATTTGGACACTTGGACCGTCCAATCATCAAGCTAGACCATCCTTCCATTCAACCTCATCAAGAAAGTGTTAGCAACTAGTGATGGGCCTGGGGCTTGGGAAGCACATCAGGAAAGTCACCATGGTACCATATGACAGCTATACCAGTGATTGACTAGGACTTGGCCATTTGGAGGGTTCTCACATCAGTACATGAGTACGCACAAATGGTTCAGTTGGCACGTCGAACAAGGATTGCAATGAAGGAATGCTCTTTGGTCTCAACAAGAGAGCATACACTTCCACTACACCAAGGTATTCAAAATCGGTTATATAACAGTAACGGTCATAACTGTTACGAGTTACGGGCCAAAACGGCCCGTAACAGTCCTGTAACAATTCTTTCCAAAAAAAAAAAAAAAGAGCCCTTTACGGCCCATATTATAACAGTAATGGTGGTGGCCGTTACGGCCGCCGTTACCGTTATGGAGCACCTTGCACTACACACATTACTGTTATGGAACACCTTGCACTACACGCACGCACGCACGCACGCACACACACACACACACAAGTGGATTGTGGTCATTGGACCCGAGCTAGCAATTAGTGGGTCTGGGTCCAAGAGTTGAACCTGAATTACTAAATGGATCCAAGTCCAGGACCTCTCAAAATAAACCGAACCTGGACCTGTTTTCGAAATCAGTCCAATTTGGGCTAATAATAAAATGGACCCAACCCAGACCCAAACACAACCCAAGCCCAGGAAAAGTAGTTAATTAATATAAGTATAGGAAAATCTAAGCATTTGGTTGATTAACTAATACTACCTAGGGCAAGTGGAAGATTAGGGACCCTCGGATGAGATCCATCAACCAATACTAAACCCATCCTAAGTTGGAAATTCGAATAGGTGTTTTGGGTTTTGGAGGTAATCACATTGGAACATTATTTGTGTGACAACCCACTTGTAATTTTTATACCTGGCCCATACCTGATCAATTAAATAAATGGCTTGGTTTTTTATGACTTGGAGCAGCTCAAGTTTTAATGGGTTGGGTCTGGGGCCAAAATTCTGACCCGCTTATTAAATGTGCTGGGTCTGGGACCCCCTCGACGTGACACGACCCATCCCATTTGCACCGCTACTTGTGGCTATGAATCTTCTTCTTTGTGCTTCTCTTTGAAGGTAAATAGGTATACATCTTTAGCTCTCCTGTTTGCTTTTGGATCTGATATTTTATAGTGCTCTTGATCTACACATATTTGCTTATCCTAGAGAGGCTAGATGCCTAGATCTCATCCAATAACCTACAAATAAATGTTCAAGCATGGTCATTTACATAAGGACACACGTCCATGTACCAAGCCATGCATAAAGGTCTGTATTACAGAAGAATAGTTGCCAGTATCCTGATTGAAAATGGGCAGCCTAACATTGTACCAAGACTACCGACTCACAGTAATCATCACTCAGAAGCAAGGCATAATGAAGTTTAACAATCAAATGCTTGTGCGTAGTTAGAATCAATGTTGTCAAATCACATAAACCATCAGCCTGGGCTAATCGCTTATGCAATCGCATAATCGCATAAGCAATCGCTCTGGCTGATGGTGTTTTTTTTTTTTTTTTTTTGAAATTTTTTTTTTAAAAGGTAAAAAATAGAAGAAAAAAATCTAAAAAGTTAAGAAAAAATCTATAATTATTGTAAGTGATTGGATTGGATTTATTTACCTATTTCATTGTAGTTTGACTATTAGGCCATCTATATGTTGAGTTATATTATATTATATATAACAAAACAAATTTAAATAATCAACAAGTTACACTGAGAAAGAATTAATTATTGAAGACTACAAATATAGAAATTACATTGATAACTTGAATCTTGATAAGTTGATGCATACAATACAAGTTATAACTTACAACTTATTACAATCTACAAGAAACTTGACTGTTGGCCATTATGCCATAGCATACTAAAGTATGCCATGATTATGCGATTATGCCATCGCATAATCATGGCATACTTCCTGCATGGCATATGCGACCATGGCATAGGCAATTTGAGCATGGTATGCGTCACATAATCGCTTATGCGATCGCATATGACAACACTGGTTAGAATTCTTTCGGTGATATATCATAGTAGATGAATCATTTCCAAGAAGCACTGATAAAGCCTATTGGGAAAGAAAATTGCTCTTGCCACTGCTAAATAAGCGGAATACTAACAATAAACCACAAAAACATGTTCACATGAACGAAAAATGCAGTGTGTAAAAAGAAGGGAGCAGCGGAAAGGCGAAGAGTGAATTTGGTTAAGCTGAAACAAAACATCTGAACTCTGGTAGGTGAAATGATTGGCTAACCTTTGGGTGTAGAAGCTTTCCTCTTTGATTTAGCACCAGATTTGATTCGAGAAAGATCCTATAGGCATTACCCGACATCATTGAATAAACTATCAGCTTTTTCCTCACAAGATTGTTTCCTGAGAGATGAAAGAGGGCCTCATGAAACTTGTCGCAGACAGGCAACAAAATATTACCTGCTCCAAAGCTTTATTTAGAATCTCTTTGACACTACAGTTATTTTGCTTAAGAACCTGGACAATTTAAACATATAGAATGGCCAATCCAAAAAAAAAAAGATATAGAACATTAGCTTTAAAAAAATAACAGCAATAAAACAAATAAAGAAACTAGAGATGATTTGAAAAAAGAGAAAAGGGGGAAAAAAAAAAGGATAACTAACTGCTAAAAAACAATGTGCTATTATTTGCACCCACATTCTCAAACTCAGATTGGTATTTCATGGGGTCCACATACAAGCTGCCAAAACAAAAACAAAAAAAAAAAAAAAAACAAAAAACAAAAAAGAACAAAATCCAATAAGTAATACATACATACGAAGCAATGAATGCAAACATAAAACAGTCGAGTCAAGACAAGACAACTGACTACTCATAGCTTCCATAGAGTCGAGTGAGAACTCCACCCTCCATTTTCTTCTCGATCTTTTCACCCCCACCTATAGTGTTCTCATCTACAACCTAACAAAGGGGGGAACATGCATCCAACGAATATTTTATACAATATCAGTGGTCAAAGCTATAAACACAAAAGAAGTATTGGCGTTCAAGCCAATTAATGGTCTGTTTGGTAGTAGGAATATATATATATATATATATATATATATATATATATATATATATATATATATATATATATATATATATAGAGAGAGAGAGAGAGAGAGAGAGAGTAATGCTCACACACAACTAGTTGGACAGTCTAACTAGTTACTTAATTTAAGAGCTAATTAATGCTAATAAATAGTGCCTCGGCTCATGTTATTTCAAAGAGGAACGGGGTTGTCGGCTTGAGTGGCCCCACCGTTAGGTTAATATGAAATCCACCTAGATCATCAAGCTAGTCACCCCATGTTAGAGCTAAGGCCCGAAAATCAGCTCGATCCATTGTTCAAGTGGGCTCCACGATTGGAAAAATTGTACAGGGAAAAAGTTCGGCCTTCAAACTGGGTTCCTCAGTGTGGCCCACTTGCATCACAAATGGGTCTGATTGTTGGGCCCCAAGCATAAGTTTTGTCATGACATCTAATGGTTGAAGTGGATTTCCCATACTCATAACAGTAGGCCATGTACAAATCAAGGGTGGACGTTTCTCTTTCAACTGTTCAATTACAATTAGCCTACTTGAATCACCAATCAGTCTAATTTTTTTACCCTAGGCCTAGGATGAGATTACACATTTAATGGTTGGATGGGATCTACATATCAATCACGATAGGCCTGTAAAAAATCAATGCTCGGCTTAAATCTCCAACCCGTTCCTTTGCTGATGGTGTTCCGTTCAAGATTACATTCCCCAAAAGGAGCTTTTAAATTCAGCTGGTTGGACGAAAAGCTACAGTCCATCATATGATAACTTACAAAGTATGAAGTGCATGTGAAATCCATCCCTTTCAACAGGTTGGCTGCCACCATTTGGATCGTTATTTACATGCTCAGTAATATCTACACATCAAGTAGTTCACACCATTTAAAATAGCATTCAAACATTTATAAATAGCAAAACATGTCTGACCCACTCAATGAGTGACCATTACGGTCTTCAAAAGGTGATGCTCATGATGGCCAATCTATTAGACGGGTTGGATGTCATATACACATGAAAAGTTGGGCGTTGTCGACTAGTTGGACCTTAGATCCTAGTCCATCCTCCTGTTCTTGAGACCTCATAAAGTGTTTTTTACAGCACTGTGTTTCCTGGTATCAGTTGGTGCTGGTCGGTCCTCTGTGGGCCCCACCATGATTCATGTGTTTTATCCACACAGTCCATCTCATTTTGTAGCATAAGATAAAAAAATAAGGCACATCCAAATCTCAGGGGAACCAAACCGTAAAAAGGTAGTGGTGATTGAACGCTCACTGTTAGAAACTTCCTAGGGGCCACAAAATTTTCAGATGAAGCTGATATTTGTGTTTTCCTTTCATTCAAACTTGTGTGACCTAATTAGCAGGTTGGATGGCAAATAAACATTACAGTGGGGCATATGAAGCTCTCAATGGTGAGCATTCAATCACCACTATTTCTTGTGGTTTGGTTCACCTAGAATTTGGATCTATCTCATTTTTGGGCTCATGCCCTACCATGAGGTATCAAAATGAATGAACGGCATGGATCTAATACTTGCAACATGATGAGGCCCACCGAGTCACTGCCAAATCCGAGTCCCACTGGGCTAAAACTCCAGTTTCCAATGGACGCAGAATGCCTGTCAAAGCCTTCAGTGGGAACTTCCAGACCGGAAGCTAGGTGGGGCCTACATTTTGCTAGATCATGTTAGAAATGGGTCAAAAAATGAGGTATATCCAAAACTCATGTGGGCTGCACAACTGAAAAAAAGTGGGTAGGGGAATGCCTACCATTGAAACCTCCCTAGGGTCCACGGTGATGTTTATATGTCATCCATACCGTTCATAAGGTCATTCCAACTGGGATTAACTGAAAATGCAAAAATATTAGCCTGATCAAGAGCTTCCATAGCCCCAAAAATGTTTCAATGGTGGACATTTTATGCTCACCTTTTTCTGCCGTGCAGCCCACTCAAGAGTTTTGGATCTAACTAATTTTTGGGCCTATGTCCTAACCTGATCTAGAAAAACTTATGGACAGCCTAGATTTATCACAAACATCACAGCAGGCCCCACCTTGCTTTTGTAGGCAATCCCCTGGTTTCCCATCATACAAGGAGAAGGAGAGCATAAATGAGGAGAGAGGGCATAATGAAGAGAGAGAGAGAGAGAGAGAGAGGAGTGGAGGCATGTTTTTAAAAAATGGGATAAGTGTAGAAGTTTTTTTTTTTTTAACACACACCCCACACACTCACGCTAGTGCAATTTCACCACCAATGGGTACTCGAACCCTTGACCGGGAGTTGAAACTCTTGAGAGTCTACCACCCGAGCAAGAATAAGGACCCACGTGTAAGAAATTTGGTTCGTTAATTAGGTAGGGTACTTTGTAAGTATGTGCAGAGCATAAAATATTATGTTTCTATGATCAATAGTAGGATACTCTTCTACAAGAAAAGTGGGATGTTAGAAATCTACTCCAACTGTACAGATTCAACTGACACGTGTGGCTCTAGTGATGAGGACCATTTACTGATTTTTTTACAGATAAAAGTAATTAATGGACTCTATTTGATGAACAGTTTGGATCTATGACGTGTATTCCCATCATAGCTATGTAGGGCTTGATGTCACATAGTATCTTATGAGAGGGAATTATGTGGCTAAAGAGAGGTATTTTTGCTATTTAATGCAAGCTAGTTGAACTAATTTGAATGGTCCAACTAGTAGTGTGTAAGCATTTCTCATACATACATACATATGTGTGTGCATCAAAGGTATAAACCATTACGTATTTCTCCTTCATTCATTTGTCTTTCAGGGAGTGTTTGGATATGAGGAATCCATGTGGGAAAGAAATCGTTTTCCCATAAACAAAAAACCATCCTGCAAAGTAATCATTGGTCTTATCCACAGTCAGAATTCTCCAACACAACATACGAGGTGACCGTTGTCAAATGAATCAGGGTTTTCCACGGTGTAAACAAACAACCCCCAAATATAGAATACAAATATCAATAGTGGAAAGAGAAATAATAATTGAATGGTCATTATGTTTTTACATGTCCACGCACGCTTTTTCAACTATCCTTAAGCGTTGAAAATGATGAAAATGTCCCTGAGAAGAAAAAAAAATTCCACAATTTTTTTAGCATTTTCATATGGTTCAATTGCTAAATGGCTACAAAAGTGAAGGAAACTTTGTAAGGACTGCACCTTTGCAGTAGATGTTCCTACCACAATATTTGTTTATCCTTCCCCATTTAATGATATCATCAGATCATGACAAGCGATAGACGAATCACAAAGTTATCAACCTGGAAAGAACTTTCGCATACCTGTGCAGGCCACCACGAAGAGTCATAGATCTTAATCCATACAATATCCCCCAACATGAACTCCTTCCTCAATTTGTTATCCCCACCTTTCGTGGCTACCCCACCATCCTTGCAAACATGATTTCCAACATTTTTGAGGTGTTTTACTTCCATATTTGAATTTGCACTTCAAAACAACTGATGTGACAACTTCGTACACCCAACAGTAAGTGCTGCAAACATCACCCTCCCTGAACTGAAAAGTGAAAATACATTATTGAACCAATAAATAGATTTTCACTTAAATCTGGTAGAAGAATGAAAATGTTAAATAAGTTCAGAAAGAAATAATCACCGATTGTCATATAGTTTAAAGAAGAGGAAGCAAAATCAACCTAAAGTGTACATTATTCTCAGAACTATCAAACCAATCAACGGAGACGTAATTTAGCACTAGTTAACAAAAGAACAGCTCAAAACACAAACATCCAGGTAGTAGGCACTATAAGACAATCATCAGGTGTGACATGTAACTACCAAAAGATATCCAAAATGAACCTTTAAAGTAGAAATGCAAAATAGTACCCTACCTGAACATAGCTTGCACAAGTGAAAAATCTACCACATTCATATAGGAATATCAATATCTAACAAGAATATACAGTTCTGTCACCTGCATACCCCCGAAAAAACATAAAAAGGACAAGTCCTTGCCAGCATGCATATGGTGTGAAAAACAACATGGTAACAAAGAGAACACCTAATCTTATACAACACGGGTCAAGAAACAATAAAACCCTCTTGATACGTGAAACTCCTCTTGGTGGATCAAGGTTCAAAATCCACCAAGACCAAAAGTAAAAAACCACTAGTTTGAGAATAATTGACTCACATTTCATGACGGTAACACTAATTCCTAGAATCCTGAACCTTTGAAGTTGAGAATTCACTGCATGGACTAGCTAAGGAAAGGAGGGTAATGGTGTGAGATCAGGGTTTTAAAAGGTGAAAGGCCAGTGGAGACAGTTGACCCTGTGTGGCAGTTTGTAAACATCCAATTATTATTAATAAAATGAAGAAAAATCTAAAAGAGTAGAAAAAAAAAAAAAAATCTTGACAATAAAATAAATTGTGAACAAACCACTAACAAAATGTTGAAGTACGAATTAGGTATGAACAAAATGACCTACAGCTAACAAATAAGTAGAGCATCAAGGTACTAACTCCTAAGCAGGCAAGTACCAACTAAATTACTCACTGATCCCAAATAAGCAAAAAAAAAAAAAAAACTAACTAAGAAAAGTAACTAATCTAGGGGTACGTCCATGGGGAAACATCGACATATCAATCTACTAACAGAGTCAAGGAGATTAAGATACACAGTGATACTGTACGGTATGGTCATCTGGCGTGGTCCAACTGCTGGTTTGTCAATCGTCATCATTGGATTGCAAAGTAGGTCCAAACTAAGCCCATTGAAAGTCCAGATTAAAAATACAACCATCTTGATTGAATATCTGGACCACATTAAGGGTCCAGCTTGATCTGATGGAAGATCGAGATCATATAATTGATCCTAATGAGTATTATGGACCAGATCATCAATCTGATTGAACTATGGGATCCACAAGTCCATAGGGTTTATCATGTAAACAATGTTCCCTTTAGTATTTCCATCACTAGTTGCTTGAGCCACTTTTCAGATAACAAACAACAAATAGCATGAAATTGGTCCTCTTTGACTGTCTGTTGAGTTAACTTAGATTATGCAATTCCAATAAGAAAAGCATATATACTTGTGATGGGAATCAAGGATATTTTAACCATTTTTAATATTCTATTGAAATAGTTGGTTAGGATTACAAATAATGGATGGCCAAATTTCATTAGGATTTCCTGTAAAGACTCTTTTACAAATACTTGATGATGATTTGACTAGAATAAAGTTACTTTAGCATTAAAGCCCCTAATTTTGAACATGCGTTGCTTCTATCCCCCTTCAGAATGTGCTGCATTACTCTTTAGTTGATTAAGACAAGAACATATTTGGGTTTATATCCATAGCTCCTCTTCAATGAATTTGAATTTTTTTTACTTGCATATACTAGTAGGCTGATTTCACATGTAAACAGTCCATCTGTTGTAATAATTTAGCATGTGGCAATTTTGGAAGAATTCGGAGCTTAATCTGGTAAGTACCCTCAGTTTAATCTACTCCAATTCTGTATCTTTCACTAGTGCTGCATAACGCAGAAGTAGAAGGCAAAAAATGTAAACAAAGGAAAATTCCCACTTTTCTTGTTGATGCTAAGCTTGGATTATATGAGTGTCGGCTGACTGTGAGGATGGGCCTTGGTGAACACATCAGGAAGTTGATTCGGACATATGGTATAGAGATTTAATCACTAGAAACCCTCTCATGTATAAAGTGACAGTTGACTTCAATATGTTTAGCTCTTTGATGATAGACTAGATTGCTTTCAATGTCGAATGTTGTCTTATTATCACAAAACAACCGCATATGTAGATTAACTCTGCAAATCCCATTTTCTGCAATAATTTATTGATCCACATTAACTCACTAGTATAAGCCATTGTTCTACACAGTGTTCGAAATATCGGTATCACACTATGTATCGCACCCTTGGGATACAGATACATATCGGTTATCGCATGGGATATATCGTTTGTATCGCATAGTTTATCATACTTTTTGGGAAACATGGGGAAACATTGAGAAAATGGTTGAATTTTTTAATGAAACTATGGGGATTGTTAAAAAAGCCCTTAATACACACTTTTAAATCATAATATCTCAAAAAAAAATATGCACATAATAAGTTTCCTTTGTATAGGGTCCTAAACTATGCGATGTTTAACTGAATTAATGCAACTATATTTAAATTGGATGCATGATATTTATAAATATATCATAGTCATGTATGAAAACACAACCAAATCATTGAAAAGCAAAAGAAGAATTGTTTGAGAAATGGATGCACGGTGGGCGTCCCTCTCCCCACTGTTTTCTGTGGTGGGGTCCACTCCAGATATGATCTGACTCATTATTTGTCTCATGCCTTAAAATTATCTAGCCAAATGGATGGACGGTGTAGATACAACACATACATCATGGTGGGCCCCACAAAACTTGGTGACGTCAATTCAGTAGCCAGTCTGGCTACGCAAATGTCAGTATCTAATCCGCGTCCTACGCGGTGAACTCCCCCACACCAGCCACGGTCGGTGCTATGTGGGCCCCAACATAATGTATTTGTTTCATCCATTTTTACGGATCATTTTAGGATTTAATAAAAATAATTATAGGGATATAATTCTTAGGTGGACCACACCACAGGAAAAACAATAATGATTGGATATCCACCATTTAAATCCTCCTAAAGCCCATTGCACTGTTTATTTGACATCCAATCTATTGATTGGATCATAAAGACCCAGATGAAGGGAAAAAATTAATATCAGCATGGCTCCCAAAACATTTTTAATGGTCAACGTTCATTCAACACTGTTTCTGTAATGTGGTCCAAATTATATTTTGATATACCTCATTTTTTCTCTCATGACATAAAATGATCTATAAAAATAGGTGGACAGAAATGATGAAACACATACATCATGTTGGAGCCCACAGAGCACCAACCACCAGCCATTGGCTGGTGTCCGTGGGAGTAGCCAATCCGTTTCGGACGCAGATTTCCTGTGCTGGGAACCCAGGTGGGGTCCACTTTGATGTTTGTGAGAAATCCTCTCCGTCCATCCGTTTTGTGAGTGCATTTAGAATATGAGGCCAAAAATGAACCGTATCCAATACTCAAGTGGGCCAAAAACGGCACAATTGAACGTCCACGTTTGAAATATTCGTGGGCCAACATAAGTTTTGAATCATGCTAATGTTTGTGTTTTCAGTTCATCCCAGTAAGAATGACGTTATTAACGGTATGGATGGCATGTAAACATGACTGTGAGCCCTAAAAATGGTCCACTCGATCATTATTCCAACTATTTCCTATGGTATGGTCCACTCGATCTTTGGGTATGATTAAATTTTGGGCTCAACCGTTAAAATAAGATGGAAAAACCGATGGACAGCGTGGATGGACCGCATACATTAAAGGTGGGCCCGAGTGAGTTTACTGAGACCCTAATAAGATGGCGCGATACAAACGATGGATGGCACGATACAAACGATGTATCCTTCTTTCACTTTCCCTCTTTCACTTTCCGAACCCTAATAAGATGGACTCGTCCCTTCCTCTAATTGTTTCTCTGATTTCTCCATCTGCGCCCCTCTTTCACTTTCCCTCTCCATTTTTACCCCCATCCACACACCACTCTCTATCGTCCCAAGCTTTCACGCACGCAACCCCTCAAATCTCGCATCAAAGGAATCAAATTGAGTCGATCCGACTTGATTCCTCACCGGAATCTCCGAGAAAGAGAAGAAAATGACAAGAAAATCGTTCTTGCCTGTCGAATGGCCCACCTTCGATCGCCGCTACAACTAGGTACTCTCCGATTTCCTTTTTTTTTTTCTAATTCAAATTTTTGGGTTTTTTGGTGCGATATCGACTATATATCGGCCGATATTTGGGTTTTTTGGTGCGATATTGACGATATATCGGATTGATATCCACTCTCTATTTTGAATTTTTGGTATCTTCCTGGGTTATCAAGCGAGTGTATCGTCTCACGGTGGTGAAGCGATAATATCGTGTTCGATATATCCTCACCGATAGTGATTATATTTCGAACACTAGTTCTACATTCTAATTTAGTAATTGATCAAGCAACAACACTTTAGTTCCTACCATTCCACGCGACTAAATTTTCTCTCACAAACATGTAGTACCTAATAGTAGACCGCCGACTATTAAAAAACCTACCCAGTCTGCATCAAAATACCATATGATCTAAAGATGATTGTTTGTCTGTACAAAATTCCTTGTGTTCGTGCTCTTTTAAGATATCTAATGCAGGGGCATTTTCACATCGAGCTCGGAACCCTTGTGAAGTGGGGCCCATGAGGGGGTTCGACCGAGGTCCTAACCCATGCAATGTGGGGCCTGGACTATGAGAGAAAGGGATTCATTCGCCACTCTCTATCAGTTCAAGCTTTTAGAGAAAGTAACTAATTGTTCTGCATCAAAGTGGTATCAAATCGAGAGGTCTCGTGTTCGAGACTCCTCAACGGGAGTGATTAATGCAGGGGCATTTTCACATCGGGATCGAGCGGGGTAGCCTATGGGATACGGAGACACACTCCAGGTGGGTGGCCTGTGTGAAGCGAAACCCATATGAAGTGGGGCCCACGAGGGGGTTCAACCGAGGTCCTAACCCATGCAATGTGGGGCTTGGGCTATGAGATAAAGGGATTGATTCACCACTCTCTATCAGTTTGAGCTTTTAGAGCAAGTGGCTAATTGTCTTGCATCAAATTGATATCAAAGCAGGAGGTTTCGTGTTCAAGACTCCTCACCGGGGGTGATTAATGCAGGGGCATTTTCATACCAGGCTCGAGTGGGGTAACTTGTAAGATATGGGGATACACTCTAGGTGGGTGGCCCATGTGAAGCGGAACCCAAGTGAATTGGGGCCCATGAGGAGGTTCGACTGAGGTCCTAACCCATGCGATATGGGGCTTTGGCCGAGTGATAGTTAAATACATAAGTTTCCAAATCAATCTTTTCTACCTCCTTAGATCTTCAACTACATATCCTTGATAACCAACAAGTTTGTGATTCAGATCAATTGGCATAATAACATGAAGACATGTCTCCATGAGCAAATCAAAAATGTATTTCCGTTGAGACATAAATTCTTTCATTGGATCTAACAACTTCTAATACTAAGGGTCTATTTGATTTTTCGAATTCATTGTAAATGCCCTGTAAATACCCGCTTATTACAATTTCACCCTGTTTGGAAATAGGCAGGTATTTCTGCTTGGGAAAACGGTCCAAAAGGATTAACGAAATTTGTGGGCCCCACCATGATGTATACGACATATCCGTGTTGTCCATTTGCTTAAATATGAAAATTTGAGGCATGAGCCGAAAAATGAGGCAGATCCAATGTTGAAGTGGCCCACACCAAAGTAAACGGTGGCCCCAAGAAGTTTTTAACGGTGGGTGTTCGATTCCCTTTTTCCTGTGGTGTGGTCCACTTGAACTTTAAATCTGACTCATTTTTTAGCTCATGCCATAAATTCGGTTGGCATAACGGATGGACGGTGTGGATAATCCACATACATCACGGTGGGCCCCACAAATATTTGGCAGCATCCTCGATTTTAGCGTTGAGAAAAGTAAGAGTCAAATCAATCCTAGAAAACAATGCCTAATTACAATGGAAATAATTATTACCTATTTACAATGCAATTACGTTTACTTTAGAAAATCAAACAAGCCCTAAGAAAGTATCAAAGATGACCAAGATCTTCTGTGAGAAAAAGCCTTTGAAGTTATTTCTTAAGCTCCTTATTCGCCCTATTGCCACCTCTTGTAACAACTAACAATAATATCATCAACATAAACCACTAACACAATAAGACATGGGGTGCATTTTCGTACAAAAACGAAATGATCGGCATGACTTCGAACAAAGCCCTAGTTCAACGCAATTTTACTAAAATTTTCAAACCATGCACATGGTGACTGCTTCAACCCATAAATTATTTTGCGCAGTTTGCACACCTATTAACACTATTGATAAAGGCAACGCGCTAGACGCATTTGTCATATGGTCAGATGCTCCAGAGTCTATGACCTATGGAGTAGGGAACTTGGATCTTAAACAAGCCAAGCCTGAGGTCACAAATGTAATCATAGGAGTGAAAGTAGCTGCACAAGTAGCACAAACAAACAAACTCTGTAGACTTTTCAGTAATTTGGAATACTCTTCTTGAGTAAGCATAACCGTTTCACAAGACAGGTGGTTGTTAATTTGTAGACGCAAAACTAGCCAGATAAGGCCCACTGCTCTCTCCAACATGAGATGTTTGATTAGCCCACGTTGGCTTTATTTTATTTTTATTTTTTTGGAACGATTGGCCTATGTTGGCTTTCTATGGAGATCCAATAATTTTTAACAGAATGATTCGTAAGACCACAATGGATGCACTTTCCAGGCCACAACCTCCACCATAACCTCCTCCCACTTCACCACTACCTTGATTACATCTATCACCACAATCACCACTTTGGCCCCAACTAGTAAAAGATCTTAACGCAGATCTATCATTGGCTCTGCTTGTAGAGTCAAGAGATACACATTAGAGGCAAGCATATACCTCATTCAAAGATAACACATCTGTATATAAACCAGTTTATATTAGAGGCAAGCATATACATCATTCAAAGATAACACATATGTATATAAACCAGTTTATATTCATATTTCAAACCAAATAAAAAAGTGGTTGCACAAAACTTCTCTAGTTGCTGACGTTACTTCTCTAAATCAGTAGTAAGAGGTTGATACACATTCAGCTCCTCACATATTCCTTTAAGTTTTAAATAGCATTCACCCAATAATTTATCTCCTTGTTAAAGCTCAAATATTTCTTCAAATAATTGATATGTACTAGAAATATTTTTGTCAAATAAATATATATCTCATAATGCATCTTACAACTACTTTGTAATATCCAAAAATATTACATTCGCACTAATAGATGGTTTCATACTATTCCACAACCACATCATAATCTGAGTATTCTCCTCAACCCATTAATCAAATGTACTATCTCATCAAGCTTCTCGCTCGTCAAATATTTTAATCTTTCCTTGGTAGTTAAAAACACTTGGATGGATTTAGACCACTAAATATAGTTTGTTCCATTTAATTTAATAGAGGTTATTTGGACGCCTAAAAAAATATGGATTTATGAATCCAGTTCTTGAATTGCTCTTGATCTCCATTTAAAAAAAAAAAAAAATGGATTAGAATAAATACGACAAGCTTATACAAACACGAGCTGACCTTTCACGATACACAAAATACCCAACTTGTACACTCAACACGATATGCCACCCCACACTCGAAAAAGCATAACTAGTCCACATGTCCCAAACATGCGAGGTGATGATCACGAACACTTCATCCCCTTCTCATGCACGGACCAGTACAAAGGCCCAACACCACAACAACAACAACAACAACAACAACAAACAAACAAACAAAAAAACCCTTACATTTCTTAAAAGATTTTCAGCTTAAGAGGGATGAGAGAGACCAAAAAAGTAAAAGAAGGAAAAAAGAATTATAGGATCAAAAGAAGCTAGGTGGGGTGTACAATGGGGCAGCCCACATCCACAATCCATTAGGTGTGCCGTACACATCCTCATGCATCATGTGAAGCAAGGGGGAGAAAAACTCTCACGCATCCTCTCAGCCTTGCAACAAGAACCTCAACTTCCGTCTCCATCCTACAATCCCATTTCTTCTCTACATCTTACAACAACAACTTTGACATTTCTCTCCATCTTGCAATCCCATCTCTTCTCTGCATCTTGCAACAAGAATTTCGGCTTTTCTCTCCATCATGCAATCCCACCTCTTTTCTCCACCTAGCAAACATGGGAAGAATTGCTTCTATATAAAACACTCTCCATAGTCTCTCCACCCTGCAAGAACAACAAAGAACCCCTCCAGAGGTTCCAAAGAGAAAAGCCCTCTCATATGCCTTTTACATTTGACAAATGCTAAGTGTACATGCTTGTGAGAGATGGACAAGGAGTTCACAATACACGTGCCAACATTCCACGCATGTGCGAGATCCAAGCCATTAATCAATCGTGGTTCACTATGAGCATTCTTAATGCAGTCCGAAACGAGATGCAAATTGATTGATGAAAGAAAAACAAGAGTGCAGGAAAGAACCCAACAATCCACTGGCGAAATGATAGAGTAAAGATCACAACCCCTTTTCTCTTTCACCAAATGTTACCGAAAGAAAAACCCCATAATATCATAATCAACTGTTTTGAGTAACGGGCTCTTTTATATAGAATATGACAACTAAAGAAAATCCTAATATAATAGGAAATGACCAAAATGCCCTTAAAATCCCGCCACCACCATATAGGCCTTGTGTAAATTGGACAACACTCACTCAAACGGCATCAACATTGCATGATATCAGGATCCTTTGAGAGCTAACTGATGCAGGACATGAATTTAAATATGATATGCAAGATTTCAGGCTTAGATCACGTTAGTTCAGAAACAATTACACAAATTCCATATCGCACATGAAAGTCCAAACATTCAATTAAGGGGAATCTATGCGGGTCCAGGCCACACATGCTGGGTGGATCAATAAAAAATTATGAACAAACGATACTCAAAGATAAGAAATAATCATCCACACATGCATAGTAATCATCCCTAATCCAAGGATTTAGAAATTCCAATTCGGGGAACCCTAAGGTAAGAAATTGGCAAATAACTTGGAAAAAATGTAGTCTAGGGCTAGGATTCATAAAAAAAAAGGGCTATGAGAGGATAAAAGAGGATAAAAACCTGAGCCAAAAGACAATTCCGCGTATGGATAGCGGGCTTGGGGCGCTCCGTCAAACCCAAAATCGAACCTGCAATAAAAGAAAACTGATGCAACCAAGGACAAACGTGAAGTATGAATGGTGATGGAAAATAGAAGAAAAGATGATGGAAAATAGGGGTGAATTGGGATCGATGTGGCTTCGCACCACGGTAGTTAGCCCTTCGAAAAAGGAGGGCTTCGCACCCACTTTTGAATTCTTCTACAACTCACGAAGAGAGCAGAAAAATAAAGCGAAATTTTTTTATTAACTTCAATTAATCGAACTACAAGGGGTAAAGATTTATAAGGAGAGCCCTATACTTCTCTCCCACTACCATGTTGACACATTACTTAATGCGAAAACTAAAATAAAAACCAAACACGAAATCTAAAGCGTCACAATATTCTAAATAATAACAATAAGCAAAACCTAAAAAATGAAATCAATCCGAGTGGGCCATGATCATGAGATCCCATGATGGGCTTTTCTTGATATCGGGCCCACTTTTCTCGAACCAAAACTTGACTAGACTCCTGGAAAGCCGGAAATGGGATCCTCCTTTCTGCGTACGTATATAAGGGGTGGTGGTGTGCGGCCGTGCGTGTGCACGATGTCCTCATCACTAACTCAATGGGCAATCAAACTAGACCAATTTCGTGTCATTTTTACATCATTTGGTACTCCAAAGTGGCCGAGACTTGTTAAACACTCAATCTAACCTTATGACTATAATATATATATATATATATATATATATATATATATATCTTAAATTTAATGACATTTGATTGATCGACCCCAAATTGCAAATTGACCATTGATCTCATCAGATTTATCATTAGACTTTAGATCTATTCCCCCAATACATTGGAACAAGGCTTAGATGATGGTGATGATGCCAACAACGGTGACAATAGAATATAGATCTAGTCCAGATCTTGAATCGAGACAACCTGAATGGTAGGATTCTTTAGATCTTTGATGAAGCAGCTTGCACGGCCGTTTGGTTGCATCAGCTAGCTGGACCAAAAATTAGGCTCGTCCATTCATCAGTTATGCCACACACAAGCATCAAATATGGACCATTGACCTTTATTCTCGCAACGATCCATTTTACTCAAGTTTGGCACACATGAAGAGTGAAATAGTCCAATTTTGGCCCAAGCATGCAAAAAAAATGCGCCCGCAAGATAAATAGCCTGGATCTCACGCATGTGAGACATGTTAGATATCAAGTGGTTAGGAGGCCTTTTCATTAGCTTGTGGAAAATGCTTCTCCTCTACTCAAACCCAACATAACCCTAGGGCCAAGAATATTCTCCTGCATCAAAACCCAAAACTAGCCCATCCATCTAAAAATCCCCAATTCTATTAAACTAAGTGGTTTGCTCTCTAACAACAGCCTCAAAATCTTTCAAACTCTTTAAATGGTTCTCTCTTTCAACATCAATCAATACACAAATCCATCTCATTTATCATTCTTAAAAACACAACTCCAAAATGAATTCAATGCATGTAAAAAAAATAAAAAATAAAGGGGGAGAAGAGGAGAAGAAAAGAGACCGATACATACCACTGCAATTTCGACATTTCTACTCGAGAAAATAACAGGAAAAAAAAGGGGGAGAGAGAGAGAGAGAGAGAGAGAGAGAGAGAGAGAGAGAGAGAGAGAGTACCGAGATGCAGAAGGGAAAAAGGAGCTGGGGAAGATCGGACCAGGCCTCTCAATCAAAGGTGGAGGCGTTGCTTTTGCTTCCCGCCCATTGTTTATATGTGGATTCATAAGCGCGCGACTTCTCTCCCACCTCTCACTTTCTCATTGGAATGAGTTGCTTTTGCCTCTCTGCAACCCAAGACAGCGGGTGTCGACATCCACTAGGGTCCACGTGCTTAAAATCGTCTTTTCAGACAGTGTCAGTGATGGTCAAAATCGTGGACGGCTCCGATCATCGGAGCACTCAGCATGTGGGCCCCACTGAGCGGCGACTCGCTCCATCCAGAGTCGGGTCAGAGGCAAACCGAATTCGATTGGAACTGTGGGATCCTCGAGAAGAGTAAACGTATGGTATCCGCATGTATTTATTAGTTTGTATCTATCGTATCCTCATGTATTTATTAGTTTGTATCAGTGACGCGTATGGCATCCGTGATCAAGACCGTTCATCTTCCTCACCAACCGTCGTGGATTAGTACAACAAAAACTAAGTACCCGATTTTTTCAGCTGGACATGGACCGTTGCTGCGTTTCGATTCCTAACCGTCTGATTGGAGGCCAATCGGACATCAGAGAACGTGGTTCGCTATTTGAAAGTTGCAACGGATAAGAGAATCGGTTCCTCTGGAAAACGTTTTGAGACCGAGTACTAGCAAATTCTGATATCTGACGGAGCGTGATCTAGATGTGATCCATATGCAGCTCAGCTAGAACCGTCCAAATTGTAAGCTCACGGTATATGGTTCAGTAATAAAAGATCACAATGTTCAATACATGTGTGTATATGGTAGAGAAAACTCCTTTTCATTTTATAAAATAATAACTCATCTTAACTCCTACGTAACTTACCATAAAAACCACTATTTCATGAAATTTCAAAAGTACTCCTTAAAGGTCCATTGAACTTTGTGCTTATGTGAAATATAAGTCATATGGGCTCGTAAAAATTGTTAATCCCGTAATAATTTTGGTGTTACTATTTTAAGTTTTTAACACACCATCCAGCCAGCCAGCACATCATGATGATAGGATTTCTAAATCAAGTCAATGTTGGAAATATTTGAAAAGATATCAGAATTTGAAGTTTTTCAAATTTTTTAAAATTTATTTGAAATTTAAAGATTAGAATCTTTGATAATCTTAGATTTATATAACCAAAATTAAAATAATGAACTTAATTTTACTTAGCCAAATGCACGATGTGAAAATCCCAACTATTGTCAAAGATGATCGATAAAATATAAACTTCCAATATAGGAAGCCTCTCCTTATCAATTTCTCTTGAAGGGTAAGAACTTTTACGTCAGCCCACACTGTAGGGTTGTGATAATGCACAACTCCACACACACGTGATGGAGGAGATGGAGATCAGTGAAAACCTAGGGCACTTCTCTCATTGGTCTTAGATAGAGATGGTTGAAAATCTAGGGCAGGTTTCCCATTGAACATCTGAGACACATCTCAAGACACATCTCAATTCACATGGTGCTGCACATGATAGTTAAGATTGGTTTTATTTATTTACTGGTACATCTCACTTTCATGTTGGGTGACCCTTTTCGAATAGATTAAATTCCATGGACATACTAACATACTACAGTGGGCCGTACAGAGTAATTTTTTCTACAACCGTTGTAAAGAATCCAGCCTCATAACTCGTTAGCTAAAGATCAATTATATGACAGTTGCAGTGGAACATGATTAGGCTACCTATTGGGCGCACACATTATGGGGGGCAAATGAACTAGGACTTCAATCAGGTGTCCCAATTAATTGGGGTAGGCTTATGAATTCTGTTATGCCATTCAACCCCATCGAGGGCCATACCTTTAGTTATGACAAAAACAGTTAACAATCAATATATAAACTATAGAGAAAATAGCAGGTAGGATTGTTTAATGGGTTTTAATTTAAATTATAAGACATCCTTCAATGCCAGAGTATGGGTGGCATGGCCTGCGGAAATATAACTCTATCATACAGTAGTCTTTTCGGCGCTAGGGGTGTACACGGTTCAGTTCAATAGGGTTATGGGGTAAAACCGGAACTGAATCATTCTCAACGGTTCCAAGAAAATTAGAACCGGAACTAGACCATTTGCACCCAATAACCAAATTAGAACTAGACCGTAAAAAAACAGTTCAGATTCAGTTCAGTTTTATGGTTCTGAGATTTTTATAATCAAGCCCAAATGCATGATTATTTTTTTAATAAAAATAATTCAGCCCAAGTTCTTCTACTATAAATTTTCACATAGTAATAATCTTGCTGCCAATGTTTATTTGTGTTGTGATCCATTTGATAAATGGTATAGTTTTTTATGTTTTTTTTTAAAAAAAAATAAAATTTAAATATTTATTAACTAAGGGGTCTGGTTCCAGGGTTCGGTTGTACGGTTCAATTCACGGTCCGGTTTGGTTCTGCATAACAACCGAGAACCGAACCGATCTGCATAACAACCGAGAACCGAACCGAACTAACCAGTTTTGGTCGGTTCCGGTCCGGTTTACCGATCCTACTTGTTCCATGTGCACCCCTAAATCAATCAATTTCCTTTTAAACATGTCACATCCATGATATTGTCCCAAACAACACGTAGCTAAGAGAGAAATTGTTACGAGTGTATCGTCCTGATTTTCACAGCAGGTCATCATCGCTCACCTTACATTTTCTACATATGGGACGTGCTGTGTATGACATGCTCCGTCCACCTTGTGCCATAAAATCAACTCCAGTGGGCCACACCACAGGGAACAGTGGGGATGGGAACACCCACCATTGAAACCTTCCAACAGCGAACAGTGGGGATGGGACACACCCACCATTGAAACCTTCCTGGGCCCCGCTACGATGTTATATTCCAACCCGTTTCATAAGGTGAGTCCCACCAGGATGACAGGTCAAAACCAAATATCAGCCCTGATCCAAAACTTCAGTGGGCCCCAAGAAGGTTTCAAAGATAGTCTGTCTCCGTCTCCAAGCCAGAATTCAGCCAGATCCACAACTTATGTGGGCCACGCCACAGGGAACAATGGGCATACAATGCTAACCATACGTTTGTTTGTGTACGGTCACACCCATGGTATGTATATTTCATCAAACCCGTTCATCAGGTGTGCCCTACCAGGATGAAAAAAAAAAAATACAAAAATCAGCCTGATTGAAAACTAAGGCAGGCCACATCTCAAGAACTTAAGAGGTTTTAGGCGCAACTTTATATAAGTTCCCAGTGCTATGGTGCTACAGAGTATTGTACCAGGCTATGTTTTGGATGTACGGTGAACATATGGGTTCTCACCTGATGAACGGAGTGGATGTTACACGTACAACAAGGTGGGCCCCACAGATTCGGTGTGACGGTTCCGCTGCCTCTCGCGGCTCTTCGGCTTCCTATTTCAATCCCACTACACGCATACAGAAGACATTCACGTTGGTTCTCTTCCGCAGTTCCTTCCGCTACCGCTTTCCATCGACACCAGTCAACATCAACCACCAGCGTCCATCACTTCGAGCGCAGTGACAGAGGCGGGCCTCTCTCGTGGCCATCATGGCATCTCTAATCTGCGGCGATCAGTCATGCTCTCCAAGGTATGTTTTCCTTGCAAATAGCCATTCGTCACGTGGACCCCACCGTGTACATTCAGCGCCGCTGCAAAGGTCCGTTTACTACCTGGACCCCACCATGAGAATACATCCCCGTCAAGGAAGTGGATTGTGCGCACTGAGTAAACTCTGTGGGGCCCACCATGGATGCACGTCTTATACACGCCGTATATCCGTTTTTCCGTATCATTTTAGGGCATGATCCCAAAATTAAATAATATCCAGGGCTCAAGTGGACCACACTACAGGAAACAGTGGGAATAATGATGTCCACCATGGAAACCTTCCTAGGGCCCACAATGATGTTTATTTGTCATCTAACCTGTTCATAAGGTAAGGCAGACATGGATGAAGGGAAAACATAAATATCAGATTGATCCAAAATTTCTGTGGCCACCAGGTTTTTTCAACGGCAGGCTTTCGATTCACTGTTTCCGTGTGGTCCACTTGAGCTTTGCACGTGCTTCGATTTTGGGAACCACCTGATGAACAGCACAGATTACACAGTGCATCGTGCTTGTAAGTAGCGCTATTGTTTATGTCAGATGATATCATGTCCAAATACCTTGATTGTGCTAACTAGATGGTTGAGATCGTTCGAAAAAAAAAAAAAGGGTGATTCTGCGAACCGGAACCAGACCCGAGCTCTACCACAACCCCACCTGGTTCCATGTCTGGCATCTCAAAATAGAGTACCAGACCATTGGGACCCGACCCGACAGGACACAGGGCACAATCTGGCCGAGTATGGGTACCCTTGGACCCGTACCCTACCCGAACCTGACCTGTTGACAGCCCTAGTTGTTGGGAAAAAGAATGGTTGTATGATAATCCTATGATACAACTGCTGCATCTTATCACATTTATGGAGTGAGTAATCCTAGTGCATTTATTACAACTCAGCTAACCACGAATAAGAAAACCTAGGGAGGATTGTAGGAGATGCAGGGTAGTTATCTAATGCTGATATGGGAGGTCAGAAAGAGCATCTTAGCACTCCATGTGGGTCATTGCTCTCCCTCTTTTCTCTCTCTTTCTTTTTACACTGTCCATCTTCTCGCTGCTAGTTTATTGGCTGACGCACCGCGTGTGTGGCTGAGATAACCTCAACTCCTCACTGCGGTTCAAGTTACACCATTGACAAATTCATAGACTTGCATCAAAAGTAAGTAGCTTCCCTTTAATTACTTGTTATGCCATACTTTCCTAAGCTACCACACCATTGAAAATTTTCAGGTGTGTGTGTGTGCGTGTGTGTGTGTGTGTGTGTGGAGAGAGAGAGAGAGAGAGAGAGAGAGAGAGAGAGAGAGAGGTTGAACTAACAACACATTATCACCTAACCCGGATGCTTTCCCCAGCTCACGTGAACTCTAAATCAACACCCACCAAAGACTACTGTCAATCCCTTTCAATATATCCCCTTCTATAAACGAATCACACTCTCTCTACTCTGTCGTAGTTGCCTCATACTACCTTAAGAACTCTCAGTTGAGTTAAAAATGTCTTCTAGGTGGGAAGACGAGCTAACATTGTCCACTATTCCGGATCTTCCTACACCCACGTTGCCACCATTTCCTGGGACCCACTTGTGCTTCTTTTGCCTGAGGTGCCAACATTGCCAATGCCCAGCTTTCCTCCTCTGCCTAAGGTGCTGAAGCCCACATTGCCTACACTGCCTGAGGTGCCAACATTGCTGAAGCCCACCTTACTGCCTCTGCCTGAAACCCACTTGCCTCTTCTGCCTGAGGTGCCGAAGCCCACACTGGCCCATTTGATGGAGGCGTCGACATCACCAAAGCCCAGATTGCCTCCTTTGCCTGGGCACCCACATTGCCTCCATTGGCTGAGGTGCCGACATTGCCAAAGCTCACCTTGTCTCCTTTGGCTAAGGTAACTACCCTCACAAAGCCCACAATGCCTCCTTTGCCTGAGGTGCCTACCCTGTTAAGCCCACATCATTTCCTTTGCCTGAGGTGCCGACTTTTCCTAAGCCAACATTAGCACCTTTGCCTGAGGTGCCCACTTATCCCAAGCCTAAATTGCCCACCATCCCTACCATTCCTAAGGTTGAAGTACCACTAGTGTTCGAAATATCGGTATCGCGTTATGTATCACACCCTTGGGATACAAATATGTATCGGTTATCGCATGGGGTATATCGGTTGTATCACGTAATGTATCGTTGTTGTTGGAAAAGTGGGAAATTGGTCAAAATTTTCAATGAACTTCAGTGATTGTTATAAAAGACATCAATACACACTTATAAATCAAAATATTACACAAAACAAGTACACATAACAGGTTTTCTTGGTATGGGATCCTAATCTATGCGTTGTCTAACTGAACTGATGAAAATATATTCAAAGTCTATTCATATAATTTATAAATGTAAGAAGACGTGTGAAAACACAAGCAATACATTCGAAAGCAAAAGAAGAATCACTAGATCAGGTTACATACATGTTTGATTTTATGTTTGGACACAAAAATTGCAACCAATTTGCGATAAATTAGAATTTTTATTTTATTTTTTTCAATTTTTCGCAACTCAGCCAATCTCCTCTAAATCTCGAAATCATAGCTCCCAATCCATGATTTTTCATGCAAGACATAAAAAATTATGGATTTATAAAAATTTGACATTGATTTAACATGATTAAAAAAAAAAGGATTGAAAATAAAAAATATTCACCGAATTGAACATGTGAGATATATCCCACTACTAGTGGGTTTTGCATCACACATGGGATACAAGAAGTATCATGGGATATATTGGCCGATATCGTCGATACTTAAAATACCGAGTAGCACCACTACTTGAAATCCCATTGCCCGCCATCATCTCCCTCTTTCCACCTCACTTAACTCCGACCCCTTAAATTCACATGGCTTTTCGTGTTTGCCATGACGCCTAGTACATTGAGACTAGTGATAAATTATGATACCCTAATACACAGCTTGGATTTCCCTACATTTGTGATTCACATTTGTGGATGTGTTATATAGCATATGTATCTTTTGTACTCATTTTTTTGTAATTGGCCTTCTTTCTTTAGAACATGTGGTTCTATATTCATTTTTTTTTCGGGTGGCGAGTTTTAGAAAACAAAAGTAGTGAATGTATTGCTAACACATGCACCACAGAAAGGGGAAAAGAAAAGAACAAATTGATAAATACTAATCCGCCATACTCCATAAATGCACTTCACAGAAAAAAGAAGTAAAACAAGAAAAAGCAGATCATTCCTAATAAGGTGTAGCATAAAAAGGCTGAACAGACCTTGCAGTTGTGCAGCTCAACAGAATAGGTTGCTGTTTCCTTTGACATAGCCCAAAAATCGCCTTGTTCATACAGCCTAACAATACATCCTATGTGAGAGAGATTTGACTGTTTCACCATGTAACTGAATTCCTGAAAGAAATAATCCTTACCCATGAGGGTGTAATTTGTGAATTTCTTTTCTAGTCCAAAAGAAAGGACCTTGGATCTAAAAACATTGGAACAGTAAAAACAAAGCCTATAATTCTTTCAAAAATACAAGCCTAGCCTCAGCTACCATTGAGGGTCGGGAAAACACAAGATGCGGCGAGTGTGTTCTAATTTCTCTCTCAAATGGATCAGAAGCATGCAAAGGATAAACATCCGAAGTCACCTGAATGTTAATATCTAAGAATCTTTCCAAAAAGCATTTCAGAGGGGCTTACTGTTTATACCGATAAAATCATTTTGCCAAGCGAGCTGCTCACAGGACACCTTCACCAAGGAGGCATACCTGGCAAGACAGGTACATATTTAAGATCATAGCAGGGAATTGACTAGTTACAAACATGAGAAAACTGCAACACCAGTAGATATCAATACATCCAAAAAAGTGCAAGTCCCAAAGGCATTTACAGGGAAAAAATATGATGCCAAAGATGGCATATTAGTATCTTTCAAAAAGAAGAAGAAAAAAAAAAGAGCATATTAGCGAATTACCATATTTAATACCATTCATTCTCCTCACTTTATCATTGAGCATCTCCAATAGACAAAGCAAAGGACCTGGGCAGCATAGCCATACACAACAAAAACCTGGTCTGTTTATATAGAGAGAACTCAAAACATGGACGCGGAAAATGCCTATAGAATCTTAGGGAAATGGAAAACTGCAGGATCTACCTGTTCGGGAAGGTGGAACACTGTGGAAAGAATACAAAATCCCCTGCTGTGACGGTTTCATTTGTTTCTGAAGCCAGAGAGCCACAGAGAGAGAGAGAGAGAGAGAGAGAGAGAGAGAGAGAGGGGAGAGAGAGGAGGGGGGGGTTAGATTGATTTTCTTTTCCTAGCTTTTCCTAAAAAATGAGTAAAACCATCCCTTCAACTGCCTGGCCAAAAAAAAAAAAAAAACCGTTAAATGTAGATTTCCACAGCTATGAGTGATAGGTCTCGCTGTTTGACCCTGGAAAACAACGCTCGTAAACAAGCAACGGATTACTGTTGGATTCCACAAATTTCTATTTCCTAAGGATTATATAGGGTTTTTCCATTTTCATATTTTGTACTCTCTTCCACCTTTCCTCCCTCTTTGATGAATGAAATAGAATTGATTAAAAATTCACAAACATTACAACAGAGGCAAGCAACAACTCTATAACCACAAGTGGGGAAATGAAAATGCCAAAAGACTCAGAATGACACCATGGGGATTCAGTCAGCCCTATCTTCAAATTGAAAGCTATGCTAGAGGCACTTCTTTTTGCATAGCCATCTGCCCCACCATTTGCCTCTCTTGGAACCTGTGAGAGATATTTCACAATTTTCCCGAAGGGCATTGATTTGCCCATTAGATCCGCTAGCTTCCATGGGAATAACTTGAACTTGGCCCATAGAAAGTAGTTGATGAGAACATCATATCACGTACACCTTTGCGTACGTATCAGAGGAGGCGGACGACACCGATTTCTATGTGGCTAGGCTAGGCAAGTACCCATGTTCATGTTAGAGACTCCATGTGCATGTGCGAGGATCTGGAAGACCCCACACTGGGAAGATGCACATGGGTTGATTTAGAGAGTGATTTGGACCCCTGGATTTAAGGGATGTGACGATCGGGCCGTTGATCGTGGACCATTCTTGTCATCATAAGACATAATAATGTTTTAGGATTTAGTTTATGATTGATTTATGCTTTGGACACCTTATGAACGATTTTATTTGATTTTTCATTAGACTAGGGTTATTTTAGTCAAAAGTCATTAAACAGGGTTTAATTTGTAATTTTGAAAAAGTCTTGAAGCATATGGGGGGAGGTGACCTCCTCAGTGCTTGCTTTTGTGATTAAAAAAAGAGAACTCTCTTGTTTTCTCCCTGATCTTCATGCGATTCGATGATGTTTTCTATGTGACTTGGAACGAAGATCAGTGAGAGGCTTATCTTCATCAACAAAAGTGCGATGCTTCCTTCTATCCCCACATTTAAAAAAAAAAAAATTACCTTTTTTTAAAAAAAACACACGCACAGACACCACCACACACTCACGCCGTAGTGGGATTTCACCACCTATGGGTACTCGAACCCTCAACCCAAGTGTTGAAACTCCTGAGAGTCTACCACCGGAGTAAGAGCAAGGACCCCACATTCACGTCTTCATCAACAATCGAGGTATTTCTTCAAAAGTTTCTTCTTTTCTTTTTTCCCCTTTCTCCAAATCCATCAACAACTTTCCGATTCTCCTCCTTTATACCTTTCTCGACAAACCTAACCATAAAAATCCAAAACCCAATCCTACCTAGCCCACACATGTGAACCCTTAGGGCTGGTCATACAATCCCACCCTTTTTTCTTTGGCCTTCCACTACTCATACAACAAAACCCTATCTTCTCTTGTCCAAACCCTAACCCTAAACCTTAAAATCTCAAATCTTCCAATTTCCCCAAATTACCAAACCTTATATCTTCAAAACTTTCAATTAAACCCAAATCCTTACATTCCCTACATCCAAAATCTTAATTCCTTTCTCCTAATACGTAAGCCCTTTAACCCATTTATCCAATTTACCCTATTTCCAAGTTTTTCCCAATCTCCCTAAACCCTAATCTCACCCTAGGTAGTATTAGACTTTCCTCTTTAAAATGAGCTTAACCTCATGCTATTTAGATGTTTCTACATCCATTAGATCATAGTTTCCCATATTTAATAGTCTTGTAGGATGATGTTTAACAACCTAGGCTTAAACTATGCATGATCTACTTTTAGAATTTTGGTATTTATGATGATGGTAGCAAGCTTTGTGATTTTCATCAATTAATTTAATTTTGCTGATTGATCTCTTATATTATTTGAGTTCATGCATTGGTCCTACATCAGTGGTCAAATAGGATTCTCTCTATCTAAATAGGAGTAATTCTATTGTTTGGTTTGGAGTACAATTTTCTATAGAAATGTTAAAAGGTCAACGGTCAAATGATAAGAACTATTCTCGTAACATTAGAAATCTACATTTAACATTTTTTTTGAAAGAAATCAATATCCAAGGTTTTTGAGCAAAATATTGAAAATGGAAATGGATATCTAAACTTTATGAACAAAATATTGGCAATGGAAATCGATTTCTCTACTCATAATTTATGATCAGTGCCTTCTAAGTCATCACTAACTATTTAAAGAGGAATGATCTCCAGTGCATCATCATGCATATATGACATGAGAAATAATCAGACAAGGTGCCTTTAAACATTTTATTTTCCTGGTGGCCAAAACTTAATGATCAAATGGTATGAACATCAGTCCATTTCCACTTATTGAGTGGGCCAGACCAGTACATTAAGTCATATCATCGGCCATCTGTTAATATTTATGTCGTGTCCTGCTCTACACAAGGATCCCCCTGATTTTCATCTCAGGTGACAATCGTGTGTCCAACCTTTTGTGCGGATAGTGTATTCCAAATGTGTGGCCATTTGGTAGGAAAGAAATGGATCTATCATAAACTTATGATACAACTGCTGTATCTGATCATTTCTAAAGTGAGTAACCTTAAAGCGTTTACAACGACGATTCAATTAACCATGAATAAGAACGGCTAGGGAGGCTCATAAGCATGCATGGTAGGTACAATGACACATATCTAAAGCAAAACAGGATGTGACCAGCTTAGCAATCCATGTAAGCATATACCTATTGCTCTTTCTTTCCCCAATGGTTTAACTGTGCGTCTTCTAACTGCCAATTTGTTGGTTGATGAACCCATTGTTCAGAGTGTCCCTGACATTATGGAAATATCCCTGATATTATCTGTATCTCTAGCTTGGCGATACCGATAACACATGTAGTATTAGAAAGTTCAGGTACCAGCGATGTATCGCTAAGTATCGGTGATATTCTTGACTGTGTAAATTCCAGGTGTCACTTGTATCGCCAGTGTATCACTAATATTTTTTACTATGTAAATACCAAGTGTCGCTAGTGTATCACGATATTTCGAGAATATCACCAATGTATCGATATCGCCAAAAAAAATTGTTTATTTTTAAAAAATCACTTCAAATTCCTTTATGGGTGCATGGCTGTATGCAATGTTTAAATAGTCGATGATAATATTGCGATATTATCATTATAACAACGTGGGCAATATTGAGACCACTATCTTTCGTTTCCTTTCCAGTTGTCGACGATTTCTGGGCAAAATATCTTATGTTGTGATTATTTTGAAATATCGATGGATGTTTGAATGGAAAGTTGGATGGTTGGATGGATAGATGGCATGGTTGCACTGATTTCTTACTACATCACATACTTTTAGGCTCTCATTAAATGGAAACTTATCATGTATGCATTCTTTTTGCAAAAAAGTTTTTATTCCTAAACATGCAAATATGTGTATTTTAGCATCTCCTGAAGTTTCATTGAAATATTCCACCAATTTCCCCATGTTTCCCCAATATTTGCCTGCATTGCCTAAGGTTCTACTATTGGTGAAACCCACCTTGGCTCCTTTGCCCGAAGGCAAAGAATACAACAAAGAGCCAAAACAAAATTACAATAGAAAGATCCTAATGAGAATAAACTAACTAAAAATTGTCTTAACAAATTTACATAAATCATTCGCAAGTCTTGGATAATAAATAAAGCACGTAGGTGCTGGTTAGTTGAAGTGCCAAGAGCCTCTTAGAAGAAAGTTCTGCCAGCAGTCCAGCAGTAGAAATTTAACTGAGAAACTACATGTAAAAGAAGACAGAAGAGAAACACCAATGGAAAGAAAACAGAATGAGATTCCATGAGAGGTTGAGATCAAATATCTAAGCTGTCCAACACCGAATGAGAGGTTGAGATGAACAACACTGTGAACTTGAGACGATAACAAATGCATGTTGTTAACGGCGACAAGGGATTCTGGAAACTACTGGCAATGGCGATAGTTGTGAGAATCTTTCAGAAAAAAGGGGATAGTGGTACGAGAGGGAGTCGGGTTCAGGTCAAGAGGAAGGGGAAATCCGCAGGAGTGAGTATAGCTGGTTGAGAGAACCGTGCTTTGGTAGAACTCCCAACCTTGTACATTGAGAACTTTCCGAAGAAGTGGTTGGAAATGCATCTTCTCAGGATCTTTGACAGAAATGGGAAGGTGAAGAAGGTGCTCACACCTTGGATGAGGGGGTCTGCTGTAATATGTAGGTTTGCTTTTATGAGAATGGAGAGGGTAGAGGAGGTGAGCCTGGCAGCTGCTACGTTGACTAATAGTTGATTTGAAGGAAGGAGATTGACAGTGCAGAGAGCGAAATACAACCCAGACCTGGTGACACGTCCCAGTCACATGCGACTGAATTTGCCTGTGTGGAACTAACCTGCTACGAAATTTGTGTGGATTAGTCTCTTATAGTCCGAGCATGTGCAAGACCTCCTTTATTTGAAACGGGCAACAAGTCTCTCCCCCTCGATAGACTTCCTGGTCTGGAGCTCACCAGCAAAGAGACGAGTAAGGATCCTGTGTGGCTTCTAGAGCACATGCTTCCTTGGTCATCTTCATCCAAGCTCAGAGGAAGGCAAGTTCGAGAGAAGGAACTCCCTGTCGCGAGACCTATGATGTTGTACAATAAAGGTTTGGAAGCGGAAGGCCAAGGAAGCAGAATTAATCATGGAGATCAGATGATTGGAGAGCCCTGGAAATGCAGGAGATGTTTCTGAATGGCTAGATGCGAGAAGGCTAGGAGTGTTAAGAAGATAGCCCTGAATGAGATTGCTTCACCTATTCGGGGGTAAGGAGGCCATATATATGGCTAGGGATATATGTTGGATCAAGGAGGCAATTGGGCACATCAGTAAGATGGTCAGAGTTTCCTTCAGGGATTGCGAGGAAGACTTTATTGTCCTGTTTCAATTTGTGGAAGAAAGGGGAAACCAAAAGGCTTAGGTAACCAATTAGAGACAGATACACAAAGCAGCAGAGGGGAGGAGAGAACTAAAAAAGTATCGTGTCTTCTATTAACCATGGGGTGGGTTCTTCTTCTAGAGGCAAGAAAAAGAACAGAAGGGATGGTGCAAGTCGATTATCAAGTTGGTGAGATCTCAACACCCAAATTGCAAAGAATTGGACGAGAGTATACCCCAAAAAAAATATTTGAGTAGAGGGTGAAATAATTTATTGATATCAACCATTTCAAATGTTAACTTTTTGACTCCGCAGATCTCTGTCAATTTCAGAATTTTTAGTTCAATACTTCAATTCTGAATTCTCTGTCACATTCCAACAATTAGAGGATTCGACCATTGGTGTCTTCATAAGCCAGGGTCGCCCATTGTTGATTAAGACCTTGGTAGAGACCTTCCCTGTCTTCACAAGCCGGGGCCACCCGTTGTTGATTAAGACCTTGGTGGAGACCTTCCCCTACACGTCCACATGCTAGACAGGTTGGAGAGGCTAAAGTGTGATTTTTTATGGCAGGGAGCATAAGAGAAGCAGAAGTTTTATCTGTTGAATTGGGATGAGGCAAGTCTTATGGGAGAGGGGGTGCAGGTACGAAAGATTCGTCTTTTTCTAGGCTTTGAAAGCAGCAAGTATTCCTTCCCAAGCCCTGCCAAAAGATCGTTGATGGATTCCGACTTGGCTCTGTCCTTTATTCTTCTTTTATAATAAAATCATTACCCTTCAAAAGAAACAAAGAAACAAAGAAAGAACAAAAGAAAATAGAGTCTTAGTTCTCTTACCAGTAAAGGTTTTTCAGGAACTTTCTCACAAAAAAATCAAGTTGAAAGTAACGAAAATTAAGAACCACAACCAAACAAAGAAACAAAGAAAGAACAAAAGAAAATAGAGTCTTAGTTCTCTTACCAGTAAAGGTTTTTCAGGAACTTTCTCACAAAAAAATCAAGTTGAAAGTAACAAAAATTAAGAACCACAAACCCACCCCCCCCCCCCCCCAAAACAGTCAATATAATTCTCATTTTGTAATGAAAGCAGAATGGTGAAACAAGTCGCAAGTGAAGTTCTAAAGATTTGAAGGCGTATAAAACATATCAGGTGTTCGCTTGGTGTGGGGAGGTTGGTTGCGTTTTGTTTGTTTGCACACGCACTCGCCAGCTTCGTTCAAAGTCGAAGGAGGAAAAAAAATAATAATTATGAGGCCTTATCTTCTAATTTGTATTTTCTGGGCATTGTTGCACCATGCGTTATTCTAGCTGCACAAAACAAATAGACCGTGACATTAGGATGAGTATGCTAGCGAGATGGCTTCAGAATATCCAAGAAGCACAAATGCAACAAATAATCATGCACCTTGTATTAACCGGCACAAATTCATATAAGCATGGTAAGGGTCATGAATTAATAATTTCAAAAAACTAAAACAAAATTCAAGTTAGAATCAGTTTTCAAAGTAAATGAGCTACCATAACAAGGAATGGTTGTGATCATATATACATACATCAAGAATAACATCAATCAGTCGTTTGAAAACTAAGATTTTGATCAAAAGTCAGCATACTCACCTGGGATGGCTGGTGAACCGACCTTTTGTCAACAAAACTCAGACTTTGTGTAAAAAACTTGACTCACCAATCTCTCCCAGGTTCAACTAAAAATTACAGTAAATAGCTAGCAGTTTCAAAACTCACCATGTTGGCCCTGCCTTCCCATCAATGATTTTGAGATGCTCATGGAGTTCTTAAATGTTGATCTATGATTCTTCTAGCCACAAAACAACTACTCATATAGAAAAAGACCACACATGCGAGCTCAGATCTCATTGCTGCAAGTCATACTTTAAATTAAAACTTCGAGTACAAAGCACCGTGTTACAACAAAAACTTGGGTTCTCTCCGAACCCAATAAACATAACGACATGAAGGGGTGTTCTACTTTTCCCAAGCACCCATGTCACCAAATGTCATGTCCATTTCTTCATCCTTCACGCCTAAAAGCTTCAGTAGACTAGGAATATCTACAGGATCTGGTTCCACACTAACATCTTGCGGCGGCACCGGTTCCCCAACTTTCTCAGGTTCCCCAGCTTTCTCACTTGCAGCTTGAGATTCCCCAAGTCCCTCAGAACTGCCAACACCCATTGCAGGGTCTTCTACATCATTTTGTGTTTCTGCGTTCGTTCCATCACCACCGACCGGTTCCCACACTGGTTCTTGGGCAGGCACTTCTCCTAGCTTCTCAGATTTCACCTTCCTGACTGTTTGCTTCTTTGCTTTCTTCACTGCTTTTTTCTTCTTTGGGGGCCGCATGCTGATGGGCACTGCAAGTAAAGGCTCGCCAGCATCCATATTCACCTTTGGGGGCGGTACATTTCTTGTCTTCTTCCTACTCTCCCCAGCTGATTCCTCAATCCAATCTGAATTGTTCAATGAACCCCCTCGTGGGCCCGCCATCTTATTTACCGCAGTCGCATTCCACATTTCCCCCAGCTGAGATCCACCGGGGAACATCGGAAAGAAAGGCTTCCACGAAGGAAAACCCATGTTCTGCCCGCTTCCCAAATTAGGCATAAAAGAAGGGAATCCTTCAAGCCCTAAGCTTGAATTCGGGCCCCAAATGCCCAAAGGGAAGAAACCCCAAGAACAGTAATAGGCTTCCATTCCAGGCACGATGGGCGGAAGTTTGGGAATTGGCTCCGCATGGAACCCACGTTGGCATTTCTGACATCGGAGCCTACAGTTCTCGTACTCCTTTGCATATTCATAGAGATTACAACAGTACGGGCACGAGGTCCAGAATCTGGCATCTGGGTCTTGTGCAGAAGCCTTTCGTGTTTGGTACCGCCTTGAATTCTTCAAACCACTGGAGGTCGAATTCGACGCAATGTTCAGCTCCTTATCGTAGAGGGCCCGTCTGGCAGGGTCCGACAGGACGGCCCAAGCATCGACAACGAGCTTGAAGGCGTTGTCAGCGCCGATGGATCGGTTCTTGTCGGGATGTAAGAGGCGGATGAGCTTGTGGTATTGCGTTTTCATGGCATCCGCGAGGTCAGGGACAGAATGGGGATCGAGTTGGAGGATGGCGTACCAGTCCATGTGGTTGTTTATGCGCTTCTGGGAGGCGAGGAGAACATCGATGATGGCGAGGATCTGATCTGCGCCGTTGAGGGTGGGGTCGGACTGGTGTGCCCGTAGGGCGAAGTTCTTACTGCCGATGAGATCTCTGGCCGTGAGAAGCTTCTCGGCCACGCCGAGTGAGCGTTCTGCTTCAGCTCGGCTGCTGATCTTCTCCATTTCCTTTCCTCTCTCTCTCTCTCTCTCAATCTCTCTCTCCCCCCTGTGAGAGGAGAAAATGGAGGAAAGTCAGTCTCTCACCGGCGTACTTTTAAAGGAGTTATTTGAGAGAGTGTGATGGTTGAATACGCAGGCACTTGCATTTGCTCACGTGGCATACAATAAAACTTATTTTTTAAGGCCGTCCATTTCAGCTGTTGAATTTGACCGTCCATTGTATATCATCTAATCGGCAAGGTAACGCATACCGGGTACCAGTTCTGAGCGCCTGCGTATCATCTATCATACTCCGCCGGAGTATAAAGTTTTTCGCTCAAAGAGGTCAGATCCTCTGATGCACCTGTGTTCTTTTAAGTCGGACACTGCGTGCCATCTGTCACCCGTGAGCGTGAAATCCAACTAGACTCGCTCGTCACACGTGCCGCCGGGTGCGAGACCCAAGTCAGCTAGATCAGTTGGGCTGAAAGGGTAAAGAACTTCGATACACTGCCATACGCACTCCACGCAGGAGGGACGCGGATTGCGTCCTACCCCCGTCCGGACAGGGCTCCGTGGGGCCCAACGTGATGTAAGTGTTTTATCCACGCCGTTCGTCGTTTTTATCATATCATTTTAAGGTACGAGCCAAAATCTGAGGCAGGTAAAGGGCTTAAGTGGACTACAAAGTGGGGATTAAACATCCACCATTAAAAACTTCTTGTGAGCTGGAGAAGTTTCGGATCAAGCTGATATTTGTTTTTTCACTTCATCCACGTCTACATGACCTTATGAATAGGTTAGATGGTAAAAAAATATCACAGTAGCCGTTAGAAAGGTTTCAACGGTGGATGTCATTATCACTACAGCTTCCTTTGGTATGGTCCACTGGAGCTGTGGACCTGCTTAATTTTAATGTTATACCTTAAAATCATACGAGAAAAGCGATGAACGGCTTGGATAAAACACTTACATCACGGTGGGCTCCACGGAGCCGTGCCCGGACGGTACGCAGGAGTCGTATATTCCGTCTAAGTGGAATCTACGTCAGCTAATGGTGGCCCCCCATCTAAGTGGACATCAAATGAATGGTTTTGAAACAAAGAAATTGGGTTCGCCCAAACATACCCCCCATCGAAGCGGGTCTTATTATTGGAACAGTCTAACATGAGTATTGCACGTGCACAATTATTTGTGGGAGTGGATTAGCTGTTACCGGGGTGTTACTCTCGCCGTGTTAATATCCACGCCGTCCATCCTTTTTCTGAGCTCATTTCATTTCATGACGTTGTTCCAAATTTTAGGCAGATCAAAATCTCTAGTAGTCAATGGCCATTAAAATTATATTTTCACTCCATTTAAGTTTGTTTGACCTTATTAATGAATTATATGGAAAATAAATATCATAGACTTTTGTTTCAATGGTCCCTTCAAAGTTTTTAATGGCGAATGTTCAATCATTACTATTTCCTGTCGTGTAATCCACCTGAGATTTGGATCTGATTAAATTTCGGGACCACTTTCTGAAATGGGCTGGAAAAAATGATGTAGAGCATTGATATGTAACATATTATCAAGGCTTGCCTCACGGGTGTTACCTGGGTAACACCCAATCTGCTCCCATTATTTGTGCATGAGTATCAACTACCACGCTCTGCCAGAGTATTAAACAACTCGTCATAACGGAAGCGCTGTCTGCTCATAAGAAATAAGTGGCGCTATGACGGTTAGCTACTGCAGCAGATGGATGGCGGAAAGGAGTGCATGTGCAAGATCTGAGCCGTGAACAGAAATTGACCATCGATCCATATTCTACGTAGACTCAGTGTCCCACCTGATGATCAAATTGGCCCAAGTTTTAGACATGGTATAAATATACAGTCTCGATTTCCCTAATAAGCGGCTCTGATCTTTTGCTGGTGTGTGAGGCAGATGCCATCTAGAAGTACACCCGAGCAACTGCCTTTGGCATATGCTTCCTGTAGTTACTTTTCGGGACCACCTCCTAAGTCCTAACGCCGACCATTTTATATCCAACCGTCTATTAGGAGACTTGCACCGAGGTCGGCACGTGGCAAAGTTCTGTGTTACCCACCATGACCATCCTTCCATTTTTCTAAATCATTTTGGGGCATGAGCCGAATAATGAGTTAGATACAAAGCTCAAGTGGCCACATAAAGCATTGAAGATTGAACGCCCACTATTTAAAACTTGTTGTGTGCCACGGAAGTTTTAGATCAAGCTGATATTGGTGTTTATTCCTTAATCCAGGTCACCGTGGACTTATGAATAAGTTGGATTGCAAATAAACATCATGGTGGACCCTAGGAAGGTTTTAGTGGTGGGTATTATTGTCCCCACTCTTTTTGTTGTGGTCTACCTGGGCTTTGGATCTGACTCATTTTTGGGTTTATGCCCTAAAATGGTCTGAAAAAATAGATGGAGGGTGTGGATATGACTCATACATTATCGTAAGCCTATGGAACTTTGCCACATCGACACACTACCGACCTGGTGGTGCATATGAATGCTTTAGCCCGCCATTCACATTCAAAAAAAAAAAAAAAAAAAAAGCTACGCAGCCAACCAAATAAACTGCATGGATGACTAAGAAACGGTGAAATGTGGCGAATTGGTGGGTCCACACCTGTATGTTGAGTCAGACAATCATTTTCCATTGCTTCCAGCAGTGTGGCCCACCTGATGAGTGGATGGCCTGGGCTTTTTGCCAAGGGATCTCATTGTGGGTCCTACCACTTTCATAGCACTGACATCCCACACATGTTGGCGGTAAAGATGGTATGGTACCACAAGCTGTGGTACCTTGCGTGTATGTCATCGGTTCTCTCCCAAGAAAAGGTACAAGAATGGGACCCATCGTGTGACGTGCAATGCATTTCCTTCGTTGGATCAAATTAGCCAAAGGCGTTTTAGAACGCCCATTTCTCCTTTCGGGAATTGAACTAACACAGTGCTGTTATTTGTCTCGGACTGAGTTGGGTGCGACTGAGATTAATTGACTCGGACTCAGTGAAACCCGATTCGGTTTGACACTATTTACCCCTCAGGACACCCCGACTACAGCAAGTCGCTACTCAAATCAGAGCCGAACGTGTGGATCCAAGTTGCCCGTCTTTCAACTTTCAACCATGTTCAATCCCCAAGGTAGAAATAGAAAATTTAGGAGTGGGCATATATCAATAAAGGCCCAGAAGTTATCATTTCCTTGGCAAAAAAATCAAAAGTTAAAGAAAATCATGAATGAGTTAAGCAAATTTCTAACGGATTTGCACGCATGGGAAAAATGCTAGTCATGCCAATGGAATCCATTTTGGCCAGAGATAAATATATAAATATATTGGGAAATGGTATTATGAGGTCCGAATCATGGGAACTTCCCAAGAGGTTGAGCTCTGTGGGCCTCGCCATTATCCGTCCGTGCATGTGTGTGTAAAACCTCCAGTGGCAGTGTTTGCTTAGGCGGACATAATCGGATATGGAGTTCATTTCTTGATGAATGCAGCTCAACGTAGCATTTCCTGTTATGAAATCAAGCAACATCATAGGATAGATTTTCATGTGAATGTTTCTCAGTAGATTAGTGAAAGTTACAAATCATACCTGCTTCCTTGGATTCCTTCACGATGAATACTCAATCCTTGGGGAGATTTGATTGATGGAGACAAAACATTCACCCTAAACAAAATATGAAAGGAAAGATAACTTGAGGGAATTGCACTGCGTCACAATCAAGGTTCTGCAGAGATAAAGCGGCTTTTTTTTTTTCCAGGCCCACAACAAAAGATAATAAAGCTGATTGAATACATCCGTCATAACAGGCGAACATGGACATCAATGCAGCAGCGTTCCATAGACCTCTTTTCATATCCCATCAACCCTCTAGCTGTCAAAGACATGCGATCAGTCCAATTTCCAAACTATGCCGAGTCCACACCGGGCCCCACGATCTGAATTGTGCAGATCATGCATGGCATATTTTCAGCAGACCTCTTAAGTTTCCAAAGGTTGCCCGTCTTGATAACCGCACATTAAATAAGGGGCTTATGTTATTCTTAATACTCGAAATCATCACACCTGAACGTAACAAGAGCATCACTCATATCCAATAGCAAAACGTTCGCAACTGTCAAAAAGTGAATCATAAGGGGTATATCTGTCAATTCATCATTGAAATGGGTGGGGGCCTCGGCTTATCACCTTGAAGTAATGGGAATGTAACCCTGTAAAGACAAAATACAGATACATTGGAAAAACAATATCAACAAACCCCCCTGATACATTGGAGAAAGAAAAAACCTGTTTTACAAAACAACATACATGGCTATTTACCCAAATACCCACTACATTCATGATCTCACATCTTTCAGTGCTCCTCCTTTTTCGAGCTCGCCAATGACATCCCGCAGCGACGGCACTTTCATTGCCAAAGTCCTGTATAGCCTTGAGTACCGGGCCCGTGTCCCATCAGCAGTCCTTGCCAGAGCCAACAAGCTTAGAGCCTCAGGGAGCTGGCTAAACACCTGCTTCATCTCCTCCAAGGTCATGTTGGCAAGGACATATGGCCTCGGAACAACCCGTATGATCTCACCCCCTTTTGGTTCCTGCACTCGTGTGTCTGCTTTGATGACCAGCTCGGAATTGGAGTTTGCTCCACATTTGATGATGAACGGAGTAGTCGAACCTGTGTTGAACTGCAGCACATTCCACTGCGCCACTTCAGTCTCCCCGCCAGATGCCCAATCTGTGGATTGTTGGAGAGTTCGCCCTTCCACTTGCATAGGATCCTCTTTTTCAGGAACAGCCTGCATGTTCATCACACAGTGGCAAATTAGGACTGATGCCAATGAGTACTGAACAGTATCAAAAGTGTTACGTCTCTGTCACCATGCCTAAAGAGCTTCTGCGACTTTATGGAGAAAGATATGCTGCTCAGTTCCCAAAAACTTCTTAGAAAATCTAATTGAGCTGGAGATGCACCAAGGCTAGGGCCACTCTACTTGGGTTCGGCTTGACCCGAACCTGATTGACCCAACCTGAGTTTGGGTCAGGTTGGGTTGGATTGTCAATGTTCTTGGGTCAGGTTAGGTCGGGTTAGGAATACTCATCATGCATACTTTTGTCAGGTCAAGTTGGATCAAGTACAGAGGAAGTTGGGTCATTGTCAGCTTGGTCACCTTGGGTTGGAATTCGGATCTGGTCGGGTTGCGGATTGGGTCCTCTTGAGGTCAGGCTCGGGAAGACCCTCAATTCAACCCAACCTGCCCAAGTTGCACCCCCAGCCAGGGCCAAGCTTCTGAAAGGTCTAAAGTATGAACCAAAGCAAGAGCGTGGCCTATGCTAATGTCAAGAGTGGCTATTCTAATGCAATCTCATTGGAGATCAAAATGAATCAAGAGTCGGAGGAAATTTGGGAGGTGATGGATGTTTCTATATCATTCGCATGCCCCACAAAGCTAATGGACTCTAACGCTACATTAGCCAGTGTGGGCATTCTTACATAGTATCTTCATATTCGGCAATATCTGACCCTTGAATGCAATACTCATTTGTTTTTATTCAATAAAGTCATTATTAAAAAAGAAAACAAGAATGAGCGAACAAACAGTGGCTACCTACAGGGGTTCACAGCTATCGACTTTTTGGATTTTACCAATTGCAAAATTGAAGTTTTTTTTTTAAAAAACCATGTTCACACATATCAGTTTCAGCTCTAATTAGTCATGAATACAGAGGGATGGGTGCACAAAAATAAATAAATGAATAAATAATCCTGCTGTTAATTATAGACTGTGTAAGTTCCCATGACAAACAACAACTGTAATTTCATATCAACATCTGCATAAGTTTGATTGTGTTCACCGAGCTTGTTTAGCGCTGCATCCTCTAGACATCAATGGTTCACAAAATCTCATTTGCAGGTAGTGCACAATAGTTGTTCTAAGATGCATCGAGGGCATTGTTCGAAATATCCCCGATATTAACAAAATATTCCTGTTATTATCCTTATCTCTAGCTCGGCGATACTGATAACACCAGCGATACTGATAACATTGGTAGTATCAGAAATTCTAGGTATCAGCGATGTATCGCTAAGTATCAGTCCTTCAAGACAGAGGAGGTCGCCTCCAAAGCGAAGTTTCTTGTATCAAATCTTTAGAAGATTGTAATTTTTCCTTTTTTGCTTCAGTTGTAATTGGTTCTTGTGCCATCTCGGCACTCTCTTAATAAAACGTTTCGTTGCTCTTAAAAGAAAAGGGAACATACCTCTACTGCAGTACGAGCATCTGCTATCTGCCTCTGGGCACATGGATGGTCAATGCCTAGAAGTGAAGGCATCCGTTCTGAGAGTTCATCAAGAGAGGCAAGCAATGTTCTCTTCTTGGTTTTGGTCAGTGAGTCTTGAGATACTTGCCTCATTATATCCTTTGAACATAAAGAAATGGGTGAAGTTTTCTGACATTCACTTGAACATTAATCCTGCCATTTAATGAAGATAGATTCAAATATTGAGTTAAAGAGCAGCAGACCTTGACTTGTTTCAAGATGCCATCAAGGGATATGAGAGATGCCAGCCGTGCATCTTCAGCTGCAGTAGAAGGATTGCGGATAGGCGAACCGCCTTCTTCTTTTGTCAGCAAGGCAATATCACTTCGCATTTGTTGCAAAATCTTATCACAATGTAAAAAGAAATAAGGAGCCTACTCAAGTTGGGCAAAATAAGATAATATCCAGAAACATGTGGAACATAACCTTAGAATGATAGAAACACATGCTTGTCACAGTCTGCAGAATTGTTGAAACAATTATCTAAAATTTCCAAACCAAAGTTGGAAACTCAACAAAATGGGGATCCAAACCAAAAGGCAGAGATGGCACTTTCATCTAGCTCAGGATCGTTGATTGACTGTTAAAGCAACTTTGCAGATCATTTCTTAAATGACAACAAGGCTTCATAAGCTATAACCTTCATAACAAGTTCCTCTAGCCATCAAACTTATTTTGTCAAACATCAATAACAATAACGGCTGGACCTTTGATCATGGTCAGTATTCAGACTCGAACTATCTTTCAAGTTTCCCAGTTTATGAAATGAGGCAATCATGACAAACGAAAATAGTTCACACTATTCAAGATATGGAGGTACTGGAAGTCCAAATATCATCCGGAAGGATGCAAGAAATGCCTTCTGCTCTCCAGATGAAAAACCCAAAACATCATGCCCACTAAATCAATGTTGTAAAGGATGTAATTGTTTATGTGAAATAAATTAGCAAATAAGTAATGATTACGTGGCATTTGTCATAGATTAACATGCATTCACTTGACATTTGCACATCTATTGCAATTTATTTCTTACTAGAATCAGATACTCCACACCAGAATCAGATACTCCACACCTTACAAGAACTTTCAACCAAGGTTTCCGTCCCACTTAGGAATCTCACTCCAATATCACCTCTGGCACCTAAAAATAGCTAATAGCATGTCTACCATGTCCCATCAATATCATCTTCTTCCAGACCAATTCTATACAGTATTATCTGGTTGATTATCGAATTTATGAACTCGTTATCAAATTTAGAAAATTCAACGTTTCATGAGTCAGATTGCATATAAACCAATTTTCAAACTAATAATAATATTAAAACATGTTTCAAAATTCAAAGCATTGTTTTACAAATTTACAGACTCTCGTGGATGGTTGTGTTTCATGACTTGGTTCTTTTTTTTAAAGCATCACTTCTCTCAATAGCTATAGTTGCAACTTTTTTTTTTCCTTCTTTATTAAGGGCCAGTTTGTTTTTCAAATCCCACGGTAAATGCAATGTAAATGGGTAATTATTATGTAGACATGTATTTACACCCAGTAGCCACCTCTTGACAATGACCTGATGTAGACGGGAATCTTCTTTGAAAAGCTCTTGCACTGGAATAGAGAAGGCAGAGATTTTTTCCACCAAAATATGTGGGGGCCACTTCCATTCAGTTTCCCTCTCAGTTTAGGGCATGAGCCCAAAAATGAGACAGATCCAAAGCTCAGGTGGACCACAGCACAAGAAACAGGGGGAAATGAATGCTTACCACTCATTTTTTTCTTTGGGGCCACGGAAGTTTTAGATCGAGCTTATTGTTTTTGTTTTCCCTTCATCCATATCTGTGTGACGTTATGAACAGGTTGGATGGAAGGTATACATCCCTGTGGGCCCTAGGCTCCTTTAAAATTTCAACGGCAGGCGTTCAATTCCTCATGTTTTCTGTGGTGTGGACCACTTGAGCTTTGTATCTGCCTCATTTTTTGGCTCATGCCCTAAAGTGAGCACGTATAATATATGGTCCGCGTGGATCAGACACGTATAGCGATGGGCCCCACAAAATTTACCACCATAATTTTGGTAAGATGACACTGTTTTGCGCCACGGTTTTTGACGTGAAATTACAACCTCATTTCCTCTTTTCCAATCAGGTAGAAAAAGTAATAATTGCTCATTTACAATTCATTTACTGTGAATTTGAAAAACAAACAGGCCCTAAGAGAGAGACATCGTTACTCATGCAAAAGAGACTCACCAAGAAAAACAGACTTGTATACTATTCAATAAGAGAATTGTGTGATCACTTCTTCTGTTTACAAGGCAAACAATGGGTTACCAAAGAGCATTGACTGCTGAGATATAGATTGTCAAGGTGTTAAGATGAGGCTAATCTGATACATGATGTCAAAATGTTATCTTTAAACAATACAGACATTCAAGAGTAAGAGCAAACTAAGAAATAGCAGGAGAACGTTGCTATTGTTGTCATCAAAGAGTTTTACAGTTAGTTGGGTCAGCTTTACACATTCAGCTTCGCCAATCATTACTATCTAAGGCCACATACTTGGTAAGGGAACAAATGTAATATCCTTTCTAACCACCTAGAACCATAATCAACCATAATCAAAGTTCCCCACTTTGGGGCCGTCTCAAATTTTCATAGTACATAGCTGAGCAATCTCAAAGATATCTGCATCATCTCATCTCCCCTATCAGAGCTACTCTCAAGGGTCCATTTGGTGTTGATTAAAGAAGCAGTTTGGGGCGATTCTATATTCACAAAACCATTTAGTTAACAATTAAACATCTTTGGTTAGGGGCTGCATTAAGTGATCGTTAAAAACAATTAATGACAAAATTGCTCTTTTAGCGACTTGGAGACATTTCCAATACAGTTTTTTCACTAAACGTGCAGACCCTCATGTGAGGGGGTGGAACACACGTAGGAAATCCACGCTTACAGCACACATATCAGAGATCGAGTCCATTCATGAGGTAGGACCTACTATGAACATGCCAGATACCAAAATCATGGTAGCATACTCATCAAGTGAGGGAAACATGCATATTCATATCTCGACTGTTGGACCTTTTTTCTAACTGCCCATTTTTCTCATACAAGTTTAATCTGCATGATCAACAGGTTATCATCATTTTTGGTTCATGGCACGTTCACAGCGTACCATATGATGAATGGCCTGAATCTCCGATACATGTGCCATCCACCTGATATGTGGACACATTTTCTATCACCTCAAATGAGGACCCACCCCTTTTGTGAAATAATATGGCTCTTTTTGTGGGGGAGTTATTTGGTACTCTGGCAAGGTATCACGCTTGATAGTTGATACACATGCACACAGAAATTGCACAGGTGGCATACATCAACTCAAATAACTAATCAAATTGTGAAACTCATTGTCTAAGTCACAGCCCCAAAATCAGATTGGTTGAACAATCTTAACCTCTGATTTGTGGACACTTGTTTCTTAAAATAGAATCTTCGGAGAGTCCCCAATCCGATAGTCAAGTGGTAAAATAAGCTTTGAAAATTGCCTTGTCTGCAATTTCTAAGCAATTTCCAAGTGCGTGCATATCATCCATCATCTTGCTTGAATATCAAGGTTTTACCCTTTTGTAGGATCTTTCCAAATCCGATCCCACGCACACAGTGGCAAAGCTCTATAGAGGTTTGATAAGCCCATGCATGTACCAGGCATACTGTCTACACCACATCACACGTGCTACCATGGTAGACATGCAATATCAAACCAATCCATCAGATGGGTCCAACTGTCAAGATGTTCTCGTCCAAAAATTCAGGCCAGTGCACTAATCGGGTGGGCCATGATGTTAGAAACAAGAGAATGGCTTATAAAAGTTTGAGCAAGTTTTTTCTAAGCCGTACATCTGTTTCATAAGCGTGCTCACCTGATTGGTTTACCGACCTGATTCTTGGGCCAATGCATTAACATGGTTCGCTAATTTTTATTTTTATTTTTTCATGTATGTTTACCAAACATGTTTAGTTTTGCATAAGCAATTCTCAATCAATAAAAATTTTTACAGAAGTTTTTATTGTTAATCAGCTCTGCACTTCCTAGAGCCACACCTTAGGCTACTTCAAATACATAAAAGAAAATGCATTTCGTACTTTATCAAAATGAGGACAAAGATTCTTTATGACATTCAGATTTAGTTAGAGCAACTTTCAGCCACACAAGAAAGAAAAAGTTGGGATGAAATAACACGTGAGGAATGCTATTCTTCTTTTTTTCTATTTTATGTGGAGAAGATGGCTACCTTCCTTCTCTTGTGGTCAACAGACTCAAGAGCAGAACGCAGCTTATTTACTTGTGCCGAGTCTTCTGCCTCCTCCGTTGCCAAGGTGCCTGCAATATCCTAATCAAAGACCAGAAAATCAAAGAAAGGTACACGCGCTTTCTTAATTCAGGCACAATTAGAAGCATCCTTATAAGCACACATTTTTTAAAAAAATAAAGAAAAAAAATAAAAAATCAAAGGTATGACAGCTTCTGGTACTGATTTTAAAGGGGAAATATTATAAGGTGTGCAACTTCTCTGCAAATGACAATGTGAGACATGCATGGAAAAGGCTCAATTCCACAATAGGTGCCAAGTGCAAAAAACATGTGCTTTCGATGCAAGCACTTCAAGCATCAATTCAAGTGCAACAAATAAGCCATCCAGCTACCACCCTACTGATGGTAAGCTGGCAGCATGGGGGGCCTAGCCATTCCATTTATGTCATCTTATTAACTGCACCTAGCAGAAGTTTCACAGAAGTAAATTAGGTCAAAGAACTTCACCACTAAAATGTTCCCTAGAAACCACCATGACATGAATGCTAGGACAATGTGACTTAACTAGATTCTCAATAAGAAAACAGAGAACTGCTGCAGGAACTATGAAGTGAATCTATGACTAAGCACGTAATGCTTATAGTGAGTTAAATGTAGAACTTCTCTTTAACTGTTACATGGTCAATTAAAATTGGAAGCAGATGAAAATGAATACAAATAGTTTTTTTTTTTTTTTTTTTAATGGTAAATGAATACAATAGATGAAACGATATGGGACAGAAAATGCTTAATCTTTTTTTTTTAAGGATAACTGGATAATATTAAAAGAGAGAAAAAAGTACAAAAAGAAAGGAAGGAATCTGCTGAGGTAGCAGAAAACCTAAGATCCTAGAAACGATAAATCATAATCTTTCAAGATGTTTACAATCCCTGCCCATTCAAAAATTAATGTTTTAGCTCTAGAACCAACTGACTGAACCGAAGCAGATATATCATTGAAGCATCTATTATTTCTTTCTTCCTAGACTGCCCACCAAATCGCAAGGATAGACAGTTGACAGTCTCCAAAGACGAGATCTTTGCATGCCTATTTTCACACCATGCCACGCCATAAGAAGATTACTAGAAGATTTGGAATTGCACCAGTTGATTTTAAAGCGATAGCAGAAATCTGCCCAAATTTGGGAGACGAAAGGGCAGTGAATCAAGAGATGGTCCACGGATTCCTCATCATTCATGCAACAGAGGCATATGTTCACAATCTGCATGCCCCTTTTCTTCATATTATCGACCGTTAAAATTCTGTTTTTTTCCCACTAACCAGCCGAAACAAATGAATTTAAGGGGGGCAGAGTATTTCCAAATGAACGGCATAGAAGGAGTTGATGATATGAGAGAGGAGGCGGGGAGGGTGTAGAAAGATCTGACCAAATGATTCTGTCAGGAGATGATCTATCTGGCGCAGCTTTAGAAATGTAGTCAAGAAAGTCCACGAACTCTGAACATTCCCAGTCCTAGAGATTTCTGAAGCATCTCACATCCTAGACACAATTCGACTTGACAATAGAAAAACAGTCCGCCACTTTAACATTGGAAAAAGGAGCCAGCCGATAAATGTTCGGAAACCGAGTTTTGAGAGGCAACTCTCCAAACCACACATCTTCCCATAATCGGATGGACTGGCCATTTACCAAGATCGAAGCTCATATGCTTGAGCATCTCTTCTTTGGATCGCATGATCCCTTTCCAAATATGAGAGGCCTCGTACATCAATGAATCTTTGGTCCACCAGCCACAAGAAGAACGACCATATTTGCCTTTGATGATGGAATTCGAAAGGGAGCCTTCTTCATTTCCAAGTCTCCAGATCCATTTACCAAGGAGGGCCCGATTCATGATTTTGAGATTTTTGATGCTCGCCCCTCCCTCTTGAAAATGTTTACAGACCTCCTGCCAATCGAGAAGATTTAGCTTATTTTGATTATCCTTACCACACCACATGAAGTCACGTCTCAGCTTGTCGATGGCCAGCAAAACAGACGAGGGGCATCTAAAAAGGGACATGAAGTATATGAGCAGATTGGAGAGGGCCGCTTTGATGAGCGTGAGGCGACCTCCAATAGAGAGATATCGGCACTTCCATGTAGCTAGGAGTTTCTGAAATTTGTCAATAGTCTTGTTCCACATATCCTTCAGAGGGGGGCCAAACACGAGGGGAAGCCCCACGAAGGATGAGGGAAAGGCGGCTGAAATGCAACCAAGAGAATTCGCAAAAGAAGCTGATTCATCATCTGAAATATTAACTCCAAGGAGTTTCGATTTGGCCGGATTAATCCTAAGACCAGACACGGCTTCAAAGCATCGAAGGGTTGTATGCAAATTATCGATGTACACCTGGGCCGCCAGAGAAATGATAAGGGTATCATCTGCAAACTGGATGTGGGAGATGGCAGGAGATACCCCGGGCATCTTGATACCACCAAGAACTCCAGCCGCCTGACCTTTACTCAACATTTGGGACAAAGCTTCACCAATCATTAGGAAAAGAAGAGGGGATAAGGGGTCCCCCTGACGGAGATCTCTAGAGATGTTGAAAAAGCCGAAAGGAGAGCCATTAAGAAGGATTGAAAAGTGGGCTGATTCGACGCACGCACGGATCCATTTTCTCCATTTGGTTCCAAACCCCATGTGGATCATCATGTATCGAAGGAAGTCCCACTCCACGTGATCGTAAGGTTTCTCAATGTCCAGCTTGCATAAAACAGCCCTATCGCCATATCTATGGCATGAGTGAAGAATTTCATTGGCTATAAGGGCACAATCCACGATCTGTCTTCCCCTGATAAAGGCGCTTTGGTTAATTGAGATGAGATTACCAATCACCTTAGACAACCTTTGAGAGAGCACCTTAGCTATGATCTTATAAGGACCCCCTATCCAGCTGATGGGTCTGAATTCAGAGAAGCAACTAGCGCCTGCCACCTTAGGGATAAGGGCTATGAAGGAAGCACCTAGACCTTTAGATAGTCTCCCTCCATTGTGAAACTCAGTCATAAATTCCATGATGTCTGGGCGGATGGAATCCCATAATGTTTGAAAAAAGGCTATTGGGAAGCCATCAAGATCCGGCGACTTCTCTCTGCCCAGCGAGTCGACGGCTAATTTGACTTCTTCGTCAGAAAAGGGGGCCTCCAGGAGATTCGCTTTTGTGGGACCTAACGAGTTGAATTGAATACTATCTAGGCCCAGTCTGCTCCAACCATCAGAGGTTAGGAGGGATTTGAAATAATGAATGGCGTGGTCGGCTATCTCCTGTCTGTCATCTTTACGAACCCCATCCACTGAGATGCTATGAATAGCTTTAGCACGGGCACACATGCTAGCAATACTGTGAAAGAACTTGGTGTTCTTATCGCCTTCAGCGATCCATCTAACTCTGGATTTCGCCTTCCAGGATATTTCGTCTTGCAGCGATCTAACGGAAATATCTTATATGATCTGGATACGTCTGCCCAGTGCTTCAGAAGACAACACAAATCCCTCTGCTTCCGAATCCAAACTCTGGAGTTCCGAAAAAAGGGCTGCCATTTCTGAATCCCTCTTTCCCAATTCCTTTGTTTTCCATTTCTTCAGATTCTCCTTAAGCAATCTGAGCTTACACGCGAAGCCTTCGACCTGAAATGAGGACCACCATTCCTCGACCCGCTACTTGAAATCTTTTAGGTTGATCCAGGAAGAATTAAACCTGAATGGTTTAGGACCCCAGCTCTCATCTTTCGGGGATAGCAGGATTGGACAGTGCTCTGAAGTAATTCTGGGAAGGGCCAGTTGAGAAGCTGCCGGAAAGGCCTCTAGCCAGCCAGTGGATAGAAGAAATCTTTCGAGTCTGGACTAAATTGGAGTTTGACGACCGTTGGACCAGGTAAACCTCGCCCCAGATAGGGGGAGATCAACCAGTTCGTGCGATTGGATCCAATCAGAAAAGTAACAAGGATGCCCCACTATTTACAACTTTGCAGCATTGGAAATGTGACAAAGCTAGACAAATGTCAGACATAAAGCAACATAATTATCAAAAAGTCTGTGCAGTTTGGTGTTGTTTGGTAAACTGAAAATTAGGGTCTGAAAATTAATTGAAGTGATGAAAACTTAAAGTGCTGAATTTTAGTACTCATAAGTACTGAAATATGTTTGATAATTTGTCTGAAAAAAAGTCCTGATATCTGAAAATAAGAACTTTTTTCACAAAAATCTGTTTGGTAAACACAAACCACAAATGTCTGAAAATTAGCAATTTGTCATATTTGCTCCTATTGTCTCAATTTCTATCTTGTGTAGAGTATGAGACGAAACCTGTTATCGCTATGCCACAAAATTTGGCACACCTATGTCCAATCCACATACATCTCTCAAACATATCCCTTTGATTGATGGACCATTTACTATATTCTTTTTGATAGAATAATCATAACCATTTGAATGGTATCCTTGAATTGGATAGTTAATAGGAGAAACACAACATCTCACATTTAATTGATAAAGGCCGATTTGAAGGTTAGGCTCATCTTTTCTTCTTCTTTTTGCATGGTCCATCCACAACAAACCCCATGTTGACAGTATTGTTGATCATGGAACCGATGGGCTCACCTATACGAGGTGCACTATAACTTGTACTGGAGTACTTGATGGAGACATCGGAGGACCTACTTGGGTGTACTAGAGATGGAAACAACCACACACATCAGCGCAACTTTCTTTGTGGATGAGATGCGAGTTCCAGATGGGGCCCGCCGGGCCATTTTGAAGACCCCACATGCATTAGACGTGCATCAGGAAGACCCCGCTTTGGAATGATGCATGTGGGCTGCTTAAGAGATAATTTTAGTCATAAGATTTCTATTTCGTATCGATCCGACCATTGGAACTTGTTGATCAGGCCACCAGATCTTGCTGATCTGGGGCCTTTGGAATCTGATCTTATTTTCTTTATGTTTTTTTGTTATTTTTAGGATTTATTTGATGGTTGAGATTGATAATAAATGTTTTATTTTTCTTATTTTGGATAATGGGCCACTTCACTTAAGTGAGTGGCATAGTTGTAATTATGCTGAATTTTTAATTCCAGATTTTTAATTATAAAAGCACAGGGGAGGTGGAATTCCAACCCTAATGGTGTTATTGAGAATAAAGAAAAAGAGAAAAGCTCTCTTGTGTGAAGGAATTTTCCTCCTTGTGTTTTAGGGTTTATAAGAAACCCTCCCTTCCAATTAAATTGTGGAAGGGTAAAAGCTTGTTTAGTGGTGGATTCCCCAAGGTAGATCATTCATCTTCCTCTTCTTCGAAAGGTATTCTTCTTCTTACATCCCTCTCTTTTTTTCGAAAAGTATTCTTCTTCTCTTGTCTCTCTCTTTTCCTTTCCATTAAAACCTTCTAAACCCTAGATCCTTTGAATCCCTAAAAACCCCATTCTTAAAATTTCCATCCATGAATCCAAAACCCTAATCAAAATCTGAATTTTTTTATTTTTATTTTTGTGAAACTCTTCCAAAACCAGAATTTTGCTTGCATCATTATCTATCCACGTGGTTATTGCACTACCCACGCTCGATTGGAAGTCCCTACTTCCAAGTGGGCCACTCTTGAACTATTTTATATTTTCACGCACCGTGTATGTGAAAACCTAGGATATTCATGTTATAAATCTGAATTTTCGAATCTATTATGAGGATATGCTTGATTTTACATAATTGATTGTTGAAATTAATGTATAATTGATCTCTCATCTTGCATCCTAGGATAGTTTCCATCATCCCGCATTAGTAGTTTTCTATAATATAATATATATTGAAGATATATAGCCCGAGACAAGGATAGCCCAAGCTTGGCCCAAAATTATTCGGGCTTTTACATTATGGCTGAAGCTCATCCCATGGGCCTAAAAGGCATGCCAGTCCCTTCCCAAATATCTACCAAACGGGCCAAAGTCGAACGCATATAGGAGAATCCTTCTAAAAGTGAAGTGTCCCACATTGATGTATGTGTGAAATCCACACCAACACACCATTGTGCCAACTTACTTTATGGCACAAGCACAAAAATGAGGTAAATCCAAATCTCCTGTGACCACACCGTAAGAAACAATGGAAATTGAACACGCACCATTAAAAATTTCTTAGGGGCCACAAAAGTTTTGGATCAAGCAAATATTTGTGTTTTCCCTTCATCCATGTCTGTCTGGCCTACTCGACAGGTTGGATGGAAATAAACATTACAATGGAACCTAGGAAGTTTTTAATGCATTGTTCAATCACCACTTTTCCTATGTTGTGATCCACCTAAGATTTGGATAGGCCTCTTTTTTGGGCTCATGCCCTAAATAATTTGGAAAAATAGATGGACGGCATGGATAAAACACATAAATCATGGTGGATAAAACACATACATCATGTGGGTCCATAGTTAATACGGGGTCATTTTCACACCGGGCTCAAGTGGGGTGGCCTGTAGGACGCAGGGGCACACTCAAGGTGGGCGGCCTGCGGAACCTATGGATTTGGGGCCCATGTGAGGCGAAACCCATGTATTTGGAGTCCATGATGAGGGTTCGGCCAAGGACCTAATCCATGGATTTGGGGCCTGGGCAATGAGATAAAGGGATTAATTCGCTATGTTCTATCAATTCGAGCTTTTAGAGCAAGTGGTTAATTGTCCTGTATCAATAGTGCACCGTAACCTATGTGTGTATGCAATCCATGTCTTGATGCAATCCCCGCCAGCATTGCATAGGTAGGCTATCAAAAAAATGACATGGCCCAACTTGATGTGTGTGAAATCCACGCCATCCCACCATTTTGCCAGCTTATTTTAGGGCACGAGCCCAAAAATGAGGCAAATCCAAATCTTAGGTGGACCGCTCCATAAGAAACTACGATTATTGAATGCCCACCATTAAAAACTTCTTAGGGGTAACAAAAGTTTTGGATAAAGCTCATATTTGTGTTTTCCCTTCATCCCCGTATGTGTGACCTAATCAACAGGTTGGATGGAAAATAAACATTACAATGGGCCCTATGAAATTTTTAATGGTGGGCGTTCAATCACTGTTGTCTTCCTGTGGTGTGGTCCACCTGAGATTTGAATCTGCTTCATTTTTAAGAATACCCAAGAATGATCTAGAAAAACTGATGGACGGCTTGGGAATACAACATATACATCAAGGTGGGCCCAACAGTTAGGGCAGCACCCACTAACGTATTACCAAATAAAACTTAAAACTGCTCATGTCATAATGGATTGCCTAGTATAGAACACAGCACCAAAGGCCAATATCATGTTGATGTGGCAAAGTTCTATAGGCCCCGCCATGATGTATGTATTAGATCCACACCGTCCATCCATTTTTTTAGATTATTTTAGGTCATGATCCAAAAAATGAGGCAGATCCAAAGCTCAACAGGACAAATGCCTACAATTGAAAACTTCTTGGGGCCACGGAAGTTTTGGAACAAGCTGATATTTGTTTTTCCCTTCATCCAAGTCTGTGTGACCTTATGAATAGATTGGATGGCAAATAGACATCATGATGGGCCCTAGGAAGGTTTCAACGGTGGGCGTCACAACCTCCACATCTTTCTGTGGTGTGGTCCACTTGAGCTTTGGGTCTTCCTCATTTTTTGGCTCATGCCCTAAAATGGTCTAGTGAAATAGATGGACGGTGTGGATATAACACATACATTATGATGAGGCCCAAAGAACGTTGCCACATCAACACATCTTCTAACCTACACAATTAGAAAGAATGGACCGGAAGTTACTTCGAAAATGGCAGAGTTGTCATTCAGAAAAAAAAAAATCACTCCAAATCGCTTACCGCATTCTGTGTTTAGTGTCAAGTCAAGGGAGAAAAGCTTTTATAAAAAAAAAAAAAAAAACCCATTTTTTCAGTGAAAATCCAAATTAAGCACTTAATTTCTTGGATTTACCAAACAAACTGAATTAGGGAAAATCACTACATAGCTTGTTTCAGTGATAAGCACTAAAATTAAGTTTTACCAAACAGGCCCTTTTATCACTTTTTTATTCCCTTTTACCATATCCCATACACATTTGGATGGTACTAATGCATTTTGTCTACCTGGGTATGTTTTTCTAAGTTTTATGCTTTCCTGAAGTGATATTTGTGTAATAATAATGTTTAACCTTATAACTGCAAGCACATGTTAACGTGATGGGTCTTTCTGGGTACCCATTTCTGATACCCCATGCCTGTGTCCAACATTAACAAATGTGTCTGTCTAGGTTATTTAGGCTTAAATATGAGAAAGATGAGTGGCAGATACTAAGGTGATCTCTTATTGTGATCAAGCATATAGTCATATCGCTTAAAAAACACAATTTCAATTATGACAATCAGATGTAACTAGAGGAACATTCTTTGTAGCATAGATTATTGTAACAAATCAATATAACTAGCTGTGCCAGCCTAAGACAAATAAATAAAACACCAGAACCATGTGTTCAAACTTGAAGGCAAGGATCTGCCTGTTCAGAAGAGTAAACTTGGACGATAAAATTTAACAATTTCACGGAAGTACCTTCAGGTGTTGCAACTGAGATGTATAAACCCGCTTAGCATACTCAGACAAAAGCTGGCCTAAAGCATCTGTACTGGGAGGCTGTGCTGCACCAAGACCAGCCATCCATCCATCCATGATTGCAGTTGAAAGAAGTTCTAACTGCCCAGTTGTTCCCCCTATAGCATCACCACCGGTGACAGAAAGAAATTCAAAATTCTCCGCGAGCCAGGATCTGATTTGACGTTGCAGCTCACCAGCTGGAGTATGAACAAAAAGAGCAGCAAGTGCCTTGTTTCCTACTGCAAAACTTTTAGCTTCCTCAGTTATCTCCCTGAGCTTTCCACCAGTTACATGTTGCCTCCATATCTCCTGTGCATTTTAAATCATGCAATCTCATAAATAAACTTCTGTGACCCATTCACTCCAAAAATGAAGATCAAGTAAAACACAGGCAAAGACCAATAAATGTCCAAACAAAAAGGCCGCGGCAATTTTACTTGATCAATCCCTCGAAGTTTCAAGACAATTGACGAAAATTTGGACTTCTTTTCTTGTTTTATATTCACTTTAAATCCATGAACGTGCTCATCGACCAGAGTATTCCTCCCAGTGGGATCATAATGAACTGGAGAACGGCCAGGGCTATTACCACGGCTGGAACTTCTACTACGGCCTGTATTAGTCTTCTCTAGAAAACGTTCAACTGGAGAAACCTATAACATAACAGAATGATCAGCATTCACCTCCACAAAACCTAGTGTGAGTAGACACAGACATAACAAAAGTAATTAAAAAAAAAAATGGAAAGAAAGAATGAGAAAAAAAGTAAAAGAAAACAAAGAGCAGCATGTTCAGCTTCTTACCTTGATGGATTGAAGTTCTGGTGATCTAGCTAGCAAAGATCTTATATACAGAATCCTAACACGAGAGACAAGCATGGTATCCATTACCCTCCTAGGTTCCATTTTACGGATAAATGAGAAAACAGCATCTCGAATTTCAGCAAGTATTTCATGCTCTCGTGCAGCACCTGCTTTAATGACTGCAGCCAAAACCTGCAATATTGGTATTGAGTGGTTCCTTTTAGAATAAATGGCATAAGGAAAAATACTCATGTTAAAAGACGACCAGAATGAAATAAAACAACTCCATAGTTATCTTTCAAGCAATTGAAAACCTGTAAGTCTATAACACATCCTGCCCTATCATATCCTGGATTACGAATGCTGAAAAATGGCAGGCAAGTGAGCATATATCATTGACAAGATATACTTAAACTATTTCCTTTAATCCACCATCTCATGCTCTTTCATAGTTCCACTTTCTAACCGCTAGGGGGACGAGGAGGGCAGCAAAAATTGTTATGGATTAAATTACAAGAATTTTTTTTTAATTCAAAAATGAATATTTGTCCATGCATTAGGAACAAAAAAAAATGCACAAGTTGCACTGAGAATTGCTCATGTACAACATTCGGCAAGATATACAAAAGCACTTGTTTTGAACCTATAGTTGCGTGAAGCATGAAGGGAAGTGGCAACCAATTCAGGTGCGGGAGTGGAGAAGTGTCTCTTTCAAGATGTAAAAAAGTAAACAGATAGGAAGCGGAAGCAAGAGCAAGAGGCTGAAGCGGGGATTCCAAGAGGTAACAGCGTCTAGCTAGAAGGATCCTGCAACAACGTGAACCAACTAATTCCAGTTCATGTTGCCAGTAGATACAACATGAATCAGCATGTAGTGACAGAAGTGAGGAGCAATTTGAATATCCAATGAGAATTCTCTATTTCAACATCAGAAGCAAATGGAAAACTTATTTTTCAAGAGATGCGCTAATGATGAGAGATTAAGAAAAGAGAGCTAACTCATCAAGGTAATAGAGGGTTAGGATTTTATAGCAATCACAAATAACTCCTAAAGTTTCCACACATTCTAACCATATAACCCCACTAGGATTAATTCAGTCTACATAACACAATAAGTATCATTCGATTAGAATTCTGTACCCAGTTGAAGTAATATGATAATCGCAAAACATATCATTCAGTGGCACAATAGTACAACATTAGAGAAGATGTAGTTGTCACATCAATATATCATCCTTGCCAAAATCTAATGGATTATAATTAGAGGATAAAATCAGTTACTAAAAAACTACATTTATGCAATCAATGTTCTTCTCAAAATAATAAGAGAATAGTTGGTAAAGAAAGCAGCAACCGCCAATGAGAGAGAGAGAAGCGTGACACTAGTACAAGACAAGTATTGCCCCACAAGAGCGTAGCCCCCAAATCAAGGCACTCGCCAGTCACAGCAAACAAGTTAACTCCCACTTATCCATGGTTAGGAATAAACCTGCAACTCTTTATACCAAACTACGATACACATATTGGAATCTGTATATGCTATAGTCCCAAAAAAGATACAATGTGGGGCGTATCAGACCCGTATTGGAATCTATCATTTTGTGTGGGTCTTTGTGTGTTTTTAACATGTATACAATGGTGTATCAGACCATTCTTCGATAAGAATGTTGTATGTGTCAGATTTGCTCAATGACCCTCAATCGAGTGGTCCTTTTCTTATATAGAAATCATTTTCCCTACTTACAATATATCCCTTAATTACAGCATAACAGCAGCATCTATATCCCCTAATTACAACCCCTAATTACAGCATAACAGCAGCATCTATATCCCCTAATTACAGCATAAACTCCTAATTACAGCAGCATCTATATCCCCTAATTACAGCCCTTAATTACAGCAATATATGGTACAACAATATATGGTAGGTTTGTTGTCTATCCTACTAACATCCCCCCTCAAATTGATGCTGGTCGATCAAGAAGCATCAATTTGCCAACAAGAAATTGATGACGTAGTCGTGTCATAGCTTTGGTGAAGACGTCCGCTATCTGAAGGTCGCTTGAGACATGTGGAAGAGAGATAACCCGAGTATCAACAGCTTCCCGAATAGAATGGCAGTCCACCTCGATATGTTTGGTACGCTCGTGATAGACGGGATTGGTAGCGATCTGAATAGCACTCGTATTATCAGCATGAAGAAGAGTGGGAGTTGACTGAGGAAAACCTATTTCAGCAAGTAAGCCACGGAGCCACATAATCTCCGAGCAGACTGCCGACATGGCACGGTACTCGGACTCAGTCGAAGATTTGGAAACACGATCCTGTTTCTTACTCTTCCAAGAGATAAGTGAATCACCAAGAAATATACACCACCCGGTGATAGACCGGTGAGTATCAGGACATCCTGCCCAATCAACATCACTAAAAGCCACAAGGCGAAGAGGAGTACCAGTAGAGAAGAACAAGCCACAGTGAGAGGAACCCCGGAGATATCGAATAATTCGGCGGACTGCGGCAAGATGAAGGTAGCGAGGAGACTGCAGAAATTGACTGCCTTGCTGGACAGCAAAGGAGATGTCAGGCCGTGTAATAGTAAGATAATTGAGACTACCAACTAACTGTCGAAACACCATGGGATCAGGAAGGAGATCCCCCTCCTCACGTCGATACTTGACATTCACTTCCAAAGGGGTATCCACTGAAGAGGAGTCCTGCCAACCAGACAAGGAAATCAAGTCCTCTGTGTATTTATGCTGATACAGGAAAACCCCAGAGGAATCGGACTGAACCTCCAAACCGAGGAAATACCGGAGAGGGCCAAGATCCTTCATATGGAATGAATCATGAAGATGTTGCTTGAGTTGATTAATGAGGGCAGAATCAGTCCCAGTGATGACAATGTCGTCGACATAAACTAGAAGAAGAACGATACCAACAGAAGTCGTTCGAAGAAACAACGAAGAATCATACTGGCTTTGGATGAAAGAAAATCGAAGTAAGGTAGACAGGAACTTATCAAACCAAGCCCGGGGAGCCTGTTTCAAACCATACAGAGAGCGCTTCAACTTACACACATTCGACGTTGATGACAAGCAAAGGCCAGCAGGAGGTGTCATGTAAACATCTTCCTATAAATCACCGTGAAGAAATGCGTTCTTCACATCCATCTGGCAAAGAGACCATCCCTGAGAGATTGCAATGGCAATAATAGTACGCACAGTTGTCATTTTAGCGACAGGAGCAAAGGTCTCCTCATAGTCAACCCCATACTCCTGGCGGTTACCAAGGGCAACCAAACGACCCTTATAACGGTCCACAGACCCATCAGGCCGAAGTTTTACAGAAAAACCCACTTACACCCAATTAGCTTGACATGAGAAGGACAAGGGACCATGTTCCAAGTCTGATTTTCTTAAAGAGCTTGAAGTTCTTCCTGCATAGCCTTTCTCCAACACTCATGTTTATCAGCTTGTGAGTAGGAATTAGGAATCGACACGGTTGATAAGGTAGCTGTGAAGGAGGTATGAGGGAAACCATACATATCCGGTTGATGATAAGTACGGCCAGATCGTCGAGGAGGGTGCAAAACGGGATCAAGTGGCAGATCAGACACAGGAAGGGGTAGAGTTGGTCGACGGCGTTCATACACAAAACCAGCCTTGAAGCGTTCAGGAGGGCATATCAAATCATTAAAGTGAGGAAGAACAGAAACTGCAGGAGATGATGTAATAGAACTAGGAAATAAATATTGATGCTCAAAGAAAACGACATTACGAGATATATGAAATTTATTGGAAGAAGCATCATAGCACACAAATCCTTTTTGAGATAAGTTATATCCCATAAAGACACATTTCACAGATTGCGCAGAGAGTTTGTGACGTTGAAGTGGAGGTAGATGCACAAAACAGACACAGCCAAAAGTGTGTAAGTCAAGAAAGCTAGGGTCTTGTTTATGCATCATAGAATGGAGAGTCGAAATTTAGCACTTTAGAAGGCAACCTATTAATCAAGTATACTGCTGTAGCTAAAGCTTCAACCCAAAATTTAGGAGGAACAGAAGATGCAAGTAACAAGGTCCTAGCAACATCTAACAAATGTCGATTTTTATACTCGTACCACGCCATTCTGTTGAGGCGTATAAGGACACGAGCGGTGAGAAACAATTCCTTTGTGACGAAGAAACTCAAGAAATTCATGAGACATATTCTCCACCAGAATCAGATCATAAAGTCTTAATGCTAGTGGTAAATTGATTCTCAACATATGCTAGAAACGATTTGAAAACAACAAAGACTTCAGACTTATAGCGCAGAAAATATACCCAAGTATGCCGACTATGGTCATCTATGAATGTCACAAAATATTTATAATCAGCATGAGAAATGACAGGAGTAATGCCCCATACATCACTATGAACAAGGTCAAAGCAATTCTTTGCCCTACTCCCAGAAGAAGGGAAGGGAAGAATCTTACTTTTTCCAATTTTACACGTAGAACAATCAAAAGACAAAGCATGAGGCAAAGAAGAATCTTTTTTTCCCAACGAACCAGAATTCAGCAAATGAGATAAAACAACATTGTTTGGATGGCCTAAACGTTTGTGCCATACTTCAAAATTATTGGAGACAGTAGTACAAGCCAAAGAAATGATACTAGGAATTGAAAAGTATAATGGAAACAGTCTTCCAACTTTAGGCCCCTTCGCTATTGTCCTCCCCGACACCGGATCCTGCACATGACAACCATCACGAGAAAACTGAACATTGTAATTATCATCCACTAATTGTCCAACCGAGATAAGACTCGTAGAAAGCCCAGGTGATACAAAAATATTAGTAAGTGATGGTGCGATATCACCAACCCCATGTCCCAGTAACGATGGCCATTAGCAACTTGAATATTAGAAGAACCAGTGTACTTACGAACATTGCTAAGCATATCAGGAGAACTGGTCATGTGATTGGATGCAGCGGAATCAACAAGCCAAGATTGAGAGGGTATAGTATATATAGTACCCTTACCTTGCAGCCCTAAAGCGGAAAATGCCGATACAATCATTTGTTGCACCATTTCTAGTGTAAGGCAGGTGAAGCAGCAATGGAAGATGACACTGGAGCGAGATTTTGAGTGCTGGTTACCCCATCCGAAGTGTGGCCAGTAGCAGTAATATGATAAGCATTCACGAGTCGGTTTTGAGGACGTGTTGGGCATTCTTTGATGATGTGTCCCTTCTGTTTACAGTAGTTGCAGAACTTTTTAGCACAATGGGCAGCAATATGCCCATAATCTTTGCAAATCAGAAGATCGAATCAGACGCATGTCTCGAACCCTCCCTTTGCCTTGAGCAGCATATGCGACAGGATTCTCTTGCGAAAGCGAAGATTGAGTAAGAAGGCGTTGTTCCTCTCGAAGAAGTGCTCCAAAACACACGTCAAGAGATGGTGAAGGATCCTTGTGCATCATGTTGGAGCGAATAGACTCGAATCGACCTTAGTTTCATTAAAAACGGTCTCTTTTGCTAACTTCATGGACCGCTTGAATGAGAGAGGGACTCGGTCGACACGTCGGCATACACAATGTCGGAAAACTCACCAAAGATTCTCGAAAACCACGAAATATTCTGACGAGTGTACCTTGGGAATAGGCAAAGAAGATCGCTTTCCAATTGAAATCGCGGGAGGAATGATCGTGATGATAGACCTTTTTAAGTACTCCCACATTGATTTAGCTGTCTTATGCAGTCTTAAATTGAGTATAAGCAGTGGATCAATAGACCCAAGAATCCAAGTCATCACGCGAACATCTTTCACCTTCCATTGAACCAACGTCTTAGGATCGGTAAGCACTGGATCACTCCCATCAACATGACCGCACAACTCCTTTCCCATGACAAAAGGTTGAAACTGAAACTCCCAGGAAGCATAATTCTTCCCTGTAAACCGAGTTTGAAAGACTTCTGAGTTGGTGTTGTTAGCCATAACTAGAATCTCTTGAAATGCACCAAAAAAAACTACAAACCAAAACCCGCACCCAAGAAACCAGAAAATCAGAGCCTAGAACCACGAAGATTGGACCAAAGACAAGGTTACAGAGAGTGGCTTTGATACCATGTCAGATTTGCTCAATGACCCTCAATCGAGTGGTCCTTTTCTTATATAGAATCATTTTCCCTACTTACAATATATCCCTTAATTACAGCATAACAGCAGCATCTATATCCCCTAATTACAGCCCCTAATTATAGCATAAACTCCTAATTACAGCAGCATCTATATCCCCTAATTACAGCATCTATATCCCCTAATTACAGCCCTTAATTATAGCATAACAGCAACATCTATATCCCCTAATTACAGCCCTTAATTACAGCAATATATGGTACAACAATATATGGTAGGTTTGTTGTCTATCCTACTAACAGTCTGTCAGCTTGACCTAATCGAACACAAATCAAGCATGATTTAGTGGACTAGAGCCCATTACACAAATACAAATTATTATTTTTTTTTAAAAGGATGAAAAAATGAAACAAAAGTGGTGGTTTTATCCCTTCTTTCAACATTTCTTAAGATGGTTCACTCTACTTCAATTCCGTGAACCTCACTTAGACCTTGTGTTTTGAACCTCAAAATCTAGTCTAAAATTAGTTTTTAAGCTTACTCCATGATTGAAATGAAGAAAGAAGTGAAAGAGAGAGAGAGAGAGAGAGAGAGAGAGAGAGAGAGAGAGAGTTGAAAATATAGCTTCCAAAATGTGGCCTTTATGGCTGTATTGGCAGCATCAGTCCCATCTAGGTGCCGATATGGCCCATTTTCTTCATAATGGAATGATTGACCCCATATCATGTAATGTGGCCAATACAATTGCAATATGATAGGTACAGTCATATTGTAACTGATACTTAAAACTATGCATAATACTGTTATGATAGACATCCTCTCATCAATAATACATATGTGATATGTACATCTTTATAAGGAGATTCAGGCATTTTTTACAATCTTTGATACTTAGATACGGCATGCAGATGAAATGGGGACAGCATGAGGATGAAATTTACAATTCATTGATGTATCAGGTATAAGAGATCTATAGAATACGGATACATTAGTTTCTGGGAACTCATTGGTCACACCCATAGCATTAGGCTGAGAAACAATGCTACAAACATGCAGGAGAAACATCATCATATTCAATGCTATAGCATTTCACCAAGATATCAGAAAGACTGGTGAGAGAGACAAAGCACAAAGCATAATCATCTGTGAGGAGAAAAAGGTTTCCTGATGACAATTTTTACCAGTGTTTCAAAACCAGACTGAGTTTGGACCAGAACAGCTACCAAAACAGGCTGGGCCTATAATACTCGGTTAGTTGAGTTGAGCGGGTAGCCATTTTGTAACAAAAAGTGCAACTACATCAGCCAAAGCTTGAACCTATGACTTCCACTTTAAATCAAAGGCTCCAACCACTGTGCTAAGAGCATATAACTTGTTGATTTCCTATATTTTTTATGATCTTAAATTAAACATCTGGGCTGAAACAGACCACTGTGCGTCAGACCAGTTGGACTGGGTAGTCTGAACCAAACAGCCCACGAAAAATGGGATAAGGTCCTGTCTGGGTTTTGAAATATAGATTTTTGCGACTTCAGCTGTGATTTTGGTATTTAATTCAAATCATATACAAAGCAAATAATGATAGGACTTTTCTAATATTGAAGTGGGAGTGTATGAAGTGGGAGAGGGAACACAAATGTGAGGCAATGAGTAGGAGTGAGACCATCACCTAGGATAGAAAATGGCTTCCACACCTAAGGGTCTGACATTAAATAAAGGCCAACCTACCTTAAGACCTCAACCAACTTGTATTCTTCTACAAAAGCTTGAGGGCAAAAAGAATCCTCAAGGAAACTTACTTTCCTTTCAACCAACTTAACATATAGATTACAGAAACGAGTACAATAAATATATCAGATTACTAATCTAATATCCATGTTCATTAACTCAAGTAATTCCATGTGCATACCAGCATCAACAGCTTGTTTGCTCCATCAGCAATGGTGGCAAGACTGTCATATTGTTCAGGATCAAATTCCGTTAGTGCAGAAGTGAGATATTCTCCTGCAGGGGTTGTCTTTACTTTCTCAGGACCTGACTTCACTAGAGCTACTGTGCCTTCATTCTTATCAGGGGCTGACGTCAATGGAAGAACATCAGGGGAATGCCCTTTGGTACTTTCGGTCCTGCAAACACATCACCCAAAAGAAGTACTTTAAGAATTGCCTGCCAATACATTACCACCGAAAATGTAACCTCAGAAAAAATCCCTTAGGAATTGCTTGCCAATACATTACCACCAAAAAAGCAACCTTAGAAATTACGAATGCACTAAAAACACCACAAGAAGCAAAAACAGTTGCATACCTGCTCGGCTCTTGAGAATGAAGAGTCACCAGTCCTTTAGCAGAGGGACTAGATATCTACATCAAAAATGGTTGCGATAGAAGACAATTAGAAATCACCACAATCTCGTTAATCACAACTTTTAAACAAAACAAGCATATTCACCCAAAAAAAAAAGTGATCAACAAAGCATGAGACTCAATTGCGGCACAAGGAAAACATTTCCAAATCTTGGGTTTTGGTGATCTGAAGTTTCCAAACCAAAACCCATTTTTGGGACTTTTCGAATCCGAGAGGGGGGGGGGGGGGGGGTTGTTCCTGTTGATGCATATTGGTGGTTTTCAACTCAATACCACCTCCAAATAATGGATCTATGGATTTGGGCTTTAGATTCTAGAATGCGCACTTGTATAATTATATATAACATTTACATAACACTGCCATGATATTAGATTCAAGTGTTCACAAATTCAGTTAGAATGTTTTCAGAGAAGCTAGGGCATCTCACAAAGAATTTGAGTTAGGTAATATTAGCACTTCAAATTTAAGTGTTAAATAGTAATATAACATTGATTGTTTTCAAGATAACTTAAGTATTTCAATTTCAGCATAATGGTGGACACCAAGATGAGGTTGTTCCAAATTTGAAAAAAGAAAAAATCACCTTGAGGATCTTGAACCCGATTGCCTCTTCCTCAGGCTATGAGATAAACTAGAGACATTCTTTGTCCTTGGCACAAAGCCAAGAAATGGTTAAGTCTAAAAAGCAGGAGAAATTTGTTTTCATCCACTACAATTTCAAATTGCGGGGCATAAATTAAGCAAGAGTAATGAACGAGAAGTTTCAAGTTCTATGATTCAATGAATTTGGATTATATATTTGAGGAGGATGATCCGTTAAGTGAATGGCTGTCAAAAGAGAATAGCCTACTCTGACCAGTCTGAGTTTTTTCAACAATTCGAACATGAACTTAGATGACATAGATATACCAATTTCTACATCACAACAAAAGCGATGGCAACATGGAGAAAGGTCAAGTGCAGCTTATACTTCGCAATCACAATTCAGACACAATCATTTGATGATGACGCACAGGGATATCAACATGGTGCAGATTCCATGGAGCCCTAGTTTTAGGAGGAATATTTTAGATAGGGAGTTTGAAGAGATGGTTCTTTTGCTTGAAATGTTATCGAAGATTTCCCCACTTTTATCAAAAGCGGATTCCTTGAGATGGTGTAAGTCGAAGATAGGTTCTTTCTTGGTGAGATCCTTGTATTGGTTCTTGTGCTCATGTGAGGATCATTCTGACATTGCGGCAATGGCGTCCCTTTGGCATTACGGTGCTCCTATGAAGGTAGCGGCTTTTGGTTGGCTACTAGGCAGAAACAAAGTGCAAACAATAGACAACCTTTGTAAGCGAAACATGTATCTCCCAAATGTTTGCTTGATGTGCTTCAAAGACGCGGAATCTACGGATCATCTATTCATCCATTGTGTATTTGCTAGGGAGGTTTGGTATCTTCTTCTACAATTTTTCAGGGTTCTTTGGGTGTTCCCGAAGACGATTGACGAGTTTCTCATAACTCGGCATGGTGAGAGAAAAGGAAAAGAAGGGAAAAGGCGGTGGCGTTTAAGTTTATTAGCGACTTTATGGGCTTTATGGTTGGAAAGGAACCAGCGTTGCTTCAACAACAAAATGAGTGAGCTGGTGCAAGTTTCAATAGGGCAATTCTTAATATCAAGGATTGGGTGGAAGCCAAGATTTTTAAATCTTCTCTACCTTTCCATTTGGGGGAGTTATGTTGGGTGGGGTAGTATTTTTTATATAGCACGACTCCTTTGGCTTCGGCCCTTTTAATGTATCATCATCGTTCAAAAAAAATATATCCACATGGTGCTAGTAGCAGTTGCAGTACTCACACAAATGATGATGGAAGTGAGGTTGTTGGCACTAACCTGGCTAAAGGCATCCACGTATATGATAAGGAAGGGGGTCAATGTGGTGATTGAGGGTAAACCTATGCAAATGAGCTTGGTAAATAAGATGAATAGCCTAATTCTGGCCCAAATGGACATGGAAGTGACAGTGCAGCCACAGGATCAAGACCACCGGTTAAGAAAATGGCATACGGGCACAAGGCTTAGCCTAGTTATGAACAGGGGTATGGAAGAGACTATGGCTATGGGCCTTATGGATCTGGACCTACCCTAAGAGCAACGCTCCCAATAGCCAGAGTATGGGCTAGCCTCAGTATGGATATTGAGTCTATACTGAGAGAAGCCTCTCAGTCACAGTATAAGTCTCAAGGTGACAGAAGCAGCAATGGCTACATTGATATAATCTTAGATATGGGTGAGGACATTATCCTCATCCGTATCAAACAGAGATGGAGATGGAGATGAGTTACAGTCAGCATGTAACTCCATTTGGTATTGATTGACACAATGAATAAATAGGCATTCTGAAACTGTATAATTTAATCAAGTTGTCTATGCATTTTGGACTTATGTCATCATGTCAGCCTTGCTTAGGTTGTTTGATTAATCTATATTTTGTAAATTATAGCTTCTAGTTCCATGTGTTGGCTAATTATTATAGATTTAGGTTAAAATATGTCAGCATCTAAATTTCTCTCAATGTGTGTTTAAATTTGTGTGGTTAACAGAATGTAAGTTTAATTTGATTATTTGTGTTTTTATCTTTTATTTTTCTAAATTTTCCATATTTTTCTCAAAGTTTTGCTTCTTTTTTTTCCTGGTTTTTTCTCGATGTCAATGATGCGACTCGGTCGATACCCAGACAAGTTACACTCCAAAACCAACTTTTAAAGCATTGGTCCCACATGTATCATATGTGGTGACCTTGCCTTCTATTGAGATGCATTTGAGAAAACACATGAACACTTTTTGTGCCAGTTGCTCTCCAAGATGGGACCGACCTTTTAGACCCCATCAGATCTCGCACATGCGACACATTTGGACATGTGCATTAACCTTACTGTCCGTTGATATCTATTTAAACACACAAGCATGCTCATGCATACCATGAGTGCTACTCGACGGGCTTGGAGGTTTTTTTTTTTTTTTTTTGAAAGGTTCAATGGGCTTGGAGTTTGAGTGTAGACCCCATCAGATGCCGCACATGTGACACGTTGGGATGTGTGCATTAATTTTACCATCCATTGATGTGTATTTAAACACACGAGCACGCTTACACACCATGAATCTAAGGCACTATTGAATGGGCTTGGAGTGAGTGTGGAGATTTTCTTCTTATAGTTGACAAGATTAGAGACTTGACATTGAAAATGAAGGGATATTTTATGGAACTTATGGAAAGGGCAAATGACGAATGAGAGTTCCAAGGGCCTTGCCAAGGAGGCATTTTGCAACAGTAGATTAGTATAGGATCATTGTTGCTCTCTCCTATAATTTGTAGTTGTTTTAGCTTTTAGCTTGAATAAACTTCTTCAGTTACCTATAGAGATGGCTAAGGTGGCATTTGGAATTTGGTGGGGCTCCTGGAGTCTAGGATGGAATGGGAAAGGGAAATTGTTTTAAGCAGGATTCCATTCTCCGATTATGCGCATCCTAAATCATAGGTAAAAAGTGCACAAGAAGGTTCCCAACCAATGTTTGAATTATCTCCGATATTATCGAAATATCTCTGAGATTATCTTTATCTCCAACTCGGCGATACCGATAACACTGGTAGCAATACCAATAACAGTGGTAATATCAGAAATTTCAAGTATTAGCAATGTATCGCCAAGTATCGCCAACGCATCAATATCGCTAATGTAATCGCCAATATTTTCAACTATATAAATTCTAGGTGTTGCTTGTATTGCCAATGCATCAATATCGCCAATGTATCGCCAATATTTTCGACTATGAAAATTCTAGGTAATGCTTGTATCATAAGTTATTTCAATAATATCACCAAAGGTTTGGCTCTAGTGAATCATGTCACCCTTCTTTTCTTTTTTCTTTTCTTTTCTTTTATTTTTATTTTTTTTAAGTTTTTGTGAAGGAAGCCTTGGGAACTAAGAAACTTCCAAATTCACCTTAAAGTACAACAAATCCTTGGGTAACCCTACATAGCGTAGCCTTCAGTAAATGTAATATGAAGGTAATGGCGGAGCATATATATTCAAGTGAAGAGGATGACCTGGGGTGATCCGCTTAACGAAACTTTCTCTGTCAGTCTGTCAAATAGCTTCTCATTTTCTTCATGCAACCTCTGAGGAAAATACATCAAGTTAAGCCAAAGACCGAAAATAAATGAAAGATATACATCACAAACTTCACATGCAGAATTCAAAAATTAACCAACAGAACCAAAAAGTGGCTCCTCTTAGCATGGTTGTATGGGACCCTAGGATGGAAAGCAGCATCCTATGGATAACCATCGTGCCAGAAATAGCATTTGGTTAAGTGAATCATCCAGATGAAGAACGTCGATAAATAGAAAGCCATTACAGAAAAATAATTCAATTGAATCAAATAGAAAGACTTGAGCTTAGGTGTAGGCCGCAGAAACCTACTTAGGGCACGATAAGAAATTTATCAAATAAATCTCCTCATCCATGCACTTGTCACCTTGCATAACTGTCAGACCAACCATGCATGATAATTTTCAACATAGTGTTCCTTCTACCCCAATTCTACACGTGCAATGAAACTAGAAATCATTGATTCGCATTACCTATGAGTGGAAAGTTATATATTTGTTCCACGCAACACCTTTTCCTTTTCTGGATAGTGACTGAAATTTTATTTTATTTTTTTAATGGTTAGGCTGAAATTTTATTAAAGCAGAAAAGGAAACAAACAAGGACAGTGACTCAAAAGCTATCAACGATGAGAGGTCATCAAATCCATTACAGGCAATGCCACAGCCCCCCTACAATCCTCGATTTGGTCCATGCTATACCCAGCAAAGACCTTCAAACCAGCTGCCTAGTAAAAAAAAAAAAACTCATTGTTTTTGGGAGTGGTGACGTAAATTTATCAAAAGCAAACAGAAGTAACACATATATCATATTGACCCAACTCCTAAGGGCTCATCTCAATGATTTAAGTCCCTGAGCTCAAGAAATAACTCAACCCTAGCTTTTTGGAATACTGCCTCCATGGTACCACATCTGTTATTGAAAGTATGATTGTTACATTCTTTCCATAAATATCAGATCACAGTCGGTAAGGATGGACCCCACATTCATCTTTTCATGTTGCCCTTGGAACCCCAACTCCAGGCAAACACCATCTCACCAACCACTTGTGGCATGACCCAGCACATATCAAAATGGGCCAAGAACTTCCTCTAGAATGTAGAAACAATCTCACAATGAATGAAGAGATGATCAACAGTCTCTACATTTTTTAAGGCACATGATCCAACCATTTGTGATCAACATATTCCTATCGTGTGGATGCTCACTGGCTACAATTTTATTCTTAGCCTCTAGCTGCCCAAAAGCAATCACCCTCGGAGAGCCCAGGAAACACCATATAGTAGCCCGATGGCAGCACAATAATACACATTTCACCCCAAAGAAGGAACCAATAGAAATACTTTATCATGAATTTCCCTGTGGAATCAAGCTTCCACGGCCACTTATCTCTGGAAGAACTAGATTTGTTATTCGGATTTGTTGCAAAATGTTCAGTTGCAGCGCTCGTTCTAAATTGGCCATAGTCCAGCCCACACTTTTCAAACCAAGCAGATTAACCTGAGAATCAATGGAGTCAACACAGCCAAATCAAGGGCCTGGTTACTGGGTGGGGAAAACTAGGTGAATCCTGGTTTGTCTGCGACTCAAGATTCAGTTGACTCGGATTTGGTTTCAACGAGTCAGGCAAGTTAGCGAAAGGGCACTTTGGTGGTGGGTATAACAAGAGCAGGAAGAAGAAGATGATCATAACAATTAACAATGCATGCCCAAAATATCTAGATCTAATGGACCTCACCACAGATGGTAGACGCCCAAAAGCCAAAGAAGATGATAATGACAATGCTGTTGGTGGTAGTGGTGCCATAGTAGTGCCGAAAATAATGGGTCTCACCATGACAATGGATGCAAAATAATCTTTTAGGTTGGAGGATGATCCTAACCCAAAATCTTGTTATGGGTTTCACCATGGGGGTGGGATGGCCAAAAATCTTTTTAAATGGAAAATCCTAATAAAAAATCTAATAAACAAATAAATATTTTTTTCCGACTCTCCTAGTCCACTTAGTTACTCGGTACGAAATGGATCAACTTCGCCCGAGGACTGAAAGTCCCAAGCCAAGTGCTGGTTTGAAAACTGTGGTCCAGCAACAACACAAGAAGCCACAAGAACTTCTCTTTCACAAAGTCCCCAGTGCCATACCTTGGTAAGGGCTTCAATTTTCACCAACATCATCCGAGTCACTACAAAGAGATCTACGAACGTTCACTGGCCCTCGAAAAAACACAATGCATAAAGAAATGATCCAGCAATTCCTCATTACAAAGACAGTACACACATTGGTGATGATCATCTTTCTGCTCCTTAATTGATGGATGGTTAAAACCTAAACCTTTCTGATAAGCCAACCAAAATCATTGGAGGAGGGCCTAAGAAATAATGCCATACCCCAGCCATTGGAGCCTGGTACTTTTCCCTAACCTCCTCTACCAACTGATAACATCCATTTATTTCAGCTGTATGTAAATGATAATGTGGGTAACTTTAGGATTGCCACTGTCAAGAGCATCAAAACCTTGAAACCTCATTCTGGTGGAAAACTATTTCAAGCACATGTTACTAAATGTGCTAATCATTTTTTACACAAATGCTTTAATAAGTCGAATCCTGTGACATTTCAAGTTAAACAACTTTAGACAACCAACAACTAACACCTTGTCTTCTCCCAGAATATCTACCAGATTCAAGTTTATAATAATGCTGTAGAGAGTACCTTTATAAATTTATTTATTTTTTAAAAAAAGAATAATGCTGCAAATAGCTCAACAAATGATATTTATTGAAGTACATCACTATATGACCTGAGAAATCCAAAAGATTAATATACTAATAAATAAGACATGATCATAACCAAAAAAACTGGTTGACTGACAATGAATGGATCAACTGGACCAGACGATTGGACCAGCTCAGAATGGGATTCAATCCAATGATAAACTTTATCAAACGAAACACTACCAACTTTTCGACAAGCATCCAGTTGCTTATGTCCTATCATTTTATTCGGTTTGTGTGTTACTGGTTGAACCAGTTAGGCAGTTGGTTGGACCTGTTTGGACGAACCACCAACAGAAACAGGTCGAGGTCGGTCTGGGTTTAAAAACATCGATATATACAGCATACCTCAATAAGTGCATCCCGCTTTGAGAGTTCTTCTTCAAGTTTTTTTGTAACTGCTGAAGAATCATTGCTGTCTGCTGTTGCCTTGGGCGTTGACAGAACCCCATTAGACCCAGATTCTGACCCAAGAGTTGACCTAGCATCACTAGAATGGAAGGCTTCGTTGAGTTGTGATTCAACACTCCTGACTTTGGCCTACATTAAAAAAAAAAAAAGTAAAATTATTTTCTAATAGGTAGAATGAAGAAAGAATAATGAACTATCATGTCAAGAATAAAGAACAGCATGTCAACTTTCACAATTTTCTGGTTAAGTTGTTATCCAGTCCATGTGGAACTTTCATCTCAGAAAGAAAAATCAACCTCTGGTGGGTTCTGAAATAAATTACCATCCACAAACATGTTCTTTTGAATTGAAATAAAATGGTTTCCAATCAATCCCTTGATATTTATTCTTAGGGATTAGTTGGTAACTGGTTTTACAGCATAAGATTGGCCCATCCACAAACTTGATGAAAAACATTTCTTAACAAGCACATTGAAAAACAAAACAAATTACAGCATCCGAGTTGTATTTGTTCTCAAGGATGTGATGTAGTTAAATTTGCCTTCTCCAATCCAATTGGAGTAGAGGACCCAAACAACTGGAGGCAAAGGCATTGCTAGAGGGGTTGAAATTGTTCAAGGGTTCTATAGGTGAGCCCTGCTTGTGGAGCCCAGAGTGTCAGCGACTAAAGCGATCTTCTGCAAAGAAGAGAGCAGAAGAAGAAGATCAGTCTATTCACCATCCTAAATGTCCCTCCGAAAAAGAGAAACCAAACTCCATCAGCTCTGGAAAAGGAGAAACAATTGGAAACAAGAACGTTAGGATTAGGATAAAGTGAAGCTAAAGACAGGAATGCGCCTTTGAGGGGCGAGGGACCACACCAAGTGTTGAGCCAGAATCTGATACTTTTTCCATTCCCCACAACAAAGGAGAGATTGGGGAAAACTAAGGCAGCTGGCATATCGACTTCCCTCTAGAGGTAAGAAGACCTATACTCTACGCCATACTTCACAGTAACAACCTTTTTCCAAAGGGTATCTTCCTCATAAACAAAGCACCAAATCCACTTACCTAACGGTGCAGAATTAACGGAGTCCATACACTTAATACCAGCACCACCTTCAGAGACAGGTTTACAGACTTCATCCCATCTACGGAGAGGGAATTTGGAGATGGGGGATACACCTTGCCATAGAAAAGATCTCCCGAGTCCTGAGATTGTCTATCTTATACAAAACCGATTTAGGGCAGCAGAATAAATACATGAAATAAAGTGGCATACTCAATAGGGAGGATTTAATCATATTAATTCTGCCTCCCAAAGAAAGGAGATTACCTGTAGGATAAAGCTTTCCAGCACCTTATCCCAAAGGTGTAACACAGGCCTACCAATACACAGCGGAAGCCCTAAGTATCTAGAGGGAAAAGACCCCACACGACAACCAAACACACTCGCCAGTGCCGAAAGATCCTCACCCGATATATGAATGTCGAGGAATTCACTTTTAGCTCAGTTAATCTTAAGACCAAAGACAACCTCGAACCAGCATATGGCCATGGCAAGACAGATTATAGCCGTTTCAGATGGTTCGTGGAATATGAGCGTATCGTACACAAATTGAAGATGATTGATCTTTAGGGGAAAGTTGTCTACTAAGAACCTCTGAACAACCCCATTTCCTGCCCCTTGGAAAGCATTCTACTAAAAGCCTCAGAAACAACAATAAAGAGGAAAGGAGATAAGGGATCCCCCTGCCTCAGCCCCTAAGAGGGAGCCCCATTAATCAAAATGGAACTTGGTTGGGGAGACACGAGAAATCCATTTCCTCCAAGTTTCCCCAAAGCCCAACCTACCCAGCATGTAATCCAAGAATTTCCAGCGTACCCGATCATAAGCCTTTTCCTAATCTAGTTTACAAATGATGCCATCTTTTCCTTCATGATGGTAAGTATCAATGCATTCATGAGCCAGCAGAGCACAATCCAGAATTCGTCTCCCAATGATAAAATCACTATAAACGGAGGAAATAACTTTAGGAAGCACTTGCCCAATCCTAGTGCTCAGGATTTTAGCTAGGATCTAAGGATATCAGCTCCTTTGAGTTTGGGAACCAAGGCAATGAAGGAAAAGCCTATCTCCTTTGGGATTCACCCAGAATGAAAGGATTTAGGATATTTGGCATGAAACCAATGTGAATCTACCATCCTATGCATCTTCAACATGCATTTTTATCTTTTTTATTCGTAACTACAACAAAAAATTTATTATCTATGAGGAGAGGGTAAAAGTTGAGAAGTTCGCTGATCATGGCCGCATGAATTGGCATGAGATTTGTAAAGCTTGTGCCATCAGAGGACAATTGACGTAGGGACTATGCCTATAACATCATGTTGATATCTTCTTCTTTTTTCTGAAAGGCAACGTCATGTTGATATCATGTTGATGTTGTAATGACATAAGCAAGATGGCGCCATCTATGGGGTATTTTGAGAAAGAAAAGGAATATGGATGGTTATCTTGGGGTCTACTTTTTGTTTGGAAACTCCCGTAGAACGTTTAAATAGACAACTCGGAAAAGATGGCTAAGTGCAGCCTAGCAATATTGAATTGTGCATACATTTAGTAGTTTTTGTAGAAGTTGTAGAGAGAGAGAGAGAGAGATGAAAGAGGAGGAAAAGTTGAGAGAGAGCTCAAAACGTGAGCAGCCTCTTTTTCTGATTCTGTTTATAAGTAAGGTTTCCCCCATTTACAAATTACATCATAACCCCCTAATAAACATAAAATTACACATAAGACTCTATTTTGCATATTTACAGCTAAACCCCTACATAACAAAAAAATGTTCCAACACATTTAAGGGTAGTTTAGATGTATTTTATTATTAGAATTAGGGAATAGAGATTTATATATAAGGCCTTTATGCAAGGTTTTCTCTTAGGGGCATCTCTCGTAGAAGATGGTGCTTGCTAGTGAATGTTGTAGAGCCCCAAAAGGTGCATTGCAAGTACAGTTGTTGTGCTGGGAAAACTTCTTAATTGATCATTGTATATTTGTTTTTTTTCTTAATCTACGAACATTATGCCAGAGCTAGACACACTTCCCATATCTTACTCCCAGAAAGTCCAAATATCACTTGATAACTACTAGATGTCTAAATTTATATAAATGAATGATGTCTTGCCTTAGTTGTTGTTAACTATGTTGAAAAGCATAACCATCCAAAAAAAAAAAATTGGAATGTTGAAAATCATTTCAAAATACGATTACTTGGCATATCTATGTGTGTGTGATCATATATAAACCATGTAGGACTAAAGGATCTTACACCAATCTTTGCTTTGATACTATGTTAATGAGGTTTCCATGATTTTTTATTTTTTTTTTTTAAAGGTAGAGAGAGGAAATGAGAGATGGATAGAAAGAAAATGAGAGCAATATCATGTGCGGCACCTCCTCTCCTCTTCTTATAAATACAATGAAGCCCTAATGCCAAAAAGGATGGAACTCCGCAGAAGCATAATCATAAGCAACACATGCACCCATGAACAATATATATACACTATACAACCATCTTTCCTGCAAACTCAATGCTACTCACCTTAGCTGGATCATGTAAAACGACTTTAGAAACTTTGAGGTGGAGGGTTCAAGGAGTTGGTTCGATCATTGTCAAAAATGAATGAACTCAATATGATACAATAATCGTGATTTGATAAACATTGCACCCGGTAATAGCAGAGCATTAATTACATTTGCATGACTTTCAAGTAAATGAACTTCTTAATGTTTCTTAATATTTTTTTGTTGAACGGTGAAACCAATCATATGCTAGTGATATGCAGATTTTGAGTCTTTGACACTTCGAAGAAAAGCATACCTAAAACTATGCCACCACTTTGAATAGAGCTACTGCAATTTGAAATCATTACTTTAGATACCCAACAAGCAATCATATAAAATGAAAGTAATGAAATTTCAGGAAGCTGGAAATATAGTAATATACAGCATAGGTACGTTGAAGCAAATTACTAAGTATGTTGGGCATAGCCACCAGCGTTTACTAAAGATAACCTTCAAAATGCTCCATTCAAATTACCAATAATAACATTTCCAAAAACAGTGGTTTGTAACGTTGGAGTTTTTGAAGTAATAATTAAACAATCCATAATCAAAATAAGGTTTTCCCATAGATGAATGACTAACGCCCTAGGATAACTAGGGCATCTAAGACTGGAGCATTTTTTTTATTTTTTATTTTTTTTAAACACACGCACACACACCACCACACACTCACGCCTTAGTCGGATTTCACCACCTATGGGTGCTCAAACCCTTGACCAGGTGTTGAAACTCCTAAGAGTCTACCACTGGAGCAAGAGCAAGGAACCATCTGAGACTGGAGCATGAATGCTAAGAATGGGTGTTTAAGAACATCTGTCCAGCCATGAAAAGCAAACATGCCACACTCAGAACAGGTAATATAAAATTTCAACCACGCACATTAATAAATATTAACAGTAAATTGTGTAAGATATTTCAGAAGTAATGCATCAGGATCTAATATCTAAAAGCGTAAGTACTAAAACTAAAGTTCCTACCTGCAGGGCCTGAATTGTCAGATCCCGTTCCTGTATTTGCATTTTCTGATCTTGCTCCATTTGCAAAAGTTGAGCAACTTGATTCCTAAGCTGAGCATTCTGCTCTTTCTCAATTTTTTGTTTATCTGCCAGCATTATATTTTCCGACTGCAACAAAATGATAAAGATGACAAGGTTAGTCCCGCGTTGAAAAATGCCACACCAACTGTCAATAATCAGAATATGGATAGAATGTGCACCAGGCCAATCTCTATTTAAATTCTAAAGTGGAGATATCTTCACATCTTCACTGAAAGGTCATTGTTATGTAAAGTTTTATTTCCCTTGACCAATGGTGCCCAGTCTCTCTATACATCTCTCCCACCCAACGACATAAAATCCCATGCCTATACGTGCCTCGATGTGTATGCAGTCCATGTTTATGAGCAGAAAAAGGTGTTCTGTGATATTGCATAAATACTTGTTTTCTTTAGAGAGAGACAGAGAGAGATTTTGTTGAGAGGAAATTAAAGCGGGAAGGAGTTCCCACTACAAAGGACCTCATGGTTAACACAATCTTAGCAAGAATCTCATTAACCTCTCTCGCCACATGGGCAAATGAAATGTTCAACCTGAAGGCAATAAGGGAAATTTCATTAAAAACATATTTGAGTTTTCCAAGGCTCAGAATTAGGCAGATGGCCGAAGAGGCCCACAAAATTGCATTCTTAGATTCCACTTCAACAATCATCCTCCACAAAGCAACTCCAAGAGAATATTCCAAAAGCCTTCCTAGGAGTCTTAGCCTAGGAATCGGCAGCCTCCCCAACATGTGAAGGACCTAAAAAGCACATGGATGACACCCCTGTAGTACTAACCCCCTGGTAATCTAGAACCTTTTTTTTTTTTTTTGAAAGATGAAGATTTTATTAAGGCCAGCGGCCAGGAAACAGGAAGACAACAAAAACTGGAAACAAAGAAAGCAACAATCAGGGAATCCATTCCCTTATATACAACTCCACCCTATTAGACACCCCTTCGGAAAACCCTTAGCATGACAAAAACAGCGACTGTTCCTTTCCAACCAGATCGACCAAAGTACAGCTAACATTGCAGCCCTCCATTTCGAGATCCTACAAAAACAACCCCCTCCAAAATGCCAAGTTCGATACAGTCTATCAAACGAGGCATCACCCAATAGACATTGGCCAATTGAAGAATACCCAACTAGACAATCCTAGAGAAGGAGCAATGAATGAAAAGGTGGCTACTGACTCCTCCACCCTTAAGCAAAGCGGGCAAGCATTTGGAATGAAGGGGCCTCTTTCTTTGAGGTTGTCAACGGTCAAGATTCGGTTTCTCCCAGCCAGCCATGCAAAAGCCACAACTTTAAGGGGAGCCCCATGCAACCAAAGCTTCGCACCAAAGTAAAATTTAACGCATGAAATACGAGGTTGACTTTTGTATGGAGATGTAAATGAAATACAAAACGGGACAAATATAGATATGTTTCTATTTAAAAAAGAATAATAATCTATCAAACATCAGGTATGACATGGATACCACAAACACATCAAGTATCTAGATATCGTAGCACATAAACCAATGCAATTGAATAAGCATTTATAATGTATAACGACAGTATGATTTTCATTGTCGTTAAAGATCTTATTAAAAGCACAAAGCCTGAAACAGGCAAGAAAGCAGCCCCTATAAGACTACAAAAGAAAAACCTTTTCCACCTTTATTATCAGCCATTCGCTTTTTTCTTCCTTCCAAGTGGACCAGATCACCGCCAATAAGCCCAAATTCCACAGATTCCAACTTTTTACACCCTCGAGGGCCAAGTTACCATACCTCCAAAAGATTGTCGGTTGTTTCAGAATCAACGAAATCATCCCAAATTGATTGAGGCACCATGACCAGATCTCACTAGCAACTGGCGAAAGAGCAGTTTATAGAAAGATGGTTCACACTTTTTACATTCCTCAAGCACATGTTGCACCCATACCCATTGATGATAATTTTCTACCTAGTCCTAAGGTGGTCCATCATTAACACCTGATCACATCATCCCCCCGGCCAACCAAAATTGGTCACCCCCAAAGGCTTGTTAGCTGACCACACTAAAGTTGATGGAGCCATTTCACCCTCTTCGGCCAACAAGTGCACTTAAAAGGATCTAACAGCAAATGACCCAAGGTATTCCACCTCCGAACGCTCTTATCCATCTCATTTTTTACTAGGTAGAACGCCCAAGGATTTAAAGATCAGTATGGGTGGGCACATCCACCAAGCCCAAAAACGATGTAATACACAGCAAATCGAACCGTATATAGGGGCCCACAAAGGGGCCCTTTTTTGCCCAGAAATTTTGGAAATTATTGAAAAAATAAGAAAAAATATAAAACACCAAACTATATCATATTTGTTTAACATTATATTCAATGGTGTACCATACCATTCTTTGACAAGAATGTTCTCTATTGGGTTTACCAGCCGAATGTCAACCAAATAGGCCTTAGTGGAACATTAGAATAGATATATATATATATATATTAGAGATCCTAGTGGAACATAAGTCAAGCATGATTTGGTGCACTAGGACCCAATACATTGAAATACAACAACAAAAAAATGATGAAAAATAAGTGATTATTTATCCCTTTTGATTTCTCCCAAAAATGATCCACTTAACTTCAATTCGTCGAATCCCAATCAAAACTTGTGTTTTGATCCCCGAATTAAGACAAAATCTACGTTAAAGTGGGTTTATAAGCTTCTTCCATGGTCAAAAGATGGGAAAAAAACAAGAGAAAAATTAGACAATTTTTTGAAAGGGGGCTCTATCAGCAGCAATACAGCTCGTATTGGTCATGCAGCCCCTTTTCTAGTTAGAACAGTTCACTATATCGTGTAACAGAGGTGACTAATACAGTTATGATACAATCGATACAGCTGCAATGTAAATATCTAAAACCACGACAATGCCCGACAATATTCCCATTGACTAACCAGCTCCTCAATCTCCTCAACTCTAAAGTCCCTCCTAAAAGCTGAAGGCAACTTCCTAAGCACCGCCCATTTATTGGAGCAAGCATGTAACTGAATGCAATGATCAAGCATAACAGCCACTCAACCACCCCTCTCAAAAGAGAACACAAATGCCATTCCCAATCTCAAAGAGATAACTCTCCAAACTCTCCAAACTATGATTCAACCTTTTTTATTCTTAATATGATTCAACCTTTTTTATTCTTAATACGATTCGACATTTTGAATGGCTTTCCATACCAAGAAGCTCCAATACCTTGACCTAACAGAGGTTCCCCTCAAATCATACCGCACACCATATTTTCTCAATAAGACATTCCAAAGCATGTCCTCAGCCTCACCAAATCTCCAGTCCCTTCCCAAGCAGCACTTGATTCACAAGGTTCAGCAATTTCATACCCACTCCCCCATTTTGGCTTGCACCCTTGCAATCCACCAGAAGGTATCTATAATTATCCTTTGTTCCTACCATAAATATTCATTTTGCAACTTCTACAAGCAATTAAATACATCGATAGGACAACGGAAAAGTGACATGAAGTAAACCAACAATGCTAAAGGTCCCACATTAAGATTCTGACGGGGACATCTCGCGCACACACACACCCCCCCTACTCACGTACGCAAGGAGGAGGGCCCCACCATCGATCTGGATCGATGACGACATCCATGAAGGGCCTCCTAGTTAGAGCGTTATGCTATGGTTTCTTGGAGTGGACCCGATCATCATATGGATCCCACCATTAGATCTCATGATCGTAGCCCACTACCCTAGATAATCTAGGACTTTGAGTTTTATTTATTATTGTTATTAGGAACATCATGAACGAATAGATTGCTTCGATTAGTTGTTATTTTTGTTACTTCATCTCTAAGTAATAGTGTGCGCACATGGCGCAGCTTTTGGGGTATAGGGTTTTCTTATAAATAGGCAATCCCTTGTATGTTTTTTATCATTGAAGATTATGAATAAAATTCTGAGTTTTCCTGCTTCTCTAACTCTCTAAGTTGTGGAAATCAAATTGGGTGTGAAACCCTCCCTTCTTCGAAGGGCTAATTACTGTGGTGCAAAGCCACACCCATCCTAAATCGCCCCATCTCCTACCCTCAATATTCATCATCTCCCACAACCATTCATGCTTCAAATCCACCCCCCTTTTTGCAATCAATCCTTCATCTACGGCAGATTTGCAGAATCAGGCCCTGCAAGAGGGCTAAAACTTCAGCGGAGCACCTTGCACAGACCGGACGTCCGATCGGCCTGAGATTTGGTGCGCGTGTGGCCCACCCCTGGCCGACCAGACTCAAGCTGCCCTTTTTTGGGTTTGTGGGCCCCACGCACGTGCGGACGTGCGTCTGAACCCAGCCACTGTCTACACGTGTGATACATCTCGGGTTCGTCTCTCCTCTATTTCACTCCTCTCTCGCCTTATTTCACTAACCCTAACCCTAGATAATCCTAAATCTCAAGTTCTATTCCACTTTTGCAACCCTAAGTTTTCCCGAATTGAAACATGTGAATCCCTTGGATTGGAGAATAATCCTTCGCATGCGTGGATGAATTACTCTCCTTTGAGCATTGTTTAGTCTATAATTTTTAATTAATCCAGCCCTAACATGTGTAGGCTTAGACCCTCGTAGATTCCCCTTGTTGAATGCTTGATCTTATGTGGGATGTGAAATTTCTATGATTGTTTCTAAATTAGTATGATCTTAAACATGAAATCTTGCATATCATATTTAAATTACATGTCCTACATTAAATTTGGTATCAGATCTTAGGTTTCTCATAGGGGAATGCATTGCATGTTTAGGGTTTAGTTTGTGTGTCTATTTTGCATCAAGTCTCATCATATAGGGTTGTTTAGGACCCATCATTCACAATATGGGCTGCTGAATTTTCTGTTGTTAGAAAATCCCCAAATTTCTTGGTTGAATTTTCTGTTGACAGACTATTTAGGTAATTAGGTTGTGGGAATTTTAGTATCATTGTGTAGTTTCCCTCATATAGTCCTATAAGATCATTTAGTCTCATTTAGGCGCATATAGTTGTGTTAGAGGGTCTTTGAGTTGAGTGAGTAGTTGTATGCCCACACGTATTGGTCGTGGTTTTGGCTTACACCCTACACTAAACATGGAGCAATTGCAAGAATCAATGAACAATATAACCCGGCAGTTTGAGTCTTTGGGTAGGCGCTTGGAACACTGTATTGACTAACGCTTTGAATAGCTTAATGCGCTCGTTACCCAATTAGAGACCTCCGCCCGGGCAAACCCCACCATTGGGGAAGATGCCCAATCTCAGGCAGGTGGTCAAGAGGATAGACCAAGGAATGGAGATAGCCAAGGAATTAGTTATGGGCGCGTACCCATGCACCCACACCGCGAGGGGCATCATGATCATTATGACCCAGATGGGCAACTCCTCCAGGGAGTTAGAGTAGAGGCCCCTACGTTTGATGGTCACTTGGACCCTAAGGCATTTCTAGATTGATTGGCGGATATGGACCACTATTGTGAGTGGTATGACATGTCGGATGCTCGTCGGGTCCGATTCGCCAAGATGAAGCTTGTGGGCCAAGTAAGAAGTTTTGGGCTACTGTAAAGCGAAAGAAAGAAAGGTCAAGGGAACCCCTAATAGTCCATTGGGAAGAAATGAAAGAAACTTTTAAGGAATAGTATCTTCTTTTCTCTTATCACTTGAGGTTGTTGAAGAATGGCAGTCTCTTCAACAATGTTCCATGAATGTGGCTGAATACATTGAGAAGTTCGAAGAGTACTTGACCCGGTGTGAAGTTGATGAGGATCCCGTACTCGCTCTTGCTTGATTTAAGACGGGCATCCGTTCTGACATTATGAGAGAGTTGCTCGCCAAGGACATAAACACTCTTGAACAGATGTATCAAGTAGTGTTGGAGGTCGAGCAATACCTCAAACCATCTGTGGGAAGGCAGTTTGAGTTTCGTGATTCTAGAGTTAAGGCCAACCCTTCTAGGGCTATGCCTAGCACTGGATATCAATACAAGCCTTCTAATGGTTCTCAGTCTAGGCCCAAGGATAATAAGGGTAAAGAGGTTGTCGGGTCTAGTTCACGCAAAAGTGAGGCGACTAGGTGTTTTAGATGTCAGAGGTTTGGTCACTTTACCCACCAGTGTGGCACGAAAGAGGGCACCAAGGTGTTCCTTATTAATGGGCAAGTAGAAGTAATGCCCCCAAAGAGTGACGGCGAAGAGAAAGAATATGAGCCAGCAGAAACCCTTAGTGATGAGGAAGAGGAAGCGCAAGAGTCTGCAACCCTCGCAATTGTGCGTTGCGCCTTTGCACAAGCCAAGAATACTGACGATTGGCGCCGCAACACGATCTTCTATACTCACGCAAAATGCGGTGATAAGAACTGCAAGATGATCGTTGATAGTGGTAGTTGTACCAACGTGGCATCAATTGGCACTGTGAGCCGTTTGGGCTTGAAGCTTAAAGCCTATCCTCAACTCTACAGAGTGTCTTAGGTTGATGAAACTTCCAGTCCAGTCTCGCACCGTTGTCTTGTTCCTATTCAGTATGAATCATATAAAGCCATACTTTGGTGTAATGTTGTTCCTAGGAAGCCTATTGATTTTGTCCATATGTCCGTCCCATAGGTCATCAGAGTATGCAGAGTCCTTTGCACATCACATTCATTCATTGCATCAGGAAATCGGGCGAAAGATTACTACTAGTAATGAACATTACAAACTCTCTGCAGACCAGTATAAACGTTTCAAGAAATTCAATGTAGGGGACTGTGATTGTCCTCATCAGGCCAGAGCAGTACCCTCAGGGAGTCGTTCGTAAATTACATGCGCGTAGTGCTGGACCATTCAAAATTAGAAAACGAAACGATCTCAATGCGTATGTGGTAGATCTTCCACCTTCCATGGGAATTAGTTCCGCATTCAATGTGGAGGATTTAGTTGCTTTTTAGGGGACCTTTGATACATTGTCCAACCTTTCGCTTAACCATCTTGATTCCCCAAACCATTCCCTGGATCCATGGCCTCTTCCCGACCCTTCTTCCCAGCCTCCACCTTCCATACCTACCCTTCTTACACCCAGAGAGGAGATAAAGGATATTCTGGATAATCAGATAGTATCAACGTCGAACTGCGAATTCCAAAAGTACCTGGTTAAGTGGAAGTCACGCCCAGCTTCAGATAGCACGTAGCTCACTGAGGAGGAGCTTCAACAAATTGTTCCTGACATCTTAGAGCGGTTCAGGAATTTTGTTTCGCCAGTAGCGAAATCTTCGCAACCGGGGAGAGTTGATGGGGACATCTGGTGCACACTCACGCCCCCCCAACGCACGTACGCAAGGAGTAGGGCCCCACCATCGATCTGGATCGATGATGACATCCATGGAGGGCCTCCTAGTTAGAGGGTTGTGCCATGGTTTCTTGGAGTGGACCCGATCATCATGTGGATCCCACCATTGGATCTCATGATCGTGGCCCACTACCCTAGACGATCTAGGACTTTGAGTTTTGCTTATTATCATTATTAGGAACATTATGAATGGTTTAGATTGCTTTGATTAATTGTTATTTTTATTATTTCGTCTCTAAGTAATAGTGTGCGCACATGGAACGGCTTTTGGGGTATAGGGTTTTCTTATAAATAGGCAACCCCTTATAGGTTTTTTATCATTAAAGATTATGAATAAAATTTTGCGTTTTCCTGCTTTTCTAATTTTATGAGTTGTGAAAATCCAATTGAGTGCGAAACCCTCCCTTCTTCGAAGGGCTAACTGTCGTGGTGTGAAGCCACACCCAACTAAAAGGATTAGTTGAAAGGGGGCTAGAAATGCAACTAAAACGAGAAAAATTATAAGGGAAAAACTTACGAACATGAACACGGAATTTAAAGCAAACTTTTCTTTGTATAAATAAGATAGCTACAAACTCTCACAATTAAGCACTCTTATCAGCTTTGATCAGCTCAAACTACAACTCTTGAGAGAGAAATGATATTCAATTTCTTTCTGCAATCTCTTTCTACTATTGCTACAACTGAAGGAAGGAATCCTATTTATAGACAAATGCTATCGACTTTACGGACGTTTGAGAATCCTTCAATCCGGAAAATCTTATCGTCAAGGAAGGTGAATCTCTGCGGTGCAGGAGAGGACGGACACGCGTCTACTTTTGCATGTATGGACGGGCAAAGGTAGAAGACATCTGTCGTCCGAGTAGGAACGGGACTGCTTGAGAAATGCTTTAGCGAACACGTATATTGTCCTGTACTGTAGAAGAGGACACCTGTTGAAGAGTCCGAAATCCGGGCCTGGAGAGACAATCAGGAAGGGGCCTCGTGGTGCTTGAGATGTTGACCCATAGGGACCACATGCATTAGGTATACTGAGAGAACTGTACAAAGAGACACCTGGTGAAAGCGACCTGGAACACTGTTTGCGATAGCGACATCTAGAGCAACCGTTGCATGCGGAGGGTTCTCTCGTGAAACTATGGAATCATTTCATCTAGATCCGAGGAGTCGTCTTTACTGTCTTGTTGTGGAGGAATAGGGTTTAGGATTTATAGTATGAACTGTCTATAAAACAGGAGCAGCTTATTAGTATCAGAGCCATGACTTTCTAAGCTCATCTAGTGGGATTTATGTGATGGTTAGGACTACCTTCAAGTCATCCCTGTGATATTCAGTGTTCCGACGTGGCCTCATCTCCATTTATTAGTAGGCAGCTACAGTCGTCATGATTAGTATGTCATGATTAGTATGCTCTAAACTTGGTTGCGCTTCTTTGTTGAAAAAGCGTGCGATCTTCTATATCGAGAAAACTTGGTTTGGACCGTTGAGCCGTGAATGAAAAAATCCTGATGCCGCCATGATTAGTATGCTCTCATTACAGAGCTTAGGTTTGACGCTAGATGAAGTTTCTATATATCAAGGAACTATGGTGAGTTTGGACCGTTGAGCCGTGGATGGCGTGTTGGTCTCCCCCCCCCTGTAGCCAATATGTTCTTGATAAAAGAAACGAGGAATTTTGCCCTATGCGTTAGGAGTTGAATATCATCAGGTCTCCTTGGGTTTTCTAAACCTGACCATAAGTCCTGCTACTTACCTTATTATGTCATCAGCTCATTCGTCGTTTTCGTCTTCTTCTTCGTTACCATCTCTTCCTCTCGCTTCTTGTAGTGAAGACGACTCCTCGGATCCAGATGAAATGATTCCATAGTTTCATGAGAGAACCCTCCACATACAACGGTCGCTCTCAATGTCGCTATCGCAAACAGTGTTCCAGGTCGCTTTCAGAAAAGTCGCTTTCACCAGGTGTCTCTTTGTACAGTTCTCTCAGTATGCCTAATGCATGTGGTCCTCATGGGTCAACATCTCAAGCACCACGAGGCCCCTTCCTGTTTGTCTCTCCAGACCCAGATTCCGGACTCTTCAACAGGTGTCCTCTTCTACAGTACAAGACAACATACGTGTTCGCTAAAGCATTTCTCAAGCAGTCCCGTTCCTACTCAGAAGACAAATGTCTTCTACCTTTGCCCGTCCATACATGCAAAAGCAGACGCATGTCCGTCCTCTCCTGCACTGCAGAGATTCACCTTCCTTGACGATAAGATTTTCCGGATTGAAGGATTCTCAAATGTCCGCAAAGTTGATAGCATTTGTCTATAAATAGGATTCCTTCCTTCAGTTATAGCAAGAGTAGAAAGAGATTACAGAAAAAAATTGAATATCATTACTCTCTCAAGAGTTGTAGTTTGAGCTGATCAAAGCTTATAAGAGTGCTTAATTATGAGAGTTTGTAGCTATCGTATTTATGCAAAGAAAAGTTTGCTTTAAATTTCGTGTTCGTGTTCGTAAGCTTTTCCCTTATAATTTTTCTTGTTTTAGTTGCATTTCTAGCCCCCTTTCAACTAATCCTTTTCCTATTCCTGATTCTCTCACGGCATGTGTTAGACATGTCTACCATTTCCACTATATCCGCAGTTTTCGTCCTAATTGGTTGCTTTGTTATTTGCTTCTATCTTCTTTGTTACTGCTTTTATCTGTATTGTTTAAGTTCTTAATATTCACCGTTTCTTTAGTCACACTTCGAATGTGCTACAATGAAATTTCTACTAACGTCTACTCAAAGGCAAACCTCCTCCATCTACAATCCCTAACAACGCTTCTGCTTATATTACGATTCTGATTTGGGATCTCCCTTCGTTATTTTCCTTTATTGTCTCCCTTGTTATGTGGATTTTCTGATTGGTTTCTCCCGCTCCCTTTAGGGTTTTCATCACGATATTCGTCACTGAGCCTAGCAAAGTGAACAATCATCTGCTTCTGTCTATTTTGTCAATCTGTTCTTACCCGAACCATTAGGGTTTAGGGTCTTTGTTTTGTCCATCTCCCACAACCATCCACGCTTCAAATCCACCCCCTTTTTGCAGCCAATCGTTCCTCTACAACAGATTTGCAGAATCGGGCCCCGCAGGAGGGCTGAGACTTCGGCAGAGCACCTTACACAGACCAGACGTTCGATCGGCCTGAGATTTGGTGCGTGTGTAGCCCACCCCTGGCCGACCAGATCCAAGCTGCCTTTTTTCGATTCATGGGCCCCACACACGTGCGGGCAAAATCCTACGCACGTACGTCTAGACCCAGCCACTATCCACACATGTGGTACATCTTAGGTTCGTCTCTCTTCTATTTCACTCCTCTCTCGCCTTATTTCCCTAACTCTAACTCTGGATAATCCTAAATCTCAAGTTCTATTCCACTTTTGCAACCCCAAGTTTTCCCGAATTGAAACATGTGAATCCCTTGGATTGGGGAATAATCCTTTGCATGTGTGGATGAATCTACTCTCTTTTGAGCATTGTTTGGTCTATAATTTTTAATTGATCCAGCTCTAACATGTGTAGGCTTGGACCCTCGTAGATTCCCCTTGTTGAATGCTTGAACTTATGTGGGATGTGGAATTTCTATGATTGTTTCTAAATTAGTATGATCTTAAACCTGAAATCTTGCATATCATATTTAAATTTCATGTCCTGCATCAGATTCAATATGCAATTCCCAATACAAGATCATAAAAATACAAAAGTATGCACTATATAACAGTATGCTATACTTTTTAAGTGGTGAGGCGGTGTTGAACCCATGAAATTAACTTGAAACCATTGGTTACATTTAAAGGATAAATAAAGTATTTTATGTATTATGGTGTGCCGTTACGCAAAGCTAACGGTGGCAACCATTACCCGTTATGGGTCGTAATTGTTGTAACGGTTACATGTTTAAAAAAGTGACATGTAACCGCCGTTAACAGCCCGTTACGCCCCCTGTAAAGGCCATAACAGCCCCGTAATGGTCTATTACGGGACAAATATAGGTTTTTCATATTATTTTCAACGTTACGGGGTAGATACAGGGTTTTTGGGGTTTTTCTTTCAATAACAATAAAAAATTAAAATTAAAGAGAGAGAGAGAGAGAGAGAGAGAGAGAGAGACGCTAATGGCCGTTAGGGGCTGCGTAACAACCGTTATGACCCATATCGTAAAGGAAACGGTGGTGGACGTTATGGCCACTGTTACCATTATGGAATACCTGTGTAATGCGCAAAATTCGACCTAATAGTGATGAACCAGCAGGTCCCTAGCCCATGTAAAGGAGCGTTGATGCCAGGTGGGGAGCCAATTGATGAAACCTTCACCAAGCAATAACAAGAAATCCTTTTTCAGGTGATTGGCAAAACAGGAACCATCAAGCCTACCCAAATTTGCTCATCCCAATAAAAAAACTTGGGACAACGCCACGATGGTGGTGGTGGTGGTGGTGGTGGTGGTGGTGTACGTGTGGTATATTGCAATTAAGATTGTTCTAGTGTGCTAGTATTCTATAAGTTATTAAAATTTTGCACAGATAGAAATTATCATGATTGCATGGCAAAAGTTCAATAACAAGGCCATGACGATGATGATGGCAACGACAACGACAACAACAATGAATCACTAATATTGAGAAAAGGATAGATTACCATGACATAGCTGCCCATCTCACTCATAAGAAAATCCATGTTGGACAACCAATGGGAGCATGACATTATCGAGGTAAAGAACAATTGTCTATCAATCTTATTTTCTTTTTCTTTTTTTTAAGGCACGGTGATTCTCCAACACAAACTCACCCAGCCGATTCAAACAGCTAGGACTTATGATCTTTCTTCTTCTTTTTTTTGGTAGGCATCGAGGCCACCGCCTCACCGAATGCCCATGGACCAGGGCTACACTGCATCAGGAGAGTGTTACACTTCAAACTCAGATCCCAAGCTAGGTGAGAGACTCAATTGTTTAATCAAGTAGGAAATAAATTAGTCCAAGTCCTAAAAGGATTTTTTTTAACATCTTTTGTGAGTTTCTCATGTTATAAGATTATATAGAAGGAAAACATCAAAAGACAGAAATGAGAAAATGAACAAACAACCAATGTGATAAGCTAGACTAAGCCTTACAATTCCAAGTCCAGTCAAAAGTTTTTAAAACTTGGTGAAAAGCTTCATATCGTATTGCCAGCTTTGTTGAGAATTAGAAGGAAAAAAAAAAAAATTTAAGTTAAGAGACCTTCAAATCTGCCTGCAGTGTAAAGGAAACTTTCCAGGCCTTTTGGACTTCATTGAAGAGCAGGATGCACTGATCATTGCCATCTTTTAGTGCTTGCTTCAGTCCCAGAACCTCTTGCTTTAGATCATGGATCTCCTTCTCTTTCTCGTACAACTCCTTGCGTGAATCATTTGCCTTCAGAACACATCAAGAATAACAATTTTGAAAAAAAAAAAATTGTGAATTTAAGTAAGTCACTCCGGAAACATGTTTATAACTAAATATAAGAAATGGCAAAAAATAAAGGCAGAAACACTACTCTCGAGTCTCAAGCCTCAGAAAAACAATAGATTGCAATGCAATTTACCACATCTCTCCATTTCTTAATTGTATCTCGATTTCCAAGACTAAGTTCAGAATTCCGAGCTCTGGCAGCAAAATTAAGGGAGGACAATGTGTCTGCTAAGTTTAAAGCATTTGGACAGATATTGACAATCAGCAATGTCTTAGAGCTTCCACCTGCCAAACAAAAAAAGGGAGAAATTTTTTATTTTACAAATTTGCTTGGAGGTGTACAGAATGCCCTTTAGCAAGTTACCACAATCTGCCTGGGTGAACAAGCAGGCGTGAGGTACAAGCGTCCAAAATCTCAGGGCAATAGAACACAACTATAAATGTAATACTTTAATGTTTTTTTTAAATATCCTTAAAATGCATTGTTATTAGGCCAACCCTTCAAAATAAAGATACATGCAAAATGTTTGATGATCCATGTCCAACACAGATCCCATACCCATAGACATGTCTTGTCACGTGTCTAGCATGAGACAAGTGTCCCAGTGGATTCGAGGGGTCCGGACATCATCGATAATCAAATCTTTAGAAAAATCTATTGAAATATATATACATATATATACATATATATATATATATAATATTGCAACTCACAGCCACTTATAACAGAACTCCACAAATGTGCAAAAGCTAAACTCATTCTGATATTTCAGATATAATTAAATAAAATTCATAGAATGAAAAAAATTACTGACCTGGCAAATGAACAAAATTGACTCCATAAATAAAATAAAAAAAGAAACAAAAATACAGTCTGATGGCATCAAGTAAAGCACAATCATGAAAGACTGTTTCATAATCCACGTAAACACACGTGCACACGCCACACAAAAGGATCTGAAGTGCCCATGTTTAGAAAGTTCATTTGTAATAGAATTTAGACTCCACTACCATCTGGAAAAACAGGTCAAAAACACAATATAGAATGTGCCTGAGGTACCAAATAGGGAATTGATTTACTTGCACTTCACACTCTGAATTACTAATGGTTCAATCAATCTTTTTTTTTTTTTTGAAGCGTTGAGAAATATATATATATATATATATATATATATATATATATATATATATATATATATATATATATATATATATTTATTAGAAAGGTTGAAGCTGGAAAAAACAAGGACAAAAACTATACAACAGCCCGCAAAGGCTTACAACTCAGCCCAATTTTCCGAGAATCGAAAAACGCCCTTCGAGGCCACCGCCCAATCAATAACATGCATTTTTGCTAGCTTGAAGACCTCTACCCGACCTGCCCTGATTCCTAAAACACCTATTTTTCCTTTTTCTTCCATAGGAACCAAAGCCCAGCCAACATCGTGAGATGCCAAACTTTTTTACCTGCGCTTGTATACATTCCTTCGTGCCATAAGAGGAAAAATTGAGCAATTGAACTTGGCAAGACCCACAACACTCCGAAAATGTTGAAAAACTTTTGCCACAACTGCCTTGCAAACTCAAAGTGAATGAATAGGTGATCCACCGACTCCCCATCTTGAAAGCACATCACACAAACATTCGGAAGAATCATCTTCCTTTTCCTGAGATTATCCACTATGAAGACATTGTTGCGCCCTACTAACCACACAAAAGTCGTCACCTTAGAAGGAGCACCATATCACCAAACATGGACCGTCGGGCTTATCCTGCCCCTGCTATCATTCCCCTCCAGAGTCCTATAAAAGGATCTGACTGAAAATTTTCCAGATTTCTCTTTCTGCCACAGCAAGAAATCCGGAACAGATAACACCGGCTCACATGAGAAAGAATGGACAGCAGTCTAACAAATTCCTCAAACTCTTCATCGGCTAGATTCCTCCTGCAAGGCAGATCCCAAAACACCTCAATGAGGGGAGAGATCTGTGAAATTCCATATGACCAATGAGGGGAGAGATCTGAGAAATTCCATATGACCAAGTCACACCATTTGTCAAGCCAAACTGCATCCTCCTCTCATTACATTTTTATCAAGCTAATAGCATCTCCCCTCAAGGTACAAAATACTCAAGATGTATCAGCTGCCCCAAAACCAATATGCGGCAGTGACTCGGTTTGTATCACAACCAAACTGCATCCTCCTCTCATGTTTCATTTTTGCCAAGCTCACAGTATATCTCCTCGAGGTCCAAAATGCTGGTACGGAAGCATGTTTCAGCTGTCCCCAAAATCAATATACATCAGTGTGTCTAGGCTTTGGAGTTTTATGTGGTCATCACGTACCATTCAAACTGAAAGGGAAATTTTATAGGATGGCTATAAGAGCAGCCATGCTTTATAGGACGGAATGTTGGGCAGTTGAGGAACAATGTCCTTAGGATGAGTGTAGCTGAAATGAGGATGTTGAGATGGATTAGTGGCAAGACAAGGATAGAACAAGAAATAAATGCATTCGAGGGAATTTAGGAGTAGCGCCAATAGGTAACAAAATAAGGGAAAGCAGACTTAGATGGTTTGGTCATTCAGTAAAACGGAGACCAAGAACTGTGCCAGTTAGGTTTGGTACAATCCGAAGGCTCTTAAAGGGCAAGGGGAAGGCCCAAAAGGATGTGAGTAGAGGTAGTAAGAAAAGACTTGATGACCTATAGTCTAACAGAAGTTATGGCCCATTGATAGAGTGGAATGGCAGAATATTATTCATGTGGCCGGGCCCAATTAGTTGAGGCTTAGCTGATGGTGATGATGAGTGTGTATTGGCAACACACTAAATATCAACCATATCAGTGTGAATTTCGACCAACATAGTGCGATATAACTGATAAGTATAAAAACATAACGGTATAGTGTTTTAAAACATCAATATGTAGCACCCCATATTTTGAACCCTGTGTTCCCTATATCCCATGTTTATTGAATAATACAAGGTAGAGCACAGATACAGCAGTATGGATAAAATATATGAACAAAGTAACAGTCACAGGTAGGAAATCACTTCATATCTGAGCAGCACAATTTTCATCAAGGGCTAACCCCTCCACACTGCCATGTCCAAAGAACAATGTGAACCAACCCTCAAAGCTAATAAAGTGGAGTCATGTTCATTCCATGGTATCTTTCAAAAAAAAAAAAAAATCATTCCAAAGAAGAAAATGATTAATATATGATCATTCCATGGCACACTCCCAAGTCCTAAGGCATAAAGGCCTTGGATTTTCCCATATAACTAAATATAGTTTGCAACTTTACGTATGTGTATCAGCATACATGTCTCTAGTATTTTTGCCTACAAGCCAGGATTCAGCAGGAAGAAGAACAAGAGGAGTGATAATGCCAAGAGGCTTAGGGCGTGTGTTTGATTTTCCAATTCCCAGGGAAATGCCCCGTGAATGGTAATAAATATTTCCCACCGTAATTGCTGCACGCTTCCCCATAATTGATTCGACGGCTTACTTTTTCGGTGTAAAAATGGCAAATATTGTGAAATATTCGTGGGTCCCACCATGATGCGTATCATATATCTACACCGTTCACCCATTATGTCAGATGAATTTATGATATAAGCCAAAAAATGAGGCATATCCAAAGCTCAAGTGGACCACGCCATAGAAAAATGTGAATTAACTACTTGCCGTTAAAAACTTCCTAGGGCCATTGTTTCTTTTGGTATGGGCCAGTTGAGTGTTGTATCTAACTCATTTTTCTTCTCATATCTCAAAATGTTGTGATAAAATGGATGAACGGAACAGATATATCATATACATCAAGATGGGGTCCTAAAATGGCCACTGCTACTTTTGAACCGGTTTCCAAGAAATGAAATTCCCATGAATATTCAAACAGGTGAAACGGTAATAATCACCCATTTCCAGGGTATTTACCGTTTCCCGGTGAAACGATAAAAATCAAACAGGCCCTTAGGATCAAATACGGATTGTCGTGTATACTTAAAAATTTTATAATCACGGTATGTAAAATTTTTATAAATCCCAAAGGCTAGGATCAAATAGGGATTGTCAATTTGTCATGTACGCTCAAACTTTATATAATCATAGTATGTAATAGATTAATATAGGCCATTAATAATAAGAATCTTCTAATTTGTTAAATCAACATTCATATTATTACTTGAATGATAGGAGAAAAGGGATTAATAAAACATATGACAAATAGATGGGACGAGGCTGTGATTATGATGTTTTTTTTCTGAACAGAGATCATGATGTATCATATTGGTTTTGAATACACATCCTTCCAATGGTTGGAAATTGGAATAATTATGAACTAACAGCAAACTACATTTGTATGTTTTAATACACATGTAGATTTATGAAGACTCTGAAGGAGTTATTGGTTGTTGAAATTATCAGAGACAGAATTCATCAAGTAGTCAATGCTAACTCGCAAAACTATTGGTAGCAAGGTATTCCATAACGGTAATGGTGGCCGTAACAGCCACCACCATTACCTTTACGATACGGTCTGTAACAGCCGTTACAGTCCCTTTTTATTGAAAAAAAGAAAAATGAAAAACCTGTATCAGCCCCCTAATGGACTTTGGGGGGACATAACGGGCCGTAACGAGGCTGTTACGGGTCATTTTTTCCATAATGGCCGCTACGACCCCATAGCATGTAGCGGTTGCTACCGTTACCTTTGTGTAAAGGCCGTTACAGCAGACCATGATTGGTAGTTGCGCATCCATGGGTTGTGTAGAGATTAATTCATGAAAGCAAGTACAGTAGTAAGCAAATCTGTTGAAAAAGAAGAGTGAATTTGCTGCCAAGACAGACTTGAACCATCACAAGAAGAGATACAGAATCAGCAGCACAGCTCCCTGAGCGAAGATTCATGAGAAGCTAGAACAAGATGTAGATGGAAGAATAGGGTTCCTAAGGTTATAATGCCATATGTAATAATATATCCCTAATGCCATGTTAGAAAACAGTTTTTGCATTTAACTAGTGTATCATGCATGGCGAACTGAAGATGTTGTCTAACATTACTATTTCACAACTATTACTTTTGCCATCACTGTGTTGTCATCAGCATCATCATCATGGTGATCAGTATGGTCATTGGTCACCACCATTCATTAAACTCACAATTACTAACTCATAAATCAATCTATCAATATGATGGCCGGAAAGTAAATGTCGGAGTAGATTCAATTTATTTAAAAAATGGTAATGATTACCTAGGGAGTCCGTGAGTATTTTTGTAAGCCTTGAGTTTTCATAAGGTACGATCTCCTTCTTCGAATTCAAGGAAGTTAAAACATCTCCCAAACTACAAAAAAAAAAAAAAAAAAAAAAAAGCAAAAGTAGTAAGAACGTAGCAGAAGACGGCTATGAATTGTTGACAACTAATGAACTAATATAGGAAACACATGTACCAAGTACTAACATACAGTCCAGAAGAGCATGAAGAGAATAAGAAGGGATAAAAAAGGCATGCCTAAATTAATGCAATTTAAACTAGAAAAGGTGCTATCTGAAAACCAAGGCAGCATAATTGTAAAGTAGAAGAAAGTGGAAAGACCCGGTATCAAGAGTTTCCCTCTTTGTCGCAGTTTCTTCAGAAACATAACTTCAAACCACACATGTTTAAGACAGTAGTAAATGCGCACAACTTTCAGAAGTTAATAATTACAAATTGAATCCAAAAGTACATGATGGAGAAGAGAAGAACATGAGGATCAAGGAGGAAGATAAAAGTGTATCACAGTGAGGGCAATGCTCTACCAAAAGAGAAGTTTTACTCCAACTAAAAGAGATATAATTTACAATACTTCAAGAGATCCTACCATCACTCATTTTTATGCAATTACCTTATCACCAATTTATCATTTGATTACGCTAACCATTTACTCCTATTACAACTTTCAACTACAACCATTTACTCTAACTAAAACTTTCAATTACATCATTAAATGCCTCAAAGTCTCAGACTACTACCTCCCTTGGGAACTCTAAATTGCTACACTCCAAGGAGATGAGGAATTTCCAAGAAACACACATTTTCCTAGTGCATTCGATGGTCAACAAAATTATTACATGCAAATTCAAATTTAAAAAGCCACTTGACTTTTGGACTTGTTGGTATCAAAATGGGGTCCACTTGGCTAGGCACATGGAAGCAGTATTCGAAATATCGATACTATCGGCCGATATATCGGCCGATATTATCGGTATCGGGCCCTAGCGAGACGAAACTCCTCCGATAACCCCCGGAAGATACCGAAAATTCAAAACTTCAGATATCGGCCGATATTATCGTCGATATCGCACCTGGGAGAGCACATTATCCGAAAAAAATGAAAAAGAAAAAAGAAAACCTTCAACGGTAGATTTCGGTACCTGTAAAGAAGATTGACATCGATCGGAACATTCGAATCCAAGTCTCACGATTTGGAGAGATTTGAGCGAAATCGAGATAAATCCTCTAAATCCCAGACATTTGGGATTTAGGAGCAGGAACTCTCTGCCAATTTCTTTTGGGATGGGCTTGTGTCACCAACTTCGTCACTCAAGTTGTGACATCAGTAGGTTATATGTTATATCCAAACCATTAGTCCATTTTACGGCTCGATTAAGTGTTATCCAAAAATAAGACAAATCTAAAGATCATGTGCACCACACTAAAAATAGTTGTGGGAATTAAACGTCTACCATTGAAACCCTTTTAGGGTCCAAAGGTGATTTTTGATCGATATGGATTTTTTTTTTCCTAGATCAAATAGGGATTAATCTCTCATCAAGGTCTTTGTGACCTCGTGAAAAGATTGGATGGAAAATAAATGTTATGGTGGGCCCTACGAATGTTATAACGGTGAGAATAAGTGCCTTCACTTCTATTTGTGGTGTGGTCCACCTGAGATTTGGATATGACTCATTTTTGGGCTCATGATCTAAAATGATCTCTCCAAATGGATGAACGGTGTGGATATAATAAATACATTATTTTGGGGCCAATGTAACTTTGATCTCCTTTGAAGTTATTTTGTACAACTCGACAGGATCCTCAAGTAGCACCATCGTCACGGACGAAACAGTTTGGTACTCATAAAGCGGGGTGGCTCTGTAGGCCACATCTTGATGTATATGTTTCATCCATTCCGTCCATCTATTTTTCTAGATCAATTGATGTTGATACACAAAAAATGAGGTGCATCCCAGTCTCAAGTGGACCACATTACAGGAAAAAGTTCTGAATGAACTTTGACTATTAAAAATTTTTTGGGGACCATAAAAGTATTGGATCTGATCTTTGTTTTTGCCCTTCATCTAGGTCTTTATGACCTAATCAATAGATTGGATGTCAAATAAAAGCACGATCAGAGTAAGCCTTAGGAGGATTTAAATGATAGATATCCAATCACTATTGTTTTCAGTGTGGTGTGGTCCACACGAGATTTATATCCCTCTCATTTTTGGGGTAAAGACCTAAATATGATATTTAAAAATGGATGAACCCTAATGCCATGTTGAAACATATACATCATGGTGGGGCCCACAGAGCAAACCAGGGGAGTAGTCAAACTATTCACGACGCATTTTTGCCAAAGTCTCTGTTGAAGTTCATCATCATGAAAACTCGAGTGCCCCACCATTGAAAACTTCCTAATGTCCATTGTGACCATCCAACCCATTGATAAGTTCACACATACTTGGATGAAAGGAAAACACAAATATTAGATTGATCGATAAAAAATTTTGGCCCACAATTTTTAATGGTCAATAACTACTATTTTGTGTGGAGTAGACCATATCTACACTCCTTCTTGGAATTTGTGGTGATTCATTTTTTAGGCCAACCCTTAAAATCAGGTTGCAAAAACAATGGACGATGTAGATATGTCGTGCATGCATCAAGGTGGGCCTTATTGTAGCATCAATTCCAACTATTTTCACTTGTGTGGTCCACATAAGTTTGAATGAAGGGAAAAAACAATTATCAACTTGATCCAAAACTTTTGTGGTCACTAATGGTCAATCACCATTGTTTCTTATGGTATGGTCCCCCTGATTATTGGATCTACTTCATTTTTTGGATGATGTCCTAAAATGACATCGAAAAACGGATGGAAGGGGTGGATATTGAATACACACATCATTGATAGGTGTGTTTTCTAATTTCTAATGTATCTTTTGCTTTTGAATGCATTGGTTATATTTTCATACACATCTTTATACAATTATAAATGTTATGCATCGTATTTGAATATATTTACCTTAGTTTAATCAGATAACGCATAACTTGGGACCTTATATAAGGGGAATTTATTATGTGCACTTCTTTCTTGAGATTTTATGATTTAAAAGTGTGTATTAAGGTCTTTTAAAACAATTCCTGAAGTTTCATAAAAAAAAAAATCAACTGTTTTGCCAATGTTTCCCCATGTTTCCCAAAAAGTGCGATAAATTACGCGATACAAACGATATATCCCGTGCGATAACCGATACATATCTGTATCCCAAGGTTGTGATATATTGCGCGATACCGATATTTCGAACACTGCATGGAAGACCATCAATCCAAAGGGCATGCCTCCACATGTGCTACATCATCCTCCCAAGGTTGGAGCGAACTCTCTCCCAAGTTTGCATTCGATTCACCAAAATACTCCAAAAAGGCTTACAAGTTGAAATGGGGTGAGTGCAAATACCTGGTGGAATCAATCATCTAGGAGTTATCATTGATTTTCTCCAAGATTCAACATGGTCCTACCTTCTTCTCTTTCAACTTGATGTAGCTTGTAGGTACCTATCAGAAACCTTTCTTTCTTAAAGTATGCTCATACAAACTCTTCTTCTTTGAAGGTCTTCCAACCATGATGTGCCGCAACGGCCATTACATAACGGAAACAGTTTTTTTTTTTTTGAACAGTGACAAGTTTATTGAAAAAAGGCAAACTATGATTTTTTTACAGACCTCCACCGAAGACTTTTTCCGATTTCAAAAGCATTGGCTGTTTCTTTCCAGCCATTAGACCCAAATCCCAACAGGGAGACAGAGACGCGAAACTTGCTTTCCTTAGTTTACAGACCTCCACCGAAGACTTTTTCCGATTTCGAAAGCATCGGCTGTTTCTTTCCAGCCATTAGACCCCAATTCCAACAGGGAGACATAGACGCGAAACTTGCTTTCCTAGATCCCCTTTGCCTCCGCCATGCCAAGATGCGAAAAAAGCTTCAATTGAGCCCAGCATTACCCAATTGAACCCAAGCTTACCAATGATGTCCACCTATATCTTTACCGCGAATTCACAGTGAATGAATGAATGATTCACCGATTCTTCAGCTTTATAAAACAAAAGACGTAAATTTGGGATATCCCTCTCTTGCATAAGTTATCGACTGTTAGCACCTTGTTCCTGCCCACTAGCCATTCCAATGCTGCTACCTTCGGTAGAGCTCCATATTTCCAAATGAAAGCTGTATGGCTTATCAACTTTAAGTCTTTTATATGCCGATTTGACAGAGAAGACTCTGGATTTTTCATCTAACCACTTCATTGTATCACTTTGTCAAGTCACTAGTTGAACCTTACTTGACAGCTCCAGAAGACTCAAAAACTCCTCCAACTCAACCTCAGATAAGTTTCTTCTACAAGGAGGGGCCCATATCACTAAGTTTCCATGGATCAAGAAACATCTTACAACCACTATATTAGCCTCTTGAGCAATACTCACCAAGTCGGAGAATCTCTCCTTCAATTTTTGAGCAATAATCACTAAGTGGGAGAATCTCTCCTTCAGCTTCTTTGCTTGTATTGGCTGAATTTGGCAAAGGTACAAGAGCAGGATAATGCGGTGGGCCACACTCATCCACAATCTCAAGTGAAGTGTTCACCATGGAGTTATATCAGAACTCGGCACTTCAGGGGAAGCACCACATCGCATTGCTTAGTGCTCATTCCCACTAGGCTTCAAATTGGATTGCTTAGAATTCAGTTCACAACTTCGGTTTGACCATCCCCTGGAGGATGATAGGTGCTACTACAAAGTAAACCAGTCCTAAGTTTCTTCCATAAACCCCTCCAAAAAAGTGACTAAGAAATTTGGTGTCTTGGTCAGAAGTAATCAACTTAGGCATGCCTTGATGCCTAACCACCCCCCAAAACTAAAGATTAGCAACACATCATCCCTCTACATGGGATGAAGCGTGTTGTCTTAGAGAAATTATCAAGAACTACAAAAACAAAATCCATACCACTTTTGAGTACCTGGTAATCCAAGCACGAAATCCATACATCTTCCCATGGAACATTTGGAACCAATAAGGGGGTTTAAAATCCTGCATTTTATACACGGCCTTTTTTTAAGTTTGCCATGTGTGATGCCGCTTCATCTAATGTTCCATGTCATGCCAGATTTTCGGCCAAAATCATGCCACACAAAGTAATGGTTGTGTGAAACTAAAGTGTCCTCCAAACCTCCAGCCTGGATTTTTTGAACTGGTCTTGCCAGACCTATTGGGCCAGTTTGAGTTTGCTTGGCCCAGGCGGCCCATTGACAACCCAGTGCTTTCCAGAAATGCCAATGTACACAAATTGGTGCCAAAGCCTAGGATCATTGCAGTCATATGTGACTTTTCTCAGACAAGTTCTAGTTACAACAAATGCAGGAACTAGCACCGTAAAACTCAAATTCTTAAGATAAGGCAAGTGTGGGGATCAGGTAAACCAAAAATTTATTGTACCTAATTATAATCATGTAAAAATACTTCTCCAACAATATTGTTATGCGCTGAAAGAATCACTAGTTGCAGCCCAGATGGCATGGCTCACTTTGAATTCTAGATGACCAGTAGAAATAAAGTTCAAAACCCAAGTAATATTGGAGTTCATGATGCTGGATTTAGGACTGATATGCAGCATTTGAGAAATCAAAAGCAAACCCGCGTTACCTGAAAGAAAGATTTTTGAGGCTATGGGTGACATCATCCAAAGATACCTCAATTAGGAGGTTTCCACAAGAAACAAAAAACACAAAAAGAGAGTCGCTTTAGCGAGATTTTGTTGTTTCGATTTCATAATACTTTCGGAGATCCACTGGTTTTGGAAAGCAGCCTCGGATAACGCATGGGGGATCTAAAGATTTGCTTTTTAAAGGGATATTACGTATGAAACTAATCATCCCATCAATGGAGTTGTGCAAGGGTTCCTTTTGAATTTGTTTTAGACGAATATTAATTGTGAAGGGATGACTACATTCCAGAAACCTATGTAGGTGATAAGATATTGTGTTAAGGATACTTTTCTTAGTCAAACATAGCATGAGGGGATGTGAGAAGGGATTTAGGTGCAGGTATGGTCTATTGCAAATTGTTATCAAGAATCGCAAAGCAGAAGTCAGAGCATGGGTTCAAAATGGGACCTGCTACAAAATTGTGATTTGAGAATAATTCAGCAAGGCAATTAACCCCGATACAAGGAATATTTGGGAAGAATTGGGGAAAATGTGGAAGATTCTCTAAATGAATTGTGATTCTAAGCAATGTGAATGCAAGGTGGTTGCCACCACAACAAGCAAACCCGTATGACTAAATTTGAAATTTAATCTGTATAGAAGTTTAACTTGAAGGTGGGTGAAAACTCAGTGAGCAGTCAAATGATCAAAATGCTTCTTGTTCCAGTTCACAAAAAAATTTATGCCATTGCTCCAAAGGAACATTGCTATTGTCCTTTTGAGGTGGATGCCAACCTTAAGAGCAAGAATATGGCTATTTGTTTTTTTTCTCCAAGCCAACAGGGTATGGTGATTCAAATAATGTGCAGCTACTAGAGACCAATGCTGGATAAATTACCTTCAATAGTCATTTTGAGGTTCATTAATAGTAGAGGTCCACCCTAAGAATGCTATTGCTTGGGTGGCAAGCAAGAGTTTGACTCTGTGGAAGCATGTTTCCATTGTTACTGAGATTATGAGGTGGTGGCTAGCGTATCCTTACGGTACACATCTTTTGGATAAGTTTCAAGGGATGTGAATTCCCTAGCATATGTGTTAACTAAGAAAGGCGTCCCGAATCTTGTTATTGTGTTTCAAGAATCATTCATTATCAATTGTCTTAACGTATTAAAGATTTGTGAATTATTGACCTTATCGAGTTACGGACATAACTCTTGACAATTGATACATATGTTCTCGAATCTTGGGGGCGAGATTTATTTTAAGGGGGGTAGATTGTAACAACCTGAGTTCATGTAGTGCCTTATCCACACTTATACACACAAATCTACCTCACGAGGAACACAAGGGAAGCTTAGACACCGTGAATTGGAATATCTTCACCCGTATACATGGTAGAAGTGATTGAATTTCGAGAACGAAATTATTTTAATGGGGGTAGATTGTAACACCCCAAACTTTTCAATACTCAGTCATCTACTGTCTCAAAAAACAGCTTTTCTAGTTGATAGAATATTAAGAAATGATCAAGAATCAGAGGATTCTCCATATCACTTCTAACAATATGCATAATCACATAATTACCGAATATGCTAAATTGTGGAAAAATGAATGCTCAAGAATCACAATACTTACGCAGAAAGCGATTTCATCACATGAAGTAGGTCGGTTACATGCTCCCCACTAGCATCTTCCTCAATCAAACCTTCACTTCCAGCTAAGTCCACAAGAGAAAGCTTGCTATACAAGTTTTCTCGAGTGACCCAATTGCTATAATGTATATGAATTATAGTGACCCTGAATTTTCCATAAGCAAGAGTAATAGTTAGACAATTATATGATAAAAAAATTAAATAACAACAGTAAAATTGATCTAACATTAATTGAAGATTAAAGAGGCACAGCTGCAGTTTTGAGATGAGCTTAAATTTATCAGATTTTAAAGTAATGAATAGAGTATTATTCATAAGGAAAGTTAAGACACTGAACTGAAAATTAAAATAAAAGTAGAAGAAGTAATAATATTAGTGGCAGGAGTATAAATAGTATGGACACCAAAGATGCAGATGTTACAGGTCGTGTGTACCAAGGGTCCAAGACTGCCAAATTTCGGAATATCAGATTAAGATCTTACAGATGAGAGACATTGAATTTTGAAATGTTTGTCCCCCGATTCTGAAGCCCCACTTTTACAACTCTAGAGAAGTCGAGTGGATTCTCAATTCTCTCTTGCACCAATTCTACAAAAGAATCTGGGGGTCCTAGGCGAACTTTTGATAGATTGTTTGCAGACAGGGAGAGCAAATCTCGAACCTGCACAAAACAAGGGGCAGAAAACACCATCAGCAGATGACAATAACTTAAGATCTCAACAAAATATGCACCAAAACAAACAAGCAGAAAAATCACCAGTGCTTCACGTGAAAAATGCTACTAGGATTCTAACAACTTGCATGCACACAATTAATAGAGCATGTTCATGATAAATAAAGGAAACATTTGAGCATTGAGAGAGAGAGAGAGAGAGATGTCTAGGAAAACCTGTTCATTGTAGAGCTCAAAGACCGTGACATAAAAATTAAATTGGGAAGTAGACGTTGTATCTGAGTTGGATAAGTCAAAAAGCTCCTCAAAACTCCTCACATATAAACCACGGTCATGACTAGAGCCTTCCTGCGAAAGGAGAACGTAAGCAACAACTTAAGAGGCCAAATATTAATGATCACGACTTATCACATGTTCGAATATACAGAGATAAAAGGATTAAAGTTAAAGTGGGTAAGTTAATTTCTGCGAAGATTAGTGGAAGAGTATGGACTCTACAAACGTTAGTTGCATGGCAATTTCTCAAAACTGGCAGCGCGTGAAAATGGCAACATGGCCAAGAGGGACCTTGGTTCTGAAAGAATTGAAAATCACAAACGTGTAGAAACATAGAGTAGTTAAAAGCTCCAAGAAAGGGATATCTATTCAAATTTAATGAAGAAGTAAAGACCCAAGCAGATAGAAAAAGATAACCAAGCAAATATTTTTCCCATTAAAAATAAGCTATTCATTCCCAACCATTGTCAATACTCAATAGTGCATATCCACTCTTGATCATAAGAAAGGTTTAGAATATAGTTTGAACATATTAGATCACCATAAAAATTTAGTGCCTGTTTGGATAATGGGAAAAGAAAAGAATAGAAAAGAAAATGGATGGATTTTCCCATGATGGAACATTTCACCATGTTTGGATAGAAAATAAAACATTGGATTTCAAAAAACAATCACTAACACCAAAGTCAAATTCTCATGGACAAAATACGAGGAGCCTGTTGTGAGAACTTTGTATCGATTTCCACTTGTTATCCAAACAAGACCCTGAAAATGGAATCTATGCTTATAAAAAATCTTAGGAATTCAGAATTGGACAATCATTACAGTTTTCTTTTCTTTTTGTTTCCTGCAATCCAAACAGGCTCTTATTGCATTTGCAGACCCAAGAAAGAGAAATAAGAAGCATGCCAAAGCAGAAAAGGACAAGTCTTTGGAAAGCGTCACACACGCACGCGCACAAAAGAGAGAGAGAGAGAGAGAGAGAGAGAGACCATGGTGTGTGTCTTTCCAGCACGAGTTTGTCCATATGCAAACACAGACACGTTGTATCCATCAAGAGCCGACTGTACAAATGGTTGCACGTCATGGAAAAGTTCTCCTGCGTGTATGAAGTATCAGAAGATCAGATAACTACTTCCAAGCAAACATCTCCAGACAGAGTCATGATTTGCGTCCAATGACAATGTTGTTTAGAAAGAAAAACTGGGAGCCACTTTCGAAATCCAAGTAATCAAAGAGCTAATAAGAACAAACTTACGTTTGCTTACCTTGTCCAACATGCGGTCCATACACCCTATCGAACTCAAAATCCTTCTTAGGATTGGTTATAGAATCAGCACCGGTGTTTACACGAATGGTGAAGTCATCAGGAAACTCAACAACGGATGGACCCTCATCTTCAAATAAGGGCCTCACACGGCAATATACCTTAATGTTTCCTGAAAATTTCAATTGACTTTTCAAATGGAAAAACGCCAGAGCGGCTTCGAAAAGCTTAATCACAAACACTCCATGGCAAACAAATAAATACATTTATGTGAAAACTGGAAGACAGCTATCAGATTTCAAGCAGAAAGTTTGCAAAATAGTACCTTTGGCTGTCAACAAGTCATTGAATAACCTTCTCTTCTCATTGATCAACGGGGAAATTCTGGCCTCAGTTTCAAGGGCGGCTTGATCTGAAAACATATCGAATTTTTAATTAGACCTGGTTACTTTTCCTTCCATTGCACAAGACCAATTTACACCAAGTATTGAGAAAGGGGAGGAAGAGTATGTCATTCATGCATTTTAACTATTAAGACTTGAAACATCAAAAATGATGTCTATGGTGCATCAAACATTGTTGTCTGCCTTACCTAGCTTCTGGGCCTTATCTGCAAGAACACCCAGATAGCGTGTAACTCGATCGAGTTTCGCATTAGAGTACTCTTGTAGATCGCTGGCCTCCTGTCTGAGGTCCATGTAATCTTCTCTTGCATGCTATCAAATTCACACCACAAAGCTGTGAGATGCACAAACAACAAGAAAAAAATAAAAGAATAAGGGGGAAAAAAAAAAGCCATATTGATGCAGAACAATGCTCCCATGCAGATACCCTAACTCTCAAGTAATCCTCACAAAACCAGTAGCATGGTCTAAAAACTATTCACTAGAGCATGTATCAAACTCCTGAAATGTGATGCGTACAGTATGCATTGAACAATACGTTCTGTAAAACCATAAATATACCCCAATTCAGCATCGTATCCTTCTAACATTACAATTTGGTACCTCAGTGTTGTACCTTCAAGGAGAGAATTCCAATGCATATCCATACCAGACAGGAGTTTAAAACAGTATGCAGGGTTCCTCAAATGTTGCCTGATTGTATTTCTACGGCCCTGATCCTGGCACACAGCATGAAACAAAACCAGGGGGCCAGAATACGACATGTATTTCACAATAAGATTTCCAAAAACCAGTTGGACTCCCGTCCACCGTCTTTAGATGGTGCAAGATATATGTGGAGGACCAACTCTCGGTGCATGCTGTGTGCCCAAAATCTATTCCCTATTTCTATTAGCAATTCGATGCTCGGCAGTAATAATAATAATTATTATTATTATTAACAATAATAATAATCAAGTGGACAACCGAAATGGCCCAGAATATATCAATGTTATAGAAAATTAGAATACTCTATGGTAAGAAAAGGGTAGATGGTAATGAATTTGCGGCGTTGTTTCTTACGTTACTCCAATGGTAGTTATCCTTTTGCGCCTACGCAGCATATGGTTTGAAGTAAGCATCAGTGAAATTTCACCAAATCGCAGATAGAAAAGAGGAAGAAATGATGGGAAATGAAAGGGATGGTGTTGGTACCTTGACTTGCTCCTTCAATTTCTGAATCTTGGCGGAGAGAGCATGGTTCGAAAGCTCCGAATGCGGCAATGCAGCTGATGCAACTGACGTGGCCGAAATCGAGTACCTGCGGAGCAACGGAGGGGGGTTCTGATCTTCGTGCTCAGACAGCTTCCTGGGCTCGAATCCTGGGATCTCCCAGTTCCATCTGTTCTTCTGCTCTGCCATTTTCCTTCTTCTTTTTCCTTCTTTTCTTTTCTTTTTCTATCTCATCGAAAACCTATATCTCTGAAGAGGATTCTCAATGACGGATTCGACGAGTGAAATGGAAATTTAGAGAAAAATGGAAGGGGTAAATGAGACAAAAGCAGATCGAGGAAAACCACACTCTCTCTCTCGCTCTTTTATCTCAAGATGACGAGAAACTGCAGCCAGATGTTTCTTTCTCCTCTTCCTTGCGGATGTTACTAAGCTCTTTTTTTCCGTTTTTTTCTTTTTTCTTTTTTCTTTTTTCCGTGTTTATTATATATATCGGTGTCTTTTTACTCTTTTAACCTTTTCTCCCGCCCTCTTCTCTCAAATCCCACCCTCTCGAGTACCGTGAGATCCCCGGCTGGATCATTTGCAAGTGGGGTTCATGATTTCATGGCCTGTGATCATTAACCTCGATCTAGTGGTATGCACAAGGAGATTCAGAGGTGGAAGAATCCCAACCGTGCGACGGGCTGCAAATGGGCGGTTGGGAAAAGGGATACGTGGACGGGATTGTTGGATTTAGGAGACATTGCTTGAATAATCTATCCACAGTGAGTTCTAACGAATCAACGGCTTGGATCTTGAAACACGAACCCTAAATGTAGGGAATTCCACTGATGGATACACGTGTATTCGGGTCTCTCACATGTTTCAGCTCATTTTCCTCTTTTTTTTCTTTTTTGGTTCTAAAGATAAACACGTACTTGAACGTGTCGCTTCGCTCGCGTCCTCATGTTTTTCGATTGGTAGACTTGATGATATCGTGTCTAAATGCCGGACGCCGATTTCCTGCGAAAGCCTTTCGCAGGAAGTTCCTGCGCAAGATTCTATGTGGGGCCACTACGGTGTTTGTGAGAAAGCCACTCCTTTCATCCGTTTTTTGAGTTCATTGTAGGACATGAGACAAAAAATAAAAAGAATCAAAAACAAAAGTGGGCCACATAAGAGGAAACAGTAGGGATTTAGTGACCACCGTTGAAACATTTATATGGCCACAAAAGTTTTGTATCGGTTTAATTTCTTAGCTTTTTCACTTCATCTTAGTGAAAATGACCTTATAAACAGTTTGGATGGAATATAAACATTAAGGTGGATCCTGGGAAGGTTTCAATGGTAGGAATTCCTTTTCCCACTGTTTCATCTAGTATTGTCCACATGAATATTAGATCCTAATAATTTTCGGTCTCATGTCCTAAAATGAGCTCAAAAAACAGATGAACGGGTTGGATTTCTAACAAACATCACAGTGAGCTTCATCCAGAATCCTTGCGTAGGAACTTCCTGCGAAAGGCTTTCGCAGGGAATCGGCGTCCCTAAATGCCTCCTCTTGGGGCCTCCTAAATAGAAAGAAGCCAAAACTCGTGGGACGTTGCGACACCCCGTGGCCCATCTGAGTTCCAAGTTACGTGGGGCCCACCTTTGGAGGTTGGAAACATCCGCTTCGTGGGGTTAGACCACCACCACCACCAACTCACTCTGATGAGGCTGGGTAACTCAAGTTGCAACCCCCCAAGGCCCCAACCACCACCAACACCAACTCGAACTCAACTCATGGATGAGCGAGTCAATCTGAATTGCCAGGTCTTCTGATGCCTTAGTGACAACAATATTTATACAATAATTTCCTCACTGTGGTCATTATTAAAAATATACAGGACTCTATGTACATCTTACTCTTTCTCCGTCAGACGCTTTTTCTCATCTTTGATGACGTGTATTTCATTAAAAACAAAGCATTATAAGTAAAAATATTTTTACTAGGTTTTTTGTGTTTTAATAAGTTTATTCAAACAAATATTGGATAGGATGGGAGATACAGATGGGTTTATAGAAGCCTTTGAAATTTATTGGCTTTTTGTGGAGTGTGTTGAACTATGCTCATGCTTACATGCATGCACAAATCTGGCCTGACAATAAAATTGGCCCAAAAACCTTTAATTGAGTGTGTGTACATGCGCACACCGCCGTATATTCATGTGCATGAGTGCACTCGGACCCTGATGGGCCCAGAAACCTTTATATGTTTTTTTTTTTTTCACGGTCATTGAACGTAAATGTGCCTCCATTATTGAGCATATCTAGATGCCGCGACCATTTCCTCTTGAAAAGAGAAAACGGAAAAGGGAAAATAAAAAATAAAAAAATCCTTCTTTATTTATGTGATTTTCTCCTTGGTGTTTATGAGATCAGTTTTTTCGATTGTTTCTTGGGTAGGGGTGGGCATTGAGCCGAGTCGAGTCAAGGTGGGCCAAGCTTAGTTTGGCTTGTCCATGATGTACTCGAGTTCAAGCTTGAGCTCAACATTGAAGCTTGGCTTACTTGTTAAAGTTGTCGAGTCGAGTTCGAGTTGAGCTAGTGGTTCGAGTTGAGTCGAGTTTTACCTTGAGTTCAGCTCGAACTTGTTGGGTGAGAAAGTAATAGATTTTATTCTTGATCCTCCTCCATTAATTTAGAATAGAAGCTAAATAAATAAATTTAAAAAAAAAATTTAATAAGCATTTTACATGATGCTCCACCAAGCGAAATTCATTTTTGGTTTGGCCCGGCAACCAAAATAGGGTGTAGTTCATCTTTTAGCAGTCCAGAAAATCCATTTGTGTGGGCCCTATGATAGAAGAACCATGGGGCCAAAAGCATTCTCAATTGTATGTTATGAATCACCCATCATCAAGGCCATACTTTTCAATGGATATGATTTTGAATAGACCTAGGACCACATAAAAGTAGGACCCACCTGTATTGTTGTTGCTCAGACAAAAGTGCAGTTTCCATTACCTTGCAGATGATCTGAGGACTTTTAGCTCACAACATATTTAGGAAGGATATGTCTATTCATGTGAGTGGTTCATGCAATATACCATTTTGGATTTAAGAGATCATCAACACCAACATCAAACTCTTCGCTACTAGGGTGAACACAAAAAGATCTCACTTCAACTTTCTCCCCATTCCCCACAACTTTAATATATTTATTAATCGAGCCAAGTCGAGCTCGAGTTCAAGCTTCGAGTTGAGTCGAGTTGAAATGCCCCTTAGTCAAACTCGGCTTGAACTCAACTCGAGCTTCAAATAATTAGCTTGAATCCGCCCGAATCGGCCATTCAAGCCGAGTCAATCCGAGCTAACTCGAGCCGAGTCGAGCGAGTTTTTCGAGCTAGTTCGACTCGTGAACAGCCCTATTCTTGGGCCAAGAGAATGTGGTGTCTTATGTGTTTGTGGTATCGATGTTGGATTTCTCGCAGCCAGAGCATGTTGTGGATAATTGTTTGTCGGGGAGTTTATCCTTAGAGATAGTCACATTGGCCACCTTTTGTACTAGTTTAACATATCAAGGGATGTGGACTATTTTAAAGATAGCGACACATATACATCTTAACTCAGCGAGTGTTTCATAAATCTACAATCAATTACTACAACCATCTCGAATCTCAATTCCATGTGTGGCATTCTTTTATTCATCTTTATTATAGTCGAATATTTTATGTTTTCATTGCTATATAAATAACAATTTTGATATTTTTGTGTCCCGTAGCTTTAAAACATTCAAATGATAAATTGGCCTAGCCTGAACATTATAATGGCCGGCACTTTAAATGGTGAAAACAATAGATATTCTTCTACCTCACCACTCTTAAAGTGGCATACATTATCAATCAAGCTTGACCATTAGATCTACTCGAATCAAAACTAAATGTAGTTCGTTAAAAATGGGATGAGGATGATCGTCTCTATAAAAGCCATATTTTGTGGATTGTGTCAAATCAATTATATAATTTGTATTACGACCTTGATACCTCTGTTGAGATTTGGAAGACTCTAGTGAAAAAGTACATGACCGAAGAGGTGAGTGTGTAAAAATATGTTGTTAGTCGATACTTCAAGTTCCAAATGGTTCATGCTAAATTAGTTGTGCATCAAAACAAACGACTCTAATCTCATAGCCGATGAAACCGTGTTTGAATGAATCATGTTAGATGCATGATTCCAAGTAAGTGTTGTCATTGATGAACTGCCACCAAGGGTTTTAAAAATGAGAAAGTTGATATATCTAAGGTTCTAATGGTTGAGGAAAACTATAACCAAAATAAACATAAATAAAATCCCATATCCACTGAGTTGAAATCGAACAAAAACAAGTTTAAAAAAATCCAAACATAAGATGAGGAAACATAAAAATGGTGATCATGGTAAATAATCTAGTTGCAATATGCATGGCAAACTAGATCGCCTTTGCAAGATTATTTTATAAATTAAAAAATATATTAAAAAAGTAATAATAATAACTCCTGTACCACAAGTAAAATTGATCGAGGAATCTGATGTCATGGCCCATGCTCATGAAAGTCAACATGATTTGCATAGAATCGTGTGACAATTGATGGATTGACATCGATAGTAGTGCACACGTGTTACGGTTGCACATGGTTTTAGAATTAGGAGAAGGTTCCTTCTGTCATAAAATTCCAAATGTTGTCATAGCAAATATAATTGGACAAGGTAAGGTTGATCCTGCGTTCATCTCGATGAAAACCAATACTTTGGTTAATGTTCTTCACATGCCAAGCATGTGCATAAGCATTGTTCCGGGTTATATTTTGAACAAAGTAAGTTCGAGGTAGGCTACTGAGTCGGACCAAATAATAATAACCAATAATGACTCATTTGTTAGTAAAAGTTATACTAATAATGATCATAGTATGTTTAAGTTAAATGTTGAATTGAACAACGCTTTTACTTTTTTGCTCACATATTGTGCATTGCTTCGTTATGCCATGATGAGAAATCCAAACAAGTTTGTCTGAAATATAGTTTTGTGAGATAACTATTAAAAAATAGTATAATCACTCTAAACTTTGTAAGATCAATATAGATATTATGAATATTTTAACTAAAACTCTAACTAGAGAGAATGTCTATAAAATATCGAAGGAGGTATGACTTAAGCCCATATAAAGATGAATTACTAAAAATGGTAGCCCAACATAAGGACTGGATATCCCAATAATAAGTAGGTTTTATGTAAAAATTTAAGTTGATATGTGATTTCATCGTAGAACTGCATTACATTTTAAGAAAAATTATTTATTTGTCCCTCTATATGATATTAGTGATACGATTATTCATAATGTATTGAGGTTGCATAGATCCATTAATGAGTTTATAGCCTTGCTCTAAGGTGGGACGATAGACGTTACAAAGACACCCTTAGTGAACTCATGTATATAAGTGTGAAAATGAGCCTACTTTATATAAGAATTGGGCAATTTTTCTATAGTACTTATGAAATTACGATAATGCACCTGGTCATAATATGCAGCTTTAAAACACCTTTGAAAATTTCATAGACTACCATGTATGTTTTGTGTACAATATACTTGAAAAAAAAAAAGAAAAAGTTTAAGACATGATTCATTAATTTATTGTAGTTCAAACACAATTCACTGATAAGGTTCAAGATATTTTGTCACCATTATTTATGCACAATAATTTTTTATTTTTTTAAAACCCAAAATTATCTTATTTGAAATAAGTGGGGAATAGGGGATTTGTTACGTGTATTTCAACAAATATATATATATATATATATATATATATTGAAAGCAAGTGTTTTTGTTTGGTTTTTTATATTTTGGTGAGTTTCTCTAGTCCCATATCAAATTAAATAGGAGATGTAAAAGTGTTTATAGGTATTTGCCCTCTATAGGCTTTTGTGAAGTATGTTTTACTATGCTCAAGTCTGTATGCGTACATAAGTCTGGCCCGATGGGGAAACTAGGCATGTGCGCACGAGCATGCCCCAATATACTCGTACGCATGGGGGTGCAATCAAATCCTGAATGTGCTCTTGGAGTCGAGTATTGACGAGTTAGGTTTTGCCCATATTTAAAAACGTCTTTATCCATTGTTTCCATCGTGGTTGTTGGATATAGCCCACTTGATAAGATCATTTCCATAGTGTGAAACAGCCAAAATGTGACTATGTTATCGAACATGTCTAAATGTTGTGACCATTTCCTCTTAACAGGTCTTTTAGTTGAGACGTCATAATAGGGTCCTCTGTAAGGGGCTAGGGTTAGGGTTCTGCATCAATTTGAAAAATTAAAAAAAGAAAAAAAGAAAAAAGGAAAAATCACTTATTTTTTATGCGATTTTCTCGTTCATGTTTATGAGATTGGATTTTTTCAATTATTTTTAGGGTAAAGAGAAGGTGGTGTTGGTGTTGTAATTTTTCGCAATTAGTGCACTCCTTAGAGAATCATTTGCTAGGGAGTTGTATCCTAGAAGATAGGCGCATTTCCATCTTCTGCATTGGTTCATCATATTGATGGGCACAAAATATCTTAAAGAAAGTAACATGTACGTGAATAGGCTCGACGGCTATTTCATATATCGACGATCAATTATTGTAAACATCTTAGATATCTTTCCAGGGGTGTGCTTCCTTTATTCCTCTCTATCACCATCGAATATTTTCCCTTTCCATTTATGTAGAAACATCTTTTGTAATAGTTGCATTGTATACTACTTTTCTTATTCCAAAAACATCCATATGTGTAATTATCTATAAAGGTAAGTATCAATTAGAAATTCTGAAATCCTCACTTGCCTAGTTTTCACATGACAATGGCCATAGTTACCGTTATGATACATGTAATAACAATTCTCAGTAACAATTCCTTATATTCTCCTTTTGCCTTTTTTTTTTAAAGAAAACCGTATTTGTCACCGTATCATATGTTATAAGCCTTATTTCCTTTCATAAAAGTATTCACGAGTCAATAATGTGCGTTAAGTGGCCATACAATGTATTTTCAACTAAAACCAAAGAAATCACACGTGGACATGAAAACATGCACCATTATTACCGATGCTCATAAAAGGTGAAAGGTGTAAAATTTTCAATGAAATTTCAAGGGATGTTGAAAAATATATATTTAACATGTAAATCAGGAAAAAAAAAACTATATATAATACAAATTCATTTTATAAACAATAGGATATGGATACATAAAAACTGTAGCGAATTAGAGAAACAACCAACACTCATTAATACATAAATTTTTGTATCAATTTACAATGAAAAAATATATAAAAGAATCGATATGAAATTAGAAAAAATAGCATTTCATAAAAATAATTCAATTAAATATTATTTTTTACTAAAAATTCATGTCAATACATGAAAAGCATCCATAAACATATAATCATGCAAATGAATATCCATTGCAATCTTTGATAATATTTTAAAAAAAAACAATAATAAAGTTTTAATAAGTTTCTCATCACCCATGAGTTTCACCCATCTTCATTCTATGTAGGGATCTCTTTCCAAATTTAAACATTAATTCAATAAAAACCAATAGTGGTCGTGATCACCCATGGAACAATTTTTTTTTAAATCTAAAAAAGTAAAAATATTTTTGTAGCCTTTGAAAAAATTTTATTTCATCAAAATTTGTTAGTTTAAATATTATTTTTTGCTAAAAAATTATGTTGAAAAGCATACACTGAATTGGATCTCCATGGCAATCTTTGATAATATTTGTAAAAAACCAATAATAAAATTTCAATAAGTTTCTCATCACCTCTAACTTCAGCCCATCTTTATTATGAGTCGGGATCTCTCACGAAATATAAACTTAATTTCAATAAAAGCAAACAGTAATCACGATTACCCAAGAAACAAACAAAAAAAATCTAAAAAAATAAAGATATTTTGCCTATGAAAATTTTTAAAGTTATCCATTAATTACCTATGATGCCCACGTGCCAAGGGCCAAAAATCCAAATAGTCCATGTGATGCGGCACCCCATGAAATGTCGGGTACTAATTTTCACTATGATCCAAAACTCTAGTGGGCCACAGCAAAAAGAGAGATGAAAATCAAGGGAGGAAACTGTTTTCTTTTGTAATGGCCCACAAAAGTTTTGGATGATGATAGAAGTTAGGTCCCGAGGATTTTATAGAGTGCTGCATCTTAATTTATGTGGACCATTCAAATTTCGAGCCAACATCACGCGTGATTCGTTCCCCAAAAAGTTCTCACCACAACCCGTGAGAAGTGGTGCGCAGCTGAGCATCTGGCCCTCTAAATATAATCATGCAGGACCCCAATCACATATGATGGCCATCAGCATTATGGTTAAAAGTAAAACAGCAAGCATTGCAAATTCCAAGGGTAAAATCAGGTGATGCTTGCCATCTTACCAGCAATTTGTTTCCTAAGCTCCATCCCTAATTCGAATTTATTTTTTGGATGTTCTGGATTTCATACAGGTGCCATGTGCACCGGTGGTGAACTGCGACACTCAGTTTTGGGATTTTATCTGTAGGAGCGTTCTGTAGTGGGTTTTGAATTTAAATTTGTGGGTGCGGTCCCATGATCCAATGATCCAAACCATCGGTATAATCAGCAACACCTTCGATGGCCAGTACACCAAAGGTTCCCGACAATGGGAGAACTTCGCCACACAATATTTGAAAATTTCCATTGGATGTTAACGATGTTGTATATCGTCCGACATTGATGATTGGTCTTTTATTTTTAAAAAAACCAACTGGGGGATTTTTGGGTGCATGGGCTGTGGCCCACCTTGGTAACGGCTTGGAGCAATGGATTCGGGAGATATCGGATTGCGTACTGAGTAACTCAATACGCTCTTATGTACTGAGTAAACTCAGTTGAGCCCACCGTGAATGTATTTGTCTTATCCATTCCGTCCATCCATTTTTTCAGATCATTTTACTGGTTGAGCCCAAAATTGATGTATATATAAAGCTCAAGTAGATCATACCACAGGAAACCGTGGGAATAATGATTTCCACCGTTTAAACATTTTTATGGCCCACTGTAATGTTTATTTGTCATCCAACCTTTTCATAATATCAAAAAGACATGGATGAAGTGAAAACACAAATATCAGATTGATCTAAAACTTTTGTGGCCCCCACGAAATTTTCAATGGTAGATGTTTAATTCACACTGTTTTCGGTGGTGTGGTCCATTTGAGCTTTAGATATGCTTAATTTTTTAGATAATAATCTAAACTTATCTGCTAAAATGTATGGACGGAGCGGATAAAATGCATGAATGACTGTGGGACCACAGAGTTTACTCAGTACGCAATCCGCTTCGGATTCGGGACTGCACTCCTCGCTCACGGATGCCACTTGATTGTGCCCGGGCTTAGAGGAATCTCTGTAACACAAATTTTGTGGGGCCACCGTGATTTGTATTATATCCAATCCGTCCATCCGTTTCTCCATCCCGTGCTAGGATATGAAACTAAACACGACGCAGATTGAAATCTCATGTGAACCACGCCATAAGAAACAGTGGGAATATTTGAATGCCCACCATTGAAACATTCTTGGGGCTACAGAAGTTTTGAATCAGACTCATATTAATTTTCTAGTTCATCTCAGCTCGAACCACCTTACGAACGGTTTGGATAGCATATAAACGCTACGGTGGTGCCAGAAAGGTTTCAACATTGGGCATTTCCACCAGTGTTGTTTCCTGTGGCATGGCCCACTCGAGTTTTGGATCTGTCTCATGTCTGGCATCATAAATTCAACGTAAGCTGAAGAAACAGATGGACGGAGGGGATATAACACAACCATCACGATGGGCCAGGGATTTCCACTGACCCGGGTTACAGGCAAGTCGCGGGAGTCCAGAAACGCTGTCCCGAGATTCACGACTCGCGGCGTACGAAAATCTCCCACGCGTACCGCAATGGCCGCGTGCCTGAGATTGGGCCGTATCTGTTGTAAGCCCCGCGAGTATGCTAAGGTTACGTGGTCCAAAAAAGATGTACGGTTAAAACTATTGGCGGAGGAGGATCCACGTTCAACGTGCAAACGTATCTTGCCTGTCCTGCTGTGAAGAACGGGCCAGATCGAGCCCAACCTCATGGACTCCTTGTTCTGGCATACCATCATGTTTGCGGTTCTCATTTCTTTTGATCAACGGATGAAAAGTGAAAACGGAATAAATCAACGCTTCTAGTTCACGTGATTGAGTTGGGCAGGACTGACCTTTTACAGATCAGTGGCGTATTCTTGTATTCAAATTCAAGCAATCGCATATTTTTATGGCCCTGGTAGGGCTTCTCCAAACCAAACAAACATTAAAAACAGCTTAAAACCTATTAATATTTAATGAAGAGAAATCGCATGGTGGGCTAAGCGCATGTAAATCTTGCACATGCACACGGCTGCACTTGGACTCGTTGGCATTTACGTTAGGTCCGTTTTCTGTTCCTCCTACTATGTGAAATCCACATAAGCCGGGTCATCCAAAACATCCGTGGCCGGACATATCTCGTAAAGATGATATTGTACATCCATTTTTGCCTACCAATGACTGGACGGTTTGGGTCAATCCCATCAGTATACGTTTTTCAAGGCAGCCCGTTGAAGTAGACCAAATGGACAGTCCGTACACGTGATATGGATCGATCGACAGCCTTGGTCGATTGATCGAACCTCAATGGAATTAGATAGATTGACCGTTGGACAGTGTTTTTTTACGTATTCTTTGAATCGATGGGTTCACAATATTAATGAAATAATAATTTTATTTACTATTGGACAATTTTTTATCTAGTTGCATCATGCAAGCTATGGTCTGCTTGATCGGTTGAAAGGTGCTTGATCAGTGTTGATCAATTGATATTAAAATTGATGGCAAAATTGTGTAAGTGTATAATTTGTTTCCTATTATGCTTACAATAGTATATATATTGGGTGTAATTGGGATTAGGTCATGATGATGGTTTGCTAAGACGTTTTTAAGGCTTCTAGAGATAAAAATCTTTTGTTTTGAGAGATTCGAATGAGGCTCTCATCATTGTGTGCATCATCTCTTATAATATTATTTCATAGTGGATTGTTTGTTGCTTTGAGATATAGTTTTTTTCCGTGAGGTTTTTTCATATAAAATTTGTGTTCTTTACATGTTTGGTTTATGTCTTATTTAATTCTGTTTGATCGAATTTGGGTTTACTTTCATAGTTTCTAATAAGTAGTGTCATAGCTAGCATTTGGGTTTCAAATTCTAATGTGAAACATGTCAACGAAAAAAAGTATAATGTGAAGTATGAAATAGAGAATTTCACCAGTAGAAATATTTTTGAACTATGGGAGATAAAAATGATCAACCTTTTAGTTCAACAAATATTTCAACACGCTTTCCTTGCTAAGGTGAAGTATCCTGCATATATGAGTAATGAAGGGTGGAATGGGCTTGACGAGAGGACTACAACATTTATCTAATTGTATCCAGTAGACAACGTTCTCTATAATATCATATATCAAAAGGTCGCTGCAGATGTATAGATGAAACTTGATAGTTTGTATATGAATAAATTATTAAGTAGTCATTTATATCTTAAGAAATAATTATACAATCTTAATATGATAAAGGGACCTGATATCAATAAACACATGAACACGTTCAACAAATTGCTCTATAAACCGACGAATGTGGATGTTAATATCGAAGACGAAGATTAAGCCTTGATTCAGCTGAATTTGCTTCCACCATCTTATAAGAGTCTTGTAGACACTCTAATATATGGTAATGATATCATCGATGTTGAAATTATCATATCAAATCTTCATGAGAAGCAATTAAGAAGAAAAGATAGTGACAATGGTACTTTTACAAATGTGTTGGTTGTCAGGGGAAGGAATTTCGAATGGGAGAATATGAATTCTCAATCTAAATATAAATTGAAAGATAATGACAAAATAAAGTGCTGGAATTGTGGCATGACAAAACATGAATAATGATTGTTGGAATCTTAAGGCTCGAAATGGAGAAAAACCTGATAATACGTTGAAAGAAAGTAACATAGTGGAATCCAACGGGGAAGTAGATGGTGGTGATGTTCTCACCGTATCTAAATCCAAACATCTCAATAACGAGTGAGTTTTAAATACAGGGGCCTTATGTTACATGACTTTTCAGTGAGAATGGTTCACCAATTACAACAAATGCGACGGTGAACATGTACTTGTGAGCAATGACATTGCCTGTAAGGTTGTTGGAATTGGTTCGGTGTGCATCATGATGTTCGATGGGATGGAGCATATCCTAACGGATGTGAGAAAAGTTCCTAATCTCATAAATAATCTGATCTCTTTTGAGGCATTAGAGGAACTTTATGTGTAAGTTAATTAGTTTTGATCGGGTCCTTAAAGTTTATAAATGGGCACTCGTGGTGACGAAAACTCGATGGAATATAAATCTTTACAAGTTGATTGAAAAATGTCGTGTCAAGTGGAGTTACAACATCTTTAGTGGAGTCCACATTGGCATGTTTGTGGCACGCGTTTCTAGGCCACATGAGTGAGCACGGTATGAATATACTTTCTAATTGTAGTTTAATTCATATTTTTAAAAGCGTTGATTTTCATATATGCGAGCATCTTATAGGTGATAAACAATTTCGACTAGCTTTTAAGACAGAAAAGCATGTAAATGAGTACTTGAGTATGTGCATTCAGGCCCATCACCTATTGTTTCCACTAGGGGGACAACGTTTTTTTGTCTCGTTTATAAATGACTACTAAATGAAACGTGAATTTATTTCCCCAAAAATAAATTCGATCTATTTACCGCATTGAGTATATGGAAGGCAATGGGTTGAGAAGCAGACAAGGTAAAAGCCGAAGGTTGTAAGGACAGACAATGGAATTGAATTCACTTCAAAGGAATTCAACCAAATTTATAAATATGAGAGAGTTATAAGGCACAATATAATAAGGCACACACCTTAAAAGAATTATATAACTGAATGTATGCATCAGACTCTTTTGAAGAGAGCTCGAAGCATGTTGAGTAATAATGGATTGTGCAATGAGGTATGAACTGATGCCGTGAATACATCTTATTATCTGGTGAATAGATCATCGTCCATGCTAATAGACCGTAAAATTTTTGAAGAATTGTGGAGTAATTATAATGCTGACTACTCATGGTTACATATGTCTAGTTGCAACGCTTATTCTCATGTACCGTCAATTAAGAGATACAAGGTAGACCAAAGTTTTATCTTTATTAACTTTGTATGTTATGATGATGACGTAAAAAGATATTTCTTATTCAAGCATGCATGGGGCATGAGTATAATTCAAACCGTCTACTGTGCTGCTCTAATCAAATGTTACATTAAGAATATTAAAATTACAAACATATATATATATATATATATATATATATATATATATATATATATATATATATATATATAACAAACTCTCTATCTCTGCCAACTAATTATATGTAGGGTATCTTTTGGTTTCAAGTGTAGTTGAATTAAAACAATTCATGCAACACTTTTCCTTAAAAAGAAGCGTGCATTAGAAATTTGAGATATATAAAGATAGACTTAAATATAGAGAAAGAAAATAAGAATGGAAATGGGTTGAGAGAAAATCTCTCTCAATTTAAATTCAATCTTAAAATAAAAATAAAAATTGTAGGTATTACACTCATAGTTGGGGGCCCACCACCTTAGTAGATATAGGGTCTTACCTAGTCCGCTTCCTTTATAAATAGGTTGGATGGCAAATGTCTTACTATGGGCCAAGGAATATTTCAATAGTAGGCATCGCTATAACCACAACTTCCTGTCACATCGTTCGCTTAAGATTCATATGTAAATCATTGTCAGGTTCATAGCTTAAAATGAGCAAGAATGGATAAAACACACACATCACATCACCGTGTTTACTATCGAATCCAATCCCATGAAAATCGTGGAGAAAAAGGTACTCAATGGAGATAAAGTTCTTAGGCGGGCATGGCTTCGGTGGATCCCGCTGATGTGGGTGGATCCTTGGGCACATGGTGATGTATGTGTCTTACATCAAGTCCTCCGTGCCTTTTGTTGGATCATTTTAGGGCATGATTCAAAGAAAATGAAGCTGATGTGATCAAAGACGATGTTATGCAATTCTTTAGAGGGAGACGGGGCGCCAGGGCCATACGGCTTTCCTATTTGTTTTTTCCTTTCCTCATGGGATGTGATCAAAGATGATGTTGTGGAGTTCTTTAGGGAGTTTCATGATAGGGGTAGACTATTAAAAGGTTTGGAGGCTTCCTTCATGGCTCTAATCCTAAAAGTTCCGGGTGCGACTTCTTTTAAAGATTTAAGACCTATTAGCTTGATCAGTGGCCCTTATAAAAATTTGGCAAAAGTCTTGGTCTCCCGGTTCAAGAAAGTTATCAGTAAGCTCATTTATGGGCATCAGAGTGTGTTTATTTTGGGAAGACAAATTATCGATTGTGCTCTTATTGCAAATGAATGCCTAGATTATAGTCACAAAGACGTGTTGAGGACAGTTTTCTGTAAGTTGGACATTGAAAAGACTTATGACTATGTGGACTAGGAGTTCTTGCAATACATGTTGAGGCGTTTGGGCTTTGGAGCAAAACGGAGGGGTTGGACTGGAGAGTGTGTAGGTCGGCCCTTTTCTCTATTCTTATTAATGGGTTCCTGAAAGGCTTATTCGAAAGCTCTAGAGGCATTCGCTAGGGTCACCCGCTGTCCCTTTTCCTCTTCCACGTAGTGGGGGAGGCTTTGTCCATAATGATCCAGACTGGTCAGGAGGTAGGGATCATTAGTGGCATCAGAATGAGAGGTATGCCAGTCCTGATATATCATATCCAGTAGGCAAACGGCACCCTGGTTTTTTGTGAAGCCGATTCAGTCAAGGTAGATAATTTGCGCACTATAATTCGATGCTTTCAACCTATTTCGGGTTTAAGGGTTAACATGGCAAAATTCGAGATGTTCGGGGTCAACTTGAAGGAGGAGGAGGTTAATAAATTTGCGGAATCCTTTAGGTGCTATTCGGTTTCGCTCCCAGTCTCTTTTGTCGGTATCCCTCTTTGTTTGGGCTCTCCTACTAAATCCATATGGGAGTGATTAATAGATTCGAATCTGACCTGGCCAGATGGAAATGTGGATACCTTTCTTTGGGAGGCTGCCTTACTCTCATTAAGGCAACTCTCTCTAACTTGCCATTATATTATATGTCTATCTTCAGATGTCCGGCCTCTGTTTTGCTACTCTTAAAAAGTTAAGACATGATTTTATTTGGCATGGCAAGGAAGATATGAAAAGGTTTCATCTTATTAAGTGGAATCAGGTTTGCAAGCAGACTCAAGTAGGCAGAGCGGGGATAAAATACCTAAAAAGGATGAATAAGGCTCTCCTTGGGAAGTGGATTTGGAGGCTTGATTTTGAGGGTGATAGTCTATGGAATAAGATTATCAGAGGCAATATACGGTTGGTCTATTGGTGGATGGTGGACCAAAGATTTCTCTTTCTATAGGTCCTCGGCTCTTTGGAAAGGGATCTTATCAGTGAAGAAGGAAGTGCTCTCTGGTATCGGTTTTATCCCGGGAAATGGCGATAGCGTCATATTTTGGGAAGATATTTGGGTGGGAGAAGCTGCTCTGAAGGAAGATTATCCAAATATTTTCCGTCCCGTCCTTGATCCAGCTATCGTTGTGGCTAGATGCTTCTCTACCTTGGCTTCAAAGATAGTGTGGAACGTGGTTTGCAGGAGAAACCTCCACGATTGGGAGGTCGACGAGTATGTGGGGCTCCTCGATCATATTTACAGGGCCATGCCGGATTGTCAGAATCCCGATAGTATTTTTTGGAGGTTGGACAAATCCTCTTCCTTCTCAGTTAGATCACTCTACTCTATGTTGGACCAGGAGCTGACTCCCATAGTTGACCATCCATCTTGCCGTCTCTGGAAATACTCGGTTCCCCCTAAATATGCTTCCTTCGGGTGGTTAGTTGGAAATAAGAGGATCCTCACAATAGATAACTTGAGAAAGAGGGGGATGCCTCTTGTGAATGTCTGCCTCTGTTGCTTGAAGAACGAAGAATCGATTGATCACTTGCTCCTCTTCTGCCCTTTTATCTCCCATATTTGGTTAGAATTCCTTATGCGCTTCAACATCATGTGGTGCTTTATTGGCTCCGTGTCCCATCTCCTTAAAGCTTGGCATGGGGTTAGCTTAGGTAAGTAGAAGACTCGATTATGGAGAATGACCATTGTTGCTATTTGGTGGTCGGTTTGGGAAGAAAGAAACAATAGATGCCTCAAAGACACCTTTTAATTCGGAAGTATTTATAATAAGCAAGGCAAAGCGTTTATTGTCAGAATAGGCCGTGCATGTAGCGGGTCTTAAGGATTGTGATTTTTTCTTTCTTGGAGTCTAACGGAGTCTACTCTCTCGACGAACTTCTTCTTCTTCTTCTTCTTCTTCTTTTTTTTTTTTTTTTTTTTTTTTCTTGTTTGTAATCCTGTTCCTTTTTTCTAATATATATACCGTGACTATTAAAAAAAAAGAAGTTATTAAGAGCTATCAGATGTTTATTTACCATCTAACCTATCGATAAGGTCACAAAGACATGAACGAAAGTACAACACACATATGGAAGCAACTTGTGTACTGAGTAAATTCTACAGAGCCCACCTTGATTTATATATTTTACAACCCCATCCATCCCTTTTATTATATAATTTTAAAATTTCAGCCCAAAAATAAAACACTACAGTTGAAAAATTATTGGGAGCGGCGGAAGTTTTGGATCAAGCTTATATTTGTGTTTTCCCTTCATTCACATATCTATAATCTTATGAACTGGTTAGATAAAAAATAAACATCACTGTGGGCCCTTAGAAGGTTTCAATGGTGGAAATCTTTATTCCAACTGTTTCCATTGGTATGGTTCACTTGATCTTTAGATAAGCTTCATTTTTGGGATCAACCCCTAAAATGAGATGTAAAAATGGATGAATGGCTTGGATAAATAAACCACATATGTTCATGGGGCCCAACAAAGTTTACTCAGTAAGAGCGTATTGAGCTACTTGGTAGGCATTGCGATTTACACAAATATCAGTTTAATCGAAAGCTGTACATTTTCCAAAGCGTCATCACTCGTCACAGAAGAGGTTTGCTTGCAATTATGATATGTCCGAACTTTAGCCATTAGGACAGGGTTCTCTTCAATAATCCAAACCTTTCATGTGATAGGGCTTCGATTGGATTGAGTATAGTACAAAAATTTATCAGATTGAATACATTATCTATTTTATAACACAAAGGTAATGTTAACCGTCCATTTTTAAAGCAATAGAGCCAAATTTCCAATGGCTGAGAAAGTCAAATTTGAGAAATTTTACTTTCATATCCACATCGAGATTTATCCTTTAAAACGGTTTGGATCATTCGAAGACGGCCCAGCTTCAAAAGGTTAAAGTCGCTACGAATCAAATTCGAGCAAACCTCCGCCAGAAGCGAAGCGGGTCGGTTACAACAAAGTACCCTCGGCGCAAGTTAGCGACAGCCCGTCATAAGTACGAGGCTTTTGATTTGAACAGTGGTCAGCAGCGGGATTAGGGTTTTGTTTTCCGTTCTCGACAGAACGGGATTCAAAGAAGCGTAGTTACAGAGAGAGAGAGAGAGAGAGAGAGAGAGAGAGAGATGGGGAACCCACGGTGCTTTTTCGACATCAGCATAGGAGGGGAGTTGGAAGGGCGGATGGTGGTGGAGCTCTACAGTGACGTGGTCCCCAAAACGGCCGAAAATTTCAGAGCTCTTTGTACAGGCGAGAAGGGCATTGGCCCTAACACTGGCGTTCCTCTCCATTACAAGGCATCTCTCTCTCTCTCTCTCTCTCTCTCTCTCTCTATCTGACTGCAATGCCTTTTGGATTTTTGAAATACCACGGCGTGGTTTTGCTGTCCTTTTTCCTCAAATCATTTTGGAAATTATGCGATTTCGAGGAAAATATTTTCTTTTTATTTTTTGCATTTTTTTTCCTTCCAGATTTCAGCGTCAGATTCAATCTTGGATTTGTTATGGGACTTGAAAGGGAATTATATGGTACTCGACCTGAGGAAATGCATTGCATACTCGAGCTGTCAGTTTGTACACGTGGGACCAAGGTTGGTTGACCTAAAACATTGGTTTGATAGGCCATGGCCCCAAAATCTCAATGATAGGACAATCCTAACCTTCCAGTTTGTTGCCTGCAAATAGACAATAGTTCCACATTGACATGAAAAAGGCCCGCGATTGGTAGCTAGGATCTTATAATTTGGGTGTTTTTTGGGGCAGGGTCCATCCAGGATCGGGTGCAACAGACCTATGCTCTGGTTTGCTGAACCATGGGCCCCACTTGTACAAACTGAAAACTTGAGGATACTGCCGTGGACATCCTTGGGTTGAGGATCATATAATTCATTCATCAATAATACATAACAATATTTGATTACAGAACAATCCAAGGTGAATAAAAGTATATTCACAGTGTTTACAACGTCATAATCCACTAGTCCATACAAGTGAATCCCCTGGTTTGTTGATCAATGTTGTTGATCTGATGAGCAGTGGGCCCCTGCATAAATGGAGCTTGCCACAAAAGCATTCTGGCTGGACACTCCCAACCCCTAGATTCGTGGCCCACAAATAGACAACTAAGCAAAGGTTAATCAATAGTCCACATTCAACTGAAAACCTAGGACTTCTATCTTCGAGATTTTCAGGGATGGTCTATCCATGGTGGGGCGAGCTTGGTTGTCTGGATCATCAAACCATGGTCCGACTGCCTATTCAAACTGAAGACATGTTGATACTTGTGATCACTGTTACCCAGATCGAGGGTTAATTTGGTACATGCTATGGGATCAGTTACATGGTACGGTTAGCATAAGACTGTAGGATTATGCGGGTCGCCCTGGGAAATACTACCGAGTATACATAATATAAAAAAATGAACCGGATTTTTCTCCCATTCACGTATCACAAATTGGTCAGCAGCATTTTCATTCTTTTCCACTCTTTCCGGCATCATCTGTACCACAATTCTATATGAAATAACGAATGTCACCAGTACAAATCTTTCATGCTTAGCATCTTGTATATGTTTGATATTGCATAAATCAAAGAGTAAATCCAAATATAAATTTTAATTAGAATGTAAATATGTAATCAATAATAAGAGTGCAAACCATAATTTCGGGCTGGTAAGATGAGCGATTTGGATCACAAATGACACACAATCCATATCACATAATTTGGAACAAAAGAACACAAGATGTTGGCAGTTTAGGCAACATTGCTGATGATCATATGGAAATACTAAGGCCCTGTTTGGTCGCCACTCTTGATTTTTTTTTTTTCCGAAGATTTCTATGCAAGTCAAATTTTGAAGAAAAAAGTTCTAGAAAACTAATTATATGTGTAAATGACTACACCATTTTCAAAAAAATGGTAATAAAAAAGCACTTTGCAACCTTGCCTTGGTAACTATTGGGGTTACTTTCACCAGAATAGGATAAACAGCTCCGTGTGCATGAAATCCACGTTTTCCACCTATGCACAACTTGTTTGGCCTTGCTTCCAAAATTCAGGTTGATTCAATGCTCTGGTGGACCACTCCATAAAATCACACCTAAAACCTCTAAATTTACGTGCTCTGGCCCACCTGACCATCGGAATAATGTGATTTTTGGCTAATTCTTTCATCCTGATGAGGGGCGTTAGAGGAATGGATTGAATGGCTTATAAACACTACGGTGTGCCCTATACATAACTAATATTGGGCATCCCATCCTAATATTTCTCCTTGTGGTGTTTCTGACCTGAATTTTGGATCAAGATGATACTTGGTATTTATGGTGGAGATTAGGTAGTAGAGTATTTGAACAGTTTTGATTCCACATAAACCACAAAGGTGGTCCCAATACGTGACCGTTACTATGAATACAGGATTACCCAAAAAGCATGCAGATAATGTGTTTTTGAGCTGTCACAGTTAAAAAGACGAATCCAATTTGGTAGCCGATGTGACAAATGTTACGTGGGGCTCACTGCGACATCCACTCGGTTCATCATTTTTGCCATATTATGTTAGGACTTGAGACTGAAAATCAATCAGATTTAGAACTCAAGTGGGCCAGACCAGAAGAGACTGTGGGATGGAACTGCCCACCATTGAAACCTTGCTAGGGTCCACTGTGATGCTTATATGCCGTCCGGCCTGTCAATAAGGATATTCACATCAGGATGGCAGCGGGTATCAAGCTTCCAGCACTACTTCTTTCATTAATCTTGACAAATGGTGGAACACTATTTGTGTAGCTGACCCCAATTAGTTGGGATAAGGCTTAGATGATGACGGATAAAATGACGAGCACAACATACTGTTGTCCACAATTTTATTCAGTATGGACATCTTAGGAAGAGCTTCCCCAACTCAGAATTGTACCCACCATCTATTTTAGCTCATGGTTTCAATTCAACTTGTGAGCCCAGGGTAGATCAATCATCTTAAAAGTTAGTGGTTTAGAAATTTCAATATTTTTCTGTAGATTCATACATGGATAAGGCTGGAAGTAAGAAATTCATTTGTTGGGGCTGCATTTTGCTCATTATCAATCATGTTTCCTTTCTTCTAGTTTAGAACTTGTTTCGGGTTTTGTCCTACTTAGCTTGCTATTAATAACAAAACTTTCATTTCAGGGCGTCCGTTTTCACCGGGTTATTAAAGGTTTTATGATACAAGGTGGCGACATATCTGCCGGAGATGGCACCGGGGGAGAATCCATTTATGGGTTGAAATTTGAGGATGAGAATTTTGAGTTGAAACATGAAAGGAAAGGAATGCTATCGATGGCTAATTCTGGACCTAATACCAATCGGTCTCAATTCTTTATTACCACCACCCGGACATCACAGCTTGATGGTAAACATGTTGTGTTTGGGAAAATAATTAAAGGCATGGGGGTCGTTCGTTCCATTGAGCACACCCCCACTGAGCCTGGTGATTGTCCCGCCGTTGATGTTGTGATTGTGGACTGTGGGGAAATTCCCGAAGGTGAAGACGATGGCATTACCAATTTCTTCAACGATGGTGATACATATCCTGATTGGCCTGCTGATCTAGATGAGAAGTCGGCTGAGATATCTTGGTGGATGAATGCTGTAGAGTCGATCAAAGCTTTAGGGAATGAGCAATACAAGGTGAACTATGGAACTCCCAGTCTTGAGCTTTTAACCTTGTGAGGTTCTGTTTTGCAATACTGGACTGATCCGTGGTGTTGGTGTTACCTTTCATTTTTGTTTAATATTTTCCCAATATGGGGGTTTTCTATGATGCTCAATGAAACACAGGTTTTGCTCCCCAGCAGTGGTGCATATGGAACCATGCCATATATCTGTTAGGACCCACCATGGGATGAGCTGTGCTTCAATATTTCCCTGATCAGACGATTCATTCTACTCATTCAGTTGATGGCTTACAAATCGACAAATACAGTTATCAGTGGCATTGGGGAGCATTTTGGGAATCTTCCATCCATGATGAAGCTTACTAGGCTTCACCTCAGGATGTACAGTTGTTGGGCAGAATGGCGTTTTTTATCTCCTATATCCAACTTGGTCACCAAGAACCTATAGTTATTCTTTCTTTTACATACTGCATGGTATTTCACCCTGAAGTGATATTTGACCGACAAATGCCATGACCATCATGGTCTACTTTCATTCATTTAAAGATGTAATATATGATTCTTGATTGAGATTTAATTGTCCCAAGGAATGTACTGGTGGTACCCACCTTCCCGCCCGCCAAATGTTCATATGGTGGGCCCCATGTGGATGGCTGATAATCCAAAATCTTTCCCATCAGATGATCACGGTTGTTGATTTCTTCCCCTTTAAATGTGGACCATTGGTTGTAATTTTCCATTTTTGTCAGAGACCTATTACTATCAAATAATTGAGAATGAGATTAGTGGATGGCTCATCTCATCATTGGCTGGGTTATCATATCAATAGAGTTACTGAAAGGTGGTCCTGCCTTTACCATTGCTGGGTTGAACAAAACGAACACAATTCCTCCTGATTGATCACCATATAATATCTTATATAATATCTTTCAGTGAAGATTACTCTGGCTTTAATACTGGATCTATCTTTATCTGTTTGCTATCGTTGGCTGTCATTCTACTTGGTTGATTTATTTTATTTACCATGGCTGTTTGCAGAAACAAGATTTTAAAACGGCTCTTAGAAAGTATCGGAAAGCGTTGCGCTACTTGGATGTTTGCTGGGAGAAAGAAGAGATTGATGAGGGTGATCTATTGAATCTCTCCATTCGTTCTTTTTCTGGTTTAACCATTTGCGGTGACTAGCTTTGTTACAGATGACTGTCTCTATTCCTGCTTGATTTGTAATTTCTGCGGTTGTGCAGAGAAGAGTTCTCATTTGAGGAAGACGAAGTCACAGATATTTACAAATAGCTCTGTAAGCATTTTCCCATCAACCACTAGGTGGAATTGAGGAATTCTTTGTCAATAGATGTGTCTTGCGAACAATATTTAAAATGTCAAAATCAATTCAGAACTTACCTTAAGGAGCGAGCAAGTTGACGCAGTTGAGTTAATTGGAAACTGTCCATGTCAAACTAGTTTCTGAAAATACTTTGAAGAATGTTAAAATGTCTGAAAATAAGAGACAATGGATCTGAAATAGCGGTAAGGGGTGGTCTACTCTGGAGAATAGGAATTAAAGAAGTTTGGATATAATGTGTTTTGAACTCATGTTAGAGAGAGATCATGTTGCAATTGCCTCTCTCCCACTCTTCTTTCCCTCGCATCAAACGCTTTCCTCTCTCTCTCTCTCTCTCTCTCTCTCTTGGATCGACTTTCCTAGAAAACTCTCATTGAATTCTCTACAACCTCTAATTTTCTTTTCGAAGTCTCTCCTCCGTCTCTCTTGAATTCATCAACTTCTCAGTGTCACCTAGTTTTCAAGAATCTTAAATGTCTCACTTCATTTCCTAAATCTAGATGGTTAGTGGGAATGGCTGGGGTCAACCCATATTCAATCCATCATAAGATAGCAATGTCTAGGCCTTGTCCAATCTTGAGATCGGCTTTTATATCTGAACCAAAACTAAGCATGCTGGTATTTCCGAAGCACAGCCCAAGCTCACATCGCCCACTTCTCTTTACAACCTTAGTTAAGGCAGATGATTAAGGTTGACCCTTCTGACCAGCGCACGTGGAAAGTTGATATATGAATTGGGACTGTCCATCAAGTTTCTTCTACTACTGATGAAAAATGGTCTAAAATACGCATATAGATCAGATGATCCTATCTGTCTGCTCGGTAGCCTCCAAAGAAATAGTTACAATCATTAGCGGTCAAACGGTCAGTGTCTGTCTGCTCAGTAGCCTCCAAAGAAAATTAATGGATAAGACTGTAATAAAAGTGTTTTTTGAACATAAGCCATCCATGATAGAGCATACTAAATGGATGGCCTCTTGTGTATTGTAGAGAGACGGCACTCTTACCTTTTTTGGGTTCTTCCTGCACTACTGTGTTAATCTCCTTTATTATATTATAAAAGCTCCTTTTGTGGGAACACATTTTCTTTTCATGGTTTCAATTATTGACAGGAAAATCTCTTTCATACATCATATGGTAGTAAACAAGTGAACATTTTAGGACATGAATATAATTGCTCACGCCACCTAAAATATTGATAAATCTCTAGTTGCAGCCTTGTAGGAACCTTTTGCTGCTGCTCCTGTGGAATCTTGCTACCATCCTTATCCCCTTCCCTACTCCATCTCCCACTTCCAATCGTTCTAGCTCTCCTATGACCTTCTGCTAACTACCAATTTGATTCCACCAAGTCATCTTTAACCTAATCAACCTTTTGGCCTGGCCAACTTCCTTCTATTCGAATATTATTTTTGTCATTTTAAAATCTAGACATCCTATATGAAATCACTCTGTATAATATTTCTATATCACAGACCCCACATACATGTGGACTAGTGTGTATTATTTTATGTTGGTGCTTCCTAGGCTCTTTCAATTCCCGAACTTTTGGGAACCATTGGTATTAGCACGCGCGCACACACACACACACACCCTTGCCTCAACTTCGCTTTTGCTCTTGCCTTGCGCGACTAAGATTGCATCATGCATGATGTTTTATCTACTTGATGTGCTTCCAAAAGCTAGTATTGGATGTTCCAAACTGGAGTTTTGGTTTTCTTTAAACTTTGTGCTGTTTTCATGTTGCATGTGTTTTTGTGCACATGCTTTGTCTTACCTGCAGGATGCTAATTTACTATTATATACTGTATCTCTGTGTTAGGGGCTTTGCATATCTTACTGTTTAATACTTGATGTATTGTCTAGGCTTGTAAGTTGAAATTAGGAGATTTAAAAGGCGCATTATTGGACACAGACTTTGCAATGCGTGAAGGAGAGGGTAATGTCAAAGCCTTGTTTCGCCAGGGTCAGGTTAGTATCTCCTAATTAGACAGGAACCTACCACTTAATTGAATTCTTGTACTCTGAATGCCAGGTCTAGTTCATGGTTACTCAGTGCTTTTCAGAGTAACATTATTATACATGCAAAACTTACAAACAGTTGATAGTTACATCTATTTTTTGTACTTGTCTTTGGGTCTTAATGAAATTGTTGTTACCCATCAAAAGAAATAGGAACATCCACTTTGACTAACAAATATCTGAGTAGGATACATGGATCTTATTTGATAAAAAGCTACTGCAATGGAAGTTTTTGACATGCATCTTACATAATAGTATCTTCAGACTTGAATCCTTTGATGGTTGTATGGTAACGGAACTCTTGCTTCAAATATTTAGCAAACTCGCTGCAGATTTCACTGTAAATACTATCCCTTATTGTTCAATATGCTGGGATGTGGTCAGTGTGAGTTTATCAAGGCGGTTATGAGTTTCATGAAGTTGGTGTATTAATAAAGGTTCCATTGTTTAGTACCATCTCATTCCTAAAGAGTGAGGCGGGTGAAGGATTTTTCACTGGCAAATTGGGTGGTAGTCTTTACAAGCTGATTGCCAAAGTTCTCTCCGTGGGCTTATGGGAGATGATGGTTTGTAACTGACGTTATTTCTCCCAAGGGGCTTTCGGGATTCTCTTTGTAATTCCAGTGCACGTGTGCATGTCTGCTAACACCCTGTAGTTTTTTAGAGGCTTCATGAATTTGGTTTGTTTATGGGAATGTGCAAGACATCTATTTGAATTGAATGGAATAGATATGACCTTTTCTTTTTTAATGTTATATTGTTCAAACATGTTTCAAATGTTTCAATTGGGAGTTCAGGATGCTTATATTTTGTTTTTATCATCAGGTACACATGGCACTTAATGATGTAGATGCTGCAGTGGAGAGCTTCAAGAAAGCATTAGAGTTGGAGCCAAATGATGGTCAGTTGTTTGATATTTGTTTCAAAATGCTATTGTTATCACCATCTTCATCTTCGAAGACTTGTCCCGACTAATTGGAGTCAGCTATACAAATCCTGTTATGCCATTCCACTCTATCAAGGACCATGCCCTCAGTTGAACCATAGGTCATCAATTCTTTTCTTATAATCTCCACCCATGTCCTTTTGGGTCATCTACTTGCCCTTTTAGGGTCTTCTTCTTGAACAGACTCACTCCTAAACGGCACAGTTCTTGGTCCGTTGCACATTGTGAAACTATCTAAGTCTACTTTGCCCAATCTTATTACTTATTGGTGCTACTTCTAAGTTTTCTTGAAAGCATGCATTTCTAAATCCATCTTTCCTCATCTCACCTCAAATCCATCGCAACGACCTCATTTCAGCTATGTACATCTTATAAATGTGTCGTTGAACTGCCCAGCATTCTGACCCATAGAGCATGGCTGGTCTTATAGAGATCGTATAGAATTGCTTAAAAAAAGTTATCCTACAAAATTTCCCCTTCAGTTTGATTGGTATACAAGATCACATAAAACTCCAGAGGCACTCCACTTTAATATGCTATTGTTATACACCGGCTAATTCTAAACTATTTATTTCTGCACTTGCCTTAATTTATGCCATTTTTTTCAGGAAGTATAAAGAAGGAGCTTGCTGCTGCAAGGAAGAAGGTCGGTTGTTCTATCCCAATTGCAAAACATTATGGTACTGTACATTAGTTCTTCACATGGTTATGAAAGCTTGAAATGGGTTACAGATTGCTGATAGGCGTGATCAGGAGAGAAAGGCTTATTCCAGAATGTTCAAATAAGCATCCAAATGGTCTGCCAGGTATGTGTTCACCATTCTAGAAATTGTTTTGCTGATGTCTTGGTCAGTGTTTTAATAGCATGTAGCATATAACGTAGCATTCAGCCATCTATAGCGTGAAGCATAAGCTACACGGTACTTCTATTTTTTAATTAAAATAATGAGAAAAATACAATAAATAGTAAAAAAATAAGTACAAAAAACAGCAAAAAAAACATTCACTGTGATGATGGGATGCCCCAAAAATTTGGCTTACCCACAATATGACTCACAGTTTGAATGGCCTGGATAGCTGTGCTATAGTGCAATGTGTGCGGAGGATGAGTCACTACCATCTTCCAATTGGTGCTCAACACCAATGTATAGAGCCAAAATCTTAACTGTTGCATATGCTACATCGGCTATATGCCACATGCCGCATACCATACACTACACTACAAATAGCGTACGCAACATGAGACTTGCACTCAAAATGCTGGTCTTTGTTCTGATGTCTGCTGTTAAGATTTATGGCAGTATCATTGTGCAAAATTGGGATATACTAACTGATATTGACTGTGATTTTTTCTTGGAATTGGAATACAGGCTAATGTCAAAAATTCTAATCTGCTGCCCTCTTATGTTTATATGGTCGAATGGTTCAGGCTTTCTCCATATCAGGCAATTGACTAGCTTTAGTAGAGTACAGGTATTTAATTTCCTGTTGCATATATACTATTCATTGTCTGTAAATTATTCAAACTTTTCTCAGTTAAGGCTCACTTCTACGCGGTTCATGTCTGTGGGATTATTTTGCAGTGTGTCAGGTGGGCCCAGTCTGGATTGTCTCAAAAATCAGTCTGGTCCCCACATGAATATCGACCATTAGCAATTTTTTTTTTTTTTTCACTACATAGCTTCTGTCCCATGTACATGCACCATTGGCATTTGTCCACATTGGTGTCTTTTATAAGCCTGTCCATTGTTTCTGTGCACTTGTGGCCCTCCTGATGTGTAGATGCTTGATTTTTGGGCCAGGTCACATGCAAACTGGTGGGGCCCACCTGATGCATGACTTGGATTCCCATGTGGCCACGTGATTGCTGAACTGCCATGTAGATCATCATTCTGTATAAGTGAATGTGGCTGTAGCAAAAAAATAGAAATAAAAATCAGTTTAATGTTTCTGATGATCTTTTCAATTGGTGCAGGTTTTGTCATTTTAATGGGGGCGAAGGAAGAATTCCAGATCCCCTTTTGGTTGCCAAATCATCTGCTGTACCATTCATGCAATGTGGGGACTGACTTAGTTTTAAATGGACAATTTTGATCTTCTTATCCCATTCAAGTGGACAGTTTTGATATTCAGTTTTTCTTGCCTGTAATGGTAATGGTCTTGTAGAGAAGTCAAACATATGATGGTTGTCTTTCTTGGCCCGCTCACTGCTTGAGGCATGAGTAGGATTATATGCTACTTGCAGGCATACATGCTAATGTGGGTCAAATGAGCTCGAAGTTGTTCATCATTTAGATTTTAGACTCCATTGTCTGTTGAGGCTCAGGAATCATGCACAGAAATCAAGCGGGATGGTGTGTGTGTGTGTGGAATGAAAGACTACTCAGAACGTTAGGTTGGACAAAATTTTTGTCTCTTCCAAGTGGATCGAGAGCACCGATTTAGTGAATTGCTGCTATGATTTGCATTTAATGGTGAATTAGTGTACATGTGCTCCAATTGCAGATCTGGCCACGTTTTTGGTGAGGCTATGTTAACTTCCTCTTCAAAAGCCAGGCAGATCTACATAACGGGTTGTTTCACTTCTGTCTCCCTTCCAATGCAATCATTTGGTGATTTTGTCCATTTTCAAGCTTGGCCTACCTGATGAGTTGATTGGCCTGATTTGGGGGCTCAGGGGCCATCATCTCATGCCAATTTCCTGGGTATTAAAATTGGAAAGTTGGTCTTGGGTAATCGGGTAACTGCTATCAAGGTTCAAAATGTCTGTACGTAATCTTTCTCTAGATTCTTTCATCGAATTTGGAAATATTGAAATGCACCATATTGGGAATGTGCTGTCAATAAATTGATCCAGCGATTGGATTTACCATCCACGGGTATTAAATTGTATCATTTGTTGCCTTGTATGATCCACCAGCTAAATAGTCAGCCACTGACATGGAAAAAATAAAGTCAGGCTGGGCTACTGGTTGGATCTTTAGCAAGGCAGGGTCTATCTGAATCAATTATCGGGCCTAAAACTCCAGCTTGGATGCAACCAATGACGGGCTTTGAGCCTTGGCAGAATCTGGTCTAAAGTGGGCTGGGTCAGGCCAGATGCTTCGGGTCCATAAAAAGGTTGATTTGACTTGTTTGGACGAGTTCCATGCCCTGGAAGATTATGCCAAAGAAACCCACTTAAAAACAGAACATGTTGGAAACAAAAAGTGTGGGCTTCGTTGCAAGCTTCCACTTTGGGGTGGGAATCTCTTGCATGAGTTCATTTGAATGCAATTTTGTTTTTAAAATAAAAATTCTCCCATATCTATTCATCCTAGCCATTCCTCTCAAAAACCCATCTCACTCCCTTGATATCATTCTCCTTCTCTCCCTCTTCATCACTCCATCATCCCAGCCAAAAAATTACCATCGTCTTCTTCAATCTCCGTTTTCTACCTTATGCCCTATCTTTGCCCATCGCTTGAGCAAAAGGTGGAGGAGGTATGGTTCTAACAGCGGTGAGCAAGTAATGGATTTGGACTTACCATTTTGTTGTCTTTTATGATTTATGGGATATTGACATCCAAACACAATCTTAGGTTCTATGTAACACCTGAGTTGTCATTCAAATAATAATGAACTAATTTAATGAAAGTCCATTTCTTGTAACCAATTTACAATCATATCCACTTTCCCTTGTAACTGGAGTTCCAAGCATCCAGATAAGATGTACCAAGCAATTCCCAGGGTTTTCCATTCCCTTTGGTTTGCATTCTACATGGACTGAAAATCATACGAATTATTGAGCAAGCAGAACCATCATGGCTGCCATGATCATTCCAAATCTCATAAAATACGATGAAACAAATTTGTTTCTGTTTGGTAATATCAATAAATTTCCTGAATTAAATTTCCCATTTCAATGTAAAGAACTCAAGGTGAATTGTTTCCATGCAAGAATCATACTCAGTGAAGGACTCAAGGTGAATTGTTTCCATTTTTCAACCAAAGCAACCTTCCAGAACAGTGTCGAGAAAAAACAAGAACCATACCAGAAAGGAAATGGTAAAAGCCATGGCTATGAGTTGTAGTCGTCAAGCCCTAGATCCCTCAATGCAGCAGCAGCAGCATCCTTGCAGTTATAATGGTTTTGCTTGGCCTTCCTTATGATCTTCTCAATACCATTACCAAGCAAAATAGTTCTGGAAAAATATCAAGGAAAAAAAAATCATCTAAACAGACTGGTATTAACTGAAAAATACGACTCCTTATGACATTAGAACTATGGAAGATAATGCATCCATTAATTGCAGAGGCCAACCTGTTCTCTGAGTTCCTGACAACAAGATTCCGGATCATGAGACATGATTGTTTTTGCATTTGGGATGCAGCAGGAAACTTCTGCATCGCTTGGATTGCAAAGTCCCCAGCCCCTGCTTCCATTGCGCGGGCTGCATTCTCTGGGGATCTTAGTGAAAGGATCCAGATGATAGACATAATCTGCGCCATAAAAAAAAATCATTTCAATCAGTATCCATCATCAGGATTAATAAATCAAGAGCCCTGCTAACAGGACTCTATGCTCACATGCACTAATGTGGCACATGCACACAAGATAAAAGCTGTCCATCAGTTCCTCATTATTGATGTTCCAGCTCAAAACTCAGACAAGTCTGCTCATCAGGTGGGCCACATATGCACAAAAGAAAACGATGCTTAAAACATACACAACTGATCCCAATTCAAGTCTGCTTGTCAGGTCTAACAGTGATGCGTGAACTGACAGTGGGGTGTACTAACCAGCTAACAAAAAAGAAAAAAAGTCTGCTTGTCAGGTGTGGCTCATGAGATGAGCAGAGAGGCCTGATTCTTGTTGATGGCATTGGGCATTGAGACAGTAAGGCCTCCTTGAGTGGCTTGGATCTTGCATGTGTGCATCACACTAGCAATTGTCAGCCGTGAGTCCCTTGGAATGCCTCTCAGGCTGGTCCCTTTTGCATTTCTCATAAAACAAAGTAATGGATTTGCAAGTGCATAGCAATACGTGTTATCATATGTATTCAACTTTAAGTATGGTACAACTCATCTCTCAATGTACCTCTTGTAACACAGATGGGTCTTCAGAAAATATAGATGAAAGTTTGATTAGTCTATCGAGTCCTCCCTTCTGAACGATAGCACTCTTGTTAGCATCACTTCCTGCCAACTTTAAGCAAGGGAACACTACAAAATCAGATGGTTTAAAGAAGACACCATGCAATTAAAAAAGTACAGCCTGCTGCCACACACACAAACAAAAAAACAAAGAAATAGTAAAAATAAAAATAAATGATGGCTTCAAAGTTCAAACCTTAGACAACAAAGAGCAGCAGGCACTAGCAACAGCTTTGTTATTTTGTGCACCACTGTCATCAATACACTGGAGAACCACATCGATGCCACCGCATTCGGCGATAGATTTGCATATTTCATCCTGCAGAGAGAACATGGCATGGAAGATCCATAAATAAATTAGCCAACAAACCAGAATGGCATCAACAAACTAAAAAAAAAAGAAGGGTTACTAGATATTAGTTTGAAAATTTCCCAATATTGGCAACAAATAGAAGAATGGACTGCTGGCAGTTAGGCTTCGTATTTTGTTTTTTTGTTCCTTTTTGCTTCTTTCTTTTCTGTTTTTTTGGGAGGTTTCTTCCATTGTTGTTCCTGTTTTTGTTTGTTTTAATAAAATTCTTGCCTTTCTAAATAAAAAATAAAAAATAGAACAATGGACCAATAAATTTTCATGTTACAAGTACAACTCAATGCATGTGGGGACACACGCGGGTATGTGGCAGTTTCCTGTGAACTAGACTGCAGGACACCTTACGTGCGAGCAAGCAGGGGGTCAGCTTGAGCGGGACCCACTCCGACCATCAGGGATGCAGATTGGGTCCTACCCTTCCAGGATGTACTGTCCTGGCAGGGGCTTTGCAGGGCCCACCATGATGTATGTGTTTTATCCATGCTGTCCAACCATTTTAACAGATCATTTTAAGGCATGGGACCAAAAAGGAGGCAAATCCAAGGCTCAAGTGGGCCACACCACAAGAAATAGTCGGGATTGAACGCCTACCGTTGAAAACGGATGGATGGCGTGGATAAAACATACATTGCAGTGGGCCCCATAGAGCACCTGCTGGGACCAAGTCCGTCCTCGCAGGGGTAGGAAACAATCCGCATTCGGCCATCAGGTGCATACGAAAATTTAGCTGTAGGGTGCAAAAACTAGGCAGATTTGCGATTCAGGTGGGCTACACCAAGGAAAACAGTTGGGAGGGGGATGCCCAACCTTAATTTTTATGGGCCCAGTGTGATTTATATGTACAATCCACTCCAACCATCAGTTGTGTCATCCATTGTTAGGCCTAGGGCCCACACCCAGATCCATAGCTCAAGTGGTAGACTGAGTGAAAGATACCTCGTTTCAACGCTGAGGTCTTGGCATCGATTCCCTAGTGGGGGTGGCTAACAGTGAAGTGTGATCTGACAGTAGGTGTACTAGAAAGCTAACAAAAAAAAAGAAGGCCCAGGGCCCAAAAATCAGGCTGACCTGTCATTCATGTGAGCCACACTGAAGGAAAAAGTTGGTAGAGGAACATCCACCCTTGATCTTTTACAGGGCCCGCTGTGATGATTATGTGAAATGAAATCCTGGGGCCCAAAAATTAGGCTCACTCGTGATTTATGTAAGCCACACCAAAATAGTTTGGAGGGTGGGTGTCCCCATGCATGCATCTTTTGTTCGAGTGCTCCACCTGAATCATGGATTGCTTCACACACACACATGAGAGAGAGTGTAGGTCATGATGAACTGTGGAAGCTTTCTTTTGTGTTTGATGAGATCCATAATATTGCCTCAAGGTTAAACATTTCATTTACCCATGTTGAAGGCTCTAAAAAGGCAAGGGGAAGGCCTAAAAGCATGTGGATGGAGGTAGCAAGAAAAGCCTCGATGACCTATTCTCTAACTGAAGCCCTAGCCCTCGATAAAGTGGAATGGTGGAAGAGGATTCATGCACCCAACCCCAATTAATTGGGATTAGGCTTAGGCGATTATGATGACAAAGACCCATTTAGGAATCATTGTGTGTAGGGAGGGTCTTCTGTCCTACCATTTCACCGCCACCACCAATAATAGTAGTAGTAGTAGTAGTAGTAGTAGTAGTAGTAGTAGTAAACAAACAAATAAATAAACACAAAAAAACAAAAAATAAGGCATTGTTTGGGAAGGCCTTGGTTAGACATTCAATGCCTGCTCTAATGGAACATATGTATGTAATTTTACCTTTTGAAAGGGCCTGGTTAAGATACTGGCCATCTGCTCTGATGGAAAATGAGTAGTTTTATTACCAAATCCATAACCATGTTTGATTTGTGCATGGCATATTGGTTTGAAGGCATATTAGTATCACTCTTGTTTGTCAAAGGTTGGATATGAAGGTGAATCTGTTGGCATGGTATGTTACTCCGCCTCAGCACCATGTCTGGTTTCCTACCACATGAAACCAAGTTCTGCCCTAAGGGGCTGTTTGGATTGGTGGAAATAAAAAGGTAACTGAGGAAATGATATTAGTTTCCTTGGATGTTAGTTTCCCTCATTTGTGAAAGACATGAGAATTGAGGAAATTGTTTTCCTTTTGTCGGATTTCCTCTATCAAAGGCCATTTCCATTTCTACTGTCGGACCCGAAGAAAACGAAACATTTTCCTTTTCCACAGTTTTCCTCAGATAAGACGTTTTCCTTTCCTCATCTACTTTGTGGTTTCACCAATCCAAACAGGCCCTAAGAAGATAACCATAACCATAACCATAACCCAATTTGGACATTCTATTGATGCAGATCAACATGAGTAATGCATGTGCTTGATCACAGTAGCCAAAAGTCTGTTATCATCTTCCTTTAACTGTAATCTGGAGTCCTAATTAAGAGTTTTGAAACATGCAATCTTGGAGTCATGCATGTACTGACTTGATTTGCAAGTAATGTTTGACCATCAGAAACTAAGATATTCTAGACCCACCTCATAAAAATGCGACTTGACCCTGACCCGTTTTTTTTTTGGCACTTGGTCCAAAGACTCCAAACCAATGCAAGAGCCAGGTCAAATAGTCCGATTTGTGCTGTCTGTATAATAATATAAAGATTAAAGACTAATGTCGAAGATTATGCAGCAAAAACACTTGTGGTTAAGTTAATAGGAAGTCGGTATCCTAAGCAGAAGGCACAAGTTTGAGCCCTACTCAATGCATCTAGTATTTTATTCATTAAAAATAGGTGATAGGGTTACCCCTCTGGTTATAATGGGTGAAAAATTGCTGAACCTGGACAGCTAGACCAAGACAGTCCTTACATGACTTGATGCGTTATTGTGGCCTGTTCCGTGCAGTCTAGGTTATTGAACGTTGACCCACCCATACCACACATTGATGTTCTGTTGCACTTGCATCCTCAAATAGTTTGCCTTGGAAGTAACAAGATTTTTGCTCATTCAAGAAACAAATACACACTAAGAAATCATTTAAATGAAAGAAGAATTTGAAGCTGATGCAACATCAGATAGCAAATTCAATAATTATGAAATGTGGCCGGATGCCATTTTCAACATATCTAAACAAACTTACATTAACAGCAACAGCCTTCAATGCAATGCTTGCTGAAGCTAAGCAAGGTGAATTGACTCCTTCACGAAGAGCATCTACAATGATGCCTGCAATGCCAAGTTTGGCAAATCTTCGAGCATATCCAAAAACCTGGATTTGCCTACATTTTTCAGTTAATTCGCAAAACCTATGGAACATTCAGACACAACTGATAATGCTTATACTTAAAAATACAAAAATCAAACCACACAATCTTCAGTTTATCCAATGTAGAAAATAGACATATTAATAGCACTTACATCTTTGAAATATGTGAGGAAAACAAATCTATACAAACAAGAGAAACTTTTAACAGTCAAGGGTGCGAATTCAGGTGGCAAATTTATAACAAGGGGGTGTTTGGGAATATTGAATACTATGGGAATGAAAAAAGTTTTCCATGGAGTCCTAGTTTTCCCTTGTTTGAGATAAAAAGAGTAGCTATGAAGACTGTTTTCCATTTCCAAGATTTTAATAAAAAATGGTGCTCTAAAAAATCACTAAGTGTCAATTTTAAGGTTACAAGAGACATCTCTTGCCCTTTGATCATCGACCTTTAAATGTTTCCATGGAAAACAATTGTCCAAACCACAACAGAATTACTGTTGGAACCCATAGTTCTCTATTTCCTAAGGATTGCATGTTGGTTTTCCAAGTCCATGTTTTCAATTCCCTCTATCCAAACACACCCATTGAGAAATCTGATTATTGCTCAAAACAACATATTGGTACAAATAGCCATGTTTAAGTACAATTATATGTCATTTATGTACAGAAACAGTTTGGAGTGGTTCCAGCACAAGATATGGAAAATCATAATGATAATTTTGTATATAATTGCCGATGTTAATTCTAAAGAATGCCGTAATTATATTCAATAAATTTGCTAGCAAATATTCACGCTTAAACCTGTACATTTCTATTCGTTTGCTTTATTAATTCTTCGACCAGAAGATACTTCACAAAAGTATAATGTGCATGACGTGCAACCCTGTTCATAATTTTTTTTTTTTTTTTTAAAAGAACTAAACATTCCACTGAAAGAGAAAAGGGAAGATTCCTTGAAATCACCAAAGCCAAGAGTCTTAACTGATTTAGCACAATAGAAGAATATACATACCAATTTGATGATTGAATCCTTCAAGACTATGCCACAAAACTAATTAACTTTTTATTTGCATCAGAAATAAAATAGAAGGGAAAGGGCTATGCATGTGGAGTTGGAAAGTTGCACCACAAAGGAAACCAATGGAGCCACACCGAAGGGATCTAGATACATTTCACCACTAGATTCTATAAGAATCACGCTCTTAGGCTAGAATTCCACTGCAAGATTTTATTTTATTTTATTTTATTTTTTTTAAAAATCCATTCAATTAGTATTCAAAGTAGCATTCATTATTCATATGCGTGTGCCAAAAGGCCTATTTGTAGGCTTCAATAATCGCCACCACCACCATCATCATCTAAGCCAACTAATTGGGTTGGCTACATGAATCTGCTTCCGCGATTACACTCTATCAAGGGCTATAACTTCAGTTAGACCATAGGTTATCAAGTCTTTTCTTCCTACTTCCACCCACTTCCTTTGAGACTTCCCCTTGCCCTCCTAGAGCCTTCAACTTGTAACAACTACTCCTTTTAACCGGCGCAGCTCTTGGTCTCCCTAGCACATGATCAAACCATCTAAGGTTAATTTCCTTCTTCTAAGTCTTATAGGCTTCAGCAATCCCTCCTAACTATTAAGCTTTTAGAAAGAAGGTTCTACAAGATCCTTATAACAAATCTCCTAGTTGCCCCTATAAGGTCTGCACACATGCACACACGCGCACGCACACATGCACACACGCGCACACAAAATAATGGAAATTCATTTAAAGAAAGACCCACAAACAGAGCCTCAAAAGACTAGAAAAGGACCCAGGGATGACCAGGCTCCCAACATCGACTTGTTGGGTTGTACCATATGTACAAGCCAACCAAAGAGGCTATCATTATATGGGGCTAATAATGTTGTACGGTACTACAGCTGGATTAGTGGGCCCATCCAGTCCAACTAGTCATCAATCAAGGCAATATAATGGGATCTGCGGTCGGCATAGTCTAATCTGACCACAAAATGGTCCCAATGTAAAAATCTAAATGATCACGTTCAATAAATTTAGATGTGCAATTTTCCAGTGCTACAAGCCTAAAAGCACAACTGTTTTGCTAACTGTGTTTTATATGGAAGTCATAAGATCGGTCACACGATATTAGTAGAGGCATAAACTGATGCAGGGCATGAAATTAAATATGAGGTGCAAGATTTCAAGCTTTAGATCATACCAATTTTTAAACAATCACAAAAAAAAATCACGTCCCACATACGTTCAAAACATTCAGCAAGGGGAATCTATGGGGTCCAAGCCTACACACGTTTAGGGCTGCATTAAGTAAAAGTACAAACCAAACAATACCCAATGGAGTGTAGATTTATCCAATCCTGTAAAGGACTGTTCCCCAATTCAAGAGATTCACTATGTTTCAAATAGGGGAAAAACCCAGGGTTTGCAAAAGTTGGAAATACTTAGAATCTGTGATTTTCTAGGGCTAGGGTTTGTGATTTAAGGCGAGAGAGGAGAGAAATAGAGGAGAGAGAAGAACCTGAGAAGGATCTTGCGTGTGGACAGCAGGCCCACCTGGACGAATGTGCGTGACTGTCTGGCCACACGTGTGTGGGGTCCACGAAACTTAAAAAGGACTCGGGTGTGGTCGGTCAGGGGAGGCCCACTCTCACACCAAGTTTCGCAACGATCCGCCTTTCGGTGTGTGCGTGGTGCTCCGCCGAAGTTTCAACCCCTCTGGTGGGCCAGAATCTAGAAATCTGCTATAGTGGAGAACTTGGGCACAAAAAAGAATAAATCTGAAGAATGGAGGACTGTGGAAGATGGTGAATGTGGGGTGGATGAGATGAGGAATTTGAGATAATTGTGGCTTCGTACTACGGTAGTTAGCCCTTCGAGGAAGAGAGAGTTTCGCACCCAATTAGCTTCTTTAACTCAGCGGGATAGAGAAGAAAAAAACGCAGAATTTTATTCATAAGCTTTAATGAAAAAAAAAACCCTACATGGAGTTGCCTATTTATAAGAAAACCCTAAACCTCAAAAGTCACGCCATGTGCGCACACTAAAACTTAGAGACGAAGTAACAAAAATAACAACTAATCAACGTAATCAAAACCGTTCATGATGTTTCTAATAGCAATAATAACTAAAACTCAAAATCCTAGATCATCTAGGGTAGTAGGCCACGATCATAAGATCCAATGGTGGGATCCACATGATGATTGGGTCCACTCCAATGATCCATAACATAGCCCCCTAACTAAGAGGTCCTCCATAGATGTCGTTGTCGATCCAGATCGATAGTGGGGCCTTCCTCCTCCTTGAGTACGTGCGTAGGGTGGGGGGCATGCGTGTGCGCATGATGTCCCTATCATAAACGGACCATTTGATAATGACTAGATACTTTCAGCTGCCTAATTTACAAATGGTATATAGATATTTGAAGAAGCTAAACTAGAACGACATGAATACATTCCCAACCAATTCTTGCATTTTGCTAGTCCAGGCAACAATATAGATGCGCTTGAATGAAATTTTAGACAACCTGAATGCCAATATTAGAATGACAGAATCTTGAGATACAAAACCAGTCAACAACATAACCAATCAAATACAATGATGTGAAAGAAGTAATGAGGTGATTAGAGGATCTTTACAATATGAAGTGGTGTTTCCATGCATCATATACTTACCTGAGAAGCCAAAACACGGTTATCATCAGGTGTTAACAGGACTCGTAGAGCATCATATAAACTATGGATGTTGCCTTTTGTCTATTCCCTCATAATTTGGACTAAAAGCTCATCAATTTTTAAGTCCATGAAAATTTCCTTGAGGATCTCATTACCAGTTGCAGCTGCAGCAACAACAGAAAAACCGCTATCCAAGATGTCTTTGTTTTCTCTATAGTCATTTAGGATATCCACAACAATCTTAGGTCCACCGCTTTGCCTAAATGTTTCTGTACTCTGAAGATCTGTAAAATGAAAAATGGGCATTAACATAGAAGGCTAAAAACATCTATAGCAGGAAACTTATGATTGTGCAAGCATGAGGTATAGCAGCTTTATCATGTAATGCAAACTTAAGACTGGGTGCAAGGGTTAATTGGCACTGTAAAAAGTTGTGTTGGGCCTATTGGCGTAGTATTCAAATTTTCATTACCCTACTTTATAGTCTTTCTTTTTTTTTTTTTCCTTTGTTTTTGTTTTGTTTTGTTTTTCTTTTTTTGGTAAATGACAATATACTAACTACGAAAAACACTGTTACAATGTTTTCTAGGAACAATAACTCAAGACTCGAATCACCTGAGAATAACATTCTGAAGCGGTTATTCTGAAGTGTGTACACTAGTCTAAGCAGAAGATATGCAACTATAAACCAAAGAAAACACATCCTTCCTTTTCTCCTCGTGTTGTCTCGCTCTTATGTGCATACAATACACACATGACATAGACAAACACATGGACTGTGGATCCACAAGTTGTACAGTATAAAACAGAAGTAATCAATTGTGATCATAGAAGTAAAAGATAAATGAGAAATTTACACCAACAGTTGAAGTGATTGTGAGAAATGAAAAGAGCTTAAGGATTGACTTCCCCTTCATTTATAAAGTCTTCATACCATGGATAAAAGTACTCAATGCCTTCAACGCTGAAACAAGAGGTCGCTCATGTCTGGCCTGAAGTGCAGCACATATGGAGGTAACCAGCTCAACTCCTCCATTCCTTGTCGCGATAGATGCATCACTTGATCCTTCAATTGAACATAAGGCATAAAGCTTGTCGAGTAGCTCGATCATCTGTTCAAGATCTACAATCGTATTGAGCTCTTTGACCTTTTGGTCACTGGGTTTTGTTGCTGATGGTTTATCATTGTGCTGCGAACTCAAACTCACCAAGTTGACTGCTATGTCTTTCAATCCATCCAACGACTGAATAACAGGATAATCTTTGATGCTAGTAACTCCAGGAACACATGTAACAATACCTATGAAATCAAAATGACACAAAAGCACAAAAATGAAATTTACATCTCCAGGAATAAAAACAAATGGTATGCATTTGGATGCACAAGTGAATTAAATTGTGAACAATCAGTCTAATCAAGAAGAAATGACAAAAGCTAGGGATATTTCCCAATATTCATTATGCGAAAATAACCCTCACATTTCGGGTGTCATTTCAAGTCCGATACAGAAGTAGCACAGTTATAATTAGGAGTCCAGACCCTTAATATAAATACCAATGAAGAAGACTACAATTTGGTAATTTCCACCATACTAGATTAATAATTGCAATTCAAATTGTTATGGCATCCTAACATGATGGGGACATCACGCGCACGCACGCCGCCCCCTACGCACGTACCGAAGGAGAGGGAGGGCCCCACCGTCGATCTGGCTTGATGATGACGTCCAGGGAGGGTCTCCTAATTAGAAGACGGAGTTTTGGTTCATTGGAGTGAGCCCGATGACCAAGTAAAACCCATCATGAAATCTCATGATCGGAGCCCACTAGTCGGATTGATTTCATATTTTAGGTTTTGATTATTTATGTTATTTAGAATATTATGAACGCTTTAGATTTCTTTAATTAGTTTTTATTTTGGTTTAGTTTATCGCCAAGTAATGGTTGTGCACATGGCACGAATTCGGGGTATAGGTTTTTTCTTATAAATAGGCATCCCTTGTAGCTTTTTGATTCATTGAAGTTAATAAAAAATTCCTGTGTTGTTTTTCTGCTCTCTGAGTTTCCGAGTTGTGGAAAAATTCAAGTGGGTGCGAAGCCCTCCCTTCATCGAAGGGCTAACTACCGTGGTGCGAAGCCGCATCTATCCGAATCCGCCCTATCGCCTATCATCCTTATTTTCCCCCCTTCTACAATCATCATCGCTTCGAATCCGCCAGCTTTTGCAGCAGTTCTCCTCCCTACAGCCAGTTTCCAGAATCTGACCCTGCAGGAGGGCTGAAACTTCGGCGGAGCACTACTCACAGACCGCATCTTGGATCGAGCTGAAAATCAAGGGTTTTGGAGTCCTTCCCTGGCCGACCAGACCCTAGGAGTCGGTTCGGGGAATCGGGCCACGCTCGCACATGCGGCTAGGCTCTTGCGCACGTGCGCCAGGCCTTGGCCCGCTGTCCGCACGCACGGACTATCCCAGGTTCAGGTTTCCTTCTTATTTTCCCATTTTCATACTTGTTTTTATAACCCTAATCCTATATTGCATTATCCTTAATTTATTTGCCCCTTTTCTCACCCTAAGGCTCCTTGAATTGAAATTGGGGAATCCTTTGGATTAGGGACTGATTGCTATGCATGTGTGACTGATTTCTATTTCCCTTTGAGCATCCTTTGGTTCATGATTTTTTTCAGATCCAGCCTTAACATGTGTAGGCCTGGACCCACATAGATTCCCCTTAATTGAAGGTTTGGACTTTTGTGTGGGATGCGGAATTTGTGTAATTGTTTCTGAACTAACGTGATCTGATCTTAAGCCTGAAATCTTACACATCATATCTGAATTTCATATCCTGCATCATAACACATCCATAGCGTTCTTTCTTTTATGGTCCAATGCCCATTGAATAGATTGTTCTTTCACCGACACTCAATTTCTAGCATGTACATAGATTAAAGACACACACACACACACGCATATACACACGCACACACCTGGACCAAATCAGTACTTAGAATCAATGCACTGTATTTGTTCCCATATATGAAAAGAGAAGTGGCCGGATCCAATACAAAGCATTCTATGTCAAGCTTAACATACAAAGAGCTTTGCTAAGCACACACAAGTGGAATAAAGCTGGTGTACAGGCCACACATGTGCCGACATGGCACATAGATGCGAGATCTAATCCATCCATCAGATTCGTCCGACCTTTATACAAGTTCTCTCAAAAATAAAATCTGGTCCAATCAGCATGAGGACCCCAATATTGGAAACCGGTGGATGGATTAGAAAACTTCAGCCAAGTTTTTCAGAGCCATACCTTTGTTTTGCAAACTGTGGCCCACCTGACCAGTGGATCAACGTGATTCTTGGGCTAGGGCATCAATATAGTGGTGCCCTTCTTTGGATTCTAGACCTATCATGCCATGCTGGCACGTGTGGCGTGAAGGTGAGCTTTATGGCATACACGTGGCGTGCAGGGTTAGCAAAGCTCAACATACAAAAGTGCGTCTAAGCACATCTAAGCGAGCATAAGCACATCTAACTTCATCTAAGTGCAATGTACTTGGATGCACTTAGACCACACTTATATGCATCTAGATACATGAGTTGTATCTGAAGCTTAAAGTACAAAGCGTTGTATTGAATCACGATGAATCACACTTCCACTAATGGAATTGAAGTTTTTTTATTTTACAGGTTTTACCACATATTAACAGAAATTCAACTTCATTCACGAGACAATGCACATTCATCATCTTCCGAGAACGGACTCCATTTTCACCGCGGAATTCAAAAATATGAGAAACGAGGATTCATTCCAGTGCATTGGATCTTAGCATTTGGGAAGATTAGGCTTTTGGAAAACGTTGAGAAGAGGAGAGAGAAGGACGCACCTGAGAGGTCGACTCCTTGCAGGGTTAGGGTTTGTATGGCATCTTCGAGGGCTTCGGAAGGATCCATGCCCAGATCCTCCATGTTTTCTCTCACCAGTCCTTCGAACGCTTCCTGTGAGATCGTACGGACGGTCTTGGAAGGGGCCATCTCGATCCGGCCGTCGTTAGACGGCTGATGCTGCTGGGCGAAATGATGTCGGAGTGCGTTTTCTTCTGGAAATAGTCTGGGATCGCAGCAGAGAGCTTAGTAGGGGTAGAGTGACGACAGCGGTTGTTGGTCGTGGTTGTTTGAATTTTCGAAAGTAGGTGATTCTTGAGCCAAGGGCCTAGATTGACTATAGTATAGTAGAAAATGTTGGATCATTCATCTGGACTGTTCATCGTGTGGAGCCCACTTTAATGCTTGAGCATATGAAGAATTGCTTTGATCGAATGATTACAACCACTTGATCGATAGTTGGGAAAATGGATGGTCCATAGTGCTCAAACTAAAAAGGGTCGTCCATCGATCTGGATTGTTCATCGCAGGACCTACCTTTGATGGTCGCAACCCTCAAACATCACTTGGATCACAAAATTCTAAAAATATAATCAATGTGTAAGAAAATGGACGATGCATGTTGATTATGTTGGAAAAGGTCCTGATTGTTCACTACCTCCGATTCTCTGTGATTTAAAGAGCTACTTTGTTAGGATGATTTCAACGATCCCATCAATGGACAGGAGAATGGACGGTCCAGATCGATTGCAATGAAAATGATATGATCATTGACGTGGATCATCCATAATGTGGGCCACGTTTGCTCTTTAGAGATCATTTTAATTGGACAATGCCACCCATTTGCCCGATGATCTCCAGAAAATTATGGGAAATGGACACTCTTGCCAGGAATAGAGGGAAACCCAAGTTCTGAGGTAGGAGGGAGCTTTGTTTTATGTCCAAACTATCATTGGTTCGTGCAACATTTGCAATTGCAAAATCAGGGGGAAAAAGAAAAGAAAAGAAAAGAAAAAATCATTCCTACTAGGGGTTCCTTTGGATGCTTATAATCGGAATACATTAGAATCCAATTCACATAGTAAGTAGAATTGATGCAAATTGGAATGCTCGATAATATTTGATGTTTGTAATTAAAATACATTGGAATTCAAAATTTGTGTTTGGATGCCTGAATTTAGAATGTCTATTCAATTTCGATACCCCAAATTAGTAGATGTAACATTTGACATAGTACTTTAATGAGCCCATTAAAATATATAATTCAGCAAAAAATAAGCAAATTAGCTTGGGTTGAGCCATAAAAGTGGGTGTACATTTGAAAATCTAACCGTTTTTTGTATTTGCATCTGATTCTTAAACTTCTAGGAAGATTTTAATTCACTCGATTCTGCTGGAATCCAATTATCATTGTTTAACCATCACTGAACGACCCTTTTTGCCCATGTGCATCTATTTACCACCTAAGACGAATGTTTACCATCAGCCAAACAACCCTGATATGAACATTTAGTCCCAAGTGATAGCTAAAGTCTAAAACGAGCATTTTGGGATAAACAGCTGTCTAAATATTAAAATCAAGAGATCCTCAACAAAGATTAAATATGAGAATGCAATATTGTTTTTCTTTTTTCTTCTGGGTTCTTTTGGGTATTAATGAGATCATTGGCTTGTGGCATTTGTTAGTTGTTGCAGAGAATTTCAATCACAATGGAAAAAAAGGATGAGGTCACCTTGTCTTATTTCTCTAGAACTTTATAAAAGCCATAAACCTTACCATTAATCATCAGAGATAAAGATGGGTTGATGATGTACTCTTTAATTTGATTAATCCATTTTATTTCCTGGTCTAATTAATCCATCACTCATGAAGGTTCATAGCTCTCATGGCTTCAAAGATAAACTTCACTTGATGGTGTCAAAAGATTTTTGAGAAACTTTCATAAACATCTCCCCACCCCAAGTTCCTCTACCACGGAGTAAATCATGACTTAAGAGGATGTTATTTGTAATATCTTTTATTTGGAATGAAAACAGCTTGATTTTGACTAATGGCGATGGCATTGTTAGGAGGATGTGAAAACAATATCGTTATTGTCGATTTTAGAAATGTAAGGAAACATGAGAAAATGATGAAAATTTTCAATAAAACTTTAAGAGCTGTTAAAATATAAATATTTACACATATAGGAATAAAATAGAAAAAGCAAAAAAAATTGCATGTATAATAAATTTTTATTTAATAGGGCTTAAGATCATGTGCAATCGTAAGAAATAAGTTAAACAATAATACAATAATCACTTAAATCTCATAAAACTAATTAACAAGCGAACAAACATTCATAATACATTCATATTTTATGCATCCATATCTATAAATAAACATATAAACACAATACACATGTACGATGATCTAACCATCAACTTATCCCATCCAACCATCCATCCATCAAACCAGTAAACCATCCATCCATCCAACCATCTAAACATAAATCCACCCTGTCTATCTATCCGTCCAACCATCCATCCATTATATCCTATTCATCTAACCAACTAATTTTTTTTTTAGTAAATAAAAATTTGACGATATCAATACATTGATGATATTATCGAAATATCACTGATGCACTAGTGATACAAGCACCATTTAAAATTTAGATAGTAAAAAATATTGACAATACATTGGTGATATCGATACATTGGCAATATAAACAACACATGAATTTTACACGGTCATAGATATTGGCAATATTGATACATCATTTATATATATATATATATATATATATATATATATATATATATATATATATATATACACACACACTAATAGTGTTATCGATATAACTGAGCTAGAGATACTGATAACCTGATACTTTAAATAATGGATGATGGACACGATGGCTTTCATCCTTGCACCATAATACAAGTTATGATTTTCTAGAGTTCATGTATTGAAGATATAAGTTCGAATTGGTCCAGGAAATCCACATTATTACTAGTATTAGAATTATCAAAGCAAAGATCACAAGTGATTTGATTTCCAAGTTATGAAAACACGCAATTATTCCTATCTCAAATCAGCATGGGTGCAGAATTCATTTGATGAATCCTTATGCAGTTCCATAGAAAGAATTTTGCCCTTGCCTCTAATAGAACATCAACACGCTACAATCCATCGTCATGCTTAGAAATTCTTCTAATGTCTTGCTCTAGAGGTGAGATTGTACCCATTGGCCATGCTTTTGGTGTTGTGTGGGTTACTAGTTTGTTGTTTTGCTCGGTCTAGTTTCTTAGGCTTTTGGTCTACATTTTTTTCCATGGTTTTGATAGTTAATCTTTGAGCTTTTTTTTCGTTATCCATTTCTTATTCTTTCATTCTCTCTTTATAACGAGCCTTTGGCTCTTTTTCTTTTTGGCTATGACTGCCCTTCTATTGTAGATTAGGTTTGGATTTTAATTATGTCCGCTTGGTTGCTAATGAAATTTGCTTTTGAAAGAAAAAGAAGGCCATGTATGGTCTATTCCAAGGCTAGTTTAATCATAATCTAACTGGGTCGACGACTCAAAGGCTCCAACAGCTCTTCATTTGATTTGACTTGATATTTGGTAATTAAAATGATATTGTTTATAAATATTTTTAATAGATAGATACATATAAAATATAGACATTTTTACATAGAAATTCATGGGAGCAAATGATGTTTATATGACATGCTTTGACTCTCCCAATTTACCAAAACATTTTTATGAGGGTATGGATGAAAGATAAAATTCAAAATTACCCATGATGGTGAGCTTTTTGCAAAGCTGAAACATCTGTTCCCTGTGGGGAGCTTCCAGAAATCACTAGCTATGTTAGCCATAACTTGTATTTTCGAAAATCAAATTTGATCACTGGTTGCATGACTTAAGTTTAGGCGTAGGCATAAAAAATGAGCCAAATCTGCGATTTAGGTGGACCATATGATGGAAAATAGTGTGCATGGTGATGCCCACCCTCCAAACTATTTCCCTCTGTTGCCTATCTAAATCTTGGATTATCTTGATTCTTGGGACCTAGGCCTAAATATTTTGTGGAATCTAATGGTTGGAATGAATTTCTTATAATCTTCACCATGGTCGTTGCAAAAAATCATCGTTGGACATCTCTCCTAATTGTTTCCCTTGGGCCCTCTCCTAATTGTTTCCCTAGTGAGGCCCATATGAATCACAAGTAATTAAACCTGATTTTTTGGCCTTGACCTAATGTGGGATTACACCATTAATTAATGGCTGAAGTAGATTTCACATACAAGTTGCCGTGGGCTTAGGTGTGGCTCCTATAAGTTTTCTCTTTTTTCAGTACATGAAGATCGATCTCTTCACTTAGTTAAGTGAGGGATGCCACCGCATGTACGAAAGCTAAATCTTTGGAAACAAAAAGCTAGGTGTGCACCAAACTCAGTTATGTGTTGATGTCACCTAGTTTTATGGGTCCCACTGTGATATATGTGTTATATCCATACTGTCCATCCATTTTGCAAGATCATCTTATGGTATGGGCCAAAAGAGTAAGATCTAAAGCTCAAGTGGACCACACCATAGAATGTTGTGAGGATTGAACGCTTACCATTGAAAACATCTTCAAGTCCATAGAAGTGGATCAAACTAATATTTGTATTTTCTTTTAGCCATGTCTATGAATAGTTTGGATGTCAAATAAACATCATGGTGGGCCTAAGAAGGTTTAATGGTGAGCTTCATTGTCCCCACTACTTTTTTTGTGGTGTGGTCCACTTGAGCTTTGGATCTATCTCATTTTTTGGCCCATGCCTCAACATGATACCACAAAATGGATGGATGGTGTGGATATAATACATACATCTGGTCAGGCCCGCATAACTTAGTGACATTAACGCACTACTAAGGTTGATGGTGTGTGGCTCACCATTACGGGTGTACATCAAGTTGAATCGAGTCGAGATGGCATCAGCTTGGCCACTACTGACCTCAGCTCGAACTCGGTTCGTTTTGGCTCGGTCCTTGAGCCTGACTGGCCAGCTCGGCTCAGTTCGATCAGCAACTCGGGCCAATTCGAGCCAAGTTCGCCTGTGTAGCATTTTCATAAGCACTTGGACTGCTCCTTCAAAATCTTACTGTATTTAAAACAACAACAATGGTTTTACAGGTATTTTATCAAACACCTTCTAAATAACATAAAAATCAAGAAAAAAGGGTATTAGTTTCATATACATACCTTCCTTGCCACCCACGACACTTCGTTGGGTCATTTCATCAAATACTTGGTGAGCAACATCAATATCAAAGTAATTGAGTCACCGAACTGGTTCAATCCGAGTTCGAGTCGAGCTCGGGCCAGCTTGAACTCGGCTCGAACTCATTTTTGAGCTCAAAAAATCAACTCAACTTGGCTTGAACTCAGCTTCAAACCGAGTCGAATCGAGCTTTTTCGAGTCGAGTGGAGCGAGTTAACCGAGCTAGCTTGGTTCGTGTACAGCTCTACTCACCATTCAATCCGTTTTCTAAATCTCTTCATGAATAGTTGCAGGAAGCACACCACTGCTATTTTTTTGACTGGTCCAACCATTAATTATGTATTTTGACATTATATTATGGTGAAAAATTAGGCTAACTTGTGATTCAAATGTGCCGCACCAAAGGAAACAATTGCAAAAAATGTCTAACGTTGATTTTTTTTTACGAAGCACACCATGAAGATTATAAAAAATTTGCTTCAACCATTAGATCTCCTCAAAAACATTTAAGCCTAAGGCATAAGAATCAGGGTAATCTATGATCTAGGTGGGTCACTCAAAGGAAAATAATTTAGAGAGTGGGTATCCTGGTCTATACCATTTCAAATTGTCTATACGATTTTCAATTGTATGGTCCACCTAAATCAAGAATGGTTTCATTTTTTTACGTCTACTTTTAAAATTAAGTCATGCAATTAATGATCGAATTGCATTTTTATAAGTACAACATGTTAGGGCCAACATAGGTTCTGATTTGTCACTGATATTTTAATCCTCTGGTCCTATGAAAATCTCCCATCAAAGGAAATTTGGAGTTTTCATCATTCATGGAGGAACATTTTAATAAATATAGAAAGTCAAAGCATGTTACAGGAGCATAACAAGTTCTTAAAAAAAATTGAATAAAAAACCTTAAAATATAAAATGATGGATGAATTTATTGGCACATCACATGATGCTTGCGGAAGTGGTTAGAGGCATTAACGCTTGTCGTTGAAATTGGGGGTTCAAAACCTATTTCTCGCTTACCATGTGGGGCCCACCCTATACTCAAGGATGACTCTCTAGAATTAGTTGGATGGAAGAATTCTAGTCAGTGATCATCCACGGCCCACATTCAGTATACTAGAAAGGTTGGACGATCGATCTGGACGCTCCATGATGTGAGCCCATCTTTTGCTAATCCGTTTCTCTCCAGAAACATTTTGATTGGACTTTCGTAATCAGTGTTAAAGAAAGGATGAGGTCTACAACGACTGTACTGAGAAATGGATGGTCATGATTTATATGGTCCATGATACAGCCCAATCGGAACCATCCAATCAAAACCCTGTAAATGGATGATCAGATGAAAATACACGAGCACATCCCACGAACACATCTAACTCTCCGTTCACACTCGATGCACAGGAACCCTAGGTGGACATTCGTCATGCATATCTCATCAATATATTGATTTTCCGCATTTACAACCCCAATCGGAACCATCCAATCAAAACCCTATAAATGGATGATCAGATGAAAAGAGACAAGATCACATCCCACGAACACGTTTGACTCTCCGTTCACACTCGATGCACAGGAACCCTAGCAGGACCTTCGTCATGCATATCTAATTTATATATTGATTTTCCGCATTTACAGCCACAATTGGAACCATCGAATCAAAACCCTGTAAATGGACGATTAGCTGAAAAGAGACAAGAGCACGTCCCACGAACACATCTAACTCTCCGTTCACACTCGATGCACAGGAATCCCGAATCCTAGCTGGGCCTTCGTCATGCATATCTCATCGATATATTGGCTTCTTAGGCCCTGTTTGGGAGCGTGGATTTGGTACCCCTGGATTCGGAACCCCCGGTAAACCCTCTTGGACCGATAATTCTCCCAGTGTGTTTGGCATCCGGAGTGTGAATCAACTTTAATTCAAAAATACCTATGTGGATGCATGTTATGTTTATAGGGTTTAAATTTAATTACTAAATCAACTTTAATATCCCTAATTAGTGAGAAAAATAATTTTTGACACAGTGGTTGTGATAAGCTCGCTGAAATATATGCTTTGCCTGAAAATGATGAAATTCTAAGTATTGGATGAACCACAAACATAAGATCATGTCTGAGTGACTAACCAATGATTTTAATCGTTGATTAATATGAACAATGTTTGGACGGTGCTGATTTACATGGACAATGTTTGGACGGCACTGATCATCATTAGTTGGCCATGTGCCCAATAGCATGATAGTGTACAGTGACACATATTACACCTGCAACTACTGAAATAATTTTAAGTGTAATTCAAGCTCTCACCATGGATTGCAAACCCCCTCGAGTAGGGATCAGAGACCTCCTAGATTTGAAACCCTCGACTACTTTATGCTGCCTGACAACCCACCCCCTCCAATCCACTGTGCCAAACGACCACTTAATCGTTTGGGGTTTGGATGGGACCAAGCTGGCGTGACACGCGTGGGTAGGCGGGGAGCGTACCTACTGCCACATGGGTCTAACTTTCATAAGATCTAACCCGTTCATCAGGTACACTGCCTCTTATTCACTCTGGAAGCAGGAAATCATGATAATCCAACATGGTGTCTATATTTCATCCACTCCATTCATCTAGCTTTCCTCGACAGAATGAAAGCATTTCGCAAAAATCACAATATTCCAAAACTAAGGTGGGCCATAGCACATGAATATATAGTTTATATATATAATTCCCTCTGGTATGGCCCATATGAGTGTTTAACGAGCACTATTTTCGGGATCGGGGACAAAGAACTGGTGCTTTAACCGATGGACGGTTTGGATCTCATCCACGTAAATACATTACCCTCACAATAGCAGTAGGCACGCTCACCACGTACCTACGCAGGTCACGCAATAATTTTCATTTGGAGTGGGATCCATGGATGGCCCATCACCCCAACACCTGCTGGAAAGTTGAATGCCGCGCGATTGAAGTGAGTGTCTTTTTTTTTCAATTTCACTGGCATTACACGTGGCAAAATGAGGCATGCATGTCTGGATCGGAGCCTATCATCAGACGACCCAACGGCGTAGTTGCCTCATCTTAAACAATCGGGTCGATCTGATAATCAAGTCGACCACTTTTATACAGAATAGATGAGCGGTTAATTGAAATTAAACGGTCCACATTCTTTGTACATGTTTTGCCCGTTTGATGATCAGATCAACCTAATTTTAAAATAAGGCATCTATGGACTAGGAATCACCTGATGAGAGGCTCTGGTCTTGCACGTGCGACGTGCACTCGGCCAAGTGAGCTTTGCATTCCACGAGCAAAATAGCTGATCCCTTGTGGTGAGTAACTGGTAACATCGGGTCCTGCTCGGGTGGTAACATTGGGTCCACGAGCAAAATAGCTGATCCCTTAGGAGTTTCAACTCCCTGTCAAGGGTTTGAGTACCCATATGTGGTGAAATTCCACTAGCGTGAGTGTGTGGGGTGTGTGTGCGTGTGTGTTAAAAAAAAAATAAAAAAACCTAAACCGGTAACATCGAAGTGACATCGAGGGCGACATCCAGGCATCTCTGGGCGACATCGAGGTCGATTATGTGGTGGGCTCCACCATGCATGTGAAAGTCAAGCTGGCTTTCGTCAGGTGGGGCCACAAGTTCACAACGAAAATGACCGTTAAAACTCGCTCATAGTCCACAGTCAATATTGACGTGTGGCCCATCTGAATAATTGGTAGGATTTTATTTCATGTTATAGCAACTAACGAGTGAGGCCCATTTGATGAATGGTTTCGATCTCGCAGACACTTGACAGTCTGGTTCGTACGGGGAGGCTAACCATTTAGCTCTGCCCAAAATTAATAACCGAAACCTACCATATCTACCAAGGATACATAAACATAACTGCCCGAGGCCCCGAGCCTCGCAGGAAGGGACAGCTCATGGCTGTATATGCGAAATTTCAATGGCCGTACAATATGAGCCATCAATTTTCTTCAGCTTTTCCCAAATGAATTCCAACCGTTTACCACTTCTGTTTTCAACCGTTCCATTGCAAATCAATCAATCGTGTGGAAAATATTAAACAGGCCTTGTGCTTGGCTAGTTGCAGTTGATCCATAGTAGGATCCACACAATGGATGGTACAGATCCACCATTGGATGCCACAAGTGCGGATGGAATGGAGGCTCTATCATAACAAGACGCAGACCGTCTCTTTCATGTCACGGCCCCTCCACTCAAACTTCCCAAAGGAGTATTTTTGATATATACTCTGGCATCGTCTTGATACTCCGGCACTCGGAAATAGTACACCTGGCGTATACTAGATAAATCTAAACCGACTGAACTTTGGAACCCACTAACTCTAATTCACAGTCCCAATATCATATTAGTTTTAAAAAAATCCTAATTAACCTCCGATTTGTAGACACGTATTTGTTGAAATAGGACCATAGGATATTCTGAACCGTTCAATAAATACCTATACCCACCAATCTGATAGTCAGATAATAAAATAATCTTAATCCTTTGTTCATGATACATCTAAACTGGGACCCATGATTTGGACAGCTTAAATGAATTATTTGTTCTCCACGCATGCAATTTCTAAGTAATTTCCAAGTGCCTGTGTATCATCCATCACATACTGCCTGAGTACCAAAGTTCTTCTCCTAATCAAGATGCCGTCTTTGGTGCTTAATGGAGCACTTTTATCTACTTTCCCAGTGGAAAATCACCCAAACCTCACTAGTTTTAGTCCAAATGAGACTCAAAGGCAGTCCTAAGTTATCAAAGAAAGGTTGACAGAGACAAAAAGGGACATTATATGAATGCAAGGGTATTTTGGGTATTTCCCTTCCTTCCGTTTTGATATATATGGACCCCAAGGCCATGCACCCTCTTCACCATTTTCAGCTCATCTTGGAATCTCTTTTGAAAATGGGCTTGAAATGTGGGTCTGGTTTTGCACTACTGTTCCATGTCCTAGTGCTTACCTCCATGCCTGCCGCCAGCTGGGCCGCAACGAAAATTGTTGGAGGGTCCGACCACTGGCGATACGGGTTCAATTACTCCGATTGGGCTCTTAAAAACGCGCCGTTTTATCAGAATGATACATTGGGTAAGTGTTTTTTATGGTGTTATAGGTTAGGTGTGTGTGATCTAGGCTTAGATCTGTCCATCACAAGTATGCATTTACTACATATAGTGCTCTTCTATGTATTTAGGCTATTCTCAGCACAATATATATACCAAGGTTTCTAAAATGTAGTCCCTGGATTTCTCATGGTATCAAGTGTCCAACTCATCATGGGAGTGTTTGGAAATTCCTGACTCCTGGTAGTGTCACGATTCACACACATGCACTTGTACATCTTGTATATATCTATTCGACTCAAACTATGTTGCATTTTTCTGCATGTGATCATGCTTGCAGTCGAGTAATTAAACTCGGTCGCATTTGCATTCCTTTGCATAATAAGACTGATCCAATATCCTAATTTATCGAATTTGAACAATCCATCCATGGTGGGACGGGATGATGTCGATATTCGTTACCAGGACCATGGATGGTTGACTCTTTTTTAAAAAAAAGTATCCCTATCAGATAATGATATCCATCAAGAATTTTCCAGCTCTGAGTGTTTGGCTGTTAACTATGTTTTCAACTATCATTTTGAAGGTCACGATCTGTACAACTTTATGCAACTTTGCAATGATCTAACGTTACTTTCAATTTTGAAGTAGGGAAAATTTTCTTCAAATCAAGTTGATTAGTACTAGGCTAATTGGGTTAGTTGACATGGACTAATTTGAAGTATTGTTTATTAAGCATTCAGGATAAGAAAGGATTATCCATAGCATGCGGTTGAACAAACTTCTTACTTGGTACATTTGGGCTTCTAAATGTATGATGAGAGGTATGTTAGTCAATTTTCAAATGAAGAGTAATTTTTAAGAAAATTTCCAGATTTAAAAAAAAAAAAAAAAAACTAATCGATGCCCGTAACTATTCAAGTCGCATGATCTTCTGAAGTCAATCCTCCAAAGCAAGTTTCTTGAGAAGAACTCCGTGTGAAAAGGCATATGCATACAACCGTGAAGGGGAGGAAGGAGGTGGGTGTCACCCCCCCTATAGGTGTCCCGAGGGGTAAAGATGTCCAGGCTTTCTTTCTTCTCCATGCCCAGAGATATATTTATTAGTAGGAATTAAGTGGAAAAAGTGCTTATGGAGCTCACAACCCCATGAACTTTAATGAGCCCCTCTATACATAAAATTTAAAATCTATGCCTTATCCATGCATCTAAATCTACCCAAGGATCAGTTATTAAAATTGATTGATTAATCATTTTAAATGTTTAAAACATACTAGCTAGCTTAAGTCCACTTAATGGACAGTCCAAACATCACGATTGATCCATTAATTAAGTGGATCCCTTGTCAGAATGTACGGGCTTCTTGTGTTAATTACATCCACATGCTTGTGCCAAACCACAGCCACATGTCATCCACCAATGTAGCCTTGTATAGCCTTGTAGGGTGAGCAAAGCCCAAAAGCATTAAGACCATGAAGTCCTACCACAACCTCAGGTTTAAAGACTAGCCAAAGTTAATGCATTATTAAGTCAACTTGGTTAGGCTAATGGACTTTAACCTTTAATGTGCAATAGAAAGGTTGGATTTTTCAAAAAATCAACACAATCAATCAAAATTTCAAAATTCAACACAATCAATCAAATTTTCAAGCAATCATAGCGATAACCTTATATTTGGCAATTTAAGGAGCCGAGAGAACCATTGTCTGCACCTCTAGTAGGGGCTGAAGGAGATGCCCAGTGTCTAGAAGTGGATCCCACATGTTCTACAAGTGTGAAGATATGGGAAGAAGAACAAGATAGCGGTGATGAGAAGGGGATGCACACAATTCTCTCCATCACTTCTTCTCTCTTGTTGATGCCCAATGGGGATGTCCATGTCTTTTTCCACTATGTGTTAAAGCTCCCATCTCTACAATATGATTTATATACAAGGAAGTGTTAAGATTTCAAGCATTGCACTAGTACGACTCCTTTATCATTCTAGGAATTTTGATGTCTTAACGCAAATGAAACCTATTAATTCGCCTCATACATGCACATACTTATTATTTATCCTTCTATTATTTATGCCATCCATCATTGATCCAGATTTGATTTTGATCAAGTAATGAACTATCAGAAATCAACCATCAAATCATCATTAAGTGAGATAGAATCAATTTTAATGGTTAAAATAACTTTAATGATTAAAAATATTTAAAATGATTAAAGTGTTTGGGCCTAGTGCTAAAATCATTTAATGAGTCCTCGATCTAATAAAATATAGCTCTAAACAAGTCCTTATGTAAACTTAGTGGATCTCATGTTGTTCCATGTAAGAATCAATAAATCTTGATGGACATTATCCAGCATTATCCACTTTCAATGGCCCATAAAAAATCTCATAGAGTGAGCCAAGATCCAAGGCTTATACATGCCCTCACATCTATTGATTGATCATCTTTCATTTACCATCATGTCCGTCAACACACGATCATAGTCAAACTAATGAATCCTTGGACTACTGACTTGATTTCAATCTTCTAATGCAAGTGTCTAAAGGTCTAATACCAATATCCTATGTATATGGCACACTTACATTCTTATATAGGATAAGAGTAAATGTATAATTAATATTAAATCGACTCTTAATGGTGGACAGCTTCCATCCTGACTTACATCAATTTTCTCATAAAGGATGACTGTACATCTTAAAGATCGTTTATACATGTGTTCTAGCTCTAAGCTTCTGTGTTGATCATGACTCAACAGAGTATTAAGATCCATGGACTACAATTCTCTCCGGACAGTGACTACTGTGTCCAATCATAAGTTCCCGAGAACAAGAGGATTTACTTATCATATAACTCAAATCATCTAAGTTTAAGGTGGCACTTGATATTATCTAAGGTATATTATACATGTCCAAATGGCCCATTGATTTACTTATCATATAACTCAAATCATCTAAGTTCAAGGTGGCACTTGATATTATCTAAGGTATATTATACATGTCCCAATGGCCCATAGTCATTAAGATTAATAACTGAGATCAACCCTATCACAAGGACTTGCTTATTATAAATACTTACACTCCTGTGTGGGCCAACATCTCATTAAGCCCAATGGTGGATCAGGTATTCCATCCAAACTCATTATTAATTAGTTTTCACTCAATTTACAGCACTGAGACAAATGAAAACACAACACTCCCATAGCCTGTAGCCATTATGTCCAAACTCACATTCTCATAAGAAAACTTCTCCTTTAACTCACATATATTCACACAACTTAGAAGTTCCAAATACATAATCAACAAAGTTAAAAGAATAACCATCCATTAATAGAATAAATAAGGTTTAAACATGAAACAATGCCTTACCAAGGCACACACTACTAACAATGTGGGACAGGCAGGGTGCTCAAAGGTGTCTGGTGGCACATGTGGTGCATGTGGAAACTTGACAATCTAAGTTGGTACATGCAGCACGTGCAATTTAACATATGTAGCACATGCAGCACATGAAGGACACTTGCTCTTGAAGATAGATAATGTTGCTTGTGGTGCATTTACACAAGTTTATTGAATTGACTATATTAGTGTGTATCATACAGAGATATTCATGTTCCAAGCATTTGTAGAAGAAACCCCTTTAAATGTTAGAAACAAGAATCTAGATCCTCTTCTTGCCACAAGCAAGGATTTCTTACTTGTTGCAATGTGATTGGTCTATATGAGATGTCATTAGCACTGCTGCATTAAATGCAGTTAGTGATGATGTGGCTCAATCACATTGCAACAAGAAGGAAACCTGCTTGTGGCTAGAGCTGTACACGAACCGAGTTAGCTCGGTTGGCTCGCTTGACTCGGTTCAAAACTGAGTTCGAGCGGAGTCGAGCTGATTTTTTGAGATTGAAAAAATTTTGAGCCGAGTTCGAACTTGCTCGAGCTTGACTCGACTTGGATTGAACCCCAACTCAAATCGAACACGGATTGAACCAGTTCGGTGACTCGATTATCTTGATATTATGTTGCTCACCAAGAGTTTGATGAAATGACTCAACGAAGTGTCGGCTGGTGGCAAGGAAGGTATGGATATGAAAAAAATACCCTTGTATCTTGATTTTGATGTTGCCTATTGAGTTTTTGATGAAATACTTGTAAATTGTTGCTTCAATTGTACATATTGCGAGAAATTGAAGGTACACTACATGCGTTTGAGAAAATGCCGCACAGGCTTGATCTTGGCTCTAGCCGTTGATTGAACTGAGCCGAGCCGAGTTCGAGCTGGGGTCAGCTAGTGGCCGAGCCAAGTCAAGCTGTGCCAAGCTTGACTCGGTTTGACTTGTGTACAGCTTTACTTGTGGCAAGCGAAGGATCCGGACTCTAGACACTATGTTGTCCTTATTCTTCTTGGCTTATGTGAAACTTAATGTGTGACAAATGCATGAATAAAATCTTGACCATGACGAGCTTAACAAGAGCTGAACTTTTTAATATTACCAAATGGCCTTTTTGAGTATAGTAATTTTATTAATTCTTTGATTTTTATTTTATTGTAGTTTTCATGTACGACCCACCCACCAATATCACCTTCCCTCATAGCGTCTCCTTATTAAAGGATAGTAAAAGCTTGTCAGCGTGTGACTTCACGACGGCCAAGTTAGTGGGCAGTGTGGTGCAAGGAATTGGGAAGGGCTTCGAGTTTGTTTTGAAGAAGAGAAAGACATACTATTTTGCATGTGGAGAGCACGAGCGCCTTCATTGTACTGCTGGGCAAATGAAATTCTCTGTAAGGCCTCTCAAACGTCCATGTCATGGTTGATCAGCCAGGGAAGATGCAGTGCTGCTTCTAGGTAGTCTTTGGTGTTATTTAGATAGAGAGAATAAAAATGTGGACATTGAAAACCCTTATCTTCATTTGGTTTAAAGTATAGTTCTATATGGAAATGTTAAAAGACTAATAGTAAGATAACGAAAGTATTTCTTATATAGTTGGGCTCTACATTCAACAAGTTTCTTAAATAAATTAAAATCCACATTTTCTAAGTAAAACTGAGGAATGAAAATTGATTTCTACACACACACACTTCTTGTTTTCTCAAACAAGAGAAATAATATTCATGAAAATCAATTTATTTTCCAGTCTCCCTCATTCCTAATTGGAAAATAAATTGATTTTCATGGATACTACTTTTCTCTTGTTTGAGAAAAACAAAATTATGTATGGGAATCAATTTTTATGCCTCAGTTTTATTGGGTGATCCAAACCTTTCATCTGATGCTAATTGTCACTGGTGGAACGTACCATGCTACCTACCTTGTTGGGCCTTGTTTTGAACGGTTAGTTGTTGCGCCCTGAATTTTGGGTCGTACATGATATGTGAAATTTGGGTCTTACATGATACACAGACCCACATCCTTATACTATACACATTACATATAGACCAGTAGCTTGTGAGCTTGATCTAACATTACTTTCAATTTTGAAGTGAGGAAAATTTTCTTCAAATCAAGTTGATTAGTACTAGGCTAATTGGGTTAGTTGACATGGACTAATTTGAATTTGTTTATTAAGCATTCCGGATAAGAAAAAAGATTATCCAGACCGTTCATCAAATGGACCCCATGGCTGTCCGAACATGGGGACTAACCCACTTTGCTACCCCTCTTGGAGGGTTTGGATGATGGGAAAATGCAAATATCAGGTTGATCCAAATCAAGTGGGCGACGACCATGTGGGACCCACCTTGATGAACATTTACACCATCCAGCGTCCCTGGACACTAGACGTGGACTAGTGAAGTGTGAACTGACAGTGGGATGCATTAAAAGCAAGCAAAAATATCAGCTTGATTCCAAAGTTTTGGGTGGGCCACCCATGCAGACCCCACCTTGACACGTGGATCTAATCCACGTTGTCCATCCTATCTCTCAGCTCATTTTAGGCGTTGAGCCGAAAAAGGAAGCCAATCCGATTTTCTGGCGGGCCATAGAATAGAAAACAGGGATTTCTACCATTCAAATCTGTTAGGACCCACCTTGATGTTTCTACATGCCAAAACGTGCCAAATATTGGGCTTGTTTGGTCCGTCTGGAGTCCTAGAATCCAATAGTTAGGTTAGATTCTCCTGATGCGGGCCCCACCTACGAAAAAAACCCAAGAAATATATATATATATGTATGTATGTATGTATGTATATAAATAAAAGCAGCAGGTGCTGCTACTGACATCCAGAGCTACGCTGGGACGTGAAGGGGGCAGGGACCATGGGTTCCAGCGCTGGCCCCACCATGGTGTATGTGTTTTATTTACACCGTCCACACCATTGGACGGTGGGACTCACCATGATGTATGTGTTTTATCCACACCGTCCACACCACTGGACGGTGGGATCCACCCACTTGATGTATTTGTTTTGTCCACACCATCCACTGTTTGGATGGTGGGGCCCACCATGATGCATTGCGTTGTATCCCTGCTGCCCAACCATTTTGAGATATCATTTCATGATATGAGGCAAAGAATGAGTCAGATCTAAAGTTCAAGTGGACCCCACCATTTAAAGTAGTGGACAGTGACGTCCACCATTTAAACTTCTAAGGGCCACAATAGTTTCTAATTAAGCTTATATTTTTGTTTTCACTTCATCTCTCTCTATGATAACTTATAAAATGATTGGATCTCAAATACATCACGGCAGGCCACATCGTGATGCGTCCAGCCTAAGATCACGTGGACCATACTGTAGAAATAGTGGGTTTGAATGTCCACCATTAAAACCCTTGGGCTACAGGGTTTGGACCTATATGATATTTGTTTTCCACTCTTAATCCAGGTCTTTATGACCTTATGATTAGATTGGCTAGGAAATAAACTTTATAGTGGGCCCTGTGATTTATTTAACCGTGAAAATTATTATCTTCATTGCTATTTGTGGTGAGGTCCAAATGATCTTTCAAATATGATTCTTTTTGGGGATGTGATGAGGCTCATCTTGATGCATGTATTTGTGGCCCGTCTGTTGAGACTCACCTTGATATATATAAGGCCCATGTGATGAGGCCCATATTGATGTATTTGTGGCTGGTCCGTTGAGGCCCACTTTGACATATATGAGGCCCATATGATGCGGCCCATTTGATGTATCTAAGGCCCATGGGTTGAGGCCCAATGGGATGTACACAAGTCCATTATAATGTGTGATTCTACCATGGTTTATGTAATGATGTTTATGGCGGGCTATGCCTTGGGAGCAATGATGGTTTGACGCTCACATTGTAAGTATAATGTTGGTTAAATGTCCACATTGTAACTCTCCTAAGGACACATTGATAGGCCCCTACTTGTTGTGTGTAGGCCGTCTAGGCCCATCTTCGTTGTGAGGATAGTTCATCACCATATAACATGCTTAGTATAATTCCATGACTCATACCCATTTGCATCATATGTATGTTTGATATGAAGAGTGACTGATCATAGCATATGCCATTGAGCAGATTATTTATGGGACTCACTGATAGGAGTTATCCACATGAGCGCATGGTACGCGAAGGATTGCTGCATGATTGGATAGTATAACTCATGCATCTCACATATATGTAACATGACCATTGTACACCCTAGCGACATCAGGGTTGTGACCTCCACAGGCACATCGTGAATGGCCGTATCGGATACCGAAAATACTTGGTCCTAGCACTGTGGGCACTTAGGATGTCCTTGGGTGAAAGTCCCAAAACCTTTTTTTATAACAATCCATTTTTTTGTGGGAACTAACCCTACCATCCGCTTGCATATGGCCCACCTGAGTTTTGGATCAGCCTCATTTTTTGCCTTACATTTTCTCTTGGCGAGGCCGAAATGATGGACGGAGTCGATTTATATTATCGTTAGTGGGACCCACCATATCTTTTAAAAAATAATAATAAAATAAAAATAAAAATTATATCTTCCGCACGCCGAGTAAACCATTTTCTCCATTCTTCCTTCCTTTTCGTACGGTAATGGGCACCGAACCCTCCCACTAAATGAAACCGTCCCATAATCCCCTCTCTTCCATTCCATTACGCACCCGTTTATTAAAAAAAGAAAAGAAAAGAAAAGAAAAGAGAGAAACGAAGGAAACAATCAAATCAAAATAGAGAGAGAGAGAGCTCTGTAGATCAAAAGAGAGAGATTAAGTAGGGCCGGATCATCAGACTTTTTAGGTAGGTGATCTTATCTTGAGGTATATCATTTTCAGTTAATTATTATGCTTATTTATTCCAAAATTTTGATGGGAATATTATTGTCAGTTGATTATTATGTAGAAAATCTTACTCATTTATGAATTTCTATTTTATATATTCTAATATTTAATGTTGAAATAAATTATATATATATTTATATGTAAATAAATAAAATAAATTTACAGAATAAAATAACAATTTATTTAAGTTTATATTTAAATTTAGAAATTCTATATATAAAAAATATTTGTTAATATTAAAATTAAAATGAGTTATTCGGAATCTGGCTTATGGGTGCCGGAAGCCGAGAATGGGGTACTACAAAGGTTGTCGGCGTCGGATTTGGCAATCGAAAATTTTGTGAGCCTGTTTTCTGAGTTTGGGGCGTGACAGAAGTTGGTATTAGAGCATAAATTGAGAATACCTAAGATCATATCACATATCTACTATGAACTTAAAATAAATAGGTCCCGAGTCCGAATAACTTAGAGGTTTTCGACATAGACCCTTAATGTTTATGCCTTCGAGAATTCTCAAGGCTGATGGGCCCTTGTTCATTCATGTATGACATGCCGCCTAGGAGAGCAACCCGAACGACTCCCGCTCCCCCACGTGAGCTTGGCACAGCCCTGATAACGCCCATGACTGCAGAGTAGCTTCAGTAAATGCTGTAGCCGATGATCGCTATCCTTCAGGGCAGGGAGGGCGGCCTGTTGTTACGCCAGCCCACGCGGAGCAAGAGCGTGCAAGCGCCTTTCTCAAAGACTTCCAACAGCACGATCTCTCACGTTTCTGGGGCAAGCCAGACTCTACTGCAGTAGAGATATGGTGCTCCGAGGTGGAGAAGATATTTAACACCATGAGATGTACGACCCAGCAGCGGGTCCCGTTAGCCGTATTTCTTCTCCAGGGTGAGGCTCAGCATTGGTGGGCATTTGTCGCCCGAGCGGTAGCGGCCGATTTCGAGTAGACCTAGGAGGACTTTGTACACCGGTTTGACCGAAAGTTCTTTCCCTAGCATGTGAGGCAGCAACGCGCATTAGAGTTTGAGACTCTGGTCTAGGGGGATATGACTGTGTCCCAGTATGAGGTACGTTTTGTCGCACTATCGAGATTCACGATGTACCTTGTTGATGATGAGGGGCAGAAGGCCAGCCATTTTGAGAACGACTGGCGTTCTGCCCTCAGGAGCCGTGTGGTCGGACACATGCTTTTGACGTTTGAGCAGATCTTGCAAAGGGCCCAGATCTACGAGGCAGATTGGGTCGGTTTGCAGAGGGTCTGTGACTAGAGAGGATATCAGAAGAGGAAGGTGCCTTCTGGTAGCTCCCAGCAGTAGCAGCATCGTACACAACAGCTACACATAACCCGCCTAGCATTCCGAGCACCAGTGGCACCCTCAGCACCATCTCTGGGACCGTTTTCAGGTACTTGCTTTGGGTGCAGTAGGACAGGACATCGTAGGCACGAGTGTCCCCATCCGCAGCAGCAGCAGCAGCCGAGGGCACTGTATCAGCCTCCGTAACAACCCCCACAACAGCAGCAGTGTCACACCTCAAACCCGGAAACTAGGCTCACAAAATTCCCGATCGCCAAATTCGGTGCCGACAGCCTTCGTAGAACCTCATTCTCGGCTCCTGACGCCCATTCGCCAGGTTCCGATCCTGGGATGGTACAAGGAGGATTTTCAATATCAGTTTGATTCGTAACAAGCATAACCAAAGGCATAACCCACAAACAACAACAAAAAACTTGATGGGTCCCATAGATAGTTGGCGTGGATGGAACAGGTGGAACCCACGAAACTTGATGTTGTGTACAACAGCTGGCAGGGGAGTCCACTTGCTGCCGTGCACAACAACAATGGGGCAGTTGCTACTACCTAAAAGAGGCAGATGTGGGTCCCCATGTAGGGCCCACCCTTTTATACGTATGGAGTATATAAGATATTATATATTTAATATATAACCATGGTTGCTGCCAATGCAGCTTTATGCATTTAAAAAGGTATGTATATATGTGAAATATATAATACCCTATATAGGTATAGCTGCTGCTATGCAGCTATGCACATAAAAGGAGAGGTGGGTAGTTGTACACGTAGGGCCCACCCTAGCTCTCATGTTGTAATATATAATATATAATATATATATATATATATATAATAATAATATATATATATATATATATAACATAATATATATATATAATAAATAATAAGGTGACGTCCAGGAAGGACCCCACACGAAACGAGATATCTTTCACTAGTCTGCCACTTGAGCTATGGACTGGGGTCCCGCCATGTGGACGGTTTGATCTCACGTGGGACCCATCAAATTGTTGATGTAAGATGGCAGTGGGTCCCACCATAAAAATAGATGGATGGCATGCGTAAAACACATACATCATGGCTGGGATCCACCATCCATGGGCTGGACGGTGGATGCAGCACATCCTCCAGATGACCCCACATGTCAGGATAGATGGACGGCTTGGATGGGTCCCCTGGACCCCACGTCCTTTCACACTTAACTGGCAGCCACCCACTGCCAAGACCTCAGCGTTAAATGAGGTATCTTTCACTCTATCTACCACGTGAGCCATGGGGCCCACCGTTGAAACCAGGGACCCCCACTCAGTCCGCTAGCGAGCTATGGATCAGGGTGTAGAAGTGGGCCCCACAGGGACATGGCGCACCGTCCAGAATGGTGGACGGTTTGGATAAGGCACATACATCATGGTGTGGCCCACCAAACTAGACGAATGGTTGTGGATGGGTCCCATGGACCCCATGACCTCAGCGTTGAAAGGAGGTATTTCCACTCAGACTGCTAGTTTGAGCTATGGATTTGGGTGTACGTTAGCACCCCTACTAGGGATCGAAACCAAGACCTCAAGTGTTGCAACGAGGTATCTCCACCCCGTCTACCAGTTGAGCTAGGGATCTGGGTGTGGGTGTGGGTGTAAGACCCGTATCCTAGACCGTACCATTCCGTAGGTTCCCGCGGTCTTTCCGGTCGAATTCCGGCAACCTTCGACCCTTAACCGGCGTTGCGCGCGACCCTGATTCACATGCTGTCAACCCGAGTCGACTCAACCCGAGACTAGTACCCTTGCGACCGCATCGTCGCCGCGGTTCCGATGCCTCGACTCAAGCGTCGAGGCGATACTCTGGCCAGAAGATGTGGGCCAGCGTTCGGTGCGAGGAAAACGCCGCACGTTGCGAAACCCAAGAGAATCTCAACGAGATGTCACATCAATCAACCATCAATCAATCCCATCAAGTCAAGTACACATCACTTCACACCATTCCCCAAGCAAGCCCCAAAGCCAAAAAGGCTCTTACACACCCATGCCTTTTCTTACACAAATGGCCACAAAAGTCAAAAAGTTCTTACACCCATCACCACCACATCCATCACTCCATCACCCATCACTCCTCTTTCTTTACAACTCTCTCTCTCCTTCATTTTCAAAACACAACTCCAAGAAACCAAAGAGCTTCACACGTCCAAACCTCTCCCTACTTCTTCCAAGCTACAAGTGTGGCCCACCTCTTCCAACCCTTCCATCTTCCATCTCAACCATCCATTCCTTATCTCCTTCATTGGAATTGAAGCTAAGGAGCTAAGGAACCCATAGGAGCAAGAAGATCAAGTGGTGGGTGCCTTGATAGAGTAGTTTTCATTTTCTTTTAAGATGGGCCAAGTGAGGCCAACCGATCAATAGTTTGGATCTCACTTGGGACCCTAAAATGTGGCCGATGGCCCGCTTTGATCATCATGATCATTCCATGATGGGGCCATTCTCCATGGCCCCCATCATGATGTTTATTTTCTTACTTTAGATAGGTCATCTAGACCGTCCATATTGGTGGAGAAAGGATCTCCATCGTTGAGTTTCGATTTTGATGGGCCCGCATGCTTTAGGGCCCACTTGATGTATGATCTATTGCAAGGGAGGGCCCATAATGTCGGGGTCCCTCCATCACAAGCGTGTCCCACTCTCTATCTCTCTCTCTTCTTTTTTTATATTTTTGTGTGATGATTTGGCCGTGTGACCCACTTGAATGGAATCCATCATGTTACCCAAGCCGTCCATAAGTGGGGTCCATCCTATGTGTTATCCCCACACCATCCATCATTTGGTGGCCCACCTAAATAGGGTCAACCTCAGAGTATGTGTAAAGGAGAGCCGTCCAGCGTCCAGGGACGCTGGACGTTACCGGGCAACACAAACATTGGCTTTTCCAAGCCAGTAAGGTGGCCCACTCATATAGGCCCCACCTAGATGTATGTAATCAATCCACGCCGTTCATTTCTTTTACAAGGCTACTTTAGGCGTCGAGCCAAAAATTGAGGCCCGTCTAATCATTCTACGGGCCATAACAAAGACAACAATATTTTTCACCTTTGAAACATCCCCTGATATATTTATACACTTAAATACCTTCTATATTGGACTTATATTGCCTGTCATGAGTCGTGGAATCCAACGGTCGGGGTGGATTCACCTGATGCGGGCCCCACACGAGGAAAACCGCGGAAAAACGGTTTTAAAAACAAAATAAAAAAATATATATACAAGGGCAGCCCAGCTAGTTGGGCTGCCGTGCACGACACGCCAGGGCGCAGAGCGCACGCGGACGGCCCCCGGCGGCGGAGGCGACCACCACGGCTCTGCCGTGGGCCCCACCATGATGTATATTTTCCATCCAACCCGTTCATTGGGTAGGCCACCTCCTAAGGTGAGCCCCCTCCAAAAATGAGCTGCATCCAACGCTCAGGTGGCCCACACTGCAGAAAACAGTGAGATTGAACATCTGCCATTGAAGTCCTTCTGTGGGCCACAGAAGTTTTGGATCAAGATGGAATTTGTGCCTTCCTTTCACTCAGGCCTGTGTGACCTTGTCAACGGGTTGGATGGCATATACGCATTACGGTGGGCCCCACGTGGAGCCCACATGATTTATGTGTTTTAGCCCATCGTCCAGCCGCTGTGATGCATGTTGGTGTGTGCGCGTGTGGTGTATGTGCACGTGTGTTTACATATATGTATTATATTATATAATATATATATATATAATATATATATTATATATATTATATATATATATAATATTATATTATATTATATATATGTATATATTTATTATATTATGTAATATAATACATATTATGGTGGGCCCTCAAATGGACCCCCCCACCATGATGCTTATGTTGCATCCAATCCGTCTATCCATTTTGAAAGATCATTTTATGGCATGAGCTAAAGATGAGCCAGATCCATAGTCCAAGTGGACCCCACCTTGGCATGTTTTGAGGGCCATCTTAACGTATTTGTGGTAGATCATTGGGGCCCACTTTGATGTGGATGTAAGGCCCATATCATTAGGCCATTTGATGTATTCTAGGGCCCATGGGTTAAGGCCCATTGAGATGTATTAGGGCTTATGAGTTGAGGCCCATTTGGTGTACATATGGGGCCCAATTGGTGTGGCCCATTTGTTATATATAAGACCCATGAGACTAGGCCCATTTGATGTATCTAAGGCTCAGGGGTTATATCCCATTGCAATGTACATAAGGCCCATTAGCGAGGCCCATTAGTGCGGCCCATTTGATAAATGTAAGGCCCATGTGATACGGCCCATTCGATGTATTTAAGGCCCGATGGGATGTACCTAAGGTCCATTGCAATGTGTGATCCCAACATGGTTTATGTAATGATGTTTATGACGGGCAATGCCTTGGGAGCAATGTTGGTTTGACGTCCACATTGCAGTATAGTGTTGGTTAAATGTCCGCATTATGACTCTCCCTAGGACCATTGTTAGGCCCATACTCGTAGGCCGTCTAGGCCCATCTCCTAATGAACAACATCTATCCCATATAACATGTTTAGTATAGTCCCATGATTCATGATCATGCGCATCATATGTATGCTTGGTATGAGAAGTGACTGATCATAGTATATGCCTTTGGGCAGATTGTTTAGGGGCTCCCGGTTAGGCGGTGTTGCCCCACATGAGCGCACGAGACGCGCAGGATTGCTGCATGACTGGATAGTGTGATTCATGCATTCGCATTGTGTGATATGGTTACTGTACGCCCTAGCGACATCAGGGTCGTAGCCTCCACAGGCATATCGTGGTTGGCAGGATTGATACCTTGAAAATCGTTCTACATGGGGTGCTATAGATATCCCTGGGTGAAAGTCCCTAAACCCTTATGGTACCAAGAGGTTGCTCCAACGTCTAGACCGAGTGGGTGCACGAGCGCCGATGGCCGATTACCAGGAGGCTGCGCTTTCCACTGTGTCGTGGTCGGTTGGAAGGGGGTACGGCCTTACCCGCCCGAGAGGAGGGGGCAATGCTAGGCTGAGTTTGACCAGCTCGAGGAATGGGTCCGCTATCGACGAGCCGCGCCCGATATTGGCAGGCGGGTAGTGAGGTCTCTTCCACTTACCTTATTGCGCGCGATGGGGCGGTAATCTGGTTTAGAGTGTACTAGACCCCGGTGATATCCCAGATTTTTTAGCTGTACTGATATGTGGACTTAGATGAGGATTTGTATGCTTGAGTTGCATTTCGTATCGCATGGCCTTGGTATGGCCGACATCATTCATGTCTTGCATCGCATAGCCTTGGTACGGCTAGTGGTATTCATAGACTCGTCAGCATGTTCCGCATTACTCTGATACTTCATAACTGCGTTACTACCTTTCGCATACACTTTCACCACCCTCTAAGCTTTCTATAAGCTTATGCACGACCGTCTGCGGTGTGACGCGAGGACGCCTTGCACATCGCTAAGGCGGCGAGCGCCAGAGTGCATCTTTTTAGGAGCTTTTTGTCCGTTCTCATTGTATTTCCTTTTATGCTCATTGTACTTGTAAAGTTTTTGATCATAGTGAAAATGTGAGGAAGTTTTTGGTTGTTGTTTGTGGGTTATGCCTTTGGTTATGCTTGTTACGAATTAAACTGATGTTAAAAATCCTCCTCGTAGCATCCCAGGATCGGAACCTGGCGTATGGGCGTTAGGAGCCGAGAATGGGGTTCTATGGAGGCTGTCGGCGCCGGATTCGGCGATTGAGAATTTTGTGAGCCTAGTTTCCGAGTTTGGGGCGTGACAGTGGGTCCCACGTGCCAAGGAGGGCCCCACATGAACATGGTCCCACCGTCCAGGTGGTGAACGGTTCGGATACAACACATACCTCATTGGTGTGGCCCTTTGGAGGGGTGGAGGACGGAGGTGGGTCCTATTGACCCCATCGTCAGTTCACACACTCCATGTCAGCCACCCTCACTAGGGAGGGGTACCTCACGCTGAAACAAGGTATCCTTCACTCGCTCATGTCATTCAAACTCCTCGATTGAATCTGCAAGCACCACGTGAGCTATGGATGTGGGTGTGCACACGCACCATGGTGGGTCCCACGGACGTGGCCCACCCGACTTTTAGATCAAGTCACATTTGTGTTTCCCCCTACATCCAGGCCCACCCAAAGGTGGTCAGCAAGGTGGGCCCTACGGATGAGATGGTGTGGATCATACGACATAGTGGGGTCCATAATACATGAGAGATGGAGAGAGAGAGAGAGATCGGGTGGAGGAGATGCCCCGCCGCTATGGGCCCCTTAATACAAAGCATTCATCAAGATGGGCCCCACCAAATATGGGCCCTTAAATCACAAAACAACAAAAAAAAATAATAAAGATCACCCACCGGCTTCTACTTGCACCGAAGGCTTCCTTAGCTCCTTAGCTTCGATTCCAACGGAGGAGATGAAATTTGGATGGTTGAGATGAGAGATGAGGGGGGTAGGAAGTGGGCCACACTTGTGGTTTTTGGGAGAGATGGGAGAGGCTTTGGACGTGTGGTGCTCTCTCTTGCTTGGGAGAGTAGTTTGAGAATGAGAGAGAGGGTTGAAAAAAGAGGGAGAGAGATGGGTGATGGATGTGTTGATGTGGTGAGTGATGGGTGTGTAAGAGCTTTTTGACTTTTGTGGTAAAGGGTGTAAGAAAGGTATAGGTGGTGTAAGAAACTTTTGACTTGGGGGTTGCTTGGGGAAGAGTGTGAGGTGATGTGTATTTGACATGATGGGATTAATTGATGGATGATTGATGTGACAAGTCGTAGAGATTCTCTCGAAGTTTGCACGTGCGGCATTTTCCTCGCACCGAACGTTGGCCCACATCTCCTGGCCAGAGCATCGGATCAGCGCGCAAGTTGCGGCATCGGAACCACGGCGACGGTGTGGTCGTTAAGGTACAAGTCTCGGTTTGAGTCGACTCAGGTTGACGACGTATAATTTAAGGTCGCGCACAAATGCCGGCTAAGGGTCGAAGGTTACCGAAATTTGACTGGAAAGACCGCGGAAGTCTACAGAACGGTACGGTCTAGGATACGGGGCTTACAAGTAGCGACTGCAGCACCAGCCTCCCGGACCTTCCCCGGAGCAGCAGAAGCAGTAGATCAGGCCGCCACAGCGGCAACAACATCAATAGAGACCTTAGAGGGGACCTGCACCTCCCCAGCAGGCCTAGGGCATATTTTATGCTGCCCAACAGGTCCCTCAGTCATCAGGAGGGGTCGTCGAGGGTACTCTCCCTGTTTCTACATGTATTGCACGTGTATTATTTGATTTTGGTGCGTCACATTCTTTTGTGGCCGATAATTTCTGTCGAACGACCGGTTTGCCGATGGAGTCTGCTCGCGAGGGTTTGTCGGTGTCGCTAAGGGTGGTACTTTGTGACGGATAAAATTCGTTGTGAAATTTTAATTTTCAACGGAACAAATCCGTCGCAAATTTCATTTTAGCGACGGATATGTCCGTCGCTAAATCTCGCCACGTAAACACCACAATTTTCGAAAAGGGTGGATGGAGCAAAATCCATCACAAAAATGCTGAGGCAAAATATACGACGGACCACGTTCTGTCGCAAAAGCAAACATATTACGTATGTAGGGCAGCACTTTACGATGGATAAAACCCATCATAAATTTCATTTTAGCGACGGATATGTCTGTTGCTAAATCCCACCACTTGAAAACACAATTTCCACCTAGCTACGGACGTTTTCAGTTAGCGACAGACTATATCTGTCATTAAATCAAATCCTTTTTTGCGACGGACCAAATCCATCGTAAATTCACAATTTTGGCATAATAAATCCCTCGGCGATCGGAAGATCATTGCCCATCATTCATTCCGATTATATTATTTCATCTGACGACAGGTTTTATAAGCTTATGGTCTGTGAATCGATGGGAAATAGTGTATTTCAACACTATGGATAAGGGTTCGTGTCCATGTGATGTGTGGGAAAAAAAAAAACAGTGGGCAATTTGCTTAGTCCACATATTCAGTGACTACCGTCCATGTGCACAAACATGTGCTCCCAATGGGGGAAGAGATCGGAATCGGATTCGGTAGTGACCCCCTCTAGCATGAGGTCTTGGTATTAGTTGGTATCCATTCATCCTTTCGATTAGGTCACATTCTGGATGAAGGGAAAACTAATATATCAGCTATCAAAACTTTTAATATCCAGAATTTTTAATGGTGGTGTTCCAACGAACCAGATTTCTTGCAAAAACCTTTGGGGCCAACATGATATTTGTGAGAAATGCACTTGTCCATTTATTTTTCTAAGCTAATTTTAGGACATACGACAAAAAATGAGACATTTAAAACTCAAGCGTGTCGCATGAGAAGTAGGAACTAAAGGATTACCATTGACACATTCTTATGGCCATAAAATTTTGTATCAAGCTAAAAATTTTGTGTTTTCAGTTCATTCCAATGGTATTAACCTTATAAACAGCTTGGATGACATATCAACATCAAGGTGGAGCTCAAGAAATTCTCTACAGTTTTCCTCTTACATAGCCTTTTGAGATTTGTATCCACAAATTTATTTATTTATTTATTTTTTAATTTTTATCGCACGTCCTCAAACGAGAAAACGAAGGGAACGAATGGATTTTGCACAAACATCACAGCATGTTCCATATAGCTTATGGGCCGGAACTTCTGGCTAAAGCCTTTCTCAGGAAATCCATGTTGGCCTTCAATCATCACAGCTTCCCATGTTCCGGCCCACCTAAGCTTTTGGATCTGCCTCAGTTTCGGGCTACTGCGAGCGAAAAATAGATGGACAGCATGGATAAATCATTGTGGGGCCCACAACACCGACTAGTACCGGGACCTCGGAAGCAGATCGGCTGGTATACTGGCTGGTGTGGTATTTGTTGCAGGAAGACAGAAACGGATTGGTACCGGGACCTCTGTGGGCCCCACCATGATGAATGTGTTTCATCTATGCCATCCATCTATTTTTATAGATCATTTTATAGTATAAACCAAAAATGAGGTATATCCTAATCTCAAATATTGGACCACATTACTGAAAACAATGTTGAATGAATGTCAACCATTAGAAACTTTTTGGGGGCCATAAAAGTTTTGGATCAAATAAACAGTACAGTAGGCCTTATGAGGATTTTAATGGTGGATATCCAATCACTATTGTTTTCCTGTGGTGTGGTCCACCTAAGATTTATATCCCTCTCGTTTTTTGGATCATGTAAAAATGGATGAACGACATGTATGAAACACATGCACCATGGTGCGGCCACAGATCACTGACCACCAACCACCAGGCCAGTGGCAGGGGGAGTAGCCAATCCGTTTTCAAAGAAGAGCCCTGACACTCCTCTCGAGCTCCGAGTTGTTCAAAGGAGGTCAAAATTACGTGGCCCCTCACAATGATGTATTTATTATACCCACCCCGTTCATTCAATTGTAGGGATCGTTTTAGATTCTCACCCCTGAAACATTCGTAGGCCAGGATAACGTTTATTTTCCATCCATTCTGTTCATAAGGTCACGCATACCGGGATGAAGAGGAAAAACAAATATCATATCGATCTGAAACTCATGTGACCCCAAAAATGGTTTCAATGGTAGACGTTCAATTCCCTACTACGTTTTGTAGTGTGGTCTACTTGATATTTGGATATATCTTATTTTTAGGCTCAAGCCTTAAGACGAGCTCAAAAAATGGACAGACGGTTTGGATATAACACATAAGGGACCCACGGAATTTGGAGACGTCAACACACCAGCCACATTGGTGGTGTGTGCTACAGCAGCCAATGCCTGTAGTGGAACGTCGGTACTCACTCGGACATGGATTTGGATTTTTTTTTTTTTCGAAGTTCCTGCGCAGCGTGAGGTCACTTAGATGTTTGTTAGAAATCAAACCCCTTTATCCGTTTTTTAAGTTTATTTTATGACGTGAGACCAAAAATGAGGAAGATCCAAAACTCAAGTGGGCCACACGACAGGAAACGGTGGAGATTTAGTGACCACCATTGAAACATTTATATGGCCATTAAAGTTTATAACGGTCTAATTTTTTTTGGTGTTTTCATTTTATCTAAGTGAAAATGACCTTATAAACGGTTTAGATGGCATATAAATGGTAAGGTGGAGCCTCGGAAGGGTTTAATGGTAGGCATTCTTTCCCCACTGTTTCATCTCCTGTGGCCCACTGGAGTGTTGGATTCTCCTCATTTTCTACATAATATCTTCAAATTAGGTCGAAAAACGGATGGACGGATTTGATTTCTCACAAACATCTCAGTAGGCCCCACCGAAGATCTTTTTGTATTGGGAGGAAATCAGCGTCCTACCCACTCGGTCGCGGATTTCACGCCCTCGAAACTTAGCGGGACCAAAGAAATGTTTACGAGAAATCCACCCTGCTCATCCGTTTTTTTAGATCATTTTAGGACATAGACCAAAAATGAGCTCCCCAAGTGTCCTAAACAAAATGCTTGAACGTCCACAGTTGATATATTCGTGGGGCTATATAAGTTTGAATAAGGATAATATTTTTGTTTTCCTCTATCTGAGTACTACCGATGTTATGAACGCTATGTATGGCATGTAAACATCACTGTCCACCTCACGGAGGTTTCCATTTTTTTTTTTCCCTTTTCAACAAATAGGCAGCGACTATAAATAGATTAATGTGATCTCTCATGTCATATGTAGCAACCAATGCGAACGGTTCAGTTATTATTAGTATAATCTAGTTAACATCGAGTTGAATTCTCCATTGCATGAGGCTGTGTTTGAATGTACAAAGTACAGTTGAATCAAAGTGTGACTACTTGTGAGAACTAACCTCACCGTCTGCTTGCATGTGGCTCACCTGAGTTTTGGATCAGCCTCATTTTTGGCCTTACATCTTCTCTTTGCGAGGCCGAGATGATAGACGGAGTAGATTTATATTATTGTTAGTGGGACCCACCATATCTTAAAAAATAATTATAAAAAAAATATATATATATATCTTCCGCATGCCAAGTAAACCACTTTCTCCATTCTTACTTCCTTTTCGTGCGGTAATGGGCGTCGAACCCTCCCACTAAATGAAACCGTCCCATTATCCCCTCTCTTCCATTCCATTACGCATCCCTTTATAAATATTTTTTAAAAAAGAGAGAGAGAGAGAGAACGAAGGAAACAATCAAATCAAAGTAAAGAGAGGGAGAGAGAGAGAGAGAGAGAGAGAGAGAGAGAGAGAGAGAGAGAGATTAAGCAGAGCCGGATCATCAGACTTTTAAGGTAAGTGATCTTATCCCGAGGTTTATCATTTTCAGTTAATTATTATACTTATTTATTCCAAAATTTTGATACAAATATTATTGTCAGTTGATTATTATGTAGGAAATCTTACTCATTTATGAATTTTATTTTATATATTCTGATATTTAATGTTGAAATAAATTATATATATATATTATTTATATGTAAATAAATAAAATAAATTTACAAAATAAAATAATAATTTATCTAAGTTTATATTTAAATTTAGAAATTCTATATAGAAAAAATATTTGTTAATATTAAAATTAAAATGAGTTATTCCTAAATTTTAAAATTCATTTATCTAAAGGTAATTATTAAAAATAGAATATGTTCAGATTAAATTATGAATTTTTAAGTCAGATGTAATATAGTATATGCAGATAGATTTTATTGTTTTATATCAGAATTGTTGAATTTAACCCAGAATTATTTTTAGTAAAAAAAATAGAATTAATAACTTAAATTAAATTGTAAATTTTAAACCTTGTTTAATATATGTACTTAATTTCATAAGTAATAATTAATTTTTTAAATTAATCTAGATCAAGTGAAATTTTAGATATTAAAATGATTTGTTAATTTAATTTAAAGTAAAGTGGTTAAAATTAAATTGTTAACAAGCGGTTAAATGAAAATTTTATATTTTTTTAGAGTTTGAGAATTAATATTAATTATACTAATTGGGAATTAAAAATTATTATTATTATTATTGTAAGAATTAAATTAATGTAAATTTAAATTTAAGGTGATTTTGAAGGCTTTAAAAATAATTAATTATAATTCAAAATTTTAATTATTTGGTAAGTATTATGAACTCTGACTTGTATGATTTCTTAAATTAATTAAGTTAAAATTTAATTTGATATTAATTCAAACTTCTAACTATTATTCTAATTTAAACTCTAGTTTAATTTATAAAAATAAAATAATAATAGTAATAATAATAATTTAAATATAAGGTACAACTAAACTTTTATAAATTAATAAATAGGAATTTAAATTTCGAATAAAATAAATTATTTACATTGTAAATAAGTAAATAAATTTCAAAATTCAAATTTTGAGACAAAAATTGGTATTTCAACATTTTTAGGAGTTCTTGTAAATTTTCCAGCACTATTACAGAAATCAACAATTTGATAAAGTAAATTTTAATAACATTGAATTAATGTCCCTCATATAAACCTGCATTATATTGTAGAAATTTGAATTATTAAATTATTATTTATTTATTTTTGTTGATTTTAGAATTGTTCATGTTATTCATGCTTCTCTATTGATTATTTAATTGTGAGAAAAAAAATATAGTGGTATCAGCAAGTGGGGCGATCTTGTCCCTTGGGTGAAAGACCCTAAAGCTAGCAAGTAGGGCAATCGTGTCCCTTGGGTTAGAGACCCTAAAGCCAGCAAGTGGGGCAATTGTGTCCCTTGGGTTAAAGATCCTAGAACCCACTGGATCCTTTGGAGTGTCCTTTGTGTACGACGTATGAGCACGATTGTGTGCGCGGACATACGTCAGAGGTACAACTGGAGCAGTAGTCTGACCAGCTAACGTATAAATTGATTTATCATCATGAGGTACCAATGCGTGGGTATTAATGCAACGTGACCATCCGCTTAGGTACAGTGTTGTAAGAAATGATATAATTGTTATGAGAATTCATGGAAATTATCACATGCATCGCATTTTCATATTTGTGTTGCTTAAATTCATTATCTGTATTCTATTTTCCTCCATTGTTAAAACAAAAATGATATTATCTGAACATGTTAAATTTTGGGTAAGAAATGACCCTACTGGGCTGTTATGTTCATCCTATGAAAAAATGCACAGGTGCAAAGCTGGAATACTACGAGCAGGCAGACTTCTACTATTAGTTTTATTTATTTTTCTAAAAAATTAGGTTTAATTTAAATTCAATTCAGTTTTTGTTATTTAGGTTTAGTTTATATTCCAATTTTCGATGTAGAAAAAATATGTCAAGAGAGTTGAATGTAATAAACATTTCAGTAGTATTTTCTTTTAGATGATGTTGAATATTTATTGAATTTGACTGAATCGCATGGGTTGTAATAAATATCATTATATTAAGCTCACGAACCTTAGGATTCGGGTCCTAAATACCTTATTTAGGTACTCAAATTTCAGGGCGTGATATTTTTGGTACTAAGAGATGTTGCAACGTCTAGACTGAGTGGATACATGAGCGCAGGAGTGCCGAATACCAGTAGGCCGCATCTCCCACTGTGTCGTGGTCGGTTGGAAGGAGGTGTGGCCTTATCCGCTCGAGTGAGGGGGTTGTAAACTAGGTTAAGTTTGACCAGCTCACAAATGAGTCTTCTATCGACGAGCCGGATAAGTATTGGTAGACTACTGGTCAGGCGGATAGTGTGGTCTATTCCACTCACCAGGTTGTGTGGCTAGGGAAGCGGCAGTCAGTGTGAAGTGTATTAGACCCCGGCGATATCCCAAAGGAAAACTGTACTGATATGTATACTTGATGAGGACTGACATGCTTGCTTTGCATCTTGCATATGACATTTGGCTACCTAGGCCTCGTATCGCATGACCTTGATATGCCCGATAACATTCATGTCTTGCATCACATATCTTTGGTACAACTGATAGCATTTATGGACTTACCAACATTTTTTCGCATTACTCTGATACTGCATACTTGGCATTTGTCTTGCGCCACACTTACACCACTCTCTAAGCTTTTATAAGCTTATGCACGACCATTGCGTACAGGTGGTGTTGGATTGCAGCAGCGCTGAGGAAGGAGCGCATCAGATCATTTTGGAGCCTTTTGATCACCTTGTATTTCCTTTTCCGCATTGTACTTAAAGTTTTTGATATAGTAGATATGTGGTGATGTTGTTTTGTGACTTGGTTATGCTTGCGGTTATGCTCCATTACAAAAAAAAAAATTATACTGAAAATCCTCTTTGTAGGATCCCAGGATCGGAATCTGGCATATGGGTGCAGGAAGCCGAGAATGGGGCACTACAGATGTTGTCGGCGTCGGATTCGGCTATCGAAAATTTTGTGAGCCCGTTTTCTAAGTTTGGGGCGTGATAGAAGTTGGTATTAGAGCATAACTCGAGAATACCTAAGATCACATCACATATCTGTTATGAACTTATAATAAATAGGTCCCGAGTCCAAATAACTTAGCGATTTTCTGACATATACCCTTAACGTTTATGCCTTCGAGAAATCTCAAGGCTGATAGGCCCTTGTTCATTCCTGTATGACATACCGCCTAGGAGAGCGACCCGAGCGACTCCCACTCCCCCATGTGAGCCTGGTGCAGCCCCGATAGCGCCCGTGACTGCATAGTAGCTTTAGCAAATGTTGCAGACGATGATCGCTATCCTTCAGGGTAGGGCGGGCGGCCCGTTGTTACGCTAGCCCAGGAGGAGCAGGAGCGTGTAAGCGCCCTTCTCAAAGACTTCCGACAACACAATCCCTCCCATTTTCGGGGCGAACCAGACCCTACTGCAGCAGAGATATGGTACTTCGAGGTGGAGAAGATATTCAACACTGAGATGTACGACCCAACAGCGGGTCCCATTAGCCGTATTTCTTCTATAGGGTGAGGCTCAGCATTGGTGGGCATTTGTCGCCCGAGCGGCAGCGGCCGATTTCTAGTGGACCTGGGAGGGCTTTGTACACTGGTTTGACCGAAAGTTCTTTCCCGAGCATGTGCGGCAGCAACACGCATTAGAGTTTGAGACTCTGGTCCGGGGGGACATGACTGTGTCCTAGTACGAGGCACGTTTTGTCACACTATGAAGATTCGCGACGTACCTTGTTGACGATGAGGGACGGAAGGCCCGCCGTTTTGAGAACGACTAGTGTCCTGCCCTCAGGAGCGGTGTGGTCGGACACATGCTTTCGACGTTTGAGCAGATCGTGCAGAGGGCCCAGATTTACGAGGCAGATTGGGTCGGTTTGCAGAGGGCCTGTAACCAAAGAGGAGATCAGAAGAGGAAGGCGCCCTTTGGTAGCTCCCAGCAGCAGCAACATCGTCCATAGCAGCGACACATGATTCGCCCAGCATTCCGAGCACCAGTGGCACCCCCAGCACCACCTCCGATACCGTTTTTAGGTACTTGCTTTGCGTGCAATAGGACAGGACATCGTATGCACGAGTGCCCCCATCCGCAACAGCAGCAGCTGAGGGCACCATATCAGCCTCCGCGATAGCCCCCACAACAACAACAATAACCTCAAGACTACCGCAAGATCTCCCCACAGCAGCGGAGGCGGAGATCAAGCCGCCACAAAGGGCGCAGAGTAATGAGAGACCTCGAGAGGGGACCTGCACCTCCCCGGCAGGCCCAAGGCAGATTTTATGCCACCTAGCAGGACCCTCAGTCATCAGGAGGGGTCGTCGAGGGTACTCTTCCTGTTTCTGCATGTATTGCAATGTATTGTTTGATTCTGGTGCATCGCATTCCTTTGTGGCCGATAATTTTTGCCGATCGACTAGCTTGCCAATGGAATCTGCCCGCGAGGGTTTGTCGGTGTCGTTAAGGGTGGTAATTTGTGACGGATAAAATTCGTTGTGAAATTTTAATTTTCGACGGAACAAATCCGTCGCAAATTTCATTTTAGCGACGGATATGTCCATCGCTATATCCCGCTATGTAAACACCACAATTTTCGAAAAGGGTGGACGGAGCAAAATCCGTCACAAAAAAGTCGGGGCAAAATATACAACGGACCACGTTCCGTCGCAAAAGCAAATATATTACATCTGTAGGGCAGCATTTTACGATGGATAAAACCCGTCACAAATTTCATTTTAGCGACGGATATGTCCATCACTAAATCCCACCACTTGCAAACACAATTTTCGCCTAGCTACGGACATTTTCAGTTAGCGACGGACTATATCCATCATTAAATCAAATCCTTTTTTTGCGACGGACCAAATCCGTCGTAAATTCACAATTTTGGCATAATAAATCCCTCGGCGATCGGAAGATCATTGCCCATCATTCATTCCGATTATTCTATTTCATCTGACGACAGGTTTTATAAGCCTAAGGTCTGTGAATCGATGGGAAATATAGTGTATTTCAACACTGGATATGGGTTCATGTGTCCATGTGAGGTGGGGGAAAAATAAATAAATAAAAACAGTGGGCAATTTGCTTAGTCCACGTGTTCAGTGACTACCGTCCATGTGCACAAACGTGTGCTCCCAATGGGGGAAGAGATCGGAATCGGATTCAGTAGTGACCCCCTCCAGCACGAGGTCTTGGTACTAGTTGGTATCCATTCAACCTTTCGATTAGGTCACACATTCTGGATGAAGGGAAAACTAATATATCAGCTATCAAAACTTTTAATATCCAGAGTTTTTAATGGTGGTGTTCCATCGACGCAGATTTCTTGCAAAAACCTTTGGGGCCACTATGATATTTGTGAGAAATGCACTTGTCCATTTATTTTTCTAAGCTAATTTTAGGACATGACAAAAAATGAGACATTTAAAACTCGTGTGTCGCATGAGAAGTAGGAACTAAAGGATCACCATTGACACATTCTTATGGCCATAAAATTTTGTATCAAGCTAAATTTTGTGTTTTCAGTTCATTCAAATGGTATTAACCTTATAAACAGCTTGGATGACATATCAACATCAAGGTGCAGCTCAAGAAATTTTCTCTACAGTTTTCCTCTTACATAGCCTTTTGAGATTTGCATCCACCATTTTTATTTATTTTATTTTATTTTTTATCGCACATCCTCAAACTAGAAAACGAAGGGAACGAGTGGATTTTGCACAAACATCACACAGCATGTTCCATATAGCTTATGGGCCGGAACTTCTGGCTAAAGCCTTTCTCAGGAAATCCGTGTTGGCCTTCAATCGTCACAGCTTCCCATGTTCCGACCCACCTAAGCTCTTGGATCTGCCTCAGTTTTGGGCTACTGCGTGCGAAAAATAGATGGACAGCATGGATAAATCATTGTGGGGCCCACAACACCGACCAGTACCGGGACCTCAGAAGCGGATCGGCTGGTATACTGCACACCACCGACCTGGCTGGTGTGGTATTTGTTGTAGGAAGACAGAAACGGATTGGTACCGGGACATCTGTGGGCTCCACCATGATGAATGTGTTTCATCCATGCCATCCATATATTTTTATAGATCATTTTATAGTATGAGACCAAAAATGAGGTATATCTTAATCTCAAATGGACCACATTACTGAAAACAATGTTGAATGAATGTCGACCATTAGAAACTTTCTGGGGGCCTAAAAGTTTTGGATCAAATAAACAGCACAGTAGGCCTTGTGAGGATTTTAATGGTGGATATCCAATCACTATTGTTTTCCTGTGGTGTGGTCCACCTGAGATCTATATCCCTCTCGTTTTTTGGATCATGTAAAAATGGATGAATGACATGTATGAAACACATGCATCATGGTGGGTCCCATAGATCACCGACCATCAGCCACCAGGCCAGTGGTAGGGGGAGTAGCCAATCCGTTTTCAAAGAAGAGCGCTGACACTCCTCTCAAGCTCTGAGTTGTTCAAAGGAGTTCAAAGTTACCTGGCCCCACAATCATGTATTTATTATACCCACCCTGTTCATTCATTTGTAGAGATCATTTTAGATTCTCACCCTTGAAACATTCATAGGCCACGATAACGTTTATTTTCCATCCATTCGGTTCGTAAGGTCACGCATACCTGGATGAAGAGGAAAAACAAATATCATATTGATCGAAAACTTATCTGACCACAAAAATGGTTTCAATTTTAGATGTTCAATTCCCTACCATGTTTTGCAGTTTGGTCTACTTGATATTTGGATATATCTTATTTTTAGTCTCAAGCCTTAAGACGAGCTCAAAAAGATGGATAGACAGTTTAGATATAACACATAAGGGACCCACTGAATTTGGCGACGTCAACACACCAGCCACACCGATTTCAAAGTTCTTTTTGGTTTTTTATTCGAAGTTCTGCGCAAGGACTCTGCGTGAGGCCACTTATAGATGTTTGTGAAATCCAACTCCTTTATCTGTTTTTGAAGTTTATTTTATGACGTGGGACCAAAAATGAGTAAGATCCAAAACTAAGTGAGCCACACAAGAAGAAAGAGTGGAGATTTAGTGACCACCATTAAAACATTTATATGGCCATCAAAGTTTTGTAACGGTCTAATATCTTTTTGGTGTTTTCACTTTATCTAAGTGGATTTAGTAACCACCATTGAAACATTTATATGGCCATCAAAGTCTTGTAACGGTGTAATATCTTTTTGGTGTTTTCACTTTATGTAAGTGAAAATGACCTTATAAACGGTTTAGATGGCATATAAACGGTGAGGTGGAGTCTAGGAATGTTTCAACAGTAGGCATTCCTTTCGTTTCATCTCCTGTGGTACACTGGAGTTTTGGATCCTCATTTTCTAGAGAATGTCTTCAAATTAGGTCAAAAACTGATGGACGGGTTTGATTTCTCACAAACATCGCAGTAGGCCCCACCCATGATCCTTTTTGCATTAGCAGGAAATCCACGTCCTACCCACTCGGTCGCGGATTTCATTGGAAAGCCTTCCTTAGGGAGTTCCTGCCATAGAAACTCAGTGGGACTAAAGAAATGTTTATGAAAAATCCGCCCTGTTCATCCGTTTTTTGAGATCATTTTAAGACACGGAACCAAAAAAGAGCCGGATCCAATACTCAAGTGGGCCGAAACAAAATGCTTGAACGTCCACAGTTGAAATATTCGAGGGCCACATAAGTTTGAATCAGGATAATAATTTTGTTTTCACTTTATCTCAGACTAATGATGTTATGAACGGTGTATGGCAAGTAAACATCACTGTCGACCTCACGGAGGTTTCCATGATAGGAATTTTCCTACCTACCTTTTCCTTTAGTGTGACCAACTTAAGTATTTGATCCAGCTTATTTTTGCCTTCACGTCCTAAAATGATATCAAAAACCGGATGGACGGAGTGGATTTATTACAAACATCACGGTTGGTGCCACCTAGGTTTCAGAGCAGAAGAAATCCGCCCGAATCTGTGTCCGCGGAACTTGCCCGTCAGGGGAGATTCGCGCAAATCGCCACATCATTCCTCTATGCCACGGGAACGGGAACGGATGCCACGGGAACGGGAACGGGAACGGATTGGCTACTCCCCTGCCACCAGCTAATGGCTGTTGGTCAGTGCTATGTGGGCCTCACCGTGATGTATGTGTATCATACATGCTGTCCATACATTTTTATAGATAATTTTATGTTATGATACTATAAATGAGGTATATCACAATCTCAAGCGGACCACATTACAGGAAACGGTTTTGATTGAACGTTGACCATTAAAAAATTTTTGGGGGCCATAAAAATTTTGGATCAAGATGATATTTGTTTTTTCACTTCATCTGGGTCTGTATGACCTGATCAACAGTTTGGATGTCAAATACATTGGGCTTTAGGAGGATTTTAATGGTGGATATCCAATCACTATTGTTTTCCTGTGGTGTGGTCCACCTGAGAGTTATATACATCTCTTTTTAGGTCCGACAACTAAATTTATCTTTAAAAAAAGGATGAACGGAATGGATGAAACACATACATCATGTTGGGGCCCACAGAGTACCGACCACTAGCCACCGGGCTGGTGGCAGGGGAGTAGCCAATCCGTTTCTCTGTGCATACTATCCAATCGAGCATGTTATATAATTGAAGTAACCGTCAACAAGCCAGGAGGAGAGAACCCACGATGTGCGCAGTACGCACCCCTGCGCAGTGTAAGACGCTTCTTCTCTCCCCCGAGTCCGATCGTCGATCAAAATTCTTTGATTTCCACCGCTTCTTCTCCACGGAAACGGAAAAAAAAGATCCCTTTGATCATAAGAAGAAGAATGTCCATCTCCGATTCAAGGTATTTTTTAGATTTCTTTCAAGAAATAGACCTTTTCTTCCCTCCAAATCTCATAATCACCCTTCTTTCCTTTTACAAGAAGCTATTCTCTTACCGATTGCAATGAAAACAATGGATCAAGCTCTGATTATGCTGACATTGTCGTAGCCCATCATGGCGAGACGACGCAAACATCCGTGGACGAATTCAGGTATTTTTTTTATTTTCTTTTTCCCTTTTCAATAAATTGGCAGCGACTATTAATAGATTAATGTGATCTTTCATGTCATATGTAGCAACCAATGCGAACGGTTGAGTTATTATTAGTATAATCTAGATAACATCTAGCTGAATTCTCCGTTGCATGAGGCTGCGTCTGGATGTACAAAGTACAATTGAATCGAAGTGTGAGTGTTTGGTTCGACTGAGAGCGGCAAAGTTAGTGAAGGTTACTCGTGTCCATAATGGGAAGTGGCTGGGAAATGACATTATAATTCCTTTTCAAAGTCTGGCTTGGATGCACCGTAATTGCAATTTGAATTCCTTTCACTTTATCATTTTCACTCTAGAGGGTTAGTTATCGCTGTGCCATTTAATTGCGCATCCAAACACGGTCTTAGATATCCAATTTGTTTGACAAATCATTGTTTAAAAATTTAAAATTTAAGGGCTGTATACTTTTCAAGTGTATTTTGTTCGAAGCATGTATATTTTATTAGATGTGGTGTGACATAGAGCTGGATTGAATGCGGCAGTAATTTTTATTTTTAACCAGCAACTGCATAGGTGGGACACCTTTTGGTGATACAGATGGTTCATCTTGTGCGCTCCATTATAAATGGGCCATGCCTGAAACATCGTCTATCAAATGACCTTAACTCTCCTATTGCTAGCTTGCAATTGGAGGGTTTAGTCATCGTTTCACATTTAAGAAGGAATATTACTCCGATCAAACTGGTAGGATACCCAATACAGAGATTCTTGCAGCATGACTCATTCAGCATGCTGATCTCCATGGTCGCTGGCCCCATTTGAAATCTGTTAATTCAGTCGAGCATTGTTTATTTCCTCACTGTGTTAAGAATGTGCTCAAAACAGATATGCGAGTTTTTTTTTTTCCTTGGAAACATGCAATGTTGAGAAGGATGTTGCTTATAGAATTAGAGCTGGGTGGATGAAGTGGAGATGTGCGTTTGGAGTTCTATGTGAATACTGCATACCAATCAAATTGAAGGGAGATGTTATAGGTTAGCTATAAGACCAGCCATGCTTTATGGGAGAGACCGTTGGCCAGTTAAGGAACAAGATGTTCATATGATGAGCATAGCTGAAATAAGGATGTTGAGATGGTTGGTTGAGTGGCAAAATTAGGAAGGATAGAATTCGAAATGAATGCATTCGAGGGAACTTAGGAGTAGCACGAATAGGGAATGGAGACCAAGAACGACATTGGTTAAAAGGATAAGTTGGTTCAAGTTAAAGGCTTTAAAAGTGTAAGGGGAATGTGCAAAAGGATGTGGTTAGAGGTAGTATTTAAAGGTTTAACGACCTATGGTTTAACTAAGGACATGGTCCTTAATTGATTAGAATGGTGGAATAGGATTTGTGTAGCCGACCCAATTAGTTGGGATAAGGCTTAGATGATGATGATGATACACTAGGCTTCATGTTTCATTAAAATCTGGTTCTTGTGTTTTTTTTTTTTTTCCTTTGTATTTTTGCTCGAGGTCCTTGTTTTCCTTCTCAATCTGATTTATAGATCAATAGTTTTCTTTGTATTCTTGCTCGAGGTCCTTGTTTTCCTTCTCAATCTGATTTATAGATCAATAGTTATGAGCTCATTTTGATAGTTGTTTGGGCAACCCTTTGTAGGGTTGACCAACAAGGCCACTCCACACCACGCCAGCCATGCTGCCTCCCATACCTCCCCTCTCCTTTCACACCCACTGATGCAGGACAGTTAACCACTTACTCTAAAAGCTTGAACTGATAGAGCATGACAAATCAACCCCTTTATCTAATAGCCTAGGCCCCATGGGTTAGGACCTCAATTGAACCCTCCACACAGGCCCCACTTCACATGGGTTCCGCTTCACACGAGCTACCCACCTCACACCGGTGGGGCCCGCCTCACATGAGCCACCTGCCTCACACGAGTCGCCCACCCCGAGTGTGCCCCTGCATTCCACAGGCCACCCCACTCGAGCCCGGTGTGAAAATGCCCCTGCATTACCTACCCTCCCTCTCCGGCCCTCCCCCCTTAAAAATTGTTCAGCTCAAGAAAGAGGAGAAAAATGGTGAGTAGAAGAAAAGAAAAGAGAGAAAAAAAAAAAAAACTAAAAGTACACCTACAATTAAATCATGACAATTAAATCATGGCAATTAAATCATGGCAATTTAATCATGTCAGAATAATAATACAACACAACGAAAAAGTGAGAAAAAAAAATAAAACATTTGAGATTTTAATTTATTTTAGAACAAATAGGTGGGTTGATTTGAGCAGGCCGTCGGTTATGATGCTTGTTTGGACTTCCCAGTTCGGTTGCATTGTGTAGTTGCGCATCTCAATCTTTAAAGGATGTTAATCTGCCTATCCTTCATTAGGTCCGCTAAAGTTTTGGATCAGGTTTGTATTTGGTTTTTCATTTATCTTGGTTGGATCACCTTATTAACAGGTTGGGTGGCATATAGTCCTAACATGAGCTGCTGCAAATGATGGATGGAGTGGATGTTACACACATCATGGTGGGCCCCACAAAGCCTTTTTGTTGCATAGGCCCCCTACAATTGTAGGAAATTTGTGTCCTTATATTTACGTCTCCTCTTCTAGGCTTTCGCTACTTTGATTCTAGTTTTCTTCCTCTTCTACTTCTCTTCTACACTTGTACAAAATCTGCTCAATTAGCAACAACATGTCCTCTTTCTTTCTTCTTTTTCTCTTTTTACTCTCCTTCTTTTTCTTCTTAGAGGAAAAAGACGAGTCCTGGTGTCCAACAATGAAGATCACCAGGTGTTAATATCAGGTTGGTACTTGGTACCGTCATCAGGTGGTCCACATGCCTACCATGAATCAACCATTTGACAGTCAGTTGTTTCTAACTTTCGGTACATGGCGGCCTGCCTTGATTTTATCAACCTTGGGTGCTTGATGATCTTCATGGGTACCATCAATTCAACAATCTGTTCATGGAACATGAATCATGAATGATTTTATTCAGCGGCTTTCTTCGTTTGATAACAACAGAAAAGAGAAAAGAAGAAAAAAGAAGTTGAGAAGCGAAGGACATGGTGTGGTTTGCTAGGGCCGTATCGTGGACATTTTTTTAAAAATAAAGATATATTAATATCATTTTATTAGTTTTTAGTGTTTTTAAACAACTTATATTTTGACTGTTTAATTAAGTTACGAGATTTTTATAAAAAGCTATCTCATTAACCTAGGATTTAGTTGCATTCCAGTACCTACCTTGAATATCTTTTCATTAAGACGCTTCATTAGTTTAAGCATTTTACATTCTAGTACCTCATGTTAGATTTCTCTAAGGGCTGTTACATTAAGTATTTATTTTTTGTAAATGATGAAAATGTCCTCTTGTAGCTGATTCATTGTAAATGACAAAAATGCCCTCATGTATAACCACATCCATCAACCATTTTCCACTACAAAACGCTCATTTAGGCCTTGCTTCCCAAGACCACACCCGCATGGCTGTGTGCTGATATTGTAAGTGCATGCTATATAAATATAATGGCCATTCGTCAGGTGGCTCCCGCAGTTTACACATCGAAGATTAAACCAGTATTTTTAATATTATAAGGTTCACATCTATGGGTAGGCCCTACACTGGACCATCATATCCATGTGCTTTAAGAGGTACAACCTCCATGTCAGGGCGTAGTAAATGAACAGTTGGGAACCTGTGCATGCCACATGTACAGCCAACCAGGACCATTTGGATCATCCCCCCAGTGTGACTGGGACTCCTGCTCAATCTCCCACAGGCCCCACCAATCGTATGGTTTCGAGTCAGGAACTGCCCCCTTTTTCATCTACTTGAGTCCACTTGATGTCCTTTGACAACCCTCTTTTTCCTTAGGAATAATCCTAATAATTTGAAAAGTGTTGTTGAATGTACCATCAATTCAACAATTTGTCACATTGCATACTTTACATATTGAAATCATGGTAATTTGCCAGTTGTGTTTCCTTTTGAAATGGCTATTCCATACAGTGGCAGGGTACTACTAACATCACAATTGTCATGCTTGCAACACGCATACATTAATCCAAACCAGTGTAGTGCGTGCTTCTGGACAGTGAATTTGTATGCCACATCTATATACAGCTACGGTGTGGCATAAAATGAATGCATTCGAGGGAACTTAGTGGTACCAACAATAGGTCATAAGATGTGGGAAAGTAGACTTAGATGGTTTGGTCATGTGCAATGGAGACCAAGAACTCCGCTGGTTAGGAGTGAGTTGGTGCAAGTTGAAGGCTCTAAAAGGGCCAGGGGAATTCCCAAAAGGATGTGGGTGTAGGTAGTAAGAACTAAGAAAAGCCTTAATGACCTGTCTGAGTTATGGCCCTTGATAGAGTGGCATGGCGGCAATGATTCATGTAGCTGACCCCAATTAGTTGGGATGAGGCTTGGATGATGATGATGATGATGATTTATACAGCTATGATATTCCAATCTTGGGGATTTGTGGTGCATGCGCCAGCTAAGTTGAAGCCCATCACATGTATGATTTGGATTATTGAATGAAGAGCTTGAATTGTAGAAATTGAAATCTTATTGCTTTTGTATACCCACTCAAATAATGCTAAGAAGATCAATACAATTATGCCACAGTTGGTCTGCGTGTTGTAACAATCTGCAATTGCTGCAGTTACCCCATCCCACCAACGCCACACAATTCCCAAGTGTCAATGTATCATCAATCAAACTCAGCCAGCCAGAGTATCCAATCTTTTTTCTCACTTTTGGTGGGCTTGCATAAGGGATAGGGTTTGATATTCTGGGAAAGTGTGATGGATGATACACATGGGCTAATAGAAATCCTTCAATAGGCAATGTTTGACTGTTCAGGTAGTTGTCCACTTCAGATGTTTTCAAAGCAATTGATATACTAGAACGATGTCCTGACCAGTCAATTAAATGATATCTGATGGACAGGGGAACAAGATAATTCTATTCTTTTGTTTTCTTTTTTCTTTTTCTTTTTTTTCTTTTTTCTTTTTCTTTTTTTTCTTTTTTCTTTGGTGTATACAGAAGGCCATTTTTCGTCGTTTACAAAAAAAAAAAGAGTTGCTTAATCTAACAAAAATGAGTTGCTTAATCTAACAGCCGTTATAGAAATATAATGGAAGGCACTGGAACATAAGTACTAAACTAATGAGGTATCTTAATGAAAAGCTATTTAAAATAGCTACTGGAATGCAAACAGAACTGTCTATCCAGGTCATGGGTGTTTTCCGGTCCAAAATCCAAGCCCTTCAACCCAGGGAGTTTTGAGCAACACAAGTGGGTCAATATAATTACTAATTTATAGCTAATGGCTTATTTTTTAAGAATTAATTACCATGCAAATAAGAAATTTCCATTGGAAAGCTATAAATATAATTAGCAGTTGCTTATTTACCATCTCTGTGTATTTGCAATGATTATAATTTGAATTTATAGTTAATAATTGCAGTCTTCTAATTTAGGAAAAAAAATTGATATTTAGATTAATATGCACTTATGACTGTAAATTACTTATTTACAACGGTGTTTTCTAGAATACATCCGACCATATTGTTATAAGATACATTGGAACTAGCCATGGATCTGGATGGGGTTAACTGTTGACGGCCTAACTAGATACACAGGCTGATGTTGGATGCCTCGGAACTGTTCAAGATTGGATGATTATAAATAAACTCAATGGCCACCAAACAATGGTTAAGGAAATTGTGCATATTGAAAAGAAAAGAGTGAAACAATTGAAAATACAAGAATTTTTGAACTTCTGGTATCTCCATCCATGGTTAGGTCCTTCGAATAAACTAGATCACCGAAACATAATCCTAGAGGTTTTGTAATTCCACTGTGTTTAGGAAATTGTGTGTGAGATCCAAGCCTTCCATATGGTTGGAAATGCTTAGGTCTTCCATCTAAAGAATTGGGCAGCTTCACTCCTCAGATGGGCCACAATATATAAAGTAAGCTGACAGTTAAAACAATAGTTTTCTACCCATCCATTTGGTTTGATTGCTGTGGCCCACCTGAGGTGTGAAACAGCCTGACTTTGAGCCAGAAGATCCAAGTAATGTAGCCCACCTTATGGAAAGCTCCAATCATGCATATATGCTCTATTTTGGCATGTGTCCCTGTTTGTAGATAGGCCCGGCTCCAGCACACATGCGGAATGAAAAAACACATACAAATTAGTATTTGCTGAAAGTTCCTCTTCTTCAAGTGTACATGACAACTTTGTGGGCTATTTGTGGGCTGCCATGGCAACTTTGTGGGCTATTTGGGCTATTTGGGGAGAGATAAACCATAGGTGCTTTGAAAAGAAGGTGGAGACAGTGGGTCGGGTATGTCGGAACGCTTTGATATGGGTTAAGGATTGGGTCTCAGGGATTAAGGATTTGGATCCTTTTGTAATTGCTGCCCTTTTGGGCGTCTGATGTTTTTCTTTTTAGCGTTTCCTTTTGCTGTGTTCTTTTCTGCTTTGCAGTGGCTTTAAAAAAAAGTTTTTGTCCACTTGCAAAAAAAAAAAGTGTACATGACATCCGATCCAATCCATGTAAAAGGTGGGCCTAACCATGGAGATCTTGGGATCCATGTAAAAGGTGGGCATAACCATGGAGATCAGGGGTCAGCTCATTTTGACCATTTTGGACAAGAGCGCCAACTAAAACAGGTTACATCCTGTGCAGGTTTTAAAAAGTGCTTCTCCCCTACTTATTTCTTTCCTTTCTTCTTTCTTTTAGATAACTCCAGCTTGCGAGATGCTGGAAGAATCACTATACCGTAATGCATTTCTTTTCAGTTATTATTATTATTATTATTTTCTCTGTTTCATCTTGGTAGTATACAATTAATAGGCAGGTTTAAAAGTTGGACATTACGTGTGGGTTTTTGATTTGTATTAATGGGGCCCATGGTTCAGTGATCAAAACTTTCACATCATGGGAGTCATAGTGGATGGCCCACACCAAAAAAATTCCTGAGATTTAAAGACCCCAGCTGTTTAATTTTTGTGGCTATTACAGGATCCATTTTGGATTGACCCACGAAAAATTGTAGATGGGAAATATCAACCCTTAAATAACTGTTCAGTAAATGGACAAAAAGAAAATAAAGCATAATTCTAAAACTCACTGAATCGACTCGAAACTCAGCCAAGTAAACTCGACCAGGCAAAATTTCAAGGTGAGTCAAAGAGAAAACCTACTTTTCAGTGTGACTCAGCCAAGTTTCGGGGAGACTCAGTCAGTTGACTCACTGACTCCGTTGACTCAATGCGACTTGCGAAAACGACTCGGCCAAGTTTCAGGGAGAATCAATGGGTCGACTCACTGATTTGGTTGACTTGACGCGACTTGCGATGATTCAAGCATGTCACTCATGAACAATCTTTCTCTTATAATAAAATTTATTGAGCTGATGGGAGATTCGAATCATCAACCTTTTATGAAAGAACTAATGCTTTTCACCATTGCAATAAACATGCTATAGATATTTATTTTTTCTATTTTGTATATTTTACAAATATTATATAGAGTTTATTATAACCCTTTATATTTTAGTTTAATTATTAAATACTGGTTTGGGTCATGTAAAGACTTGATCGAGTCTTGAATCAACCAACCCAGCTGGACATCAAACAAAGTTGATTTTTTGGGTCTTTGAACTATGAAATAAAGCAATGTTCTCATTCATATGGGAAAAAGGCCAAAGATTCGATAGCTAGTAGTTGCATTTACGGGGATTTGTACATGGACTATCCATTGTGGGGCCCACCAAAGTAACCACTTGGATCACAGAAACAGAAGACTCTGACATACGGTTGAAACTCACAACCAAGCATTGTACAATGCCTCTTTCTTCCTATTTTGTTGATGCTTCCTGTAAATTTTGCTGTATAAGTGAAAAGGAGATGTTCAACAGTGACCATCTATCTAATGCATCTCCCACCATTTGAAAACGAGACTGATAGAACAGTTCTATCAATTGGCGCATTTCAAATGGATGGTGAAAACTGACATGTCAATGGTTTAGTTTGGCATGGAAAAGTGGGGAAGGTTTATGGCTCGGATCATCTGATAGATCACTATGGGCCATCTATGCCGGGCCCAACTAGATGCCACTGTGGAGAAATCATTGGATATTCAATAAGAGGATATGCAAAGTATACTCAGGTTTTCAATTTGCAAAAGTGGGGTCCATGGTTTAATGAGCCAATCCTTGGTCTGTTGGACCACATTGTGGATAGAGACAATGCCCCAGAAATATCCTTCTTAGTATAACTCTACCTTTCTATTTGTAGCCTGAGAACAGGTGGTCAAGAAGATAATGTAGGGGCATTTTCACACCGGACTCGAGTCGAGTGGCCTGTGAGATGCAGGGGCACACTCGGGGTGGGCGGCCTGTGTGAGGCAGGTGGCTCGTGAGATGCGGGCCCCACCCGTGTGACCGGGTGGCTCGTGTAAGGCGGTACCCATGTGATTTGGGGCCCACGAGGGAGGTTCGACCGAGGGCCTAACCCATGAGACGTGGGGCTTGGGCAATGAGATAAAGGGATTAATTTGCCATACTCTAACAGTTCGAGCTTTTAGAGCAAGTGGTTAATTGTCCTGCATCAAATCGGTATCAGAGTGGGAGGTCTCGTGTTCGAGACTCCTCACCGGGGGTGATTAATGCAGGGGCATTTTCACACCGGGCTCAAGTGGGGTGACCTGTGAGATGCAGGGGCACACTCGGGGTGGGCGGCCTGTGTGAGGCAGGTGGCTCGTGAGATGCGGGCCCCACCCATGTGACTCGGGTGGCTCGTGTGAGGCGGTACCCATGTGATTTGGGGCCCACGAGGGAGGTTCGACCGAGGGCCTAACCCATGAGACGTGGGGCCTGGGCAATGAGATAAAGGGATTAATTCGCCATACTCTAATAGTTCGAGCTTTTAGAGCAAGTGGTTAATTGTCCTGCATCAGAAGAGTAATATGACAATAGCCCACATCAATTAGAAAAAGGCTCAAGATCTATGGATAGGATGTTCCAATATATGAGCCTTTTCTGTCATTGCCCATCCATGGTGTAACCCAATAGACCAGTGGTCTGGGTCACTGAACCACAGACCAATATAATGGTTGCTCTGTTATTATGATTAGTAATACTATGGTGGTTTGCGGTCTGCTTTCAACAGCCCCAACACTGACCTTATCCCACTATGAGGGTGTCACTAAAAAAGCTGTGGGGTCTGCTATGATGTGTGTTCATCCATCATCTGGCACAGTCTGACAGATCATGTTAGGACATGACCCCAAAAATAAGGCAGATCCAAAAATCAAGTCGGACACACCACAAGGAACATTGAAGATGGAGATGCACAACAATGAGACTTTCCTGGGGCCCACTGAAGTTTTGGATCAGGCCGATATTTTGTATTTTCCTTCATCCTGGTTGCACTCACTTTATGAATGTGTTGAAACTTGAATGTCATATCGACATCACAGTAGGCCCCAGAAAGGTTTCAGTGGTGGTTGTGCTCTGTCTCACTATTCCCTGTGGTGTGGCCCACTTGAGTTTTGCATTGACCCAAGTTTTGCAGTGGCATCCTAAAATGAGCTTGCACAAGTGGTAGATGGAGTTGGTGCCACACACATATCATGGAGGGCCCTGCAGTGCTTTTTGTTGTGGAAGTGAACTGCCTGGGCGAATTGCTCGAGCGAATCTCGGTAGCATTACTCTATTATGATGGTAATGCCAGTAGTATGTTATTGGTAATAACACCTGTCTACCCTTTTTTTCTCTATAATAAAACACTGAATTCATCTGACTCTTTCCTTGTCTGCAGTTTATTCTACTCTCTCAAAAGCTCAAAACCAATGAGATAAAGAAATGGTGAGAGATTCAAAAGAATACCTGGTACTAAGAGTTACTGAACTAGCACAGAATAATGCCGAGCTCCGCAAACATCTCCATCAAGCGGTAGTAGAGAAACTAGAGCAGGAGAAGAGCTTCCGCTTATTGATAGAGGAAAAGACTTTAGAAATTAAGCGTATACTCGGTGAAGATGTTTCTCAGAGAGACATACTAAAGGAGGAACCAGAAGACTTGTTTTCAAAAATTCAAGAATTGAAGATAAGACACAGGGAGAGTTCACGGGAGATTCAACAGCTGAGGATGGAGCGCGACTTACTAGTAGAAGAAAAGAAAGAGAGGGAGGGGCGGTTGATTTTGTTAAAGGATAGCTTGCATTCAATCTTATCCGATTTGTCAGTGGGCCAGGATGGTGATGAAGTTCGGATGCGTATGGACAAAAGAACTGCGAATGAGTTGTTAAAACAAGCATTGTGGATGGTGAAGTCCACTGCACGGATGGTACAGACATTGGAAGGCGAAGAAGAAGAGATTGAAGGGAGAGGAGCTGCTGGCTTTGATGGAGAGGAGGGAGAGGAAGAGATGATTCGAGTGCTTGATGCAGAGTTGAAAGCTATCTGGAGGGGTTATTGGAGTAGAGTGATGAAGACGGAGGACTTGAAAAGGAGGAAAGAGACTGAACATGTCTTCAACAAAGGGAAAATGGAAGCTATTGCTTTAGTTGGCTGTTTTAGCATTGTCTTCTTGATTGTGTCAATAGCAGCTATTGCTGCTAGTTGTAAGTACTATTTAAGATAGGATTTTATCTGAAGATCAGAAGTGGATTTTATTTTTACCAGGTTTTTTTTTTTTTTTTTCCAGATTCTCTCTCTTTCACTCTTCTTATCTGTCCTCTACATGGGATTGCTGTCAACACAGGTAATTTGTTATTTAATCCAGTTGCATTAGAAAATATCAAAACACCTAATAAGTGGATGACAATTGAGCTGGGCTGGCCCGAGTCCTGACCATGTTCGGCCATGTTTAATCATGAGCTTTCAGTCCTGTCAACGAATTCTGCATGGTTTCGACTGGGTATGCCTTAGGCCTAACGGCTCTGCCACATCTTGTCCTTGTAATTTACCGTCGTTGTTCCGCTCTTGTCACTATCCTACTCTGTTGGCTTTGGATTCACTCTTAGCTGATGGGCTGGACATGGGCATGTTCTGGCTAGCGCCAGTTTCTACCCTCCTAGTAGGTTATCAGCTACAATGAAGATAGTTGTATTTTGACACATGGATGGTCCGATCATGCTGATATGAACTTTCCAGTCAGTCAATCACATGCCCATGTCCAGCACATCAGCTATGGATAACCTATTAGCTATGGATAAAAGGGTTATCAATAAGAATTGTGGAGTCAATCCAGGTGAATGAAGTTATGGACTATGATCAATAGCATCAAGAATGGATAAACAGATCAATGGAACTTTTCTAATTGAGAGTCAGGCCGTATGTGGTCGCACGTTCCAATGTGTGGAACATGATGCCCAGGACCTGAGCCTTTTTTTGAGGTAGGCAGCATTATTTAGATGTAGCGTAAAAATCAGGACATTTCAGACCTGGCAGTTGACAGACCTACCTATCAGCCCTGCTGGTTCTCAAATGATCGAACTGGAATCATCTACAGCGCCTATTTTACACCCAAGATCTGTGGGGCACAAGTTGCATATCCAGTCCATCAGTTTCCATCCTCTACTCTGGGTCCAGTGGAGACAGATTCACATCTCAAGTGGGCCACACACCAGGGAAAAAATGGTATGGAATGCCAACCATATAGGTTTGTATATAGTGCCACCAAGTATATCTTTCATCAAATCCTTTAATCAGGTGTAACTCACCAGAACCAAAGTGAAGATACAAAAATCAGCCGGATTCTAAACTTAGGCGGGCCACACTACATGAACGGTCAAGAGGTTACGGTTCAAATAAGGTTTTTCTCACCTAATGGATAGAGTGGATTTCCACCTAACACCGATTTTAGGCAGCGCGTGGAACACCTGCGATTGTGGGGCCCACCATGTTGTACATGTAAAATCAACTACGTCTATCAAGTTCTATCCTCGATTCCAGGATCTGGGGCAAAAAAATCAGTTATATCCACGAATCATGTGGGCCACACCACAGGAACAATGAGTATAGGATGCCAACCATAGATTTTTGTGTGTCGGGTGTATGTCTTTCATAAAACCCATTAATCAGGCATAATTAATCAGGATGAAGTGAAAACACAAAAATCACCCAGGTCCAAATATCAGGCAGGCCACAACGTGTGAACTTAGAGGTTTTCGGAGCAATTTTACTTTGTCCCATTGTCGTGGCCCATTGAGTTTTTTTTTTTTTTTTTGCTGGTAACTTGTATATACAGTTCAAATAATGGATCTCATCCGATGGACAGAGTGGATTTACATATAAAACATGGTGGCCCCACATAGCTCGGGTGTTTTACGCCAGCTTGGTCAAACCAAATGATTCCGAAAAGAAAGACAAACCAGACACTGCAACCGAAGGAAAAAAAAAAAAAAAAAAAGAGGCCAAAGATTGGATGGCTAAGATATTCCAACATGGGAGTCTTTCCGGCCCGGGCCATCCACCGTTAGGTGCATGACATCAACGGTCTGCGTCACTGCACGACCAAACTGAAAACCCGATCATGCCATGCATATGTTATTATCCAATCGAGCATCTTATAATTCAAGCAACGGTCAGGTCCTCAGGAGGTGAGGACTCGCTATGCGCTGTAGGCACTCTGCGCAGTGTAAGACTCTTCTTCACTTTCCCGAGTCCGATCGCCAATAAGAATCGTGGATCTCCATCGCTCCTTCTTAACATAAAAAAACCCTTTTATCACAAGTGTAGAAGAATGTCCATCTCCAATTCAAGGTACTTCTCACATCTCTTTCTAGAAATCGACCTTTTCTTTTCTTCCAAATGTCGTAATCGTTCTTCTTTCCTTGTACAAGAAGCCCTTCGCACACAGCTTCCAATGGCGATGCTGGATCAAGCCCCATTCCTTTTGATTATGCTGAAATTGTCGTAATCCGTCACGGGGAGACAACGTGGAATTCCTCTGGAAGAATTCAGGTATATCATCATCATCATCATGATTGCTGTTGTTGTTGTTGTTGTTGTTGTTGTTGTTTTGCCTTTTTTCTTCTTTTTGATAAATAGGCGGCGACTATGGATGGATTGATGGGATCTTTTTGCCAACTCATTGTAGGGCATGATCCCAAATACGAGGGAGATTGAATATTCAAGTGGGCCACACCACAAGAAGCAGTTGGGGCTGAATGCCCATCACTGAAACCTTTTTAGGGGCCTCAGATGTTTTGGATCAGGCTGATTTTTGTGTTTTCCCTTTATCCAGGTAGGAATCACCTTGTGAACAGGTTGGATGGCATATAAATTTCATGGTCGGCCCCAGGATGGTTTCAATGGTGTGCATTTTCATCCCCACTGTTTCCCGTGGTGTGACCCACTTGAGTTTTGCATCTCCCTGATGTTTGGGAACATGTCCTAAAATGAGCTGGCAAAAAGGATGATCAGAGAGGATATAACACAAACATCATGGTGGACCCCACAGAGCTTGGGGTCAAAGAGGACTCTCGTGTCCACATTAGGTTGTATTTGGATGTACAAAGTACAACTGGATTTAAGTGTGAGTGTTCAGTTCAGTCGAGAGGAGAATGTAATCGAGAAGTGCTTCTGGATTAGTTATCCTATGCAATTTAATTGCGCATCCAAACATGGTCTTATTACCCAATTTGTTTGCGTGATTATTGTTTAAAATTTTAAAATTAAAAGGTTTTGTACTTCTTTACCGTTTTTGTCCAAAACATGTGTATTTTATTAGAGGTGGTGTGACATAGTGCTGGATTGAATGCAACGGTGTTTTTTCTTTTATTTTAACCGGCGACTGCAAAGGTGGGATGCCTTTTGGTGATCTGGATGGTTCATCTGGTGCACTCCATTATAAATGGGCCGTGCTTGAAACATCTCCTATCAGATGTCCTTAACTGTCTGGTTGCTAGCTTGCAATTAGATGGTTAGTCATTGTTTCACATTTGGGAAGGAACATTACCCTGATCAAATGAATAGGATTTCCCAATAGGGAGATGCATGACTCACGCAGGACAGGTTCCATCACCGTATGATGCATGCGTACTAAACAACATACACCATTGGATATGTATCTCACATATGGTTCATGTGTACTAAACAACATACATCAGTGTGTACCTTCATTAAAAGTATCCAAGATGTTGTCCCACCTTTTTTAAGGATATGCTATCCTCACTTCTCTTGGCAACTATACAAACGTGGGTCTAGACATGTAATCCTCCCAACATCTAGTTGCTCTATATGGCCTATCTGGAATTGAACTTTTGATGCATCCAAATGGATCCTTGGAACTATCTCCATGATACCTCTAAATTTGTGTCGAGAGAACTTTACACCTTACTACTACATGTTTGTGCCCATATCACCAACACCACCGCCATCATAGCTTTGTCCCAACTGTTTGGGGTCAGCTTTATGAATCTTGTTTCACCAAAGATAAATACAAAATATGGTTACTCAAATTGTTTAGCGATGATTAGCTGCTTGCATGTATGAACCCTTGTTTACATAAGTTGGGGATCAGTTGAGATTTTCATATATATATATATATATATATATATATATATATATGACGATTTTATTGGAAGGGGAAGGGGCCAAATAATTACACCGCAACCCAAGGAGTACAAGAAAGATCACAGTCGCTAAGACCCATCGAGATCGAAGCCCATTCCATAACATCCGCCTTAACCCTCTTAAAAACTCCCAAAGCATTCCTGCAAAGATTATGGTAGTACCGGTTTCTGTGCATGTGCATTTATACTCACAATATTTTGGAACCTTCAAAGTATTTTTGCACAACTGTTTGGCGGACATTTTGATGTTCTGTAGAGCACTGGCCCTAAAAGCTGCCAGTTATGGTACTATGTATGACTTATTTTTTCAGCCTCATCTGATTCACTACTAGTAAATTCATGATGAAAAATTCAACCTGTTGTTTTCCTTGCATTAAACATTCCATTTACACTTTGAGTGCATATATTTATACTGATGTCTCTCTACTTATTAGGGGCACCTTGATGCAGAATTAAATGAGGTTGGGAGGCAACAGGCAACTGCAGTAAGTCACTGGTCTTCACTTTTCTTTTTCTTTCCCCCCCTTTTTTGCTTGGAATTATCTGTATTTATTGCTTGATGTGTAATTTGATTTTCTCGAAGGTGGCTGATCGACTATCCAAGGAATCAAAAGTTTCAGCTGTATACTCATCTGATCTCAAGCGAGCTCTTGAGACTGCACTGATAATAGCGAAAAGTTGCAATCTGAATGAGGTACGACCCATGGAGCTATATTCTAGAGCTTTGCTTTCTGCATTTCTGATACAGATGCAATGATATGCTAGATCAATACATCGCTTAAAAAGAAAGAAAGATATACTAGCTCAATACCTGCTGGTGCCTGTTCTCGTTGCAGCAGTAAAGAGAGAGACTCTGAAGTTGTCTTCAAAGTTTGATATTTTGTCGTAGTTATTTCTGCTACTTTCCTTATAATTGATCCTCTTCCAATCTTTGTTCTTTTACTCACCTTGATTTTCTTTGATGTGTGTAGAACCGAGGATGCTGTGTCTGGTTCTTCTTATGCTTTATGTTCCTACTTAAAGTTATCCATTGACAAAGAACTATATGATCATTGCCCCAGGGATATATGCACACTATACTGACATTTTCAGTTTGCAAAATGGGCGTATGTTTCAGTGACCTTGCCATGTATGGACCATGCCCCAAAAGTCCCCCAGTTTGGAAATCCTAGCTACCAATCCTGAGGCCTTTTAAGATGAATGCAATTGTTGTATTTCTCTCCTTAACCATCTATTTGCATGCCAAAAGTTGAAAGGATAGGACTGTTCTATCAAGGAAGATTTGGAGGCATAGTCCATCCATGATGGTGCCCAACAGCCCACTTCTCTAGAAGACTGAGCCATGGGGCCACACTTGTACAAACTGGAAACCCTAGTGTACTGTGCATATCATCAAGGTTGATAATCATACAATTCCTTGCCCTTGACATTCATTTCTATTCTCCAATTGTTAATTGCTCGTGTGCTATAGTAAAATTCTCTCATGTAACGGAATGCTTTATTAGAAGCAAAACTAAAAAAGGGCTATTTAGCCAAAGCTGACTAAGAAGGAGAGGACGATGGGGGATCTTCAGGCACAAACTGCCTCTAGAAAGCTCCCCAAGAGGGAGTGCTCCATTTTTCTTAGCAGGTTATATGTAAAACTGCTTCAATCCATGTTTCCATTTTATGGTTTTGTTAGATGGATATGTCTAGTGCTTATGATGGAGGGCACCTATCCTTTGTAGCCTGACCATATTAGCGTGAACTGGCTGAATAGTTGATGGGAAACAATTGCATGAAATCTTTCATAGCTAGATAACAGAAAATTTCAGGAAAATAAATAGAAGAATTTATAAGCTTCGAGGGGAGAAGATAATAACAAAATGAAACACAAAAGACTAAAGGTAGAGGGTCTAGGGAACCAAGGAAAGATGTATCCAGAGTCTAGTGGAAAAGATTAAGAAGAAAATGAAGGGAGAGATCAGATGAGTGGGGACATCTAGGTAAAGAAGAGAGAGATTTAAGGAGAGTTCTGTAAGAAGATAGGTCAAAAGAATTTAGGGATTGGAAAGATGGTAAGAAAACCGAGAAGGTTTAGTGCAGATATGTTTTGAGGGTCTTACCTTCTGTTAACGGAATAAATAGGCAGCTTAGATTAATAGCCCGGATACATCTTTCCTCAAGCTTCTTGAGTTGAAAAGCATTGGAAACTAAACCTTTAAGATTTAGTTGTTGTGGTTTGCAATCTCTGTTTAAAAAATATATATGGGCAATAATCAACTTTGTGAAGTAGGTAAAAGATAATAATTCAAAAAAGTTGGTTGTTGGCTTGCCAGATACCTTCTCATATCAAAATTGTACCTCTTGGTTTCTCAGAAATTGAGCCCTAGACAAGACAACCAAGTTTAAGATTAGTATAATCCGTAAGTTTACTAAACCATTCGATATGGATGTATCATCTTGAGCTTGGAATTCTGTTGCAAGCAGTAACAAGAGAACAGTGCCGAGTATATTGGGCAAGGGATATTCATCATCATCACCATCACAGCCTTGTCCCTGCTGGGTTTTCCATATGAATCCTGTTTCTCATTCCTCAGGCCCTATCCTCAGTAAGTTTTCTAGGTTTAACATCCCTTCTTGTGACCTCGATCCAAGTTCTTTTTGCTCTTCTACTTATACTATTTTCAGGTCCTTCAACCCTAATTAGAGTTCTTTAAGGGTGGCTAGGGGTTCTTTAGGTTTCAATAATTTTTTTAAAAAAAGGTTCTTTAGGTTTAAATGGCTTAAAGTTGCTCCAAATATCTGGAACAAGTCTATTGGATATTGGGAAGGAAGAAGCCCAATGGTAGTCATTTTTATTTATCTGAGTGGAGTTAGCATTTGTTAAGTTAGACAGTGTGGTGACTGTTGAGTTTCTATGTGCATCATGGGATTTTAGGTCTTTCGATTTTCTTAATTGCAAATGATGGAAGGTTTTAGATCTTATGCTTTCTAAAGCCTTCCTTTTGCCGACATATATTTGCTAACATCAAGTTCCTTTTGTTTGTGTTTTTAGGTAATACACGATCCAGCATTAAGGGAGAGGCATATGGGTGATCTTCAAGGTCTAGTATTCCGTGATGCAGCAAGACTTAATTCGGAGGCTTATCGAGCATTTTCTTCTCCCAAAACAAATCAAGAAATCCCTGTAAACATCTTTTCTTTTTCTTCTTCAAAAAAAGGTTTCTAAGATGTATTAATGATGTATCATACCCTTCTGTGATAAGAATGTTGTCCCTTAGCTTGACCTGCTGAAAGTCAACACCAAATAGTCCCTTATCAAGCACATACCAATCATGATTTCATGGATTATGGCCCATTACATTGAAATACAACAAAAAACGATGAAAAGGAATGGAAAAAAACAAGTGATGGTTGAACTAATTTTTCCTAAAATGGTTCATTTGGCACAGTCTGCTGATGAAGAGGATCCGCCCAAGTGTAGGCACTCCAAGCTAAGCACAAGAATCACACAGAGTAGAAGAAAAAATCTAGAATTTTTTTATTCAATTCAAAGGCGCCTTGATACTACTCATCCTAGGCCCTTATATAAGCTTTTGAAACGTATATATGAGGAAAACTCATAATGTCATTGACAACCAATGACTTTACAAATATGGAAAAGAAATAAAAAATGATAATAACACATTTAAAAATATTTGACTAATGGATTATTCATAGCTAGGTGATTGGTTTTGCTAGCTAATTACCTAAATAAGAGGCTTGGGCCTCTTCATTGATGGGCCGGTTGTTGGGTTTGGGCTTAATGGGCCTGGGCCTGGGCCATGGATCATGGGCCAAGATTAGCTTGCATAGTCCTCCCCCACTTGAAAGAACTCGACTTCAGCGAGTGAATTGCTTGATATTGCTCGTAAAGGTCAATATTCAAGCGCTGGAAGTTTTTGGTTGTGATCCATGTAGCATCAGAGAGAGGTCGTCTTTACCAACGGACGGATGAGAAACTTTTGGTAACCATCTTGGTGTGTGAAATCAATTTGGTCATCGAGAACATCAACAATCTTGTTTGTAGGTGGCAAAACAGTTGGAACTGTATGCCTTGTTCTTCGATGTTATCGTCAGTATGGTGCCCATGATAGATTGAAAGATCTTCTACATTAAAATTAGGATTGATAGGTAAGTCTGGTGAGAGATCTAAAACATAAGCACTAGCACTAATCTTATTTATGATTTTGAATGGTCTTGCATTGCGAGGACTTCAAGGTACTGAGGGGTAACCATTCAGGACGAGTACAGGCCATACCCATGCCACCTTCCGCAAATTCAACAAAGCGGCATCTTGTATATGCAGTGTTTAAATTATCGGCGATGTTATCGAATTATCGCCGATAATTTCGGTATCGCTAGAGTTGCGACACTGAAACTCCCTTTTTTCGTTTCCCTTCCTAACATCGTCGATTTTTCGGCGATTTTATCGATTTTTTGTGAAAAGTCCAGTTGTCACTCAGTGTTCGCAATATCGGCCGATAGTATCGGTATCGCAGTCCAACGATACTGATACTATCGAAAAAATTGGAGAGAGAGAGAGAGAGGGAAACTTTCAATAGGATGGATTTCCACACCTGTAGAATAGATTGCCCTGATTGGAAGCTGTATTTGGTGGGCCATTTGAATCGAAACTCACCATTTGTAGGTTGCAGTAAAGAAAATCTCGATTCCCTATTTTTCTTTCTTCTATTAGATTGTTATTTGAAAACGGAATTGATTTAGGAAGAAAATGTGAAAAAAATAAAAAAAATCCAGAGAAATCCGGAGATTTGGGGAAGAATCTAGGGTTTCACGGTCTCTTGGATGAAAAATGTGTTTGGAGCCCTTTTTTATCGGGCGTGGAGGTGCTACTGACGGGTTGAGTAGCCAACTCGCTACTGAAGTGACGTCACCAAGTTCTGTGGGTCCCACCATGATGTATGTTTTGTATCCACACCGTCCATCCATTTTGAGAGACCATTTTAGGTCATGAGCCAAAGAATGATTCAGATCCAAATCTCGAGTGGACCCCACCATAGAAAAAATGGAGAGAGTGACGCTCACCATTAAAAATTTCTAATGGCCACAAAAGTTTTCAATAAAGCTGATATTTGTGTTTTACCTTATTTAATATTTGTGATAACTTATGAACAGATTGGATCTCAAATAAACATCACGGTGGACCTTAGGAAGGTTTCAACAATGGGTGTAACTCATTCCACTGTTTTCCATGGTGGGGTCCATTATAGTTTTGGATCTGCCTAATTCTTTGGATCATGCCCTAAAATGTTCTCAACAAATGGATGGACGTGTGGATACAACCAGTGTTCGAAATATCGGTATCGCACTATGTATCGCACCCTTGGGATACAGATACGTATCGGTTATCGCACGGGATATATCATTTGTATCGCATAGTTAATCGCACTTTTTGGGAAACATGGGGAAACATTGAGAAAATTGTTGAATTTTTTAATGAAACTTTGAAGATTGTTAAAAAAGCCCTTAATACACACTTTTAAATCATAACATCTCAAAAAAAACATACACATAATAAGTTTCCTTTGTATAGGGTCCTAAGCTATGCGATGTTTAACTGAACTAATGCAACTATATTTAAATTGGATGCATGATATTTATAAATATATCATAGTCATATATGAAAACACAATCAATTCAGTGAAAAGCAAAAGAAGAAGTAAATTTTGAGAAATGGATGGACGGTGGGCATCCCTCTCCCCACTCTTTTATGTGGTGGGGTCCACTCCGGATATGGATCTGAGTATCTGATTCATTATTTGAGAAATGGATGGACGGTGTAGATACAACACATACATCATGGTGGGCCCCACAGAACTTGGTGACGTCAATTCACTAGCCAGTCTGGCTACGCAACATGTCAGCATCCACATCCGCGGGACGCGGGAGAACTCCCCCAACACTAGCCACGGTCGGTGCTATGTGGGCCCCAACATAATGTATTTGTTTCATCCATTCCATTCATCCATTTTTACGGATCATTTTAGGATTTAATAAAAAATAATTATAGGGATATAAATCTCAGGTGGACCACACCACAGGAAAACAATAATGATTGGATATCCACCATTTAAATGCTCCTAAAGCCCACTGCACTGTTTATTTGACATCCAATCCGTTGATTGGATCATAAAGACCCAGATGAAGGGAAAAAATAAATATCAGCTTAATCCAAAGCTTTTATGGCTCCCAAAACATTTTTAATGGTCAGCGTTCATTCAATACTGTTTTTGTAATGTGGTCCAGATTATATTTCGATATACCTCATTTTCTCTCATAACATAAAATGATCTATAAAAATAGGTGGACGAAAAAGATGAAACACATACATCATGGTGGGGCCCACAGAGCACCAACCACCAACCATTGGTTGGTGCCCGTGGGAGTAGCCAATCCGTTTCGCACGCGGATTTCCTGCAAAAGCCTTCTGCAAGAGGTTCCTGCGCTGGGAACCCAGGTGGGGTCCACTGTGATGTTTGTGAGAAATCCTCTCCGTCCATCCATTTTGTGAGTGCATTTTAGGATATGAGGCCAAAAATGAACCGTATCCAATACTCAAGTGGGCCGAAAATGGGATAATTGAACGTCCACAGTTGAAATATTCATGGGCCAACAAAAGTTTTGAATCATGCTAATATTTGTGTTTTCAGTTCATCCCAGTAAGAATGACGTTATTAATGGTATGGATGACATGTAAACATGACTGTGGGCGCTAAAAAGGTTTCAACGGTGGAAATCATTATTCCAACTATTTCCTATGGTATGGTCCACTCGATCTTTGGGTATGAATAAATTTTGGGCTCAGTCGTTAAAATAAGATGGAAAAACCGATGGACGGCGTGGATGGACCACATACATTAAAAGTGGGCTCAAGTAAGTTCACTAAGACCAAAATACTCCTCCTTCTACAGCTGCTTACCCTTACAATCAAGGGGTATTTTGGTCAAAATAGCAGCTTCAAAACCCTATTAAGTCTTCCGGCCAGCGAAAATAAAAAAGGCATCGTACAGACTCGTTCGTTCCTCATCCGCGCCCCTCTTTCACTTTCCCTCTCCGTTTTTACCCCATCTACGCAGTCCGATCCCTATTTCACGCACGCAACCCCTCAAATGTCGTCGATCCGCCACGATTCCTGTCTCCGAAAAGAGAAGAAAATGGCAAGAAAATCACCATTCCTCACCTACCGATCATCGTTAAAGAAGGTACTCTCTGATTTATTTTATTTTTTTCTAATTCAAATTTTTGGGTTTTTGGGTGCGATATTGACGATATATCGGCCAATACTTGGGTTTTTGGGTGCGATATGGACGATATATCGGTCGATATTTGGATTTTGGATTTTTTGGTATCTTCCGAGGGTTATCGCGAGTTTATCGTCTCGCAGTGGTGCGATAACGATAATATCGGCCGATAGTATCGATATTTCGAACGCTGGATACAACACATACATCATGATAGGATCCACATAACTTAGTGACGTCCCTTCAGTAGCGTGTCTCACTACTCAACCTGTCATACAGCTAATCCGCATCCTTTTTCATCAGGCACGGCTACACGAGGCACGTACACATCTTTTCACACGTGTAGTGGGCCTCCAATCTGAATTGTTCATGTGATGTGTCATCTCATGAAACTCCCAAGAACCAAAATTTACCCTGATCTAAAACTCTGGTGGGCCATAGCAAAGAAAGAGGCAAATCAAGGGAGAAATTTGTTTTCTTTTATGATGGCCCACTGAAGTCTTAGATGAAAGCAAAAGTTGCACCATAGAAGTTTCATGGAGTGCTGCATCACTTAGACCGTTCAGATTTTGGACTCACATCACATATGATGAGTTCTCAGAAAGTTCTCACGATAACTCTGCTGCGGGGAAAATCGGCGTTGGCGCGGATCAGGAGCCTAGAGATGGATGGTCTGTCAGGGTTCTGTAAGGCCCACCATGATATATTTGTTTTATCTATACCATCCATCCATTTTGATATGTTATTCTAGGGAATGAACCCAAAATGTAGCCAAATATGAGGCTCAAGTGGTCCACACCACAGGAAGTTGTGGTGGGAATGATATCCACCGTTGTTTCTTAGGGCCCATGGTTTATTTTCCATCCAATTTGTTCAAAGTGATATCCACCCATTTTGATATGTTATTCTAGGGAATGAACCCAAAATGTAGCCAAATATGAGGCTTGGTCCACACCACAGAAGTTGTGGTGGGAATGATATCCCCATCATGATGTTTATTTTCCATCCAATTTGTTCATAAAGTCTAATAGACCTGGATGAAGGGAAAACATAAATATTAGCTTGCTCCAAAACCTATGTAGCCCCCGTAATTTTTTTAATGGTTGCCATTCAATGATCACTTTTTCATGTGGTGTGGTCCACCTAAGATTTGGATTCATTTCATTTTTTGGCCCATACCATAAAATGATTTGTCAAAATGAGTTAACGGTGTAGATACCAAATCATTTTAGCTTATTATCCAAAAAATAAGCACATCCAATTATCTAAGTGGACCATACCAAAGGAAAAAGTGGTGATTGACGATTAACGGGCCACAAAAGTTCTGGATCAATCATATATTTGTTTTTTTTCTTTGAGTTCATTTGCTTTTACGTGTCTTAATTACTGTATGCCAGCTGCATTTGTAATATATAAACTCATTTTGGTTGCTATTAAAGTGATTTTTTATGGCATCACATGCTTTTAGGTCCTATTAAATGAAAACTTATTATGTAATATATTCTTTTCGCAATTTTTTATTCATAAATACGTAAATATGTGTATTTAGCCATGTTTTGAAGTTTCACTAAAAAATTCCATCGTTTTCTCCATATTTCCCTCTTTTTCCCCGCATTTCTGGTTATCGGCGATATTATCAGCAATAACGATATTATATCTTTATCTCTGGCCAGCGAAACTTGTAGCGATACCGACAACTCGAACACTATGTATATGCATGTTGCTTATAACTTTCATTACTTGCGACGATATTGCGCCAAACTTCACCACGCACTTGCTGCATATAACGGATTAAGTCATCAGCTTCTGCACTTTGTCTTGACTTTACATGTAGAGGAACCAAATTGACTAGAAGCCGTGGTCGTATGCCAGTTACTGCTTCAAAAGGCGACATTCCTATAGACCTGTTGACTGAGTTATTATAACCAAATTCAGCCATGAGTATTATTAAGTCTCATGTAGCTATATGATCATGGGCAAGACACCATAATAACTTGCCCAAGCTACGGTTGACCACTTCCGTTTAACCGTCAGTCTAAGGGTGGTAGGCACTAGAGAACTAAAGCTTGGTTTTTGTTGATGCCCAAAGTGTTTTCCAAAAATAACTCATGAACTTGGTATCACGATCAGACACAATTATCTTCAGAAGCCCATGAAGACGAACAACCTCTTGAAAGAATAATTGAGCAATCTTGAGAGTGTCTGTTGTATTCGAGCATGATATGAAATGAGCCATTTTTTAAAATTGCCGCAAACCCAAGACAAAGTCCATAATGAGATCTTCCCACAGAGCATGTGGGATCAACAGTAATTAATACAATCCATTGTTTTTCTTTTGACCCTTAGCAAGCTAGCAAACCCTGCATAACTAGTAGATCTTCACAACATCTGACTTTGTGCGAGGCCAAAAATATCTATCTCCAACAAGAGCTAAGGTCTTATTATGGCCCAAGTGTCCACTACACCCCACCAGCATGTAACTCCCTCACAACATACTCACGGATAGACGTGTTAGGTAGATAGTTGCGTTTCCCAGAACAAGTAGCCATCATGAATGATGAAATATGGGTGTCTCACATGCTTTCCATGAAGAACACCGGTATAAATATGTTCGAAATCCTTGTCATCGGCATACTCACGTTGAATCTCTTCGAATCCTAGAACAATGATCACCATCGATGACAATAGATGCGCACAACAACTGTATGCATCAGCAACCTGATTGTCTTACTAGCCTTGTGACGAAAGACAAAAGAAAATGCTTGAAGGTAAGCGCTCCACTTGACACGGCGAGCTCTCAATTTTTTGCTAAGAGTTTAAATACTTGAGTGCTTTATGATCAGAATATCGGACAAACTCATTGCCAACCAAATAGTGACATCAATGTCAAAGAGTCTGAACAACGACATAAAATTCTGAGTCACAAGTGGAGTATCGTTGCTTCGCATCAGAGAGCTTTTCATGAAAGAAAGCTATTAGATAGCCCTCCTAACTGAGAACTCCACCAATGTCGACGTTAGAGGCGTCATAACTCACCTCAAATATCTTCTCAAAATCCGGAAGGTGCAAGATTGGAGCTTCAGTCATCTTACTTTTAATCCTATCAAACGCTCGTGTTGTTGCACTTGTCCATCGAAACTCCCTTTGTTTCATACAATCGGCAATCAGGGCCATGATGTTGCTGAAGTTCCGTAAAAAAATGTTTGTAAAATGTAACGAGGCCATGGGAACTACAAACTTTAGAGATAGTGGTAGGTATCAATTAATCAATAATGGCTTTCACCTTGGCGGGGTCCAAATTTACACCTTGTGACGAGATAATGTACCCTAACAAGACCACAAATGTACTCATGAAGGTAACCCAGGTGATTGAGGTGCTTCTTCCTCGACTTACTGTATATGAGGATGTTGTCAAAATAAACAACGACAAACTTACCAATGAAGGGCTGCAACAATTGGGTCATGATGCGCATAAAAGTGCTAGGCACGTTTGTGAGACCAATTGCATAACTAACTACTCGTAGAGACTGCCCTTCATCTTAAATGTCGTCTTCTATTTGTTCACAGGTTGGATGCGAATCTGGTGGTGTACTCACTACGAAAATCAATCTTGGAGAAGATGCTAGCACTTGGCATCAAGTCTAGCATATCATTAAGCCAAGGAATGGAGAAGCAGTACTTCACTATGATTTTATTAATAACTCAACTGTCTACGCACATACGCCAACTTCCATCCTTCTTGGGAGTAAGGAAAGTTGGCATCACATATGGGCTTAAGCTCTCTTGGATGTAGCTCTTTTTAAGCAACTTGTCAACTTGACGCTTCAACTCAGTGTACTCGGAAATACTCATCCTGTGTGCTGGTAAGTTAGGTAAGGATAATCCGGGAACCATATCTATAGCGTGCTAAATATCCCGCAGTGGAGGTAACTCCTCAGGCAGACCATCAGGGACAAATCTTGAAAGTCATGTAGCGTAGATTTGACTTCATTAGGAATAGGCTCATCCTAGTCGGTGACAGGCTCATGCACTAGTTTTGTGACTAGAGCGAATATTACGCCTTTCTCCTTGCTCTCTTCCTCGAACTTCCCCATGGTGAGAATATGAGAGTTTGAAGGAGTAGCTGATGTGGACGATGAAGGTGTAGATGAAAGAAGGAACATAGGTTGCAACGGTCGAAGAAGGATATGGTAATATCACCATAGGAAAGTATGCATGTTAGCTTCATCGTCGCTTTGTACCTTTCGATCAAAGAGCCAAGGTCGACCAAGAAGAATGTGAGTGACATTCATTGGAATTATATCACACCAAATATCATCCTCATATATGCCGATTTTAAATGATACCAAACACTTTCGAATCACAGGGATGACAATGTTGTCGACTCATGCAACCTTATATGGTTTTGAATGCCTTTCAGTTGACAAATTGAGCTTATCAATTACATTTGAGATATGATGTTCATTGCACTGCCGCCATCAATGATTATGTTACATAACCTAGTCTATCTCCAATCTTCCTCTTCCTCCTCAGTGGTGGTAAGGAGGTGGCGTATGATAAGAGTAGGGCCTTCAACTTCAGCTTCAACTATAGTTTCGGCAGGAGGGTCCTTTGGCTGTGTTGTAGGTTCTACATAGGGTTGTTCCACCTCGATGTGTTCATCCTAATTCTCATGGTCATTGATGTAGCAAGGGTTCTCCTCATTACTGCAGTAATAGAGTTTCCTGGCTTGCGAACACTCATTATAAAAGTGCTTATCTATCTGCAATGCTAACAGTTAACACCTCGACGTTCTCTCCTGAGGGAAGGTTTGGATTAAGACTTCACCCCCTAGTGTCATGTCCCTGCACTGTTGGTCGCTTTTGGTATGAATCATGTGGCAGAGGACATTGCAAAGGTTTCGGTTGCCTTATAAGAGGAATTCACATCTGTGGGCACGACTAAAAAGGGTAGGGAGGTGGTCGGTAGCCCCGTGGTGGAGTTCAATTGAGATGAGGATCCAGACCCTTTCTCACAGAAAGTTCCCCGACTGGAGAACCAAAGTGTTGGAGAGTATGCTATTGTAGTTAACGTTCAACTTGTTGAGCTTTCTGATGAACATCATCAAGCGACTCGAAATTATATGTGACCATTTCACGCCGGATATCTTGGCGTAACCCTGCTCGATAGCAATTATCTGTTACACAGTCTATCTCTACAAGCTTATAACGGACAAAAAACTCATTGTACTTCTTAGTGTAGTCATCCATCGATGAAGTTTCTTATTTAAACGCAAGGAACTCCTGGAGAAGAGTATCCATGTAATCTGAATGCAAATACTTTCTTTCTAGCTTCTCTCTCATGTCTGCCCACCTGGTGATAGCAGGATGACCCATGATGAGATTGTTGTCGTCAATGCTTCGCTACCAAAGTCTTGTTGGGCCCTTCAACTTGACCCTGTCAAAGGTCACTCATTGGACATCATCCATGTTAAACCATGTAAAATAATCTTCCAACGTTGTAATCCAATCGACAAAAGACTTTGCATCAAAGCAACTTGTGAAGTCCGGAACTTCAACCTGTACTTTCTTGGTGATATCAGCTTTCTTGGGTGTCTCAATCGTGGTGTCATAAGCTCTATCTTCAAAGAGCCATTGCATGAAGTCATGAACAAACTCCTAAGGACCCATATCGTTTTGATTCACCAAAGGTTTTGGTTGGAACCCTTGTTGTGGATTTGGATCACCATTTGGATTCTCCGATGGGATCAAGTTGCTCACTATGTTCTCTAGTTGGTCAACAATGGTTTCCAGGTTGGCTACCCTTGCGAATAGCTTGGTGATGCAATTGTCTCGTTGTTGATTGGTAAGCCTTCCTTGATAGATGTTACCAGTTACCACTATGGGTAGACATCGTGACATCGGAAAGTAATGGACAAAATATTAGGCGGTTTCTGGTTTAGAACAGAAGATTGTTAATGGGCTGAGATTCTAGACGTTAATGGATTGAAAGAGGCGAGATTAGGGCCATTAATGGTTGTAATGGGGACTGGATTTGGACCAGAATATGACAAGTGTTTTTTTTTTTTTTGTTTGGCTTCTAATGGGCTGAAGTAGGTTTATTTATTTATTTATTTTTATAATGAGCTGGAATATGGCTAATTTAAAAGTTTTAATGGGGCTGATTTTGGGGGTTTTAATGGGTTGGAATATGGCTAATTTTTCAGGGATTTAATGGACTGGAATGGGGCTGATTTTAAGGTTTTAATGGGCTAGAATAGGGCTGACTTTGGGATTTTTAATAGGCTGAAATGGGGCTGATTTTAGGGACTTTAATGGGCTGGAATAGGGCTGATTTTGAGGGTTTAATGGGTTGGAATATGACTGATGTTGAGGGTTTTAATGGGCTGGAACGTGGCTGATTTTTTGCGGTTTTAATAGGCTGGATTATGGAGGTAGATGGCTGCCAAAATTTCGGCAGTCTCTCCTTGTCAATTGGACTTTTGGGTTTTGTAAAAGAAGAAAAAAAAAAGTGAATAGGAGATAGGAAGGATGAATGCAATGAAGAAAACAGATGAAAAAGAAGCAGAATTTTATGATTAAAGAATCCGAAAACAATAATGCCGAGGTTGTTGTTGATCCAGAACTTCAACCCCACCGTCGGGACCTGCTTTGATACCAAACTGGCATAGTCGGCTAATGGAGAAGATCCACCCAAGGGTAGACACTTTCAAGCCAAGCACAAGAATCACATAAAGTAGAAAACAATTTATTTATTTTTATTTAATTCAAATGCACTTTTATACTACTCATCCTAGGCCCTTATATATCCTTTTGAAACATAAATATAAAGAAAACTCATAATGTTATTGACAACCAATAACTTATTACAAATATAGAAAAGAAATAAAAAATGATTTATTACAAATATAGAAAATAAATAAAAAAAAATGATTAGAATGCATTTAAAAATATTTGACTAATGTATTATTTATACGTAGTTGATTGATTTTACTTGCTAATTACCTAAATCAGCTAGTTACCTAAATAGGAGGCTTGGGCCTTGGGCTTAATAGACTCGGGCCTTGCCCATGGATCATGGGTCCAAATGAGCTTGCATCATCATTCCACTTTGATTTGTCAAATCTCACTCAAATCTTGTGTGTTGATCCCAAAATAGGCCTACATCTAGTATGAAATGATAGTGTTGTATGAAGAAAGAAGTGAAAAATGAGAGGAAAATTGGAAATTAAAGCAAAAAATAAAATAAAATTCAATCAATCAATGAAATGGGGCATTCATGACTGTGTCAACACCAATGGACCATATTGACTGACACGACCCTTGTAACGCCTTGAAAATCGGGGGTCGAGCATAAACTCAACTCCCGAGTTCCAACGCATCACTTATGCAACAAAATGAATGATGATTGAATGTGGTCGGTATTAGTGCATTGAACATGAGTGAGATTAAGCAAAACAAAGATATCATACTCAGAGACGTTAAATTTGCAAGCGGAAGACTCCATGATAGATAGATAAAATATATAAACATGGTGAGTCTCCAGAGCGTGATAAAGTTACCAGGGTTAAATAATTACAAGTATAATTCTAAAATATACCAAATGTGTGAGGAAGTGTAATGTCTTCTATCCCAAGTACCATATGCCCCGTGATACGATCGGTCTTCATGACTGTTGAGAGTTACTTGTAGGAGAACTCCTCCTTAACATCATAGTAGTGGTCCGGCTCCACTTCATAAGCATCGCCATCACCTGAAACTTAACAAATCTGGTTGGCGTGTACAACACCGTCCCGTAACGTGGGAGTGAGTAATCAACTCAGTGGAACAATAAGGCATAGGTTAACATGTTATCAACTCAGTCAAGCAGTAATGATAAAGCAGTACGATCAACAATTCTAAATACTCTTATTAATGCAAGTATGAATACAGTCATGATGAATGCCCTTGCCAAACCACCCTCATGCGACATCATCTTACGTTCGCTGATGCATACCTCCCTCAGTGCTCCACATCTACCAGGCACATGCGGTCATGATGATGAGCACGACTATGTAGTAGTTATTAGTCCATTTCAAAGATGCGGTGTTGGGAAACTAAGGTACCTCCCTTGTATCATTCTCAAACATGATCCATTATAGGGTCGTCAATCCTAGTTAATCTCATATGATAATGTATTTCTAGGTCGCTACAGAGGCTGTCAGGGCTATTACGCACAATGGTTACACCACTCCCCCATCACCTCTTTAACAGTTTATCACTATCTGAATCATGAGCCTTTAGTTCATACTCTATACATCTGCCGCAAAACTCGTCGCCTCACCGCAAATTCGAGTATGCTCGAGGTCACTACAAAGGGCCGCTGTGGTTGCACCACTCCCCATCACCTTATCAATGTAGGCCAACAACACGAATATAGTGTCCCATACCACCATAATCGGCCACGAGTCCGGTTGCTCACTTCAATCAAGGCACATAGCCCCGGCGTAGTGGCTGAGCTCGACCACGGTGTCCCATACCACCATGCCCGCTCATGAGCCTTAGCGGATCGAGTACCATGGTTAAAGGGATTTCACTGGTAAGCTTGGTATTCAAGATGGCGTCCAAACATGGTGAACATACATTATTTGACGAGCTGATGAAGTGCATAAGCACTACGCGTGGCCTAACCACCGCCGCCAACTCAAGTACGACTGGTTCGTCAAACACATCCTACGTAATGAAATGAATCTCAACCACGATCTCAAGTCCGTGGTACCGATTGTCCGACTAAAATCATAGTCCCAAAAGCAATCAATCCATATTCCAACGCATGTGGAGTAAAGCATAATAAACAAAGTAAGTCAAGCATGTTAACAAACATGTCATAAAGCATGTTACAAAGCATGTTATACGAAGATGCTATAAAGCACCATATAAACAGAAATTCAAAAACGAGTATTTTATCCATATATAATATATTCATACAAAGAAATAATCATCATGGCAATCACATTTCCAAAGATTATACGTATCTGATAATTTCTACAAATACCTAGAATATGTAAAATTCCATATTCTTCATCTTTAATCAAACGGAAAAGCAGACAAAGACTTTGTACATGTGCAATTATGCAGATCATGAATCTATCATTATATGACATTGAAAGCGTTGAAAACCATAACCTATACACCTAAAGTTCGCACCTTTTTTCGTAGAATCGTAACGGAGTCGATGGATTCGCTAAGCTTTCGTATACGGCAGTTTGGTAACCCATAACATGATTTCGGTTAGTTATTTCATAACCTAATTTTTCCGAGTCGTTATATTCACCTAAATTTCAAGATTTGTTTCTAACATGAAAGCACTTAAACAAGTTTGAAGTATAAGATAGTGAGAGATGAGATTTGTGAAGGAAAAATGAGGTTTTCAGGAAAATTGTTTGAAGAAGAAATTTGAGACCTTTAAATTGAGTGTTCGAGAAGTTAATCAGGTGTTAGGATTGACCCATTGCCGAAGGACGTCTAATTCCAAGTGACAAAAATCCGGAATGTTACAACCCTTTTCTTGTAACAGACTGGTTCGGCCCATATTCACATAATGGGGGTGGTTGATGTGGTGATGATACGACCGATGCTACTGTAGGGTAACCAATATTTAAAATCACATCCATGACACACACCAACTTTGGTAATACCAGCCTTGCTGAAGCATCCCTTCAATTATGTAATGATATTTTAACATTTCATAAATTTTAGTTTGTGTAAGTGTATGATGTTGAAAAGCATATCAAGAGAACTAGTATTTGAAACTGTAAATAATAGATAAGAGTTATGCTACTTCAGTTTATAGTGAGAACCTTGGCTGCAGTCGATTAGCAGGAAAAGATGCGAGAAAAGCAAGAGAAACTTTTTTTGTTACATATTCCGATAATCAGAAAGCCTCCTAAAATTTCTCATATAATCTTTGCCTATTTCTTTCCTTTTTTGTTTTTGGAAATTTAGGGTGGTGGAGAAAGTTTCGATCAACTATATCAGCGAATGACATCTTCCCTGGAAAGAATTGCTAGGAAGCACAAAGGTGTGGTTTCTTAGAGATGGCTTGATGATTTTCCTTCCTTTTTTTGTGAAAATTATGAAATGCAGCACTTCATCATATGTCATTTTCACTGATAAGATTATTGAACATGCGTTGGTGGCAACTGCAGATGGTGCAGATATCTAAAATCACATAAAATTTATGTTTTTGGATGTTATAATCGATGTCAGGTTTTCAGATGTCTTGTTTAAAATGAGTTATGCAGGGAAAATGGTATACCATGTTGTTCAAAGTAGCCTTTGTGTATTTCTAGATTATGGGGCTTCCCAAGCATTCTTAATGCCTAATGCGCTTGGTGTTTGAGACATTGGTTTTTTTTAAAAAAATGCATGGAACCTTTACTAAGGAGGTGTTTAGCTCCAAATTGCGATTGAGATAAATAATCAGACTTTCCTGTTCTTTTCTCAACCATGATTTATCAGTACTGCATTCTGTCAGTGTTGGGACCAGTAAAGATCCTAACCTACCGATGTTTAAAATCGGTGTATCAGGTGTCATATCATTCACCACCGGTATGTTCTGAGTATCACCCCATATCGTTTTGGGCTGATACCGCTGTATTGTTTATGTACAATACTGGTACATATCGTGCAATATGCACTGGTTTCAGATGATACTTTAAACCTACCCTTAGGGCATGTTTTGATACATGGAATTCATGGCAAAAGAAAGGAGAAAACAAAAATTATCCAATGATGATTTCCATGAGAACTATCAGACCATGGATTCCCATTTTGAGTTGCTGCTTGGATAACAGGTAGAAATCTTATATTCCTTTCACAACACTCACCTATTTTCTTGCACCTAGAATCCAAATTATGGAAAAACATAATGATTGCTTGGTGGAATCCACCATTTTCTTTGCTATCCAAACAACATAAATCGTCACATCGAAGGAACCTTTTTTCCTTCTCCATGGTTTCCAAACATGGCCTAAAAGAATTCTCACACACCCATCCACTCACTGTCACATTCACCACCTGTACATGCCTTCATGCCATGCATGCACATGGATCAAAGCTCCAAGACACCATGGAAAAAAAAGGATGTTCTGTTCTTGAAGTAATCTTAACAATATTTGATTTTTGGGCTATCATGCAATTGCAATGCCATACGTGGAAAATGGAAATGCCTGTTTAACTCTTCTTCCCTGTCATTGCATGTGACTCTGCAGGAGAGCGAGTGGTTGTAGTTACCCATGGAGGTGCATTAAGAGCTCTGTTCAAGCGAGCTGCCCCAAAGGGATTATCTCAAGGGAAGGTAATGAATGTATCAGTGAACATATTTCATCTGTCCGACAGTGATGATTGGATCATCAAAGTGTGGGGCGATGTTAGCCATCTTAGTAAAACTGGATTTCTGGAGAGCGGCTTTGGTGGAGACGAGAATTCTGGCTAGTTCTTTCTTTTCTACCATATTCTTCCAACTATACGATTACGGAATATGTGGTCCATTCAGGCCTTATTTATAAGTTGAGCAGCTATAAGATATAGTTGCTTGCATTACTTTTTAACCAAGGGTGTGTTTGGTTGCAAAAAATTAGACCGATTAATCATGAAATATCATGATATTTGGTTCAACCAAACGCAACCTAAGATAAATGCTGAGTATAATTACATTGTAAAATGCTTAAAGACCATTCCTCAGGTGGTTTGAATTAAATCGCCAACAGACTGCATTGAACCTCTGAGCCGAATGTGTTTGGGGAGGAGATTTAGTACATCTCCGAACAGAGATCAAGTTGAGCCTTTGTCCTGGCAATCGAAACCAATCATATCAGTGGGTCCACTGCAGATGGGGTATACTCCAAAATCTCCCTCACCCGATTATCCTAACCATTCCATTGGGCCCATCCTTTTCCCTGTACAACATGCACTGCCATTGTAATTGTTCATTTGCAAGCCAATGATTGGATGGCTAGAACAATCTGATGAGAATATTGGGTAATGGCTCATCCCATGATGAACTGCTGAATAAATATCTTAGATTACTGAAATGTGGACCCTACCCTTACTGTTACCATTTATGGGCAATCAAAGGTGGGTCCATCCCATCTGTTTATTTTGTTGGAGTACCATATGATGATATGCATCCTTAGATATCAAGGACATGAGTCGGATGAATATCGAAGCACCGGACAGCGTGCCTTTGAAATGAAATGTGGCAGACCCGTTTGCCCACCACTTTCAGAGTGTGGGCAGATGCAGCACACCCATTATTATCATATTCCAATAATGTGTACATCCAAACAGGCCCTAAACCTTGCAAGATCATCCGTCTACCCGTTTATCTGTGCAAAGGGGCAGAGCTGGCTGCAGACTGCGGCATGCCTTGGATGGGAATGGGCCTTTTTTTTATAGGTCTGCTATTATCACCTAGCGTAAGTTCTGTGGCCCACTTAGTTTATAGATGGACTGTGCCTAATGAACCAGCGTCTGTGGAAGCTTCGCATTTCATTCATAGGCATGAAATGAGATGGGATCTTACTTCCATCAACTGGGCCCAGCTGCCCCTGGGGATGATGTACAGCCCAAAGTCAATGATAACAGAGGATGCTGCGTTATCTGCCACCATGTGATGTCAACGTGATCGGGAGCGTTCATTCAATTATTGAGTGCCACCATGTAGAGATGGTACAATCCTTGGTATGCCAATACAATCTGGACCGTTTATCTGGTGGGCCTTGCAGTGGAAATGCCGAGCCTTCTCAACAGACAAATCTAAACCATTCAGTCAAAAGGATCTATAGGTGTACCATTTGGGGACACAAGCAGTGTAGAGGATGAGAGATGAAGGGTTTTGAAAATGGGTGAGACACGAGTGATACACGCCATCAACGAGCTAAAAACGAAAATGAGACCTCTATCCATCTACAAATCATTAGGATAGGCGATCCTCCCATATCTATGGTCGAAAATGACATTTCCGTCTTCAAAGGGGAATGAGACCACTGTGGGTCCCACCGCATGTGTGCATCAGATCCAACTAGTCCGTGAGGTGCACCTTCTGAAGTTTGGCTATGGGATCGAGAATCAGCTCGATCGGAAACTCAAGTGGAATATACATTGGGGAACAGTTGGGAGGGGATGGCCAACCAATAAAACCTTCCAGACTGTTTGTAGGGCCCACCTTGTCGTGTATATGACATTCAATCCATTCAATAGAAATGCCCAACCTAAATGAAGGGACACACATGAATAATCGAGATATAACCGCAGATCCGAAGGCTAAAATCAAAGGATATTACACAGTAATACGTCAGGATATATTCTAATTTCTAACAAGGGGTGTTCTCCAGTGGTACCACGGTAATCTCATGGGGGTAACTGGCAGAAGTGGGGGCCACGTGGTGTAATTATCACATCCAACACGTCCATCATATGTGCCCCCACAGGTTACCCGCAGGGTCTGAAAATCAGCTCAATTTAAAACTTTGATGAGCCACAGTACAGGGAATAAGGTGGGAGGGAATTCCCACCCTTGATTGTGACCCGGCCCCATCTGAGCTGCTGCCTTACTTTTGTCTTGATCCTCCATCCGGGACAGATAAAGGGTGTAGAGCCCGTGGATTCCGTATACTCAACATGATATCCGTCAATGCAAATCAAGAACGGGTGTCCTCTTGCAACTTGTTTGGTGATCTTTCGCTCACATGAGTTTCTGTTTAACCTTATTTTTGGCCTTGGGTTGATTTTTCGCTCTGGGTAGCGTGACGCAACCGTTGAATATTTTGAATACATCACGTAGGGCGTACTTCCCCGTGCACGTGGCAGGTTTCGTGCCAATAGGCTCTCTTCATCCATTTGGCGTCGAGCATAGCTTGCGTATGTATCTAAAATTACACGAATGAGACGGGTTTCGTGCCAATAGGGTCTCGTCATGCATTTGGCCAAAAATCTGGATCCCGGCGCGGATTAGCCGTTGAGTAGCGAGATTTTTTTATTTTATTTTTTACCCACGCACACACACCTCCACACACTCACGCCGTGGTGGGATTTCACCACTTATGGGGATTTCACCACTTATGGATACTTGAACCCTTGATCAGGTGTTGAAGCCCCTTAGAGTACCACCCGAACAAGAGTAAGGATCCATTGAGCTGAGTAGCAAGACTTGCTACTGAAGTGACGTCACCAAGTTGCGGCCCCACCATGGTACATGTGTTGTATCCACATAGTCCATCCATTTGGAGATGTTATTTTAACGCATGAGCAAATTAATTAGGCAGATTCAAAACTATAGGGGACCCCACCACAGAAAACAGTGGGAGAGTAATGACCACTGTTGAAACCTTACTAAGGCCAACGGTGATGTTTATTTGAAATCCGTTCACAAGTAACATAGGCATGAAAGAAGGGAAACACAAATATTAGCTTAATCCAAAACTTTTGTGACTCTTAGAAGTTTTTAATAATGGCACTGCTCTCTCCACTATTTTATGTGGTACGGTTCATTGGAGCTCCGGATCTAACTTATTCTTTAGCTTGTATCCTCAAATGATCTCTCTAAATGAATAGACGATATGGATACAAAACATACATCATGATGAATCCTACATAACTTGGTGACCCAACTTCGATAGCAAGATTCACTGCATTGGCCGCTAGTAGTTGCATCGCGATTGGTACACATCATTATTGATATTGTGTACATTAAATGATAATGTAACCGTTTGGCTAATTACATTGAAACAAATACTCTTTTTTTTGTTTTTCTATTTACGTCAAGCAGAGAATCCAGAGTCATAAAACAATGGATAAATCATGGATAAGATGAGAAGTGATCTAGTGCATTGAGTGTGTGTGATGTAGAGCGGGTCGCGGACAATTACATGGCAAAGATGGATCAGAAAAGGCCCGGTCGATGACAGAAGTGATTTGGACCATCAGACCTTCAATTAGGCTTATCTCACAATCCGGGATGAGTTAGCCGACGTAAAATATATGATTTTGGGGTAGAACGAGCTACTTTAGCCAACCAACCCAGCTACGCAGGGTTACGACACTCGGAATTACAAGAAACCCCTGATTCGACGGTCGTTTCTCTGTTTCAATTTCGTTTTTACTATAAATAGTAAGTTTTAGTTTGACTATAACTCTTCATCCGTCAAGCTTTAGGAGTTGCGCCCAACATGAAAAGAGCTTAGAATAATTAGGGGAACGGTTTGGTGAAGCCAAATAAGACACTTACTATTTTTGGCCAAAAACCTTGTGCACTAATAGACATCACGACTGTCTATAAATAGTAAGTTTACTATTTATAGTAAGTTGCGAATTCTAGGGGTTTTAGTTATAGTTTGATTATGATTTCTTTCTCATTGCTTAGTACCCTTATTTAAGAGGTTGTGAACTCATTTTTATGCATTCATTAGTCTATTTTGAATTTATTATAATTTATTTATATTTTCTACTCTATTTTCTCGTGGATTCGAGAAAGTCTCACGTCCTCCCCTGCGTCAGTGTGGAAACCCTTCCATCCATCTAGTTGGTTTTGCACCTGTTGCCATCAATATAATCTATCTGGACTGCCCATTAGCTAGGTTCAGCCCACTCTTCTTCTGCCGTATTGGAAAGATCATAAGATCTGATGATCCAAACCATCCAACCATTCAATTAGAAGCATGAAGAAATGGACGAACAAGATTGCTCATAGAAGATAGGTCCGGTCGCGAATGTTTAGGGCCATTAGATTTCTAAATTTTTTTACAACGTAATGGACTAAGAGTAGACTGGACCTTATAGATGGTCTGGATAGATGACGTGGATGCCACCAAGCACAAATGCAACCAGGCGGAGGATCATCTCTCCCGTATGTTTTTTGTTTTTTTCATATACACCCTTCCTTTTTTGGCTAAACAAGAAAAAACACCTTTTTTGTAAGATTAAATACCAACTTCCATTTTCCAACTTTGTTAAGAAAGCCTCATGCATTAGCGTTTTTGTTAACATTAGTAAACTTCCATTTTCCAACTTTGTTAAGAAAGCCTCATGCATTAGCGTTTTTGTTAACATTAGTAAGCTCTCTCTCTCTCTCTCACCCTTTACTCGTTCTTTAACGGTGGTCGCTTCGATGGCTTGAGTCGTCCACTGTCGCCTGCTATATGAGCACTTCCAATTCACACTGTTTACTGTGTGTGGTCCACTTGATCTTTGGATATGCTTCATTTTTGGGCTCAAGCCCTAAAATGATCGGTTAAAATGGAGTGGATAAAATACATAAATCACAGTGGGCTTAATAGAGTAAACTCCACGAGGTCCACATGATTTATGTATTCTATCCGCTCCTTCCATCCATTTTTCTAGATAATCTTAGGTCTATACCCAAAAATGAGGCATATATAATGTTCAAGTGGACCATCCCACAGGAAACAGTTGGATGGAACCTATACCGTTGAAAAATTCTTGGTGGCCACAGAGAAGTTTTGGATCAAGCTTATATCTGTGTTTTCTCTTCATCCATGTCCGTATGATCTTATGAACAGGTTGGATGACAAATAAGCATCATCGTGGGGCCTCTAAAGGTTTCAACGGTGGAAATCATTATCCCCACTGTTTCCCAATGGTATGATCCACTTGATCTTTAGATATGCTTTCATTTTGGGTTCAACCCCTTACATTATATGGAAAAACGGATTGACGGCGTGGATAGACCACATACATTCAAGGTGGGCCCAACTGAGTTTCCTCAGTACGATAAGAGCGTACTGACTTACTCAGTACGCAATCCGCTTCCAATGATGATGGATTGGATTTCATGCATGCAACGTGGTGACCCTATCGAGAGTAAAAAGGTGCTTTGGATGATTCTATTAGATAGATGGATCAACTTGCCATGTGCACCTTCCTTGGGGCCGTGCGATTCCCTCCTCGTATTTGGAAAACAACGCATAAATGAATCCTGTTACCCATAAAAAAGAAAAAAGAATATCAGGCATGAAATCTAATCGACCTCTCTCATTTCCAGAAATCTAGGGTTTGAATCCGACATCTGCAGCAACAGCAGCAGAAGATTCCTATTTTCTGTACGAGAATGGCTTCTGCCTCTACTGGAGATGGAGAAGAGAAGATAATGGCTCCCTACGGCTCCTGGAAATCCCCGATCACGGCCGACGTGGTCTCGGGTGCGGAGAAGCGTTTGGACGGCATCGCTGTCGATGGAGCCGGCCACCTTCTCTGGGTCGAATCTCGGCCCAACGAAGCAGGGTAACCATTGCTAGCTTCTCATCTCTCATTTCTTTCATTTCCTTGTAATTGCAACTAACCACTGAGCTCTTTCCAGACCGTTAGGATTTACCATAGAATGTATTGCATTTATTTTAGTTTAAGTAGAGATAAGCGAATTTTGCGACTTCCATATTGAGAATACATGCACCAAATTGCAATTGCCTTACTGCCTTACTTACCAGTTGGACTTGAAAGAAACATATTTCTTGATCATCAGTAACACTGGGAAAGTATCATGGCTTTTTGTGATTTCCTCTTGATTAAGGCTACGTTTGGTTGCACCAAATATCATGAAATTTCATGATCTTCTGCACCAAATGAGACTTATTGATCATGAAATATCATTAAAGTTCATGATATTTGGTGCAACCAAATGCAACATAAACTAAAAGTTTGCAGTTCAATTCACTTGTGCATCCAAACACAGCCTAAGTTTATGATTCCACTGGTCATTCCTTCATGATTGAGGAGCTTTCCAGTTCAATATGCAGTAGACAATTATGGTTCATCACCATGTTGCGGTACATCTCACCATGCATTTGTTGAATCTGGACCGTCCAGCCGGTGGGGGATTCTATGGATGCCCTGTTTTAGGAAAATCACTCTAGCTAAAAACACTAGCATCTGATGATCAATTTTTTTTCTTTTTTAATTTGGATCATTGAGTTTTTTCTTTCTTTCTTTCTTTCTTTTTTCAGCTTCCACCATCCATTTGATGGCCGCAAATTGACGGCTAGGGTTGTGGGTTTGGTGTGCCTTTTCTGCTGTGGGTTGTCCACAGTAGGGCCCACCAGGTGGTGAAAAGTCATGATTCATCAACACCGCAGCCCCATGTTGATGCAAGACACATGATTTAATGCTAGCATGCAACATGAAAATTATGAAAGAGTCTATAAAGTAATTCAATTAATAAAAGATGTTAACCAATCAAGTAATTAAGAGTAAACAATAGGAAATAAAATCTGATTTAACTTAAATCATATGCCCGCATGCTAAGAAATCACATAAATCAATTAAAACTAGGCCCGATGGAAGAATACAACTTCCAATTTAGTATAGACACATTCTATACTCAATGAACATATTTGTAAGTTTTATGATTAGGGTTAGGAAGGAAAATTTTGAAATTCAGAAAATTATGATTAATGGGAATTGAGGATTTTGGAATTAGAGTTTTTTAGAAATTGGAAAAAATAGAAAATTGAAGATGTAGGGTTTAGAAGGTTGTAATTAAAGGGAAAAGAGGAAGACAAGAGAAGAATAATAATAATAATAATACCTTTCGAAGAAGAGAAAGAGGAAGGATGTACCTTGGGAAATTCACCACCAAACAAGCCTCCACCCTTTCATAATTTAATTGGAAGTGAGGGTTTCTCAAAAAACCTTAGAAAATAAGGAGGAAAATTTCTTCACACAGGATAGCTTCTCTCTTCTTCTTTTTTTTTCTCAAATCTCCACTAGGGTTGGAACTCCACCCCCCTGTGCATTTATAATAAAAAATTCAAAATTAAAAAGTAGCATAATTACAATTATGCTACTCACTTAAGTGAAGTGGCCCATCATCCAAAAACTAAAATATTTATTATTAATCACAACCATCAAATAACTCCTAAAAATAACAAAAAATATAAAGAAAGCAAGATCAAAGTCCAAGAGGCCCAGATCTAAAAGATTTGGTGGCCCGATAGCCTAATCGACAAGATCCAACGGTCTGATCGACACGAAATAGAAATCATATGACTAAAATAATTTCCTAAACAGCCCACATGCATAATCCTAAAGTGGGGTCTTCAAAATGGCCCGACGGGCCCCATCTGGAACTCGTCTCCCAAAGTTGTACCGATGTGGGTTGTTGTCAACGTCTTTGGTACATCCGAGTAGGTCCTCTGATGTCCCTATCACATGTACCATGTAGTAAAGGTGAACCATGATTAGTAATTTTGGAGACAGCAATACAATTTTGTTCCGATGTATTACCAAAAATATAGAAGAAGGATGACTCCCTTCATTAAATACTTCCATGTTTTCATTAACATGAATAATTAGTATTAGCAGTTTGAAGTACCATTGTTTTCATAGCTAGTATTAATAATGACTAATGAGGTATCATATGATGCTCACCAGAGCCAAATGGAGTTTTAGTTTGGCAAAGCAAATATACAGGTGGGGCCCACCTTTTACTAATCCGGACATGTGGGCCCCATTATGGATATGCCACACCCCAAAGATATCCATCGGATGATCTTAATTGTCAGGTATGTGGCCTTCCAATGTGCTGGCCATCTGTCTTCAGAAGAGAGAAATAAAAGCACCTCTTTATCCTTGAGTTATGCTAGTCGTATACTTGTATTAAAGAAGAAGAAATCAATTGGACGCAACGATCTAGAGCGTTATGGCCAAAAGAAGGGGACAAGAATACGGGGTTTTTCACAATATAGCCAGTGTGAGGGCCCTGGTTAACAGAATTAGCAGTTTGGAGGTTGATGGCAATCTAACCTTGAATAAGGATAAGATATGTGGCTTGATAGTGCAGTTCTATAAGGATCTTCTATCTCAAGATCAGTGGAGTAGACCGCCTTTAGATAACCTTGAGTTTCCTCAAGTATTGAGTGAGGCGGTAGGTTCCTTCAAAATTCCTATCTCCGAGGAAGAGGCGAAAATTGTGTTGGATTCTGTGTGGTGAGAAGGCCTCAGGTCTTGATGGTTACCCAATGGCTTTCTTTAAAAGATTTTGGCAGCTTATTAAAGGGGATGTTATGGATTTCATTGTTTTTCAACTGCAGGTGCCTTTCCAATGAGTTGGGGGCAATCTTTATTGCTCTCATTCCAAAGATTGAAGGGGCAGAAGGGATCAAAGATTTTTGCCCCATTAGTTTGATAGGCGGCCCCCATAAAATCATAGCTAAGGTCTTGGCTTTGAGGTTCCAAAAGGTATTGAAGCAGGTTATTTCTAAGAATCAGGGGGCGTTCGTGATGGGGGGACAGATTCTAGATGGTGCTTTAATTGCTCATGAATGTATCGATTGCAGAAAGAGGGAGGGAAAGCATAGGTCGGCTTGCAAGCTCGACATTGAAAAAGCCTATGATCACGTCGATTAGGGGTTCCTCAATTATATGCTTTCCAGGTTGGATTGTGGATAGAAATGGAGGAGTTGGATGTGGGCCTATGTTCACTTGGCTTCTTTCTCTATTCTGATTAAAAGGTTGCCAAGGAGGTTCTTCAAGGCGTCCGGGGGCATTAGGCAAGGTGATCCTTTGTCTCTTTATTTATTTGTTGTAGTTGGGAAGCTTTGAGTAGGATGCTCCATAGAGGAGGGGAATCCGGTCTTATTTGAAAGATTTCGAGTGGTTTGTAGTGGGTTGTCCATTAGTCACCTCCAATACGTTGATGACACCTTATTGTTTTGCAATGCGGATGTGGTTTCAATTGATAATCTTTGGAAATTATCGTTTGCTTTGAGGCAGTTTCAGGGCTTTGTTTAAATGCAACTATGTAAAAAATGCTTGGTATCCATATGAGTGGTTTATTAGCTGCTATCTTTGGTTATAAAGTTGGATCTTTTCCTTTGACTTATTTCAGTCTGCCTCTTTGCATTGGTTAGCCGGCCGAGCACTTGTGGGACAAAGTTATTGAGAGGATTGAAAAGAAGCTTGCAGGATGGAAGCATCATTATTTGTCTTTGGGAGGGCGCCAAATCCTCATCAAAGTTGCTTTCTCTAATATGATGGTGTACTTTTTATCCTTGTTCAAATGCCCTAAATCAGTGTTGGTTAGATTAGAAAAGTTGAGAAGAGATTTCTTATGGCAAGGATCAGAGGAGAAAACGAAGTTTCATCTTCTAAAGTGGGAGGAAGTTTGCAAGTTGATTGTAGGAGCAGGGATCAAGGACCTTGGAATCACTAATTTGGCTTTGCTTGGGAATTGGTTATGGCGCTTTAGTAGTGAAGGAGAGGGCTTGAGAGGTGAAGGGGTCTTCTCTATACCGTGCTTCTAGCATTTGGAAAGCGATTGCGGCGGTTGGGTATATTTTCAATAAGGGAATCTCCTTTTCCTTAGGTATTAGAATCTGCATTTGCTTTTGGACAGATGTTTGGTATGGTGATTGACCGCTCCAAGAAGAGTTCCTTAATTTGGCCAGGGTTGCTTTAGACAGATTCATCATTGTGGAGGGATGCTATTTCCATAGTTGGAGGGACTGTCGTGTGGACTGCTTTAGACAGATTCATCATTGTGGAGGGATGCTATTCCATAGTTGGAGGGACTGTTGTGTGGACTCCTCTGTGCTGTCGAAACCTTTCCGAGGAGCTCATGGAGTTGGAATTGTTGTCTCATCTGGAGAAAGTGACTCCCTCAATTCATATTAAGGATTCCTTGGTGTGGAAAGCTCATAGCTCGGGTAGGTTATAGGTTCGATCCTTCAATTTGATTTTCCGCTTGCTTCAACCTCATCTCTTCCCGTCCCATTTGTGGTCTTATGGAGCTTCTCCTTGGCTTGTGGGAAGAAAGAAAGTGCTTACTATCAACAACTTGCAAAGAAGATACTTGATTCTTCCTAATGTATGCTTGATGTGTATGGTAGATGCTGCATCGATTGACCACCTATTCAGTCATTGCACGTTTTCTTGTTCAGTTTGGGATCACTTTCTTGAAGCCTTCCGCATTGATTGGGTAATGTTGAAGTCGGTGCCGGATCTATTGTGGGCTTGGCACCTGGGGGGGTGGATCTTGGTGGTCTATTTGTGGGGAGCGCAATATGTGTTGCTTTCATAATAGGAGTCTTTTGTCCTAAGAGGTGATTAGGGAGATTAATTGTAATATGGTGGGTGGGGTGCGCTTCTTATGTAAAGGCAATTAGTCTTGTCAGCCTCTCCTCTTTCTCAGAGTTGTAGAGCTGGATTGTATTATTTTGTGGGGGTCTCTCCTCTTTTCTGAGTTGTAGAGCTAGGTTGTATTCTTTTTGCACTTTCGTGCTTCTCTAATAAAAATATCAGTTATCTATAACTGTGTGTGTGCGCGCGCGCGCGGCCTTCCAATGGAAAGCTTAGCCAATAGTCCACATTCAATCAGGAATAGAAAACAATTGTATGGGTGAGATTTTCCAATGGGAGAGAATGTTGGGGATTTACCCATTCATGATTGGTACAACCAAAATGCTCGAACGGGTCTCAGGAATGTGAGGTCCACATGCAGAATAGATGGCTAGGAAAGAAGCCATTTTTTCAGTTGCGTATTTTGTATCCATAAGTTCAAAATATCGTTTAAGTATATTGTATCACAATATGAACTTATTGCGATACATTCCAGATACAAGAGGAGTATATCCCTATGTTATTGATATTGGATGGTATTGAATTCATTAAACTATTTGTGGAGGAATATACCTGTGAAACAGTTAAACAACATGCATTTGTGTGGGGATGTATTGGCAGTACAATTTCAATTCTATGTGTATGTACCAGGATGTATCTATACACTCCAATACCATGCATTTGTATCGGAATGTATTGAAGATTCTAATTGATACAAATGACACTTTCCAATAAATTAGCAGATTGTGAAACAAACGGTTTATCCTACAACCCAATGAATTTATAATGATACATTCTTGGCATGAGAAACCCCATACACACACACGCATTCCTAGCGTAGATTAACTTGAAATGTCTGTTTAAAAGATTAGTACTTTGATTTATGCAACAACATACATATTTATTATTTTGGTTGACAAGACGATGGGAGGGTGTAAACGCAGAGCTAGATTTATGGAAGGGTGTTGTAGAATCTAAAGGATTTAAAATTTGTTAGATTAAAACGTAGTAATATATCGAGTGCAATGTTAATATCAATAGGAGTGGAAATGAGGAATTAATTAAGATTGCTGACCAAGAAGTTTCCCAAAATGACCACTTTTGATATTTTGGGTTGATAATTCAAGAGAGTGGAGAGATTGGGAAGATGTTGCCCATTGAATTCCAGTTGGGTGGGAGAAATGAAGATGTGCTTGTAGAGTTTTATGTGATCGTCATCGTGTTCTACTTAAATTGAAAGGGAAATTTTATAGGATAGCTATAACTCCAGCCATGCTTTATGGGACAATGTCGGGCAGTTAAGGAACCAAATGTTCGTGGGATGAGTGTAGCTGAAATGTTCATTGGAAACTTTGTAGCACCGATACGTAATAAGATGAGGGAAAGTAAACTTAGATGGTTTGGTAATTTGTAATGGAGACCAAGAACTGCACTAGTTAGGAGTGAACGGGTACAAGTTGAAGGCTCTAAGAGGGCAAGGGAAAGGCCCAAAAGGACGTGGGTGGGGTAGTAAGAATTAAGAAAAGACTTGATGACCTATGGTCTAATTGAAGTTATTGTCCTTGATAGAGTGGAATGGCGGAACAGGATTCATGTAGTTGACCCCAATTAATTGGTATAAGGCTTAGATGATGATGATACGCATAATGTTATGCACGTGGGACCACAATAATAATATTCATCATTTCATATAGAAATTATGATATCAATGTGTATATTAAGCTATACTGTATGTACCTGATGTATATACTGGAGCGACCAACATGATCCTACCCCTAGCATATCCACATATCAAAGTAGACTTCCACGTACCCGTCCTGTACCACATGTTGGAGTGACCCATGATCCCATGATCCAGGTAACCTTGGATATGATACATTCCAATATTTTGAACCTTGGCATACTCCCTCATCATAGCATGCATAAAATTATGCAGGTTCGGAGCCTGCTTAAGACACTTCTTATTACTCATTATAGTTGTTCAACCACTTGCAATATAAAAAGTACGAATTTTGATCGTGAATTACCTATTATTTTCTTTGCTCGTTGTTTCCCAATCACTCTATTTTTTTTTTTTTTATATTGAACATGCTTGTTTTTATGTCATGATGCAAATACATTCAGGCGGTCTGTTCTTGTTAAGGAACCAGAAAAACCAGGAGATGAACCTACAGACATTACCCCTGAAGGGTATGCTGTACGGACACTGGCCCAAGATTATGGAGGTGGTGCTTTTACAGTGTCTCAGAATACAGTCATATTTTCAAATTACGAAGATCAGCGACTCTATAAGCAATCTATTGGAGGTAAATTCTTATTGCTTGTTGATTTTTGTGCAATTTAAGATACAATTGAGAACCTAATTTTATTAGTACTTTACTTGTTGATACACTGGTTCTCCTAGATTCCCATGAGAAACTTAGAATTAGAACACTTTTCAGCTGCATTCCATAACAAAACTCTCCAGTATTTTGATTATATGCAACAATGAGTTGCATGGTCATTCTCAGTTTCCAAATTCCAACGATGACACTTTTATGCTGTTATTTATAAAGCTTCTCATTTCTTACTCTTGTTTAGGTAACGTGCCAGTTAAATTTACAGGACCATAGTTTCATTCTTTTAATGTCAGCTTTTATTATTTAATAAGGGGCGGGGACACCTTGTCGGCATAAAAATAAAATAAAATAATGGCTGTTAGTTTATTACTGCTTCAAATAGCTGGGACAAGGCTACATGATGATGAGTATATTACTGGCTCAATTTTTTGAGTCTCCAAGACAACTGGTGTGAATCATAGTCCTCATCCCTTTTATTTTATTTTTAGCCTCTTAGTACCTCGTTCGTCTCAATCAAACATCTGTAACTTACGAAATTAGGAACTTTTTCAGATGACTACTCTCTCAACTGACCATACATTGCACCTGGGCTGAATTGTGTGTGGGCCTGTGGGGAGTGCATGCATGCATGTGTGTGAGTGTGGGCAGACGTGTGTGTCGTTGTGTCCCCCATCCATGGAAGTAGTTGGTTGAGCTGATAATCTGTTGGTGGCAAAGATTTTGTGTGCACACGCACGTGCATGCTGTTAGAGTAGATTAGGGTATTTTCTTTTTTACTAAGAAGTGTATCTGTTGAGATCTCTATCTCGCATAAATCTCTCACCTCTTCCATATATTCTTGTTATTCTCAATGAAATAGTCAAGTTGCCGTTTCCACAATGTAGTTTCTTGTAGTTCAACATGGTATTAAAGCCAGGTTTTGATCCTAGGACCTGTGGATTATGGGCACACCATGCTACCGTTTTGGTACTGTAATGGTTACAGAGGTTGCATCTTTTCAGAAGTGGGCTTGTGGACTTTCCTAAGCCTGCTTGTAACAAGGCAATAGCAAAATCACTTTGTCTTGTTCATCAGTGCCCAACCCCCTACTACCCCTTGCTGTGTTCACTTGTCCAAACCCTCTTTCTAGGGTTTCGTCTCTCCTCATTTGTTTCCTTAGCTCTCTCTACTTTTTTAAACTTATTTTTATCTTATTTAGGAATGACAATCGCAACAACAACCTAGGGTCAGATCTCTCCTGACTGCTTAAGTGGTTGGGAATGCGCTCGTGCATCAATACTATAATATATTGCACCAATTGCTCAAGCTCGTGTACTGGTTTTATTAAGAGAGCAGCAAGCTGAGCTACCCCGAGGATAACGGCTCGATGAGCTTGGTCTCGACTATGCTAGCCATCAATAATCTCCACTGTACATCTTTGACGATTTATCTTCCTTGTTTCGGGCCTTTTGATAAGATGTGTTTCATTTATGAGTTGGGTGTTTGGATCGGACTTGTTTTGTGCCTGCATTTTGGATTGTACTTGTTTTTGTGTCGAGTGCTTGGACTGGACCCAGTATTATGCTTATGCCAGGTTTGGACCAGACCTGTTATCGCGGCCGGCATATGGACCGGGCTCGTTATTGTGCTAGGGGTATGGACCGGACCTTGTTACCTTTGTCGGCTTTGTGACTGAACCTGTTCTTTTCTTTGCTGTTGGAATATCTAGAGCCAACGGAAGAGCAATGGTTGAAATCCTGGCTACTGGAAGCAAGACTAGATCATTTGCCAATTGTTGGAAGTGTTATTGGTTCACATCTTAGAAGTTATCAAAAGCAATGTTTTCCTTATTGTTATCGCGTATGTATCGCACCCTTGGGATACGAATACATATCGGTTATCACATGGGATATATGGGTTGTATCACATAATTTATCGCTGTTGTTGGGAAACATTTGGATTTGGTTGAATTTTTCAAAGAAACTTCAGGGATTGTTTAAAAAGGCAATAATACACACTTATAATTAAAAAAATCACAAAAACAAGTGTACATAATAGGTTTCTTTTGTATAGGGTCTTAATATATGTGTTGTCTAACTAAATTGATGCAACTATGTTCAAAGTCCATTCATAAAATTTATTAATGTAAGAAGTAGAAAACTAAAAATATACCTGTGGATTTTGTTTTTGTTTTTGTTTTTTTTTTGGTAACCGATTTGGGAAAATTAGAAAAAAATTGATCTTTTACCAATTTTCCACAACTTGTCCCATCTTCCCCAAATCTCGAAATCAAATATCTAAATTCATAATTTTTATTTAAAACATGAAAAATAAGGGATTTCTTACCATTTGACACTATTTACAACATATAGAAAAGGAAAAAAAAAAAAGAAAGAAAGAAAGAACAAAAACTAAAAACTAAGTATTATTTATAATCCAGCCCCAGGAAGCTAGGAAGCTTCCGATCACGATTTTGAAGATTTTCTTCCAACAAACTAGAGTGGATTGGTTGAAATCACCTCAACACTAGGATTTTTTATTTTTTATTTTGCAAGAAAATCGATTTCTGTGAATTTTTTAGAGTTTTCCAAACAAAACAACGCCGATTTCCTTTTGTCCCTTTCGATATCACACTCAATATCGATATATCTCACGATATATTATGAATTTATAAAGGGGGAGTGTGGATATATCGCATCGCACGATATTGCAATATCCATGATATATCACGATATCGTGCGATATATTTCATGATACCATGAAAAATGGATATTAAAGCCAGGTTTCGTATAGCCCAATTGGGATAACAGATATATCATGGGATGTATCGGTGATATCACAAGATACTAAAAACACTAATCAAAAGTACTTGCTCACCTCATGCTACTCATTGTTTTGTCTCTTGGTTAAAATTGAAATTTTCTTTTGCTTTTGAATACATGTTCACCTTGCCTTTCAAATGCAAATTACTCATTTTAGAGCACCTTGAGTTTGGGGAGAATATTAGAGTAGATTAGGATATATATATATATATATATATATATATATATTGATCATCTGTTAAGATCTCTATCTTTCATAAATCTCTCATCTCTTTTATATATTCCTACTATTCTCAATGAAATATACAAGTGACATTTTCTACAATGTAGTCTTTTGTGGTTTAACATGTGGCCCATCGATGGAAGTAGTCAACTGAGCTGATATTTTGTTGTTGGTGATAGAGATTGTGTGCATATGTGTGTGTATGCGTGCTTGTGTGCGTGTGTCTATCCCATCCATAGAAGTATTCGGCTGGGAATTGAGATGACATTTTGTTATTGTTGGCAGATCAATCTCTTGTACCAATCACCCCAGATTATGGTGGCGGACCTAAAGTTTGTTATGCAGATGGAGTGGTTGATTCACGCTTTAACCGGTATATAACTGTAAGGGAAGGTGGGTCATTGATAAATGTGGAACAAAATCTGCAATATGTTTCAATTTTTTATTTTCATGTTATTTTTATAGCATTATGCTCCTAGTTAAGAAAGTACTTAACTTGATTATTATTAAGGAACATGTGCGCCCAAGGCACATTGATGCTCTTATTGAGTCCTGGTGCATTAGAGATGTGGATAGTCAAATCATTGATCTCAACCATCCATTATGTTTTTCCCACTTTCATCGTCCACCATGAAACCCTAATACTGATTGGAGGATATTAACCTTCTAAACTTACACTTGCCAAGCCGCTAATGGGATGGTTAAGATCATCTGATAAAAATAGTTCCTTGGAGACAAATGTTATCCAAAGTTGACTCGATCGAATGGACTATTCATATTGATTATTGGACCTTCTTTTATCCAGACTGTCCATTTTTATATGGCATTATTGGGTGGAAAATGTCCTCTAAATCAATGTCACAATTTTCATTGTGGCTCTCGAAAAGTATGCTGAACCAAATGGAAGGTCCATATCAAGGATTTGATTGCTCACATGTCTAAAAGCCCCATGCATACTAAGAGCATCATTGTTCCTTGGGCCTGCTGAAGTTGGTCCCTTACATAATTATCATATCTTTTAGCAGATCATCGCCAAAGTACGAAATATCCAGCCACCACAATTGTAGCTATAGACCTCAGGGATGGGAATCCTCAAGGTAAAGATAGGTAAATTATGATGTTTGAAGATTAGGTACTGATTAGTCTGTAGGATATAGAATCTTTGTTAGGTGTTCTGTTGATGACATACACCTCTGATTTTATCAACGATTGTGCTGCCATTGACCCTTTTCTTTTGAATCCTGTAACTTTTAGAACCAAAAATATTGGTTAGTGGCAATGACTTCTACGCCTTTCCACGTGTCGACCCAAATGGAAAGAGGATGGCATGGATCGAATGGGGTCACCCAAACATGCATTGGGATAAAGCGGAACTTTTTGTTGGTTATATCTCTGAGAATGGGTGAGTAGAATACTTCTCTAACACTGGTATATTTCTTCCTCTCTTATTATTCTCCTTTATGCAAATGTCATATTCCACTCTGTACTTTGATGAGGCAAAAGGTCATATTCATTTCATATTTTCTGTTGGAGTTCTGTTCTTCATAAATCAGGACTGTGTTTTTACAAGTTTTCTTCAAGTTCTTATAAAAGAAAGTTTTGATTTCCATTGCCACTATTCATCATTTCATTGGCATTTTCATTAGCTTTCTCTACGTCCGTGCATTACACATGACAACAAACATCATATACTATAAACAAAGTTTTGCTTTTTGAGGAATGATGGTCAATTTATTGAAAGAAAAAAGTGAAATACATCAGACTAGGGACCATGAGTCCCCGATGTAAAGATCTTCTCTTTAAAGTCTTGGAAATTGACTTGAATTCAAATTGGTCTTGAGTACCGTGGTTCAAATCACGAATTCACTTGACTGGGTCTTTTGAGTTTTTGGTTTGTTTTGGGAAACATTCACGCAATCTTCCTATAGTATTTCAAGTTAAAAATGTTTTTTTTTTTCCAAGTTCCTGGTTTGAATGTTGGGCCCTTCTTTTGAGTTTTTGGTTGGATAAAATCAAATTGAGGTCTCCCGCTTGTTAGCTGAGCTATTGGAGACAGTGTAGTGTGTGTGAGTGATCTAGGTTCAATCCCCAGTTGTGTTACTTTCGAAAATAAATAAAAAAATAAAAGAAAAAATAAAAATTGAGTTGAAAGGAGAACTCAGTTCTAGTCTTGATTTAGTCCATAGTGACATATTCCTTTCTCAACAATTTCTCGGTTTGGGAATCTCTCGGTAGATTTTTAAATTTTGATGTTTTTCTCGTGATATTATCAGAAAACTTTTGCTGAAAGTAAATATTAAAAAACATGATGTGAATTTTTAAATATATAGGTATAAAATGATTTATTTTAACTTCTAAATACATTTTGCATTGAATTCGAGCTATGTTTTGCAATAAAATTTCTAAAAGTTCAGGATGGAGGCTTACTTTGTTGGCTGGCTTGTGGGCCCTTAGCAGGGAAAGGAACAACTGTTGTTTTTGGAACCGGAGCGGGTTCCCTTTGGAAGTTTTTAGGAAGGTGAATTATCTTGTAATGGAGTGGGTTTTATGATTGTTCTTTTAAAAAAAAAAAAAAAAAAACTTTCTTGCTTCGGCTTGTGTTTTTTGCATAGCTTTTTGTTGTTTAGGCTTTTTAATAAATCTCATCACCTTTCAACAAAAAAACTACAAGTTTAAAATTGAGGAGATTTATGAAAATCTTGTGATAATATCACTTGATCAATGTTTTGTCAAAATATCGTGAGCAAGTCGTGAGATTTTAAATATCTTGGTGACATAGTCAAGCTCACCTAGCTGAATTTTGGAGCAACTTGTCTAATTTTTAAACTATTTCATCACTGAGTTCATATCTGTAAATATTATTAAAATGCATCTTTATGGTTTTCTACGGAGATGTAAATCTTGATGTTTTCCCTTCATTTAGCCCATTTTGTTCTGTAAAATGTGCTAATCTGACCCGCATACTTATTTAGAGAAGTATACAAGCACATTTGTATTGCTGGTAGTGATCCTACAATGGTAGAGTCTC